>OZ023303.1:9564218-11964218 GCA_964007245.1 Hypomecis atomaria
CGTATAGATCTCGCCAGTAAAGGCGCCAAAATACCCGATCAGCTAAGGTCAGTAAATCACTTTAGTTGCCGAGCCCTATACGTGTAATTTCGTGGTTCTCTCAAATTGATATTTATGAACGAGCGCGAAAATTACAAGTCTTGGGCTCCTAATAAATTGGTTCGGAAAGGTTTGATTTTATTCATATGAGAATTGAAATAATAGATGTCAATTATATTAATCGATGTCCAGCAAATAAATGATGATAAATGTTAGGTACAGTTTTCAAAGGAATTTGTTAATTTTATCGTGATTCTATATAGTAGAGTCTAGTAGTTTTTGATTTTTGAAACACATCTGTTTTAAAAAAATATACGTGTGTAGATCTAGATCTAAAAAAAAAATCAGCAATCATACTGTTGTAGACGATGGGCGTATTCTCAGATATCATTGTATTTATGGTTATACCTAGTTAAAATTTACTATAGGATCAACCACAAAATAGAGACAAAAAGCGGCCAACACACCTTAGTGTGTTGACTTAGTGTAGTGACTTATCACTATACACTAACACTAAGTCTCGACAAAATATATAGGTAGAGCCATGGCCCTGGCTGCTATTTCGCCATTTTGGGGTTAGTCTTAAAGTAAAAGTTCATAATTTAGTGTAAGTTGTACAATAATATCTCTGAATAATATGTCCGTTATGTAGTGTACAGATCACCCTTAAATAGTTAGCCTCTAATTTTATTTAAATACATTCCAAATTATTCTTATTTCTGTGAAGTGCATGTGAATGCAGTCTTAAACTATATCGGGAGTCTATGGGTCATTTAATATTGTACCTATATTTATGATAAGTATCAAAAATAAATAATTTATTATTTTGTTTCCATTTAAACACCGATACGAAAAGTACAACCGAGTTTAGAATGTTTTCTTTTTCGAAATAGGTTGAAAATAAAACTAGTTTCCCTTGCATCCGAGATTTCTGTACAGAGTACATTCACAAACAAAAATCTCTAACCACACAAAGGGACAGTTTTTTCCCGTCTGTCATACATTTTTGATGGATCGCTTTTCACTCCAAATATCCGATTTCATAATTTGTTTGAGAAGCATTCAGTTCGGTTCCGATTGTATTTGATTAAATAGTTTAAATTATAAAAAGCTTTTTATGACAAATGTTTGGTTAGAGATAGCTCTTTAAAAATAAACGATTCACTATGAGATGGAAAAAGTTAATATAGGAATGTAAAATATTTAAATTTGACATTAATTGATGATATATTTATTAGGTATAAATAGTAGATCTGAATAAGACTCACCAGACTTGCATCCGGCATGCTTCTGCAGTCGTGTTTTTGCTTTCAATGGGATGATTGGAAGAGGCGTACATCCATTTTAAATGAAATAACGAAAAAATATCTCCTGTTCCATGCAAACAGCTTATCAAGTCTTGTTAAAATGTATGAAATAGCTGTTTTTTTTTCGCAAAACCCGGGTCGAGTCTATAGTAAAAATTATTTGTAATTATGATTCTAAATACTTTTGAATTTAATATAATCGTGCACTTTGCAACTTAGCCGTGGTAGTCTAGTGGTAGTGACACCTGCCTTATAATCGAGAGGTCGTGAGTTCAAATCCCATTCCCGTACCAATGAGTTCTTAGGAATTTGTGTACGGAATTACACACCATTGGCTATTCGGTGAAGGAAAACATCGTGAGGCAACCTGCATACGTCTATAGAAGAAATTCGATGGCGTTTGTGAATCCACCAACCCGCACTGGGCCAGCGTGGTGGATATGGCCCAATCACCCTTTGTGGGTAGGCCTACGTCCTGCAGTGGACTATTAAAAAAGGCTGGTACATACATGTGCACTTTGCAAAGCATTAAGGTTTTTAATGTCTATAGGCCTAATTTTAAAGGCGTCATCGTAATTTTAAGAGCAAATATATAATTTTGTTCTCTCTTTCAAATGCAAATAGAGAAAAAGAAAGAATATTTTAAATTGCTATTAAAATTACGATGACGTCTTTAAAATTGGGTATAGTGTCCACATATAGACATAAAATGGTGAGAGAGATAGGTTCTAGGGCTTATTTTTTAACTGTCAGTGTTTCTTACTTCTTACTTTAAGGGTTTCTCTATAAACAAAGATTCATACAAATAGGTAAAATTACACAAAAAATCAAATTGCAATCTTTTATAGGTATATTGAAACCAATGACATCAGATTCGAAGCGCTTATTTTTAATGCACTGAATTTACATTCTTTAGAATTTTAATGACACCTATTACAATAAACCGTATCTCATAATTTCACCATCTCCACTCAAGCTTAGTTTAGAGTTTCAACAGTAAAATTAAATTATGACAGTTGATAATAGGTTAAGAGAATAGCTGAGCGCCAAGGAATTTGAGAAGTAGGTATTTGAACTAAACTGTTGCTGTCGCGATGCCCCCAAGACAGGGAGCTTCTATGTGTGGTGTGATGCAATTGTATTTGTGTGTGTGTGCTGCGCACCATCTCCGCCCGCGCCCTTCCCGCGCCCGCCTGCGCTCTACGCTCAGGCTGCCGGCTGATTTATTCTTTTGAATTGTAGCAAAATATGGTAGGTACATAAGCTCCGGTTTTTTGGGATAGCGCATGGCAAACGAAAACATTTATACTGAATATTTTTTATCGAATTAGAAAGCTACATTATTTTTTACACATAGAGGCGAAGTATATTGATTTTAATTTTCTTTCGAATAATATTTTTTGAAAAAACCATTATATATAGCCAACTTTACACAATTGACCTCAAACCAAAAGCTGCGAACAAAAATAGCTATTTAACTAATCGATTTCTGTAGGCGCTGCAATATACGTACTGAAAATTCTACCAAATACCTAACTTAAGATATCCCAAATAACTTTTTTTAAGGAAAACACGCACATAATTCTTCAACAGACAATGAATAAAGTTTAAATAGCTTTTATTTAAATTAAATAGTCCAAAAAGAAGAATCTAAACTTTAAAATGAATTCAACCTATAAATTTTGAATATTACACAATTTTTGGGATATAAAATCTTTCAAGAGATTTAGGTACGTAATAAATAACAGATAGCTTCAATATCTGCTTCGAAATTGCGTTGCATGGTTTGACCCAAAAAAATATATTATTTACATACATACATTGCAAGTTAAACAAAAACTTGTAAAATAAACTTGAGAATTGGCTCAGAAAAATCGAATATGTGAAGTAATCAGAACATACACAAATTGCAAATCCCTTTCTTTTTGTAGGTCAGTCAAAATGAAAGGTTTCTCAATTCATCATCATCATTTCTGTCATGTGACGTCTACTGGGTGGATACACGATACCTCTTTACAAGGTCTTGTTTTACAAAGTGAAGGAAGTTTCAGAGGTGTACCTACCTACACGTTCGTTATTATGAACAAAGTTTACTATGTTTACTATATTTTGTTACAAATTCATATCTGTTAATTTATTAACTATGCAATTTTTGTCATTTTAAGTTTTGATATTGTAGCATTGTTCAGATTTATATTAAATGATTATCATTTTGTTTTTACGATTTAATATTTAATCATTTATTTAAATATACAATTTAATTAATTTAACTACAGCTATTTTAAGTTATTGTAATTTTAAGATAATTATGCTTTGCTTTAGCTAAGCTGAAATTTTAAGGATATTATAATTATAACTACAATTGTAATTGGTTTGGACTGACTTGTATCTTGTATTTTGATACCAATAAAATAATATGAATATATGAATATGGGTCCAGCTGCGGATTTCGTGAACTAAAAATCAGCTGTTCCATACAAAACTGCAACTTGGACTCGACAAAAGGTATGACACGATTGGTTTTTTTCTCGAATTTCGGTTTGGCCACATATATTAAAAGTTGTTCATAATAATAGTCCGAATCACCTCCTTTCGGCTTAGTACACCAGTTCTGGATAACCCTGTATAGCTGGACATATAAAACTTCTTGCCTTTTATATTGTAACTATTCCCGTATTTTCATTGCGCGATTAGTCCCGTAGTATAAAAAATAATTAAGAATTCAATTAAACAGATGCAATGCTTACTGTTTGGAGAACTGCTTGTCATACTTAGGTTCTACTTTAAATAAGTTTAAAAAAGTTGAAACTATTAGCAAATTAAAGCAGCAGTGCGTAGCACACACCATATAAATACAGAATAGAACATCCACAAATTACTACACACTTTTCAGCAAAACTCAGCGGATAGGCAAGTTAAAATGACAAAGGGCAAGGCACATAGTTCAATGAACGGATAGCCAATGGGGCTGTTTTCTCGAATGAATCTCACGTATAATCCGCGCCACACAAGTCAGCGGATGGAAAGTTAGGCGCAGAACGCTGCGCAATAGGCAAAATATAGGTATGCGCAGGAGCCAGAGAGACAAGACGCCGCACGGGCACAACCGCCCGCCAACCTCATGCCTCCCGCGCGCACGCCCGTGCTTACCACTACGTCGCGCGGCGTCGGCATTGTGCGCACATGCGCAATAATTAGCAAATTACGGCGAAGTGTCATCTTCGTCTTACATCTCATCCGCCGACTTGTGTGGCGCTACCTATACTGGCAAGCACAGCATAGAACTTATTTATTTTATTAGATACAGATTTATTTATTTTGTTGTATTTGTAATGTGACTGATAATGTGTTTTTTAATTATTTGATGTTGTGTCTTTGATAATTTAATAATTTAATAGAACGTTTTTCGCTTAGGTAAGTGGACTAAGGATAATTATATTTATACGTTACAGTTATTACACGATTTTAGAGAGCACGTGATTTTCCTGATTAGAACTATTATTTCGCTTTAGGCGCAGAATTCTAATAATGGCACATAGTTTTAAGAAAGTTCAATTTTACGAATGCCCAATTCTATAAATGCCCAATTCTCACAATGTTCACTTCTAAGAATGCTCAATTCTCAAAATGGCAAAATAATTTCAAATGGAAAAAATCGGCCAAGTACGAGTCAGACCCGCGCACGGAGTGTTCCGTACTGTATGGGAGCCCCCCCCCCTTATATATTTATTTTATTTTAATTTTACTATTGAAGGGAATATAAAACTAAATGTTCTGTAAAAATTTCAAGCAACCTGGTACCGTTATTAATATAGAGCGAAAAACGTCTAAAAGTTCAGGTTTGTTGTATGGGAGCCCCCCTTAAATATTTATTTTATTTTGTTTTTGTTATTGGTGAGGCTAAGGCTTTGATTGGGGAAATCGGGCGCAGGCTAAGGGAGAAGACGGGTGACTCCCGCTCCGGCTCGTACTTGGCGCAAAGGTTGGCCATCGCCATCCAGCGAGGTAATGCGGCCAGCATTTTGGGCTCTTTTGCGCCGGGTATGGTCGGAGATGGGTTGAGTGTTTAGTTTTTAAGGTTGACCATGTTCAAATATGTTTATATTTATGTTACATTACAAAATATATATTTTTTGTTTTTAGTATTTGTTGTTATAGCGGCAACCGAATCATATCATCTGTGAAAATTTCAGCTGCCTAGCTATCATGGTTCATGAGATACTGCCCGGTGACAGAGAGACGGACAGACGGACATCGAAGTCTTAGTAATAGAGTCCCGTTTTTCCCTTTGGGTACGGAACCCTAAAAACACATTTTCATTTTAAATAAAACACCGGTAATGAAAGCACAACCTCTTTAGGGCAAAGGTAATAGGTTTGAAAAGAACAATTAACTCCGCATTGGCGATAAAAAACCAGCTGTTCCATGCACTTTGTCCATCATCAACGGACTTTTTCATGGTATAGTTGATATTTCTCGCGGATTCGGCTCTGGTCGGTCCCATAGTAAAAGTTATAATGTCCTTAACTCGCAAACGGAGGTTGTTTTAGGTACCGGTAAGCCCTTACATGTATTTAAATTGTATTTTTTTTTAGAAAATTCCTAATCAAAATTATGTTGCCACTTTGAGAATTGGGCATTCATAGAATTATGTTTTCGTAGAATTGAGCATTACTTGGGCATTATGAGAATTGGTTATTCTGCGCCTAACTCATTTAGATGTCTGCGGATACAGCACGATATTCTGTATAATCGCTGCAATATGTCGCAGCAACTAAACGCCTATATTCCAAATATAAAATCTTTTCTTCAAAAGTAACAAACATACAACGGTCAAATCACAGGATTTGAAAAAATAACTAATATTTTTAATAAACATCGATATCGATGGACATCACTAGAGCATCGACAAAAATATCGACTATTACTACATCCCTAGTGCTTGTGTACGTATAGGTTTGAACCTCCCTCACCTCGACCCTACCCCCGCATCGTGCGATAGGGACAATTGCAGCTCAGAGCGATTTATACCTACAAAAAACATGGCGAGACAACGTTTCGTATTACGCTGTTTTCTTCTTCGAAAACTAGATCTATCAAGTATTTTTTTATGTCAAAATTTTAAAAAAATATGTGTTCATGATTCTATCATTTTATATTTTGTTAGATATTATTTAGTCTCTTCTGGTAGGTCTCTAAAGACGTCGGTAATAATGGTGATTTTTTTTGTGATTTTGAAGGGTCATATTTTGCCTGATAATTAACTTATCAAGAAATAGAAAAGACAGTGTAGTCTAAACAGCTAAATTTAATTTTATGACAAAAAATTGAAGCTCCATAAGTATTTTCCAGGAAGAAAACAGCGTAATACGTTTGTATGGAAAATTACAGACCAGCGGGGCTCTTAATATTGTAATAATTATTGTTAATCACCACATAAGTGCATAATTATGAGAAATTATGATTGTTTTATGTTGCGTTTAGCATAGCTCGAGGCGAAACGTGTTCGAAGAGAACAATTTAAATTACAACTTGTGTTATGCCCATTAATTAATGAATAAATGATCATTAATATTATGGTATTGTCACGACAAAAAGTGCTAAGAGATATTCATACGTTTTTACTCTTATTATAAAAAAGCCGTAGTGGTCTAATGGTAGCGACTCCAACCTTACAAACGTGAGGTCGTGGGTTCAAATCCCGGTCCCGTACCAATGAGTTCTTTGGAATTTATGTACGGAATTTCACACCACTGGCTATTCGGTGAAGGAAAACATCGTGAAGCAACCTGCATACGTCCGTAGAAGATATTTGATGGCGTATGTGAATACACCAACCCGCACTGGGCCAGCGTGGTGAATATGGCCCAATCACCCTTCGTGGGTAGGTCTACGTCCTGCAGTGGACTATTAAAAAAGGCTGGTACAGTACAGTGTAAGAGATATCATTAAATAAATTCACGTAGCTTTTTGTTACTTCTCACGAAATGAAATATTTTAAACTAGCTACCCATCCTGGCTTCACTCGATTACGGATGAGCTATAGCTATGAACCTTTCAGAAGAAATATTGCAAAAGGTAGTGGAACCGTATTGCAATCTGTTATCTAGTTTGGAAGATATCAGCGAATACACCGACAGACACACAAAAATAGCGGTTTAGGTTAATAAAGAGAAATTTACTTCCATCCATCAATCCATCAGCCAGATAACGTCCATTGCAAGAAATATACCTCTCCTGTATATTGCCAATAAGACAGTCCACCTTGTGGGCGGACGTCATACGCTGAGCTTATGATACGTGACCTCCACTCGAAAACATAGGTTTATACCATGTAGTATTAAATTATATGCTTTTTGCGATATCATCATAGCCATACCTAAGTATATTAATCCTTGAAGGAGACTAAGTGGATCCACAAGCTTGCAAATTTTTCTCAACGTATAACGAAGCTAGCGGAAGTTAATAATATATCCACATCTTACGTTATTTTGAACTTTCGCGATTTGCGCACATCTCCTACGAGACTTATCGTGCACTGAAAATAGGAGATAAATAAATATCCAAAAAGTTTTTAAAGTTCTCTTGTGGAGACCACGTGCCAGCAAGCACAGCATGGTACGTCCACCTACGAGGTGCACAGATGATTTATTGGAGATACCTATGTCCAGCAGTAGACGCACACACCACATAACTTAGAAACAACAGAGATACGGGTTTTGGTTTGGCTTGAACCCTAGGCCATCTCGAATAAAAAAATAACGAATGGTATATTGGCCGATAGTCTTTAAACGATAAATATCTAAATAAATAAATAAATACTAGGGAACATCTTACACACGGTCTTTGAACCCAAACTATGCAAAGCTTGTGATGTGGCTGCTAGAGACCGAAATACTACATATACATATTTTAGACACATACTTATATAGATAGCACCTAAAAAACATCCAGACTCAGAGCAAACACCTATGTTCATCACACAAATGTTTGCCCTGGGTTGTACAAATTGTTGTTGTACAAATGTTCGAACCCACGCCCCTTTGATCCAGTAGTCAGTGTCACTAACCACTGAGCCACTGAGGCAGACAGGGAAGATATCAAATGAAATAAAGAGTAATGAAAAGTGAACAAATCTACACCGCACGCCCTTGTGAATGTAGCGAAATAGCCAAGCCACATATACATTATTATGACTGAGGTGTAGAGTTTGTAAAGTAAGGGCTGGTAGAGTTAGGACATGAAGACTTAAAGGTTGGCTCTACATAAGATTCGATAACTTTTTGATAGTGCGAGCTGTGTCGTCTTGGCATGATTTTACACGAAAATGTTTTTTTGTGAGATTGAAATCATTGAATAGATTACAATATCATATTACTGTGTATATATACTAGGTATACTTAGTTCATTTTGTCTACTTAATATAATTTATTTGGTAGTTATTACTTACATCGCATTTTCATTGTATCCCATTGTCTAGCTGCAAAGTTAACGACCAATATTGTACCGTTTTATTAAACCGTAAAAGTCGTTTTCACGACGATTTTACTTTTTCCCCATAAAGTGTTTATTGGTTTTCCACTTTATGGCAATGGTAACACTCTGTTTTGTGTATATTACGTCGTAGATTGTACGGTAATGATATAGAACTGAACTCTATAGGAGATGAATATCTGAATGAAAAAGGAAATAGCCGAGTAAATCTGGTATTTACCGTAAATATTTTAATAGCTTAATCCCGTTGATATGTACCATCATGTTTTAAATAAGCCGTATGGCAGAAAGAGAAATTTACTTCCATCCATCAATCCATCAGCCAGATAACGTCCATTGCAAGAAATATACCTCTCCTGTATATTGCCAATAAGACAGTCCACCTTGTGGGCGGACGTCATACGCTGCGCTTATGATACGTGACCTCCACTCGAAAACGTATCAACCACAACGCTCATTAGTCCTTCGTGCTATGTGAACTGACCACTGTCATTCCAACTTGCCAATTCAGTGGGCTATGTCTGTTGATAACCTTTGTTCTTTTACGAATCTGATCCGAACTCGCAGAAAGACTCCGAGCATAGCCCTCTCCATAGATGGTTGTCTAATATTGTTGTGCATTTCAATGCAATAGGCCTGATGACGTCGCTTCCACGTCAAAAGTCTATACTTATGTACTACAGGCTCTGAAACTACAAGTTACGTGGAAATTTAACGGGCCATATCTTCATCAGTTTTTGTTTAATGGAGAAAAGAAAAAGTACATGTGTACCTAATATTTTTTGAAAATCTATCTGGCGGAATAATTTTTAGGGTTCCGTACCCAAAGGGAAAAACTGGACCCTACTACTAAGACTTCGATGTCCGTCTGTCTGTCACCGGGCTGTATCTCATGAACCATGATAGCTAGGCAGCTGAAATTTTTACAAATGATGTATATCTGTTGCCGCTATAACCGCCAACAACAAATACTACAAATACTAAAAATAAAATAATAAAAATATTTAAGGGGGGCTCCGATACAACAAACCTGAATTTTTAGACGTTTTTCTCTCTATATTAATAATGGTAACAGGTAGATGCTTGAAATTTTCACAGAATATTTAGTTTTATATTCACTTCAATAATAAATAATAAAATTAAAATAAAATAACTATTTGAGGGGGGGCTCCCATACAGTACGGAACCCTCCGTGCGCGAGTCGGACTCGTACTTGGCCGATTATGTTTAATTGAGAAAAAGTAAAAAGTACATGTGTACCTACTATTTTTGATAATCTATCTGACGGACTATTTTTGTATGTTACTAGTCATCTAGCCTGTTACACGATTCACAGATTATGCCTACAAAGCGTGTTTAACCGTCGAGATTCGACTCGCGCTAAAACGCGTGCACAGAAAACAAACCTAAAAATTTATATTAGAAACTGCGTTTCTCACTTCAGCAAATAAAAGACAAAATGTAAAGGTGCACCGTATAAAAGATTCATTAGCAATAAAACCTGTATCATGAATAATATATAATCGATGCAGGGCACCCCTGTGTTGAGTCACTCGGTGTGACGAATGCTCAACAAAATAATGGGGATTTTGACAGACATTTTGTGTACCCACGTTTCCACCTTATACTTGTTTCTCTAGACCACGGACATATTCTAGGATATCATTGTAGGTACCTAAAAAAACAAAATAAATCAGCTGATGCATAAAAAAGCTTTCCAGACTCTCATCAAAATGTATGTGGGTACAGAGTTGGCGGAGGCAGTGGGGATGCAGGGGAGGAGGAGTGTCGGTATCTCGTCGGCCGAACGCTATCCTCTGCAGCCGCAGTGACAGCGCCGTGCCTCTTTAATTGACCCGTTCCATCGGGACCAGGGCTGTCGGCTACGCCGGGTGCTGTCCGACGCCCAGTATTATTATATCTTCTTTGGCCCAGTGCTGGTTGGTCCCAGGTGGTAGATGACGATGTGTCTGGTGTTCGATTAGGGGGCCCTTAAATATTAATTTTATTTTAATTTATTTATTCATTTTAATAGTGCATATTTTAACTTCTTAATATTCTGTGAATATGTATTTCAAGCAATCCGTTATTAATATCAGTTATCATGCCTATTTTATAGTTGTTAACCAAACCACTTATAAGCTAATAACACACATAATATTTGAGAACAAAATCTCAAGAACAATACAATCACTGTAAAGGTCCGCACACACTCACGCGATTTCGTCACCGGAGTAAACAGTCGTCTTCCTGTGATAGCGGTATTTAGGCTAATTACCCGCAAACTATAACAGCTAAGTTTACATTGTTTTACTGCTTAACACCTCGGTTTAATGTTGGTTTTAGATGTGAAAGAGTCGTGGCAATACTAATACATCAAAACAGGTACCTAGTTAAGAGGATTCTGAATCAACCAGTGTTTTCGCGTTTTCTGTAGAACATCGATAAAAGTCGCGGTACATTTTTGATAAAATTTACGTTCCGGGCGAAAACTATTTTCACCCCTTAAATTGTAACAAAATGTTTTGTTTGTGTATCAATAGCTTGAGTAAGAAATATTGCACGCTGGTACTGAAAGGAGGTAGGGAGGTACTGAAGGTACTGAAAATATTGAATGCTGTTTTTTTATTGTGGATAAGTCCGCGCTTGACCACCAACTCACCTGAAGATAAGCGACGTTGTGGTCGATGATGAAGCACGCAGACTTAGAAGAAACCTATTGATCTTGAAAAGCTTTAGATTATATCTCTTAGAAAACAGGAAAGCAGGAAGACTTCCATTCCCTGGCGGTACGAATCAAAAATGTTGTAGGTTAGCAGTGTTAGCACAGATTTCGCTTTATGAAACTTAACGATAATTTTATTGAAGTGAAACTTCTAATGCGACTTCCAACAAGGTTGCGCCAATCGTTTAACGCTACCATGGAGGGGGTATGAAAGCACTGTTGCGTTGAAGTTTCACTTCTTTCGCGCGGAGGGACTCCACGTTGGTTTTTTAGCGACCTCTAGCGATGCAAATTCACCATGTCATAGATACTTAAGGTATTCTATACTTTATAACGCGATCAAACTAATACGTGGCATAAATTGAGAGCGCTACAATCATACTTTTTGATCGAAATCGGTAAGCCAACAATACAGAATATTAGTTTTCCTATTTAGCCAACTCTAGGATTCACTTGGTCACTACATTCTTGTTTTCCTTTCATATCATAACTGAACATTCTGTTTATTACATTTCGCATACTAGTGTGAAACGTTCTTTATCAATTTTTGAACACATTTTGAATCTTAATGGCTTTGAAATAAGGTGTAAGATTGTGGTAATGACTTTGTGGATACAGCTATTTCCTATTAGCAGTTAAAAAGTACTTTTTAGTTGCTAGTTTAAAATTTAGACGGTGTTGAATCTATCTGTAGTGTGGTAAATGATCTGACAATTGCCCGTGAGCCTGTGGCTTTTCTTTTTAACCGACTTCCAAAAAAGAAGAGGTTCTTTGTTTTTTTTGTGTATGTTCATCGATGTTTTCATCAATTGTTAACTGAATCAAAAATATATTTTATAGTTCGAAAGGGTATACTCCAGAGGTGGTCTTATTTACATTGAATATTCGTAAGACGGAGGGAGAGTAGACCGCCGGCGCGGCGTAGATAGGAAGTAATATTCCCCTCTCTTTCTACCGCGCGGCGAAAATATGCCTGCTCGTACTGTTTCGTTTAAGCAGCGCAGAGCGCTTATGCGCGAGTCTGCGTGTGTGATATTGTATTTTACCACATAAATGATAGTTCTCTAATGTTCAAGTTTTCACTTCTGCCGGCACTCCCTGAGGGCAACCCATTGTTTTTTTTTAATTAGGTATTATATAATCATTTAATTTTATTAATTCTCTGTCATAGTTCAAAGTTCAGCAACCGATATTTATTCGTGAATTGGAGATTAAACAGGGACCTTATTATGTCCATATATTCACACAATACGAATAATACAGAATACATCCTGTATAACATTGTACAATTACATAAATAATTTTCAATTACTTCAGGCATTCTGTACTTATCAAACGCTCGAGTTAGTGGGTTATTTCCCGACTGATTCCCAAGAAAAGGGGTGGTACCATTGCCATAACTCGAATGAATCGAGTATATTTCTTTTATTATTTTATACTTTTCAGCCATAGTTTTCACAGTTGTCCTATAATTTGCTTGGAAGCGACTTTCAGTAGTCTTAAAGAGTTTATCTGTCTTCCTTGTAGATAAACGTCTTAAGGTGCGCAATTACGCATGTCGGCATGGTAGTTATTATTCTCATTTATTTTAATTTTATCTATTTAAAAGAATCGATAGCAGGCATTCAGCAAATAAAAACAGCTAAGGTGATTCCTTCTAGGTGAAATCTTTAAATAATAACATTTATGACGATCGAGAATTTATGGTACCCCCCGTCTGTTATAATAAAGATTCGCACCTTCAGCTTTGTCGGTCTGTGACTAATTCCTAATACGTTCCGAGAGCTACTATTATGGGGAAGCGGCGCGTGAAATCGCCTGTACAATGCCACAAACTTATCCCTACAGCCGAGTGGCGAGCCACCTCCATATTTTCTAAGCAAATCTGAACCGTGGCAAACTTAATCCTGCAGTCAACTGCTGAGCTACCGTCACACGTTTCAGACAAATATGCAACGGTCCCTTCGAGAATTCTTGCTTCTGATATTTTGCCACTGACACAAATAAGTTGGTTGGTCTTGCCCGTACCTGCTACGCGATTGTTGCAAATAGCTGCTAGTGTACCGGCTTCCTTATTATTTGAAGATTGCATTGTTAAGGTGGTCGGTGGCTGTTACAGCTCTGACTTTTGTGTCTTTGAATGTACATTGCTATTTGATTTCTTGAGATTCTGGAATTTGTTTTATGTTTGCGAAATAACCATAGTTCCTTTGGCATTTTACCTATCTATTCTATCTTGGGTTTGTGAAATTTGAAATGTTACCAACGGAAACCCCAACTAATATTTGCACGGGTTTTTTTCTTTCTATATTTTTAAGAAGTAATTTTATTGTGCAGCTATGAAACATTTGAAAAGAAAGAGATTTTTAACAGAACCTATTAAAATTGTAAAGCGATAGTCTATCAGTATTTTCAAAAAATCTATTTGCTTAGTTGTATCACTTTAAAAATGTTGGAATCACCAGGGACTGTGGAATGCCCTATCTCCGTCATTGTCTCCTGACAATTACAATGCAAGAGTGAACAATGAATGATGTATCTTCTAGGTCTACATACTCTATCCTCGGCTACAACATCGCTTTCCATGAGGCAAGTTGGTGGCCAAAATATGTAACCCTTGGTATTTGGTTCTAAAAAAAATTGGCTGTTTCATACAAGTAGTAGGGATTCGCCGGTTCTGCCGCAATGACGTCACCAGCCGTGACGTTACCTTCAGTATGCGTATTTGTTAATGAGTATCAATTAGATGATAACTAGAACTGATGAATTTGTTAATGAGTATCAATTAGGTGATGGGTCTTGATTATATTTATGAAAGATTAATAGACTTAATGATTTAACATTAGCTAAAATTAGACTGATAGACCTCTAGTTTAATACTTAGATTAGAAAGTGTAATTATAAACTCATTCACTAAGTATAAGATAACGTTTAAAACTGCAATAAAAGGCTACTTTGTATCTCCTATACTCATCATTCTTGTGAAGTTCTAACTCCTAAAAGTTTGTCTTAGTAGTGATAGTGGTGGTGTGAAGAATTGATCAGGAAAAAATGGAGGTTTTTATTTTTTATTTTATATTCTTTCTATTTCTTCATCTTTATTTTATTTTGCTATATTTAACCAATTTTTCTTTTATTTTTCAGTATCCTAAAAACCTAATCATTGATGAAGTGGATGAGGTGACGAAGAATATATTGGACCCTTATTATTTTACTCAAAATCCGTTACGAGACTATGATCAAAATGAAGAGTCAATGAAGCCAATTAACAAGAAGAGGAAAATCGAGCACATAACCCAATGTAAAAATAAGAAAAGTATTGATATGTTCTTTAAACATAAAAATCAGTTGAAACTGAAGAAAGCTGTAACTTCAAGTGTGGGACGAGCGCGTGATGATGGCATCGAGTATATTTCAATTCCGGAAGATGTCAATGCTACTCATCTTATAAAAATTGAAATGTATGATTTAGATAAAATTCGAGGAATATCAGAAACTGAAAAATGGAAGCATGCTGATTTTCGACTTATATATATAACATCTAGTTCAGATGTATTGAAACAAGATTGTGACGATATAATATTTAAGATAACTAAGTCTCTAGCTGAGCACCCTAAATGTAAAAGTTTTTTCTTTAATTATGATTTGAAAAATAAATAATACAAAAATGATTTGTCAATTTTTATTTATTCACATTCATTAAATAACTTATTATACAGGTAACTTATCATGAAATCATTAAACAATGTATTTACATCATCAAACATGCTTTGGAAATATTGCATAGAATAATTCTTGCTTTTGAAATATAAGTAAACCAAACAATATTTTCCACAAACTGATGTCAGTTTGTTCTGAAGCGGTTTACTATTATATTTCCACGCTTTGCAATTTCTAATCATAAAAAACTTGTGGCTCCAGGTAGGCTTTCGTCCAAAGCTGTCAAAATATTCACCAATGTTATTACTATCTATGTGTATCGCAACCCAATGCGAGCCGGGTTTTGTATCAGGGTCCATGTTAGAAATAATATATGCTGGTTTCTTAACAAGTATTGGCAAACGGTTAGCAGCATACACATTTTTTTCAGCACTTAATGGTCCTAGTCTAGATCGTAACATTAATTGAATTTCTAATGTATTCATTTTACAATACACATAGAAAGAGTCATGCAAGTTAATGGTGAGAAGAAACGATACTGTCACTCAATAAGTCAAGTGGCAACTTTTATATCATAAAGTATTTTAACTATTATAGTCAACTGTAATATTTCTATTCTTATCAATTTCTATAACATTGTCGAACTCAGAAAAGATTACGCAGTTCACTGTGTTTTCTAAAGCTTTTTCAAAACGCACTTCTAAACGAAGACTGCCATGTCTGATTAAGTTCCAATGAGTAGAGACGTTAGCGGATAGGTCTGGTGTTAAATCAAAAGCTAACAAACAATAACCATTAGGGTATTCTGACCAGGATATGTCGTCGCCGTCATTATTGAAGTGTATTCCAGTGCCAGAGAATAACGTATGAAAGGGTAAAGTATACAAGTTTGTATCTGCATTGAAATTAGGTTGAATGGGTTTTGAAGGAATTTGTTGACCATCTATGTATATACTAAAGAAATTCATATTGAAATTATCAAAGTTAAAAGGATTTTTGCTAAAGGTGCCGTTAAATGCTGAATTTTCAACGAAACCAACAATACACCTTTTAGGTAGTTGACCCAGAAAAATGTTATCTAATGTTTTGCCTTGAACACCAGAAGGTATAGTTAGAACTTTTACTTCTACACGTGTAATAGGATACTTAGCAGTAGCCCCAGATAGAGCTTTGCTATGTGCTATCAAAACACTTGGATTTAATCGAGCTCTTCTCACCATTAAAGTAGCATCCATAATATTAACCTTGGGTGTGACATTTTGATCAGAAATTAAGTTAAATGTATCTCTGGTACGGTTTAATTTTATCCTCATTTCGACACCGCTAAGCAAAAACTTTTCCTGATTAAATATATCGCCATGTAAATGACCTATCATTTCAACTTCCTTACTTTCTTGAACAATCTGTTTACGTATCTTGAATCCATTGTTAGTATCTCCGGTAGAGTCCATGTTGTTTGCAGTATCTTTGTACCACAATCCACACGTCAAATGAGATGACTTAGCAGCTGGTCCATAATTTAATAATGTTTCTATATACGCTCTATAAGCATACGTATTATTTGGTGGTGATATTAGTTTTTGATTCAAATACACATCTAATTGGCTAAAAAGTGAATGAAGCCAATTATTAATTGGAGCCACTACATCTGTTGGAGCCAAGTTGGTTGAATTCAGTTTAGTTATTTTCGCCTTCACATGTAACAATGTGTGTGATAAATCTAAATATTCATCACCGTTTCCAGGAACTAAAAACTCTATCGGTCCGTCATCGGTTAAAGAAGATATTGCTTTATAATGAACCCATTGTCCATGTTCAATACTTGTTTGGGTTGATGGTAATGCAAATAAATCAAGTTCTGATTTGACACATTCACAGGACTGACTGTGTAAAAATGCCATATTTTTAGGAGAATATATCTGATACTTTACTAGTTTTAATTTTACTGACACGTCCTCTTCGCTCAAAGGTTTGAGTAGAATTTAAGTGAACTCGACCAACTTTTTTCTTTTTATGTCCAGATCCCTTCATAAGACGTTCAATTTTTTCATCTGCCTTACGTTTTAAATTACCGGTAGCTTCTTTAACACGATCTCTTATAGAATCTTCAAATGGTTTTGATTGAAACATATCACCGAAAATTCCAACTCCTGTAGTCAACGCTTCTTTTCCTATAGTTTTAGCTCCACTCTTTATCAAAGGTAAAATGCTTCTAAACAAACCACCTAGAAAGCTTCCTATTCCATGTCCTCGTTGATTTGCAGTTCCCTTATAAATAGTTCCAATACCTGACCCAGCCTGTTGCAAATAATAATCCTCGTAAGGACATACGCTTCCATATTTTCTATGTTTCATTTTGTTATACATTTAAAATGAAGTTTAACACACGTCGTTCCGAATTGAAATGGTATGATCTTCCCGGTGTCAGACCTTATATCTATTTCTAAAGTATCGAATTCTCGTCTCATTACTGGAACATAATACGGATTAGAAAATGTTTCCATTCTATTAACACCGAAAATATATTTCGAAGTGTCCAGTGATACGACTCGTAATAGTGGTGCCATTGCATCTCCAACTATTTGTGGGTTAATGATATCACAATAAATAAACATTTGAGAAGGTAAACCTAATTTTACATTAGCTTGGTGTGTCCCAGTAGTTTTAATAATAATTTTATCATGAGGATTAAATCCGAGTTGTAGGGAGAGCTTAGATGCGATTTCAATGTCAATAACTTTGTCACTCAATTTTTGAAATTTTACGTATTTAGAGTTGTTATCATAATGAAACTTTATTTTATTTTGTAAAAACTTGTGATTATTTATTAATGTCAAAATTGATTCTATTGCATCGTAGTTACTGAGTGGAATATAAGCTGTAATTATCTCATCTTTGAACCCTTTTTCAATACCATCTATGATCACAGGTTTTCTTTCAATAATTCGTACATAATTTTCTGTTTTCTGAACACTATAAATAGTACAAGGATATTGAAATTCAACTATCCCCACATTCCATTCTCCATTTAATTGCATAGATTTCGGAAGCTTAGTAATAAAGTTTGTTGTGGTATTTCCTGGAAAATACTTCATTGAACTATTACTTAAAAGCGTTAAATAAAACTCGCTTTCTAACATTTTTAACGACTTTCCTCTTTTATCTATGATGTAATTCTAAGTCATTTGTACAATGTTGTAGTTAGATATAGTAAAAAAGAACAAGGGGTAATAAAACATCATTAATTGTTTCTATTATTTTAAATATTGTAAGGTAATACAGTCAATTAAATCATTATAATCTAATTATCTTATTAATAATCAATTTCACGTTATGTTATTAACATCAGAATAAAGTATCCAACTATTAAATTTATTTGGATAGCCTTTCCATTTGACAAACACTTCCTTTTTTCGTCCTGTATATCTTGATTTTATAATGTTTTCTATTTTGTGAAATGCATTATTATCAATTATAACTTTTTGTAATTCCCTTTCATAAAATGTACCTTGTATAGTTTCCCCTTTTAAATCATGTAACGTATACACACACCAAGGGCTTCGGTGTATAATTGAAGATATCACAAATATTTCATCACTCCAATTAGTCTCATAACCTTTCTCGAAAGTATATTTCATCTTAGTTATTCTAACGTGATCGCCTATTTTAAGACGTGGTGTACATAATTTATGTTTTTTAGTGCTATCTCTATCATACAAGTTCTGCCAAACAGTAGAAATGTTGTCTTTAGTTACTTGACTCGGAGACATTTTTATACTTGAGTGTTTGGAATTATTATATGATAAAATTAGACTGTCTAAGACATCCACGTAACGATATGTGTTTTTGTATGTAAAATATCTCCACATTTTGCCTTTCAATGTTCTTTGGAACCGTTCTACAATGCTAGCTTTAATATCAGGATTATTAGTTACATAATAGTTTATATTGAAATGTTTGAATACATTCCTTACTTGCTTAGAAGTAAATTCAGTACCTTTATCTGTTTGTAGGTGTTCAGGCTTGGAATTATTTTCATTGAAGATAGATTTAAATGCTTGAATGATATTAATAGCATCTTTCTTTTTCAAGGCACGAGCATATGCAAATTTACTAAAAACATCTATTACACATAAAATATAGTTATATCCATCGTTATATTGACTTAAACTTCTCATGTCACTTAAGTCTGCCTGCCACAGATAGTTAATATTAGAAACAATATATTTGTTACGAGAGAAACTTTTTCGGGCACTTTTGTGCAATGTATAAGTATCTTGTGATTGCAACCAGGTCTTTACTTGTTCTTTTGTAAATTTACCAGAAACTGCATGTGCCAATTTATCTGCTCCGGTAAAACCCCCCGGATGCCACGGTTTGTAGTATATCTGAGATAAATCATTTATGGACTCCATTTCTCCCATTTTATTATCTTTTTTGGTGGTCCTGAACTAGTACTTGATGTCTTAGGAGTAGAATAATTGAAAGAGTGATTGTTTGGAGATTTCTTTTGTTTCTCGTTTTCTGTCTTGAGGAGGTCCAATGACTTCTGATGGTTGTTTAGATCTAAGGAAGGTGTAGTCTTCAATTGATTTTTATACTTTTGCATGTGAAGTTTATGGATGTATTCAGTACGTTTTGGATTACCAATACATTGGAGTGGTAAATTTATTTCATAAAGTAATTGCAAAAGTTCACTAACACCCACAGGATCACTTCTTTTCAATGGTCTCAGAAGATCTCCAACCATATCGACAATGTTACTACCAACAATTTTCTCACCATCGATACTTACTATACCCTGGTTATCCCATTTTATACGTTCTTTGTGATTATCTAAATTTTTCAGAAGAATATCACCCTTGCTCACATATGATTTTGGTAGAACTGCTAAAATATCATCTTTAGTGTAACTTTGGATTTTTTTATCTTGTGTATTAATATCATACATTAACGTTTCCAGGTCATCTTTACCATTATTGGATGGCTTTGTATTGGTCAGGGTGTTTGTTTCAATGTTAAACAGAGGGATGGGTTGGCGATCTTGTCTAGTAAAATGAAGATATCTCTGAAGTGTCTGTTGATATAACTTCCACTTCTCAGTATCATCTTTATTAGATTTTAGTATATCTTGCATTTGACGATCTAGAGAAGATAGAGGTGATACGGTATCAACAGGTCTCCGTAACCTATCCATAGCTTCCGGTTCAATGAGTAACATTTTTTGCGAGTGTTCCATTTTTAATGAATTATTTCTATTTCATCAAACTACTTAAAACTCCACTTAATAATGTACTTAAAATAATAGGTAAAAATGCACCGCCTTTTTGAACAATTATTTTCTTTTTCGTTTTTAAATTTCCTTTTTTAACTAGTTCACGTAATACTCTTTTGAATTTGCTTAACTTTGTTTTCTCTTTTGTAGAAATTGGTAAAGTGCCTTTTAAAATGTTGAAAATACACTCACAAATACAGCTTATTGTCGAATCGTCTGCTGCTTTTAATAATGCTATTTTGTAATGTGATTTCAATTTATAAAGTGCTTGCAGGAAATCACGATGGGTCCGCACGCTATCAGACATTATTTATAAATAATGCTTGGCATTGAATAACCATTATATTTATGACCTTTCTTTGGTATGTATACAGTACAATATTCATTAGGAGGTAGAATATTTGTTTTAAATCGACACCAATCAGGTGTGTTTTGTTTCAGATCGATAACTAAATATCCATAAGGTAGTGCAGTTGCATCTTTATAAGCATCTTGGACAAACTTAACGTTTTCAGGGTATACCTGTCTTCCCATGTACTGTATCTGAGTTTTGTCTCTTGGGTTTTTAAAACATATGATATAACTAGCATTCAAAGAAATGTCTCGCTGTCCTCGTCCTTGATGAAACATGTTTTGAGTAATATAAAATACACTTAAGTTTCTATGATGACTACCTTTTGTAAAAATATCTACTATTCTACCATCGGTTTCTCGCATCAAGTCATCTATTATAATTAACTTTGGGCTATCTCCAGAAAATAATGACAAATCGGGTATACCTTGATGGAATGTAACATTTTCAATTTTCTGATATAAAGTTTGCATTTCATCATAGCACCAAATTATTTCCTCAAATGATACGTCACATATTTTTTTAATACTTTTCAAAAACTGTGTAATAAAATATGTTTTACCACATCCACTTGGACCAGCGACGATTGCTGTAAATGGGTGAAAGAAATGTAACATATTCGAAGTCTTAATTTAATGAATGTTAGCGTAGGAATGGGAAAAAAACAGTATTGTAATAATTTAATAGTCATTTATTTCACAAAAAAAATATTTACATATTAAAGTTTATATTAGAAATATTTCTATGAAATAAAATAAGTTTACAATTTATTTCACAATTACAAAACTAAATACGGTTAATACTTAAGTATTTCTTAAATTAAAAGTCTACAAATTTAATTATTATACAAACCAATAATAATAGTTTTATCGGGTCGATTATATTACATTAAAAAACTTAAATATTTAACTAAAACAGTCAATGAAATAAATTATAATTACACTTATTATCTACTTACTACTCTGAGTAAAACACATTAAAAATGTGTTCGAAACGAACAATTTACAATATTATTAATGTTGATAAGACCTAATTCGATAATGTCCCCATGCTAAAGTGTTTGTTGTATTAGGAATCAAAAATCTTTTCGTATCATTTGATGACAAAGCATTTTTTCTGAGTTTTTGAGTAAATAAAATGTGTTTTATCGATTTAAATCTAAACATTTCTTTAGAAATTCCCTTTCCTGGATTCATTAAACTTTCTTTGTACTCGTTCATGGTGAGTTTTCGAGTGACACATTTGTTTACGCCTTTTTTGCTTTTGTAATTAATTTTTCTTCATTGTGTATTTCTAGAGCATACATTTTCGACCTCAACCCTACAAATTCTTTGACTATTGAACCATTAAATTCATCTTTAAAGAAACCAATATCCTTTTTTTTTTTTTTTAAGCAAAGGAAAACCAACGATAGGGGCTTCTAACTGCTTGTTGTAGTTTTCAAATCGCAAAATATTTGATTGTATCTCTCTACCTAGTCTATCCATTTTCAAATCTGAATTGGGCATATCCACTCTAACGTGAACTCAGTCAAACTGCGTATGATCACGAAGCTTCTCGGCAGAAGTAAAACTAATTAAACATCCGTCACATAAATATTTTTTTGTGTTCGCGGTTATTGAGTTGAGAGCTCACTAATCGACTTAAATTTTTTATGTAGCAATAATGCCCATTGTCACCATTGGATACCTACTAAGAGTAAATTAACATGACTGTCTCTCCTGTTTTTAGTGTGATGTATGGGACCAACAACTGTATTTTTTTTTTTGAGTTAGCGTCATATTCTAGTTTAAAAATGTTAATGCTAATATTATTTAATTTCTCTACCTTACATACATGTGCTAAGGCTACAGGATACGGAATATTACCCATATTCATTTTATTAAAATGTTGTTCATAAGAACTTGTCCTATTAGCAACTTTACTTTCAGCTGGATACAAAGCAGATAAAAGTGCCCATGTGAAGCACATGTCATCATTATTCTTTACATTAATGACAGCTTTTTTGTTTTATGTCCACTGGTAGATCAATAAAGGATGAGCCAGACAAAGGATTGTACTTATTGATATTTACATCAAAATGTAATAAGTTTTCCAAAGACCATCCGCTGTCTTTTTGCTCAAAATCTTCGATTTTAATCAAAAACATATTACATACTGATGTGTAAAACGTTTCGAGATTATCACCCGCACACACCACACTGTTGATTGATTGAAAATCAAAATTATTTGATAAATCTTTTGTTGGTTGTACAAAAATTCCAGATAAAATAAAATTTAGTTTTATAGTACCATGTTTTTCAACCATTTCATTCAACAAGTGTAAGAGTGTGTCTTTGATGTTATCAAAGAATACGTTAGTTGTTGTAAAAGTATCAGGTATTGTTGGTAAAACTCGAAACGTAACAATCCTTTGCATTTTGATCATAGTCTCGTAACGGATTTTGAGTAAAATAATAAGGGTCCAATATATTCTTCGTCACCTCATCCACTTCATCAATGATTAGGTTTTTAGGATACTGAAAAATAAAAGAAAAATTGGTTATATATAGCAAAATAAAATAAAGATGAAGAAATAGAAAGAATATAAAATAAAAAATAAATACCTCCATTTTTTCCTGATCAATTCTTCACACCACCACTATCACTACTAAGACAAACTTTTAGGAGTTAGAACTTCACAAGAATGATGAGTATAGGAGATACAAAGTAGCCTTTTATTGCAGTTTTAAACGTTATCTTATACTTAGTGAATGAGTTTATAATTACACTTTCTAATCTAAGTATTAAACTAGAGGTCTATCAGTCTAATTTTAGCTAATGTTAAATCATTAAGTCTATTAATCTTTCATAAATATAATCAAGACCCATCACCTAATTGATACTCATTAACAAATTCATCAGTTCTAGTTATCATCTAATTGATACTCATTAACAAATACGCATACTGAAGGTAACGTCACGGCTGGTGACGTCATTGCGGCAGAACCGGCGAATCCCTACTACTCATACAATAAGTTTATATTGACGCTTGACAAAATTATGGAGTAGCTGATTTTTTTCGCAGTTTTGCAGTTGGTCCCTTAGTAAATGTTCATTGTTCATAATGTCTAGGAATAGTCCCTGCACTCTGCAAAATTACGTCTTGTATGTCCTTAGTTTAGTCTATAGATAAACCTCGTATTGATTGCACCCTCATGGATCTCAATGCTTTTATATACCTACCTGTACTTGTAAAGAACAGACAGGGTTCTAAACTAGAATAAAATTATCTCCCGAACAGAAGGGCCGCTTTCGCCATTAAACATGTTAAAGCAATACTCGTATGCTAATGACCATTCATTCATAGGTAACCAGTTTCTAATACATTCAACTTGTATTACTCTACTCTAAAGGTGCCCACTGACGAAAAGTAAAATGGACGGCGTCCAAATGGATGTCGCTTGTATTGCCAATTTAACCAAGTCAAGTTTTGGCTCCATATTTGTAATTTTGGCTTAAAAATTTTGACACCATGGCTAGCCACCCAGCATATACGAACATGCTTACTATAAAATCAACCCCAAAAACGCGAAAAATGATGAAAGAAAGAAATATTTTTTTATTTACCAAACTATGAGTTAAATTAACAATTTCAATAAAATATCACTATTTTAATGTTGTACCTAACTATACGGTAAAATTAATATAGATCAGATTTTCTGACGTTTTATCGTGAGTCAATGCATCTTCAAATTAATTTCAATTCAATTTCAATTCAGTCTGTTAAGTTGCTTAAATTTTTTTGTCGACTAAACTAAAGCGTTATGACTAAAACTGTACTGTACCAGCCTTTTTAATAGTCCACTGCAGGACGTAGGCCTACCCACGAAGGGTGATTGGGCTATATCCACCACGCTGGCCCAGTGCGGGTTGGTGGATTCACATACGCCATCGAATTTCTTCTACGGACGTATGCAGGTTGCCTCACGATGTTTTCCTTCACCGAAAAGCCAGTGGTGTGAAATTCCGTACATAAATTCCAAAGAACTCATTGGTACGGGACTGGGATTGAACCTACGACCTCACGATTGTAAGGCGGGTGTCACTACCTCTAGACCACCATGACTAAAACTATGGACGGTAATACTTAAAAAATGCAAGTGGAGTCCCTCCGCAAGGAAGAAGTGAAACTTCGACGTAACAGTGCTTTCACACCCCCTCCACGCAACCTTGTTGGAAGTCGCATTAGAAGTTTTACTTCAAAAAGTCGTTACTTCCAGCGGCCAAGTATATAAATTGGTAGCACTAATGAAATCTACTTGGATGCCGTCCATTCGGACGTGTCGTTAGTGGGAACCTAATACATACTCTTGTTCCATTGAGATTGTTCCGAGTTGTCAACACGGCGATGAGTGTTTCAATTAGAATAGATCTAGTTTTCTAAAGCGTTTGATTCATCTATGTATGGGTGTATATAGATAGAAGCACGCTGTACTCTCGGCAGTCACGTTGGATGTAAATGATGCAATGCTTCCTATACCTACTCGTAATACCGGTTTTATTGGCAGTCCATATGGAAGACCTGTGTGCAGCAGTGGAAATCATATGGCTGATAGAGATAATGTGTAGATATACACAGTCAGGTCATAAATTCTGTCACATGTACTTAGGTATAATGTCGGTGTACGATGTCCAATGATGACTTTAGTTATTCGTACACACTGAATCGTTGCTTTTACAATAAAAATAGCTGACAGAAGTGACAGATATATTATTTTACACTAATTAAAGTCAACGGATTTGTAGGCGCCAAAATTAAATATCATTTCGCTCACTCCATTTCACATTAAGAAAACAAACTGGAATTGTTAATTACAAAAAAAAATCATTAAACTAGACACACACCATGTTTTTAGGGTTCCGTACCCAAAGGAAAAAAACGGGACCCTATTAATAAGACTCCGCTGTCCGTCTGTCCGTCTGTCTGTCTCCAAGCTGTATCTCATGAACCGCTATAGCTAGAAAGCTGCAATTTTCACAGATGATGTATTTCAATAACTACAAATACTAAAAACAGAAAAAAAAATATAGGGGGGCTCCCATACAACAACCCTGATTTTTTCGCTCTATATTAATAATGGTAACAGGTAGATGCTTGAAATTTTCACAGAATATTGAGTTCTGTATTCACTTCAATAATAAATAATAAAATTAAAATTAAAAAGTTATAAAATTAAAATAAAATAAATAATTAAGGGGGGCTCCCATACAGTACGGAACCCTCCGTGCGCGAGTCCAACTCGTACTTTGCCGATTATTTAACATTCCAAAAATGAGGAGGTTCGATGTTCGTCTGTATGTATTTTTTTTATGCACGCTCATCGATATTTTCGCCAATTGTGAACCGAATTAAAAATTATTTATTAGTTCAAAAGGATGTATTCTTGAGGTGGTTCCATTTATATATTTTTATATAAGACGGCTGAGCCGTTTTTGAAAATCAACATTAATGTCAAATTTGTATTCATCAATTCGAGCAAACTTATCGAATTTCGTACAGGATGGAAGTCGGTTTTGCCATTTTTTGCGAAAAATAATTATTTATGTGTAGGTTAACGTAATTTATGATTTTTAATTTGACGGACCATATTATAATAACATAATATTTTATATGTGTTCTGATTGAGAAGTAACAAGACTAAACAATTTTTAGAAAATCATTTCCTATGTACTGAAACATGTAAGTAATTCTTGAGTGGAGACCACGTTCCAGCAAGCGCAGCGTAGGGTGTCCACCCACAAGGTGGACGGATGATCTCATTAAACCGCATGCAAGCCGCTACGAACCGGTCTTATTGGAGACCAATAGGGGAGGTCTATGTCCAGCAGTGGACGTCCTATGGCTGATGTGGATAGATGGAAATGAGCGAATGAGATAGCCGTGGCACGACTAACAGGCTATTAATGTATTGTACACAGGGTTATTCCTAATCAATTAGCATCCTTTTAGGGGCTTATTCTGTATATCAAAACTAACAACTTTTGTTTAGCGACTTTTGACAAAACTAAAAAAAAAAGAAATATTTTCGTTCCATAGAAAAATATCGTTCACCCGCTGCAAAATGTATGGAACAGCTGTTTTTTTTAGTTTTGACAAAAGTCGCAGAACAAAAGTTGTTAGTTTTGATGTACAGAATAAGCCCCTAAAAGGATGCTAATTGATTAGGAATAACCCTGTTTATTATTTGAATTTGTGGCCTAATTACTCCCTTTACGAGGCGATATCACTCACTACTACCAAAAAAATAAACCCCGTTTCTCAAAGTGAACCGATAAAGCAGCTCTCACACGAGCCCAAATATTTACTCGGGAGATTTTTGAGTAATTGCTGCGCCGCCGACCGTGTGTAAACAACTTTATTAACGCTCGGGACTGGCTGATAAAAGAACAGATTGATTTTAGATTACAGATGCATTTGGTAACGTTGCACTGATTCTTACATTTTTACAAGCTTTTATTTAGTTTCACCTGTCCTGTTTTCTGTCTGTTGAAAAAAATTTACAGATATGTTTTATATAAGTGAGTATATAAGTACTCATATCCGTATCAATTATTTGTAAGTTACCGCTGATCCTAGTAACTATTACACTTAGTATATACACTTATGGATTTATGAAAAGCGTTTTCGCGGTAGTACAGGGTTATAGGTATTAAACGCAAAGCCTTTTAAGGGCGGTTCTAGTTCATCTAGCTAGATAAACAACTTTTGTTCTAGGACTTTTGGAAAATCACAATTAAATATTCACTTTAAAAATAAGTATTTCAAATGAAATAAATATTTAAGGGGGCTCCCATACAAGAAACGTGATATTTTGCTTGTTATTATTAATGGCAATTCCTTTACTGTTCAAAAATACCTAATTAACATAAAATATATTAAGTAGGGCTTCCATACGCTACGGAACCCTTTGTGCGCGTGTCTGACTCGCACTTATCCGATTATTAAAAATATATTTTATTATTTCATTTCACACGCTGACCATTACGTTGAAAATCTCCGAAACTTAAACCTAGGTCGATTTTGATGTGATTTCTACGTTTGAACTCTGGCGCAATAATATCTGATAAAATATTAGATCAGATCTAAAAACATAATAATTTTAATGCGTGAGCGATGTAGGTACCTATCTAGATACTTATAATGTGTTCAATGTACATGCATAATCGCATACCTATCTGTAAGAAAATTATGGCCTTTTAAACCATCTATGTAAACATATATAAATCAAAATCATGCGCATGTTCGTTTAAATAGTCCCACATATCAACGTTCTCATTTTTACAATGAATTAAATATACAGAGGTGGTTAAAAGTGAATTCCAAAAATAAGGACACTAAGCACTACAAGAATTGAAAGGTTTGCCTTCGCATTTTTACTACATTTTTATACAAATTAAGCAATTAGTACAAATTGCAATAATAATCGCAAGTGAGCTTAATGATAGCTTTGACTTTATTCTTTGATATGAATGAAATAAATATGAGTGCGGCATAAAACGTCGGAAATTATGGTAATTTAAAACCCAGACCTAGCCCATCATACTATAGGTACCTACTTACCCCTGCGTACTCATAATAGTATGAAGTTCTCACGGAATTTCAGAAGTTATGTTTGTCATTTCAGCCATAGAAAGTCCACATATCCACAGTGATGTCGTAGGTACCTACACCACAGATCAGAGAAACAAAGATCTACGATCTGTATCGTATCATACACAGAAATCATATTATCTATCATCAACACCAAGATGTTAGTTGCTAAGTACCGTGAGAAAATTATTTAAATTTTGGGGATCATCAACACGACGACGTAGTAAAAAAACACGAAGATCAAACTTATTGTACCTACCTAAAAATATTTTGAAATAAATAGCTAAAACCAAAATATATAATATTTTTTCACCCACCCTGTCCTTACAAAGTAACCTAATAACCCAATGTCTCTAAGCTAATATCCTTAAACTGGTAAGTCAAGTATTGCGTGCTCTAGTACTATAAAGGTGGCAACACTGACTAATAGGGCTGCCAACATACAGCTACTGATTCTCTACCTCCGGTTCCGGTTTTGAATCCCCTGCAATTAGCGTTCAAATTGAAAAGAAGCTTTTTGGGTCAAGTGGTTAGTATTTTACAACATCGCTACAGTGATTTTTTAAAAATAATCCTAAAAGATTGAGTTATATAGATACCTATATTGTTTTCAGTTTACAGAAGTAAAATTTGTGTGCGCTTTTTCTTGATTACAATACAGACGGCTACATTATTTTTTTAAATAAATCACTAGGAAAAGAAGGCCTTTACAATTATCTGATTTAGCTAAAAAATATTTAAAAAAAGTTCAATTACGTACTTGAGAAAGCTGATTAGTGTCCAAATCCAAATAATACTTTACTAAGTATAATAAACTCAAAACAAAAAAAGACAATTTATAGACATCGACAACAAAAAAGACAATAATAATTGAAATTGAACATGCAAATTGCGATAGGTACAAGCAACCTAATTAAATACAATAAAATTCATCTCCATAATGACGTCATATTGCGCACATCCGCGGCCCACTTCATAAACTAACATGGATGACGTTAAGAATTCCCTATTTAAACATGTTGAATGTACTTCCCGGCCCCGATGCCGCAGCCTCATTGCACGTGTACCACTCAAGGTCCCACAACCCTTTACACATCCTCTCATGCTTGCAATTAAAACGAAAAACAGAAAGAAACAACCTTACCGACTCCGTCAACGACAGAACGAGACAAAACGCCTCATTTACCAAAGCACTTTTATTTCCCTGAGGTCGACGGCCAATCAACGTACTCTGGCGCTCTCGCTCCGCATTGGCCGGTTTGAATAGAGAATATTTTTTTCAAAAAATGGAACAAAAGCCGAGGGTAGGTAATTGCGAGTTTTGTTTTCTTCGAGTGCTCCCCATTTGAGTGGCGGAGGTCGTACTGAGCGGACGTCTGAACGACTAATTACCTTATATTCATACGCCATTGTTACTGGAGCGTACTTGTAACCTTTTCAGCTGTGCGATATTTTAACATTGTTATTTTATTGCGCGGAGCTCTGGGGATGAAATTACAGAATAAGCATATTAGCGTTTGTTTTCATACGAGATTTCCCGTGTTTGAGATTGTGGGGCGCTGCGTAGTTGAAGATGTTTGCGCAAATAGAACAGGAATCTGCGTCTTCATTCATTGTTTGAGGTGCAAATATGAGGGGATAATGGGGAGCTAGCATTGCTATTAGTACTTCATTAGAATACGAAATGTTGCTAATGACTTAACGTTGCGTCAATAAAGGGTTAACGATCGCGGAGCCGCTTTTGTTTCTTTTATCCCTAAGGCGGTTCTGTATTTTACCCTAAGTTATTTCGATAATTTGATGATTCTACCAAATTGTATAGCAAGCAGTTATATATATTTTACCTATATGCTTATGAAACAACTTCTTCCCTTGTTTCAGGAACTTGGCAATGCCGCTTCCGCCACAAATCACCAACGGCTCGCTGGAGAGCCAGCCAGCTCTGCACAAAGACAACTGTCACAGACTCGAATATTTGGTGGAGCGGCAGCAGCAGCTGTGTATGCTGTCTGATAAGATGATTCAGGTACCATCAGCAAATTTTCTTCTTTTTTTACAGTCATAGGACGCGTATTCCCTGGGGATGGAGTACAGAATACTCCGAAACTGAACGGATTCCCAGCGGATTGACCGTATAGTTATTGCGTGAGTTTTAGCCGTATATTATTATAGTTACGATGAATACTCACGTGAAGTATAGGAACGGACGGGAGGACAACTTAGTAATCCTGTACCTAAGGTTATTTTTTACTTTTTAACGTGCGGGACCGTAATCATCATAAGTACTCTTTGCGTTAGTCGTGGGTAGTTCAATAATTGACATAAGCGTTCCTATAGATTTACAAAAACAATGGTTGGAAGCGGCTTGCATACAGCACGTTCCTGCGGTCCTAACCAAGTCGTCTGTCTGTTTCGGTGGACGTCCTTCTCTGTCCTTGTCGGTACGTGATCTCTATTCGAGAACTTTGCGTTCCCATTGACCACCAGTTTTCTGCTCTATGTGCCCTGTCTACTGTACTGTACCAGCCTTATTAATAGTCCACTACAGGACGTAGGCCAACCCACGAATGGTGATTGGGCCATATTCACCACGCTGGCCCAGTGCGGGTTGGTGGATACACGTACGCCATCAAATTTCTTCTACGGACGTATGCAGGTTGCATCACGATGTTTTCCTTCACCAAAATGCCAGTGGTGTAAAATTCCGTACATAAATTCATTGGTACGAGACCGGGATTTGAATCTAGGACCTCACGATTTTAAGGCGGGTGTCATTACCACTAAACCACCACGGCTTAGTTACTACTGTACTCCTTCCGTCCAAACCACGAACGCGAGCAGACGTGTCGCGCTTTACGCGGTCATAAATAAATAAATTATAAATAGTACGCAATTAAAAACGCATCCTAAAACAGTGAACATAAGCGCGAAACTGGAAAGCAAGCTCAGCAACGTTGCCACACTACACTACCTTAGCCGGCACACTACGCTGCAGGTACGAATAATTAATAAATAATTAATAATTAATAAGGTATGAATGCATGAGGGAGCGTGATAAAATACCTGCCCAGTGCACTTAGTACAAAAGAGCGCAGCATAGAATCACAGCTCTTGCCTAACATCACTACGTGTTTACATTATCTATAGCTGCACCGGCTGAACAGCTGAGAGTCCGAGAAATAGGCCTACGCGCTCATTGTTTTTGTTTTTACCGTCGGCAACGTTTACTACTGATAATGTCACGGGAGCGTACTTCTTCTGCATCAACTATGGCTACCCCCGCCACGGCCTTGAGCGGGGCCTCTTTTAGCGACCCAGAGGATCGCAGTCATTTACGAAAGCCTAAAGATGTTCGAAAGAGGAAACGCGACGACGGATACGAATTAAATTTTTGCTTAGCGGAGATGAAAAAAATGTTCGATTCTTGGCAGGCCAAACAAGAAGAAAAATTTACTACATTTCAAACTATTATGGAGGACTTCAAACAAAACTGCGAACACTTTAAAGCATCTTTTGCGTTTGTATCGAGCCAGTATGAGGACTTGAAAGGAAGATGCGACAACCTGCAAAAGGATAAAGACGTGCTTGCAGCCCGCACTCAACATCTTGAAAATGAAGTCGAAAAACTTCACCTAAGCCTAAAGTCTTCATGTGTTGAGATAAGGAACGTGCCCACCTTTAAAGATATACAAGAATCAAAAAATTATCTTCAAGATCTTGTCATAAAAGCGGGAAAGACCTTTGGATGCGAATTCCAGTCTTCTGATATCAGAGATGTTTATCGAACTAATGCCAAACCTGGCACCATCAAGCCCATTGTTGTCGATTTTTGCAGTGTTATAACAAAAGAAAAATTCATCAATGCTTCGAAGACGTACAACAGGAGATTCCCTGGGAACAGATTTAATACATCGGATCTTCAGTTGAACTGCCCAAAGACCGCGGTTTTCATGTCTGAACTTCTCTCGCCAAGGGTAAAAAAAACTACATTATTTGAGCAGGGAATTCAAGAAATCGCACCGATATCTCTATTGCTGGGTTGCATACGGAAGAGTGTACCTTCGGGAGAAAGATAACTCGCCAGCAATACGTATTAACAGCGAAAAAGATTTTGATAGCCTTCTCAAACATAAATGACTAATTTATTTATCTATACTTGTTTATACAATATGCACAATTTATATGTATAAAAATAATCATATACTGCATGCTAATGTGTGCTATTACATTATAGGAAATAACTGTAAATGTATATTGAGTAATTCATACCACTTAGTAATGCTGTCAATTGATATTCTAATCAATACTTCTCACCCTACAAAGTACCTTCTGTCATTAAGTTCACATATCACCAATAAAAACCACAGTTATAATACGATAACAATTCCTCGCGTCATAATATTGGCACCACTACGATACAACCGGTTCAATAGGCTGCGGCTCGGTAATTACAAGATAAAAAAAGGAATTCTATACAAAACCAAAGGTGTTTATGTTTATGCATCTCGGGCGATTATGCAAATTAATGATATATGGCTCCCATTCCAATTGAGGAATAGTAATTTAAATTGTGTCACTGTTCTAACATCATCTAATTATGGCTAATACAGACAACATTAACGATTGTGTAGATTCAATTTGTGTCTCAAACTCTTATCAGTGTAAACCGGAACAATGTCTGGAAATAATCCGTAATTACCATCGACAACGTACTTTTAAAATATTTCACTTAAACATACGTAGCTTAAGTCGTAACATTGACGATGCTGAACTATTATTAGACAGAATCAAATGTGATTGCGACTTAATTATTTTTACTGAGTGCTGGTTGAGTGTGACTCCGAATATACCCATTATGGACGGATATAATAGCTATCGCTCAGGATATCGAAATCAGAATGATGGTGTTGTTTTATATGTTAAGTCTAATTTTAAGGGCACTATCACAGAGCCTGTTTTGACACATGCTAGCTGTTTATTGTTTACTTGTGCAAATAAAATAGCAGTACTAGCTATATATCGCTCCCCATCAGAGAAAAATATAGACCCCTTCTTAGACAGCCTTAATGATTTACTGTCCTCCTTATCAGCCTATCAAACAGTGACTATTATAGGTGATCTTAACCTTAATATAATTCCCGAAAATAGAGATAAATTTTCTGACCTTTATCTCGATATTATTTCTTCCCACGGGATGTTACCGGCCCATGTCTTTCCCACACGCGAAGCTAGATGTCTAGATCACGTGATTCTTCGAACTCGAAATCAAGCTAGCACCTTTGTTATAGCCAATACGGTCACTGACCATGCTGCAACTCTGCTTTGCTGTGATTTTGCAAATAGTACAATTACAAAGCAAAACTCACGAATAAGAATAGATTATCCGTCTGTGGTCGAAAAACTTAAAAGCATAAGCTTTAGACATATCTATGAAGCTCATCTGGCTAATACTGCGATGGAAGCTTTTATCCAAATTATTTCTACCCTCATAACAGAAAATACGACCAATGTTCCAGTCCCTAGAAGAAAACATATTTTAAAACCCTGGATCACCCCTGGTCTTCTAAAATGTATACGAAACCGCGATAAATTACACATAAAATATAATATAGATAAAAATAATAGCATTAACAAAATAACCTATTTTAGATATAGAAACTTTTGTACTAAATTACTCAAACGACTGAAAAATCAATATGAAAAAGATGAGTTTCTTAAGGCCAAGGGTGATTCAAAGAAAACCTGGAACACGATTAAGAAAGTTGCTAATATCCCACAAACCTCAAACACTGCCACTTCACTAATTGACCTGCAAATTGACCCCAAAATTTCCACAAACAAAGTCAATGACTATTTTGTGGGTGTTGGGTGTGAGTTAGCAAATAATGTTATATCAGATACACAGTGCAGCGCTGAAGATTTGAATTTATCAGAAAGTAATCCGCGTTGTGACTCAATGGCTCTTTATGAAACTGACTGCGAAGAAGTTGAGCGCATAATCAAACAACTTCGCCGGGATTGTGTGACTGGTTGGGACGGTATTCCATCTAGACTTCTGATAGATGCGAGTGACAGTCTTGTTCCTCCATTAACGCACATATTTAATCTGTGTCTTAGCTCTGGCACCTTTCCTAAATCCCTTAAAAAAGCACTTGTTCTTCCTGTTTTCAAGGGCGGTGACAGAGGCAGTGTCAATAGCTACCGACCAATTTCCATATTAAGCTCCATCTCCAAAGTACTCGAAAAAATCCTAAATATTAGACTTTTAAATTATCTCAATAAACATAAAATTTTATCTAACAAACAATTTGGTTTCCGTAAAGGAATGTCAACTGAAGATGCTGTTCTTCAATTAACCACCACTATTATACGGCATCTTGAACACAAGTCAAAAACGATAGGAATATTTCTTGATTTATCTAAAGCTTTTGACACTGTTTCTGTACCCAAGCTGCTCATGAAGATGGAAAAAATTGGTATCCGTGGGCTAGCACTACAAATATTCCAGAGTTACTTAACTGACAGAACGCAATGTGTAAAGATTGATAAACATATAAGTGATGATCGATTTCTTACCTACGGCGTACCCCAAGGCAGCATTTTGGGACCAATTTTATTTATTATTTATATTAACGAGTTATGTCTTCTTGAAATTCCATCTTGTGAATTATTTGCATATGCTGATGACACTGCCTTGATTGTCAAAGCCAAAACCTGGCAGGATGCAAAAGTAAAAGCCCAACACGCCTTACGCGTTGTTATGAACTGGCTGTCATCTAATCTATTAACATTAAACACAGAGAAAACGAAATATATTACCTTCTCTACAAACATTACTTCCCAACCTGATCAGGCTTCCTTTACTATTGCTGCCCATAAATGCCAGTCCCGATCGGTTGACGTATGTGACTGTAATTTGCTGACAAGAACCAATGCAATAAAATACTTAGGAGTATACATTGATAGTGTACTAAATTGGAAAACTCAAATCAACCACCTTATATCGCGAACTAGAAAACTTATTTATATTTTCAAACAACTCAGATCTTCAGCAGATAAAAATACTCTTATAACTGTATATTACTCCCTAGCACAGTCCGTACTCACATACTGTGATACCGTATGGGGTGGGGCGTGCACCACCAATTTGCTACCCCTTGAGCGAGCACAGCGTGCCATCTTGAAAGTAATGCTTAAAAAACCTTTTCGATACAGAACTAACACCTTGTATAAAGAAGCTGATGTGCTACCCGTTAGACAACTCATTATATTACATACCATAATTAGGAGGCATAAACAATTACCATATAACCCTGACGATGATAACGTACGTAGAAGAGCCCGAGTCTGTCCTAGCACTACCTGCCGCACAGAAGTAGCCAGAAGACACTATAATATCTTTTCTAGTTTTATTTATAATAAAATCAATAAACGTATTCATATTTATCCCCTTCCTTTAAAACAAGTTAGAGTGGTTGTGACAGAATTTTTGAAAACCTTGACATATGAGGGTACTAACCAATTTTTGAAACGATTAGAATAAAAATTGTGCATCATTTATCTATTGACTAAATTAGGTACCTTATTTTTTAATTTAGACTAATAAATGTGAGAATTAAGATCGTAATATTAATATTATAATTTTTTTTGGCATTATTATATCGTGCGCTTGTAATTAGCGTAAGGGTTGAATGTAATAAATTTAAATTAATTTAATGACAAAGTTAAATTGTTCTACTAACTCAAAAATTTTAAACAGTTGATTTTCACTTTAAGTCGCATTATATTACACATCTTACGGAGGGCGCTGGTACCTGTAGCACAGTATCATTAGATACTAGTACGGGCACCAGCCAGTTACATAATAAATTGATAAATTAATGTGCTTTGTTATGTCTATTTATATAAATACCATAAAAAAACCTGTATTTTTTTAAGGAGTAAGCTGTATTGTGTCAGATTGGTAGAACTGTAAATTTAGTAATTTAATTTAGTTTTGGTCAATAAATATTATTATTATTATTATTATTATTACTGTCACTTCTAATCCCGAGTTATATTTGAATAAATAAATTGTCGAGCTATTTGGGCACCATTAACAATGAGAATATTCAAACGAGTAAGTAGGTACCTACGTAGGCAAATGACCTGTTTAGCAAAAATGAATTATCAGTACTTCATCAGTCTCAAGTCAGTCTCCAGTTTATCCCATAGAGAAATTATAAGATCAGCGCCTCGACTAGCAAGTTTTCCAAATCATCTTTTTTACTTACTAAGAAATCGTAAAATATAGCTTATGGTAGTAAATGTACGCTGTAAAAAATCAGTAAATGCCTCACAATATTAAAGTTTTGCGAAGTTTCTCATTACTTTTTGTAAAATATTTAAGTCACAAAGTAAATATACAGACCACCCAACTGGTTGTTTTGAGTTATTCTAACGTCATATAAAATAAGGTGATGTAGAGACCAATCGAATTTATTTTCTATGAGAATTATTTGCTAGGAATATTTTCCATGCATCATTTCGAGGTAAACTTACATTTATTTTTGAAGCTTGCGATATGTGAAAGTCATGGATGTATTACACAAACAAGTTTTGCATTTTTTCGGGTATACCGCCAATATTCAATGTATCAAAAAGTCGCAGTCAAAAATGTTCATAATAACATGTTCGATCTTCGATTATTTTCTACAAGCATGTGAAATGGTCAACAATCAATCAGTATTCTGATATTTCCTTTACTATTAAATTTTTTAGTAAATACAAAATACAGAGGTGCAAGGTAAACTCCACAAGTGAAGACTTACGAATTAATACTACGAATACTCAAACAGCCATTATGACATTTTTAACATAAAACAAATGAAATAAAAACAAGCCACTATATCGAATTTTGACGGCATCTTCGAAGTAAACCTACGTCGATACTTATTTGAGACAAATCTTTTTATATGCTATTTGAGCTCTCACAATGTTTCGCGCACATGAGTTAGTACCGATTTAAGAAATCTTCGATACTTTTACAAATGGTAAAGTATTTCGATGATGTGATTCGAATTTTTATTGGCCCTGGATTTTGTCAACGATCTTGATCTGATAACGGGAACGAGTATGCAATGTAGGTTAATCGTAAATTTTAGGATTCTTATCCGTACTTTTTTACTGGGTTTTACTGGGTTATAGCGCTCACAGCGTACTCTGACGATCTTCGAAGTTAAGTAACGTGCAGCATCGTCAGTTTTCGGATGGGTGACCGCGGGTGGCATTTACAACTTAAATTGAATGACAAGTTAAATTGTAGGCCCCGGTTGTATTAACCGTTTAGCCATGTCAGGCGGCTTAAAAAATCCAACACCAGGGTTAGCCATCCGGCCTATACTTACTTGATGGGTCATAAGACCATAAATATATCTACTAATGCTATATTAACACAAAACGACAAGACTGCCGAAGAATTCATTATATGTATATCTAAGCCACTGGAGCAGCTATGCCAGTGGCCCAGAGCTACGCTCCGTTATTTTAAGGAGCTGGGTTGGCTCGGGTAGATACATTTTTTAAATATTTTTAATAACTTGAATGACCAGTGGTGCATTACAGTGAAGGCCTTTTTCTTAGTCCACAGTTGAATATAGGCCCAACACATACATTGGATCATATGCGTACTGGCCTAGGTCAGGGTTTCAAGTTTTACATAGTTTTTTTTTACTACGTTCCAGGTGCTCCAAAACGGAGCAGAGCAGGCGCTCGAGGAGTGCCAGCACCAGTTCCGGCACAGCCGGTGGAACTGCAGCACCGTCACGAACGCCACTGACATCTTCGGAGGGGTCTTAAAATTTAGTAAGTGTGGTCTTAATAGACGATGTAAGGAAAGATCTTCGCGAGCTTATGATTGATGCCTGGTATCTTGGATTATGTATCAGTCTAGAAGGACAAATTTAAACATCAATCACAAATAAACGACGTACCTATATATTCGAACTTAAAATTCAGCTTCAAAAACGAGAGACAGCCTAAAATTAAGGGGGGCACTATTTAGTGAAAATTTATTTTATCTTATAGATTCTTAATTTCAGCTTTGTAAATGCACGACAATTAATGTTGTTCAGGCTAGGCGGTATAAAAATTCTGGCACCAGGGTTTAGCCACCCAACCTATACGAACTTACTTACTTAGTGTTGTTTTTCTCTGGGACTGAACTGTTGCTGTAACTGTTGTATCCATTTAGTTTATCACAACTTTGAATTCACATAAAGTGTTTTAAATGCAGCATTCTAGGCAAATTCAGTTCATTGCCCAACGCTTTACTTGTGACAACTCAACCAATTCCGTAGAGCTATTCCTTCCCATATTACTGTTAAAACTTTCCTTTTCTTTTGTACCGGTGAAGGTTCATCTTCTACTGGTTTTCTAGTTAATAGTTTACGATACACAACATGAGTAGTTCAGTCAACGTGTGCACGTATCAGATCAGCTATCGACATTGGAAAATAAACAGCTGTGTCCACGAACTGATGTATTTCCATGAAGTTAGATTTCGGATGTGGTAATTGTTGTATCGACTTGAATTTTCTGGAATTGAATCGTAGAAGACCGTGTTTATGTATTCGCACGTGATGTTCTTCCTTCCTGTCAGATTTCTTTGAATAGCTTTAGGTAAACTGTATTTCATTAACGTTTGTTCTTTTATGAAGAATAAAAGAACAAACGTTAATGAAATACAGTTTACCTTATGAAGAATAAAAGAACAAACGTTAATGAAATACAGTTTACCTAAAGCTATTCAAAGAAATCTGACAGGAAGGAAGAACATCACGTGCGAATACATAAACACGGTCTTGATCTTAAAAGTATGTAATTGAAATTAATGCCTTAGAAATGTTTTATTTTTTCATCCTGACACATTCTCTCAAGCTAACAAAGAAAACAATATTTTTCAATGCCACTTTAAAAAACTGCATCTTTCATTCCAGAAACTAAAGACCATACACAAAATAAACAGATTTGATGAGTGACGCCCTCGTTCAAAGAAAACCCGTTTACGGTGAGGTACATGAGAAAATAATTCTAACACAAGCTTCAAAGCACTTGGAAGCTTTGAACTTGCAAGTGTTTCGGATACATATTTCGGGCAAGAAGAACAGAATGTTTTTGAATCTCGATTTTGGTTAGGAGAAACAATTAACGCTGATGTAAATAGGATTGGATAACCAGAGCTTTGTTTTAATAAGCTTGGGAAAGGAACAATAGGAGGATCAAGTTACCAAATATTTTAGTTCAATGGGTTGAAAGGTCAAGTTTGTAGGCGTATAAGTATTTAATGAGGTGCTGATAACGCTCAAATCTGTTACAAAGTTTTGTGATTTGTGATTTCAAGTCAAATTACCCGGGGAAATTTTAATCGTCATCGTCGTCATTAAAGCTATAGAACGCCCACTGCTGGACAAATATAGACCCTGTCCTAAAGATCTCTAGTCAAACGGTTGGTAAACATCCAGTGCGATCCTGCAGTCTTAATGAGACCATCCGTTAAATTTATATACTCAATAACTGTACTGTATTGTAACAATCTTTTTCTACTACTACGCCTACTCACGAAGGGTGATCGGGCCATATCCACTACGCTGGCCTAATGCTGATTGGTGGATTCATATATACCATCGAATTTCTTCTTCACATGAAGGTTATGTTGCATCACGATGTTTTCTTTCACCGCAAGGCCAGTGGTGTAAATGCTCAATATATTAATTAATAAATGTTTCAGAATCCCGCGAATCAGCGTTCGTCCACGCTCTCTCAGCCGCCGCTCTCACGCACGCGGTGGCGCGAGCTTGCAGCCGGGGGGAGCTTAACGAGTGCTCCTGTGACTCCAGGGTGCGGAAGCGGACGCCACGGCATTGGCAGTGGGGAGGATGCTCTGAGGTGGGGTAATATGAATCCTGTATCTTCGACTTACGACTTAGTTGCTCTATAACAATACCTTCAATCGTTGCACTCATGATATGGGTATTTGACAGGCTCCTAAGCGGCATAAGTCTGTATCTTTATTGTCTGTGTCTGTATTTTGTGACTTACATGACAAGAGTCATGTAAAAAAGAGTCAAAATTTTACACCAGTTTAAACTGCTACTTATAGCTAGGATGTGATCATCACTACATAGTATAAAATAAAGTCGCTATTTGTCTGTTTGTTTGTCTGTATGCTTAAATCTTTAAAACTACGCAACGGATTTTGATGCGGTTTTTTTTAATGGATAGAGTGATTCAAGAGGAAGGTTTATATGTATAATACACCTGTGCGAAGCCGGGGCGGGTCGCTAATCAAATAATAAAGTTAAAGCTTAACCCATATTTAAAAAGTTAGGGATGAATAGACATAGAATAACACATTTGTACGTAATCAAGCACACAACAAATAAGGGATGGCAAATTATGATGATGATGCTATTAACTAAGTGTCATATAATTTAAAATTGATCTAGTGACTTTCATTTTCAGGACATAAGATACGGAGAAATGTACAGCCGAGATTTTGTGGATTCCAAAGAAGATAAGAACTCCGACGAGGGTTTAGTGAACCTTCATAACAATGAGGCTGGGCGAAGGGTAACTACTAAGACTAACTACATTATAATCATCATCATTATATTTTAGTCATAAGGCACTGCTAAACATAGGTCTCCCCTACTCCTACAGATTTTTAAAAATACCGGTCAAAAGCGGCTTGCCTCTCGCTCGTTCTCGGTCATTTTGTTTAATATTGTCTGTCTGCATGTCGGCGAACAGTCTTATGCTATGTTTGCCAGTACTCATTCCCTACACGTAAGCGTTGCGGAGTTTGCGGCCCCAGCAGCTTACGTTCTGCAGGTTGTACCCCGTCAATACCTACTTCCACTTAACAATCTACACAACCAAAAACAAACCTCTCGGTTCTGATTCGATCTAGCATTCGATACTGCTAATTAACTATTTAGCTATGTTGGTGCCTCTTTACACCAACTTATTTAAATAATCAAGGGCCTAACTACGGGCTTATGCAAGGTGCGTTTTACTTCCTAATTGTTCCTACGGCAGGGTTGTTGACTACATGGGGCTGCCGAGCACTGGGTGATAGTGTGTGAAAAGGATACAACAATTAATTTTGCCTCTTAACTAATTTATTTTCCCTTAATATCCCAATTATGAAAACGTCCACTCGTTACGACCCAGGGCGCAGTAGGAAGCGTGTCGAGCGCCGCTTACACTTCTCGCTTATAAACAAAACTGCTGATACAGAACTCATTCATTCTTACACGGTCCCTACAGCCACATCAGATCTAGCCACCTGACCTGTAATTATGTACCTAGGTATTTATTCATTAAAAAAACTTGTTAACAGGCGGTTCGTGGGCGCATGCAGCGCGTTTGCAAGTGCCACGGCATGTCGGGCTCGTGCTCGGTGCGCGTGTGCTGGCGCCGCCTGCCGCAGCTGCGGCTCGTGGGTGACGCGCTTGCTACCAGATACGAGGGCGCTTCGCACGTCAAGGTCAGTACAGGTTGTTATCAGGTGGGTCGCGGGCGCATGCAGCGCGTATGCAAGTGCCATCGCATGTCAGGTGCCTCGCATGGCAAGGTTAGTACAGGTTGATAGTAGGTGGGTCACTAGCGCATGCAGCGAGTATGCATGTGTCACGGCGTGTCAGGCTCGGGCTCGGTGCGCGTGTGCTGGCGTCGCCTGCCGCAGCTTCGGCTCGTGGGAGACGCGCTCGCTACCAGATACGAGGGCGCCTCGCACGTCAAGGTCAGTACAGGTTGATACCAGAGTGTCAAGTGGGAGTTTTGCAAATCAAATCGAATTACTTTTACGTCGCGTTGACCGAGCGCGCCGAGCACACACGCGAGCACATTGACACACAAGCTTGAGTTAGCCAATCACTGACGTTGCCGCGCTTGTGTTCGATCGGTTTGGCGCTCGTTACATCACCGTAAAAAATACTGGAAAAAACTTCTGGACATAGGCGTCCCTTTTGGATTTCCAATAAAGCTGGTATGAAACGAAATTAGTAAAAATCCAACCTAAACTGAATTTAAACCAAAGAAATGTTCTTTTTGTTATAATCATCAGACTCATCGAGTGGATAAACTGCTGGAAAAAATATCTATTTGCCTTTTTTCCATGATAGGAGTGCTGCTGGATTTAGGGCATATACCTCCAATTTTGATTTCCGATGATACTGGTGGTAAGAGACTTGCATTCAGCGTATTCTTACGACCTTCATCATATCTTCGGTCCACCTTGTTAGCACACGTCTTAAAATTGCACTTACCGGTATATTCGATAACTTTATCGGCTCTCCGTTCTTTGAGCTATGTGCCTTACTCAAACAATCTTTAAAATTTGCTAATTATCTCTTGCTACAGTTGACATACTTTATTACGCTGTTTTGGGCACATTAATAAAAAATATGTAAATTGAAACTGTTACAGGTCGTAGAAAGAAAGAGAGGCAAGAATATAAGAAAGATACGGCCATTGCACCCGGATATGAAGAAACCTAACAAAACTGATTTGGTGTACTTAGAAGACTCTCCGGACTACTGCGAACCAAACGAAGAGTAAGTATTTTATGCTTTTAAAAAGATTGATAAGGTGAAATCAGGTCTAAACATTCTGGTCTGAATAGAATAATAGTTCCGTACTGTTTAGAATCCCCCCTTAATTTATTTTATTTTAATTATACAGGGTTATTCCTAATCAATTAGCATCCTTTTAGGGGCTTATTCTGTACATCATAACTAACAACTTGTGTTCTGCGACTTTTGTCAAAATAAAAAAAAAAAAAAAAACAGCTGTTCCATACATTTTGTCGAGGGTGAACGATTGTTTTTCTATGGAACAATAACTTTTTTTTTGAGTTTTGAGAAAAGTCGTTGAACAAAAGTTGTTAGTTTAGATGTAAAGAATAAGCCCCTAAAAGGATGCTAATTGATTAGGAATAACCCTGTATATACTTGAAGGGAATAATTTATAAAACTTAATTTTCTGTAAATGTTTCAAGCATCTTCCTGTTGCCTTGTTTTATATCGAGCAAAAAAATTAAGTTCTTTGCATGGGAGCCCCTCTTAAATATTTATTTTATTTTAAATTCATTTTTTATTTATGTTGTTACTATTTGACTAAATGTTTTGCATATATTTTAAGCATCTATTTGTCACCATTATTAATATCAAGCGAAAAAAGCTTAAAATTCAGGTAAGTTGTATAGGAGCCCCCTTTAAATTTTTATTTTATTCTGTTTTTGATATTTGTTGTTATAGCGGCAACAGGAAAACATCGTTTGTGAAAATTTCAACGTTCTAGTTATCACCGTTTATGAGATACAGCCTGGTGACAGACAGACAGACGAACAGGAGGACGGCTGAGTTATAGTACCTAATAGGGTCCCGTTGGGGCTCCGTACCCAAAGGATAAACTTTGGGTACGGAGCCCCAAGAAAGAACCTTCCACTTAAGTTCCTAAAATCCTAATCATAAAATTGCGTCAAAATGCCAAAGCACTAAATCAAAATAATAAATAGGAAAAATTAGGGTAATGTCGCACGGGGTTTTGTACATACTTTTTGAAATTTTTGGATTGCGTTGATCTGTCTTGTACATGTACATGTTTTTTTTTTTTTTTTTTTTAAAATCTTTATTTATTTATAGAGGGTTTTATCCGCAGGATAATGCCACCCTCGACGCACTATTTACATTTTACACTTATAGATATCTTACACTACGCTTAATTCCTAGTTTAACTATTTTGTATAGTACCCTGGCTCGTCGTGACGATGGATCGGTCAAAATACTGTTATACAGCCCGAGGTTGTGGGTATCTAAATCATTTTCGAGTAGAAATAAATCCCTCTCAGGTCCATTCCGGACACACTCCGCCAGTATGTGGGTGACATCTTCAACCACCATACACTCGGAACATATGGGAGTTTCAATCTTACCCATGAGATGCGCAAAACTGTTCAGCGGAATGTGACCGGAACGAAGTCTAAAAGCGGTTACGAATTCGATTCGGTGCATATCTACTCCAACGAACCAGGGTGAACGGGAAAGGTCGGGTTGGACGGTTCTATACCAAATACCCTTGCTTCGTGACCTCTCATCAAAGTATTCTTTCCACATATTCCTACACTGGGCGCGAACAATTGGAATGAGGTCGCTAAAGTAGGGTACAAAGTTTAATGGCTCACCATCTGTGACAGCTTCTTTAGCTAGGCGGTCTACTTCTTCGTTTCCACTTATGCCTACGTGAGACGGCACCCATTGTAAAATAATATTTTTGTTCTGTATCTTGCTGAGGGAATCCAAGATCTCATACGCTATCGGTGCGCCTCGAAAATTCGAGGTGCAGCGAGCGAGGTGCTGTAGGGCACTCTTGGAGTCCGTCAGTATTACGTAGTTGCCAGATTCTAATGATTTAATATGAGATATAGCTTGCGCAATCGCTAATAGTTCAACATACATAATGGAAATTTTAACATTGATTTTAAATTTTTTAGAAATTCTATTTTGTGGGTCGTAAACAGCTAGTCCGGACTCGTTCTTTTCTTGCGAACCGTCAGTATAAATGTGGTGATAATCAGGATAATTATGGTGGACATAGAGGTCACACATTAGTTTTAAATCATTGCATTTATATTGATGTTTCGCTTTTTTAACATTGTCTATATTAGTTTTAATTACACCCGTTAGGTCCACATTGCTTACCCACGTGTCTAGCATATAACGTTCTAATTGAGTGGATGAATATACAGGATAAGTATTAAGCAGCTCACCAATAATAACTAGTGTAGGTTTTGTTTTACGTCTCCAATAGGCATCGTTCTTGCATAATTCTGATAAATGATTTAGTGCTAATGAAATTTTGTTATTTTTTATGGATTTTATCTTAAGCCAAAACTTGCCAGCCAAGTAATATCTACGTATACCAAGGGGCTGAAGGTGAAGTTCACTTTCCATCACATGTACAGACGTGGTCCTTATAAAACCACCAATAACTCGTAAGCATTGGTTTTGCAACTTATCTAGTTTTGCTACACTATTTTTGGGTCCATTGTCGTAAAGGAAACTGCCGTAATCTATTTTTGAGCGAATTACAGATATGTATAAACGTCTCAAGTGGTCTGGATGAACTCCCCAACCTGGTCCAGTTAGAACTTTAAACATATTTATGGCTTTTGAACATTTTTTAACAAGTTCTTCAGTATGTTTGCCCCATTTCAATGATCGATCTAGCCACATACCCAAATATCTCACAGAATCAATTTTTTGTAATGGTTCATTATTTAACGTTAAGTTCATGCTACTTTCGGTCAGACTTTTATAGCCCCTTTTGAATATGCAAACTTTACTTTTGGATGATGAAATTTCTAAACCTATTTCTGTAAGCATTTTAGTCAAATGATCAAGGGAACGCTGTAAATATTCTGCACCTTTGTCTAAGTTTCTGCACACTGAATATAAAACAAAGTCATCAGCATACTGTGACATACTGATGTTGTTGTTTATGATGTATTTACATATTTTTATAGTGCTTATATTGAATAATATGGGAGCGCTTGGATCACCTTGTGCAAGTCCGCGCCCGGTAGTGCGACATATATATGAATCACCTATTAAAATTTTTAGATTTCTTTCTTTCAAAAAACTCCAAAAATATTTACATATCATGGCACCAGCCCCCATCTGGTCCATTATTTGTGTTAATGCCTTTACATCTACATTATTATAGGCATTGTTTATGTCCAAAAAACACGCGATAATCGAACAGTTCTCGGAAAATCCGATTTGTATATCGGTAATTAAACTAACCAAATTATCTAGCGTAGATCGACATTTTCTAAATCCCGTTGTATGAGGAGAAAATAAGTTATTTTTTTCCATAAACCACTCTATTCTATTAGTCAAAATACTATGAAACACTTTACATAAACAAGATATCATGGAAATGGGTCTGAGTGACGACGCATCTGTAGGATCGCGTCCTGGTTTAGGTATAGGCGTAACTGCAATATCACGCCACTGTTTAGGTACAAAGCCGTTCGAATAAAAGTCATTATAGAGAGATAAGAGCACGCGTTTACCATTGTCCGGGAGGTATTTTATCATGGAATAAGAAATGTTGTCACAGCCGGGTGAGGTGTCCTTAGGACGGATACATCGTTCTAGTTCTTGTATGGAAATCGGAGCTTCTAATTTTGCATTTTTTGACACAAAAACTGGATCGGATGGTGCTACATAATCTGGACATAAATTACGGAGTAAAGAATAGGCCTTATCACTATTTACATATTGTCTAGCACATCTACGTCCCTTGAACCACCGCATCTTTTGCCACATCTCGCTTTGTGTTATATTACCATCTATGGAATTACACAGTCCCTGCCATGACTTATTTTTAGCGTCACGTAACTGTTTTTGTGAATTTATTCTTTTCTCATCGTAAATACTTAAATTGTCTGGAGTCGGATTACGTCTAAATTTAGTAAAAGCCAATCGACGCTCTGCAACTGACTTAGATAATTCTACATTCCAATAAGGTTTTGATGTAAATTTACTACTGGGATCTGAATTATAACGTATAAAAGGAATGTGTAATTTTGCTGCTTTGTTGAGATATTCTAAAAACATATTATAGTCGTTTTGTAGATTTTGAGATCGGTCAAAATTATTAAATAACATTTCCAGGTAGTCTCTATAGCTATTCCACTCCGCTTTCTTAAAATTTCGCCGTAAAATATTCTGTGATGTCGTATTAAAAATAGTTGTCATCTTAATCATGAGGTGGTCACTTCCGAGTGTTTCATTGATTGTGTCCCAATCAAGTATTAATGATAAGTTGGAAGAAACAAAGGAGATATCTGGCGCTGTTTGTTGTAGTCGATTATTGACTAACTTAACTCGAGTGTATTTACCTGTATTTAATGATACGAAACTTTTTTCTAGTATTGTGTCGTAGATAAGCGAGCCTCGTGTGTCGTTTTTAGTTGACCACGTGACATGATGCGCGTTGAAATCGCCTAAGATCACCGTTTTGCTATTGGCTAATGAGAAAACGTTGTCCCAATCGTTTTGAGTAGTCCTTACCGAAGACGGACAATACACACCTATAACGTATTCGATCTCACTGCAGTTAAAAACTTTAACACCGATCATTTCGATACCGAGATTAGACGATTGGACATCGTGTAGCTGTGACTGAACTGTTTTATGTACGAAAATAGCGACTCCCCCGTACGGCTCGTCCCTATCACGGCGATAAATATTATAATTATGTACATTAAGTTGCATACTCGCTATCACCCACATTTCGCAAACTACTGCAATGTGGACTTTCTCCCGAATTAAAATATTTTCAAAATCAGAAAGCTTGTTCCTAATACTTTGCGCATTCCACTGCAGAAGAGTTAACTTAACAGATTTATGATTAACGGCCATATTGGCCGCTCATAAACAAATCGAGTATAGTTTTTAATACCGGCCAGTCAGCGAAGTTCTCTACAGCCACAAGAATCAACCACTCAACACAACACTTAAAACCAGCTTTCACCTTTTCTGACAGCGCCACATTCCTCATAAAAATAATCTCTTTTAGCCGATTTAATAATTCGTTAAAAGTAATCTCTTTTTCCTTCTGTGCTTTCGGTACATTTTGTTTAACCGTTTCATGAGAGTCGAGATCTGACGTTAAACCAAACTCAAATACGTTGTTTTCGGTGCGGTGCCTCTGTTTTTTCTCGGTCAGTCGTGTAGATCGTGTTTTCTCCGGCTGCACGTGTATTTCGGCCTCTGTCTGTATAACATCGGCATACGTAGGTACTTCTTGTGACCATAGTGGCGTAGAATGTTCACGTCGTCCGAGCGGGGGGAAAGCTGTCATTGAAGCGGGCGTTGGTGTAACCTTGAATGAGGTATGAGTCATCTCCGGGCGCCTTTTATTGCAAGAAACGGCATAAATAGTGAGCGCCTTCCTGTAGGTACAATTGGACTCGGCCATTATATCTCGCAACTTCTTTTCTTTTATGAAAGCTGGACAACCTTTATACATAGCCATATGCGCACCGCTACAGTTCACACATTTAAAAGATGTCGTCGTACAGTTTTCGTGGTTGGCTCCGCATTTCGGGCACACTATTTTATTTGGCGACGGGCATTTCTTGCTAGTGTGACCTAATTGCCAACACAATGAGCACTGCGACACTGGAAACACATACGGGTCAACACGTATTCTTAGACCATCGACGTGTACATATGCTGGCAAGTAGTCCCCTTTAAAGCATAACCTCACCGACTCACTCCGCGACCACCCTGTATTCGATTCGCTTCGTCGATTGAGTCGGAAGACAGATACCAACTCGGTACCAGTAGACGATATCCTACTTGCTATCTGTTCCTCCGTCATATCCAAATCTACGTCCCGTATAACGCCATACGACAAGCTTTTTTCCATTGCCATTTGAGTGCGCCAACCTTTGTCAGATATTGATTTGCACTTTTCCAACTTCTGAGCGCTCAGTAAGTTTTTAAAATCGAGGCGTACTTTAAATGGATTGACATATTTGATTCTTTCAATATCTGTGATCTCATTATCTTTGAGTAGCTTAGCCAAAGCAAATGCTTTCGGTAATTGTTGCTCGCTGCACGATAGATATATCTCAACCTTGTCTATATCGCTTTTACGTTTTTTTCCTTTCGACGTCACCTCACTCCAAACGTCAACAAACACCTCTCCTTTTCTTTTCTCTGGCCGCACATTATCTCCGTCATTCTCCATTTGATTTATCGCCTCCTTCAATTGCTCATCATCTGATAGCATTTCGTTTTCGCTTAAGCATACGCTGTTCGTCCTCGAACTCATCTTTGCAGGCGTAGTCGCAGCCATATCGGCCCTAAGACCGGCTGCGTGGCCGCCCGGTAGCCTAACGATAAGTTAGGTACCTACGCCGGCGACCCGCTGTCGCAGATAACAGAACGTGTACGATACGTAAACAACACAACCACCTCGCACGGGTGCCGTGTCGAGACTCACATGTACATGTGACAGTACTGAACATCAGACGAGAATTTTGCTCGTGTTGCCTGAATGTGTGGAAAAACTTTCCGAGATGGTCACGTATTTTTATTTAACTTTGTCTCAATAGTCTCGAAGCAGTTTTAGAAAATTTATGTAAATGGCAACGCCTATAAGAATTAAATAGCAATAATGCCCACCTTTGCTAAAGCAATTTGGTTCGGCAACGTTATGAAAACGGTTGTTGTTTTTGTTAGCATCGTCATCATTTACTATCCCACTGCTGGGTAATAGGCCTCTCTCTTATTGTGCCATCTGCCTCCGTCCTGTGCCAATCTTGTCCAATCTGTCGTCGCATCTTGCAGTCGGACGACCAACGCTCCCTTTACCTTACTTCGGCCACCATTCTGTGACTGCCTTACTCCACCTGTCATCACTAATTCGCCTCGCTATGTGTCCTGCCCAACTCCTCTTCAGTTTCATGACTGCGGTTCCAAGGTTCCGAACTCTTTGTTTTCGTCAACAAATAATAACTATCACTAGTACGAGCATAATTGAAGACATGAGTGGATGAAAGTGTTATGATACAAAAACAAAAACTCGAGAAAATTAGCGTTAAAGGTTTTTTAGTTGTAGAAATGGTAGTAGTAGAGTTACAATGCTAAAACTTTCAAAAAATATAGGTTATTATGTCTTTATTCAAGTACATAAAGCTGTTAGAAAAATATTATATTTATGAGGGTAATTTATGTAAAAAAATGTACATAACACCTTCATTCACAAATATGTTTGGTGATAAATGAAACAACTATTCTGTATGAACGTGTTTATTAACTGAAAGTTTTTATGAAAGTATTAAAATGAAACTGAAGAAACTGTCCAAACGGTGGGTGCTAAGTTCTTTAGACCCCGCCGTTCAAATAAACCGCAGAAATTCTCCGATCACACTGTAAATCTCATGGCCGAACGACGCTCGCTAAGATTGCAGTCTTCCGATGATGCAAAGTCATATAGGCGTCTCAATAGACAAATTTCGAAATCCTTGCTCCACGAAATCCGTCTTTTTAATACTAAACATATTAAAAAGACAATAGAGCGGAACAAAGGCTCCAAAGTGTTCGCAAGAGATTTGTCTATTGGACAAAGCCAATTGACAAAGCTGAAGAGAGAAGATGGAAGTTTAGCGTCGACCAAGGCAGAGGTATTAGAGGAGATCGAAAGGTTCTATGGACAGTTATACGCTTCGGTCGCTAAGCCTGTTAGCAGCGCGGTCAAAGATCCAAGAGCCAAGCTGACCCGACACTTCACCGAAGATATCCCAGACATCAGCCTGTACGAGATTAGAATGGCCCTGAATCAGCTTAAGAACAACAAGGCGCCGGGTGATGACGGTATCACATCAGAGCTCCTGAGAGCGGGTGGAACACCGGTACTAAAAGTCCTCCAGAAGCTTTTTAACACCGTCGTCCTCGAGGGCATCACGCCAGAAGCATGGAACAGAAGCGTGGTGGTGTTGTTTTTCAAGAAAGGTGACAACACCTTATTGAAGAACTACAGACCCATCTCGCTTCTGAGCCATGTTTATAAGCTGTTTTCAAGGGTCATTACGAATCGTCTCGAGCGCAGGTTTGATGACTTCCAGCCTTCCGAACAAGCCGGTTTCCGAAAGGGCTTTAGTACCATGGACCACATTCATACGCTACGGCAGGTTATACAGAAGACCGAAGAGTATAACTTGCCACTTTGCTTAGCGTTTGTGGACTATGAGAAAGCCTTTGATTCGGTCGAGACTTGGGCTGTGCTCGAGTATCTCCAACGATGCCGTGTTGACTATCGGTACATGGAAGTGTTGAAGTGCTTGTATAATAACGCCACTATGTCGGTCCGAGTACAGGAAGAGAGCTCCAAGGCGATCCCTTTAAAAAGAGGCGTAAGACAGGGAGACGTAATTTCTCCGAAACTGTTTACGGCTACTTTGGAGAACGCCTTCAAGCTCCTGGAATGGAAAGGATTCGGCATCAATGTCAATGGCGAATACCTCACTCACCTTCGGTTTGCCGACGATATAGTAGTCATGGCAAAATCGATGGAAGAGCTCAGCACGATGCTCGAAGGCCTCAATCGGGTTTCTCAACAGGTGGGTCTTAAGATGAACATGGACAAGACGAAAGTTATGTGTAATTCCCATGTTGTACCCACCCCGATCTCTGTTTTAATTATTTTTTTTACCAAGACCAACGTTAATTTTTGAACTGAATGATAACATTCTCGTAAATTAACACATTCAAACATGAATGAAGGGGTTATGTACACAACATGACACTTTCATCCATATCAAAATACGGTTTTATTCGTTTTAGCACGTTTGGTCATGGATGAAGGTGCTATGTACGTACATAACACTTTCTTCCACTAAGAAATTAAGGGTTGTGTGTACATAAACCCTTCATCCATTATTTTTCACACTGTTTACGCTTATAACTATGAAATCTGAAGGTGCCATGACTTCCGAGTTGACATAACACCTTCATTCATGACAAAAAACCGAAATTAAAAAAAATGCGACATAACACCTTCATCCACTCATGTCTTCAATTATATATCAGTCTCTATCAGCCATATAACAAGTATAGCTTAGTTAGGTATCAGAGACGTTGGGTAAAATCCCTACTATACTGTACCAGCCTTTTCGATAGTCCACTGCAAGACGTGGACCTATTCACGAAGGGAGATTGGGCCCTAATCCATCGCGGTGGCCCAGTGCAAGTTGGTGATTTTTTTCTACGGACAGATGCTTCACGATGTTTTTCCTTACCGGAAAGCCAATGGCGTGAAATTCTGTACATTTCCAAGGAATTCATTGGTGCGGGAGCGGGGTTTGACATCATGATTGTAAGGTGTGTCATTAATACTAGACCACCATGGCTTCACTTCTATGGCATGGTTCCTAATAAATACATTAGGGACCATGCCAAAGAAGTGAAGCCATGACGGTCTAGTGTTAATGGCATATACCTTTTCAATCATGAGGTCAAATCCCGATCCCGCAAAATCCCCCAAAAGGTATTACATTAAAACTAAATCATCATCTATCTTCCAGGCTGGGTATCCTCGGCACGCGCGGGCGCACCTGCAACCGCACCTCCGCAGGACTCGACGGCTGCCGCCTGCTGTGCTGCGGCCGCGGCTACCAGACCCGCGTCAGAGACCACGAGGAGAAGTGCAAGTGCCGGTTCGTGTGGTGCTGCAAGGTGCAGTGCGAGATCTGCCGGTTTAAGCGGGACCATCACGTTTGTAATTGAAACGGACTTTTCAGGCATAAGGATTATTTTTTAACGTTTTGATACACGTTGAGGCGTTTCAGTCTAAAACTGCACAAGTGTTGACAACCCCAAACAGGACCAAAGCTGCAAAAAATCTGTAGAAAAAGCTGAAAAATATAAATTCCAATTTAAGATACTAATTTCACGGTGAATCTACAGTAAATCTACAGTTTTTCTTTGTTGTAAAGAACTGCGTTTACATGTGTAGGCCAAATCAATCTTAATAGCGTCTGTGTGAACATGAGGCTAATGGCTGACATTAAATTTGGTTTGGCTTATAACAGGAATGATATTGCTTTTCTCAGCAGTGGTCTCGAACGAAGAAATGCGAAATCGGTAGAACTACCAAGAAGAATCGGTACATTGGTACCAAAAATCGGTATGAAAACATTTTCAGGTTTAAAACTATAAATAACCATAAATAGAGTATGGGAGAATGGGACCGTGGAGTCTGATCACCACACAAACAGCCAATAGTTATAAATTTTCTATTTCGTCTCGGCTCGCTGAAATCTTGAACTTCGGTAGAAAATAAGGAAAATTTGTCTTAGAAGACAAATTCACTGGTGCCAAATCGGTAAAAATATCGAAAAATTGGTAGGTTCGAGACCATTGTTTTTACCTGCGCATAGAAGCAAGCTCAGTGCTTAAAATGCGTTCATTACTTACTTAAATGAGTAAAAATTCAATATTTATCTTATTAATTTGTCGAATTAATGCTAGCACGTTTAGTGGTGAGGTGGTTTTAGACTGAAAGATAAGATGCAGATACCTATATTTGCCATGCTAAGACTTCAGAACTTTTGCGCATTTTATATTGAATTAGATTGATTCTAAAATACGTGGTTATTTGTCGACTCTTCAAGAATAAAAGCGAAGAAGATATAATAATACTTAAAGTACCTATTGTAGAGTAAATGCACCGGTTGTGGCCACTGTCCTGGTTTTGGGCATTTAGTGTCAAAATATTGCATAAACAATGTATCACCAATAATTATTGTTTGATTAAATGTGAAAGTTTGAAAATTACGTTCAAAATATTATTTTATTATTAAAATTCAAAGTGGCCAAAAGTGTTACTAAGATGGTGCACCATCTACAATTTATTTTGGGCTTAAATTTTAAATTCAATTTGAGCCAAATAAGGCTATTATTTGATACATTATATCAAGTTTTTCGTCCATGTTGTGTTCGACAATACTGGTCTTGGTTTGTATGTGATTTTTTCATGTCCAAACTTTATTTTGATTGTTTTGATTAATTCCATAGGTGGTAGAGACTTTGATAATCCACAATTTAAGGCTAAAATAATGATTGAAATACCTAATTTGTGGCGTTTTTTTTAATATTAAGTATTCAAACGACGTTTTTTGAAGATTTTGGACAATTTGGTTGTCATGTTCTTAGGATGCATAATCACAGAAGAGAGAAAATCTGTGCCTACAAGCCACGAAAGGGTCTCGTTATTTTGTGTTAAAAATGTCACAGAGCCTTTTAATAGCTTATTACTTTTGTGACTTCCTTCCTTACATAGTATAAAATAAAGTCGCTATTTTTGTCTGTTTGTTTGTCTGTATGCTTAAATCTTTAAAACTACGCAACGGATTTTGATGCGGTTTTTTTTAATGGATAGAGTGATTCAAGAGGAAGGTTTATATGTATAATACACCTGTGCGAAGCCGGGGCGGGTCGTCTAGTTTTATATATTTTCGAAATGCAATATAATATAATATTGTTTATTATAGCGTTCAATTGATTAGTCACACCATTCAATTTAATGACTGATTTGATTTTAAGACTTCTATATAACTCATTTATTATCTTAAAATAAGCTTTAATTTTTTTACAGTATTACTAACTTATTTAATTTTGTTATGTACAAACCTGTAAATAGTTATTTCTGTTAATACTTCATGGTTTAAGTCTTAAAATTTTAATTTATTCACAAGTGTAAATATATGTTTAAGTTTGAGTAACTATATTATTACGAGTAGTAACACTCGTTAGAGCATGGTGAAACACTAGTTTTTACTCACCAGTAATTACAAACTATTTTAAACAAAACTTTACTTGAAAAGTTATGATGGTTTCAAAATATTTTTTCAAATTATCTAATTTTTCCTTTTGACTATAAAGCTAAATAATTGAATTGCATTTGATACATGCAATTGATTTCCATAGCTTTGGATTGATCTATGTATTCTAAAATAAAATAAAAAAATTGCAACAAAATACTTTGAGCGAGATTACCCTTGTTACACCAAACTTATTGAAAATTAATTGGGTCACTTCAATGGGGTTAACTTTAAATTTACGTATGATTTTAAACTGATAATTATAAACATTAAGATGTCTACTCACCACAACGTACCATACCATGGCCATGCTAGAAACTTGTTAGCCAAAAAATATTATGTGTGTTGAAAAGTATGACACTATACTCGGAATTTTAATTCGATTCCAGATTTGACATTAGCTACTGTCATTTTTGACCGTTTTTGACAGTACATACTGCGTTCCTTTGCACCAAGTGTTAGGACACCCGCAAAATATTCGCGACTACTATTTATTGACACAATTTGTCACGTCGATGGTACATGCAGGGTAACTGGTAATTAATCAGCATCCTTTTAAGGTGGCCATACACGATGCGATGATTTGATCAAATTTTCGCTTCATGCCAACTGGGAGCTCATTCAGTTAATTCAAAGGTAGGAATTGGTAGATAACGATTTGTACTACTACCTGAAACTGGGCGCACAGAACGCGATGATCGCATCAATTCATCAGATCAGTTCAGTGGAGGCCAAATATAGGTAGTTAACTATAGCTGGTTAGTAATTATTGAGGACCTTTGAATTAATTGAATGAGCTCCCAGTTGGAATGAAGCGAAAATTTGATCAAATCATCGCATCGTGTATGCCCACCTTTAGGGGCTTTATTTATCTACTTGAGTTTCTTTCTAGTTTATAACTAATATGATGTGAAATTATTATATTTATTACAAAAAAGAAATTCGTTGGAATGAAAACGGAAACGTTCAATAAAAATACATGTTGAGTTTTTTGATTTTTTAGGGTTCCGTAGTAGAACGGGGAATAAAAACATAAATCAAACCCTAAATATAGTAACAAATCCAGACGTTCGTTCGTCACTACGGCGCGCCGCGACTGACTAGCATACCAAGAGCATACCAAACTCCGAGGCGCATGTATGATTTGCGTTCCGGCCGTTTGTAAGAAGACAAAATACTGTTAGAAATTTCACTATGGAAACTAGCGTGGTTTTTGCACATTTTAATAGCACTGAGTGCTATACGAGACGGGCCCGCATGCTAGTACTCCAACCTTGAGAAAGATCGCCAAATGCGATTGAAACTATAGTAGCAGTTTTCTACTAATGTTGTGATTGAGTAACACCTGTTTTACTTAATTAAAACTGTTAGATATCATTAACGTGGTTTTAGTTTCCGTGCCTGATACGTTCCTAGTACCTACAGCCATGGTATGGTACTTTATAGAGAGCAGACCCCTTTACGTGCTTAAACAAATTGCACAATTTAATTTTCTACCTCAAGGGAAGCTACTCGTATTTCGATCAAATCCTTTATTACTTTAGTTTTAAATCTACGGACTTTTTAGACGAAAAGTCCATTGTAAATACGTTTTAGTAATTTATTGTATTAGATTGTGATAGCTTTAATCGTTAAGGTAACATTTAAATCGTGTAGTTTTTCATGTTCTTTAATTATAGTACTACGTGTAAATATTTTATAGAAATGATTGTAAATTACTGATTAGAAGTCTTGTCTATTTGATTCGAAAATTACCAATGTATTGGATGTGTCCGTATTTATAATGTTATTATATGTCGTAGATTTAAGCGTCAACCTTTTTTGACTCAGTATCACCAAATTTAAGGTACTTAATACTAGATTTAAGGAAATTTACGTTGAAGTATTCGAAAGTATATTTTCCTGTCTTTTTGTAACATAGGCGTAAGTGTATTTTGACTGTTCTTCTCGCTATGGCTAGTATTTAATTTGATTAACGATAATATAGTTACTATTTGATGTAAATTAAATAAAGTAAACTGAAATATTTTTGTGTATATTTTTTGAATTTGAGTTGAAGGTTTTATGTCTACAGAGACAGATTTTGTAACATTTCATGAGTAATTTAAAATTTTCTTGTGATTTATTTTCAACTAGTTGATTTGATTTTTAAGCTATCCCATAGGAACCTTTAATTTTTCGGGATAAAAAGTTCTTCAAGTCACTTTCCGTCTTTTAAACTATGTCCAAGCCAAAAATCATTTCGGTGCTCCATTGCTGCGTTAAAGAGAAACAAACCAACAAATACACTTTCGGATTTATAATGTTAGTAAGTTTTTGCTCAGACCATTTTTTTTATTTCAACTGGCAGTGGGCATCTAATTGCTTTTTGTAGTAGGTAGGTAGTTTGATATTTATTGTATTTTGTTTGGTTAATAAATACCTTTTTTGCCCGTTGAAGTGTAGGTCTCGTCTCGGTTGTTTTTACCGTTTTGCCATGTCAGAGGCCTTCAGGCGGCCTAAAAACTCGGACTCCGGGGCCATCCACCAGACCTATACGAACTTACTTACCTAATGCCCTTTTTAACCCCCGACAAAGAGAGGGGGTGTCTGTGTATCTGTCTGTGGTATCGTAGCTCCCAAACGGATAAACCGATTTTCGTTTAGTTTTTTTTGTGTCATAGATAATTTTATCCCGAGTGTTCTTAGGAGTGTATCCCATCTGGCCCGGTGACTTGGCCCGGCGCCGGGCCACATGGGAAAGAAAAGTTTTATCTGGCCCGGTGATGTATTTACCGGGCCAGATGACACAAATCAAGTGCCATCTGGCCCGGTAAGGGGAGAAAAGAGGATACGCCTTGTAATTTGTGAAATACTAACTACATGCATCGATGAAAGGGATTGAACTTATAAATCAATATACTCACAAAACCGAAAATGTACTCACAATACGAAGCCTTAGACTACGCCAAGCTAACTACAACAAGCTAACTACAATCTACAACGCCCTAGTTAAACCACATCTTCTATACCTTATCAAGATTTGGGGATGCGCTGCTAAAACGAGAATGTGTAAATTACAACGATTGCAGAACAAAGTCATTAAAACCATTTTTAACTACGACTACCTAACTCCAACTAAGAAAATTTATTCAGCAACTAAAATAATGAACATAAAACAACTATACAAATATAACACATGTATCTTTATTCGAAAAACTTTAACTAAACCTATTCACACTAACAATGTTTACAAAACAAAAAAATGTTGTTAACCGCCGAACTCGCCGAGCGAGCTATATCGTCATTCCAAGACATCGAACAAATTACGACAATGCTCACAACTGAAGGTGCCAGACTTTATAACTCACTACCCTCACAAACAAAAAAATGTTAACTCCCTTCATGCCTTTAAAAAAACCTTAGCCGAATAAATCATAGAACATTTATCGTTACTGTTATAACTAAAAGAAAAGAAGTGTGAAGTAAGTCTGTATTGTGTTCAATTAGTTAATTTATTTTGATAATAATAGGTACGACTAAAATTGTAAAATATTTTGTAATTATGTTATCATGTAAGTGACAAACTGTTTGTCTTTATGATAATAAATATCTTTAAACCTAAACCTAAATCAAACTGCTTAGTACACAGTAATTAGTTTTTATTGTGAATGACGCGATCAATTTCTTTGGACGCGATATCAACTTCTTTCATAAAACTCAACCTGAAATAGACTTCTTATAAATACTTATATCTTTTTGAATTTGAAGATACTTACAATATTTTTATAATAATAATAATCAACGAAACCAAAATGCTATGAATCAAACAAAATTATTAATAAGTATTAAATACCTAATATAACATACACACAGTGTACAATATGTTTTTTTATAAACAATCAACAGTATACATATTATTATAAAATCAAACAAAATTATTAACTAGTAGTCCACCCCGGACTTAGACCTAGCGCAATTATTTATTTTCTTCATCTCACATGAAAAAAATTAAGATAACATTCGGCTTATAAATTAGTCAAATAGTTATAATCAAACGTTCTGCCAAAAACTGCTATCTGCGTATCTGCGTATCTATATATTTACTACATACTAAAATTCTATAAACATAACCTACATGACGTATGCAAAATTACATGAAGATCGGTGAAGCGATACTCGAGTTATCGTCGAACAAACATACATACAATGCCGGTTTGTCCCAGTAGACTTTGAAACCTCGCTTCGTTCGGTCCTATAAGTACTTATTATAACATATAAGCAGTCTACAATACCTATGTTTTTTAATAACTTCCTTTTAAAATCACAGCTTCGAACATTAATAAGTCTTTATAATTTGCTATCGCATTTTTTCTAAAAAATGACCGACGGTTATTTTACCCGTCACTAGCTCTATGGTTGTTTCCTGAATAAACTCTTCTCGAAGCATGGCCTCCTTTGAACGGCGTCGAGTACTTGGTATCTTATTTTCAAACTGAACTGATCTTGTTTTGTAATAAGGGGCGTCAGTATAAAGCGCTTTTAACATCTCGATCATATTGGGCTGCTTTTTTTTAATTGCCTTGTTAAGTTTGCTGTGCCACGCTTCGAGTGCATTTGTCGTACGATGACGTTGTCCGAAAACGCACCACATGTTTATAAACTCGTCACGCAGCCACTGCTTTAACATGTATTTTCGAAATATCTTGCTATTTTTATCATCGGGACTTTGAGCAGCTATATACCACCAACCATTAAAAATTTCATTTTGCGGCAGAAGGGGTAGTACAGCACTGAGGGCTACTTGTCTGCGGGTTGTTTTATACTTGGTGAGTTGTAACTCCTTTCCTTTCTTCCACACCGCTTGCGAATAATGGAAGTAGCAACCTTTTGTAGCAACATTAGGGAATACTGCTACAATAGCGTTCATGACGGCCATCTCAAAATCAGTTTTGAAAGTTTCTGGGGTCCAGCCTGGTACTTGAGCTTTCAATAAATGAAAGAGAACCTCATAAGTGTCCGTACTTTTATCACTTAATAATGCGTACGCCACTGGCACAATATTTGTGTCTTCTTCACCGATAGCACAATGTATGCTGTAAAGCTGTTTAAAAGGCTCTGAGCAACTCTTGAATGTGCCATCTCCAAAGAAAAGCTTACCCTCAGACAAAAGTTGTCTGCCCTTTTGAGTGGCAAATATCAAAATTCTCTTGTCTTCGTGTGAGTAGTCTGCCATCAAAAAATCTATATATTTTTCGGGTACCTTCACTTCATTCACATTTTTGCAGACAATTTTTTTCAACCCAACGGAAGCATTTCTGGATCTATATAAGGTACTCTTAACTTGCTGTAGTTCTGGAATGTTTTGTATTAAATTGAGACCCGAGTTTTGGTATGAAGCTACTGTAGCATTATATACCGAAGTAACGGTCGGAAATTCTGGTGCTGATAATTCAATTTTGCATTTGTATAAATTCTCGTCTATTTCATTTTTAGCAAAATCTGGCATGCACGCATGATTTTTCTCTCCTACTTTATTACTGCCCTGAAAAAAATAGATTGATATTTATTACTATTACTTAGATCACAGATAAGTCAGCACAACATTATAAGATGAATGTACTTTTGTACCTACTTTCAATGTTATTTTGCCACCACATCTTTTTCTCTTTCTATGTATGCATTCCCACGCCATTGTCCCATTCTTGTATTTTTCTTTCAATGTGTACTGGTATCCAGCATGAAGAAGGACAGTGCCGCCTCCTCTTTTTATATATTTTAAAGACGACATGTCATTTGAACAACTTTCGTCCACCATAGCTCCTGAAATCGTTACGTGTTATTTAATCAGTAGTAGCACTACATCAATGAATATTTTTAACAACTCATCATTTTGATAAAAAAAAAATGTTAAACAAATCAAATATCACTTCACTTACTTAGTTGCATACGTTGCATTGCAGTTCATAAATACCACGTGCACATTACTGACACTTACCTTGCCTTGACAGTTACCTTGACTGATAGTTAAATTCAGTAAATTTTTAAAGCATTTCTTTTTTTTCCTGCCATTTCGTATTTTTCCAGTGTCCCGCAAGTTTTGTAATGATTTAACTTCAAAAAGTATTTAAAGTGTCGAATGTTTTGCTCGCAAGAATATTTATTTTATGAAGCCACAAATAAGATTAAAATAACGTTAATAGACTTCATGATTAATAAATAATTCAATTAAATGCAAACCGGGACAAATGGTAAAGTATGAAAAGTCCTATTTCTACTAACCGCTACTTTCAAACCAGTAGTAAAATTCAAGGCAATCATACCAATATTTTGCATTTGACGCATTTTAGATTATTTTAAACTTGTTCCATAAATAGTACCAAAAACTGATAACCTATTTTAATGTTAAAAAATCAATTTCGATACTTTCTATATCATAAGGAAATTCAGCAGGAGTCACATAAAGTTGCTATTTTGTTTATGCCTTAGTTGCTTTTTTCACTGCGATCGTTTTAGAACGGCGTTTGAGTTTGGAAGAGCATCCCATACCTGTTTTGTGACCGAATCTAGGAAAGTTGAGTTACAAGGCGTATCCTCTTTTCTCCCCTTACCGGGCCAGATGGCACTTGATTTGTGTCATCTGGCCCGGTAAGTAAATCACCGGGCCAGATAAAACTTTTCTTTCCCATGTGGCCCGGCGCCGGGCCAAGTCACCGGGCCAGATGGGATACACTCGTTCTTAGACATATTTCATGAAAATCTGTTCAGCCGTTTGAAGATCATCAGCTCTTTTCTAGTTGATGAGGGGATCTGACTACCTTCCATATGTCTTATCGATTCGAAATTTGGTACCGTGTTACTTCAATGATATTGAAAGGACATAGTTTATTTTGTGTCGGGGAGTTTTAATTTTTTTTAATTTAACTATTATTTATACAAATACAACAAAACTGGACTACTGTCCTTTTTGTTTCTTACAATGAACATATAACAAGTTTTGCTTAGTTTGGGGTGAGAGACCGTGTGTAAGATGTCCCCTAATATTTAAAAAAACGAAAAGATCTAAACTGTTCTACTTTTGTGCAATAAAACTAATAATTTTACAGTGGGTTATCTAATCTGATGCAATACGGTTTCTTGGTTTTGATAACAGTTCGTGATAATAATAATTTGATAAGGATCAACTTGTATTATCACCAAAGTAGAATTTAGGTCTTATCATATTATTTATAATTTATAGCATAAAGATTATCAAGTTTAAGTGGGAACATTGGAGGTAGAAAATGTAACTAATCACTTTAAATAATGACAGATAAAAATGATTTTATAGTAGGTTATTTAAAAACTCTGTATGAACTGCGTTGATATTTGATATCCATCAATAATAATCGGACAATTACGAGTCGAACTCGCGCATGAAGGGTTCCGTACTGTATGAGAGCCTCCCTTAAATATTTATTCTATTTTAATTTAATTATTTATTATTGAACTCTATGTACATCTAATGTGAATATTTCTTCCTTCTATTATTTATTATTGAACTCAATGTACAGCTAAATATTCTGTGAATATTTCAAGCTTCTACCTTTCACCATTATTAATTTCGAGTGCAAAACGGCTAAAATTTCAAGTTTATTGTAGCCCCCCTTAAAATATTATTTACTTGGTTTTTAGTATTTATTTTGTTGTTATATCGGCAACAGAAATACATCATCTGTGAAAATTTCAGTTTTCTAGCTGTAACGGTTCATGAGATACAGCCTGGTGACAGGCAGACGGACAGCGGAGTCTTAGAAACAGGGTCCCGTTTTTACCCTTTGGGTACGGAACCCTAAAAAATCCTTTAGAGAATCCGATAGAAGATGAAGGTTTACACAGCTATTCAGAAAAGGCGTACCTACTAAGACGAAAGAAGGTGCTTTAGTTCAGACCATCATATCATTGTAAACCATTTTTACTGTGGTCTCGGTTTGAACCGTTTACTATGTCAAAGACTTTAAGGCGGCCTAGTAACTCTGACATTGGGGCTAGACTAGCTCTGTCGCGGCCTATACGAACTTATTTACAGGCCAAATCAAACCCATGTAAAGTTAACTACGAGCTGCTGCCCTCTCCTTGAGCAACTGACGTAACGAATTTGATACTGTGCGTTATTTTCACAGACACCACATAAGTTTGAAACAGCCTATGCATGGTAATAGGTATGTATACTTATGCTTGTTGCACAGATAAATAACTAAATAAATATCATGAGACATCTTACATGCCTACGGTCTCTGATCCGAAACTAAGTAAAGCTTGTGATATGGCTGCTAAAGACTGATAAACTCCATTTTACAAGTTCATCAGTGTTACAAAAATGATTGTCCTGGGTGGGAATCGAACCCACGCCTCTTTGACTTTAGACTTTAGAGTCAGGGTTACTAACCACTGGTCCAATGAGGAAGAAAAGAGAAAATACAGTAGAGTAATGTTTTAAAAATATTTTTTATTGTAGGTATTTTAATTTAAAGCCAAGCAGTTGGTTTTTCTTAACGTCCCAAATGGTTTCCAACCCACGGGTAACTGTTCGGGCAGGATCCGCAAAACGTAGCCCAGTACAACCACTGAAACAAAAAAAAATAGAATTAGTGATAAAATAAGTCTGCGCACTAATGGGTTAGAACTTTATATTGTAGTTGATTTAGACTGTGACGGACCGGGATTGGCACAGACTGAACAGGGGCCTTATTGTGTAAGCGCTCTGACGTTCAGCTTCACTTTTCTTCCCGCTCGCTCTCGTGACGGGAGTAACTGACGCGAGAAGAAGAAAAAGCGAAGCCGAACGTAGAACGCTTACACAATAAGGCGCCTGACCGGGCACGTTCCAAACATTTTGTATAGTGTACCGTCCAACGGGACACGGACGGCAAGTACTCGTACGGACAGGAGGGAACGGACAAAATGTATGGAACGGCCCGTCGAGGTTCATATAAATAATCCCTAAATCGATAATACACAATACATTTTCAACTATCTCAAGGCCGACACGGTTATTGAATGACGTGTATCTTTTGTATTTTTGATACCAATAAGTAATATGAATACAGGCCCGGCCAGACGAATGCGAATACTTACTATTTAGGGGCCCGCCTAGACTTGACATTTCAAAAATTGAATGGGTTTGATTAATCGCAGGATTCACAGCGATTGTGAGGTTTGAACTTTACAATCAGTATAATTTAATACAATTAATAGAGTTTAATTTGTATCAATTAACGGGTCCCGTTTTTACCCTTTGGGTACAGAACCCTATTACTAAGACGCTGTCCGTCTGTCCGCCTGTCTGTCTGTCACCAGGCTGTATCACATGAACCGTGATAGCTAGACCGCTGAAATTTTCACAGATGATGTATTTCTGTCGCCACTATGACAACAAATACTAAAAACAGAATAAAATTAAAATTTAAGAGGGGCTTCCATACAACAAACGTTATTTTTTTAGGAGATTTTTTGCTTGCTATTAATAATGGCAAAAATCGGGCTAAGCAGACTCCAACACGGTACGGTACCCTTCGTGCGCGAGTCCGTCTCGCAATTGGCTGATTTTTTTTTTATTAATATCGTCTATTTTCGACTTTGTCTTGACTTAGCTGGGGGCCCTGGAATCCACGGGGCGGGGTCTTGGGCTGAAGCCCAAAAAGCCATATTATGATAGATCGGGCCCTGCATTAGTAGCACAGCGTACTATACAGAAGAATCGAGAAGGAGGAGATTTCTTTGAGCAGTTATAGCACAGCATAACTCGGTATTCAGTTATGGCACAGCACAGCACATCGTAGTACAGTACAGTAAAAGAAATACTTACGTTGTTATGTTCTTTAGTGAGTAAGCATGACTTGTTTTGCACGGCATTGACCCGTATTCAGCTATGACTCGGAACAGCACAGTACAGCACAAGACACCACAGTAAAGTACAGTAAAAGAAACACTAATGTTATTACGTGCGCCAGTGATTTGGCAGGTACGCGGAGTACACGAAGTAGTCTGCCTAGTCCTGCATGGCTTCGCTGGGATTCAGCTACGGCACAGCACAGTACAGTACAGAAAGAGAAATACTTACGTTATTATGTGTGCCAGTGAGTTGGCAGCAGCGTTGCCAGATTTTTTTTGGCAAGTCAAGATATTAATAATGGCAACAGGAAGATGCTTGAAATATTCACAGAATATTTAGTTAATTATTCACTTCAAAAATAAATAATTAAAATAAAACATATTAAGAGGGGCTTCCATACGGTACGGGTTCCCTTCATGCGCGAGTCCGACTCGCACTTGGCTGATTATTTTTCATGAAGTTTTTAAATTTTATCTTTGTATGTATTTGAGTTTTAAATTACTTACGTTTACATGATAATAGATAGCCATTGAATATGTATTTTAATAAAATATAATATTTTAAATCAGATTTACCCTAACGATCGAGTTATCCCCGAAAAGCGGGACAGACTCTGTCCCGCGCGGGACATCCCGCCCCACACTTAAAATCGGGACGTCTGGCAACGCTGGTTGGCAGGTACGCCGAGTACACGAAGTAGTCTGCCTAGCCTGCATGGCTTCACTGGGGTTCAGCTACGGCACAGCACAGTACAGTACAGAAAGAGAAATACTTACGTTATTATGTGTGCCAGTGAGTTGGCAGGTACGCGGAGTACATGTAGTCTGCCAAGATCTGCATGGTTTCGCTGGGATTCAGCTACGGCACAGCACAGTACAGTACAGAAAGAGAAATACCACAGATCAGTGATCTGTGAGAAATACTTACGTTATTATGTGTGCCAGTGAGTTGGCAGGTACGTGGAGTACATGTAGTAGTCTGCCAGGATCTGCATGGCCTTCCTCTGAATTCCGACAAGGGGATCGGATTTTTCACCCAGTCTAGCACTTGTTGGGTATTAACCTGAAATTATTGAAAACACGATCAGAATGACTGCCTCGATAACCCCGTTAGGCTAGTAAGTAAGTTAGTGACTGACTCCTGGGCTAAAGAGGCGTGGATTCGATTTCCACTTAGGGCAAATATTTATGTGGTGAACATATGTATGTGTTTTCTCTGCTTTCCTTAGTTTGGGGTCAGAGACCGTGTGTAAGATGTCCCCTTATGATTGTTTATTTTATTACTATTTAGTTGATTTATCAGAGTCAGCGTGAAAAATGTGGCTCAATCACCCGCCGTGGGTAAAGCTATGTTCAATTGTTCAGTAAAGGACTACTAAAGGGCCGATTATCGTAATCATTGTATTCACAAAAGCTTCACGTCATTTAATTTTGGTACATTTTGATACAAAACATATTCAAAATTATGATACTTAAATGAAACAAAAATAATACATGTTACAATTCAAGACGAGGAGGTTGTGATTTTAACCAACTTCTAAAAAAGGTACTGAATTCGGCTGAATATTATTTTCGTAAGTATTTCACGCGATAACTCCACCATTTTTGAACCGATTTTGATGTCTTTCTTTGTTTGGTAGGCCGTACCTCAGAAATGGTCTCATTAAATTTTTATTGAAATCGGCCAACGCACACTACTCTGGACTGACTCAAGCTTGGACGCAAATCACCGTCTAATATGTGGCCCGGGCTTCGAGCAAATTATCTACAGAGCCACACTCCCTAAGTGTAAGTACTAAAAAATGTCCGAGCGTACTGACTTAGATATTTGCATTAAATAATAAGGTGACCCGTTTTTTCGAATCTCTACGTTATGTCACCCAATTAATGCTTGTAACCGAGCACTTTGGCATCGCGTGGCGTTGTAGTCGGCTTGCAATGAGGGTAACCGCGTATCAATTCGCCGCTAGAGGCGCTAGCATCGCGGCAGGTCTACAAAACGTCAGAATTCACTGTTTTTGTTCGGGTTACGCTGTATATTAATAAAATCTGCGATTATGACTAAATATTTTGGTTTAAAACTAAAATATCAAAAACAAAACTCAAAATGAGTTACAGCTTGATGACTGTTAATAATTTGAAAGCGGAATTAAGGAAAAGAAATGCAAAATTAAGCAGGACGAATGAGCAACTTGTTAAGAGGTTAGTTTGTTTACTGTTTTGAAACACCATTTATTGACAAAAGTATGCATAGAGTCTGGCCAACGAAAGCTGTCCAAGAAAAAAGGCGGGAATTTTAAAAAATCAAGAGCTGTTAGCTTGTTTTCTAGTACCGCTCAGCTGATCTCCATGAAACAGGAAGGACAGCTTTCGTTGGCCAGACTCTATTTGCCAATTTTACATCGATGTTTTTTCATACAGACTTCTGTACTATGATAGGAACAATAATTTGATTGGAACTAATGAAGCATTTCATCTATAAGACAATTTGGTGCTAAGTGTTGTGACCTTCAGATAGTTCAGCAGTGCATTACTTTAGCAGTGTCACTTCGAAAATTCAATCACCTGACTTCGATGTAGTGAATATTTCAACATACTTTTTAGAGGTCTACAACACTCGTCAATACTAAATATTCGTTGGCAGTGGCGCCAACTGGTGAGCACAAAAACGGTAGCCCTGATTGCCTTACGACTAACTAGAAAGCCTGCCCACTACACAGCTTGGGCAGAGTTTTGCCTCGGACACTTTGTTTTGCACGATTGTGACTATAGATATTTGCTCGAAGGGCTCGGGCATAAAATAAAGAGTTATAACTTACTATGTAGACATCGGGCAATTGGTTGACCAAATCGATGAACCTGATCATAGCTTCCTTGACCCTTGGCCAGCCGCGAAGGTATGCCTCGTGGAGGTAGAAGCCGAAGGGTGCACGGTTGTTCAAGTAATGCCTCTCGAAGTTCCTCAGGATAAAGCGGTACCAAGCGTCAGCGTCGTTAAGGTCAGGTCTGTGAAAGAGGATACATTTTTACTCCAAAGTTATATTACTGTACTGTACCAGCCTTTTCAATAGTCCATTGCAGGATGTAGACCTAAACACTTACCCACCAAAGGTGATTGGACCATATTCTCCACGCTAGCCCAGTGCGGGTTGGTGAATTCACATCGACTATGGAAATATGAATTAATGTAAGGGACATTTTGGTGATTTTGAGTTATATACATCGTTGGATTCAGAATTCCGAGCTCTATCGAATGGCATAATATATAACATTTTAATATCTTGAAAAAATGTCGCTTACACCAAAAAAAAAAGTGAGCAAAAATATCAAAAATGGGGGTAAAAAGTACGTAAAACAGTAGTTAACAGACATAAAAAATGCAATATACCTCATACGTTAAGTTTCACATCGTATTAACCAATTGATTTCGCTATTATAAGTTATGTTTTTCAAGTCCGATGTGCATCTTACATCAATTTACAAAAATAAACACTGGTCCTTACGCAGGCAAACAAATATTACTAGAAAAACAAACAAACTTAAACAGGCAGAGGTTTCTATAGGAAAGTGGTTTGATTTCAGGTTTATAATTTTTACAGCCTCTACGGGACATGTCCTATAATAGTTGGCCTCTTACATTAATATGTAAACCATTCAGATTATTTAAAGTAGCTTCAAAACTGACCCTTGCATCAAACTTGGTACGACATGTCATATAAAATTTGATAGTGTATGTCATACGCTATGAAATTTCTTATATGGACATAAGCAGGTTTCCTCACAATGTTTTCCTTCATCATCATTTTTGTCATAATTCAATTACACCGTTGGATAGTTAAATAATCTGCCAAGTACGAGTCGGACTCGCACATAAAGGGTTCCATACTGTATGGGAGCCCCCCTTAAATATTTATTTTGATTTAATTTGATTATTTATTATTAAAGTAGGCATGCAGCTAAATATTTTGCGAATATTTCAAGCATCTACCTGTTACCATTATTGATATAGAGCGAAAAACGGCAAAAAAAAATGATGTTTTGCAAAACAGCCCCCTAAAATATTATTTTTATTCTATTTTTAGTATTTGTTGTTATAGCGGCAATAGAAATTACAGACTTCAGCTTTCTAGCTAGGTATAGCGGTTCATGAGATACAGCTGGAGACAGACAGACAGACGGACAGCGGAGTCTTAGTAATAGACGGCCGTGTTCATGACACTGCCACATATAATTTTTTATATGCACACTCACTTCATCAGCCCATTTTTTTAGCTGCTAAAACTGCATTCATGACAAAAAATATTTTTTGTGTGCCCCCTATAATATACACAAAGATTCTCAAGGACGTACGAGACCAATGTTTATTGGTCCGTTTAAATGTAAATTAAAATCCTTGCTGGCCAAAAAATGTTACTATGAAATCTGGGAATTCTTAGGTGACAAAAATGTTTTAAATTTGGATTAATTTTTATAATTTGAATTTTTAGGGTTCCGTACCCAAAGGGTAAAAATGGGACCTTATTACTAAGACTTCGATGTCCGTCTGTCTGTCTGTCACCGGGCTGTATCTCACGAACCGTGATAGCTAGGCAGGTGAAATTTTCACAGATGTTGTATTTTTGTTGCCGCTATAACAACAAGCACTAAAAATATAATAACATAAATATTTGAGGGGGGCTCCCATACAATAAACGTGATTTTTTTGCTCGCTTTTAATAACGACAAGAGGATTGGGGATCCCATATGGTACGGAACCCTTCGTGCGCGAGTCCAACTCGCACTTGGCCGATTTTATTTTTATTACAATGTTCTTTTCTGTTTTTTGATTTTTAACATGGTGACATATTATGAATATATTTTTGTGTAACATTTTCTAGGTTATATTTTACATCATGTAATTCTAAGTAGGTAAATTTGACATTTTATTATTATTATTTTTTTCGCTATATGAATTTTAACACGTTAATTTGAATATTTGTACGTCACCGCGGCAAGAACATGCCCTCTATACTCTTTGAAGATCTGAATACGACTTTGTATGTTGTTTGCACTACCATGTTTCTGACAAATAAATTATCTTGAATCTTTTATATCAGATGGAAAAAACGTTGCCAATAACACTTACGCAAAGGCACAAGCATCAGCCATGGAGCAAGGGAAGCCTCGTTCGTCGGTCCATGACACCATAGGTTGGACCCACACACCAGGTAGAGAGGCAGTAGGGCACGGAGAAATGGGGCAGTCTTGAGTAGAAGCGTAGTCCAAGGTGTACGGCCAGAGACCAGGGTTGGTGATGGTGGTGGTAGGCCAGGAGCAATCGTAAGCGAGGCCAAAGTCTTTCATGACGTGGAAGCTGTTATTGCCGGCGAGTTGGAGGAAGGGAATACGTACGCCTGTGAAGAAGTAAGTACGAGGTAACATAAGCACGAAAGGTAAGTAAAAGAGATGGATGTACAAGTGATGGATTAGTACAAAGCTTTCGTAATTCGTTGAAACAGTAGATCAAAAATTAAATCTTAATTTATTGTCTCTGTCATGTTTCAGATTTGCACTCAAGTATTTAAACTTAAACAAACAAAACACTCATTGAATAACCCTTGAAATAAAAGTAAATGGCATTTATATAGTGGTTGTAAATAATAATCGGGCAAGTGCGAGCCTGACTTGCGCACGCATGGTTCCGTACCATATAATATATTTTACAGTAATTTAACTATTTATTTTTGAAAGGAATTTACAACTTAACATTTTGTGAATATTTCAAGCATCTTCCTGTTGCCGTTATTAATACTGAGCAAAAAAATCACATATTTTGCATGGGAGCCCCTCTTAAATATATTTATTTTAATTTAATTATATGTTTTTGAAGTAAATATTTATTTAAATATTCTGTGAATATTTCAATCATCTACCTGTCACCGTTATTAATATCGAGCGAAAAACGGCTAAAAAATCAGGTTTGTTGCATGGGAGCCCCCCTTTAATTTTTTTAATGCTTTTAGTATTTGTTGTTATAGCGGCAACAGAAATACATCATCTGTGAAAATTTCAAAGTTCTAACAATCACGGTTCATGGGATACAGCCTGGTGACAGACGGACATCGGAGTCTTAGTAATAGGGTCCCGTTATTACCTTTTGGGTACGGAACCCTAAAAATGAATGTAAACAACTTTGAGTTCGCTGAATTTTTTTACATAAAAACACTTTAGAATCTAGCTAAATTGTAAAGAATATTAGATGATATTGTAATGAAATATTAAACCTACCCCCAACATCAGAAACAGGAATATTCGCAAAGTGTGCAATCTGCTCCCTCTGATCGGCAATTTCCATCTTGAGGTCATCATAACTGGCATCTCTCCAGAAAGTCTGCGGGGTGCGATGGCTGATGGAGTGCAGAGCAATTTCAAAGCCATTGTTCTTAAGCTCGTTGACAGCGGAGTAGTCGGTCCACTCGTGGCTGACGTAGAAGGTGGCGCCAATCCGGCAGGTGTTGGAGTTTTGGCGGTGGTACAGGATTTCCCTGTAGTTGGCCATAGCGGCAGCAGTGACGGCATCGTCGAAGGTTATGGTGATAAACTAAACAATCGAAAGGTTAAAAATATTAGAAGGACAACTGACATAGTTTGAAGTGCCAAATAGTATCATAATACCCACATAAGCCTAAGGGCGGTGTCAAAAAGAATATATTTTTAATTTCCGCACATAATTGCCTGAAAATCAGGACTTAATTTCTCTATTTTTAACCGACTTCTAAACCGCAATAGTAAGTGAATTAAGGGTTAATGTCTAATTACCTAAAACGCAATAGTAGTTCCATGTTGATAAATAAATAATCAATGAACTTCTTGTAAGGAAAAACCGATCTTTTTCGCTATTTTGGGATTGATAAACCTGCGAGTCCCTGCACTTTACAAATAAACAGTCTGAATACCTGAGGTGTATCTCTGGGGTCAAATCCCCCAGGGATGTCGGTGCCGGAACATCTGCAGTCAGGAAGTTGGCATTTCTCCACATCACATGGTTCTGCCAGCTGCAACTCATCGGCAGCACAAGCCACTGCTCCAAGGAGAGCCAAAAATAATAGAGTCTTCATTTTGTCACAAAACCTTTCAAAGACTGACTACTTTTTAAGCCCCATATAATTTATAACAAATCTTATCACTGAATTGTTAAAATCGGTAGTTTTTATCAGTGTTTTGATTTCATTGATATTGGATTTTTGGAAAGCTACGTAAATTATATTTTTGTCGATCGATTGCGAGAAATGAGTTAGTAGATTATAAACTGTGTACCTACCTACTACATTAGATAATTATCTAAAGTTAAAACGGAAGAAGTGTGTCAAGTGTTTATCTGATTATGTTTTGCCGTTTTAAAAATAGTGTTGTGCAAATAAAATGCAAAGATCTTCAATGACCATGTACATGTATTAATATTGTACATTTTTACTCAAAAACCTTTTGTTCGTTAAAAGGACGTCATGATGATAGTTCGAAAAAAATAAAAAAAAGTAATTAGTTGTAGATAAAATTTAGGTCTGAAACAAAAAAAGTATAGCCATACATACTTTTCCCGGCCATTTACATCCCCATGGAACTTCGTTCTGGATAAAAAGCTGTGACTAAAGTCGGTTTATTTAGGCAGTACGTGTCTATGGGGGTATATTTTTGAACGTCTATCCAACTTTGACGCTCTCACAGAAAAGCACTGAATAAATAAACTGTTTTGTATTTACATTTAGATCTCGCATTTTTTACTGAAGAACTGTTCGAGTTGTTGTACTTTTTACATGCCATGTTTTTTTGAGATATAAACGTCGTATTCAGTGTTTTACGAATCACCACGTACATATTTGATTAGAATCTAATCATGAAATAGCTATGAGGTTTGATCATTAATTCGATTTGGTCATTGATAAGAATTATCTATAACCAGAATAGCTATTGTTAGTGGGATGAAAAATAGCTCGGTTTACAAGAAATTAATGCTTTAAAATAATATTTTTTCTACACTATGCGAGAATTAGGGTTCTGCAGTTCAAAAAGAAATCTAATCTAGAAATCAAACTTTCGGCAAAAATGGCATAACCAACATATTGATCGAATTTATTAGTAGAATTGATTTCTGTGCTGTTTGTGGCAACATTTTTTTCTCATACTTTTTTTCTTAATCTGTAGACAAACCTGAATTGGTCCCATAGAAATTTAATGGCTGGTCCAGTGATTTTGAAACAGATGAAGCAAATTGAATAGCAAAATCGAATCTGACGCTTTAAAGCACTTAGTTGTGGAAGGCTTGTATGATGCCGATTGTTTCGTGTTTGATTAAAAATAAAAAAATAGTTCACAGGATTTTAACGAAAAAAGAGCAAGGTTATTATATACGATTTATGTACACGACCATTAGGTAAGTTTTCATTTCAGACGGATATACATAATCGTGTGCGTAAATAGTTATAACAATAAACAGAAAATTAAAATTGATTTCTCATAATAATTTTATCAATGAAAATCTATTATTTTTGGCACCGTGTGCATTTAGATTACGTTTCGACGAAATGCTATCATTTATTAAGTACTAATTGATATAAATTACTTGTAAATTTCTCATATCATTTGATTTATCTCTTAATTAATCAGTGTTTTCCGTTTGATGTTTGCGAACGTATATTTTAGAGAATGACTGTCAATTTCAAGATAAAACTCAAAGTACCTAAGCATCGTTATTGTATGAATTTTCATAATTTTTGAAATTTTAGGAATTATCTCCAAAATAACATTATTCATTCATGGTAATTCAATTTAACTTAGTCAGTAAAGCGTCGGGCCGGTGATAAGGAGGTTCATAAACGGCCGCTTCTTTTTTGCTTCAAATCTAACCTACTAGTGTAGTAGTACACCGCGCATCTTTTAATTGAGTTTTCATTATTATATGGCATTGCTCTAGACAGATTTCGTTCATTCTCGCAAATATTGTTAAGATTTGATACTCTTAACAATTTTGCCAAATATTAAAATCTGTTGATAAATAGCGCTGCAGAATATCTCAATTCATTAAGAACAAGTTTACCAAGTTTCGTAAAGAATCGTTGAAAAAGGCGACGTCGTCACCGTTTTTAAGAAGGAGATTCAACATCAGTACAAGAAAGCAAAATTGTCGACGCTGTATCCAAAACAAGTTTTTCAAAAATTCAATGACTGTCGTTTTGCCGCTAAAATAATTGTGATTTTCTGCCATCTTTTAACGACTGCGTGAACCAAGACAATCTTAAGGGCGCGTCTGATATGGTACCATTTTTACTAGCAACAGGGGTTTCGCATGACTAGCGTTGGTAAAGTTCGGTAAAAAGCTCATAGATGTCGCTAAACCAAATTTTTTTTCTAAAAGTTTTTACCGGTTTGTCCCAAACTTTTGTTGTTGTTTTGCCATGTTCCTATCTTATTAATAAATCCGTTGATGTACTTACCTATATTAAAGTCATTTTATGCAATTGTTAGTTTCAACGGTTTGGCAAGTTGAAATGGCAGCGGGCAGTGCACACAGCATGGCGTTCTGAGAGGGCTATGCTCGGAGTCTCTTTGCGATCGAATCTGAAATATTATTAGGAGATCTGCAGACGAACGAAAGTTGCAGAAAAATCAGTAGATTAGCTAATTGAAATCGCAATGGTCAGGACACAGTTCGAAGAATGGATGGCCGACGGGGCCGTAAACTTTTCGAATGGATACCATCATGTCCGTCATGCGCAGCGTAGGACGTTCGCCAACTACGTGGACCGACGAAATAATTAAGAAATTAAGACCGTGGGTATGCATTGGATGCAAGTCGGTTCCTACAGGGTTTATTGGAAATCCATGGAAGAGACTTAAGTATCTCCAATAGAGAACGTACTACGGCTGATGAATGTATGGTCTAGGCCGGATTTAGAGGTGTGGAACTGTGGAGGCCTCTTGGTCAGAAATATGGGAATAACTATATACTCCTTTATGAGGTATAGGAAATTTCAAGTGTTGTATTATACTAGTTTTTGCTCGCGGCTTCGCCCGCATGATATTTCGAGGCCCTACCTTACCACCCTTAATAAAGGAGGTGGAAAATAAAAAAACAAAAAATTCGATTTGACTTTTGTTCGATTCGACAGTTCTTTTTCGACATTTCTTGGAGCGCACGCTAGAAAAAAGGCTCTTTCGTGGTTTCGCCCCACAAGCTATTCGGCCCGCGGGGCGAATCAACGAAGCCTCTTTTTGAATGCTCTCTTTCGCCCCGTGGGGCGAAACGCCGAGAACGATAAAAGAAGAGGCCGTTTCGGTCCACGTTGATAAAGATCAATTTCCCGCATCAGTATTACGTATTTCTTATGGTACAGCCATGCATAAAATTACATGAGATAAAATAAAAATCCCACTACAAGTAATCAACAGATATGCAACGCAATAAAAAAACTAAACAAGAAAAAACAAATAACCAAAAACTTACTACATTGATATAACAGACATTATGAGCTGAGGGCTTAAGTTAAATTGAATATTGTTTGGTAGTAGGCGGGGCCCATTTGCAAACTATAAATTGTAAAAAAATTAACAGGTGTGGGACCTGTTACTCGTACTATGTAACATTTTCGATATTCATTTTATTCATAAAAAAAATATTACACGTCATTACACAATGAATAGATTCAAAATTGCAGCAAAGTACTTTGATAACAAATAAATATTCACATTAACTACCTACTACATCATTATGTTTACAACCACATATTATACAGTCAAACCTGGCTAACTGAGAACTGGATAAGTGAGAAACCTCTATAAGTGAGAGTAATTGCCAGGTCCCGTCATTTTACCCCTCAAATACCTCTATAAGTGAGAGACCAAAACCTCTATAAGAGAGAGTCGTTTTTCCCTCATGGACCTCTATAACTGAGAGTACTACTTGTCTGAACCTCTATAAGCGAGAGTTGAGGGTAATGAAACGTCTGCACTTTATGATCCATTCTTAAATTTCGTGGAACTAACTACCGTTGGTTTCGGATCGTGTTCTATTCAAACATTTTTTTTGTATTTTGTGGAAATAAGTAACATTGTTTTTGTATCGCATTTTTTTCGAAATGGCCACACGTGCGTCCGAACTATCCTGTTTGTTGAAATAGTGTTCTATTTAAAATTAATTTGTGGTTTTCTTTAATCTACCTTATATTATTTTTGTATCACATTCTTTTGGAATAGCTACACATGCGTTTACACTATCTTATTGGTCAAACTTACTCCAGTTGATAATTATTAATTGAGGAGAAAGTTCTGTGTTAGTAAATAAATCTTTAGGAATAAATAAATAAGTCGTTAAGCGTTAAGCTTAAGATAGCTGGGTATTGTATGCGTTCAAAGGTGGAAAATCTCGAAATGAAATACGCAATGAATTTGACTTAACAGAATCACTTTTATAAAATTATAAAATCAAAAGATATACGGTCCCTATAAGGTCTTAGTGCTCTAAAGGGCATGGAAATATTTAAAAAAGTCGTTTTTTGATTTTCCCGATATTTAAATGTGTCTTTTAGAATTAATAAAACAAACTATCATGTATATTCAATTCTAATCAACACAACCCAAACAGTTAGTACCTATGTACTATTTATAAAAAATATTTATCATTCTTTACGCATATATATGCACCTATAGATACCTACATACAAATTAGACGTATTTATTAACCTCTATAAGAGAGAGTAGCTACTTCCGAAACTGGATAAGTGAGAAACCTGGATAAGTGAAAAACCTCTATAAGCGAGAATGAGATGGCGGTCCCTTCGACTCTCTCTTATCCAGGTTTCACTGTAATTAAAATGTCAAAAAAAATTAAATTAAAATAAATTACACCAATGAAGTATGTCATTGTAATGAATGAATACATTAAGCGTTTCGAGTCCTCATTCCTCATACGAACAGCCAGAATGTGGAACGCTTTGCCTGGGTCTGTCTTCCCGCTAAAGTACGACGTGGGTGTCTTCAAATCCCGAGTAAATAGGTATCTTCTAGGTAAGCGTGCTACATCCTAGACCGCATATCTGCTCAACATCAGGCAGTATGTAGTCAAACGCAAACCTATATAGAATAAAAAAAAAATAATAATAATAAAACATGTCTTAAAAAAATACAAAAATAACAAAAACATTACATCATTGTAAATGAATCAAATTGATAGAAATAATTCTTAACCAATACATGTTTCACTAATTGTAAACATTTAAACATATCGAAATCATGAAATGCTTCCTCGAAAAGCCAGCGTTTCAGGCGGGCTTTGAAAGAACCTATGCTAGAACCGTTCCGTACTGCAGCACTGACTGCACGGTCGCGAAATAGCAACATCGGACCACTTCCGAGATAATATGGTTATTTTCCCAAATCTCTTGTGATTGTATTAGCTAGGACTAAAGGGTAGTTCTAACATTTCGAGCAAATCACATGTTCGAAGAAAAAAAAAAATGTATCAACAGCTAAATGAAATCGAAATATTTTTTATATGGTGTGTTAAGTATATGGGACTATAGGTATACTTTGTATCTTTATATTTTTATATTAATATAGTATTAAATTTATTAAAAAATATTAACTTGCCAAAAATTCATTAACACCGTCGTTCATAACCTATACGTATAGATTTGAGAGCAAATAACTAATCTATTAGATGTAACGCATAAATTTCACCTTCTTCTTTAGTTGAAATACTTATTTAGGAAGAAAACTGACGCTTTAAACTCGCATTAAATTTGGTATTTACTATCAAAGCAAAGCAAAATATTTTTGTACAAAAAAATTCATTACCATAAATTCTTTATGGTTCTTCATCAATAAACAATTTCATTTTTGTTCATACACCCCCATAGGACTCATAGAATGATGCCCTTGATATAATGCAATTGTTTTTTTTTCCATTAGGTAACTACTTTTCTTCTTAAATGTACAGATAAAAAAGTAAATCGCGGGGCGAATCAACGAAGCCTCTTTTTGAAGGCCCTCTTTCGCCCCGCATTGTTTGGAGCGGGGCGAAAGAGGGCATTCAAAAAGAGGCTTCGTTGATTCGCCCCGCGGACCAAACAGCTTGTGGGGCGAAACCACGAAAGAGCCAGAAAAAAAGAGTCATCGTCGATTCGCCCCGCGGGCCGAACAGCTTGCGGGGCGAAACCACGAAAGAGCCAGAATAGCTCGCAGGTGGCAGAATTTTTCCTATTTACTTAACGCTTATTGTTATAATATGGAAAAATTACGCAATATCATTATAATTTATAGCCTATGTGTTATTCTGATATGTATATTCTGATATTCTGATGTATAAGCTATATAATTGCAAAGTTTCATCTCAATCAGTTCAGTAGTTTTTGCGTGAAAGAGTAACAAACATCCATCCATCCAACCATCCATCCTTACAAACTTTCACGTTTATAATATTAGTAGGATCTTACTTATCAGGACGATTTGGAAAATTGATATTTTATTGATCACCTGATTAGAGTGAACAGATCAGATCAATCGCTTCAGACAATATTTAAGACCCGAGTTCGCCAACGCTTGTTTAAGTTAAACGTGTGATTACTGTATTTAAATTACGGTTAGTGCTTGGTGAACAGCAAAATTTCGTTAACATGCCGTTATAGATTTAACCAACGGTTAATAAATTAAACATCTGTTGGTGAACTCGGGTATAAAACCTGAGTTTAACCGTTGTTTAAATACTGTAATCACTCGTTTAACGTAAACAATCGTTGGTGAACTCGGGTCTAAGAATAATAATAATCATTTTTCTACAAAGTACTGGAGGTAAAGGTAAAACAGCGAAAAAAATCAAAAGTGAAGTTGTTTGCTTGTTTTTACTTGTTCGATTTTTTTCGAAATCCATTGTGGAAGCCATGGTCAGTTGCCTCGGTTGCCTTCCCTAAAGCCGGCCCAGATCAGATCAAAAGAACTAGACAGCATACAGAGTTACTGGTAATCTATTAGCATCCTTTTCAGAGCATATTCTGTACATACATACATCAAAACAAACATCTTTTGTTCTACAGCTTCTAAAAATTCGTATTCATTTTCTAACAAAATTAAACGGTCTATTTATAATTAACCCTATGTAAAAAGCCGTCACCCACGAGACTTGGACCTCAAAGGAGATACTGTGTAAATATGCAAACAAGTAAATATTAGTTAGGTATTAAAAAAAAATATTTGTAAAAAACAGTTAGACTTTTTTTGGGATTTAGGAAAAGTTGTAGAACAAAAGTGGTTTTTTATGTACAGTATGCCCTTAGAAGGATGTTAATTGATAACGAATAACCCTGTACATCTCTTCTAAAAGTGTAAGTATTTGATTTTGGCAGCCGTTACGGGAACCGTGGAATCTCGGCAATTCCCTGATCCCGCGGGCAGGGACTTTTGCCCGCCGTCCCAGGTGTAAACCCTTGCCCGCAATCCACCAGGTCTGAATTCCTTAGCAAAGCTATAAATAGCCAAATTATATCAGGCGCTCACAATTTCACTTTATTAAGAGGATCGTGAATCGACCATTGTTATCGCGTTATCTATAGAACTTCAAGGAAATTCGCGGTACCTACATTTTTGAAAAAATTTACGTTCCGGGAGAAAACTCTTTTCACCCCTCAAATTGTAACAAAATGATGTTTTTGGCATCAATTATTGCACGCACGTCTTTTTTTTTCTGAAAAGTTTTTAGTTCATGTAAACTTTTAATCCGAAGTTTTGCGTAAAAATATGACTTATCAGAGGCTGTAACTTGAAGGTTATTTAAAAAAAACTATAATAATCTGCCAAGTACGAGTCGGACTCGCGCAAGAAGGGTTCCGTACTGTATGGGAGCCCCCCTTAAATATTTATTTTATTTCAATTTGATTATTTATTAATAAAGTAGGCATGCAGGTAAATATTTTGAGAATATTTCAAGCATCTACCTGTTACTATTATTGATATCGAGCGAAAAACGGCAATTTTTTTTTGTATGGGAGCCCCCCTTGAATATTATTATTACTTTATTTTTAGTATTTTTTGTTATAGCGGCAACAGAAATACATCATCTGTGAAAATTTCAGCTTTCTAGCTATAGCGGTTCATGAGATACAGCCTGGAGACGGACAGACAGACAGACAGACGGACAGCGGAGTCTTAGTATTAGGGTTCCTAAAAACTAAGACGTATGAGCCTAGCGATTGAAGTGATGATTACATGGAAAAAACATTATGTACTCAAATCGGATAATATTTAAAGGTAGATAACAGCTTATAGTTTTTGTATGGAAAAGTTGGCTCCTTACAATCGTCTTAAATTAACGTTAAATTAGACAGAACTTGTTCGTTCATTATGTCACGCCAAACAATTTATAAAACCTAGTATCTTGCTATACATTGATATGAGAAAATCGAAAAACAGTGCCGGTTTGCATTTGGCAAAACATAACTAGAGAAAACGTTGATACAAAGGCATTTCGTAATAACTACCTAGTTCTAACTAGGGAAAACGCGTTTTCCCTAAAATAGGGTTATAACTGTTACCTACGAGTTTCCAAAAATATATAGGTATCATAGTGTATTAAATTTGGAATTTCTTTGCCAAAACACGTTTCTATACACTACGATCTCGGTACTTTGGCACGTTTTTACTACTAAAAATACTTAGTGGTATAAAAATGAAGAATATTTATATATATCGCAATGTAGTGAATACCTACCTTGAGGCCCAAAATGCCAGCGAGGCGTATAATCCGGCAAAATTATTGATGTTCCTTTCTGCTCTACGCAACTACGCATTTCTAGTTAACCTAGTTTTGTCATACGCGCTTATTGAAACAGACTATTTTTCTCTGAAAATCAACCCAGTTTTTGTTGTGTAATCTATTATCAAAGGCTTTGGCGTGAGTGACTGGCCCCTACAGTCTAAAACGAAACACAAAAACATATAAACACGATACTTGGAAAATATGTTTAAAACACAACACGATGGCGTAAAGTACGGATCTTTAAAAATTCAAGAAAATACCACTAAAGCGGTAAAACGGGCCCTTTTTGTTCGTAGGAAACTTTTTATTCCATGAATTAATTTCCATTAAGTTCAAACTTGGCACTTATTATTATGTTCTTCAAACAATACATCCATGTCTTCAAATAAATAAAGAATACGTCTTACACGGTGAACATCATATCAGCCATAAGATATCTACTGCTGAACTTAGGCTTTCCCTATATTATACTACAGCAATAATTTATCCTATTGAAGTAGTTAGTAGTTAGTTTTTGTCATTTTAGTCATATTTTTAATGTGGAATTATGTGATTTATTTTGAGGTTGTATTATATTGTAATCATTTTGTATAATTTTACTATTTTGAATCGACGAGCGTTATTATGCGGTTTTTTAGTTTTAAGCTTATTATTTCAATAAATTATTCTTATTCTATCGCGAATAAGACCTGCTGGAAACAGCTTGTATTCAGCACGTATGCGGTCTTAATTAGGTCATCTGTCTACCTTGTCAGTAGACGACTCTCCGGTACGTGATCTCTATTCGAGAACTTCACATATAAATCTAAAAAATTGTGAGGTTTTCAGATCTGATTTACAATGACCAAAAACCATTCAAGTCACCTACCCAAGCTAACCGAAGAAAAACAAAATACGTCATCACGTCACAATGACGTACTTCGTTATCTTAAGCGTGAAATACCCAAAACTTGCCACCAAAGAACTTCCAAGTTTCAAACAAGGACATAAACACGGAACGGGCCCATTCATAAAGACGCAAAATTGTGAACAACAAAAATTCTCATACAAACGGCTTAGAAGCAAGGGGAAGGCAAAAAGGCTGTGTTCACACAAACTATGTTTTTGTGTCGTCCGTCATCCGTGTGACAAGGGTAACGGATAACTCCGCTGTGTTCTCCCCTTTAATTATTCCCGGGCTTTTTGCACGAGCGAGTTCGAATATGGAACGGATGAAGCGCGAAGGAAGGTCGGTAACTTTTTCTTTACAGAGTACTGATTGGCATAGATGTGAAAGTAGGTAGAGGATGTTACCCTCTGATAATGACGCTTCTCTTTTTGAAATACGGGTTTGTTTTCTTTTTTAGCGGTTATGTTTATGCACGAATTGGTTTGAAATTCGAATGTGAGAGGATAAAGTGGGGCAACGTTTTATTTGTTGGAAAGAATCCATCGATTATTCATCGGTGTTTTTTATTCTCTTTTTGATTATGTTGAACCATAGAAGAGGCTTTCGTCCCAATGTCCTAACATGTGACTTCAGTCTAGCTTCAGTAACAGTGAAAGCGAGAAATTTCACCCGGAACTCCCTGTCGTAACGCCAACTAATTTCACGATTTCACACAGAGCACAAGTAATCACTTATTTACATGCGCTCACACAATTGTGTATTCTGCAATGTGTGTTTCGTAAATGTGTATTTTGCAGTGTATGTAGATTTTCGCTACTTACATGTGTCGGACCAGGCGTGGGGTTAACAGATGGTTTCTTTCAGAATCCGATATGGTTTCACAATTCTCATCCTATGCAAATGTAAAAACGTGATTGCTACAAAGTATAAGACAAAATGTTATAATAAAACAATTTTCTTTGTTAGCGGAAGGTAAAAACATTGACTATAGCAAAACGTTACAAGAATAAAAGCTTCAAACCCAAGTTTTTATTTTTCATTTTTAGGCAGATGAAGGTGCCAAACTGAAGTAGGTGCTTGTAAATGCCAACCTGAATGATTAATGGCCTTATTGCGTGGAGAAACGAGGATTACCACAATTTGTACCAAATCAAATACAGATTAAACCGAAAAAGGTAAAAACTGCGACACGGTCTTGTTTTTTGTTTTGTTTTTGATGAAATAATACTCGTAGATATATTTTATACGAAAAACGGATGCAGTTTTATGTTTAGAATTTTAATAGGTATTTCTGAAATTCACTAATGGTGCAGATTGTAGCTGGAGAGCTCGAGTGGTGCCTCACTATATAGCCCAAGTAGCCCAACAAACAAGCAATCATGTTTGTACACGCCAGGTGGCTAGCCCTGGTGTCAGAGTTTTTAAGCCGCCTCAAACCCTCTGACATGGCTGAACGGTTAAAACTTAAAGGTTAAACAGGACTTACGATTTAACGTTTCATCTGGGTCACGGTAGCGCTCAGTTGTAAATGTCACCCGCGGTCACTAGCCGTGCCGAACGTTGCCTAATTTCGGTGATCACTGACAAACACCTAGTCAAACTACGCTACGAGCGCTAGTAGCCCAACGATGCAGAGAGCTACGCTAGAAGTTTCTCTGCGAGATTGTATAAGAAATGAGAAGATAGAGATGAACCAAAGTTACCGACAGCCTCACGGACTGGTAAGTTGAAATGGCAATGGGATCGAAAAGTTCTTGAGTGGAGACCACAATGACAATTCTTTAGTTTCTGTAAACTTTGTATCCGAAACAAAATGGTTGTAGTTGTAGAAACAGCGTGCAAACAGAACAATGAAAGAATAAGAAGAAAATCATATCAATGGAGTTCCTTAACTCGAAACTGGGTCAGCGCTGTGGTGTAACCTGTAAGTAACCCTCCCATTGCATGGGTGGGCCCAAGCGTAAAATTATAAATCAAAAATATTTTTCCCATTATGTTGAACCAAACTTTCCCCCCCTAAAAACTGATTTCCCGACAGTTAGCGCCCCAAAACAACTAACAATTAAATAAGTTTCCCCACTAAACCCTTAGGAAAAACAATAAAAATCCATCACGTTTCCCATCACCCATTACCCACCTCCCATTACTCCGAAGTATTGCCAGCCTAACATAATAAAGGGAACTGTTTAAATGTTTTGCTGTTAATTTATTGTGATCGAAAACTTGTGTTCAGCAATAAAGATATATTTGTCAAGCTCATATGCTAGTTAGCTACATAGATTAAAGCTAAGGAGTAGATTAGGCCCAATTTTAAAGGCGTCATTGTATTTTTAATAGCAATTTAGAATGTTCCTATTTCTTTTTTATTAACCGAATTCCAAAAAGGAGGAGGTCATAATGTTCGTATTTTTTTGTGTTGTTATGTTCATCGATAATTTCGCCAATTGTAAACCGAATCGAAAATTCTGTTTTAGTTCGAAAGGGTGTACTCCGAAAATGGTCCCATTTAAATTTTACAGAAATCGGCTGAGCCGCTTTTGATAAATCGACAATAATGTAAACAATTCGGGCGAAATATTCAAATTTTTTACACGATGGAAGGCGGTTTTGCCATTTTTTGGGAAAATTAATTATCACTATATGCATTTGATACAGAGAACAATAATTGACGTTGCTATTAAAAGTACCATGGCGTCATTGAAATTGGGCCTATTATGTTGTCACAAGTTGTTATGACAATCAGATCACTATATATTATAGATTTAGCTAACCAATGTGAGAAAATTTAGCAGATCAAACTCAGTGTACCTCCAAAAAATGGTAATATAACTTGAAATTTCCGGCAAAATTTAGCTGTACCAAGTTTACGTGACCTTAAGCTGCTAACCACACAGTTATTTGCTAACCAAAATTAGTTTCCATGTGCCAAAGCCTGGTTCTACCGCCGACCGTTTAAATCATTACCACAATAAAATGACCTGTTAAAATAGTTTATGGTTTCAAAGTTGGGACTGCTCAATGGTCAACACCGAGTATATTAGTTTTTACCGACTTCAAAAAGGAGGAGGTACTATGTTCGTTTGTAAGTCCATCGATATTTACACCAATTGTGAACCGATTTAAAAATTATTTTTAGTTCGAAAGAAGTGGTCCCATTAAAATTTTATCGAAATCGGCTGAGCCGTTTTTGATAATTCAACAATAATGTACATGGATGTCCCATCGATTCGTGCAAAATATTCAAATTCTGTACACGGTGGAAGTCGGTGATGCGATTTTTGCGAAAAATAATTATGTAATCAGACTAAACTCCAACTTCATAGATGGAGAGCCAATAATAACACATTAATTGTTATTCACATAAAAATCTTCTTCTCAGTCATAGGACAGCTACTGTTGGACAGAGCACAATAAATCACAATAGTAACACTAACACCGCATGTTTTTATAATCGATTTCTACACTATAGAGTACCTTAGAACTGATGAACTTAAAACTATTGGACGTGGATGTATTTGCTGATCAATCATAATACAGGTTTTTAAAACAATACCTATTTTTTGAATGCCTATTATAATTTATTCGAATGACAGCAAATTGCTTACCGCGAGAAATAACTTTGATGAGCAAAAGTTGAGGCCACCGCCAGCCGTTTAAATCATTGCCATAATAAAATGACCTTTTAAAATAGTTTATGGTTCCGAAGTTGGGACTGGTCATCACAGAGTATATTAGTTCTGTAATGGCCGCGAGCGGTATTGTAATGGAGTTGGAATTTAACACTAAACACCAACTTCATAGATGGAGAGATCCCATCGCAGGACAGTAAAGGCATGGAGAACACGATGATGGAATTGTATTAGCTCATAAAACCTGACCTTCGAGCAAATATCTACAGAGCCACAGTCCCAAATTCAAAGTAAAAAAAATGTCCGAGCGCCGTCATACATACCGACTTAGATATTTATATAATTATTATTATTATTATACCCGTATTCTCGAATCTCGACGTTATGTCACCTACTTAATTAGTGCTTGTAACCGAGCACTTTGGCATCGCACGGCGTTGTAGTCTGCTTGCAATCGCCTTACGACTAACTAAAAAGCCTGCTTACTACGTAGCTTGGACAGAGTTTTGGCTCGGACACTATTTTTGCACGTTTGTGGCTCTGTAGATATTTGCTCGAAGAAGTCAGAGAGTAGCGCCAGTGACTGAGAAATTAAAGAGTGGCAGGCTATCTTTGTATGGGCATATCATGAGAAAGGAAGAGAGTCATGTCACGAAAGAACCCTAAACATGATGGTAAGCGGCAGAAATGGGAAGTTACGACCATAAAAAGTGTGGATCAATTGTATGTAAGATGATATGCGAGAGAAAGGAGTTTATGATGAGATGACGTATGATAGAGTCACAGACTTGTTCCCTGATCTGTGGATAGAGTGAAGTGGCGAAAGGAAACGTACTGTGCCGATCCCACCTAGTGGGTTAAGGGCAGAATGATGACGATTATGATGATACACGTATACCTATTGTAAAAAACTTAAAAAAACGATGTTAATATAAATATTATAATAATACAATGATGGATTCTCCATAGCTGCCACCGTCCAAAACATTGTTTAAAACATCAGTCTATGGCCCCGGGCTGCGTAGTTTTAAACTGTTCGCCAACTCACAAATTGAGGTCTCTACACACCTGATGTACTTCAAATAACTACCGCACAGTCTGCACTGATACTGCGAAACTGAGTTGGCACTTTTCAAGCCCAGTAACAAACTTACTATTTTCATTAAATAAGGGTACTGATGTCCGGTGGGATCCGTGAATTTGAAGGGGTCGGGCTCTTTTACAGTAGCTCTGCAGCATCATGCTGTATGAAAACATTAACGGGAGCTACGTTTTCTACGAGACTTGGACAGTTAGCGCAATTTTATTGTAATTTTTTTAATATATGCGTACAGTACGTGCCACCAAAGATGAGGCAAATAATCGCTTCTGAAGTGGGTTACGCTGTACCAGTGTTGACAAGCAGAGAAAACTAAAAAAACAGCAGCTCACTAATAAAAAAAAAAAAACAGGAAAAACAGCAATTAAAGTAACAAAAGCAATTTCTTACGTTTCTCTTATAACTAAAACAATTATATCTACTTTAATCTGTTACTAGGACTCACAAAAAGTGTTGTACATATTAGCTTTAGCTAAACTAACTAATACTGACTGTAGATATAACTAAGGATTAAAATCCAATAAAAAGTAAAAATATTTTCCATTTTCATCCTCAATTGTCTCATCTCCAGTAATTTCAGATTTTTTCTTTTAAATTTCATAGTGTAATTTGGTAGCACTGAACGCTTATTGAAAAACAGTAAAAATTAGGAGTGAAACAGAAAACAGGGTCATCGATGTGAAAACAGTAAATCTACTGTTAAAACAGTAGGGTTGGCAACACTGCGCTGTAGCCATTGTAGAGAGACATTTCGAGAGTTCTGCGGCTGAGATGATGATACTAATGATATTGCAGCGCAACTTAAACATGGGTAATTTTACCCAAACCTCCAAAGTTAGTCAAAAGCCAAGACCGAAATATTCTTCATAATTATAGTCCTCAGTTGCCTCAAAGTCCTTTATTCAGTTTCATTCTACTGAATAAATAAATTGTTCCCATAGTAAGAGATGTTCTACTATCACGCTCACTTACCATCCCGTCCAATGCTGCACAATCAGATTTATAACCAAAGACTCGAATTAAAAATGTACAGAGTATCTAATTTAATAATTTATTATTATTGTTGTTCGCCAAAAATGGCAGAACCGACTTCAATCGTGTACAGTGGGGCAATTCTGTTAGCCGATCTCTTTACTGAAGTGATACGTTTTTGAACCCCTCTCGTTTTTCTGACAGTTCCGACAGCTTAGAACTGTCAGAAAAACGAGACAGGTTCAAGAATGTGTCACCTTAGTAACGAGATCGGTTGACAGAATTGCCCCGCGGAATTCGAATTAGTCCGCACGAGTTGACGTATCATCTATTTATAAATATTGACATAATAGTTCGACTCGGCCGATTCTTAAATATGATCTACCAAACGAAACAAAAGAATCAGCAAAATCTGATCATAATTATAATAATAGCATGACTAAAAAGATTTATTATAATTAGTCCGTCAGATAGATTATTAAAAAATATTAGACACGTATTTTTTCTTTTGTCAATTATATAACAATTGATGAAGAAGTAGCCCATTAAAGTTCCGCGTCACGTCACGAGTGTCTTCCAAACGTATAGAATGTCGTGAGAAAGTCTACACATTTGTATTACTTTGACTAGGTTTATCTTTGCCATTTGTTCTATTATTGACAAAAGAAAAAACTACGTGTCCAATATCTTTTGATAATCTAACTCACGGACTTATTATAATAATGATATTTTCACCCAGTCATCATGGCTATTGTAAGAGTAATTGCGTAACACATGTACTCGTAGGTACATCGCAAAAGACATATAATTTTATATTAGTCTAGTATATTTGTATTTACACACCATTTTTTGGTTTTTAGACGAAAGTAAACATCGCGAAGAAATCTGCGTATAAGTGAATTTAATAATCCATATTGGATCATGTAGATCATCGTGTTTGCTATAGTTTAATAATTTTATTAGGTAAGGTTATGTCTAGCAGTAGACTATTAAAATACGCTGTAACAGTACAGTATTGGATGAAATATTTCGTTCCAGTTCAATCTCTGTTACCGTAGTTTTTTGTCCATAATTTAATGCTTATATTTTGAGCAATACTTATGTTGGTAACGTGGTTTCTACCTAACCTAACCTATATGTCTTTGAAAGTAACACCCTGCGTGTTCATTGAATTTATTTTATTTCTATTTCCTCAAGTTATCACGATGATGACAACAAAGATGGCAAAACAAATACTAGGATAAAAAATTACAAATTGGAAAAAGTTAATGTAAAAATACAAAAGTAGCTACTTAAATTTACGGTTACTTAGTTGGTTTCTCACTGAAAGTTTTTCTTGCAAGCTGTACACTCTAAAGTTGAGATTACCATCTGGTCTTCTTTCATCTACATTAACACCGTGAGTTATTTTTCTGAATCAACCACCGCACCCGAGGGCTCGACCATTTCTCATTTCGACCGAAGTGTACAAATTACCAGTAGTTACCCCGCACTAACGGGCCAAGTTTGGGGGATACTATTAGCTCGAATCTCACTAAAATCTCATCATTGTCATCACTTCAAACTCCTAAATATACCTACTGTTAGACTCGCGCAGTTTTTAAGAGAATCCTGCTAATATTATAAACGCGAAAGTTTGTGAGTATATATGTATGGATGTTTGTTACTCTTTCACGCACAAACGGATTTGGATGAAATTCGGTATAAAGGTAGCTTAGATCTTGGATTAACACATATGCTACTTTTTATTCCAGGTTAACGCGAGTAACAGCGCGGGGCGCAGCTAGTAGGTTAGGTACAGTTATGACAAACTTTTTACGTCGACTTCGTCATCACTTAAATTGCAAGGTTTCCACTTTTGAATGTACTGGTTAACTTACTTATACTTTATTTATACTTTATTTATTTATGCAAGATATATGTACAAATACAATACAATTAGTACTTAGCGTATTAAGTTTATGAAGTTATAAGATTGGTTTTGACTCGATTGCGTTTTGTGTAAAACTAAGTTTCTTCCAGTATTTGGAACACAAATCTGAAAGTTTTGAAAATCAACAGCGTTCGCATGTCTGAACTTATTTAATTTTATCTCGGAGTCGAATTACTGAGAGGCTTTAGATCCATATTAAAACAATGTTTGATAAAATACATACATAATTTACTTAATGCCAACTGTTCTAAGACATCTTAAATTACCTAAAGATACTTGTTGAACTTGTTTTTATTTGTTCAACTTATTATGTTGTTTATCTTCTAAAAACAAAGAATAATAACTTTAATTATAACTTAGTATTAAAATGTGAAAAGCTTTGCAAGTTTAACATTATGTTCAAAAGTTTGCATACATAACGAGATTGCAAATTGTTTTTGATTTGATTGATTGAAGTAAAGGAGAATGGACAAAAATATATGGACGTTGGTCCAAACGCCAGCAGAGTTGACACTATTGCCAATTTGTAGATCAAGTGTGTGTGTATTGACAAATTAAAGTTTACGAATAGGTTTTCGCATAGCAAATCTCGTTAAATTCGAACCAGCAGTTTTGATGACATTATTTTGAATTGTAATTGTGATTTGCTACACGTTGCGAATCAATATTTTAAGTAACCTAATACATACCTATTTTATGTTTAAATGTTATACAAAAGTGAAACGAAAAATTGAAGCTTTTACATAATATTTATTAACTATTCTTACAAGTAAAATATATCGGCTTCTGTAGGTTGAATTTCACCGGTGTCGTACTTTTTTTAATGCATAAAATAATCTACCAAATGCGCATCGTGCCATCCCCTGCGGGCAAACTTTTTTTGGACCAGTTTTTTCATTCTCCTTTCATTTGTTTAGATTTGTTTTCTAATTTTTACATAATAAGTAAGGCAGTAGAGATAGGTTTACGAGGTCTTTCTTTAAAATTACAATGAAGTCTAACATATTACCGCCTGGTCAAAGGTACTATTCAACAATTTATGTCGTGTTGTTGTAAGACAAGTCAAGTGGACTTACAACAATCTGGCCATAAAGTGACGAAATTAAACGATGATATACTTTTTTCTTCTTTATCAGCCCTTTCGTTTTCCGTTTTTAGGGTTCCGTATTGAACATAGGTTTCTGCCAATCCACGTTCTACGCTCCGCTGCCTTTACGATCCAGTTGCGCCCTGCATGCTTTTGCAATTATTCAAAAACAAGGGAGAAATTTACCGTGGCACTATTTAACAGCCGATTTCAATAATATTTTACAAGATTGCGAGTATAAATCAAATCGGTCAAGAGCGAGTTGAGATTTATAGAGATATGTCGCGGGGTCTACTTACTGCTCGGAGAACTACTAGAAAATTTAAGTGGCTAAGTAAATAGTGGCTAATATTTAATTTTAGTGACTCACCAGTGACTTGAGAATTGTTCGTAGTATCCCTTACTTATGCGGAATTATTCTTGATAGATTCTGTCATTATTACTCGGGCCTATTTTATTTGCCATTTTAGCTACGTCTGAATCGAATGGTTATACCGCCATTAGTCGATTCAGCTATACTTCAGTCAGCTCTTACGACCTGGTACTAGACGGTGCCAAGCGGTCTTATTGGAGATCCATAGGGAAGGCCTATGTCCAGCAGTGTCCTATGGCCAATGGATGGATGGATGGATAAAATATAAAGTAATTTTTAAGCAACTCAGAAAAGACAAATGATTTTAAGTGACTCATGAGTGACTTAAAAATAGTTCGTAGTATCCCTCAGCAATGCGGAATAATTCTTGCTGGCTTCAGTCATTACTCGGGCCTAAACGAGATTGTTGAGTCGATGTCCGTTGTTAATGTTTGTTTGTAAGAATCCGCGCCTAGGGTTGGAGTTGGCTTTTTGGTTAATTAATTAGGGAAAATACAGGAGTGTCAAATTTTAAAACGCAACATTTTTTTGTTTGTTTTGTTTTGGGCGTTAGAATGTTGCTTGTTGCTTGCATAGAGATACCATATTGTGACAAAAGCCCATTACAAAATGACATTTAAAACTGAGCCCGAAATGAAACATTTTTTTAGGCAAGTACTATTACAAAACAAGCATTATAAGGTACCTAAAATACCTACATATATTGTAGGTACTTAGTAATGCTTGTTTTTAAAAGCAGTAAGAATTTATTTAATAATGCTTGTTTTAAAATATAGCAGTAAGATCTATCTCTCTGAAAATCTATGAAGGGTCTATATCCTGCAAGTAATATGAGACAATTATACCCCCATAGATTTTGAAGTCCAGACATGCCTAGAGCTCTATTTGGAATCTATTATAGTTTATCTTTATAAGTAAAAAATATGTTCGTATAGGCAGCATGGCTAGCCTTGGTGTCTAAGTTTTTAACAAAAATCAGACGGTTTAAACAGTTAAAGCAAAGGTTAATATTTTTAGCTGAGGTTAGGATTTTTAAAGAGTTCGTTTATGAGCACAGAACAGAAAATCTAAGTAGGAGTGTCACTGTAGTATTTTAAAAAAATATGTGAAAACTGCACCCTTCGCGGGTAGGCCTACGTCCTGCAGTGGACTATTAAAAAGGCTGGTACAGGCACAGGATGTGAAAACTGTAATAATATTTTTTGGGAAACATATCATGTAAAATTTAAATTGATAGCGCAAGCATTTTCCTGGGATAAGATCGAGATTGTCCAAGACGCGCAGTACACCGCGTTGAAAGCTTACCCGGGAATTGCCATGACAGCTTGATCCAGCGGGAAAAATGTAAAATGTGTCGCAGACGGATTTAGCAGACGTGGAATATGACAGTGTAGAGATGGGAACTATTCAATAACAAGAAAAAGCGTAAAATTAAGATTTTTAGATCTTTAAGGGGTACCTATTTGTTTTTATGTTACGAGTATAGTTGTGCCTTCGCACGATTTTCGCTAATAGAACAGATGCGCAGAATGTATCACCTTAGGTTTTAGGGTTCCATACATAAAGGGTAAAAACGGGACCCTATTACTAAGACTCCGATGTCCGTCTGTCTGTCTGCCTGTCCGTCTGTCTGTCACCAGTCTGTATCTCATGAACCGTTATAGCTAGAAAGCTGAAATTTTCACAGATGATGTATTTCCGATACTAAAAACTCTAAGGCTCCCATACAACAAACATGAATTTTCAGCCGTTTTTCGCTCGATATCAATAATGGTAACAGGTAGATGCTTGAAATATTCACAGAATTTTTAACTGTATATTCACTTCAATAAAAAATAAAATAAATATTTAAGGGGGGCTCCCATACAGTACGGAACCCTCCGTGCGCGAGTCCGACTCGTACTTGGCCGATTATTTTTTGTAATTTGGCGTCTTTAATAAAACGAATGCTTTGTATAGTAGGCATATATATTTCACTCATATTATAATAAAATAGTCCGAATTCCTGTCCTGAATCCAGTAAATATTAAAACCTTCTAACAAATAATTTCTAAATTCCTTACCTACAACACTATCGTATCCACAACATACTCGTACTCTTAAGGTGGGCATACACGATGCGATGATTTGATCAAATTTTCGCTTCATGCCAACTGGGAGCTCATTCAGTTAATTCAAAGGTAGGAATTGGTAGTTAACGATTTGTACTACTACCTGAAACTGGGCGCACAGAACGCGATGATCGCATCAATTCATCAGATCGGTCCAGTGGAGGCCAAATATAGGTAGTTAACTATAGCTGGTTAGTAGTTATTGAGGAAACAAAATGGTACACCCCCTAGCTTTGAATTAACTGAATGAGCTCCAAGTTGGCATGAAGCGAAAATTTGATCAAATCATCGCATCGTGTATGCCCACCTTATCTTAGATACCCTTTACCCTACGAGTACGATAACATGCGCTGTACTCGGATATAATGTCGGCTCGGATATTCTTAGCTTGAGTGTTGTTGGACATCATGAGAAATTGTGTATTTTATTTACTAGATGTAAGACTAATGAACGAGACAACAAGTTTTATTTTTACGAGAAAGTCTTATTTTATGCATGGTCTAATTTAATAGGTAGGTACGTCTAATGTGGACATACAATATTTAGGATAGTAAAAGACCCTTATTCTTTAACTTTTTTTGTCAGCTTTACTGTACCAGCTATACTTTACCATAGACTAATTTTCGTTATATTTTTTTATAGTAATTGAACACTATAAATAATTTATGACATTACTGCCTTTACGGCCTTTGTACTGCTGAACATAGGCCTATCTACGTAGAGCGATTGGGCCAATTTCATCACGCTGGTTCAGTACGTGTTATTTACACCATCGATTTTTTTCTATGGAATTATGCAGGTTGCCTTAGTATGATTTCCTTCACTGAAAGCCTTTGGTGTATAATTTCGTACGTATTCCAAAATAAAAGTAGAGAACTAGGATTTGAAGCCAAGTTTCACTATTGTTATGGCAGCTTTCTCCCAATAGGTAAGTCACCACAGCTCTAAGAAATAATAATTGGCCAAGTGCGAGTTGGACTTACGCACGAATGGTTCCGTACCATTTGGGAGCCATTTTAGTCCCATTTCAAGCATCTACTTTTTGCTAATATTAATATCGAGCAAACAATGGCTAAAAGTCAAGTTTGTTGTATGGAAAAAATAGTAATATCGTAAATATTTTATCTCATCCTGTTTTTAGTATTTGTTGTTATAGCGGCACTAGAAATACATCATCTGTGTAAATTTCAGCTTTCTAGCTATCACGGTTCATCAGATACAGCCCGGTGACAGACAGACAGATAGACGGACGGACCGGCGGACAGACGCGTCTCCGCTGTCCGTCCATCTAGAGTCTAGACTCTAGAAGGACGGACAGTGGAGTCTTAGTAATAGGGTCCCGTTTTTACCCTTTGCGTACGGAACCCTAAAAAATCTCACAGAAATCTCCCATCCGTCTGTCATCACGCATGCGAAGTGTCCTACTACCTAGATACCTAATACTACTTAAACTTGGTAATACTCTTATAGGATTTGAGATCCAATAAATGGCAAAATCTTCAAAGACTGCAGTCTTGTGTAGCTATAAAATTCAGAGTACTCACAATTGGCCCGCAATTTTGTTCCCATTTCTGGCTCAATATATCAACTTTTCGGCTATTCCAGGTTATTTATTGCTTCAAAGACTATAAGTGCATGTCTACCGTAAAATTGAGTTCCGTTCAGAATGCACTAGACATTGCGACAGGCTATCAGAATAGCAACCTTGCGTGGGGAAGTTAAGTCCCATTTTCCAATAGCTATGTAAGACGCGAGTGATCGGCGTGAACACCACTTTGTGAGGAGCTCTGATGGGTACTTGTTCGAAGTAGGGTATTTATGAACAGTTTGATGTTTTTAAATTATGTATACGGTGGATGGGATAAAAGAGGTCTTTCTTTAATGATATATTGTACTTTGAACATAATTGGTGCGATGAATGATTGAGTGGGAATATTAATGTGGGGATAGAGTTTGGCAGCTAAGTATCTGACTCGCAAATAATACCTAGTAGGGATAGGTAAACATTCAAATAAAACTATTATCCTTACTAATATATCAAAACGGCTCAGCCGATCTCGATTAAATTTAAATCGGGCCACCTCTGGAGTAGACCCTTTTGAAATATTTTATTTAAATCAGTTTTCACTGACACAATTGGCGAAAATAATAACGAGAAACAGACATTAAAAAATACATAGAGACGAATATAGTATCCCCTATATTCGTCTATCGGTAAAAATGACTTCGTGGCTCAAGCTATATCGGTCGACTATATTGCACAAACGTTTTATAGAGGCGTGTTTGACACTCCAAGATGCCAGAATATTTTATTGTAGGCTGCCTTGTAAATGTAAGACTTGTACTGGTTGGGGAGGACTAGGAAATCAGAGTTTGAAGAAATATGTTGAGTTTGCTTGGTTTTCTTTGTAGTGACTTGGCAAGTTTGAAAAGTCAGATTATTTCGTAGAAAGATTATTTTACCTCTGCTGAAATAGGAAAGCATGGCAAAATGACAAATTGTCTTTCCACGCCCTCGAAGAGGAAATAAAGTATGGATTGACAATGACAACTGACATTAAAAGTGGATAAAATGGTTTTCTCCCTTTGCCGTGCTACCCGAGCTGGACCATTTTACCAGATTAGCAAATGATAATACCTAAACGTAATAATCTAAACACACACTATAGGCACATTTCTGAATTTCAGAGGTCTAATTTTTATGGAGAAAACGTAACGTAAGTATTTTTTAATTTCCGTGAATTTCGTTTGGAAAAATATTTGATTAATGTAAAATTACGTTAAAATGAATAGTTATAATCCGAGTTTAGGTTATGTTATTTGAAAAAATAAACATTTTTCACACGAATTTCTTAAAAACAGAGAGCACGTTTGAGCGCTTTACACGCTTGTTTTCATACAAAATCACCCAATTGGACACTGCTGGACATAGAAACAAAAGAGGTACTGTGCCCAGCAATGGAAATTCTACGGCTAATTTGATGATGATGAAATGAATGATTGATTCACCCCCCCACTTACTGCCAAAAGGTATTACAACGTAAGAGAATCAGAAAAACCTCAGAAGAATGACAAGTGATAGAAGTACTTATTGCTAAATTTTACTCAAATAGAAACTAAGTTACAGCTTTCTTATTCATTTCAGGTTATACAGAATACGCGAGAAAAAAAACGCAATGTCTGTTGCATACGTCTAAATAACCAGTTGGAATGTCAAAATAGTTAAAATTAGGTTCAACTTGGTCTTATGTCTTTTTCGGAAAAAGAGCCCTCTAGTTCCAATAATATGGTTCAAATCTCTGATCATTATACCGTCCTACTTTTTACCTTTTTGAATTTGGACACCTGAGATAGCTGAATGCTAGTTTATGAAACCCTTCGAAATTACGTAAGTTCGGGTGTATGTGCATCTTTTTCTAACACCTTTTAAATTTCATATTTAAAATAGGATATCTCTTGCTATTTTAGTACGGTTTATATTACTTTATTTCTTATTCTATGAGAAAAACGAATTTAATGACTTGAGATAAAATGTTATCAACTGTAAAATTGTCGATTTCAAAAAATAAAGCTATTACAAAGAGTTGTCAATGGCACTGCATTGTGAAAAGAATGCGAGATGAGGCCATTAAACCTTTCAAAATGAAGCAGATTACTCGCAGACACAATAAATTCAACTTAACTATAACCTTTGTAAGAACGTTTATTTTCTTTTAATAGTAAGCTTAAGAGTAACATTTTTTTACTCGCATGGAATATCCTCATATGAATATCTGTACTAATATAATAAAGAGGTAAAGTTTGTGAGGTTGTAGGGGGTAATCTCTGAATGTACCGATTTTGAAAATTCTTTTACGAATAGAGAGTCACATTATTTGCGAGTGTCATAGGCTATATGAAAGCGCGGGCGAAGCCGTGGGCAAAGGCTAGTACGTAATAAGATTGATAAATCTCTCATACATATTTTTAAAAACATACCTACTTATATTTTTTATAGGGCAAGTGCCTTTATTAACTACCCCTAAATACAAGATCTAATACTCTCCCTTTCATTACATAGACTTGATGAATCGAAAGCTTAGTCACAAGGATCAGTGATATACTTAAAATGAAAAAATAAATGATCATGGCTCACTAAATACTTAATGCCAAATTATTACCTATGTCTATTTCAACTATGTATTCATATTCACGATTATTTTTTAAACTTTAATAAAAATTTACTCCTCAATTTTAATAATACCTAAGAGTAATATTCAAAAAGAGGGGGCTGACTTTCGAGAATCATCGATATTGAGAGAGAAGGACAGTTTTTTTTATTGAAATTTGATTTTTATGTCCTTGTAATTTTTCTAGATGAATGAAATTGTGGGAAGTGTCATCCAAATCTTTCAGAATCTTATGTGTGTCTCTTGAAAAAGCGTTAGTTATTAAACGAAAACGAACTTAGTCTATGAAACACATTAAACACATCCATCCATTAGCCAAAAGACATCGACTGCTGGACATAGGCCTCCCCCACGGATCTCCAATAAGACCGGTTGGAAGCGGCTTGCAAGGTCATCCGTCCATATGAATGAACTAAACAATAGAATTTGGTTTAGTCGCTTAATATGAAAACGCTACATGTGTTTGTAAATAAAATACGTACACATTTAACCAATGTGGAATGACGCGAGAATTAAATAATCTCAGCAGGGTAGTGACTTATTTCAGTACATTTTCGGTACAATTTCACACAATTTCTGTACATGGTGGTGGAGTTACCTAAATGATATACACGTACAGAGATTTAGAGAGAGGCTATTTATGTCTGGCGCACGGGACACTTGTTTTTAGTTTATTTCGTATAGCTTTGCATTTGACCACACACTGTCATATTTTAAGCAGATATCTGGCGGTTTGTTCGAGGAATGTGGATTCGAACCGCTTGGTTCTAACGCGCGGAATGTCTAGCATAAAAGGGTGGCGCTTTGGTCGCGTCTGTCTAGCCGTACGACAGTATTTATGATATACGAGTAAAATAGGAATAGCGCGAGGTCCAAGTCCGGGGCGGACTACTAGTAATAACTTAGACACAAGGTTTCTGATAGCAAATTGCTGTCCCGGGCGGGATATAAACCCATGCATCTTCTGCTCAGGAGTCAGGGTCACTAACCACCAAGGTAGTCGAATAATATGTATTAGTAGGTAGGCATCTATAGGCCGAATTATAAAACTTGGCGGCTGTGACGTTAGTTACAAGCTGCGGATAGTCCAATCCTGAAGCTCACTTAACAGCTGCGTGAGGATCGGGTTATCAGCAGCTTGTAGCTAACATCACAGCCGCAAGTTATATAATTCGACTTATACTTGATTTGTTGTGGTTGGTGAGAAAAAATGGTGTAGTTATTTATGTTTTCGACAATTTATGCAACTATTGACGTAACCTACACGGCTAAATGGTTTAAACAACTGTAGTAACAGTTGTTTAAACCATTTAGCCACATCAGAGGCCTTATGGCAGCCTAAAACCTCTGACACCAGGACTAGCCACCCGGTCTATACGAACTTACTACTTACCTACATGTAATTGTGATAATAAGTAGAGATTTTTGTGCAAATTCGCTCCCACTAAATTGATATGTTATGTCTCATTTTGCGCTATCTGTGTACACATTATTTATTTTGTACGATGATACAGTGTTTGCCGTAAAAAGAGCGAATCGGTTTTTAAGTGCTATTAAGGGATCCTACCTTTTTGCCTGTGCTTTTGTTCTAAAATGTGAGTGAATTTACATGATGGCTATCAAAGTACGGTAAACCGTTTTGTTTATAGACATCACCATAATGTGTTATAGCTATATTATGCAGCTAATATAATCTACATTGAGAATTTTTAGTACAATTTAAAATAAACATAGAAAATATAAAATATGAAGTACCAGGAACACAGGAACCGAACTCACCGGAAACGTGAAATGTCACTACAATCTGAGAGAAATACGAATCAGTATAGCTGGCATAAAAATTACACTTGCATAATTAGTATTGTTACAGTTATCAATTCATGCATCTTCTTTCAGTGTTAAAATTTACCGCTACCGCGAGATACCTATAAGCTAACCACGCCAATTTTTGATTTAGTTTTCTTTGACAAACATTCTTAGCTAAGTATTTCAAACTACAAAACTCTCGTGGTCAATCTAATGACCCGGAATCAATCAACAGTCCGGTTTGAGCAAACACCCCGGCTGGAGACGGCCGCTTAGCAGCCAATCGATCTCGGCACGTCGAAGGCACTTACACTAACGACCTGCTTTAATTAGAGTTAGAGTTCTAGGTACTAGACCATTCAACTGAAGCCAAACGAGTGTAATTTTCAAATTGTGAGTCTCTTAAGTAAGTGCAGGAAACTTTTCCTTACTCTCGTTTGACCTCTGTCTTTTAAGGTCCGCGGTAAAAAATTGGCGTCATCGGATCCCCTTGTTTGATTACTTTGGCTTAGTGAAAAATTGAAGTCTTTTTGTAAAAGTAACACACAATAACTGGTGAGTAAAGTTTTATTTTCATACAAAATCGAGCCAACAGTGCTCATTTTGAGTCGCTACGTGGCACATTACCTTTGTAAGTCAAATAACTAAATGCAGCGTAAATTCTCATCCTTAAACCTCTCTACTTGCTACACATTCTGGTCAGTATAAAGTCTGTAAGTGCTAAACTCTTGTGGTCACTCTAATGACCTGGAATCAATCAACAGCCTGGTTTGAGCAAACACCTCGGCTGGAGACGGCCGCTTAGCAGCCAATCGATCTCGAAACGTCGAAGGCACTTACACTAACGACCTGCTCTAATTAGGGTTAGAGTTTTAAGTATTGAACTACGAGTATTTGGCTGAAGCCGAGTTACAATTATGAGACTCAATTTACGCGATTTACAACTTAAAAATCACACCAATTTGACCTCAGCTTATTTAAGAGAAATAATAATATAAAAAAATTAACAAAAAGATCCTTGAAACCAAAGTTGGATATAATAGATGGAAGAGAACAGCAAAGTCTGATGCCAAAAGAATGGTTACAACTCATTCAATTGTATGAATTGTGACTTGCTTAATATGAGTTGCGCAGTTTTTTATCCATGGAAACAGGCAGATATCTTATTTTGCGATAACATGAGCACTGAATATACTTAATACTTTATAAAAAAAGCGAATACATGGTACTCAACTCCAAAAAATTCACTCGTTTGGCTTTCAATTCTGAGTTATAAATCGTTTAAAATGAGTTTTGTCAAGTTACCAGGATTAGCACTGGTATAAGTAGGTAAGCTAAGTTAAGCTGTGCTATAAAAATACCTCAACCTAGCTAAGTGAAAAGCACCCTTATACTCTTATTACAGAAACAAAAAGCTCCTATTGTCCAAGAAAAATATTTCACCAAAGAGTAAAAAGTCAAAATAAACAAACGACTTCACAAACTTATTCCATCGTATTTGCATAAACACTTCCGAGTCCGTTTCGTTTCCGGCTGCAAATTGGGAGCCCGGAAACAGCCAGAGGCAAGCGAGTGCATAGAAAATATAAAAATGTAAAACTAGCTTCATAATGCTGTTTCACTCTTATTTAGATCATAATTTGATCAGGTCTATCATTTAGCAATTTGGCATTTATCATCTAGCATTAAGCAATTTTAGGCCGGGTGCCATACGAATTGACATTTCAAAAACGGCTCATCCGATTTAGATAAAATTTAAATGGGACCACTACGGGAGTATATCCTTCTGAACATAAAAAACAATTTTTTGATTCGGTTTTTCAATTGGCGAAAATATCGATGAACACACACAAAAAAAATATACATACCGTCGAAAATAGAACCTCCTCCTTTTTTGAAGTCGGTTAGAAAGTTGGATATGATATCTTTGATTTAAAAGAAGAGAGCAAAAAAATCAATGTTAGTTTTATACGATTTATTCATCTTTTAATTTTATGATAATTTTGGGTATTTTAGTTTTACGGTAGTAACACGGGTAATTTATCATTGCTGTTCTAACAACTTTCAGCTGCAGTAGTAACAACGGTAACTCATTTACCGTTCTTACTACTGGTAGTAAGATTGGTAGTAACACTGGTAATACACCAACAAAACATTCTAATTATTATTTATTTTTATAAATGTGAATTTTGCGCGAGCGAGATGACATTTGGAGATTCAAGGAAGTTTTTTATTTTTGAAAGTCGTTTACAAAGTGTGTTAAAATTTGTACCTAGAGATATGTTGTAGAATTCTCACGGCCAGCATTGTACAAAAGCGACTCAGAGGAATGAACTCCTCACAAATATGCACTGGGGAGTGGAATACCGTAAATATGCCCGAAATACCGGCGACGGAGCGACTTACTCAAGGACTTATCATATAGACATCCTAAGTTATAAATATCATAGACAGCGCACAGATAGCGGAGATAATTATCTCTCTGGTATCTCTGCGCCGTCTCTTGCAGATTTTTTTCCAAATCAGAAAAAAACTGAAATTAGATGCATTGCAATCATGTATCACTGTACATATGTTTTTTATGATGTGGATAATAATTTTTTTCGGTTGAGAATTGCCTCAAGTGACAATAGTGTGATCTATATTTTACAGATACATATCTGAGATAGACAGAGTAGAGGTATACGTTAAGCATGGTCAGTCTTCGTATGGGTGAGCGCGGGTGGCATTTACAACAGAACACTGCCGCGTCGTGGCCACCCCGTTTGGTTAAGCCGTTTAGCCATCTCAGCGACCTTCAGGTGGCTTACAAAATCTGTCACCAGGGCTACCCACCACGTAATACGAACCATTTTTATTTTATTTTATATAGGTTTGCGTTTGAATACACAGTGCCTGATGTTAAGCAGATATGCGGCCTAGGGTGTAACACGCAAACCTAGAAGATACCTTCTTTACTCGAGATTTGAAGACACCTACTTTAGCGGGAAGACAGACTCAGGCAAAGCGTTCCACATTCTGGCAGTTTGTATGAGGAATGTGGACTCGAAACGCTTGGTTCTAACTCGCGGGATGTCCACCATAAAAGGGTGGCGCTTAGGTCTGTCTAGCCGTACGATAGAAGAAAGGGGCAGGTGGGACCAGATTGTGTAACTCCTGGGCGCACTCACCGAAGTGTATCCGTATTAGTTTAGAACTTAGTTGAGTAGCGTGTATAAGGGTAGGGTATATAAGTAACATTAATGAATAAACAATACAGTTTTGCAAAGCGTCTAAATTTAAGAAAACATCTATTATGGCACCAAAATGATAAAATTGAAATAGATTTTGATTTTGACAAAATATATTTTAAAAATCGGCCAAGTGTGAGTCGGACTCGTGCACGAAGGGTTTCGTACCGTGCTGGACCCCTTATTAGCCCCTTTTCTCTTGCCAGTTTTGCCATTATTAATAACGAGCAAAATAACTCCTAAAAAATCATGTTTGTTGTATGGGAACTCCCCTTAAATATTTAGTTTATTCTGTTTTTATTTGTTGTTATAGCTGCAACTGAAATACATCATCTGTGAAAATTTCAGCTGTCTAGCTATCACGATTCATGAGATACAGCCTGGTGACAGACAGACAGACGGACAGACGGACATCGGAGTCTTAGTAATACGAGTAGGGTCCCGCTTTTACCCTTTGGGTACGGAACCCTAAAATAACATTTTTAATTATTTGACGGCGGGCTACAGAGTAAAAGCTAACGCGTTTAGTTACAGGATTGAGAGCTCTTGACAAATATGCACTCGGGAGTGGAATTCCGTAAATAAGCTCGAAATACCGGTGACGGAGTAACTTACTCAAGGACTTATGCTGTAGACATCCTATTCATCCTAAGTTTATGTTGATATATACCATAGATATAGTACCTACAAGTGTAGAGTATATATGTAGTAAATCGGTGATAAATTCACAGTCTTGGTTTGAGAAGTTTGTAATTTAAAGAAGAAAGTGTTTGATATTTTGTTTGTTACTCTTTAACGTGGCAACAGAGCAATGGATTGACTTAATTTTTGGCATGGATATAGTTCAAACGTCGGAAAGTGTCATAGACTTATTATCCAGGAAAATATTGCTATTTTATACATTTTGTCTATAGTCAATAAAGTTTTTTATGGAACAACTGTTTTTTTTGCAATTTCATTGTTAGTCTCATTGTAAAAGTTGTTGGAAACATTTGTTTAAGAACGAACAACTTTTACCATGAGCCACTAACTAACAGTTGTCACGTGAAAGAGTTACAAACTATCAAACACACTTTTAGATTTATAATATTTGTAAAGATGTAATAAAATTAGTTCAGGTTAAAAATTATTATCAGTTAACAGCTATTTGAAATCCAGTAAATATTATAGTACAGTCATTAAAAAATCTTAGACAATATTATTTCTCAGAAGAATTACAAGTAATAGAAGTATTGCTAAATTTTACTCAAATAATTTGAGTTCTGACAAAAGTCTCAGAATAAAAGATGTTAGTTTTGATGTATAGAATAAGCCCCTAAAAGGATGCTAATTATTGACTAGTCACCCTGTATATTACATATAATATATATATATATATATATATATATATATATATATTTATCCCGCAAACAATTAGACGTCCCCTGAAGGCGAAAGTGCATTTAAACTGGCGTCCACCTGCTTTTGACGTCCGCATACCGGACGCCACTTTGTTGGTCGGTGCCACTTAGGTCCTATTGGTCCTAGCTAGCCGTAGTACAAATATCGACGGAAGCTGAGAAATCGTTAAAACGGTTGCAAAAAAATATTGAAAAGTTCCCGGAAAAATCTCAGCGCAGGAGTGGCGCTGCTGCAGCGCGTATATCCACAATAGTATATCTGAGAGAATTCCTGACTACACAATCGCGTATTTGGCGTCCACAAGTGCGACGTTGCCAGCTCGCTTATGAAATCTGTGACAATAGCTCAAATATTATTTCTACCTCAATCATAACAAAATATATCGTCTTCGATCACATACACGATGTGTAATATTCGGCGCCCGATTTCATATTTTTGAAAATAATTTTATAGTGACTTTCACCCGCAGATTCGCCTGCGTCATTTGAGGAAAAAAATATTTTTACGTCGAGTTTAATTTGAAAATTCATTGACATGTTTTAACTGACTTCAAAAAAGGAGGTTCATAATTCGAATGTATGTTATTTTGTTTGTTACGTGATTACTCGTCCGAATACAGTGAATCGATTTTGACGATTCTTTTTTGAATTGATAGAGGTGGTTCGAATTTTGCACACGACCGAGGTTGGTATTTAATAAAAAACTAATAAAATATAATTTTATTGGTATTGGGTTGCAACAATCTGATGTTAAGCTTTATACTTTGTACGGACGCCCGATAGTTGTATACGGACGCCTAATATCCACATGTGGACGCCAAATAGCTGTATACGGACGCTCATTAGCTATATTTCAGTTCAGTAGCCTGGCGATCTTGATTTCAGGAATACGATACTATAAATGAGGTAGTTCTGTATGACTACAAGCTAACAACTGTAAGATTAAAGCACTGTTCCCAGTAAAATTTTCACCTATCTATATATGAAGGGCAAAAGGGCATTTTTTTTTTTATTCTGAATAGGTTTGCGTTTGACCACAATATACTGCCTGTTGTTAAGCAGATAAGCGGTCTAGGTTGTAGCACGCTTACCTAGAAGATACCTATTTACTCGGGATTTGAAGACGCCCACATTGTACTTTAGCGAGAAGACAGACCCAGGCAAAGCGTTCCACATTCTGGCTGTTTCAGGTATCAACGCACAGGCCAAAATGTTAAGGCCAGAAACTTAAAATTTCGCACACCTATAAAATTCCTTTTACGTTTTAGGCATCCACTGAGAAAGGTTTTTTTTGGAAATTTGGCTTCTAAAGGAAGAAAACGGGCTTTTTTAGATTGTATGAAACTCTTTATTCTCTGGCCCGATTGATACGAAACTTGGCAAAAATATTTTCGAAACAAAATTAAAAATACGTTTGATTCAATTTTTGTGAATTTATTATCCTGGGTAGAGCCCCAAAGTTTCTTATGTAAAACATCGATAACGACTAACGAAGTGAACGGATATAATAAATACAATTAGGTATATGAGAAGCTTATAATTAAGATGTATCTGTACAAGAGCTACGGTCATCCTGTAAAATCCGTACCATACGTACGGATACCTAGGCATAACTAATTAAAATGATAACTTTTAACAAAACAAATTTTTGATTTCTAGTGAAATTTTGTGTAGGAATAGACAATAAATATTACAAATTAGCACATTGGCTAATGTTATCCCAAAATATTTAATGTGTTTTTTGGGGAATTAAGTAATAAAATAATTTGATAAAAGGAACAAACGGAGTCAAATTAAATTTTGTTTGAAAAAAGCCTACAGTAACTGTAGGCTAGAACATAAACTTTGATGTTCCAGAAAGTATTAATGATTCCTTTGGAAAAATAAAATATTTATAACTTTGTTAAGAAATTATTTAATCACATTCAATAGGCTGGAATATAGATATGGGAGTAAGCAATTATGTAGATTCATTTTCTATAATATCGTAAAATGTGAACAGTTCCAGTTCTTAAGGAACATTACAAATACCATAAAATATGTTGAAAAAAATGCTAAGAAAACACGGGCCAAGTCACGGGCTATTATCGTTTTAAACAATTACTTAAACAACGTGGGACAACCCGCGGGCTATTATTATTTCAAGCAAGTACTTAGACAACGCGGGCCTAACCGCGGGCTACTAAGATTTTAAACAAGTACTTAAATAACGTGGTCCTAACCGCTCGCCGGCTATTTTAATATTAGCAAGTACTTAGGCAACGCGAGCCAAGCTTCAGTCGATTGAAATTTTGTTTGAAAATATAGCTTACATCACTAGGATATAAACTTTTGATGTCCTGGAAAATATTGATCATTAGTTCTTAAAAATATCTAAGTATAACATTATTAAGAATGTAATTTAATTATTGACGGGCTCAAATATAGATACAGGAGTAGGCATTTACATGGTTTAGCTTTCTGTAATCATAAAATATATAATTTAAAAAAAAAAACACAACTGACTTCAAACGTGCACAAAATTCGAATAATTCGCTCAAATCGATGTCAACGTTTTAACATTATGGTTAAGTTTTCAATAAACACTTATCCGGTTTCGATAAAATTTAAGTAAGACTACCTCAGAAGTATATCTTTGCGAACTAAAAATGATTTTTTAAAGTAGTTCTCAATTTGCGATAATGTCGATGAAATTAAATACATTCAGACGAAAGAAATTCATTCCAAATTAAAAGAAAGATGTATATCTTTCTTTTTGGAAACAGTTTAAAATGGTTTCCACAGGCGTGAGTTAGGAAACTCTACAAATTAAAGAATATAACTACATACTCAGTTTTTAATGATTTTTTACCAAATAGATGACCGTAAATTTGTCGTAATTGATCATATTGATCAATCACCAAAAAAACGGGCTATTTTCGTTTTAAGCAAGTACTTGGTAGCGCAGGCCAATTCGCGGGCTATTATCATTTTAAGTAGAACTAAAATAATGTGGGCCAGATTGCAGGTAATTATCATTTTAAGAATATACCTACTAAGACTACGCGGGTGAAGCCACCGGTGTTGAGCTAGTATATATAGAAACGGAAAAAGTGACTGATTCAGGTATCAACGCACAGGCCAAACTGTAAGAGTTAGAAAGGCTAGAAACTTAAAAATTCGCATACGTATTTTACTTAGAACGTAAGCATCCACTAAGGAAGCATTTTCGAAAAATCAATTACTGAAAGGGTAAGTATAACGAGCTCTTTGAGATTGTATAAAACTTTTTATTCTCTCGATTGATATACCTACTTGAAATTTGGCTTAAGTTCTCTTCAAACAAAATTAAAATAAATTTTGTTCAATTTTTGCGGTTTTTTCATCTTGGGGGCCCAATTAAAATCCTACAGTTTGTATAAATAAAACATAAATTAAAAAAAAATACAAACAAATGGACAGAAACAATTGAACGGATTCAAACTTATAAAGTTATTGAACGTCCGTATACAGCTATTCGGCATCCGTATGTGGATATAAGACGTCCGTATACAATTGTTGGGATTCAATATATGGCTATTTGACGTCCGCGTACAGCTATTGCGCGTCCGTACAAAGTATAATTATTTACGTTAGTTAGTTGAAACCATATACCAATACTGGCAAACACAGGCCAAAGGCCAAACATTGGGCTATATTATTATAAGAAAATATTAGGACAACGCGGGTCAGCCACGGGCTATTGTATATTAAGTACCTAAGTGAAAGATAAGCGCGGATCAAACAGCGGGCTATTGTCGTATTAAGTACCTAAGTAATAGGTCGTGGTCTCTCACAATGGGCCTTATTAGTAACCTTCAAGTAGCCCAACGAGCCATGGAGAGGGCTATGCTAGGAGTTTCTCTGCGAGATCTAATCAGAAATGAGGAGAACCGTAGAAGAACCAAGGTTACCGACATAGCCCAGCAGATTAGCAGGTTGAAGTGGTAATGGGCAGAGCACATAGCGCGGAGGACTGTTGACCGATGGGGTCGAAAAGTCCTCAAGTGGAGACTACGTACCTGCAAGCGCAGCATAGGACGTCCACCCACAAGGTGGACGGACGACCTCATTAAGACCGCAGGATCGCGCTGGATGCAAGCCGCTACCAACCGGTCTTATTGAAGATCTTTAGGGGAGGCCTATGTCCAGCAGTGGACGTCCTATGGCTGAAAGGAAGGAATAGGTCACTGCGGACCGCGGGCTTGAGCTAGTTCATTTTACTCAACTATCAATTTATTATTACATATTAAGAAATATACATAACAGGTACACAACGTACCTACCAAATTTCTTTAAATTTCATTCACCAAGTGTTGCGTGAAAGACGGACATACATTTACTATTCAATCCATTTATCTACGCTCACATTGATCAACTTTACTACTAGTAGACATATTTAATTCCATACTTGTTTAGGGCATCCGTATATTTATAGACCTGATAACTATTTGAACTTATTAAATGGAGAAACTGTGCGCTACACACAAGCAATAGGAAAAGAAAGAGATAAAAAACCCAAAGCTGGCAACGTCGCACTCCCAAATACCGTCCATCCTTCGAAGACGTAAAATAATCGGTGCCATAGTTAAATTAGCATCAATATATCTAGGATGCCTAGAATGCATCACCATGATTCGGGGTTCAAAAATGTCTGAGCATGACTGCAAGAAGAATATCGCGATAAATAAAATTATCGGAAAATGACGTATCCCACGAAGCTGGAAATCAAAAGAGCAAGCTATATTCATAAAGATATGATAAAAAAAGTAAAGGGAACCGGGGGACGTCGTAATGATGCACGACGAGCATGACGCCAAAATGACTTTAGGATGTAAATATATATATATATATATATATATATATATATTAGCTACTGATTGAAGTAGGAATGATTGCGCCAAATCGATCGATGCACGATGCATTCAACCAAGAATTAAATCGAGAGCTGCAATACCAGCAAACCCGGCGAACTCCGTTTCGCCACCAGATGGCTTCGTTTTATGTAACATTTCGTTTGGTGATTAAAAGAAGAATTTTTTTTTTTGTTTTATATTTGAAAAGGAAATATTTTTTTCATTTCACAACAGTAATGAATTCATTTCGATTATAAAAATTAAGTGTTATTTAGTTGAACTTCTCTAAGTAAATGAAAATGAATCCAAAGTAAATACTGAATCGAAGCGTTATACGTGTCCGCAAATTATCCGTTTCATTGAAGTGCTCTTTGGTAAACCACATTTTTTGTTTTTTGGTCTGACGTTAACACAAACAAAGCGGATGGTTTCCCAACTCGTGAACACGCAACGTATAACTGCCCATGTGAAAAACAGTGATTTTCTAAATTAATCCCGCAAACACTAAGCCATTGGCCTTGCGACTTATTAATTGTCATTGCGAACGCAAGGCAAACTGGAAATTGCAATCGTTTGAAGTCAAACGGAAGATCAGTCGGAATCATTGGTATTCGAGGAATACGTACATTTTCACCTGCGTACTTTCCGTTAATAATGGTTGCCTCAATCAAATTCGAACTATCAAACACACTTTTAGATTTATAATATTTGTAAAGATGTAATAAAATTTGTTCAGGTTAAAAATTAATAGAAGTATTGCTAAATTTTACTCAAATAATTTGTATTTTCAATAAGAGCTTTGAAGTTGATCTCTCATATTAGTGGTCAGCGATAATGTTTTTACGTTATTCCATAAAGGAATATGATTAATTGAATGATGCCTGCAGATGAATTGAATGATGCCTTTAGGCAAGCATTCAATTCATCTGCAGGCGTTCCACGGGAAATTACTGGCAACGTCTGCCTGAAATCGCCTGCCAACAATATCATCAAGCCGCCAAAGATGTTGTTATTTCGCCAAAGATCCTTCAGTGTGAAGTTAAGTGCTTCAAGTGATTTCTTATGTGCCATTGTGCACTCATCCCAAACAATGAGCTTGCATTGCATCAACAATTTTCCCATTGCACTGGATCGGGAAATATTGCATGTTGGAGTATCAACTGTGTTTAAATTGAGTGGCAACTTAAGCGCAGAATGTGCAGTACGACCGCCATCTAAAAGAGTCGCCGCAATTCCAGATGATGCTAACGCCAAAGCTATGTCACATCTTGATCAAATAGTGGCCAAAAATCAATGAAATGACAAATGTTTTCCCTGTTCCTCCAGGTGCGTCCAGGAAGAATAGACCACCAGTATTATTGTCCACCGCTGGCATTAATGTTTCGTATACTTGTTTTTGCTGTTCATTCAGCAACGGCACATTGTTTCGATCGAATTCCTGCAATGATCAACATTGTATTGCAGCTCTCGATTTAATTCTTGGTTGAATGCATCGTGCATCGATCGATTTGGCGCAATCATTCCTACTTCAATCAGTAGCTTGATTGCAATAGTCAAGCATTGATCCTCAATCAGAATCAATCCTTCATTGTAGATTTCATCGGTTATTTGGATGTCAGGATAAAAAAAGTAAGTTCGTATAGGCCGGGTGGCTAGCCCTGGTGTCAGAGTTTTTAGGCCGCCTGAATGTCTCTGACATGGCTAAACGGTTAAAACAACCGGGGCCTACAATTTAACGTGTCATCCGAGTCACGGTAGCGCTCAGTTGGAAAATGCCACCCGCGGTCACCCATCCAAGTACTGACCGTGCGGAACGTTGTCAGGATTATTCGTTTGAAAGCGCAATCGATGCAAGATATCTTCACATATGTCGTCTTTGTATTTGTTCCATAACTGAATTGGTTGTATAGGAAAACATGTGGTGATGATAATTGCGAACAGCGTTCGTATTTGGTACGCATTTGATGAAACAACTGAATCCGCAAGTGTTAAATCCCAATGAGAATCGTTCTCCAGCAAACCCAATAGTTGACATGCTTCTCGATATGTTTGGCATTGGTGGCCATTCACAGTTTTCAAATCCGCAAATGATTTTGGTCCACGTACATTTACCAACAGCAGTCGCAAATAAAAACATTCATCATTTCTAGGATGAACAGTATACATGCGACCTAGTGCATCAGTGGAAAACACCTGTGGCCAATCTGGAACTGGGGTTCCTTGTTGGCGACGTTGGAATTTCTTTGTTGATTGATTCCAAGTGTAATACTTGGGCATTTCAACGTACATCAGCGTCGCTGCGAATGGATCTGCTTCACACATTGCAAAGAAGCTAGTCAATGTTGTCGATGGTGGTCTCTCAGCTCGTTGTGCCGCATTAGCCTCAGTGAAGTAAACTCTTTGGCCATTTTCCAAATGCACTGCTAAATATACAACTGTGGGATATCTTTCAAGAATTTGAAATGACAATAATCGCCACAGTGCTTCATTAGTACTGACGTATCCCATTTGGAAGTTGCTGATTTCGTCATTCGCATTTTCCGACGCAATACCAAACACAGCCATGTCGCTGCCTTTTGTGACGTACTTGCACAAATATTTGATTGATTTGGCCGAATGACAACTCTCAACTCAAATTCGTGATAGCAGCGGGCAATATGGTACAATGAATTCATTTCCGATCTCAATCTCTTGATTTTGAACTTTAACTTTGATAGTTCGACCTTTATCTTCCATTATGCAGCGGGCAATATTGGTTTGTAGTACATGCTATGTATCAGAGATGGCGCTGTATGTGAAAAAAAAATTTCCCGCTTTTCTGTTGAAATTTTTCCTGAATTTTTTTGCTATAAACCTCAAGGAGCCCGAGACCTTTCCAACGAATGCAAAACCGTGGAAATCGGTTCATGCGTTCTGGAGTTATAGCGTCAGGAAGGAAAACCCGACTTATTTTTATATAGTAGATATATACATAAAGTCGGGTTAGTTACACAATTCATTACCCGAGATTGGCTGCACCAATTTTGATTGAAAAAATTAAAGATATTTTTTTTAAATTGTCTACTCAAAGAATAACTGAATAATAATAATTATTTTAAAGTATCAAACATAATAACTTCTCACACATGATAGCTAAATTTGAACATATCGCTCATTTCTGCTGAGTAATTTCAAAAATGGAACGATCTTTTAGTCCGTCTTAGCATTAAAATACGAACCTCTGTGCAAACCTCACATATATTTTCTTTAATAAAATACCTATGTGCGTTCTAGAAGAACCTAATTACCTATTTTCTTTCACACCGAAATCTTTTCACCTTAGTAAATGTGACCTAATATCTTTACAATCGGGCAAATCATTCGAGCTACACCTGACCTAATAAACTAATATTTAATCTGTGAATAGATCTACGGTTACCTACTAGCCCAGTTTGCTATAGAGGGCGCTGGTGTTTCGACAAAATCTAATTTATTATCGCGCCATATCGTTAGTGACACTGATACCTGAGTGCCAAGAGACGTGGGATGGATTACAGCCCAAGGCAAACGTTTTTGTGATGAACGTAAGTATATTTTTCTATGTGTATAATATAAGCATGTATGTAAAAATATATATGCTCCTACTAAATCAGAACTTGGCAGCCATATTGCAGGCTTTGCTTAATTTGGAGTCAGAGACCTTTTGTGAAATTTGATATTTGTACAAAATGCATGGTTCTGATATTATAACAATAGTGTGTTAGAAATGTAATAACTTTGAATTTTGAAATTATGAATTTAAACTTAAGAATTTATTTTGGTTTTATGTTAGGTTAGACAGTTGCCACCATAGGCTATTTTTTAAATTTTTGTTACGTAATCTGTCGACGAAATAGTAAGGTTAACAATTATAAAAATGTACATAAGCTTTTGTTATAATTTTATTTCCGAAGAACATTGCGAACTTTAATAAATAATTTAATTGTAAAATAACAACCAATAATTTAATTGTAAAATAATAGCGGGTTAGCTCAGTGGTTTAGAGCGTCGGGCTAGTGATCCGAAGACGCAAGGTTCGAATCCTGCATCCGCGACGAATTTTTGAAATGTTTATCATAAAAAGTAACTCTTTGAAAATAACAACCGTTTATAATAAGATATATTTTATAAACTAACTTGGCTCTGCAACTTTCTATCCCGGGTCGAAGAACCAGAGGCAGACCGAAGACAAGATGGAGGGATGTAGTGCTGAGGGACATGAGAGAGTGCAGTGTTTCCGAAGACGATGTCGAAGATCGAGCGAAGTGGAGGAGAAAAGTGAGGAAAGCTGACCCCATCACCATGTGGGATACATAGCCAGGAAGAGAGAGAGAGAGATATTTTATAAACTAAATCGGATATATTTTAAGACACCCTGTATAACAGGTCCATTCAAGTCGAACGTTTAGTACGCGGCTCTGACTCAAGGCTGGGACGAGGTGATTAATGTCGCTAATGAACTGAGACGGACCTCGGAGGGTTACAGATGGGGTAGAATAGGACCTTTCAGGGTAGAACTTGTACTCATAGCGACGTAAACGCATAAATCTATACCAATGTTGCGTACAAAAGCAAACAAAGGCATAGTATATTGCAAGGCCTACAAGTTTTGTTATAAGTGCTACGAGATTTTCCATAAGTGAAACTAGTCATGTCATGAGTGCTACGAGCTATATCATATACGCTACAAGCGCTACGAGTTTTACAGTAGGCGTTATGAAATGTTCAACCTCTGTGTCTACGCCATAAACACTGAGCTAACTTTACCTAGACACTTTATGCAATGGTAGGATATTAATCTGATACATTTCGAAAAAAACGTAAGGTTTGTCTCCAATGAACTGAGACTGACCTGAGACAATTAAGAAACAGAAATATTCTAAAATTAGCTTTAATTACTTTGGCGCCTTCATAATTGGGCCTATTATGCAACATAAACTACAATTAAAACATTTACGCTACGAGTTATATGATAAGCGCTACGACCTCTGCCATAAGTGCTACGAGTTATACCGTAAACGCTACGACCTTTGTCGTAAACGCTACGGGTTTTACCGTTAGCGCCACGAGTTATTTATATCATGATGTACCCGCTCCGACTACGCTCTGTGAGCTGTGTTGTTTACACTACGAGGATCGTAATACGCACTATGTGCTACGCCACAACCTCTTTGTGCCATGCAGCTTCAGAGATGCTTTAAAATAAATAGCCTATACTACCTTGAGGGTACATTGTCTTAACTCATACTCTCGATAAAATGCATCATTTTTACCAATATTTACTATGAAACCAACCTAGAAATAGCGAATAAGAATCAATTATTATTAACTATTTTTAGGTTGGTTTCATAGTGAAAGTTGGTAATAATGATATACGATAATAACATTGATATCCGCATATGTATGGCAAATGTCCGTCGTCGCCTAGACAAACACACTGTATAAACATAATCTTCTTCCTGTTTAAATTTTATTTCTACTATAAATCTAAATGCTAAGCTATTCTATTGCATTTCTAGCCCAAATCCTAACAAGTGAACCGAGTGCGCGGACTAGTGCAGATCTGCGCTTAGCTCTGAAGCTCACACTTACTCGTACGCGACTAAGTCGGCATTAGTTTCCGCTCTGGTTTCCTGAAACATTACCTAACTAAGCATTATCATCTACATATAATTATAGAGTCTGGTAGAAAATCTTGTAGTCAATAAAGCCGCCATTTTTGGTCACCTATTTTGCGTTATTTTGTATTTTTAATTTGTTATTTTTACCGACTTCCATAAAAGACTACGTTGGTAGTGCTATGTTCGTCTGTATGTATTTATTTTCTGTATATCCTTCGATATTTTTGCCGATTAGGAACCGATTTACATTTTTTTAGTCGGAAAGGATATACATCCTAGATGGTTTTGTTTAAATTTTATCGAAATCGGTTGAGCCGTTTTTGATAAATCGACAAAAATGTACAAGGATATAACATCGATTCGTGCAAATTATTCGATTTCTGTACTCGGTGGAAGTCGGTGTTGCGATTTTTTCGCGGAAAATAATTATTGGTAATGTGGTTGTCTGTACTGTATAGCCTTTTTAATAGTCCACTGCAGGACGTAGGCCTACCCACGAAGGGCGATTGCGCCATATCCACCACGCTGGCCCAGTGCGGTTTGGTGGATTTCACATACGCCATCGAATTTCTTCTACGGACGTATGCAGGTTGCCTCACGATGTTTTCCTTCACCGATAAGCCAATGGTGTGAAATTCCGTACATCAATTCCATGCATGCGAATGTGGTTATCTAATAAAGTGTTTTTGATTGATTGATTATTTGATTTATAAATTACTTAATTATATACTGGCTCTATATTTTTACAGAGTGCAGAGGCATTCACTCTTCCTGGGTAAGCCTTCGTGGGTTTGTGGGTTCATTTTGCCATAGATAATTGAATTGCCTATGTTTTGCAGTGGATTATTTAAAATAATTTACCAAGTACGAGTAGGACTCGCGCATGATGGGTTCCGTACTGTATGGGAGCCCCCCTTAAATATTTATTTTATTTTAATTTGATTATTTATTATTCAAGTAGGCATGCAGCTAAATATTTTGTGAATATTTCAAGCATCTACCTGTTACCATTATTGATATCGAGCGAAAAACGGCAAAAAATTTAGATTTTTGTGTGGGAGCCACCTTTAAATATTATTAGTATTCTATTTTTAGCTTATTTGCTATTATAGCAGCAACAAGAAATACATCGTCTGTGAAAATTTCAGCTTTCTAGCTATAGCGGTTCATGAGATACAGCCTGGAGACGGACAGACAGACAGACGGACGGATGGACAGCTTAGTAAAAAAAGGCTGGTACAGTACAGTACAGAGACTTTTAGATGTGCAAATAGTAATTATGAACAACTTTTACTATGGATTAAACTGCAAAATCATGAAAAAAATAGCTGTTCAATACTTTTTGTGGAGAATCAATGAAGTTATTAGGGGAGGCTTATGTCCAACAGTGGACGTTCTATGGCTGATGGATGGATGGAATGCGGTTTTGTAGGCCAAAGAAGATATTTTTTTTCGGGATTTCGCTGGTCTCCCCATAATAAATTATACTCCTAATTAGAATCAAACCCAAAATTGTATTTGGTATTTTACTTTGTTAATAACGATGGCTACATACACTTCTGTAAGTAACTCTCTGCACTTTGCCTAACAACTCTTTGTAAACTCACAAAAGACTATTTTTATTGAACAAGTAAATGAATCCTTTTTAACCAATAAAAAGACTGCACAAAGAAAACAATAATTACAAACAAAATAAAAAGAGAGAGAATAGAAAGAGGTAAATAATTATTATTCTCAACCTCAAACAAAACAAATTGTAGCACAATATCTTCTAAATTTCACGCAAAAATTTGCCAGAAGCTTCCTACTGTAGGTTCCTTTCATTACTTAAAACAATTGTCCATTCCACCAGCTATTCGGCTACAAGTTAATGCAATAAAAATATCTTTCCCACCGTTTTCCTTATCTCTTTTCAGTTGGGGACATTTTCGGGACAGTACTTGAGTTCTAGGCTTTACTAAATTAATATAGCATTCGTCCTAATATATGTAGCGATAGTCATAGTCATAGCCGTGGTGGTCTAGTGGTTGTAACGCTGGCCTGTCATTCTCGAGGTCGTGGGTTCAATCCCGGTCCCGTACCAATGAGTTTCTTTGGAACTTAAGTACGGATTTTCACACCATTGGCTTTTCGGTAAAGGAAAACATCGTGAGGCAACCTGCATACGTCCGTAGAAGAAATTCGATGGCGTATGTGAATCCACCAACCCGCACTGGGCCAGCGTGGTGGATATGGCCCAATCACCCTTCGTGGGTAGGCCTACGTCCTGCAGTGGACTATTAAAAAGGCTGGTACAGTACAGTACAGTACAGTCATAGGACGAATGCTATTTATATATGTAATGATAGTGATAGGACGAATGATTTTGCTTTATAAAGCAAAGTCGACTTTTTTGTGTGTCTGTCTGCTTATGAGTCTGCTTAAATCTTTTAAGCTGCACGACAGATGACAGTGCGGTATTTACCGACTTCCAAACGAATTCTATTTTTAATTTCAAAAGTTAATTTTTGTTTTATTTTAATCTATTTATAAAATAATTTTGACTTCAAATGGCCAAAATCGGGACAGTGGCTACTACTTGTGTACATCTACCTTAGATAATTTTTCGGCAAGGGCAGCGCTGGACGTCCATCCACAAGGTGGATAGATTTAAATCAATGGGCTACTTCCGTTGTGTGGCTAAAAATGCAAGTAAAATGTATAAATTAATTTGTACAGTGTTTAATTTTAAAACCTTACGTACTGCCTCTACAATTCTGCGCAAAGGCTCAAAGGGTCTAATGTAGGGTCGTTTACGTCCTACATAAATAGTACTTAAGTACTGCGCAACTGTAAAAAAATATCTGCGCAGATGTGACGAGCCCTCAAACATGTTGGAACGTAGAAACGAGACTGCCACACAACGTACAATCATAGATTTATTTGAAAGCAGATCAGCTGTTTATTAAAATCTTCGTGTAAAAATTTTACTTGACAATTGACCTCAACCCGAAAGCAGCGCGAGAGTGAAAGAGAGAAAGAGAGAGCGAGAGATTATGCTCTTTGATTTCTATAACAACTGAAATATTGTCAGTATGAAACCATTGCGCAATACTTTTCTGGAGATTGTAAAATAAACCCGAGAATCGGCCTGCAAGCAACGAAGATAATACATATACCTATGAAAATATCGCAGCCAAAAAAAAACTACAATTGACAACATTCTCCTGTTTTCAATTCAGTTCAAAGCTACTCATCCATAGAGCTAATATAACTAGAGAGATATCGCTGTTGTCGCTTGATACATTTTTTAACCACAAAAATGTATGAAAAATCTTGCTCAGAGCTGTCAAAACGGTCAAATATGAATTAGAATTTGAAACTATCGGGAGAAAAACATGGCAACATTTTTTCACGTCTCTTCTAACTCATGTCATATTAAATCAATGCATCGCCTTCAGATTTTCTCGATCGACCACATTATCCCTCTGGTTGTAGCTGTAGCTCTGTGTTCTCTACAAAACAAGCTCCGCCTTGAAGCTTGTCCACCATATTCCGTAGAATGCCTAGGTGACATTTGAACAGTAGTTCAATTGTCACTTATGTCAAGTTATGTCATCGATTACATAGCAGTTACTATGCGTTTACGCCATATGATTCGCTTTCACATAGGTTTGCATTTGACGCCAATTTGTGGTGATAATGGGTTTAAATTTTGAACTTAGAACTCTTCTTTTATTTTCTTTCTTCCATGTTGAAACGAGACGACCAAACGGCGTATAAATGACAAATTTAATGTCCCCGCAGAATGCGAGGCTCCGAGGAAATGAAAAAGGAAATTCTAGCTCTAGTTTTGAATGTTTGTGGGTAAACATGAAGGAATTACCTTTTAGAGTATTAAACTGTGGCAACACTGTCTGCTCTAATATTTTGTCTAAGATTTTTTTTATCGCGAATAATTATGTCCACGCTTGACCACCAACTCGCCTGGTGGTAAGCGACGTTGTAGTCGAAGATGAAGCACGCAGACCTAGAAGATACTTATTCACTCTGACCTTGAAAAGCTTTAGATTATATCTCTTAGGAAACAGGGAAGCAGTAAGACTGTTCCATTCCCTGAAGATGGAAAACAAACAGATATTTGGGATCAGGCAACTATTTTTTTTTTAATTTCATATAGGTTTGCGCTTGACTACACACTGCCTAATGTTAAGCAGATATGCGGTCTAGGGTGTAACACGCTTGCCTAGAAGATACCTATTTACTCGGGATTTAAAGACACCCACGTTGTACTTTAGCGGGAAGACTGACTCAGGCAAAGCGTTCCACATTCTGGAAGTTCGTACAACTAAATGTGTGGTTTTAAGAATTTTTAGGATAGTTTATGTTTCATTTGATTTAACATTATTGTTTCGGCTGTATTTAATACCAGATATAAATTACGAAACGGTGAAAGTTTTTTTTTGTTTTAGGTACCTACAATATACTAATAGTTAGTTAGCAACAAAATAGTTGTTTGTTTGCAATAATTTTGTTGACAAGTAAAAAGAAACTGACATAAAGTGTGTCACAAAGTATTTTTTAATTTTACGGGTTATTTTCGACCGAAAACACCCTGTCTTTGACACTTTAGACAATCGAAAAAAAAGTTGCCTTCGTACAGATAGCGCGCGAGTTGAATGCAGTCGGGGTCTGAGGTAAAGAGCGGGAGCATCTCCCCCCGCTATCCGCACGCCCCACCTCACGCGCCTGGGCGGGTTGGGCGTGCGGATAGCGGGGGGAGACATTCGCATTCGTAAGCTCTGCATTCAACTCGCGCGCGTACAGTAGTTTATATTGACACACTGTACCTACTTCTTATTACATCTGATATCTATATAATTATAATCTTTACCAAGTAGTCGTGGTAAGTATCAAAGAGAGCACTCATGATGCGTGGGTACCAATTTTAAAAATAGGCATACAAGTATGTCTGGATTTCAGCAGGGGTAATTTCATTTCCCTATATTCTGTTAAAACAACCACTCAAAGAAAAGACAACATTATTAAAATTCAGACATAGATATAACATTCCATGTCACTTTCAGTGAGACATTAACGAGGTTTTAGGCAACATTTCAGCATAAAGCGACCAATTTTTGCAAAACACTACGAGGGAGCCACTATTCTATTTTTCTAACTACTTTTTGAAAAAAATGGTAGAGTCGTAATTTTGCCGGCTGTAAGCATAAGTTGGGTGAAGTAGAGGCTTGCTTGTTAGCCGCGTTATGAAGCCCTCAGGCCAGTTTCAAGTGTCCTACTATTTCACACTAGCGCCGCCGAGAAAAATTAAAAAAGTCTGATGTTGACGTAAAGCTTGAGATGTTTTTTGTTTGCATCGTATTATGATACTCTTTGCAAAGTAAACTTTAATTATAATGGAAAATGTTACTCGTAGCACTGTTTTAAGCTATCTTGAACGTTAACTTCAAAAGTGACATTTACGAGTACTTACAAGTTTTTTTCGATATGGTTTTTTATTTTGATCTCCTAATATTTTAGCAATATTGCATATACCATGTTCTTGGAAATAATGAAAAAACTGCTGGCGGATTATAAATGTTCGCAAAACTACAAAGAAAAATAACAAGCCTTGGTAAAACCACCTCAGTACAAATTTAAAACTCCATAACACTTGTCAAACTTAGTCACTGAGTTTCATTCTGAAAAAAAAAATAAGACGTATGAGCGTACTATATTTCATATTCAAGCGATTGACACTAAAAACATAATATTTTGTTACAATTTAAGGGGCGAAAAGAGTTTTCTCCCGGAACGTAAATTTAATCAAAAATGTACCGATGTAAATTCTCGATGTTCCACAAAAAAACGCGGCAAAACTGGTCGATTCACGATCCTCTTAAATTGTTTTTTTATTTTTTTTATTTTAAGAAACCTTTATTAACATAATAAAATTACATGGTTTTGTAAAGCTTAGCGTTAGCTAACTAAGTTACAATATACCACAATATTTACAGTGTTTTGTAGGCTAATGTCACCTTTTAAAACTTGTATCTAAACATTATGTTTATAAATTTACCAAAGTTCTCATTAAGTCGTAAGTAGAGGGTAGATAGGAAATACATTATAATTTATTATATCCTCTTAAATTGAAATGTGTCAAATCATTAGTTATTTTCAGCAACAATCTAATTATTATTTATCATACTAATTTTATTTAGGCACTAATTAAACTTGTTTGTTACAAACTTTCCATGTTCTTTTTTGTTTAATAGATTGTAACGATAGCACAAAAAGCTGTAAGACATCAATTACTGAAATATCCTATTAAAAGTTTGTAAAGTTAAATTTTTCGTCTATTTACTATAAATAAGAGTAAGAATATGTTAAAAAAACCTACATCAATAGGTATGTATTTGCATTTGTATTGAAATAAATTCAAAAGTTAGCGAAACAGGATCCGTTTAGTGAAAAGTATTGCCTCGGAGATACGTAACTTACCTACTTACTGACATGCACTGTATATTTGAAAATAGAAGTTGAAGACAGTACAACAACTTTCACGCTTTTAGGGTTCCTTAACCAAAGGGTAGAACGGGACCCTATTAAGTATATTAGAATACTAAGAGTCCGCTGTCCGTCCGTCCGTCTATCACCAGGCTGATCTCACAAACCGTGATAGCTTGAAACTTGAAATTTACACAGATTATGGATTTTTGTTGCATTATAACAACAAATAAAGAAAACAGAATAAAATTAATATTTGCTCCCATACACAAAGCGTGATTTACAAGATACGCCATCCCATACAGTACATAGTCTTTTGTGCCCGTGTCCGACTCGCGCTTGGCTTGGCCGATTTTAATATTGAACTTCAACTCCCACGAAAAACGAGTGTTTTAATTTTATTGAGATATATTGAGATATATATATATAAAAACTAATAATCAGGTACTTATTATTATGTAAATTAGAGGTGTGTGTCTGTTTGTGGATTTCTAATTTCGAAACGAATACTCTGATTATGATGCGGTAGGTATTTTTATATCAAAGTTGATGTAATCGAAGTGGTATAATAGAATAACTCGGATTACAGTTTGTATATAGAAACGATAGCTGATGGGGCCTTAAAGTTCGGGAATGGAGATGATGCACTGGCAAGCATAGCGAAGAACATTAAGACCGCAGCATGACCTCATTAAGACCGCAGGATCGCGGGATGAAAGTCTTATTAGAAACTAGCTTATGCCCGCGGTTTCGCCCGCTTGGTATTTTTTTTTTAAGTTTTATCTAGAAGTCTGAAAATTGGTGTACGAACTCCTTGTTATAAATTATGAAACATGAATTTCAGGTTTTTTAGTAAATTACTCTCAAGTCCTAGATCTGGGGGATTAAAATGATTTTGAGACTTTGACAATTATTTCCGCTAAAAGTCTTAAAAATTATACGATGATTTCTTGTTATAATTATGAAACACGTATTGAAACAACCTTAAACTGGAGGATGGAATTTTATAATTATGCGACTTCCACAAAGGAGATATTGCAAAAATATATAGAAATTGGGCCACCAAAGGGTACAGTATTTCATAATTTGCTTCGTTTCTTTCGGATAATTATTTTCCCGTTATTTTTTACTATAACAGTGTCCATTAAAAGTAATTTCGTGTATTCGGATTGAAAATTACATTGACATTGTTTAAAAATAAGGCGCCCATACTCTTCTTCTTTTATATTTTGGTGTCGCATGGTTTATGCATTTGCTAGTGTAACCTATAAGTATTGAACCTTTTTTTGTATTTTATCAAAATAGTTACAGTCTAAGTCACGTCGTAGTCCAAAAAGTCGCGGTCAAGTTAGACCTCAGTAAAGCATCGGCAAACTGATAGAAACAATATTTCACAAAATAATAAAATGATTTTTCCGCGTTCCCGCCAAAAACCACGCGGCCATTTTCGACTTGAAACATTAATAATATGTCACAAATAATAAAATTAGGCTAAAGGCCCGTTTAAAACCGATTTCTATATTATCCTGGATTCTTATAACAACGAAAAGAACACGTTTTATTGATTTTTTATTCGTAACTATTACAGGATTTAAACGAGTCAAAATATTTTATTCAGCATTCTCCGATCTTAGTAATATAATATGGTTACAAACATTTTTTTATTCCTCGCTCCATTTTCACATCATTGATCTTCCTTAGTTTCTTTCCCGCCAAAAAGTAAGTATTCATCCTTCATTCTCCTTTTTTTTTAAATATATAGATCTAACTTGTCCCGTGAGTTTGATTACTAAAGAGGTTTTTATGTGCTACGTGATCTTCATACACCATTATAAGAATACAGCAATGTGAATGCGGGGCAAGTTACTTCGAAATAATTCACAGCTGTTTAGATCCATTTATACAGAAAAATGATATAATATAATACTTTTAAGAGAATATAAACAACATTACACTCATCACACTATTAAATGATGGTTTTACAAAATTAATATAACGACAAAATGTTCTTGATTATTTACGGTAAACAGGAAAATAAAAACAAACCTCTTACACGTTTGCCTTCGACTTTCTCGGTGACCCGCGACTTCACCAAGTAACAACTTAATCCTCCTCAGGGCCAGCGCAGTGGATATGACTCGTAGGCCTAGCCTATGTTCAGCAGTATACTTTTAAAAATTACAGATACATGAAAGGTACATACATACATATACCGTGTGTCTCTCAGAGATCTAATAATACTGAAACCACTTATATGTAGTACCTAGGTACCTACGTTATTATGAACAACTGAAGATTGCTGCTGGTCCCATAATAAAAAAATCAACGAAATAAATGAAACAAAAGAAATGTATAAAGTCTTGATCGAAGTATAAAGTACCTATAAACGTATCAATTTGATGTATCATTAACGTCTGAAAAGTTATGCTAACAAAACTAAACTCTTCAGTGCATTTTTTACATGTAGGCTATTAATTCTACTCGTATGTAGGTTATATCAAAAAGGTTATATGTGACCAAAATGGCAGTAATTCAATAACTGAGCAAAAATCAAATTGGAAAATGTGAAATTACTCATAAATTAAGCATTTAATGCGGTTGTTTTACTCTGCGCATTTATTTATCATAGTTTATCGGATTTTTTGAGCTACTGTACCTAGTCTTAGCCCTTTTTGCAATATCACCTTTAGGTGGCAAAAATATGGAAATGGTGTAACGATGTATCATTATTTCATATAAAATTACCTTATGTGTCGGGTTCAAAGTGCCCAATATGCCCCATCCTTAGCCCTTACCCCTGTCTCCCCACATCTCTGCAGCTGGCCCTGCACTATGCACATTTTGCTTGCACGGCCCAGGCGCAGGGCGACAGGGGCTAGCGATGCCATTCAGCCCGCGACCTTCCTATGCGACACTATTTTGCATAGTCGCGAGCTAATCATTCTTTTTATAATTTTTATGCACGACATTTTTGTGCTTGTACAAACTTATAATATTGTTACTTATTAACTCAACTATTCAAATTCAGTGCTTTAATCCCCAATTGGGTAAGTGTTGAACATATTTTAATTGATTAATTTTCAAATGTTAGTAGATTTTTTCATGGATAATATTTTGTAAAATTCTTTTTCCAAATTTCTTTTTCTATTGTGAACTCCGTCTGGTTGTGGCATTTCACGCTTACGCCCATAACGCTGACATGGAACTTTCTTCCTTCAGGAATACCGCAACCAGAGGAGTCACCCAACGGTCCCGCAACTTCAACTGGACAATATTTTCAGGGTTCGAGTTTTGGGGACAGAACGTTCCAAGTTTTGGGGACAAGACATCCCAGCACTACACCCTCTCCGACGACACGACCCTAGAGGACGTTTTCCTCAGTTCCCGCTCTAGACTCCGGCGGCGCCACTACTGCGTTCTTCCGCCGCGTCGCGTCGCCGCGTCGGTTCCCGTTAGGAACAAGGGAAGTGCTCGTCCAAAACTACCTAGTGGCCGCGTAACGTTACATATGATGATCCGGGCAATTGTTAAAACCCGAAAATAAATTTGTTAATCAGACCACCCTCTTTTATTTTCATTTAAGTAGGTGGCCCCGTTACAATGGATAAAAATACTTTTAACAATCTACAAAAAAAGTGAAATCCAACAAAAAAAATCATTTAAAATGGGGCCAAGACGAGACTACAGTTTTCACTACCAAAAGTCATCAGATCTCATGTATGTATAGCCAAGCTTGTAACTCTACAGTACTTAACTCTACAAGACTTTACTTCACAATCTTTACACATTAGTCAATACATGTGCCTTGGCCGTTTCGTTACTACAAACAAGAACTATTTATAACTGAAAAGTAATGAACAGTGCATACATTTTCACCTTACGCCCATATGAAAGTAACGAACCAGCCAAGCCGCATATATTGATTAAGGTGTAAAGTTTGTAAAGTAAGGTCTTGTAGAATTAAGTCCTGTAGAGTTAGAAGCTTGGCTTTACATGAGATCTGATAACTTTTTGGTAGTGCAAACTGTAGTCTCGTCTTGGTCCCATTTTACATTAGAATTTTTATGTTGGATCCATTCTACGGCTAATATGATGATTATTATTATGTAGGTATTCTAGGTATAGTTAACTGTATTCTACTGCAGCTTGATCGCGCTATTTTCTAACTTCTAACTTCGACGCCGGTAGTTTGAATACGATTTCTATTCAAAGCGGATTCGTGTTGTTTGATTTTATTTGGTACTTTATTCGGGTCTGGAAGCGAAGGCGTTGGTTTATAGGGTAAGCCGCACCAAGTATTCATTTATTGCTGTTTTTTGCTGATAAAATTAGCAAGGTTTTGATATGCTCAGAGATTTTCTACGAGATCGAATCAGAAATGAGGAGATCCGTAGGAGAACCAAAGTTACAGCCTTCTGAGCTTTCCGCCTTATGAGTGGATGACCTTATTTTAAGACCGCGGGATCACGCTGGATGCAAGCGGCTTCCAACCGGTCTTATTGGAGATACATAGGAGAGGCCTAAATCCAGCAGTGGGCGTTCTATGGCTGATGGATGGATGGTTGGAGGATTATTATAGACTGTCTTAACTTATAACTTCTATGTCGGTAAGCGGATTCGTGTTGTTTGATTTTATTTGGTACTTTTTTCTGGTCTGGAGGCGGAGAAGTTTGTTTCTAGGGTAACTCGCACATTGTATTCATCTATTGCTGTTTTACGCTGATAATTATGTTAGGGTTTCGATAAGGTTGTAGGGCTTTCTCATAATCTTTACAAGTGTTAAACATCACTTTTTACTAATACTACTAGTATAATTACCATTTTTCCAATATGGCAGCGCGAGCTGCGATAAAGATACGAGGTGGCAAAGTTGAAATTTGGAAAGAGCACGTCCAAAACATAAATTTGCCCATTTTTAAAACTCTTCGAAAACTTTTTAAGTAAAAATACCCAATGACTGTACTATATGCTCAAAGTGAGATTGTTAGTTTATTTGTTGTACACATTTGCGCAACGAGGGATTGATTTAATTTGTTGCATTGGCTAAGCTATTTCTCTTCAAAAAAAGACTCCCGTGATGGTACAAACATTTTCAACTAAATAATATTATATTATTTTTTTTTTTTTTAGGGGACATCTTACACACGGTCTCTGACCCCAAACAAAGCAAAGCTTGTGATATGGCTGCCAGACACTGATATACTACATGTACATATTTTAAATACATACTTACATATATAGTACCTAAATAACACCCAGACACAGAGCAAACACCTATATTCATCACACAAATGTTTGCCCTGGGTGGGGATCGAACCCACGCCTCTTTGACCCAGAAGTCAGGGTCACTAACCACTGAGCCACCGAGGCAGTCAATTTCTAATGTCATGGAAGCAACGTCATGGGCATATTTGGCATATTTTTTGTTTTATTATTTGCGGGTAAAACCTGATGCAAAAACTCAGAGCAAAAACTTTTTTTTTAACCGGCTTGAACTCTATCTTTAATGTATTTATGTCATTTAGTGTATAATAAACATATTGTTATTTCAGATAATTGAGCAGAGCGATAGACACCGTGCCTGCCAAACGCAATATAATCTGCAAAATGCACTCGTGAATGCAAAGTTTTTGCTCTTCGCTAAGAAAATGTGACATTCTTGCATTGATCTTGAAAACTAAGTATAACTTTCTTACAAGCTCAGCATCAGCATTTCTCGACTGTTGTAGATTGTCACATCCTTTCTCTCAATAAGAATAGTCTCGTACTCAGCAGTGAGGTAATTTCAAATAATGAACCTTATTCCGATATTTCAGAAAGCTCATTATGAGTGCAATTATCGCGTAGTTCTTTAAATTTTCATACAACTCCCCAGAAGACCATTTTCGAAACGCTAGAATCTTTCCTAACTATCGCAGAGGGTCGTTTCCTATGCTCTTTTTTTCGCACAAATATAGAATCTCAAAATACACTCCTGCTATTACTCGATTACGTGACCGTATACGTATACGTTCAGCCATTCTAATGATTCTATTATAGAGCCGTGTTACCGCCTACGTGGTAAAATCATTGCAGTGCTACGCCGCGCTGTACTTTTTGGGCCGTAGGTATATAGAACTCATAGCGTATTTTACAAGATGTCTTAGCGATCACTGAAGTTTAACAACGTTCAGCACGGTTAGTCTTCAGATGGGAACTGCCGGTGGCATTACAATTGAGCGCTACCGTGGCTCTGATGATATGTTAAATTGTGGGCCCCGGTAGTTTTAACCGTTTAGCTGTCATAGGTCTTTAGGCGGATTAAAAATTGTCATCAGTTGTCACCCGGCACTCGTCCTATACGAATGTCTTTGCCGTGTGGACGATAAGTCGTCCATTTAATTTAATAAATATTCAGGACTTCTTACACACGGTCTCTGACCCCAAACTAAGCAAAGCTTATGATATGGCTGCCAGACACTGATATACTACTTTTTTTTTAAATACATACTTTATGGATACTCGGCTAGTTTTAGTAACACCCAGACACAGAGCAAACACCTATGTTCATCACAAAAATGCTTACCCCGAGTGGGGATCGAACCCAAAATCTGATCCAGGAGTCAGGGTCACTAACCACTGGGCCTCTGAGGCAGTCATTATATTAACAAAGATGAAATGAGACAAGACAAACTTATCAAGCCCTAGCCGTTTCTTAGAAAACTCGATAAGGTCAAAATGTTTTTGTTTTCTCCTAACACAAGAAAGAAAAACGAAAATTTCGCAAATCGACATCAATGTATTGCTAGTAATCTCCTGAAAGAAGCATCAATGGGCGGACGAGCTCCGAAAGCCCCCATTTTGACCCTACGAAGGCCCCATTTTGACCTTCGAGGCCTCGATCCCGACGAATCAACTCTGTAAACTGTTCGCAGTCAGACATTTCCAATTCATTCCGTGCTCGTAGCCTTTTTACAAGCCATCCCGACCCAGCACTCCTTAATAGCAATTCCTAGCAATTTTCAAGCGCCTTTCAAAAAGGTTATAGAGATGTGGTCATGTTCCGGCTTATTTTTCCAGTCGAGAAGGCAGCGTGTTAGTTTTTGTGTTTGAAAACTGTTCGATCTCCTTACCGTTTGATGTGGTTTCTATGGAAATGACACAGCGCCATCTTGTATCACGTAGAGTAAACTGAATAGCTTAGTGTGAGTTTTTTTACGGTAATGTACAGGTAGTGGTACGTAAGTCTAGCGCTGAGGATAGTGTGGAGGGGATGGCAGCGCATGGTGACCGCCATACTAAACCCATGCGCAGTCATCCCCTCCACACTTCGCTCAGCACTACGCTTATACCGCGGATTGTAACGAGCGCCATCGATCGAACACAAGCGCGACAACGTCTGTGATTGGCTAACTCAAGTGTGTGTGTCAATGTGTTTGAGTGTGTGCTTGACGAAACATAACGTAACGTATAAGCAATTCGATTTGATTTGAAAAACTCCCACTCGGCACCCAGTTTTCGCCACCTGTCTCCGCCCCCCACCAACTCATTTTTTAAAGCGCTGAGTTTTTTTGATACTTTTCTGGAGTCAATAAACAATCCCAAATAAAATTAAGCAAAAGAAATTACTTTACCAATACTAAGCACTACCACATCGCGGTGCTTGCTGCCCTTTTCCATGTGCAGCCCGAGACAAAGGCACTCTTGTTCACGCTATACCACTAAATACGGTTACTTCTGATGTTTGAGATTAAAAAAAACATTCTTAGTACCATCGGTTTTTTTAACTATTTTAAAATTTAAGATGGTGGTATAGCCGTAGAATGCTATTACAATCGTGACCCTGGTCTCGTACTAATGAGTTCTTTGACAGATAGATTGATAAATTCTTAACAGAGTATAGAAAACAGATATAAAACATTAAAACTAGGTATAGTGTGCAATAAGAGGCGGACTTATCGCTAATAGCAATCTCTTCCAGGCAACCTTTGGATTGTGTATACTAATTTTCACATCTTTGGTTTTCGATAAAGGAAGGGCTAGGGCTTTCAGCTAGTATAATTCACAATTATCACTGCACAAAAAAGTATATAGTAATTATTTTTCGCAAAAAATGACATGACTGACTTCAACCATGTACAGAATTCGCGAATATTTCGCACGGATCGATGTAGCACTCTTCATATTATTATTGATTTATCAAAAATGGCTCAGCCGTTTTCGATGAAATTTAAATGAAACCTATCTATAAGTATGTTCTTTCCATTAAAAAAATAATTATCGAAATCGGACCAATGTGTAAGAAGTTATCCTTGGTTACACATTAAAAAAAATATATGTATACGCGTCGAATTGAGTACCTCCTCCGTTTTCTCGGTCAAAAAAACTCCGGCCAGATAATAACCTGTATCATCTCTAACCGTTTGCATGGTGTAAAGTCAGGTTCATCGAAGCGTGCTTTTATCTGTCTGGGCACACTTACTATTGGTATTTGACGGAACGATGACGCTTTGACTTCCCATGCTACTTACTGTACGCGCTGATGTAGCGCTCAGCGTAGTTTGACTAGGTATTTATCATATCGTAGGTGATAGTTCAATACAGCTTATGAGCACTTTGTAAAAACCGGGTATCCACATTTTCAAAATTTTTCAAAAGGAAAAAAAAAACTTTATATTTCAACAGTATCTCAATGTTTTGTTGACTGAATTCCTGTGTTACATCTCTGTAAAGTAGTGCGCTCAGATGTCACAAAAGAGTTCAGTCAAAAACATTGGGAAACTGTTGAAATGTAGAGTTTTTTCCCCTCCTGTAAATGCAAATACGCGGTATTTACACAGTTCTCATAAGCGGTATTGAAGTATCACCGATGATATTAAAAATTAAAGAAAGTAGAGACAAAAAATTAAGGACATGATTAAAGCACAGCGGCGTAGAAAACGCATTGAAACTACTATATATTCAATGGCATAACTCGACACAAGTGACCTTGAACTACTGATCGTCTGCGTAATCCTGTGGCGTAATCCAAATATCACATTGGTGTCCATTGAAAGTCTCATAAAATGAAATATGGCGGACAAAAGACGCAGGAAAGCGTGAAGAATGTGGATTCAAAACGCTAGGATCGTAACGCGAGAAATATCTACCATGAAAGGTTTGTTTCAATCTTAAAAATGGATCTATCCCACGTAATTTTACCTTCATGTGTAATTCCCATGTTGTACCCATCCCGATTTCTGTTGGGAACTAGGTTCTTGAAGTAGTTGACTCGTACGTCTACCTAGGACAAGTAGTCCAGTTAGGTAGGTCCGACTACGAGAAAGAGGCCAGACGCCGAATCCTACTCGGCTGGGCAGCGTTCGGAAAATTGCGTAGCGTCTTCTTGTCCGACATACCTCAGTGCCTTAAGTCGAAAGTTTTTGACCAGTGTGTATTGCCAGTGATGACTTATGGCACAGAAACGTGCTCTCTCACTATGGGCCTTATTAATAAGCTCCAAGTACAGCAGTGGACTTCTTATGGCTGATGGATTGATGGAATTTTACCTTCAGCTGGATTTAAGATCATGGTTTCAGAAGTGTTCAAAAAGCATTAGGTTCACCGCATACGTTCGATTCCCTGGTTTGATTTTCGAATTCAGACACGCGAATGCAAGCTAAATTTATACTTCGATAGGCTAGCCGAATACGTAAGGGTTTTTGAATTTAGAATTCCGAAACGGAATGCTCTGGTTACATACAAAATGTTCAGCAGGACGCACACGTGTTAATTAGAGTTCCGTACACAAAAGGTAAAAACGGGATCCTATTACCATAATATATCATCTTTGCTATTACTAAGACTCCGTTGTCCGTCCGTCCGTCCGTCCGTTCGTTTGTCTGTCTGTCATCAGGCTGCATCTCGTGAACGGTGAGCTAGTCAGTTAAAATTTTCACAAATGTTGTAGGTATTTCTAATGCCGCTATATAAACAATTACTAAAAACAGAATAAAATGAATACAACTAATCGGTTTTTTGCCATTTATTGTAACGGCAACAAATAGACGCTTCAAATGGGACTAAGAGGGATCCCATACGGTAGGTACGGAACCCTAAGTGTGCGAGTCCGACTCGCACATGACCGACTTTTTTTTAGTAATCAATTCCTGACGTCGATCCGGAAACTAGCTCGTTCCGTACTGCTAACACTATACTGTAACAGAAAGAAATCAAAAGACGATAGATAGATAAAGTAGGGATGAGTGGCATGTTAAGTCCCTGATAATATATGAGTAGTACCTATCCGATGTATGAATCTCAAGAAGCTTAGCGTACAAAATAACCAAAAAGTACCAAAAATAAAGTGACACAGATAAAATCAAATAACGTTACTAGTTGCAAAAAAGTTTCCTAAAAGCAGATAAATAATTAATTTCAAAATATACTTCAAAAGGTGTCAAATATGAAACTTGACAATAAAATATTTATCGGCAAAATTCTATCATTGTTTCTAGAAACTAGTTTTATAGATCGAATAAAATTGATTGTATTTAAATTAATAAAACTTTGTTGGCGCAGCAGCATTTAGTTTATCATTTAATATTGGTTTATCATTAAGTTGAAGGCTTTAAGGGGTTTTTAGATTGAATACTAAGAAAAGTTCTAGTTTTTAGAGGTAGATACAAGCTTACTTTTTTAGTAGGAAATGGGCGTAGAATTAAAAATTATATACCTACATAGGTGTGATTTTCGAACTCATTTGGGATATAAAAAACAAGCCTATGTTTCGTTGGTTAAAATACTGTAGGTACGTGTTATAATACAGAAAATCGTTTTGGAAATTTATGTAGAAAACATGATAACCTAAAGTATTCTCTACAGTAGAAAACCTTTAGAATTCTCTGTGAATGTTAGAGAATGTATAGTCTGTTCACGGACTAAAATTTTACGTGATAACGCCATAAGAAAACATAGTTGAATCAACAACTGAAACAAGCCGAACGAATAAGTCGATTGTGCCTCTCTATTGCCTGTTCCGCGTTCTTGCTTGCACGCTCGGCTCAGGCGGAACGTGACAATAAGTCATGCTTTTACGTGCGTGCAGCCGCAGTTCATCGATTCATAAGACGGAATCACGTAAAAAAAAAACTAATCTACGTTTTTTGGCTATATATAGCAGTACGTTTTATAAAAGAGAAAATCTTTTTGGTTATTCATGAAGAAAACATGATAATCTACAGTATAGTAATAAGCCTTTGGGATTCTCCTTGATAAGGACAATTGTGAGGTGCCAATTTGACCATAAAAAATAATAAGCTGTTGTATACCTCTAAATATTATCCGATTTGAGTGATTTCTTTTCATGTAATCAGTACTTAAATCCCTTAGATTAGACGCCCTAGTATTTACAGATTTTTACATGACTTTAAGAAAAAACTTGGCTGAAAATGCATGAACTAAAATCGTTTTTGAAAAAAATAAGACGTACGTGCGCAAAATATTTCTTACTCAAGAGTTGACACAAAAAACAAAACATTTTGTTTACAACATAGCAATTTAAGGGGTGAAAAGAGTTTTCTCTCGAAACTTAAATTTTATCAATAACTAGCAACCCACCCCGGTTTCGCACAGGTGTATTATACATATAAACCTTTCTCTTGAATCACTCTATCTATTTAAAAAAAACCCATCAAAATCCGTAGATATAAGCATACATGAGACACACAGCGGGAAGCGACTTTGTGTCATACAATGTAGTGAGTAGTGATGTACCGAAAATGTTTTCGATGTTCTACAGAAAACGCGAAAACACTGGTCAATTCATGATCCTCTTATCAAAAAATACAAACAAAAAAACCGTATCAAATATACGTTGTTTATTGTAAACTATCCCCTATTTGTAGGGTTGTTCGAGCCGTTGTTATGCAGATTACTGGCCAACTGATTCGTTTCGTTCAAACTTGTTTAAATTAACATTTTAGGGTGTGGATTTTGGGCAGCCTTTGGATTATCTTGTTTACAGTTCTGATTGTGTTTTGTGTTTTGAAATTTAGAACAGGCGAGCCGAATATTGGAAACTAGCTGACCCGGCGAATTTCGTTTCACGCAATATCTTTATAAATAATAGCATGTGTGTTATTCTGATGTATATGCGTTACTATTGCAAAGTTTCATCTCAATCCATTCAGTAGTGTTTGCGTGAAAGAAGACCAAACATCCACATTCACAAACTTTCGCGTTTTTAAAAATATCCTACTAATATTATTATTAGTAGGATATTTTTAACCGACTACCAAAAAAAGGTGGTTCTCAATTCGACTGAATGTTTTTTTTTGTATGCATGTCACGCGATTACTCCGCCAATATGAACCGATTTTCATGATTCTGTTTTTATTTGGTAGATGATACGCCAAAAATGGTTTCTTTCAAATTTTATCGAAATAGGCTTAGGCATTTTTGAAAAAACAACAACAATGTGAAAATTATTACATTGATGAAACATCAATCCGTGTGAACCATTGGAATTCTGTTGACGGTTCGAGTCATTAGAAGGTAATGACATTATTGGTAAATAATCGGTCAAGTGTGAGTCGGCTTTGCGTACGAAGAGTTTCGTACCATGTTGGAGCCAATTTAGCCCTATTTCTTTTGCCATTATTATTAATAGCGAGCAAAAAACACCTAAAAATCACGTTTGTTTTATGGGAGCCCATATATTTAAACGTTTATTTTGTTCTGTTTTTAGTATATATCGGCAACAGAAATACATCATCTGTGAAAATTTCAGCTGTCTAGCTACAGTTCATGAGATACAGCCTGGTGACAGACAGACAGACGGACAGACGGACATCGGAGTCTTAGTAATAGGGTCCCGTTTTTACCCTTTGGGTACGGAACCCTAAAAACGATTGAACTAGCTGCTCGACCTGGCTTTGCCCGGTTACGGAGGAATTATAGCTATGAACCTTTCAGAAGAAATATTCTAAAAGATAGTGAAAACCGCATTATAATTGTAGTGATTGTCTTGTTTGGAAGATATAAGCGGACACACAGACAGACACACAAAAAAGGGGATATGCTTTATACTATTCACTAGTAAGTCCGCGCTTGACCACCAACTTGCCTGATAAGTAAGTTCGTATAGGCCAGGAATATAGTCCTGGTGTCAGAGTTGTTAAGCCACCTGAAGGCCTCTGACATGGCTAATCGGTTAAAACAACCTGGACCTACAATTTTACGTGTCATCCGAGCCATGGTACCGTTCAGTTGTAAATATCAACCGCGGGCACCCTTGCGAAGAATGACCTTGCCAAACGTTGTTTGCGGGTTGACTGCGGGTGGCATTTACAACTGAGCGCTACCGTTGGTCGGATGACACGTTAAATTGTAGGCTCCGGTTGTATTAACGGTTAAGCCTAGTCTAGAGGCCTTCAGGCGGCTTAAAATTTCTGACACCAGGGCAACCACCCAGCCTGTACGAACTTACTTACTCCTACACTGTGCTTATTGTTGCGCGGTCTCTTGTCAGGAACATTGCTGTTCCATCTGCCATTGTTTTTTGGAGTTGTATATTATGCTCATGTTTAAAAAATGTTAAGAAGTCATTGAGTCAAGATTTGAACCTAACAATAACATAATCGTATAGCTAACCCGACCAATCTGAACTTACTTATCGATTCATATGTGTCCATCCGTTTACATTTACAATTCAACAAAACAATCCAGATATAAACAAGCTTTAATACCTAAAGCAGTCGTATATTCACATTGTCCCAAGATTTCCTAAGATTCTACAGATTAGACAAAGACAATGACAACTAGCACTAAGATCCAGAGCAAATAACTAAATCCTTGGATCCATCATTCAGGCGTCCCGGGATCCACAATAGAACCCGGAACCATATATTAGGTACCACAAAATACAGAGCGATTTAGAAATGCTTAAACGTTTAGAAACGCTTATAAACACACATGTTGGGAAATGGGCTATAACGCTTCGACAAAACGTGAAACTAATGTCACAATAAACAAGAATTATATAATAAAAAAACCTATTTTTCTAAACAAGCTTTTACTGAACAAGTACTCGCCAAGACGAATCAAACGAGCTGAAACTCAATAGAGTCGCGTCGTTTAATTACAGAGTTCCTAAGACCACCTTTCAGCTCCATCGTCAGACCCTGGTTACCATTGAAAGACAAACTACTCGCCAAGACCATTCAAATGAACTCAAACTCAATGAGGTTGTGTCGTTTCAGTGCTAAGTTTCTTTGAACACCTTCCAGTTCCATCATCAGATCAGCACCATGTCATCATAATATTCCAGTGTCACGTGATTTACACATGCATGCAAAATTTCAGTTCAATTGGTAGTCAAATCGTCATGAAACCAAGATCAAGCAGGAGAAAATCGCTGATTTCAAATACGTATATAACTTATTTTCCACCAAAGTGTCGCTTCAAGTGTTTTTTACCGACTTCCAAAAAGGAGGAGGTACCAGTATGTTCGGCTGTATGTTTTTTGTGTATGTTTATCGACATTTTCACCGACTGAATTGTGAACCAACTTAAAAAAAAAACTTTTTTAGCTCGAAGGACTAAACCTACTTACGAGTCCCGTTTAAATTTTATCGTTTTTGATAAATCAACAAAAATGTACATGGATGACACATCGATTCGTGTAAAATATTCGAATTCTGTACACGGTGTTGCGATTTTTGCGAAAAACAATTATATGTTTGAAATATAAATAGGTACATAATATCATGTAACGTAAAATAATGAGTGTCCTGAGTACAGTATTTAAGGTATGGCCCCATTTTACTATTATTCTGCATGATAAGATGTCTGGCTTCTGTCATGTTCACTATTTAATATACTTAGTTGAATACTGTAAGCCATGTATTCACTGATCAACACTGTTTCGGATACATAGTTTTTGAAACATCACGTTGATGTTTACCGAAAAGTACCGATAAACACGTACTCGTAGTGTTTACAGAAACCGAATAATTGTGTCTGAAACATTATTTTTTGTTTCATAAACACGTAGATTTTGTTTCTGATACAGAGTTTATAAACAATTGTTGCTCATTGAATACATGGCTTACTACTATACGAACTACTACTATAAAACTACTAATAAATCATCATAGAACATTATGAGTTTTATTTCTCATGAAGATTTAGATTACTTTTCGGCTGTTCAAACAATAATTATTATAATGATGGCAGCTGAAATTGTCAAAATAAGATTAGCGTCAGAATAATGATCTCTATTTGAACATCAAAATTAACACTACACAAATCCACAATCTTCCAGAAAGTAAGGTAATCGTAGCCACAGCCTAAACAATCCAATTCCACCATCTCCAAAAATCAACAGAACAAAAAAATTGCTCCATTATGATTCCTTAGTCTGTGACCTCTCTCTGACAACCCAGACACACAGGCTAAAACTTTGTAACCAGATCTTTTCAAGTAATTTTCAGAAGGAAACCTGCTTCCGAAGTTTGTTGTTAGGCTGTGGGCATTTTAATTACGGTTGTTTTGTTTTACAAAGGGCGAAGATAATTTCCTCTCCTGAGCGAAATGATGGTAATGAAAAGCGAATAGCTATTTTTGCTAAGAATAGAGGTGAATCGGGTTTTGTTAGGGCTGATAGAGATTTTAAAGATAGTGTTTATTGGTAATTTGGTTAGACAATGAGGGAGTAAAGTTGGGCGAAGGAATATTGGCAAAGGTAAGTCTTGGAAAGTTTAAAATTTTGAAGCGTGGTTTGGTGCGAGGAATACGTAACAAGGTAGGCCAGGAACTTTTTTTGCAAGTTACAAGCTGAATCCAGAAGTTGTGATAGATTCATTTATTATTTTTAAGTAGATCCACTTCCATTGATTGATATTATACTAAACTGTCTCAACATTTTTAAACTACCTATATGTCTCGTTTACATACAATTTGCAATATAAATATTTAACTTAAAAGAAAAAATAAGGGTCCTCTCTCTTGATTTCCATGAATAAAACAGTAGGAATAGACACAAACAATATCTAAAATTACCTATTCAGTCTAGCTTCACCTCCTATTTCAATCCTGAAAACTCGATTTGACTTCATAACCAGCCTTTTCTTACAGAAGCCAGTGTTCCAAATCGAAGACAAAAGCAAAAGCCTTCTCATCAAACTAAGCCCTAACTGATTCCCGTCGTTCACGAAAGACATTGCCTTTTATAAAGTGTCTCTCAATATACGACCTATATTGTTCTAAACAGGCTTTTGTAAACAGGCCTTACAGCGATAGAAAACAACGTGAAGGAACTTACTTCCGTACAAGAAACTCGATAGCGTATATGAATCAATCAATTTAGACTGGGGAGGTCTATTTTTTAGACCTTTAAGAGTCTGTGGATGATCCTATTGATTTTTATGTAGTTTTGCCTATGTGAGTTTTGTTGTATTTTGATGCAGTTGCCATTAAAAAAAACGTTTTATGAGCCAGTTGGGTGAATAAAGCGCAATCTCTGGGTAAACCTACGTTCAACAGTAGACTTAAGGACCATATAGACCGAGGTTATACAAGTCGGCGGATGTGAAGTTAGTTACAAGCTGCGTCAAGCCCAATCAACCGCAGCTTTATGTGAGCTTCAGTCAAGATTGGATATTGCACCGCTTGTAACTAACTTCACATGCGCCAACTTGTATGATTTGGCCTATATAGTACGGGTTAGCTTGATGTCCTATTCGAATCCTAAAAACTTAGTTTCAAATCAAATTGTCAACAATCCCATTCTAGCAAAATAAATATTTCTTTCTTTTGATTTGACTTCATAAACAGGCTTCACACCGAAGACAAAAGCAAGTAAAGCCCCCTCATCAGACTAAGCCTCGAGTTTCTTGACTGATTCCCTCCTCTCTCGAAAGACTGTCATTCATAAAGTGTCTCGGCATACGACCTACTAATGTGCTGAAGAAAAAAGGGGTTTCCTTCAAATGATAAATGGAATCTGACGGAATCGCAGATTAGAGAAGAAGAGAGACGTGGCTCCGGATATATGACATTTTTTCACTAAATTTACGGCAATATTTATTTTTGATGATATTATGTAACGTCATATAAATCGATGAATACTGGCTGCACGTATACAGGGTTATTTCTAATCAATCAGCACTCTGTTACCTGTTTATTCTGTACATCAAAACTAACAACTTTTATTCTGCGACTTTTATCACAACTAAAAAAATATTTTGTTGTCCAATAGAAAAATATCGTTAAACCGCGACAAAATATATGGAACAGCTGATTTTTTTTTCAGTAATGACAAAAGTCGCAGAACTAAAGTTAGTTTTGATGTACAGAATAATTCCCTAAAAGGATGCTAATTGATTAGAAATAACCCTGTATACGAAACTTGCGATAGAGAGGCACGATCGGCCTAACTGATCGGATTGTTTCTGTTGTTAATTCAACATTATTTTCTTATGACGTTATCACGTCAAATCATCGTCTGTAGATAAAGATAAGATAAGATAAATTTTATTTCACATCAAACAATTAAACACATAAACCGACTATTAATTATTATTCCACATTGTTCACCGAGGTGGTTTTCAAACGGTGTGTTATATTACATATGTTGTAGTTCATTTATTTCGACAAATGAGTGTCAGAGACAAACTTTTGAATAGGCAACAAAAATCTACATAATGGTAAAAACTTAGCAAGAAACCAATTACTTACGATAAATATTAATTATAGGTAAACAATCAATCATTTTTTTGAACTTAATTCCCATCAATCCATCAAATAAATTGCAATAATCACATTACATAAATAACAAATACAAGTAAACACAACAAGGTACTCGTACCAGTTGTATGAATGACGAACATTATACGAGTATATTTCAATTACATATATGTATAAATTATGTATATTATTATATAGTAATGATTGCCTACAGCTCCTCGGACTCCCGATGCTTCCTAATGGATGTGAACTATTGTTATGGAGTTTAATTAGAAATCAATAGATTTCTTCACCAATATTTTTTTAAATATCGTGCACAGAGGAGATATTCACACTACTGGCTTTTTGGCGAAGGAAAACATCGGGAAGTTCGTCACAATTACGTTACCTGCTCGAAAATGACTCATCATGCGTAGTACAATCTCAACGTAAAATAAATCATTATTATCTTAACACAATCTCGAGGGCTATGGCAGTTCAATAATGTTTTATGAAACTCCCTAGGGAGTTAGGTGATTTAATTCTGGAACGTCCAATTATTAGGTAAATTTGTTAACTTAAAAAAGTTATTTGGTGCCCGAATCAGTTTGATTTTAAAGAATAAAAATACCTCTTTGTATTGCCCGCCTCAGACCATGATAATTGAGCAGGCCATGGTCTTATGTTTTTCACGTAGTATTTACATTCTCTCTTTTATTACGGATTTGTGTGCTTTTCTATGTGAATCCGTAGATACTTTCTCAGGAATTAACCTAAATACCCTCGCTGCGCTTGGGAATTAAATATTGAGACCCTCGCTTAGCTCAGGGTCCAATATGCCGCCCGTGACGTAAGACACGGCTTGGTTCTCTTGGTACATAATCTACTATTAATGATGTGTACATCATCGAACTTTTTAAAAAGACCATAGGAGTGAATTGAAACCATTCTATGCATGTGTGGAGAATTTGGTTGAAGTTATCCATCTACTTATTTAAAAATCTGCGGCCAGCGCCGCTTCGAGAGAGGAAGCCGACAAAGCCTTTGTAAACAATAAAAATCTTGGAACATTACGTTGTTTTGTTGTGATTTTTTCCGCGAAAAACGGAGGTCTTATGCTATGAGTTATGAGTAGTTGTGATAAGGAATAATGGCGCTAAAGAATAGGCGTGTAATGTGCCGTAATGCGTGAGATATTTCACGGGAACTCCTACCAGATGTCGGGAATAGTTTTTTGAATAAAATGTTATTATATTTTACATCTTTTTCTTCATCGGGTCAATGGATCAAAATGGTTGAAATATTTTCTCCCAATATGCGACCTTGTATGGTGTAGCGTAGCCTGGTAAAGATGTTCCATCGTACAAGGGCTCTGACATTATAATTATGTACTCTACATTATCATCTTAGAAAGGAATTCTAATTCATAGGCTTTTTATTTTGTACTTTATATTGTCATCTAATGAAGGAACTTTAGCTCATAGGCATCTTATTGGTATCATAGGGAAAAATATTTTTGAATAAAATTGTTTTTGTGCTTTACATTATCATTCTTAGGCAGGAACTATATAGGATACATACATTATGTATCTCGTTGGTAATATACCTACTCGGTGTTTCTCTAGATTTTGGCAATATTTTTGGGATATCATTTTTATGATCAATATTTACTATGGAGAATACCCCGAAATCGCGAATTAAAAATATGTAGGTAAGAGTCGACAATTTTTTTGGATGGAGCAGCTGAATTTTTCTAACGGATTTTAGGGTAAGTTCACAGTTGCAGTTTGCCCAATAGTAACGTCACACATCGTTTCTGGCCCAAAAATGGTTTTGCCTAACATGTTTTGGCAAAAACGTGAATTTACACAGTCCCTATTCGTACCCCTATGTACTTGTAGCTGTTCGGTCGTACACTCTTTACGTACTATACGTATAGTCGTATATGTTTTGTATATTTATAAAACATAGACGAAAGGGACAAAGTACTATTGAATTTAACTACGTACACACACACACAACACATAAACACACAAACTATACATTCCTGTGGATACTGCAGCACTTGCGTACAGTACTCCTCAGAACAAGTATACAATTTTTATTATTGGAACTTATTCTGCGCATGTAGTTTCCTGAAGGTATACATCACCTACAATACAAGCTTTTGCTTAGTGTAGGTTCTTTGTACTAGCAAGATTGAAACCACTAGCCGATAATGTACGTAAATGTAAATATTTATATCAATTATCTTACACACGGTCTCTGACCCCACATAAAGCAAAGCAGGTGATATGCTGCCCAGAGACTGATATACTAAATAAACTACATACTTGTACATATACATACAGTCACTAACCACTGGGCCACCGAGGCACTCGTTGTGGCTTTTGTATCATGCAATAAATAATTTATGTTTTATTTTTATATTATTCTAACTGAGATACCATAATAAAAATGCTAAAGCACCAAAATAAATATCCAAAATGAAATATCTTCAACAAATTCATTTCTTCTCGAACAAATTTTAATATTCCGTATAAATTCCGAGTTTACTAAACATTAAATTATTTTACTGAAGAGACGGTGTCGAATTCAAGTGCAAACTATTTGCGGCGAGACGTCTAGTGGCGATGCAGGATATCGCTCGGGACCCCGGGGACCTACACACTACCCTGCCGGTTGGAAAGTAATGTAGATCTTATATCTTACTATGGGCCTTATTAGTAAGCTTCAAGTAGCCCAATGAGCCATGGAGAGGGCTATACTCGGAGTTTCTCGGCGAGATCGAATCAGAAATGAGGAGATCCGTAGAAGAAACAAAGTTACCGACAAAGCCCAACGGATTGGCAGATTGCAAAGGGCAGGGCACATAGCGCTCTGATGACCGATGGTGTTGAAAAGTTCTCCAGAGGAGACCACGTATCGGCAAGCGCAGTGTAGGACGTCCACCCACAAGGTTTACGGATGACCTCATTAAGACCGCAGGATTAAGCTGCTGGATTCAAGCCGCTACCAACCGGTCCAATTGGAGATCTTTAGGGGAGGCCTACGTCCAGCAGTGGACGTCCTATGGCTGAAACGAACCAACGAACGAAGGAATAGATCTGGCACTTATCTATAAGACGTAGTGGTATAGAGGTAGTCCAGCATGCAGCGAGTTCCTGCTTTCTTGATTATTATTGTCGATCCCTTTAGCCGGTGAACGTTTCGAACTATCTGCTTGCTGCCGTTTCAAATAATCCGCTTGGATATGTCGGTAATTTTTAAACAGGACACCAAAAATGGACAACGAAACATGAGCAGACCCAGGAGCAGATCCAAGGGGAGCATTACGGAGATCATGACCCTCCCCTGAGCCCATGCTCATGCTTTGCTCAATTTTTTTTGCTCACTTCTTTTTCTTTACTTAAAATCAGCTCTTTGTTGAAAAATATACCTATGGAAAAAAATGCACTTGCTTCACTCACGCTAGTTAAAAATATTCCGCGGTTTTTTTTGCTTACATCTGAAGTCACTTTAGGTATGCAAATCTAACTTAAACTGACAAAAAAAAAAACAAAAAAATGTCGAGCTCACCGCTCTAGTGTTCAAAAAGAGCGGACCCAAGGGAGAAATTATTACAGGGCCATGTCGGTCTTTTCCTAGGCGATGGTTTTAGCTTAGGTCAAAAACTGTTTGCGCTCGTTGCGTTCACGCATAATAGCAGTACAGTGCTCTCATTTGCTCATACTTATTTGAAGTTACTGACAGTATCATAAATTTTGTTGCAATCGTTATGCTCGCGCATTTTAGCGGTAGGCAGCACGTTGTTGCTCATGTCTCTTTTTAAAATTTCGGATAAAAACGGCCCAATTTTTGCGCTGACTCCGCTTTCGCTTTCTCTTAGTGACTTCTTTCCTCCCCTATAGATTTCCTACAATCCCAGTTGGAAACAGCCTTTACTCAGCGTATTCCTGTGGCCGTAAATATATCGTCTGTTATGTTTCTTCGAAACTGGGTAAAAAAGTTCGTCGTCTTTTCTAGCCATGGTTCTGAATCGAGAATATTCAGCTTCACCCGTAGGAATTTGCCGTTGACACTCCTCCCATCTGCCGTTACCGCAAGCTACTCGGAATAAAAATTTAAATTAGTTTACGGGAATAAAATAAAACTATTTACCCTATTTTATTTCTTCTAACCTTTTTTGATGTTTGTAACCATTGAACTATTGTTTGTAACTATTACATTTAGTTTTTTGAACTTTTTTTAGATACTTATAAGGTTATTGGAAAAAAGGATGCACTATACTAAACGCAGTAGCAAAGTATGGGTATTTTAATAGGTTTTAGAAATTATCATAATTTAAAATAGATCTAATAATTATTGTTCACAATATTTGTTGCCGTTTTTGTAAATGTTTAATTACAAGTTTTTGAGTTATCCGTATCTAGTAATTTTTATTTTATTTACATTAATTTTTAACTAAAATCAAAACTGACTTTTTATTTTATTCACGTTAATACTGTATAACTTCGTCGGTTCGGTGAAATTGGTTCTATTTAAATTTAATCGAAATCGGCTGAGCCATTTTTGATAAATCATTAATAATGTGATAAATGCTACATCGATTCGTGCGAAATATTGGCGAATTCTGAACACGGTTGAAGTCGGTCGTGATATTTTTTGCAAAAAATAATTATTTACAGATTAGTCCGATTTTGATAATTATTTTTTATTGAATAAGTACACCCAACATTGGTCCTATTTAATTTTTATCAGAAATCGTTAGTTACTGTTTGAAAAATCAACAAATCAATCAACAAAAAAATGACACACATCGATTTGCCTTCAAATATTCGAACATTGCACGTAGATTGCAATGTTAGTGACGGTTGTGTTATTTTTGGACAAAAATAAATATTTCACCATGGAAACTAACGTGGTTTTCGTACATTTTAATTAAGTAAAACACAGGTTACACACGATTGATTTTAGTAGGATACTAAACTAGCACTGTGCTATGCGAGACGAGCCCGCGTGCTAGTACTCCAACCTTGAGAAAGTTCGCCAAATGCGATCGAAACTATAGTAGTATCCTACTAAAATCAAACGTGATTAACACCTGTGTTTTACTTAATTAAAAATAAATATAATATTTAAAATTATCATTACAATAATGAATTAGAATGAATTACAACATTCGCACACTGCCTCCACAGTAAATGATTTAATTTGTATTGGTGTCCAATTAATCCGAGTACCTACCATAAAATTGCTACTTTCAAAGCAATTATTTCGGTATCAATTTTTGAAGTCAATTCCAAAATATAATGTCTATTAAAATGCTTTGAATATTTAGGTGCAAAATTATTCCCTTTGAAGTTGTACATAACAACATCAGACGTTTGTTTTCGTCACAAAACAAAAACAAACGGGATAATAAAATCATTCAAAAGACGTTTAATTCTCTTTTTGTGCACATAAATTGAAATTAATGTTCCGAATGGGAAATGAAGCGAAAACAGGGAAAAAATCAAAAGAAGAAAATTAATTATGATTTCGCGAAGTGTAGCTTTTTGTTTACGTGAATGAGAGCTGAATGTAATTAATTTTGTAGAAAATTAGTTTTCACTAAAATTCTATTTCGTACCTTTGTTTGTTTTCTTAAAATTACTCGTAGTTATTTTTTACGGAAACAAGCGTGGGTTTTACACACAGAAGAGAGAGAAGGAAATTCTGCTGTTCTGTGGGTTTACACGATTCATTTTGAATATAAATAAGGTGCTATTTATATTTCTTTCACAGGCCATTGCCTATCATAGTAATAAAATTAGCTGCATTTGACATTTTTACATTATACGTTGGTATCCTGGATACACTTTAGGTACAATGTATGGAGCAAATGGTATTTTTTTCGCAATCTAGGAATGGCCTTATGATACAAAATAACGGGTCGCACACTCGCCCACTCGCACTCGCGTCGTGCATGGCCCAATCACCCTTCGTTGGTAGGCCTACGTCCTGCAGTGGACTATTAAAAGGCTGATACGGTACGGTACGGTACACTCGCCCAAGCGCCCTGAAAACAGCTGGAGCAGGCATACATAGAAGGCGTGGTAGAAAGAGAGGTGGATGTTACTTCCTCTCTTATGCTGTAACGGCAGTCTACTCTCCCTCCGTCTTACGAATTTTTGATCTGGTCACGTGTCTTGACGAGAGTTTAACATTTTTTACCCATCACGAAAAGTGCACAACGCCACTAAGTAACTTTTGAAGTTATCACTTCATAAATATTTTTCGCAAAAAATGGCAAAATCGCCTTCCATCGTGTACAAAATTCGAATATTTCGCTAGATTGGTTTACATTATTGTTGATTTTTCAAAAAGGGCTCAGCCAATACCTGTAAAATTTGAATGGAATCATTTCGAAAGTACATTTACCCTTTCCAACTAAAAAATAATTTTTCGATTCGGTTCACAATTGGCGAAATTATCGATGTTCGTCGTGTACAAAATTCGTATATTTCGCTCGAATTGCTTTCATAATCGTTGATTTTTCAAAAACGGCGCAGCCGATTCTTGTAAAACTTAAATGATACTACCTCGGGAGTATACGCTTTAGAACTAAAAAAGAATTTTTCGATTCGGTTTACTATTGGCCAAATTATTGATGAACATACACAAAATAATTCATACAGACGAACATAGAACCTCCTCCTTTTTGGAAGTCGGTTCAAAAGTTGGCCGTAACGATAAGTGCAATGGTATCTCACATGGAGTTGCGCGTTGATTAGATATTGCACAACTAGTGCCTAAGTGGCTAACTTCACACCCGCCGACTTGTATGATTCAGCTTACAAAGTCTGTGATCCTGTCAGTAAACATCCTACGCCACTCAATTAATAATTCAAAAACCGAATAATTTTAAACCAACCGAAGTAGCGGTCAAACTCATTTCTTCAAGTTGACAAAAAGTATTTTGCCCTCAGCATGACCGAGTTAAAACTGAAACTTCAATCATTTCAAGTTTCTGAAAAGCTTATAACTGTAGCAAAGTTTGAAAACTTGTTTTTAAAAGTCAGCTAGATGGCTTAATAAATATAACTCTGATTTTTACACATTTTGTGCTCAATCGACTGTTATGATGGAATTTTTCACTAAAATATTTTTAACTTTTGACTGCTTTGAAAAAGTATTTATTATTTATTATAAGTAGTATTTATTTAGTATTGGAAAATTCTCGACTGAAAAATGTCTTTTTGGATAACAAGACCAAATTCACGTATGATGATTAATTTTAACTTTTCTATTGAATGCATGCACTATACAAGACGTAAAAACGTAGACAGAAGACGGACGACCTCATTAAGACCGCAGGATCGCGCTGGATGCAAGCCGTTACCAGCCGGTCTTATTGGAGATATTTAGGGGAGGTCTATGTCCAGCAGTGGACGTCCTATGGCTGAAACGACGGCGACTATGCAAGACGTCGACGAGGCTTCCCCCCACGGGACGAGGGTAGCTAAGTACTTACTAGGAGAACATAATTTGAATGTTAAAGATCATCGACACGACAAAGAAGAAAAAGTACTGTTATTAGCTTTTACTTTTAGAAAAAATAGTAAAAAAATTAAGGAAGTAATGAAATTATAATGTAAATAATAAAATTCGTTTGCTTCTATTGAAAGTTGATATACTTTGTTATAATAGAGATTGTGTGTCGTGCTTCGTTATACTCGTAACTAGCTTGATTCGAGGCTTCCTAAATCTTTAAACTATTCTTAGTTAAAAGTTAGCCTCTGACATTTTCCGATCACTCCGCTACTTATAAACAGATTTTGATGATTGTTTTTAGGGTTCCGTACCCAAAGGGTAAAAACGGGACCCTATTACTAAGACTTCGATGTCCGTCTGTCCGTCTGTCTGTCAGTCACCGGGCTGTATCTCATGAACCATGATAGCTAGGTAGCTGAAATTTTCACAGATTATGTATTTCTGTTGCCGCTATAACAACAAATACTAAAAACAGAACAAATTAAATATTTAAGGGGGGCTCCCATTCAACAAACCTGATTTTTAGGAGTTTTTTTGCTCGCGATTAATAACGGCAAGAGGAATGGGGCTCCCATATGGTACGGAACCCTCCGGGCGCGAGTCCGACTCGCACTTGGCCAATTTATTATTTGTTTGTTATACTTCAGAGGTGGTTCCATAGATTTAAATGTTATCGACATCGGTTAAGTCGTTCTTGAAATATCTAATAATAATGTGAAAATTATCATATTCTGCGTACCGTTGAAGTTGGCTGTGCCATATTACACTAAAAATAATACAATACAATAATTGTATTATTTTAAAAAAAATAATACACTACAATAATTGTATTATTTTTAGTCACGTTTTTGTTTTTTCATATGCTTTAGGTACCTTTTATCAACACGTAGCGTTTTAACTTACTTAAGTTTTAGTGTAAGAGATCTCGTCCTAGATTTCCCAAGTGCTCATATTGTAGGTTCCTTCTCATTTTACATTCAAATCGTTACAAACGATCTGCGCTGTTTACCGCCAGGCACTGCCTGATAAATGACGATGCTACATCATTTGCGTAACCGTGAAAATGTCTAGATTTCTCTACAAAAATATCTAGAATCTACGCTGTTTAACGGCCTTTCAACCGGCCCAACTGGCTTTCTCGCATATTCTTCTTCTTCTTTGTTTCGATGGTCAGGGATTATTCTAGTTAGGGACATATATGCAAGCAACGAGTTGCAAACAAGTAATGGTTCATTCCCCATAGCTAATGAGTTTTTTTTTTGGGATGTCAAGACCAAGCCGTCGCAAAAACGACGTGTGTGTTTTTAGCTCATCATTTCTATTCATGCTATTCATTTCATTTATAATTTAAGAGCTTGGCTCTTGTCGGTGGAGCAACTTCTACTTCTGGCAATCCTCGGCCAGTGTTTTTACCTCCCTGTACGACATGGCGTCTACCTTCTCCTAAATTTGATCTAGAAATGCCCTCTGTGGTCTTCCCTTTCCTCTCTTTCCTTCAACGTTTTCTTCTACTGTGGTTTTCATAAAATTGTCATGACGCACAAGGTGGCCAAGCATCTTTCCTCTCCTGTTTTTGATTGTTGTTAGCAATTTTATTTTCTCTCTTACGACATTTAATCATGCTATACAATAATAAAATAGGTTAAAATAAAATATGCTTACAATTGTGGGGATATAATGCCTGTTGAAACGCTTTCGGCTGCGTGCGCCACCAATGTTCGCAACCTTGTCCAAAAAAATGTTTTCCCCTTCGTACGAAACTACATAGTTGCAATGGAAGAATATTTATTTCCATATACGACTACATACGTACGTACGGTCTTACGCACTACTTTTGAGTTTGGCATCTGTTATCTGAAATGTAGATCTACTTAAGCTCTCTCACTTTTGTGAAGACAAATTATGTAATAGTCTAAAATTATGGAGTCGAACCACTTTTGATTTTGACAGCTGTCACTTTGACACCTGTCATGTATTCTGGAATATGACACCCGCCACTTTGACTTCTGTAATTCTTTAAATAAAAGTAATATATTTTTATAATTTGTTACTCCTAAATTCAGTAGTGACACAGGAGGACAAACGAACCACCGTTTTGGTCTATCGCACGTAGTATCAGTGAAAAGGTCTAATTTTTTGAAATGTTATATTAGAACATTTCTTTGAGAAAAATCCTAGTGTGTGAAGCACTATCAAATTAAATAATTTCAGTGTTAAAGTCGTTGGTTGCGTATACGCAAAAAAAAATCTTCCATTGCGACTAGTTGCGTAGGAAGGCGAAAAACTCCTCTCAGTCAACCAGTTGCGAACATTGGTTGCGTTCACGGCCAAAACCGTTGAAACGCCGTTAAGCTGTAACAGTTTACCGACGCCAGCCCAAATTCTGTTTTGGGACTGAAAAATGTCTAGTCATTTATTATGCGCTTGAGTGTTTTTGGTAGTTACAGTAATGTTCTGTTTTTATCTAAGACGTGATGGAATCCCAGCTTACCTGGATTGAGGACTAGCTCTTGAGTTAAGTTGCGGTTACATACTTTTAGGTCTCGTCGAGATTATTCTTCAACAAGAACCTAAAAGCATTTGTTTAGAGCACTTAAGATCATTTGTTATTCAGATATACCTATATATATTTTTAACTCTTGAGTGTTATTAGTGTCTTCCGTGCTATGGAGAATTTAATTAGGTATGTATTAGCTATTTATGCTATAATTTGTTACTACCTTGCTTCACTCCGAAATCGTGAAAAGGGGCATTTAAGAAGTTACTTATGAATTCTTCATGTCTGAGGGTCGTGACCACCACCTCCCAAGAGCCTGTTTTCTATTGATTTTACGCTATCGCCGTCCTCTATTCTTGGCGCCATGGAGAGCCTCCTAAGCTGACGTGTCAACAACGTATGTGTAAAATAAAAATAACTTTGATTAAAAAAAGCATAGCTTTCTTAATTTTTTTGAACAGTCGTGAATAAGGCAAATCTTTGTTTGGTGTGAATTTTGAGCTATCTGAACAATTTGGCTTTACAATGTGATCAATACATTTTTAACTTTTATTTTTACTTTAGTAGTCCCGACATATCAACCAGTCCCACAAGCTAGGTTTTTAACGAGATAAAAAGTTTTTACCACGTTTACATTACTTTTTAATCTAATTTACAATGCTTACTTTTATTTATATTTAGTGGGCGTCAGACGAAAACTGAGAGTCAAATTTTAAGCAACAGTCTTGTTTTCAAACGGCTTCATTCCCTTTTACTAGGCATTATAACTGTTTGATAAAGGCGCTACACAGATGTCGAGTCTATAAAGACACTTTGTAACGTGCTTTGATAGCAGAAATAATCGTAAATACGATTTAATACCGCTCAAAGTCTATGTGAACTATCTGAAGACGAGCCACGTAGACGAAAATGTAGTGAGACGTTTTATAGCAAAGTAGAGATGGGTGACAGTTGTCGGTGATATGCGTTTATCGATAGTTGAAGTCACAGATATACTATCAGAGGCCTAATGTGGTCGATCGAGGAAAGAAAGAAAGAGTTACATTGATTTAACGTGGCATGAGTTAGAAAGAGACATGAAAAATATCTCGATTCAGTGGCCAGTTGCCGTGTTTTGCTGCCAATAGTGTCAAATTCTAGTCAAATTTCAATACGTTGGATTTTTACCGTGATAAACTCTAGTGATTGTCTATAGATAGTGAGAATTTTTATATTTTATTTTATTGAATGTGATTAGAATTTTTATTATAAGGACGTAATTATTTATTTATTACATAAATCTATTATTTACAAATATTTTAAGTTGTAGAATTATTGTACAACTTTATTTGACATGTGAAATTCTTTACCAATAAATATGACTTTGACTATGAGAATGGTCTCAAGGGACAACTGTTGTCCCTGTTACAGCGCTATCTCCCTGGTTGCTGGAGTTGCAAGGAGATAGCGCTGTTACAGCGCTATCTCCGATATCGATATCTTGATAGGATTTAGATCGTAAAAATCTTGCCAAATGTTATCGAAATCGCCTGATAACTAGCGCGACAGCAAATTTCTCTTTTGTTGAGAGAGAGAAAAAATCCCCCAATCGAAAATTGCCGACGTCAAAAACAAAACATTTATAGTAAAATTTGACTACTAGACAAAAATCAACATCGAACAAAGAAAAATCGTCGAGCTGAAGCAAAGATCTTCACTTCGCTTCCGTCGATAAATATTTTTTGTGATAAATTATATCGATACTGTATCAAGTAATGGAGCATCTCTACCATAATAGAGAGAAGCTCTTGAAAATTATGATAGGACATGCCATTTAACGTTTTAAACGGTTTTGAGCTTAAGTAATTCTTAAAACGTAGCGAGGACAAACAGTCTTGAATTTTTTCATCTCGCTTACTTTAATGATAAAAATATATTATTTTTTGCTGGCGACTTGTGTAAACTTAGTTATGAAAACTTGAGAACTTTCATATGTAAATATCAAAAAACTTTCAGTGATAACAAGGTGGTAAAATATTTAATCGAAGCTGAGCATTCCATTATTTTATGAATATTTTACACTGCAATGTAAAATAATTCAATTTTTCTCTATGTTTTTTTATTGCGTGTATGTTATGCTATATGTTTACTATCTGATATGTACTTGTTTTTTAGGGTTCCGTGCCCAAAGGGTAAAAACGGGACCCTATTACTAAGACTCTGCTGTCCGGCCGTCTGACCATCCGTCTGTCTGCCTGTCACCCGGCTGTATCTCATGAACCGTGATAGCTAGAAAGTTGAAATTTTTACAGATGATATATTCGAAAATACTAAAAATATAGGTACTTAAAATAAAATAATGTTTTAGCCATTTTTTCGCTCGATATTAATAACAATAACATGTAGACGCTTGAAATATTCTCAGAATATTTAGTTGTATTGTTACGAGATGGGTTCTTGGATAATGAGTTAAAACGCCGATTGTTCACTTTGCACTTTATTGCACAAAATCACAGTACACACGACACAACTGGTTCGCACAAACACGTCACACTGGCACTGATATTCACACAACTAGTCACTTCACAATCACTGGTACCGCACTTGAACACGAGATGTTTTCGCTCCGGTATAAAACGCGATAACTGCCACAAACGAAAACCATCGCCCTATTTATATCGGAATAAGGGTTCTCTAGAAATCTGTAGAATATTCGGTGCCATTGTGACTGACAAAGTAAACAAGTGTAAAGTTCGAGAAACCCTATTGTTCCTAATTATTACAAAAACACCACAAAAAAATCTAACAAACAACAAACAATAGACGCGACACAAAGGCCGGTGCCGCCTGAGTCATAAAACCATAAATCTCGCGATTAGGTGTAAACAACTAGCCGTCGTACCACGCGCGGCTTACTGCGTAACACCACCTCCTCCCAAGACATGCTCGTCCCGAGCATCGTTGCATCCGTGATATCGCGCCAATCGATCCACGTGAACTATTTTGGGGGCACCTCGAGGTCCTTTCTGTATGCGGAACGTCACGTCGTTGATCTTGGTCACCACTCGGTACGGTCCATCCCATTTGGCTTGTAGCTTTGGAGATTTCCCTTTGCTGCGTATGGGATTGTGCAGCCATACCATCGAGCCTTCCTCGAACCCAGGATTGTTAGCCCTTCTGTCGTATCGAGTCTTCATTCTTTCAGATGCTTGCTGGCCATGCTCTCTAATGTGCTCATAGATGTCGTTCATCTTGTTCCGGAGGTCACTGGCGTACTCAGTTATGGGTTGTGGGGAATCCGGTGGAATGCCAGTTATTAAGTCGGCTGGTAGCCGTAATTCACGTCCAAAATTGGCAAAAGCGGGAGTGACATTTGTGCTCTCATGAACAGCACTTCGGTATGACAACAAAAATGGCTGGATATGCTTGTCCCAATCCCGTTGTTTGCTTCCGACTACTTTTGCCAGGTACCTCTCCAGAGTTTGGTTGAATCGCTCCACCATTCCATCTGATTGCGGGTGGTAAGACGTTGTCCTTGTTTTGTGTGCACCCATTAACCGGCACGTCTCTTGAAACAGCTGAGATTCAAAATTTCTTCCTTGGTCACTGTGGATTTCCAATGGTACTCCAAATCGACAGAATACTTCATGCACCAATTTGTCTGCTATCGTCGATGCCTCTTGGTTCGGAATTGCGAAGACTTCCGGCCACTTGGTGAAGTAATCCATGACGACAAGGAAGTACTTGTTGCCACTTTCACTCACAGGAAATGGTCCGGCCACATCCAGTGCGATTCGCTCCCATGGTGCTCCAACATTATACAGCTTTAATGCTCCTCTGCTGCGGGTATGCGGACCTTTCACTGATGCACAGCTCGTACATTTCCGTACCCAGTCTTCTACGTCATCTCTGCAGTTGATCCAGTAAAACCTTTCTCGAATTTTCAAGAGTGTCCGTTTCACACCCAGATGTCCTCCCGAAAACCCTTCGTGGTACAGCTTCAAAACTTCAGGTATCTTTGCTCTGGGTACAACCATTTGGAGATGGCACTGATTGCCACGAGCATTTTCCCATTTTCGGCAAAGTACTCCCTCCTGAAGCACCAGACTATCCCATTGCGCCCAATAGCTCTTTGTCGTGACACTCATTGAAGCAATAGCACTCCAGTCTGGCTTAGGGGCATCTGATTCCATCCATTCAAGAATCGGCTTGATGTCGGCGTCTTCTTCTTGTGCAACCTGAAGGGTTTCTTTCCATTCGTCACCGATGTCAGCTTTGAGCATTCTGACGGGCACTGAATCTTTCGACTCATGTCTTGAGCAATGCTTGCAGTCCTCTGAGCATGGCCTTCTTGACAGTGCGTCCGCGTTGCCATGAGATTTTCCACTGCGATGCTCCGTGGTGAAGTCAAACTCTTGTAGTTGCTCAATCCATCTTGCCACTTGGCCTTCGGGATCCTTAAACTGTAGTAGCCACTTAAGAGCAGCGTGGTCGGTCCTCAGATGGAATTTTCGCCCGAGCAGGTACTTGCTAAAATGTCGCAATGTCTTCACCACTGCGAGTAGCTCTTTTCTGGTCACACAGTAGTTCCTTTCCGGCTTGGACAGGGATTTGCTGAAATACGCAATCACCACTTCTTGGTCTCCTTTCCTTTGTGACAGTACTCCTCCAATGCCGGTGTTGCTGGCGTCAGTGTCCACGATGAACTCGTTCTCTGTGTCCGGAAAGCCAAGAATAGGCGTATTACAAAGTCGCTCCTTTAGTTCTTGGAAGGCTGCGTCGCAATTTTCGTCCCAGAGGAAGGGTCGTTTTTCCTCAGTCAGTCTATGCAACGGCTTGGCTATGTCAGCAAAATTCTTCACAAACCGTCTGTAGTAGGAGCATAAACCCAGGAATGCTCTAACTTCCGTCTTGTCTTTTGGCACAGGCCAATCCTTGACAGCACTGACTTTTCCTGGATCAGTCTGTACGCCAGCTTCGGAAATCACATGTCTCAGGAAATTCACTTGCCTCTTGAAGAAGGAGCATTTCTTTGGACTCAGCTTGAGATTGGCTGCGCGAATCTTAGTCAATACTCGTTCCAGGTTTTGCAGGTGGTCTTCGAAGGTTTTTCCCACAATTATGATGTCGTCCAAATAGACAAGGCATGCATCTCCGATCAATCCAGCGAGCACTAACTCCATTAACCTTTCGAACGTAGCGGGGGCGTTACACAATCCAAACGGCATCACTTTGAATTGCCACAGGCCTTTTCCCGTAGAAAATGCGGTCTTTTCCTTATCTTTAGGGTCTATTTCCACTTGCCAGTACCCGCTCTTCAAGTCCAGCGTAGTGAACCACTTCATGCCTGTCAGTGTATCCAATGTGTCATCAATCCTCGGCAAAGGATAGCTGTCTTTCTTCGTTACGTCGTTGAGTCGTCGATAATCAACGCAAAACCGCATACTGCCATCCTTCTTTTTCACTAGAACCACTGGCGAACACCACGGACTGGATGAAGGTTCTATCACACCATTGCGTGCCATATCTTCGATCATTGACTCAACTTCTTTTTCTCGAGCCACTGGTATCCTTCTTGGCCGCTGTCGAATCGGTGACACTCTTCCTGTATTTATTGTGTGCTTCACTAATCCAGTCTTCCCGTTGACAGCATCATCGAGAGCAAATATGTCGGTGTAGCGCTGCAGCATCTTCTTTGCCATCAGAAGTTCCCTTTCGGTCAGGTCTTTACGGGAGCCTTCCATTAGCGTTGACACTGTGTAACTCCCAGCACAGTTGTATTTCTCCTTTGGTTGTTCTTGGCATCTGCGCATCCAGTCTACTTCTTCACAAGTACCAATTGGGGTTCCTCCTTTGATGAGTTGTTCCTCGTTACTTGTGTTGAGAACACGCACCACAGCGGTATTAGTAGTCCTCACCAGAGTTCGGGCCAATAACCATGGTTGATCACCTTCCGACTGTTCTATTAGCACACATCGTCGTTGATGTCCCAACTTCGGCGGTAATCTAACTGCCACAATGGTCTCCGATCTAGGTGGAAGAACTGTTCTCTGCAGACAATAAACCTTTCCTGATGTGGCGCCTTCCATGAAGATTTCTTCTCTTCCACACTTCAAGATTCCTTGGTTGACGTCTATCTCGCAATGATGTTCTCGCATGAAGTCAAGACCCAGAATGCAATCGTCGACTATATCAGCCACAATGACTTTGTGTTGGAAAGTTTTTTCACCCAACTTTAACTCCACCAGCTTCTCTCCTCGCACGGATATGTGCTGACCGGTCGCTGTCAGAAGTTGAACTGTTTTGCAGCTTTCGAAGTTCGGAAGAAAGCGCTTAGCCAGTCGGGAACTGATGACAGTACGAGAAGCTCCAGTATCCAATGTCAGCTTGCAAGAAGTTCCATTGATGTCACCATTGATGATCAGGCTGTTCCCATCGTGAGCTTGTGAGACTAATATCTTTGGGGCCTTTTCCAGACCGGCCAGCACCCGCCCCTTGGTCCTGGCGCTTACTCGTTTCCCTGCTGCTGTGTGGTTTCACGGTTCGTCTGTTCCTGTACTGGTCGATCGTCCCTTGTTCGGCGTGGCTTCGGGCAACTCCGCCATAAATGGCCTCTCTCTTCACAGTTGTAGCATCTTGGGCCAAACCTCGTACGATGTGTCGCTTCTTTAACTTCCCTTAAGTGTTGAACATCTCTCGCTGAATTTCGTACAGCTTCCACTTCCAAGGCTTGGGCCAAAGCTTCCTTTAGGGTTTTATGATGCCCGAGTTTCACTGCAGTTCTAACTTCGAAGTCTGCTATGCCGTTAGAAAATGCTTCCACCAAATGTTCGTCGTTGGGTAATGGTGCTGACTGATAAGCCTTCCGGAACAGTTTCTCCACTTCGACAGCCCACTGCTGAAGACTTTCGTTGCGACGTTGCACCCTGTTCTTTAACTGCGCTCTGTACACACGCTCTAGGTGCTCATCGCCGTAGCGACTCTCCAACATTTCCATTAATTTATCGTAGGTCACTTCCTTGCCCACAGCATCAAGAATACTCAGGGCTTCATCGCGAAGGCTCATGATGAGGGCGTTCTTGGCTTGGTCCTTGTTCCATCCATTGGTTTGAACGGCAGCGTCAAATTGAATTTTGTAGGCTGACCATGATGATGTCCCGTCGAAAGGCGTCACTTTAAGCTTCTGTGAAGCTGGCGAGAAGATTGTAGGTGCAACGGTTCCGCCTCCAGACTTGATAACGTTCAAGGTCCTCCTCACATCGGCGATTTGTGTTTCAGCTTCGACAATACGGGATTCGTGCTCCTTTACGCTGGTATCAAGCTGCTTGACCGTGTCCTTGACCTCTTTTATTTCTTTGCCCAAAGTCGTCTGCAAGCTTGAAATCAGATCTTCTTTTTGGCGGTCCAATTTTTCTTCAAGCTGGCGAGCCTGTTCTCTGTTGCGGTCCAATTTTTCTTCCAGCTGGCGAGTCTGCCTTTCATTGTTGCGGGCCTGTTCTTCCAGTAGACGAACCTGTTCTTCTTTGTTGCGATCAAACATCGACTGCAACATCGACATCATTGCAGCCATGTCAATTGCCGCAGGGGCAGCTGGTGTCGCAGCAGGTGCAGCTGGTGTCGCAGCAGGTGCTTCCGAGTTCCTGAAGTCGTCGTTGGTTGCTTCGGACTCGCTGGCTTCCATTAACAGCGAATTATTTCCGAAGCGTCGCTGGTCAACCTCCTCCTGGCGGCGCTCCTGCTCCTCTAGTCGGCGCGCTTCCTCCTGTCGGCGCTGACTCCGTGTACGGGGCGTCTCGTCGTCGTACGGAGTAATCGGCATTTTCAATTATCCACCCTTCTGACACCAAATGTTACGAGATGGGTTCTTGGATAATGAGTTAAAACGCCGATTGTTCACTTTGCACTTTATTGCACAAAATCACAGTACACACGACACAACTGGTTCGCACAAACACGTCACACTGGCACTGATATTCACACAACTAGTCACTTCACAATCACTGGTACCGCACTTGAACACGAGATGTTTTCGCTCCGGTATAAAACGCGATAACTGCCACAAACGAAAACCATCGCCCTATTTATATCGGAATAAGGGTTCTCTAGAAATCTGTAGAATATTCGGTGCCATTGTGACTGACAAAGTAAACAAGTGTAAAGTTCGAGAAACCCTATTGTTCCTAATTATTACAAAAACACCACAAAAAAATCTAACAAACAACAAACAATAGACGCGACACAAAGGCCGGTGCCGCCTGAGTCATAAAACCATAAATCTCGCGATTAGGTGTAAACAACTAGCCGTCGTACCACGCGCGGCTTACTGCGTAACAGTATTTTCACTTTAAAAATAAATTGTTAGTAATTGTTTAATTTAAAAAACAAAAAAAAAAAATTAAGGGGGCTCCAAGAAACGTATTTTTTATACAAGAAACGTAATTTTTTTGCTCGTTATTAATAACGGCTATATTCATGCGGTACGGAACTCTTCGTGCGTGAGTCCGACTAACACTTGGCCAATTATTTATAATGTAGAGAAAACACCTGAATATAGTTACTTAGTTCCAAAGAAAACTCGCTAACTTCTAGGAAAATCTAATTTAAATACGAGACTGAAAGCGCACAAAGGACCAGCACTAAGCACGGTCGTATAGCTAGCGCGACAATTATTTGATGTCTTTTAAGTAAAGTAAGTTCGTATAGACCGGGTGGCTAGCCTTGGTGTCAACAATTTTAAGTCACCTGTAGGCCTCTGACGTGGCTCAACAGTTAAAACAACCGGTACCTACCTACAATTTAACTTGTTATCCGAGCCACGGTAGCGCTCAGTTGTAAGCGTTACCCGCGGTCACCCATCCGGAGACTGACCGTGCTGAACGTTGCTTAACTTCGATGATCGCTAAAACACCAACACTAGTCAAACTTTGCTATGAGCGCTTTTGAATAAATGTTGTTTTTTCAATTCAAAAACTATATTAGTGTTTGTCACCGGTCGCCGCCCCTAATTGCATACTGTCTAGGAATCTCTGTGGTCTGGGGCCATGCTTCCCCTTTATGCCCCTCCTCGTTACTCTAGCAATTTTCATCAGGTTTTCTTCTAAAAATAGCTACATATTTACCGCACTAAAATATTACCTTTTGTTGCACGTTTTAAATCTCCAACAAAAATAGATATCCCTACAAAATCTAGACAGTCCAAGTTCTAGATACCTTCTGGAAGGCTAACCCAATTAAGTCTTCCTTCAAGTAGCGCTGACACGACAGCTTAAGTCGACAGGTGGGCCTTTATCTAGCTTTTCCATGGCTCATACTCGTACCTGTACTACTCGAAGTGCTAACAAAAACGCATGCAAATTTGAACTCTCCACTTTCCACACAGGTCTTATTATTAAATCTTTATAAAGAGGTCTAGAAACAGTTAAGTTACGGGCGTCGACAAACAAGTCACTTTTGCCGTTTATCGGTGTGTCGACCTCCCGTTGTGCAGACTTTTCGGCGTCACTCCTTGTTACGTCATGGGAGGTACTGTGAAATATTAGGCAATAGAATAGAAATAACATTATATTGTACTAATAATACGTTTTTTGTAAGTTTCATTTTACCAAACCTATTCTCTTCTCTCACTGTATCTAACTAATAAACTTGTGGATATAATAAATTTGTGGAAGAGTCCACGACACAAGCCAGTGTTTAGTGTGAGTTCCAGTGCTGTCCAGAAATAGGATACATAACCTATTATTACCTACATATAAGTTGTAACCTATTATCTACTACATAAGTTGTAAAATAGGTGTAAGTTTTTAGAAATAAGTTTATCTTGTAAATAAAGACTATTAATTTATTTCAAATACATTATTAGATACTCATCTGGAGTGGTAATAACTATTTTTCACCAAAAATGTCACAACCGATTCCAACCGTGTGCAAAATTCAAATAGTACGCACGAATCGATGTAGCATCGATGTAGTATTTTATACATTATCGTTAATCGTTGTTTTGAATAAATATTTAATGTTTTTCGCTATGTTTTATATATTTGTACGAAACAAAGATTCGAAGATGAATTTCCGCAAAGTAACGCCTGATTCAATCAACTATTATCGTTAATTTTTCAATAAAGAGCCAAACGATTTTGATAAAATTTGAATTGGACTATTTCTGAAGTGATTTACCAAACAAAAAAAAAAAACATGAAAATTTGTTCATAATTGGAGTAATCGCGTAACATTACACACAAAAAAATATTGGTTGTCTGTAAAGTTGGGTAACGGACGATAATTTTACGTGATAACGTCATAAGAAATGTCAGAGGCCTTCAGGTTGGTTAGTTTAAAACTCTGACACCAGGGCTAGCCACCCGGCCTATACGAACTTGCTATAGTTGAATCAACGACTGAAACAAGCCGAACGTTTAGGCCAATCGTGCCTTTCTATCGCTTTTTCCGCGCTCTCGCTTGCACGCTTGTCTCAGGCGGAAAGTAACACTTTTACATACGTGCAGTCGGTGGTAACGTCAAAAATCATTTGAAATTATACTGTGTAGAGTTTCACGGTACCCCCCTAAAGCAGTGGATACAAACTACGTGGACGATGTGTGAATGTAGGTCGTAAATACATCACGGCTCAAACAGGGCCGGATTAGTTCCGTGAAATGTTCTGCTATCCTTCTACGAGTATTGTTACTCGTATTCTACTAAAATGTAAGAAGCGTATCTTAGATATAAGGATTTTAACATTTTTGTGCACTGGGCGTTTTTCCAGACGACACAAATATTCTAAGATGTAGTAGATGCACTGGTTTTTGCCACCGCCCCGGTTATGGCCATTTAATGTCAACATTATTGCATAAATAGATTAAAAACAATAAAACACCATAATAATATTGTTTGTGTGAATGTCAAAGTATGAAAATTTATTTGAAAAATATTATTTTAACAATAAAATTGTCTAAAAATGTAAAGTGCCCAAAATGACACTAAGATAAGATAGCCACAACCGGTGGCCACAACCATCTACCTTATTTTTGTACACGTTACTCTTACAATAAATCTAGTATCAGTTCACACACAAAAACATTCATTACAAATCTCGACAAAAAGTACTATGAAGCAGAGATTTTCTATTGATTAATTCTTTGTTATACACACCAAAACTTAAATAAACTAGGAAAACAAGTGGATCTTATAGCTGGTCTAGCAAGCTCTACATCATTTTTGCTGTTGATCCCATACTATTTGTGTGAATGTAGGTTGTAAACAAATTGTAAATTCATCACGGCTCAAACCGGGGCCGGACTAGTTTCAGGAAATGTTCAGCTATTCTTCTATTGTCATTCTGATAAAATGTAAGGAATGTAGCCTAGATATTTAATAATGATTCTAAACTATTGAAATAATCTAAGATATAGTAGATGCATTGGTTTTGGCCACCGCCCCTTTGCCCCACGCCCACGCCCCACGGCTTTGGCCATATGGTGTCAAAATTATTGCATAAATGGATTATAAACATTGTAGTACTAGACGAGTAAATTTTGTTTGTGTGAATTTCAAAGTGAAAAAATTAACTATGGGTTGCACTCCGGGAGTGCCGGTAGAAGTGAAAACTTGCTCCCTCCATCTTACGAATCTTTGATCAGGTCACGTGTTAATTTTTTTTACCCATCTCAGAAAGTGCACAAAAATTTTAAATACCTACCTACAACAAAAAAAAAATTTACAATGGTCCACACAATCATTAATATTCAAAGTGCCCGAAAATGACACAAATAAAATCAGTTGTTATACTCGTACATAAAACGTTCAAAAATCTTGACAAAATGTATAAAGCTGACATGTTTGATTGATTAATTAAAAATTCTTTATTTTATAAACAAAAACTGAATTTCCTCTTCTAAAACCTTAAGTTTTTAAAAATATTGTGAAATCGTAAAAATAAATATGGCTGTTCTATTTATTTTTTATCCCGAATAAGTTCTCACTTGACCACCAACTCGCCTGATGGAAAGCGACGTTGTGGTCGAGGTGAAGCACGCAGACCTAGAAGATAACTATTCACTCTGATCTTGAAGAGCTTTAGATTATATCTCTTAGGAAACAGGAAAGAAGGAACCTAAAGAATACAGACCCAAGTATCTATGTGTATTTAATAAATGAATAATAAAAAAATAACAAAAAACGAAAAAAATTGGGCCACTGAGACATTCGAAGTAACGAACAAAATGCAGCATTGTCATACCTGTATTTTTGGGGTTCCGTACCCAAAGAGTAAAAACGGGACCCTATTACTAAGACTCCATTGTCCGTCTGTCTGCCTGTCTGTCACCAGGCTGTATCTCATAAAGCGTTACAGCTAGAAAGCTAAAATTTCATCACAGATGATGTATTTCTGTTGCTGCTATAACAACAAATACTACAAAACAGAATAAAATTAATATTTAAGGGGGGCTTCCATAAAACAAACCTGAAATTTTAACCGTTTTCCGCTCGATATTAAAAATGGTAACAGGTAGACGCTTGAAATATTCCCAGAATGTATAGTTGTATATAGAATTCAGTAATAATTAAATTAAAATAAAATAAAGATTCAAGGGGGGCTCCCATACAGTACGGAACCCTGCGTGAGTCTTACTCGTACTTGACCGATTATTTCCTCGCGCGCTTCCCGTGTCATCTGTGGTAGATCTAGGCTAAACCAATAACCGCCCAAACAATCACTGTCTATTAGCATCCTATCAGTTCGGAGCGAAAATAGTAGTCAATTTAATTTAACGCTCATTTTCATGAAAGGCTATAGCTTTTAACTGCTCGGCGCAGTCGGAACTAATTTCAAGTAACCATTCGCATTGTATCTCATTATTGAAGTGCGGTGCGGTATTGCGGTTGTATTTGCTGAATATTTTGGATAAAATATACTTAATTTTGTTTGGTTTAGCTTAAAAGCTTGTCTTTCAGCGTAGCGTAGCTGCCAGCATGCTGGGCACGCTGCCAACTGGCAGAGCTTGAGCATTTGGATCATAATATTATTCTTAGACCTTCAGGGGTGTGTGGATGATCCATTTGTACGTAATAGTAGTTTAAATATGTAGTTTTAGCTTAAAAAACTAAACAAAACTCTCAAGATGGCATACTTCCATAGCCACAGTTACAGGGGATGAAAATAAACATTTAAAATTTCATATTAAAATCAGTAAAGTGATTTTAAGTACATAATACCTTGCGGTCCAACTTGATATAAGAATCTTTTTTTCCTAAACTTCAAGTCCAAAGCTAAACAAAAAGAAAAAATGTTGCTACTAACATACAATGTCAATTTTAAAACGACATTTTTCAACTCGAATTCTACAAATTATTTGGCAAAATACACAAATACACATTTACTGTTTCCGCGTTCCGAAGAAAACCTTATATTTCCCGTAACTGTGACTTTCATAATCGTAAAGATTAGCATAAACTGTCTTTTAGTACTGTTCGAGCCTAAGGACCCCGCAGCGGGAATTAGTGAAGGAAAAAGTAATTAATTAGAAATCTTAATTAGACTTAACGCATTTTGTCTGAATTAACTTAATGTACAGCCGGAGACAAAAGTGATAAGTATTTACTTTTAGGGGTTCGCAGGGGACGACCTTGAGGATTGATTACATCTAGGCTTTCGGCTGCTTTTAGGTAATCAAATCGCTTTTTGTGCTCAGTTCACACGTTTGGCCAACTTCAACTAACGTCTACGAGGTGCTAATCTATTTAGAGTTCCGTACCCAAAGGGTAAAAACGGGAAGTCCATCTGTCTGTCTGTCACCAGGCTGCATCTCATGAACCGTGATACTTAGACAGCTGAAATTTTCAGAGATGATGTATTTCTGTTGCCGCTATAATAAAATAAATATTTAAGAATGTTTATTTTTTTCCCGTACAACAAACGTGATTTTTTTAGGATTTCTTTGCACGCTATTAATAACAGCAAGAGGAATTTGGCTAAGGGGCTTCAACGCGGTACGGAACCCGTCGTGCGTGATTCCAACTCGCACTTGGTCGATTACTTTTTTACCAGGGAAAATCCTTAATAGATACCACCACACCTCGAGAACAGGCGGGAGGTTATGTGGGAGTTTCCGCCAACTGGACGGTATACCCACCAAAACCCTGGTTGTTCCACCACTGCGCCTAGTGTCGGGGCTACGGGCACGCTTCCGCACTCCTCCGCGGAACAGAACGCCACAGCGCTGGCCCATTATTATAGGCACTCATGTATTATATAATGTAGTTTTGTTATAGGTAGTGTGGTTTTGTAGCTTTATCTAATTGATGAAACGTTTGACGTTCAGAGAGATGTTTTGCTGCAAGCGAAATCAACCGAAATATTTGTGTATACTTAAGTAGTGGCAAACGCCTAGCATTAGATTTTGGAGATAAAAATGGGAACTGACAATATCTCTTTTGTTGGGCTGTAAATTATGCCACGGCTGAAACTATCACCAACTTAAAATTGTTTTTTTTTTTTAAAATTTAACCTGTACTGTCCCACTGCTGGGCAAAGGTCTCCCCCAATTTCTTCCATTCCTTTCTGTTCTGTGCTACCTCCGTCCAATCTTTTTTAAACCTCTCGATTTCGTCGCGCCATCGTGTTGGAGGACGGCCTCGGGGTCGACCGGACAGAGGAACCCACTCCGTTGAGACTTTTGCCCATGTGTCTGGGAGTGGGCGGAACACGTGAGTCGTATGACTCCCATTTGAGCTTTGCAGATAAAAATTGTTAAATAAAACAAAATTTAATTAAAATTCATGAAATTTCTTTGCATCAGCGTCTTGATCAAATCAGCTTGCAAATAAGAAAGGCATCAAAATCAGTACAATGGCGTGGGAGCTGTGATGCCACATTATTTTTTTTGTACAAAATTCTGATTCCGAAAACTGCTCTGACAATTTCAATGAAATTTGCTTTTGCAATGAAAGCTTCCTTTAAGTAATTATTTTATCGATAGTGGTAAAATTTTGGACTAAAAAGTTTTTTTTTTTTTGTAAAAATTTTGTACCGCTCACTTAACTTAGTTCAATAGGTCAACAACGTGAGGGCTAAAGTCTGTGAAATGTGATGACGGTGGTTCTCCATTTTTTTATTTATTATAAGTACATTTATTTATTCAAGTGTACAGTTTTGCTGTCGATGATACCATATTAACAGAGGAATTTAAAAGTCAAATTTAGCTAATCTTATTAGAATTTTAGATAGGCATATCTATAACGCGATATGGCAACGCCTTTGAAAATTCAAACCGTTGAGACTTCATAATCTAGAGAAAGCTTTTATTCGCTGAAAAAACTGGAGGGTCTTAAATTGCTTTGATAATATGACACTTATTTAAAATACCTTAGGAGAGCGATATTAAAATTTTTCAAGGCATTTTGTACTCTCTGGATGTTAAGACAGTAAACAATACAACCAGTTTAGGTGGATTCATTAGGTCAGAGTGCGTTTTAAAAAAAAAAATCTAAACAGATATCTATTATCTATATGCGTAAGCAGATAGGTAAACTGCTCCTTGTAAGTTCAAAAATACTCATTGGCCACTAGGCCATGAAACGATAGTGTTAACGAGGTAAATACACCTAAAAACTAAAATAGTGGCCAGTTTATGCACAACCATCATCCATTAGCCATAGGGCGTCCACTGCTGGACATAGGCCTCCCCTATAGATCTCCAAAACAAATCGGTTGGTAGCGGCTTGCATCCAGCGTGATCCTGAGGTCTTAATTAGGTCGTCCGTCCAACTTGTGGGTGGACGGATGACCTAATCTTCTTCTTAAAAGTCTTACGCTGCGCTTGCCGGTGCGTGATCTCCACTCAAGAACTTTTCAACCCCATCGGTCATCAGTCCTCCGCGCTGTGTGCCCTGCCCATTGCCACTTCAACTTGCCAATCCGCAGTTTATGCACAATAACTAAAATCTATGGTGAAAATCAGTTGACGCACTTTCGTGCATAGACTGACCACTAATGTGGTTTTTACGTGTATGTTACTCGTTAACACTACTTATTCATGGTCGCTTCGTAAATTTGTCTGTAAAAAGCAAATATCCCAAAAAAAAATGAATTTTATGCGTTGACCGCGACGATGGGTCTTAACTCAGGTATCAGTAGACGAGAAAGCCGTGCGGTAGCCTAAGTAATAAGACACTCGTCTTACAATCGAGAGAAATGACAAGCTCAAATCTCGTAGTAATAAGTTTTTCGTAATTTATTTATTAACTGGCTTTTCGTTACTGGAAAAACTGCGTACGTCCGCAGAAGAAATAATCAGCGTAGTTGAATCCACCACCCTGAAATAGCCAAAGGCATGGTCTTATTCGTGCTTAGTGAAGTCCGTACAATATATCACTATATGACTATATATTTTAGTAAAGTAGAAGAGACTTACACCTAGCAATAGATTTCTTACGATTGAGATGATGATGATGTCAACATAAAGCAAAAATGTGGCTTCAACAAACAAAACAATGTTTCCCGAAACAAACGTCCTTGACACAAAACGAGCCAATAATTTCTTCAGCTTCCCGCAGTCTATTTGACTTTTAAAAAGGAAAACATAAATGAAAACTCTCCATGTAAATTCAGAGTTTCAGGTTAAGTGGCACTGAAATGTAAACTCTACGTACCTTGCAAGTGAGCTCAAAATAGTATGATGAGTTATGAAGAGGGCTATGCTTGGAGTCTGCGAAATCGGATAAGAAATGAGGAGATCCGTGGGCAAATCAAAGTCGGTAACAAAGCGCTCTGGATTAGCAAGTTGAAGTAGCAGTGGGCAGGTCACAGAGCACGGGCGACCGGTCACCGATGGGGTCTAAAGGCTCTCGAGTGGAGACTACGTATCGGTAAGCATAACAAAGCGCTCTGGATTATCAAGTTGAAGTAGCAGTGGGCAGGTCACATAGCACGGACTGATCACTGATGGCGTCTAAAAGCTCTCGAGTGGAGACTACGTATCGGTAGGCATATCAGACATTCGTCTACAAGATGACTTCATCAAAACCGTAGGATGCCACTTGGTGAAAGCCGTTTTCAACCGAGCTTATTTACATAATAAGCCTATGTCTATCAGTTGACGTCATATGGTTGAAATGAAGAGGAAATTTCATGTTGCCTAGAAATTTTCAGAGATTTTTTTTATGGAACTCAGTAATACTTGCACACTACTGCTTGGCGGGTATTAACTGGTAAAGTTGTAGTACTACGAGTATATCACCAAGGTATTATGAAGATGGAAAAAGATACCAGGCACGATGGACTGTCTCAATGACGGCAGATTACTTTTAGACGCTTCAGAGAGACCTTCTAGATGCTTCCCACAAGCGAAAATGTGTCAAAAGGAGTCTCAAGGGGATAACAAATGTGTTTGGTGCTTATTAATGAATGTATTTTAGATACTAAAAATAATATTTAAATTATATATTTAAACAATAATTATTTTTCGCAAAAAATGGCGAAACCGCCTTCCATCGTGTACAAAATTCGAATGTTTCGCTCGAATTGCTTACATTATTGTTGATTTATCAAAAACGGCCCAGCCGATTTCTGTAAAATTTAAATGGGACCACCTTCGGAGTATACCCTTTTGAACTATAGAAAAAAAATTCGATTCGGTTCACAATTGGCGAAATTATCGATGTTCATCGTGTACAAAATTCGGATATTTCGATCGAATTGCTTTTATTATTGTTGGTTATTTTCAAAACGGCTCAGCCGATTTCTGTAAAATTTAAATGGGACCACTTCGGGAGTATAACCTTTTGAACTAAAAAAGAATTTTTCGAAAATAGTCCAAGTTGTTCAAAATAGACACCTATATATTGTCAAAACACGAACGTTTTTTTTGGAGACTTGTGTTAATAATTTGTTGTATTTATTGTACTTCTGGCGGACTTTGCCAAAAAACACTACAAAATAGCTAGCGGTTTAATGGTAGTAAAACTTGCCCTACAATCGTGAGGTTGTGGGTTCAAATCCCGATCCAATACCGATACCGTACTAATAAGTTTCTTTGAAACTCATGTACGGAATTTCTCATTATTGCACTGGGTAGGAAAACATGCAATCTGCATACGTCCGTAGAAAGAGAGTTCACCAACCCGTAATGGGCCAGCGTGATGGATATGGCCTAGTTACCCTTCGTGGGTACGCTTACGTCTTGCAGTGAACTATTAATAAAAATCGGCCAAGTGCGAGTTGGACGCGCGCACGAAGGGTTCCGTACCGTATGGGAGCCCTATTCCTCTTGCCGTTATTAATAGCGAGCAAAAAACTCCTAAAAATCACGTTTGTTGTATGAGAGCCCCGCTTAAATATTTATTTTATTCCGTTTTTAGTTATAGCTTTTTGTTATAGCGGCAACAGAAATACATCATCTGTGAAAATTTCACCTGCCTAGCTATCATGGTTCATGAGAAACAGCACCGGTAACAGACAGACAGACGGACAGATGGGCAGACGGACAGACGGACATCTAAGTCTTAGTAATAGGGTTCCATTTTTTCCCTTTGGGTACGGAACCCTAAAAAGGCATGTACAAGTGATACAATGATGATAGTGAAGTCAAACCGCGACATGAGCCATTGTACATTGTGCTGTCTGTTTGCGTCAAAAACAGCTAATCTAAGCACAAATCCAATAAATTGGCCGTTTTCTTCCGTGAGCTGTAATGAGCGCTTCTCATTCAGCTCGCGCCTGGCCCGCTCTTGTCCGTGTGGGGCCATGAAATTGGTGAATCAATGAAGCTAAAATTTTCACCAATAAATTAAAAAAAAAACTAGTAGTTCTCGGAACAGTAGACCTCGCGGCACATCTCTTTAACTGAATCTTCATAAGTCTATATCTCGAATCTTTTTTTCCAAAAGTCTTTCTGAGCGTCTGGTGGACGCGACCCGTGACCAAAATGCTGGTGTTTATTTGGCTCAACGCATAAGCATTGCCATTCAGCGTGGCAATGCAGCCAGCATGCTGGGCACGCTGCCAACTGGCAGTAGGCTTGAGCATTTGGATTATCTTTAGACCTTCAAAGGTTTGAGGATGATCCAATGCTTTTTGTGTAATAGTAGTGTAGTTTTGTTGTAGTTAATAAAGGCACTTTTGCCCACTAATATTTTTTTTTACCTATTTAGTTGATACTCGCAAATATTGTTAGGATTAAGATACTTGATAATTTTACCAAATATTATCGAAATCAGCTGGTAAATAGTGTGACAGCAAATTTTCCCCCTTTTTGAGGGAAATGTTCCCCCAATCCAACATTGCCGACGACATAAAAATCCATTATACAACCTGAGTACCACGTTTTGTAGAGTTTCATTGAAAAATGCAACTTGCAGGAAAATCAACATCCGGATAGACGGAAGCAAAATCATCGTGCTGAAACCAACACCTTCGCTTCACTTTAGTCAATAACTGTTACCTGTAACTGTATACTTTCATATTTATCACAATTTCCAAAAACGTGCAATGCAGAATTGACTTGGTTTTCGCATCTAACTTTTTTTATTTTTTTTTATTCATTTAAATAACTTTTACAAACATTATACTTATTATATTGTCTTAAAACCTAGAATAGGTTTGTCTAGAAAACAGATTCTCGTAAAAGATAACTTCATTCTAGTTTAAAATTAATCTAATATTACCTATACTAAAATTACAATCAATAGATGATTGCTGCGCGCGATTGCTCAATAACAGCTGGTCAATAACAACCACATAGGTATATCCACATACGAAAATCAAATCAATGCTGCCCTTGCGTTGTAACATGTCAAAGGCGAGTTTTTAACTCGAAAATATAACAGGTTCCTATTGGATAGCACAATAACCTAAATATCACGTGGGCGAAGCTTTGAGCAAAAACTAATTCGTGAATTAAATAAATAAATATTTGAGGATATCTTACACACGGTCTCCAACCCCAAAACTAAGCAAAGCTTGTGATATGGCTGCCAGAGACTGATATACTACATAGACATATTTTTAAATACATACTTGTATAGATAGTAACTAAATAACACCCAGACACAGAGCAAACACCTATGTTCATCACATAAATACTTGCCCTGGGTGGGGATTGAACCCACGCTTTTTTGATCCAGAAATTATATAAGGCACTAACCACTGAGCTACCGAGGCAGTCAATTATTATAATAGTGTAGCAACCATGTCTGGGTTCACAGCTTGCTGGTACGGATGCAACCGAAATAAATTATTATAAAAACATAGCTTTTTAAATACAAGCTTTTGAGATCCTGGATAAGAGTAGCAGAAGAGTGCTAGCCAATACAAGTAAAACGAGCCCAAACACGACGGGTTTATCTGGTTTAGTACAGGAGTTTCTATGGCCACCTTCCGACTCCGTCATCAGATCTGCTTCGTGGTACAATATTATTGCATTGTCACGCGATATAAATATGCATGCAAAAATTCAGCTCAATCGGAAACCGGAAAGTTGGTCAAATTTAACTTGCAAGATTCCACATATAGGTACATACATCCATTAGAAATTAAATAAAAGTTTGTAAAAGCAGCAATACACAGCGAGGCGCGCGTTAGGTATAGAAATCGGACAGTAAAAAGCGTGCCTATGACAAAACGACGACGACAAAAAAAAATGAAACCTATGTACCAAGTTTCGTCGAGATTCGATAAAAATGCGATCTCTAGAGGAAAATCAACACCCAGACAGACGAAAGCTAAATCGTCGACTGAAAACGGAGATCTCTCTCACTTCGATCACTCGGTCAATAATGTCCAGCAGAGGACATTCTACGGCTGATATTCATGGTGATGATTATGATTGAATCTGTACCTACTTACCTACTTCCTAATACGAGAAAAATTACAATGTAGCAACCATTGCTGGTTTCACAGCGCACTGGTTACGGATGCAAGCGAAAAAAGCAGCAATACAAATTGATGATTATGAGTCTTGACTGTAGGTACTTCCTAACTTAATTCGTGAATGATAACAGTGTAGCAACCGTCGCTGGTTTCACAGCCCGCTGGTTACGGATGCAAGCAAAAAAAGCAGCAATACACAGCGAGGCGCGCGCGTGACCTGCTACCGCGATGGCGAGTAATGACATTGTAATGTTTCCTCTTGTGCACTCTTTTGTACATCGCTGGGCTTACCAATGAACTAATGTACTTAAATATTTATGTACGGGGTGTATCTCTACACATATTCTAAAGGAAATCATTATTTTAAGATTCGTTTGTACTTATCCTCTGTTTGTACTTTTACTGTCTTTTCATCCTAAGGTCCTAACGAGTGTAATTTATAAGGTTCTGAATAACGTAGAATCAAGCGCATAATTTCGGTCTTATATAAAAAATACGCTCGTGAGACCATACGAGCGCATTTTTAAAACTTTCTTTTTTCAATAAATACATTTCCGATCCCACTATCCCACCCCGGCAGGGCAAAAAATCTGTTGTTTCATAAATAGATTAAGTTCGTATGTATAGACCGGGAAGTAAGTAACACAAAAATCAACCGTTCTTTTCTGCAAAATGGTGCATGCAACTTTATAATAAGTACTTAGTGCATTATATTCAAATAAGAATAAAGAGGTACTTTATTGATTTGTTTACTTTTTTAACAAAAATATAGGTGATAATAATTATTTTTCGCAAAACGTGGCGAAACCGCCTTACATCGCGAACAAGATTCGAAAATTTCGATCGAAATGTCGACATTATTATTGATTTATCAAAAAGGGCTTAGCCGATTCCTGTAAAATTTAAATGGGACCACCTCGAGAGTATACACTTTTGAACTAAAAAATAATTTTTCGATTCGGTTCACAACAATTGTCGAAATCATCGATGAACATACACAAAAAATTTACATACAGCAAACATAGAATCTTCTCCTTTTTGAAAGTCGGTTAAAAATTGACTGATTACTATAAAAACGCATAACATTTCTTTATGTATACGAGTAATGTTTATATTTCTATTAACATAAATGAAAGTACAGCAACTTCGAACTAGGCTAACCCTGTATCACAAAACCTACTACGATCAATAAGTCGATTGTAATAAAGCTTCGTATTACTAAAGGAATTCAGACATAAAATTTGGATGGACATTTTTTTATTTGCAAGATCAAAAAGGTATTTGTAATTATATTTTGATCTTAATTTTATACTAACTAACTTACAGGTACATGTCACCCTGTTTCATAGCAAAGTTTTGGCTAAACATTTATGCTAAACAGTGTCATAGAAAGAAACATTTAAAAGAAACGAGCAAAAATAAACCCTTATAGTAAATTTGGTAACAGTTTGAGTTCACAATTTCTGATACCAAAATTATTTAACTTATGTTTAGTATTAGACACATATCTAGGTAGATTTAACATAATGAAGGTACAAAACGGGCACACCACAAAAATCCAAAAACAACACATAAAAATTAGGCAACTCTCTGCCCCACGGGAAACATTTCGTAATAAAAATCCACTAAATTATCATAAAAGAAAACCTTCAAAACACAGGTGGAAAAATAAAGGACAACATTTTAAAAGTAATATTTATTTAACTCTGTACACTGCATGGTAAATAGGCGGTGGTCAGAGTAATGGCGGAAATAAATATTAACAGCTGAAACACTGCAACTGTTTCACTCGCATGTTTGCAAGTTTAAGTTTGCGACATTTTCGCTATACGAAAAAGCACTTTAATAAAGATTTAAAAAAAAAAAGTTTAAGTACATACTCGTAACTTGGAGCAAATATCTATAGAGTCATAATCGTACAAAAAAAGTGTCCGAGCCCGAACTCTGCCCAAGCTACGTAGTGGGCAGGCTTTTTAGTTCGTAAGACGATGGCAAACTGACTACAACGCCACGCGATGCCAAAGTGCTCGGTAACCGAGCACTTTGGCAATTATTAGGTACTGCACTAATTAGGTGATATAACGTCGAGATTCGAGAAAACGGGTGTGAATTATGTAATGTACTTTCACTTAGGACTGTGGCTCTGTAATATTTGCTTAAAGGTTCATAAGCATTGAATTTCTAAAAACCCTGTCAGGCATTTTTCAATCATACCTAACACCAATAATGAACTATTAATTTTCCGAACACTAGACCTCGTGAACGCAGCTCTTTAACCGAATCTTCAGAAGACTTTATTATATCGGCTCGTTATGGACCGATTTTTCTTATTTCTACTCGCTAATAATGTTAGGATTTAGATACTAAATAATTTTCCCCCTTTTTGAGGAAAACACTTCCCAATCAAAAATTGCCAACGCCAAAACATTCATTAATAAATAGTCATAGAATCTGTGTATTGTAGAGTAAAACCAACATTTGGGCAGACGGATAAAACGGATATACCTCGCGTTCGCTTGATCAAAAAGAAAAGTTGGTTTTATATGCTTTGATTTAACAGAAAAGATCAAAAAAATCTGTTAAGTATCGTTGTTTGTTTTTTTTTTATTTCTTTTGAATACGGTACCTATGTGCACAGCATTACAAAAAACTTTAATGCTAAGACTACCTGCGAAATGACAAAAAAAAAGAAATGTCAGCTATTCCATTTAAAAAGTTCGTTGACCTTAAACAAAATGTATAGATAAAAAATGTAAATAAAGGGGATCCTGGTGAACATATGAGTTCACAGGGATCCCTTGGGGGATCAGTCTGGGGGATCCTGGTGGACGAACTCATTTTTTTTTGCGGTATCGCAATTGGTCCCTTTTGTAAAAGTTGTTGTAAGTACAGTAAATGTTAATGATTAGCATACGGATATATTTCTTGCAAATATCTGCACTTTTAAAGCAAAACGAATATATTTGAAAAAAAAAATATATCCATAGAAAAATGTCGTTCAGCTGCGACAAAGTGTATGAAACAGCTGTTTCTTTTTGAGTGCTGTCAAAAGTAGCAGAACAAAAGTTGTTTGTTTTGATGTTAAGAATAAGCCCCTAAAAGGATGCTAATTGATTAGGAATAACCCTATATAAATGATCTAGCGATATGTAGGACCACACCTTTTTTTGTGCGGCCGCATTTTAACCGCTCCTAAAGGAATATAAATTTCAATTTTAAAATCTCCATATTGCCGTACTGTGTCGCGAGCCCCGTTATAATTTAAGAAATAAAATCTTTCATAACACACATGATATTTCACCATATTTATTTTCCGTTTGAATCATTTATTTATTTAAATAGGCTAGCGTTTAACCACATTTTTCTTCTACTTCTTTTCTTAGCCATAAAACGATTACTGCTGGACATAGGCCTCCCCTATAAATCGCCAATAAGACCTATTGGAAACGTCTTGCATCTAGAGCGTAAATAGCGTAGTTTGACTAGGTATTTATAGCGATCACCAAAGTTAAGCACCATTCGGCACGGTCAGTCTTCGGATGGGTGACCGCGGGTGGTATATAACAACTGAACTGATTGTTTTAATCGATAAGTCATGTCAAAGGCCTCTAGGTGGCTTAAAAACTCTGACACTAGCCCTCCAGCCTATGCGAACTTACATCCCTATATTGCCAAAAAAATCAAGTTTCTTTACAATGCACTGACATGAGAACAACACAGGTAAAGCATTGTTCTACTATACATGTTCCAAATGTATTACCCATAGAGGTCTTGATAGAGGCCTTCTCTTTACTGGTCACGCGAGACACTTATCTGTAGTTAATAAGTATCTAATGCAATATAGCCACATATACATGCTTACATAACATAAATAAACAAATACCTGTTGGGGGGACATCTTACATACGGTCTCTGACCCAAAATTAAGCAAAACTTGTGATGATACTGATAATTATACACATACTACAATTTTTTTTTTAAAATATAAACATATTTATGTAGACAACAACATTCAGACACAGATCAAACACCTATGTTTTCACCTCTTAATTAGTTTATGTATACTTTTCAGCCAAAGTTTTGCGTAAAAATATTACTTTTTGGAGGCTCCTAAATTTAAGGTAATTTAAAAAAACTGTCAAAACTACGAGTAAGACGTATTAGCCTAGCGATTGAAGTGCTGATTACATGAAAGAAAAATCACTTAAATCGACTGATATTTAGAGGTAGATAACAGCTTATTGTTTTTGTATGGACAATTCGGCGCCTCACAATTATTGGCTTACGCTCAGGAGTTATAGTTACCTACTTATAGTCACTGCATTGCAGAATGCACTGTTGTATGAACGCAAATGGATTGAGTAATTAGTTATGTACTGCGAGTCATCCATCAGCCATAGGACGTCCACTGCTGGACATAGGCCTCCCCTATGGATCTACAATACGACCGATTGGTAGCGGCTTGCATCCAGCGTGATCTTGCGGTCCTAAAGAGGTCATCCGTCCACCTTGTTGGTGGACGTACTACGCTGCGCTTGCCGGTACGTGGTCTCCACTCGAGAACTTTTCGACCCCATCCGTCATCAGTCCTTCGCGCTATGTGCCCTGCCCATTGCTATTGCAACCTGCCAATACGCTGGGCTATGTCAGTAACTTTGGTTCTTCTCCGAATCTCCTCATTCCTGATTCGATCTCGCAGAGATACTCCGAGCATAGCCCTCTCCGTAGTACTGCGAGTAATAAAAAAATATTATTGTGTAATTATTGGCGCTACACGTATGTAGTTGCGATATGAATCAGTTTCGTGCGGAATTTGGTCGAAATGACATGTCACATCTGGTAAGATTCGTAGCATTACCTACTAGAGCAATCCTAAACAAATAAACAGAGTATCCAATTTCTATCGAAGGGAAAAAACTACGAAAAGGTACTTTTGCTCACAATGCTGTCTAGGGATGAGCTTTTGTACATCTATAGGTACTTCATACATTTTAAGTATATGTGAATTCTGAAACTTTTAAGAAATAATAAGAAATCTTTTAAGAAAAATAAGTAATTTTTAAAAAAGAAATCTTTGACAAAAGAAAATAAAAAAAACAATACAGTTCTTATTTAATACAGTAATTATAACATGATTCTATCTAAGTGATGGGAACAGGGTGGATTTGATCAAATACTTGTACAAGCTCATGCGGCAAACATTGTTTTAGCAATGAAATAAAAAATTAGGGGCTGGCCTTTATCACCAAAGATATGATTATTTTTCACGAAAACTGGCATATCCGACTTCAATCGTGTACTGAATTTGAATAGTTGTTATCCACAGATCAATATATCATCAACGTGGTTATTTTCATTTTATGGTTCATTTTTATAAAAATAACTCAGCCGATTTTGATAACATTTAAGGTCTCATTGGTGCTGAACTGAGTATGAGATCACGCCTCACGCTACTATACGTACAGCTGTTTACTGCTTTACATTATAAACATATAGCAACAATAGTACATTGTTCACCGAGAGGAGAAAGTGACCGGAATCGCACTTTCTCTCGAGTGATACATAGTGCTTTATACTTCACCTACTTTCTTTACTAATTGAAATTTATATTGAAATTGTTGCAGTTAGTGAAGCTTAATGTAACACTTGAAAATGGCGCCAATGGCGTCTGCAATTTTCACATGTTCTTTTTTCAAATTGTTTGACACCATCCAACACACAGCTAGTGGCCAGTGTCATTTTGCGAACTTGGAGATAAAAACTCACTGTAAAAACTTTTTGGCTTTTGATATTTAGGTTACCAGCGCATAGTCTTACCGAAAATTAAAAAAGAAAAACCACGTAAGAAATGGATTTTCATACACTTTTCTCTCCCGCTCAGATGCGTTTACTCCCCGCATATTTGTTCGATGTGCAATGACGTACTTTCTACCGTAAATTTGATAAAGTATCAAGGTACTTTCCGAGCAGGTGTAGTATAAAATACACTTTTAAAATTAGAATCACTCTGTCGCAGAACTTTGCATTTTCTTTTCTATTTATCTGATCGGACATCCCTATTTTCAATTAAAGTCCATTGAGTGACAGACCTACCCTTATCCTTGATGCCGGGGTTTTATTTTGTGAACAAATAGAACGGATAAAGGGATATTGTAGTGGTGAAATAGGACATGGGGTGACTTCGAAAGACTACACTACATCATTATTTATTTTATTTATTAAGCGACTAGGTACTCTGTTTACCTTATTGTCGGCTGATAAATAAAACATTTTATTACTAAGGAGTTTAACTTATTTATTCTGTTACCATGTTATGATCCAAAACGGCTTAATATAATGTTAAAAACATTATGCAATAACTAAATTTAAAACTTCTTCTTACATTTCGGATTTCGGCGAATATTTCTTTCAAAATAGTTAAAATGTTTTGGGAATAACATAATGATTTTTCACAAAAATGGTACAACCGCCTTCCATCGTGTACAAAATTCGAATATTTCGCACGAATTGTTAACATTATTTTTCATTTATCAAAAACGGCTCAGCTGATTTTTGTAAAATTTAAATGGAACCACCCTTTCGAACTAAAAAATAATTTTTCGATTCGGTTCATAATTGGCGAAGTTATCGATGTTCATCGTGTACAAAATTCGGATATTTCGCTCGAATGGCTGACAATATTGTTGGGTTTTTCCAAAACGGCTCAGCTAATATCTGTAAAATTTAAATTGGACCACCTCGGGAGTATACCTTTTCGAACAAAAAAAGAATTTTTCGATTCGGTTCATAATTGGCGAAATTATAGATGAACATACAAAAAAAAACATATACACGAACATAGAACCTCCTCCTTTTTGGAAGTCGGTTAAAAAGTGAATGTACATACTCATTATACCAAATCCGTCAAAGCAAGGCAAGCTCGTATATGCATTTATACGCTTATGAAGATTTAGTTACTGAAATATGCCGCAAAATCTAGCTATTGAAAATGAGAATTATTTTGCACGTCAGGCGAACTACTAGTGATTATTTTTTAATCCTACTAATATTATAAACGCGTAAGTTTGTATGTATGGATGTTTGTTACACCTTCACTTTTGAATTGATTTGCAACTTTGCAATAGTAATGCTTAGATATCAGAATAGCACAGAGGTTACAATTTATAAAGAAATTGCTTAAAACGAAGTTTACCCGATCAGCTAGTAAGGAAATATTTTAAAAAATCGGCCAAGTGCGAGTCGGACTCGCGCACGAAGGGTTCCGTACCGTATGGGAAAAACATCATCTGTGAAAATTTCAGCTGCCTAGCTATTACGGTTCATGAGATACAGCCCGCTGACAGGCAGACAGACGGACAGAGGTACATCGAAGCCTTAGAATTTAAATTATATAATTCATAATTAATTAATCATTTTCAATTTCTCATTAGTGTAATTCGTGTATGCGGTACTAATTGAATAAATAAATTAAATTAAATTAAATTAGTAATAGGGTCCCGTTTTTACCCTTTGGGTACGGAACCCTAAAAAACTACTTATTAAAAATAATCGCTATTAGTTTCACCGGTATTATCGGAGTTCTATTTATAATTTTGTGCTAAATTGTACCTATGTAGAATTGTAGAGTCTTGCTATCCAAGCTAAGCTGGTTCAGATTTGCGCCAGTTTACTCCGCCAGAGGCCGCCTTATCGACCTCAGAGATAAACCTTTAAAGCAGCAAAGTTCTGGAACATTAGTTCAGAAGCACAAACTTATAGGCATCCTTATCTTTCACCCTGACCTCAGCCACAGAATAATTGGTACCAGTTGGGTAACTAACAATGCCAAATATTGGTCATAAATATCCAATTATTTATTCGACTTCAAAAATGAGGTTTACAATTAGACTGTACGTTTTTTGACCGAAGTGAAGTGAGGTCTGTGGTTCTACACGATGATTTTGCTTTCGTCTGTCCGGATGTTATTTTTGTATAAATACAGGTTGTATTATTTTTAACCAACTACCAAAAAGGAGGAGGTTCTATGTTCGTCTGTATTTATTTTTTGTGAATACTTTTGATAATTCCGCCAATTTTGAACCGAATCGAAAAAATATGTTTTAGTTCGAAAGGGCATACTCCCGAGGTAGTCCCATTTCAATTTTAGAGAAATCGGTTGAGCAGTTTTTGAAAAATCCATAATAATGTTAACAGTTCGAGCGAAATATTCGAATTTTGTACACGATGGAAGGCGGTTTTGCCATTTTTTGCGAAAAATAATTATTATGATCATTCATTTTTCGTTTGGTGGTTTTTGGTTAACTTCAAAGGTTGTCCCATTTAAATTTTATCGGAATCGGAATTTTATCATATTTTTCCGTTGTGTCTCTATAAATTCACGATTGTCATTTTAAAGTGTCATTTTACTATCCTTGCTAGATAGTTGCATACAAAATATTGTTCTTAATTTCTATATATTTCAATTCTACTTCACCGGCACTATTTCTACTTCAACGGCAATAGAAGTCATGTATTAAAAATCTCTACTTTTGTTGTAGCAGTAAGGTTCAAGAAGGCTTTTGAAGAGTCAATTGAAGAAAAATAGTTATATTTGTTGTCTAAACTAGTTATGCTTCTGTTTCTCTACCTCTAAATTAGCTCTGACCGCCGCTCCTTACCTAATTCTGGAAGTTAGTCGGACCACTACAACATCTCTGAATCTGTTAATTGACCTAAACAAGTATTTTCTATCAAGCCAATAGATAAAACGAAAAAAAGTTCTTAATTCGTCGTTAGGTTTTTTTTTTATCCCTCCAGTATCAGATTTTTCCGTTCTTTGCGGGTTCACGAGTGTTATTTAACGATCATAATTGAGGAAAATGAAATAATGAAAAATATATCGAGCTTAGGAGGTAATACATTACCTTGTACAATATTTAATTATTTGCTTTATTTGTTTTGGAAAATGATTTTCCTATTATTTTCTTTGATTACTTTTCATATATTTATATATTTTATTATCTTTTGACATTGCTAATAAAATATGGCGGCGTTATGGTGGCCATGAACAAATATCAAATTAAAAAAAATTAAATTCCATTTAAATTAAGTATTCAATGCGGTTGCTTTACTCTACGCATTTATTGAATATATTTTAATGAATTTTTGGAGCTAAACACAGTCTGGTCCCTCTTTTCAAGATCTTTTTTCAGCGTGTAAAGAAGTCATTATGTATAGCAAAAAAAACCCACTTTCGTTAAAGCAGTTTGGTTCAGGGTGGTTTGGTTCTTTTATAGAGTCAGTTGAAGAGGTTTTGTCAAATAATACCTGTTGTTGTTGTCTTAAGTTGTTAGTTGTACTTCTGTTTCTCAACCTCTAGATTAGGTAGATTAGGTAATGCTGGAAGTTAGTCGGACCACGCCAACATCTCGAAATCTGTTAATTGACCTTGACAGGTAACTTCTATCAGGCTTATGGATAAATGGATCATTTTCAATATCGAGATACGATATCTTAATTGAAAGGTTGTTCTACAAACCATACCTCTTTAACGAAATTTAGTTTAATAATCACCCTTCGTGGGTAGGCCTACGTCCTGCAGTGGACTATTAAAAAGGCTGATACAGTACAGTACAGTACAGTTTAATACTAATAATTTGTTCTTAGACTTTTAGAGGATAATATACTCATCATTAGCTTTACCTACGGATTTCCACAGCATTTTTTAATTTGACCGGTACAAAACGTAGCCTGTACACTTCGTGACCCTTAAACTATCCATGTATTAGCCTAAACCGAAAAGAGATGATTCAGGTCATCATTACAAACAACTTTTACTTTGGGACTAACCCAAAATTTGAAAAAAAATCTGCTGTTTCATACAATACGTATTGCAACTCTGAATCGACAAAATGTATGACACAGCTGATTTTCTTCTCGAATTTGTTGTTGGCCCCATAGTAAAAGTTGTTCATAATGATGGTCTTAATCACCCCTTTCGGCTTAGAATAGAATAAGAAAATAACCCTGAATAATATTCGTGCATAAAATTAAGTGAACTCGTCTCTACGTTGCCGTGTGAAATAGTAGTAAACAAACTAATAACAGTGCTATGCGAGACGAGCCCGCGTGCTAGTACTCCAACCTTGAGAAAGATCGCCAAATGCGATCGAAACTATAGTAGTATCCTACTAAAAATCAAACGTGAGTAACACCTGTGTTTTACTTAATTAAAATGTACGAAAACCACGTTAGCTTACATAGTGAAACTAATAAACCAACAAACACAGTTTCAAATTTTGTTATACTTATTTATTGATAACAATAGAGCTACCTAGATGTCAAAAAATGTTCAATAAAATAATTAAAGCAGTTATAAATTAAATGATTCAAGAATAAAGTGAAATACTAATCATTTTACAATATTTATTATAATTTGATCAACTTTTACTATAGGATCAATCCCGTGGTTGCAAAAAAAGTTTTTAATCTTATTTTCAACCAACATAAAGAAGGACGAGGTCAATTCGTTTTCACAAATTAAAATCAGCTCATGCATACATTTTTCTAAGAGCTATTTTTGATTTTGTATGGAAAAGCTTGTTTGTTTTCGCGATTTCACGACTAGTTCCATAAAAACCAATAATATCCTACAGTATGTCCGTCCCAGAGATTCGAAATGTTGGATATATTTTGATTTAATACCTTCGAAAAATGATTCGATTGGTTTTTAATGTTTTACTGCTAGTGACTATAGAGAACTCTCTATAGTATTAGTACTCTTTTGGAAATCCTTTCTGACCTAAATAGTCCGCAAAAAAACAAATAAAATTTTAAACCTCTAAAAGCTTTTGCTGATTAGTCATTAGTCTAATCAGCTAAACACCGAGATCTACTTATTATTTTAAATACTATTTTGTATAACTTACGAACATCATTATGAACCACTTTCGAGGCACTTTAATTTTGTTAGAAGCCAACGCTTTAAAGTTTTAGTTATCTTTGAAATTAACAATTAAGCCCGTTGCTTAAACAGCAATTTAGAGAGAAACTATCAAAATTAACCAAAGTTTTAAGTTAATTTTAACACGGAAATTAGAGTAGTAATAGTTCGCTGCAATTACTAACTAGCAACAAATTATTTTCAACTTTACCATTGAGTTTTAAGTTATTTTACAAGGATTGGTCCATGATTTTACAATTAGGTACGTTAAAAGAAATTATTGTATCGACTAGCGTGTATGACGTAGCGTTAACTGAACTAAAATTTTCCAGTTTAATAGTTTTTAATTTTATAACTTAAGTAATTTATGAAACGAGCAAAAAATAAATTAACAAACAAATTCTATCCAATATTTGTTTTGGTCAGAGGTTTAAGGAATCTCACAAGGTTTTTGTTTAAAATTGTATACTGAACTTTTTATAGATTGAATACAATCAATCGTATTTCTACAACAAGGCATAGCTCAAGATTGTTTTCTAAACAGTATCTAGCACTGGAAATAAAATTGTCTATCAGTACAAATGTAACGACAAGTAAACAATAATGGGAAACAATTTATTTCCTTGATGTGTTGTTTGCCACCAGTACGAAACATCCTGATCATATCCTTGCTTTTAAGCTTTTTGACCTTTAATTATAATGTTATTGGAAAAACAATTAGCTGAAACGTTAGTGTAGTTATCCTATAAGCCTAGTGCATATTTTATAAGTCTAGGTAATAAGACTAAACTCGTGACAGTAACCAGACTGGAGCTAGAAACGTAGACAGCGTCTATTTCTTTACTTGACAGCTCAAGTTTCTAGCGGTAATGATACTTTTTAGACAAATTAGTGCTTAAATATTTTCTTTCTTAAATTAAGGTATTTTGACTTTTGAGCGGCGCGTGTGTGAGCGTCCCCGCCGCTCGCACCTGTCTCTGTCCCTGTCTCTCGAGGTTCTCAGTTAAACGGTCAGACTATAGGCCCGTTATTCACCAGCAGCCAATTTCTGAACTAAGAATTTACGAACTTTTGTTGATTTTGTCGAGAATGTTTGCCAAAAATGGTTTTTTTGGAGGCCCTGCAACTTTTATAGTTGTATAGTGCGAATAGCTGTTGTTGCTTGATTCATTAATATATTTTGGAAAAAAATAATGTTACGAGATGGGTTCTTGGATACTCAGTTAAAACGCCGATTATTCACTTTGCACTTTATTGCACAAAATCACAGTACACACGACACAACTGGTTCGCACAAACACGTCACACTGGCACTGAAATTCACACAACTAGTCACTTCACAATCACTGGTACCGCACTTGAACACGAGATGTTTTCGCTCCGGTATAAAACGCGATAACTGCCACGAACGAAAACCATCGCCCTATTTATATCGGAATAAGGGTTCTCCAGAAATCTGTAGAATATTCGGTGCCATTGTGACTGACAAAGTAAACAAGTGTAAAGTTCGAGAAACCCTATTGTTCTTAATTATTACGAAAACACCACAAAAAATCTAACAAACAACAAACAATAGACGCAAGACAAAGGCCGGTGCCGCCTAAGTCATAAAACCATAAATCTCGCGATTAGGTGTAAACAACTAGCCGTCGTACCGCGCGCGGCCAACTGCGTAACAATAATTATGAATTATTTCACTATTTTCAAAATAACGAAAAAATGTGTTAAGTTTGTAGAGCCACAACAGCACCAAGGACATTTTAGCCGCTTTAGGACATTCTTCTAATAGCTCATATAATAAGGATCAGAATTTGTACGTCGATTTGACTTTACTTATTTCGGGGCTGAAATCTACCGCGCTGTGAGAAAGAAAGAGAGCAAAGAGTCATTAATCTTATTTTTAAGCTTTATATTACGATTTTTAATTTTTATGGATTGTGTAGCTTAGACTGTAATTAGGCTTTTTGAATCATATGGGTATTGGTTTTTGAAAGCTTGATTACTTTTTTGACGATGGCTGCTAACTTCACAAAAATGTTCACTTTATTTGGTCGAATTATATTGGCTGCTAGGATTGGCTGCCAACTTCACACCACCGGTTTTTCGACCCCATCGCTCATTAGTCCTCTGTGCTATGTGTCCTGCCCACTGCCATCTCAACTTGCCCATGCTGGGCAAGCTTTGCCCCCCTTAAATTTTTTATTTTCTGTTTTTAGTATTTGTTGTTATAGCGGCAACAGAAATACGCTACCTGTGACAATTTCAACGTTCTAGCTTTCACCGTTCATGAGATACAGCCCAGTGACAGACAGATGGACTGCGGAGTCTTAGTAATAGGGTCCCGTTTTTACCCTTTGAATACGGAAACCTAATTAACTTTCCATTGTAGAAAAAAAATATGCGATTCTTAACTTCTTAGTAGCATTCAGGTGTAATGCAAATGTAATGCAACCCGCGGTCACCCATCCGAAGACTGACCGTGCGTTGGTTGACTTTGGTGATCGCTGACAGACACGTAGTCAAACTACCTATAAGATCTACAAAAAACGTTGACTTAAATAACATTTCAAAAATCAACAATCTTTCCCGACTCCGCCGTCTTAAAAGCTTATTCCTCTCTAAGTATCATGAAAGCACAAATGTTTACTATCACTAATGGGTGCTTCCTTCGGTTAACCAGTTAATCGATCTTTGTTTACTTGGCCCCGTCTAATTTGAAGCATTTTGAACTTTAATAACCGCACTTAAACGGCAAAATTAGTTTGTAATGTCGGTATCGGGAGAGACGTAATAGTGCAAGGGTTAAAATTTGATATTATAATAGCGAGAAGGGTTTAAGGTTGTAGATGCGGAATTCTAGAAAGGTTGATAATAGTTAGGGAAATATGAGTAGGAAACGTTTTGGTATTAAGAGGATCGTGAATCGACCAGTGTTGTCGCGATTTCTGTACAACATGAAAAAAATCAGTACATTTTTGATAAAACTAATGTTTTATTAAAAATGTACCGATGAAAACATTTTCACTCCTTGAATTGTAACAAAATGTTATGTTTTTGACCGACGAACCGGAGGAGGTACTCAATTCGACGCGTATATAAATATTTTTTTTATGTATAACCACGCATAACTGTTTTCATGGTAGTCCGATTTCAAAAATTGTTATTTTATTTCAAAGAGTGTACTTCGAAATTGGTCCCATTTAAATTTTATCAAAATCGGCTGAGCCATTTTCAACAAATCAACAATAATGTGAAAAATGCTAAATCGATCCGTGCGAAATATTCGCGAATTCTGTACACGGGTGAAGTCGGTCATACTATTTTTTGCAAAAAATGATTATTGGTGTCAATCGCTTGAGTGAAAAATATTGCACGCTATGCTTGTATGTGTTGCTGCATGTAAAAAAAAAATCACTCAAATCACTTTCAATGTGAACTTAACATATTATTACGTAGATACCTTAGTACAGTCACCTTCTTGACTATTTTTGACTTAAACACAGTCTACGTAACTTAATCTAAGTTCTGTTGCTCAACTTAACTTTTGATAAGTCAACAACCCTTGTACGAGTACGTAGCTTAGACGTAAGATAGGTATTAGACTTTGTCAAAGACATTTCAAACAAAGTTCTTTACAATAATTTCATATTAAATTCTTCAGTAATGAGTTATTAAAATATGGTGAGTGGTCTGAGTGGCGTATAATTCTTGATTGTAATAATTTTACTAAGCTTTCAATTTTCTGTTTGAAAATAAAATTATAGTGTTTTCTTACACAAAAAATATTAATTTCGTTTAGGTAAAACAGGTACATAATTGGTAAAAGATAATCTTTTTAATACCTACTAATGCTACTTACTTATACTTTCTTTTTAGAGCATCATTGGCACAGTGGTTTGTGACCCTGACTCCTGGGTCAAAGAGGCATGGGTTCGATTATCACCCAGGGCAAGCATATTTGTGATGAACATATACATGTTTGCTCGGGGACTGATTTCGCCGCGGGCTATTTCCGGATAGTTTCTTGCACTTGTACGTAGATTTTCAACTTATCCTTCAATTCGCTATGGTATTATGTTGTGGAGCCGTAAAACATATTTTATTAGGATTCTGTAGTAAAACAAGGAACCCTTATAAATTAGTTGTGTCCTTCCGTCCGTCTGTCCGTCTGACCCTACCTATTTACATCATACTTGTTTTTTATTACCATCGTCACCATCTACGGAAGCCTATAATATGCATGTCTCGACACGTACTTGACAACTTATTACTTTCTGAGTCGATAATTCCATCTATAATGTATCGAATTGCGCCGTAATCCGGCATCCTTCCTCATTATCCCAGTTCTTTCATTTTCAACGCGTAATTCAGGCATGTGTATTCTTTCAATTTCCTTCTGGATGACATCATTTCATGAATAGTTTTAGCGTCTATTGTATTGGGTAATTTGTGTTGAAGTGCGGCTTTTAAGTCGTCCTATTATTTCTGGGGATATTTTGACTTTAGCCAGCGTAACCACGGTAATTAGATATCATTACCGTGGTGTAGCCGTCCCTTGTAAAGCTTTTCTTGTTAATATAAGCATTTGTATCGGGGTCCATTCGAAAATTTCGGCATAGTCTTCTATAACTTGAACGTAAATGGCGTTATCAGGTCCTCGGCCAAGAAGTTGGAGATGATCCTCATCATTGCAGAACTGCCGTCTTGCTGAACTGCTGCTCTTTATCGGTCATTGGGTATGCGTGTTGTTCTTTTTCGGCGAAGAAGAAAAATAAAAACAACGGGTTGCACTCCGGGTGTGCAGGCAGAAGTGAAAACTTGAACATTAAGGTTGTGCATTTTTTTTATGTTCTGGAATGGTTAGGAATTAATTAATTTCGCACGAATTGCTTTATTTATCAGTTTAAAAGTACTAACATTTATGTGGTAAAATACAATAACACACGGACACTCGCGCAAGCGCCCTGCGCCGCTTAAACGAAACAGCAAGAGCATAGAACAGAAAGAATAGAAAGGGGGATATTACTTCTTCTACTACGCCCTGCCGGTCTACTCTCCCTCCATCTTACAAATTTTCGATTAGGTTCCGTTTTCTGACGCGAGTTTAACATTTTTAGCAATACAGGGGTGGCTTATCTAGAAAATTAAACGTAGTTATTTAGAATTACTTTATTCACATTTAACGTGTTTTTACAACTTATTCGTCTTAATCACTTTTCGCCATCCTTGAGAATGTGTCACGGAAGTAGGTACAATCTTATTCTTAAATCGACTTTCTCTTTCACTCTCACCTGTCATTATAACACGTCTTCAGCTTTAATCCTGTTACGTTTCATTCTACTCATCATTCAACAATTTATTGTAACAACATGCAAAGGGTATGTACCTAATCGATAAAATTAAATATCTTTACTACATCAGTATGCATTTAAAAATAAGTGGATGTGGTATAATCACAAGTCTTTGGCAACCATATCACAAGCTTTGCTTAGTTTAAGGTCAGAGACCGTGTGTAAGATGTCACCTGATATTTATTTATTTTGCGCATGGTGCAAAGTCTAGCCTACGGTAAAATATTTTCTTTAGCCATGAATCTTTGCGTTTACCTGTTGTTTCCTCTCTTCAAAATAACTTTCAAGAGGTAAGTACTTAAAAACAAATATACATAATTTGAAAACTCATAAGCTTCCTGAAAGTAGGTCAAACAGAGTAAATAATGCGGTGGCTGGTGAAACAATTCTCCACGTTTGTTCTCCACCTGATATCTCTGTGATATATTGTAACACCGTAACGGTTAGTTAGGGCAAGTTTACTCTGTGTTTTATAGATGCACACTTATTTATTAGTTGTATATTTATTTCGGAGTATGAACCAAAGCGGTCTAGAGCGTGTCGAGATATAGACTTATACTTATAGTTAAAAGTATATTATGCTGCTAAGTCTGTTGTTAGGGGAACTACTTCGTTTGAAAATTTTAATCCACTTCTAAAAGACAAAACATGGTCTAACTATTTCGAAGTAGTTAAGTACGTTTATTAATAGGACGGTAAATGTTTTGTCAAATCCCTATAACAGAGATAATGAGGAAAACATGGTATTCTAGAATTGTCAGAAGCAAACATTAAAGGCCGCGCCTGTAATGGCATTTTGGCATCGCGCGTTCGTGCGTACTCCCCCTTATAATAATATCTTGACATTTAATATACGAGGTACAAGTCAAAGCTAAGATTGGGATCCGTTATTTTTAATTAACAGTATGGGTACTTAGGTACAATTTGCGCTAAAGTGTATTCAGATACACTTGAAAACATGCGCCAAAGATAAAAATAACTCAAAATTAATTTCAAAAGGTAGCTCAGTGTAGCTAGGTACGTTGTTGACAATTTCGTTTGGTAACACATAGTATGTACTATTAATTTTATATTATATTAGCAAAATGAAAAGGAATCGTCTCAATCAAAAAATAAAAATCTAACAGTTAGGTACAGCCTAACAGTTTGTCGTACTTCAATATGTTTGGCAAGCCGCATGCCAGGCTCGTGGGTTCTTAAAACCGCGGTTTACGCAGTTCGACAGGCGAACTTTGTCGGCGAGCTTTAAAACCATGTTTAAAGCTCGTTGGCTCGCTCTTCGATCAGCGGCTTACGAGATAGAATCAGCATAGCATAGCAAAGGGACAAATTGTTTTTTCACCAATATTTCCCTTCGAAGTGGAAGCAAAATATAATGATAATGTTTATTTTCCAAACTTATGAATAAATATGAATCGATATCGACGACTAACATTAAAAGTGGATAAATTTGTTATCCCTTTGCCATGCAAGGAGGGCAAGCATGGGTTTTACTCGTACATGAACCAAAATTATCAACATTGCTAAGCAAATTGAAATGACAGAGAGCAGGACACATATTTCGTAGAACGGATGGCCAATGGGGCCATAAAGTTGTCGAATGAGGATTATGTATCGACAAGCGCAGTTTAAGACGTCAACCAGAAAGATGAGCTGATAAATTTTATCAAGACCACACGACCACGTTGGATGCAAGCCATTTCCAACTGGTCCTATTTGAAATTCATAAGGAGGTCTATGTTTAGCAACTTTTTTAGTGTCTTAAAAGGGATAAATACATTACAGTATTTAAAAAGAACGATAGGCCACTATAGGACAGAAAAAAAATTAGAAGGGCTTAATTAACGAGAATATAAAATGGAGATTCTTTTTAGACTATTATCACCCCAAAATGCTATACTAAACTTTAAATCCTTGAATCTGATTTCAATAGTCACATCTCTCTACCCTCTAAACATACGGGTTTTGTATTGACATATTTCTACCATAGAATTTCTTCTTGGAACGTATGTAGATGTCCTCACAGTATTCACAGAAATACAAATACATGTGTTATTTTAGACTGCAAATATGATATCCATACTGTTTATTGCACTTATATTGTCTCAAAGCAAAGATTGGGGGAGAGTCTTTGAAGTCTTTGCCTTGTGTCTTCCATTAATTTAGCTAAACGACTTTGTGCCCTATTATTTGTGTAATAAAGCCAATTTTAATGCAAGGAGGTGTGGAAAGCTTTGCAATTTGTAACAGTCGACTTGCTGTGAAATACGAAATAATCTGGTTTCTGTGGTGTGTGGAAAAAATCTTTGCAGAGATGATAAAGATTGAAATAAAATCTAACTAGCGACCCGCCCCGGATTCGCACAGGTTTATTTTACATATAAACCTTTCTCTTGAATCACTCTATCTATTGAAAAAAACAGCATCAAAATCCGTTGTGTGGTTTTAAAGATATAAGCATACATGGGGACATGGGGACAGCGGAAGCGACTTTGTTTTATACTATGTAGTGATAGTGAAGTAAAATTTTGATTGACGTTTTTAGTTAAAAAATACGTAGGTAGTATTTACATCGACTTGTCGTGTTCTTTTAGGGTTCCGTAGTAAAACGAGGAATTCTTTTAACTCCGTTGTGTCCATCTGTCCGTCTGTTCGTCTGTCCGTCCGTCCGTTCGTCCTAATATTAAAAAGCCTTATAACTACCACATTTATGAACCAAATTCCGTGAAATTTGAGTGTATGATAGTACTAGTATGGATCTCATTTTAAAACAAGTACAATAATTCTTCAAATACTTTATTTAAGGAGTCGCATACATGTCGAGTGGGGATGAATTTTTTTTAACCCCGCACCCATGTGTGGCGTATTGTTGAATAGGATTTTTAAAACAAATGTTAGATTTCACTAAGCATTTTTTGTCACGTGTACCATTGGAGATATAAGTAAGGAATGTTTTATATGATACCCGGATTTATAGAACAAATACCTGGCATAGTGTCTAAATTGTTTAGATTATAAAAATAATAACAATATACCTCTTCAACAAAGGTGGAACTAATGCGACAAAGAGAGTGATTCAGATCATTATTATGAACAATTTTTATTATAGAACCAAACCGATTTTCAATAAAATAAATGCTGTTTCATACACTGTCAATTCCGAATGTTTGTATTTCATTCTACACTCCACAAAATACATTTATCTACAAGTATTTTTTATAGCACGATCTAGTTCAGAACAGATTTCAAGGAATGCAACCATAGAAGCGTATGTTTCGATACCACATTAGTTACACAAACAGCAACAATGTGGAAATCTTTTCTACACTAGAGTTTGAATTAGTTTCTAAATTTTCCATGAAGTAGAATCCTGCTGGGCTAGGTTGCGCGCCACGCAATATTTCTTTAGACGTGTCAGAACGAGACATAGTTATGGCGATGTATACATAATTATGTCACTTCTTCACACGTTGACATGAGTTCTTTTCGTGGTCACGTGTTTGGCTTACAAGGTTTTGTTTCTTTTTCTATACATGAAACTAAACTAGAACGTTTGTATTCCTTATAATTTTTAGTTATCGAAAGCTGTAATTACTATTGTAAATAGTCTTATCTAGTGTTAATAGTCTCGTAATCTTCGGATCCGAAGACGCAAGGTTCGAATTCTGCATCCGCGACGTTATAACTTCAATTGAGTGATGACCTGTCTAAAACGGGTATCACAGGTGGCGCCGCCAACGCTATAAGTTGGTTTAAATGATAAACACTTCACAAAATTCGTCGCGAAATCGAGTACAGCGGGTTAGCTCAGTGGTCCAGAGCGTCGGGCTAGTGATCCGAAGACGCAAGGTTCGAGTTCTGCATCCGCGACGAATTTTTGAAATGTTTATCATAAAAAAAAGTAACTAGATAAACCTACACTATAAAATTAAAATCATTTTACTATTGTAAATTTTAAATAACTAAATTAAAAAGTAATATTTACGTTACTGCACATTGGTGATCGATAGCAATATTTAATAACCAGTATAGCTAGTCTAGCAATTTTATAACAACTCTAATATTATAACCTAAAAATCCAAAACAACGTTTTGACAATGAACTTTTTGAATTCAGGCCACGTTTCAAGAGGCTATCCTGGCTATCCTAAACCGATTTAGCAATTGTCATTGCGACGGAGTCCTTCACCATTTATTTATGGACCTAAAGGCCACCACAAATCGGCTGAAGTACAGTATTAAATTATGTAAGAGGCCACAAACGCAGCCAAGAAGGTGAAATTGCGGTCACTGCGCCATCTCTAGCCCGTCTTAGGAATTATTCAATGATGCGAGAGTTTATGGTAAAGGTGTGTTCAAATAACAAATAGAATTAATAACGGTTCAGCACATTCTTGAATTAATTTTGTAGAGAAAGGCGTTTTGAAGTTTGTTTAATTTTAGCGCTCTGCCGAGTATACTTGGAATTTTTAGAAAGTATTAGAAAATTAGAATTTTTAGAAACAAAAGATGCGAAATTTTATTTTATACAATAATGATCTTAATGTTTTTTGCCCTAAAGTACATAACTAGTTTCCGAGATATCGGCCAAAAATATTTTTTCAAGATGACTTGTCAGGAATGCATTCTCTGAACGGCCGAACTATAGCAATTTTTTTAAGATTCAGATTCCAAATATTATCGGAATTGACTGATAAATAGTGCGCCAGTAAATTTTTCCCCTTTATTTTGAAGGAATTAAATCAAAAATCACCGAAGACAAAACAATGTTCAAAACCTGTGTACGAAGTTTCGTCGAGATTCGTTGAATAATGCGACCTGTAGACTTGAGAATGGGAGTTGAAGGAACGACCTTTGCTTCGCTTCAGTTAGATGTCATTTTAAATAGAGAACATTGACACTTTTTACTAAAACGAGACCCCATTACTAAGACTTCGATGTCCGTCTGTCTGTCTGTCTGTCTGTCAACGGGCTGTATCTGATGAACCATGATAGCTAGGCAGCTGAAATTTTCACAGATGATGTATTTCTGTTTCCGCTATAACAGCAAATACTAAGAAGAGACTTAAATAAATATTTAAGGGGGACTCCCATACAACAAACCTGAATTTTTAGATGTTGTTGTTGTTGTTGTTATTTAATTGTTGTTATTGTATTCTGTTTTTCGCTCTATATTGATGCTTGAAATTTTCATAGAATATTTAGTTTTATATTCACTTCAATAATAAATTATAAAATAAAATAAATATTTAAGGGGGGCTCCCATACATTACGGAACCCTCCGTACGCGAGTCCGACTCGTACTTGGCCGATTTTATTCAAACTTTATCTAGGTTTAATAGTATAAATTATTGACGTAAAAAATGTTTTATAAATATTAATTCATGCTTTAGAAAACAGTAGGTAACAGGAAACCTGTGACAAAATGGGTACCTGACTTTTACAGTTTCAGCCAGGAAAATCAAATATTTTCCTTGTTTATTTCCCATTCTGGACCGTTCCCAATTTAACCCTTAACAAGACGAATGTACCTATTCGAAAGGTTTAGTGGCCGATAGATGTACAGTTTGGGTGTAAAACACCGCTTTTATTGACTCCTTAAATCTTTAGGAATATCTGAAGCCCGCAGGTAAGCAGGTTAATGTAGGATCTAGACAGCCAAGGTCGGTTTTTAGACCCAATATAATGTTAGTGAAACTTTGAAACGCCTGTTAGAGTTCAAGGTCATTTTGGTTATCTTAGGTTATCTTTAAAGAATTGTCTGGATCTACTTATTATATCCAGACCAATTCGAGAAGCCCAAGGGATAAGCAAATTAAAATGACAGAGGGATATGGATCAATGCATTTAGTACGAAGGATTGATAGGCCGGGTGGATGACTGGCCTTAAGGCTAGAGTTTATAAGCCACCTAAAGTCCTCTGACATGGTGAAGGAGTGATGACGGATGGATTCGAAAAGTCCTCGACTTGTGACCATGTATCGGTAATAGCGGTGTTACCAAAATCGTCAATTGACTGCCAGACCGCAAGATATCTCTGGGTGTAAGCCGCTTCCAACTGGTCAAATTTTGTCAAAATCAAGCAAATACGGCCTCTCATGCTTCGAAGGCCTTAGGGTCTCATGCTTCGAAGGCAGAACGAACAATCTTTTGTTCTTTGTTTAAAAATAAATAAAAAACAACGGGTTGCATTCCGGGAGTGCCGGCAAAAGTGAAAACTTGAACATATAATGCATCTAAGTAGTAAAATACAGTATCACACACGCACACTCGCGCAAACGCCCTGTGCAAAAACGAAACAGCAGAAGCAGCATACATTTTGATCGCGCGGTAGAAAGAGAAGAAGATATTACTTCCTCTCTACGCCACGCTGGTGGTCTACTTTTGCTCCGTCCTACGAATTTTCGACTAGCTTACTGTCCTGGCGCGAGTAAACAATTTTTACCCATTCCAAAAAAAAACGCATAACGCCGCTGACGAAGTTTTCACTTCAAAAACGGAAAAAAATTCGCGCTCAACTCGCTTTCGCTGAATATACTTTTATTTTTGACTGCCTCGGTGGCTCAGTGGTTAGTGAACCTGACTTCTGGATCACAGAGGTGTGGGTTCGATCCCCACCCAGGGCAACCATTTATGTGATGAACATAGGTGTTTGCTCTGTGTCTGGGTGTTATTTAGGTATTATCTATATATAAGTATGTATTTAAAATATGTAGTATATCAGTCTCTGGCAGCCATTTCACAAGCTTTCCTTAGTTTGGGGTCAGAGACCGTGTGTAAGATGTGCCCCTAATATTTATTTATTGTTTATTTATTTACCCTCTTATCATATCGAAACAAAATTACTCATAATAATTATTGTTTCAAAACTCATCTTTTTCTATTTATTATTACGAGAGGGCTTTGCAAAATGTACGTTTCCTACACAAAAATGTTGGTCTTACTCCTTGGACTGGCTAAGTACCTACTTGTACGCAACATAAAAGGTATCCATATCATCTTCTTGCATATTTAGCCATTTACTGAAACTTACAAACTCAAAAACAATTCCAAATCAAATAAGAAAATTGATGAAAGAATTCTCTAGAACAATTCCAAAATACTTTAACGTATTTCTTTCTCCAAATAAGTTGAAGCCTAATCTGATTCTCTCGTCTGTCAATGAGCCCTGAAATGTAATCAAAGTTGACCGACCTTGCCAAATCTATCTTATCAGGCGAAATTGCAAAACTTTTTTTTACAATTTTTACTCAAAAAATACTGTTCGCAGTTCTCTTAATTGCCTACCAAGATCTTGTTTGTTTTTAGATGAAAAATAAGTTAGTTCGTATAGATCGGATAGTTAGGTTTTAGGCCACGTATGTTTTTCCTTTTTTTTGTTTTACGAGCGTTAAATCTTCGAAAGATGCCTGACTGCTTTGGGGTGCAGTCGGGTTATGTAGGATTGTACTTTCGAGCAAATATATATAGAGTCACAATCGCGCAAAAAAAGTGTCCGAGCCAAAACTCTGCCCAAACTACGTAGTGGGCAGTCTTTTTAATTAATCGTAAGGCGATTGCAAGCCGACTACAACTCCGTGCGATTCCAAAGTGCTCGGTTACAAGCACTAATTAGGTGACATAACGTCGAGATTCGAGAAAACGGGTCACTGAGTTATTTAATGTAAATATTGGTATGTATGACGGCGGTCTGAAATTTTTTACTACTTTCACATAATGTCTGTGGCTCTGTAGATATTTGCTTGCGGGATTGTACCCACTAAAACCCCATCGGTGGCCAGCCTTTGTACCCTCTTGGGAGCCCCGGAATCTCCAAGGGAATGCACCGGTGCTACCAGCAGTTTGTACGACTACTCGACTAGTACTCGCACTAGGCTTGTGCGATCCTCTACCACGATGTTGCCACACACGCTGTCGTCCTCCCTGGGCCCGTTTGAGTGGATGGCCAGAGCCCCATCTCTGACCACTCACTGGACGTATGCACTACCTATGCGGTTGCGGTCCGGCTGCCACAACACCGAATAATGTATGAAACCGCAGTTTTCATACGGGTATAAACGGACAACTGACCGCATTCTAGTACGTGTGAAAACTACGGGTCGTTCCCGAAAGCAGATTCGCACTGTTTAGGCTGGCGTGAGCGGCCTTAGAGTTTGTTTGAACCACCTCGGAGGTTTCTGACAAGGCTAAACACACAGTTTAACGTCTCATCCGAGCTACGACAGCTCTTAGTGTTGTAAATGCCACCCGCGGTTACCCGTCCGAATACTGACCGTGCCGGACGTTGCTTACCTTTGATAATCACTAATGTCTGGTCGAAGTACGCTATGAACGCTACATATTACCTACTAAATTTTTAGATAAAATTTACTATCCATTTCTCGGATGAGCTTGTATATATGTTTGATTAGAAGTTTCACAAAAGAAAAAAGGTAATTTAGTAAGATAATAAAACGTTTCTTTTTCTCCACAATGGAAAAGGATCTATTTGGAAAATATTTAGCCCCGTTTTAATAAAGTCTACAGTTGTAAGCATAGCCAGGCCTGTATGTATATAGGTACACATACCTACAAGATTTTTCGGCTTTTATAAAATAACGATAATTTGATCGTCGCGGGCACTTGACCTAAAAGGTACACCTACAAAAGGTCAACCTACTAAAGTAAACTGTTCAAAATCATTTACCACATCTGACATCTGTAGGTCATATTTAACTTACAAAATTTGATGACGTCACGGTCTAATTGCTTAGCCAAATGACGTCATCAGAAAACTAGCCCCAACATAGTTAAACATATCCCAAACAAACTAAACATTGAACCCGTACAAATTGTTAGTAATATCAACATTTATTTACTAGACAGTGACGGGTAACCTTATAAATAAGTATAAATAAAACATTGTATGAAAATGTTTTACTTGGAAAGAGGGTGCAACAAATAACTTAGCGGCTAAGGTGTGAAATTAGCTACAAGCTGCACGAAACCCGATCCTTGCGCAGCTGTTAAGTGAGCTTCAGGCAGGATTGAATTATCCGCAGCTACAGCCAACATTACACCAGCCAAAAAGTTTGAATCAGCCATTACTAAGCCGATAGACAGGGCAAAATTCAGACCATCATTATGAACCTCTTTTAATGGAGCCAAATCAGAATTGAAAAAATAAACAGCTGTCTCATACGAAATCAAAATTTTGAATTGACAATAATGAAGCGGCTAAACATAATAAACTTATATACAGTGCTACAGAGAAACGGTAATGCAGAATATAATTATGGACAACATAATAGAGCAAATTCGAGAAAAAAATTAGCTGCTTCATTTTGTCACTTCCAAGTTTTGATTCCATTTGAGACAGCTGTTTATTTTTTCCATTCTGATTTGCGAAGTATTTGAATTTTGTACGTAAATTGCAATGGTTGAAGTCGGTTGTGCTATATTTGTCAAATAATCGGCCAAGTACGAGTTGGACTCTCGCATGAAGGGTTCCGTACCGTAAGGGAGCCCCTCGGCAAAAAAAAAGTTTGTTATATAGGACCCCCCCTTAAATATTTATATTATCCTGTTTATAGTATTTTTTGTTATAGCGGCAATCGAAATAAATCATCTGTGAAAATTTAAACTCTCTACCTATCACGGTTCATGAGATACAGCCTGGTGATAGACAGACAGACAGACTGACAGACAGACGGACAGACAGACGGACAGACAGACGGACAGCAGGGTCTTAGTAATAAGGTCCCGTTTTTACCCTTTGGGTACGGAACCCTAAAAATAAACTACACACATCGATTTGAGTGAACTATTCGCAATTTATTTCGTTATGCCATTCATTGGTGAAAAATAATTGTTTAAGCTCGACAACTGTCTAAAATTCCAGTGTAGTAATATGCTAAACTCCAACCATTCTGTAGGTACGTCTAAATAACTGCCCGGGGGAAACTACACGTCTAATCAGGAGATAAATTTGTTAGACAAGTACCGTCGGAGGCAGAAATCACCACTACTGTTTAGAATTTTGGCACTGAGAAAGTTTGTGTAGATAATTTTGAGTAAATTAATATTCAAGCCTAGCGTTCGAACCAGTGTTGCCAATGAATTTCGAGACACCTGTGTATGTACCTACGGTAAAAAGCTGTGTTAAAATTGTTAGTTTTCGACAAAATGGCGGAACTGACTTTAATCATAACATTTACAAAATTGAAATTATTTACACATATGAATTATTTATCGATGTACATGATTTTTGGAATATTGTTGATTTTCCAAAAACAGCTCAGTTGGTTTGGATAAAACTAAATGGGACCAACTCTAAAAAATAATCTATGAATTTTATTTTATTAATTATGTGGTTTTATAAAACCACGGTAAAAGTGAAACTTTCTGGCATAAATGAGTATTAGACACGGTCAGCTGATGCGAACCATAGGCGAAACCATATGTAGTTGAAAAATATCCCAAACGCAGTGGAGCGTTGAAGTATGCTTTTAAACGATTATTTTCTTTGACCTATAACCGTAGAAAATGTACAAAAAGTCATAGATAGAATGCGTTATTTTTGACCCCAAAGCTGTACAACACGGTATTTGCCGTAACACGTCTACAAAAGCCGTAAATCTTGGAACGACTCTGCAGTTCGTAGAATGCTTTATTTTTGACCCGAAAGCCGTAGAACACGTCTACAAAAAGCCGTAGATCTTGCTACGGCGCTACGGTTACGTAGAAAGCGTTATTTTTGACCCGAAAGCTGTAGAACACTGTAATTGTCGTAGCACGTCTACAAAAAGCCGTAGATCTTGCTACGGTTCTAGGGCTTATGTACTCGTAGATTTTGTGATATTTTTTGACCCGAAAGCTGTAGAACACTGTAATTGTCGTAGCACGTCTACAAAAAGCCGTAGATCTTGCTACGGTTCTAGGGCTTATGTAGATTTTGTGATATTTTTTGACCCGAAAGCTGTATGTAGGACACGGTAATTGCCGTAGCATTGGCAACACTAGTTCGTACTATTTCTGTCTGTCACCTCTTTGCGGGCGCTTTGAGAATATTATGTGCGATAATGTAGGAGCTTTATGAAGCTATTATAAGTACTAGATTTGATGAAGAAAGTTATGGTGAAGATTGTTTAATATTAATTACGAGTATGTTATGCTTTATATAATATGTACAAAAGTTTGAACGCAACTTTGCCCGCCTTTTTCTATTGACTTATTATCTGGGAACCTGCAGGCTACTAATAGTTACTAATAGAAATCTAGTCCTTACTAATATTATATGTGGTTTATTTGTTACTCTTTCACGCAGCAAAAAAGGAAGGGATCAACTGATTGACGATGAGTTTTACATAGATTTTCTATCGCTACGTAATATAAAGCAATGTCACTATATCTGTGTGTCCTAAATCTTCCGAATTACACAACAGATTTGAATGCAGCTTTCACTATGTTTTAAAGTGTTTCAACGTAATTGCAGCTATAACAATCGTACCTGGGCAAAACCAGGACAGGCAGCTATTGTTTTTTTTTTTTATATTATAAACTACGTTCGAAAGTGCCATCGAAAATAATAAACCAAAACATTCCCATAGGATAGCCAAAAATTTAAAAATCATGCTTAGCACCGCGAGTTAAAGCAAGTTATGACTTAAATATGTATTTTTTTAATATTGTATTCATTTTATTTTGTTTATTCATTCTATTTGGTGCGACCTCGTGGTAGACCCCCTACCGGATGGCGATATAAACTGAACACCTTTGATCCAAATTAGCGGGAATCAGCACAAGACCGACCAAACTGGAAATCTCGAAAGCGTTTGCCCAACAATAGGACAATACAGGCTCATGAACAAACAAACAATTCATTTTAGATTTTGATTTGTTATTTTCGTTTGGGTTAAATCTAGTTATGTTTATATGGCGTGCTATTCTGTATTATCAGGCGGAAACGCCATGAATGTTACACAGGTAAAGGATGGCGTAACAGATATGATTTCTAAGTGTCTACGAGACAAAGGTTGTGTTATGTTACGTAACACATAATATAATATACTTATGTGATAATGGATGTTTTTGATTCTGGAACCTAAATTCAAATAAACATCTACCTTAATTTACTTTATGCCATAGTAGACCAGGGTAGATAATTTTTGACACAGAAAAAAAAAATGATGGACATTAAATACCTACTTTTAGAATCGTCGAATTTCATAGTTTTGTATTCTACTTTTATAAAAATGAATCCCTACGAGTATTTCCTTTGGTCACGGCATCATGTTTGGACGCCTGGACTTACGTATTTGTTAATTCTGTTTTATTGTATTTGTTATTATCATGAAAAGGTTCTTATGACAGAAAAAAAATAAGAAAAACAAGCGAAAAACAATAAAAATATCAATTAAATATCCCTACATGTAAAAGTTGCCGTATCAGGTCGTTGGTAGCGCTAAATCGAAATTAGTGTTATAGATGAAAGTGATATGAAGTTCACTGGAATAAATTATTTGATACACTAGATACACTTTAACTCACTCATAATCAATTATTGAACTATTTTTATCATAAAATACGTAGTTCAAAATTTTCAAATAATGTATCTGAAATAGCACCCACAAAAAATATCTAATCTATCTAGGTCTCTTCGAGCAAATACCCTGATATTTGCTCTAAGCTAGGTATAAACAGAGCTAGTTTTGTAAAGCGTTTTCCAGGTTGGGTCACATATTTCACACTGTGGGCATATTTAGTCATCCATATTGAAATTACTCTCGCGTTAATTAATTAAAGGCACATGGTCAACAGGATAGAGATGTTAGAAGGCCGATACTGTAGCACAGCTACTTTCTAATATATCCTGATAAACTGTAGTTGCCTAAAATATGGTCACATTTTTAGTATTATATTACTTAACAACAATAATTACCATAGATATAATATATGATCAAACGAACTTCAGAGACGTGAAGTTCGATCATTATTGTATGAATCGCTTAATTCGAAGATATGATTTTAATATATTACCAAGTAGTACCTCTATTTACTAGGCTACTTCCGCACAAAATTTTAGAGATTTAAAAAAAAAAACTCAACCATAAATTCATTTCCGTCCTACCTCCCTTATACCGCCATCTTGCGGTCACCTCATTATTTTAGATTCAAGATATTCACCCAAAACTTTCTGTTATGGGGTTGAATAAGGGTGGGAGGGTGATCATATCTTCGAATTAAGCGATTCATACAATAATGATCGAACTTCACGTCTCTGAAGTTCGTTTGATCATATATTGTATTTCATCGCTTAATTCTTCAGATATGATTTTAATATATTACCAAGTAGATGTTTAGAGCAGAAAGTTTTCCAAAAACCATAAAAGTATCAATTATAGTTTTATTGTTTCTGTCTTAATATTACAACTAACTAATAATAATGGTTAAGGCATATTATTTACTGTAACTTATTTTAAGTACTAATAGCCATGTTTAGTGCTTAATACAAGGTTTCATGATCACTTTATAAATTAACTATTACTAATAGTTATTAGTATAACCTAAAATTAGGTATTTTATATTCATTAAACGGTAGATATACGGAACGGGCAAATTCGCCCTCGTTAAAAATAGTCCGTTAGTTAATGATATATATAGGAATGAGTTGTGAGAACTAGACCAACCCGCAGTTTTACAAATAGTTTCTATGTTAACTCTAGCAGCAATCGCGGCCAAGATGAGGCGAGTCTTGCGCTGTGTCCTTTTACAATTTCTGATATCGGCGCCGCTCGCTGATAGGACATGCTTCACCCATGGACTAACGGATTGCGTAGTCGCAGGCTTATATGACCGTTTGTATGTTAACAAAACCTACTTGTGCTTTCAGTTCTAACATTACTAGTTTTAGAAATGTAGTCTGAAAGGATGGTAAATGTAAATGTAGGTGAATTAGTAAGGCTGAAAAGTACGGCAAGAACAAGACTGGTTGCTTTCTATCGATGGTGGATGTTTTTATAATATCCGTTATGTTAATTTTAACTCCACTTTCCGGAATTTGAGGCTAGTGCTAATAAGATAACAAGAGGTTGAATTATTGTTAGAAAGCCACGATGAGATAGAATTTAAGACTAACTGAGGATCCAAAGTGTCTTGCAGGCCTTAATTTATAGGCACCTTTGAGAAGACGCTTGACGTATTCCTCAGAGCCTACATTATTTCCTATGATAGCGGACAAAGCGGAGCGGTGGGAATTGAAGCACAGCCTTTTTCGAATTGCTTTGCCTGAAAGGTCAGCACTGATTTCTATGATGACTCCTATAATATACGAGTATGTATTCACTGTTAACGTTACAAAACTGCCACCAAAGTTTAAGTGAAGTTTTGTACTGTTTCACAGTGCTGTCCGAGAAGGTCGCTAACATTAGTGTTATCGAGAGTCTTCGCTGACGCCTCGCCGGATGAAAGACTACTGCAGAGTTTCGCGGCACCCAGGATAAGGTTTTTGTGTAAAGAATAATGATCTCTGAAGTGAGATTGTAAAAGATTCTTCGCATGATTGATACAAAGAAGAAACCTCCGATGTTATAAAGTTTTGAAGTAATGAAAACCGGCTGCGTAGGCCAATAAGGGAAATCTAAGATTTCGTTTGCATGACCGTCGACAATCTTTCTGAGGCCTTTTAATATTAGGGAAAATAGTGGAAAGGCATAGAAGTAACTAAACTCTTAACTTAGGGTAAATGCGTCTACAGATACTGAGTCCAAATCCTGTTTCCAGGATATGAATCTGGTACGTTTTGTATTATCTCAAGAAGCAAATAAGTTGATTTCTGGCTGGCCCAAATTTGAATAATATTATTGAAAGCTTTTTGGAAAGGGGCCATTTACCGTTTTTACCGTTTTTGAAGCCATGTCGGTACACATTACTAGTTTTAAATAATGCAAGGTATTTTTGTCGCTCTCATATCTTTGTATGTCTTACTAGATATTAGATTTTATACATCCACCCGTATTTAGCGGCTGGGCATGCTGCAACTAGAGAGTGTAAGATTTAAGCTTCGTAAACATTTTTTGCCATCTGGGCTATTTTACTTCTCTTATCGTAGGCCAATAGTAAGATTGTTGGTATCAGCTCGATTCCCTGGTATTTACAACTTAGTTGCGGCGTCAAATTACTTTTTTCGTTATTTATTACGAAGTCTGAATAATTGAGTAACGCATTGACTTTAGGTGTTTGCGATGCACATCCAAATAAACGCTAATTTGTATCCGCCACGTCTTAAATACCCCATAGCTTCTTTTATTTTATTTTCGTAAAACCCCGTGGGGCGACGGACAAACAGAAAAGGATGTCGTTAAATTCATGTTTTTAATTTTGATAGGTTATTCGGTTGAAATTGAAGTCATAAGTACTTTCGGTCGGAAGGCCTTGTACGTGTAGGGGCAAGAAAAAATGCGCCTTTAATACCGATTGTGGCTAGATATATAGCCGTCACGCGGTATTAATTTGCATGCTGTTTGGTAGTCCTAAAGATAAACTTATTAAGTGGTTTCAGATTAACTATGAAACGCTTGTTTCCTTCGAGCTTTGGTCTAAGAAATAACTTAGTTACGAATTAGTCATTAGCCGGGTTACGTCGCGATATAGCGCCAATGGTTAATCATTTATTATAGCTTCTAACATTATCAAGTTTCTCAGAAACGGAAAATATATTTTCCGGAATATTTAGCTGACAAACCGCCTAAATATAAGGTATTGTAACCGTTTTTATCCAGTGAAGTACAACGTTATTATTTATTAAAATTGTTAACCAATTTCTATAAAAAGTGGGTACTGGGTAAGTCTACCCGTGTGTATTTGTACTATTGGCGAGTCGGTGCCAGCGCCTTGAAGTGAATCGCGGCGGCTACAGGGCCGATGCCGAGTACGGGCGGCGGGCCGCGGCTGGCACTGGCTTTTCAAATTGAAGGCCTCAGAATTTTTCAATGGCCTTCGCTGCTTTGATTTTTTCCGGTAAAGACGAGCCAAATAAGGTCTCGCCTCTTTCAGTGTTGTCCATCACATGATGGACAACACTGGCATATTCAAGCCGAGCATAACAAGTTTGACATGGTTTTGAGTAATTAAGTGAAATGAATCGCTAAGTATTCGGCAACCATTACTGAAATGTTTGACAGACCTTATTGTCGGTTTTTAGGAAAATGTCGATGTATATTTATAGCGGTAAATCGGGGCGCCTTGGGCTGATGTTGTGATGCAGTAAGCGTTTTATTGCGGTTGCGGTCCATGTCCGACACTGCGCTGCAGATACTTCTGCGCTTAAAATCGGGGCTCCTAAAAGCCTGCAGTTGTCTGGAATTAAACATTATTTTATGATCCCGTCTTTATGTTCTTTTAGTAAGCCTTTTTTTAAAAATGGGTAGCCATACTTTGACTAACTTATCATGATTTAGTTTGCCGTAGAAACGCCTAGGGCCAGTAAAATATCTGGATCCACCACTATGGGATTATTGAAGGGACTTAGCTGACCTTCATCGCCTCCGTTTACCTCTAAACCAGAGTCCACGTCAAGTAGTTCGGCGCCGCTTCCGGGCTGTTGACTTAATTATCCACAATGACGATAGGCATGTTTAATTGTGAACACATTTTTTTTTGTGAGGGTACATAAAAATAACGAAGATAAAAAAATATTCTTTCGTAATTATCGTAACTGCGCAGAGGAACATGACACCTGTTTCAGGATGTGTGTATTTTCTGATAACATCGTTGAAGACTCGCAGTCATCCCCGACGCATATTGCAAGGCATGATTTTTAGAACATCATATTGGATGTACAGAGGAACATTACACCTATTTCAGGTTGTATGTATTTTCTGCATAATGTCATCGTTGAGGACTCTCAGTCAACCCCGACGCATATTGCAAGACATGATTTAGGAAAATCAAGTATTGAAAGCGCAAAGAAACATTACACCTATTTTAGGTTGTATGTATTTTCTGCATAATGTCATCGTTGAGGACTCGCAGTCAACCCCGACGCATATTGCAAGACATGATTTAGGAAAATCATATTGAAAGCGCAAAGAAACATTACACCTATTTTAGGTTGTATGTATTTTCTGCATAATGTCATCGTTGAAGACTCGCAGTCAACCCCGACGCAAATTGCAAGGCATGATTTTGTAAAATCATATTGGAAGCGCAAAGAAACATTACACCTATTTTAGGTTGTATGTTTTTTGTCATCGTTGGAGACTCGCAGTCAACCCCGATGCATATTGCGCATATTATGCGGTAGTGTTTTGGAAAATGGCAAAGTTAATGACTCGCAGTCAGTCCCAAAGCCAACCAAAACTACTTTAAAACTCACTGTATTTGTTCACCAAATAAAATTATTTTAGTTTACCTTGTTTTTCCGATGACGACGATATAACTCTTGAGCGTTTATATTGGTGTCCGTAGGTTTTTTGGTGCGCTCTGCGTTTTTGCATGACGATTGCAATGAGACGTGCGAAAGTCGCCGCGCACAAAAGAGGAATGAGGTGACCGCAAGATGGCGGTATAAGGGAGGTAGGACGGAAATGAATTTATGGTTGAATTTTTTTTTTTAAATCTCTAAAATTTTGTGCGGAAGTAGCCTAGTAAATAGAGGTACTACTTGGTAATATATTAAAATCATATCTGAAGAATTAAGCGATGAAATACAATCTATTTTAGACAGACGACATATTGACCCGGCGCGCTAGACACCCATACGTAGCAAATACTCATACAAAACAGTGGGTGTATTTTAAAAACACACCATGGAGAAGAAAGTGTTGTCTGAGACGCATTTTCTGCAAAAAGGCCCAAAAGAAAGGATAAGAAAAGAGTCTTGATATTCTAAAATCTCACCACATAAATTATTATTATTCGCAAAAAAATCGCAACACCGGCTTCCACCGTGTACAGAATTCGAATAGTTTGCATGAATCAATGTGACATGATGTAACATTATTGTTGATTTATCAAAATGTTTATTTATTTCTATAAAATTTAAAAGTGACCATCTCGGGAGTTCACCTTTTTGAACTCAAAAGATTTTTTTAAATAGGTTGACAATTGGCCAAAATATCGATGAACATACACAAAAAAAAAACACACAGACGAACATAGTACCTCCTCCTTTTTGGAAGTCGGTAAAAAATACCAAATGCGAAATCCCTCTGACTTGTGTACCGATAACGGTCCAATTTTTTTTTTGTATGCCGTGTGATAAGTACAATATTTTTTTTTTTTTTAATTCTAAAATTACTTAAGTAAATAATAATCAATTTACATGTCAAAAACAACTTAATCAAACAGGCCACCCCTAATGGTGCCCTGGCCAAAAGTACCCATTATACTGGCGGCGTTACCACGCTGGATCGCCAAAGAAATATGCTGCGCCAGATATGAGCCAGAGCGTGGATCCCTACACCCTTATCCCTTAGCCGCCGTCCTAGATCCCGTACGAATTTCAGAGCTTCGGAGCACCACGGACCGGCTGTCTCAACCGCGAACGGGACAAAGTCATAAGCTGACGGTCCAAATTATAATAAATCAATTAAGATCGATGGTATTCAAAATAATGCATAGGTAATCCTCGAGATTTTTGATATTTCTAAAGTTTTACTGAAATTTTGAGCAATATTCTGAAAACAAAAAGAATAATTCACTTCAATTTTTAGATTACAGGACAAAGCAGAAGAGAGTTTTCAAAGTTTTCAGAGATGTGGTGATATTCTAATTTATTAACAGGTATCCACATTTACGTATTTCAATAGAATGTTCGAAAACTACACTAGGTTCCTTAATCAAGACGTGGTGACGCTGACGCTGGTTCGGTCAATTGCGAAATCGCTCTAACTTGTGTACCGATATCGGTCCAAATTTTAGTGTAATCAATTTAGATAGATGGCATTAATGGAATAGTTTGAGGTTTAACGCTACCTGCCATTTAATTAATCCTGATAACTTGAGCGAGATAACGAATTGATCGTCTGCCGATAGTGGGAATCTGAAATAGAGGTCAAAGTTTGTAAAAGATATCTAACTTACAAAATTTATTCCAAGTTGAATAACTAGACAGTTGTTCAATTTTAATTTAATTTTGCAACCGCGACTGTTACTTAAAGAAACTGGAAACTAACGTGGTTTTTGAACATTTTTAAACCATAAATAACGAGACTGAACTCACGTAACGTCTTAATAAAGTTTTTACGGCAGGTCCTTTGCTTTCCAAGCCGTTCAGTTGTGGAAAGCGCTACCTGTTCCTATTCGACGTACTCTTTCTCTAGGAGCAAGTCATAACATTTTATTTATTGCAGTTGCCTCCATGTTCGAAATCATCATTAATTGATTTATTTATTATAATATTTATTTATTTTGTGTTTAGTATTTTATTTCAAGTATAAGTATTTATATGTATGTATTTTATTTTTGTTGTATTAGAATATACATGTGTTTATTGGTATGTATGCATATATTAAATTTATTACTCTTTATTCAAGTGTATTAAGTAGGTATTATTATTAGATGATTGTGTCAAATGATTTTTCCATTATTGTACACCCCGTCCTTTACCTTCCTCTAGAATCATTTCCTCTCATAATCAGGCTGCTTGGAAGAAATTGATCAAAGGAATAAGGCCGCCAGCTGTCGCACTATTTTAATATATTGTACTATTTTTTGTTATATTGTTGATTGTGTGAACAATTGAGAGTTTCTTTTCATTCGGCAATCTTTCTCAAGTTGGTTTTTCTGTGCATTGCGAGACGGTTCCGTGCTTTAGCATTCTCTAACAACAAAATTTTACTGTGATTCTGAGCAATTTTCTGAAAAATAAGGAGAAACCCCTTTAAGCAGGATTGCGCTGGATATAGACACCGTCTAACTAGTTTTATTGGAGACTAGCCTATGCCCGCGGCTTCGCCCGGGCTTACTTTATAGCCTATGACACTCACAGATAATGTGGCTTTCTATTGATAAAAGAATTATCGAAATCGGTTGAGTAGATCCAGAGATTACCCCCTACAACCTCATAAACTTTACTTCTTTATTATATTAGTATAAAAGTAAAGATATATAAGGTATTTGTCCAGTTGACGCCCTAAATCGGTGGTTCCAGCCGATGGGACAGACGTCGAACATCAGCAAAATAACTAATCTTTAATGAGAAACGACTGGTTTTATCTATAATTTCTGGAAAAAAAACTTTTAATAACGAGCTACTTATATGTAAGAGATATCTCTTTAATACCCGAACTTATCAAAACAACGTCACGTATCTTTGAAATCGAACAATAAAATATAGTAAAGTGCAGAAAACAGCAAAATTAATTACACTGTGTTCAGTGAATACAACAAGTAATAAACTAAGCTCAATAAAAGCGTAAACTACGAGCTACATTTCACTCCTAACGTTAATCTTCTACGGGGTATTTTATGGGCAAAAAATCAAACGGGTTGGTTACATTTGTTTAGTTATTGGACACAATAGATATAATGTAAATATAACCTAAATGGAACTGCTGGGCGATTCTGTATGAAAATGTGCACGTTACGTTTTCTATGTTATTTAAAGAAAGAAATTCGTGTGAAAAATATTTGTAGTACATATATGTAGTATATCATCTGGTTTCCATATTTCAAGCTTTGCTTAGTTTGGGACTAGATGGCGCTGTGTGAAAAATGTCCGCCAATATTTATTTATTTATTTCAGTATTTTAACCGACTTACAAAAAGGATGAGGTTCTGTTTTCGTCTGTATATTTTTTTTGTGTATGTTCATCGATTATATCGCCAATTGTAAACTGAATCGAAATTTCTTTTTTAGTTCGAAAGGGTATACTCACATTTGAATTTTAAAGAAATCGGCAATAATGTGAAGAATTTAAGCAAAATATTTGAATTTTGTACACGATGGAAGGCGATTTGCCATTTTTTGCGAAAATAACTATCTTTATTCAAATAAAAAAACTTAAATACGGTTTATAATTTTGCAAAGAACATGTACTGACAACACGTATATGCAACTTTACGGACCTGTCGAACGCTCGTTATGAACTATGTGCTCTACCCTATTTGTTGTATACATTTTGATTGCACATTTTCTGTAAGGTAGTTCACACTGGCCTGGCAAGAACACCGCACGATTTCTCGTGCGCCAACCCAACTAAAGTCTTAACCAGGAACATCGCCTATAGCCGATGACGATGTTTCGTGCACGAAGCTTCGGTCGCTAGTGTAGCCGCACCATGTGAAGTAGATTGACTACTTTTTTTTTGTTTAACCTGTACTGTCCCACTGCTGGGCGAAGGTCTCCCCCAATTCCTTTCATTCCTTTCTGTTCTGTGCTACCTCCGTCCAACCTTTTTTAAACCTCTCGATTTCGTCGCGCCATCGTGTTGGAGGACGGCATCGGACGACTACTATTACAGTATATTTTCGATGTAAAGAAAGAATGACAGATTTTCAAGAACTTTTAAATAACCAGTAGATTTTGTGAATGAGATTTTAGAAAAACCATCACCACTACTACTATGGATTTTTTTATTTATTTTTTGTTTATTAGGCTCAACAAAACAAAGTCACTTACGCTAGTGACTTTACCACCAGCAACATTAGCCACAATTTTAGGGGAGTTTAATTTATGTAAAGCGCTGGTTCCATAGTAAAAGTTGATCATGATGATGAGTACAACGATATTCTGGAGTTTCTGCGTTGTTTAGAGATACATCCAAACAAAAGCAATTTATTTCTAACTACTAAGAAGTAAGAGTTTTTAAGCCGCCTTTGACATGTCTAAACGGTTAAAACAACTAGGACCTATTATTTAAAGAGTCATTTGAGCAACAGTAGCACTTAGTTGTAATGCAACCCGCGGTCACCCATCCGAAGACTAACCGTGCTGAACGTTGCTTAACTGAGATGATCCCTAACGAACACCTAGTCAAACTACGCTATGAGCGCTTCACTACTAAACCGATGCAAATATGTCTAGTCCAATACAGTCCAGTAATCCTTCCAATTGAAATATTTTACGCAGCGGTACTAGGGTAGTGTAAATTGGAATATTTTCTGTTTTATTTATCCGATCAGCTTTCGATTGAGTTTCTGGTAATAGTTTTGTGAAATTCGAAACATTTAGAACAAATGTTGAATAAAATATTTTCATTGCATTTTTCGTCGAAATTCGCCTGAATAGGAGAATACAAACTACCAACAGAGAGATGGAAAAAAAGCCAGTCCCGAAACATTTAGACTATTTTAGTCGCTTCACTTCGTCAATGAACATGTTATTATTTCTATGTACCACAGGACTAATTGACGTTACGACCAAGTTGCATGGATCTTGGTTACGGGTAGACTGGATATGCGAACTCAGTCGGAATAATGAGGTAATTTTCACCGACTTCCAAAAATGAGGAGGTACTATGTTCGTGTGTATGTATTGTTTGTTTGTGTATGTTCATCAATATTTTCGTCAGTTGTAAGCCGATTTCAAAATTTATTTTTTAGTTCAAAAGAACATACTTTCGAAATGCTTCGATTAAAATTTTATCAAAATCGGCTTAGCCGTTTTTGATAAATCAACAGTAATGTACATGGATCTCACATGGATTTGTGCAAATTATTCGAATTCTGTACACGTATGGAAAACGGTGCTGCGATTTTTTGCGAAAATTAATTATTATCTCATGTTTTCAAAGCGCGTGTTGTTCCTTAGTAACTACATAAAAATAATGATCATATTATTGTTCGATATGGAAAAATAAAGCTTTTAAGATCTAAATTGAAAACGCTTCATAGTAGTATAGTAAAAGAGATGAACCCGCGGCGCGCTCATTCCACTTCATATTTCACTATCAGCCCAAAGACTGCAATTTGCAACCTCGCGCTCAGGTGTGCTCCAATCCTTTGACAAATCACTGCTGGAGCTTAAACCTGATCTTCCAAAGATGATTTTATGATATAAATGGTGGAAAAACTCCATGCAGAAACGATGGCGTAAATCATGCGTCAGTTGTGTGTTATGTGTATGTCTTCAGAGATTGTAAGTGTATGCGTACTACATATGTAGGATTTTGACCACAACTGGTTTTATATGGTACTGCTGATTTTTCGCAATTTCGGGGTTGGTGCCATAGCAAAATTATTTTGTTCATAATTATGAGTATATGTAAATAAACACCTCTGAATATTCCTGCACTTTGCAAAGCAACAGGGGCCTTATTGTTTAACAACCGGTACCAATAATTTTGTTAAGTAAGTGCCATCCAAAATAGTTAATCAAGTGTCATCCGACCCACGATAGTGCTTAGTTTGAAATGCCGCCCACGGTCACCCATCCGAAGACTGACCGAAAAATCCTAAATAATGATTACCACAACATTAGGTATTAAAAAATATTAGCATCTCAAAGACGGAGCACCGCCATCAGTTACAATTTAGATTGTCACATAATTTCCTCATAAGTAACATATCGTAGGAAGCCTTATAAGGGCTCACTCATCCATTACGAAAGCAAAGAAAACCTTTTAAAGAGCACACGTTTTTTGGCGGACATTGATTGATGTAGTCCTTTTGTTTTGTAGCGGTAATGATAAGAAATATTATGATGAATGCTGGAAGCATTGGCGGATGGAAGAAAATTAATATGGAGCTGGCAATTTAAAAGTAAATAAGAGGTGTCTCACAAAGTTGCAGACTTTTAGGGAAGTTTTATATTAGACCGGGCTGTGACCGTGCGTAGTGCACGTAGCCCAGCCGGGGACGGACGCGGCACGGGCTTGAAGCGTTACATACATTTTGTATGAAGCAGTTTATATTACACAATGCATGAACCGTGTCCTGGCCGAGCCGTGTACGTGGCCCAGGCGAGGCACGGATGAGACACGGATTCGAAACGTTATATACATTTCGTATGATACAGTTTACATGACACAGTTCACAAAAACAAGTTTTAACAACTTAAGACGATTGTGAGGTGTCAACTTGTGTATACAAAAACAATTAAAATAAATCACTCAATTCGGATAAAATTTAGAGGTATAGTCTGACCGCTTAACTTAGTCCTCGCCTGCGCGGTACAGGGGCGCGGGGGTAGACGACAAAGGGGGACTGGCACAGGTGCGGGCTGTGGGGACCCGCCGCCCGCACCTGCCTCAGTTCCCCTTTTTCGTCTACCCCCGCGCCCCTGTACCCGCGCAGGCGAGGACTCAGTTAAACGGTCAGACTATAGATAACAGTCTACCTCTAAATATTATCCGATTTCAGTGATTTCTTTTTTCATGACATCAACACTTCAATTGCTAGGCTTGTATGTCTTAGTTTTTACAGTTTTTTTTAATGACCTTGAAGTTATAAGCCTCTAAAAAAATGATATTTTTACGCAACACTTTGGCTGGAAAGTATACATAAACTATACCTTTTCTGAAAAAAAAAATATGTAAGAACGTGCAATATTTCTTACTTAAGCGATTGACATCAAAAACATAACTTTATGTTACAATTTAAGGGATGAAAAGAGTTTCTCTCTGAAAGGTCGATTCACGATCCTGTTACGATCTTGAAAGGAATACTATACTTAGGAATTTATTTATTGGATACTGAACTGTAAATACTTCCGATTTCTATTTATATTCTGCTAAACTTAGTCTTACCATACAAAGACAAATGGACCATGTCTGCCAAGCTATTTAACGTTAACATACGCTTTCGAAGTATTCAATAAATAATATGGAGATTTCCTCATGTTTTTTTTTTTCAACGAATAGTTGGTGGTGTGAAATCCTGCACGTACGTACGTTCTGAATAACTCATTCGTAAGAGACTGTCATTTGAATCCACAATCTCACTATTCATTCATACTATCAAAGGTCATTGGGCCACACGCTCTACAGACTACTAGGCTATCAAAGCTTCATCGTATAATTTTACAATTAAATGTATTAATTTATCATTTTAAACAACCTTAGCTACAGTATTCTAACATCAACGTACCGCCATTTTTAATGCGATTATGAATCTTTTGTGTTTCTCTCCCGGAGCAAAAACAAATAAATGTGTTTCGTTCATTTTAATGAAAACAAACGAAGTTCGATGAATCGTAAGGAAGGAAAATGACAGTTCTAAGTTATCGTTGACTTAATAACTTTGTATTAATTAACTTGGCGTCGAAATTAAGTTGGTTTTCGCCGGGAAATTATTAAGGTCATTGTTTTAGAGTAGAATCAATTTTTTTGCTACCAGTGGTGTTTGTATGTACCTACAACAAAATACTTCATATGTCCATCATTTGTCCATGAGTACAAATCGACCAGGTGCGCACTCTTTATCTGGAACTGTTTTACTGGTAATGGTATCTAACATAATTGTGACGCAGCCCTGTCCTTGAAATATATACCTACAGCGCCACGTGGCCACGCAGAACGTATCACGCGCTAGGGCTGCCCGCCTTCAGTATTTTAATTTCATCTACTTACTCTTTATCTGCATGAGTTTCTTTCTACTTTTTATCTATTGTAATGTAAAATTATTATAATACATTCACTTAAAAAAAAAAAAAATTCGTTGTGAATAGAAGAGGAAGCGTTCAATAAAAATACATATTGTGTTATTTGATGTTTTAGGGTTAGGGCTTACTAGTTACAATTTATCCAAACGTTCGTTCATCACTACAGCGCGCCATGACTGACTAGCATACTAAGAGCATATTGAACTCCGAGGCGAATAGGTATGATTCGCGTTCCGACCGTTTGGAAGACGGATCATTTTTTTTTTATCGTTCCCGTGGTTTTATCATTCAAGTACAATGTGGGAGTCTTCAAATTAATAGTAAAGTGGTACTTTCTATCAGCTGCCGTATTCCTACTTTGAATTTGCCGTATTTGGCAAAAATGCCGTAAGTATGAATTCAAAAACTACCGCAGCTAAAAGGTGGACAGTCCTTTTTAGAGTCTATGTTATGACGTATTTCTCAAAAACTTTTATTAAATTTGCCGTACAATACTCGTACGGTGATTTCCGTATTAATAATAACACTGTCTTCTATAATAGATTATGATCACATTCACGTAACACCTACGCCATCGAGGGTATTTTCTATGCAGGTTTCCCCAACATTTTTTAATGTTCACCATTACCAAAAGCTAGTAAAAATCCGTACTTAAATTTATATAGACCCAATGAAATGGGATCAGGATATACTTTACATTTGTAAGACAAACGTGATCTCGTTTATAGTGACCTAATGCCACTTTAAATTCTTCATATGCTCATACTAAAAGGCAAATTTTAAAATACCACCCCTCTGGGACATAAGCTTGTTTAATATGTCATTCTATTTCTACTTTGTACTATGCTGAAACTAGAAGACCAGACTTCTGGTGGCCGTCAGCTGTCTCGTATACTGAGTCGCTTTTAGTGCTACGGAATACAGTACACTATCTCAGGATAAAATGAAATTATATTCACACTAAACAAAAATATTAAAATATCACCCCTCAGGGGTCTATGTTTATTCAATGTGGTATTCTTCTATTTCTACTTTGTACTATGCACCAACCCGCACTAGGCTGGCGTAATGGATATAGCCCAATCACCCTTCGTGGGTAGGCCTACGTCCTGCAGTGGACTATTAAAAATTAACAGTATAGTACTATGCTGAAAATAGGAGGCTAGATTTCTGGCAGCCGTCAGTTGTATCATTGTATACTTAGTCGCTTTTAGTGCTATAGAACATTATCCCACACCAAAATTAGGTATGAGAGAAATCATAGTAGTGGGAAAATTTACATTCAGTCTTCAATCGCAACATCGTTTTACATAGGTACCTATTACGTTGATAGCCAAAAAAGTCTTATTATGTTTTAAAACAAAATATACTAATTAAATAAAGCAAGAAATTAGAAACCCTACGTGTATTTTTCTAATATGGCTAAAATTATCTTAATCACTGATCACATTAGCAGGAACATACGTTATCATAAATAATACGCATCAAAAATAAATTATTCGCTTAGAAGTACATATTCATCCAAAAAATTCCTTATGGCAACAGATAAACAGCTTGTACAATACAATTCAATGTTACTTTGTTGTACGCCAAAAAACACCTTGAGGAACAAAGTTTTGACTATTAATTTACAACGCATTGTATTGAAAGTTAAAAAGGCTAATAACAATATTCTGTAGCTGTTGTATAGGTATCGTGTTTTAAGTTTACATTTACTCAAGTTTGACCTTGTAACGTAAGAAGGGGACTAGAAACTTGTTAGCAATTCGTTTTGATATCGAATCGGAGGGCGGTCGATTTTCGGGATATTATTAACGAAAACATCATTAAAATTATTAGCCTTGTTGATAAGTTATCAATAAGGCATACGAATTTGTAGCTGTGCAATTAAATACATTCTTCTTGTGTACTTAACAATTCTTCTTATTTAATTTATTAATAAAATATATAAATCAAACAAATATTGACAGCCATTTTTTTATGTTTTAGGAATGATTCATGTTAGACCGGACCGGGCACGGACGGGGCACTCCGCGTGCGGTATCATTTAAAACATCCCTAAAATACTCTCAAGTCATTGCTGAAATACTTTCCATTTTTTAAAAAATAAATCAAATACAAGATGAGAAACGTACACGGAAGTAACCTAAAGCACATCGCATAGAAAATCTGGGGCTAAAGACGTCTGACAAAAAAATCTTTTAAGCTCCAATGCGTCTGTCAAAAAAGCTCTACCAGTTCGTCAATCTACCTCCCTAAAGGTTCTCACCGTCCTGCCTTCGTTTTGCATTAGCCAGACCCACATTTGTTTGCCTACCAAATGTTCGTAATGTTTCGCAGGTGTAAAGTTACCCTTTTTACTACACCCACCCCTTTTTGCCTCAAGTAAAAGCTTAAGGAAAATTAAATATACACAAACACACACATGGCAGGGCCCCAAATCTCTTGTAAACCTTCCATGCTATGCCGTACGTCGTATGTTATGTGTGTCCTTTTTTGTATTAGTGTAATGTGACGTCATTTCCCGGTTGATTCCGGACGAGGCTTTTGTTGGGCCGGGCCGAGTTCCGGGATGGGATAGAAAAGCTGTAGGGACTGGTAATGGTTAGGAATTCGGTCCGAAGTATGTAGGAAGTCGAGTTTTAGAGATGAAATGTATGTGTTTGCTTTTTGGCGTCGGTTTTTGTAAGAAATGGTGGATTATCGTTCTTAGGTACTGTACAGTAGGCTGCTAAGCATTAGGAGATTTTATTAACCTCAAAATAGGGAATAGGTTTTTCGTTAAAAAGGAAGGAAAAGAAACTTTCTGTAGCGCTATTTACGAGCCAATTTTATAATATTTGGCATAATCGCTTAGTATTCAAATCAACAAAAATTCCAATTCGTATGAACTGAATTGGTCAAGAGTGAGCCAAGAAGCAATATGAACCTTTATAGATTAAACCCGAAATTTACTAAAAAAATGTACTCTGAAATGTAACTTTCACTTATTGTAATTGAGACCTTTTCCACTTACCACAAGGTTTTTACTTATCTACCTATCTTATAATATTATCAAGGATAGTTTTGCATGTGAAAATTGAGCATTTTTAAAAACTCTACTTACTCAAAAATACTCGCGAAATTTAAATAAATAAAATAAATAAATAAGTATTAGGGGACATCTTAAACACGGTCTCTGACCCCATACTGTAGTATCGAGGTATATATCTATAATCTGTTTGAAGAACTATTAGTGTATTATTATTTCTACTTCACTTTAACAAATGCACAAAATATCAACGTCAAAGTCCTCTTTTGTACAAAAAAGCTAACTTGATTAGTTAAGCTACTCCTTGAAACCCGATTAGAGATAAGGAAATAAAATATGAATATTCGTTTATGCGTGTACTCTCGATAATAACGAGATTTCTCGATTATGTCACGTTCGAAGCAAACTTCAGAGGGAAAAGAGCTCGTTGAGACCTATTTTGCGAATATTCGTGGAATAATTCGACTTTGTAACAAGTATGCTTACGTCACAATAGCTAAGGGTGCGTTAGGTTGAGCGCTCTTGAACTCGATTTTTGTGATATTTAAACGTCATTTGGTTTTACTGATTAAAGGTTATACTGATGAAAATCGATTTGGATTTTTTAAATTTTAATGATAGTCCAATCGACGCGATAAAATTTTCTAAACAATTGATTGAATTTTTCGCAAATTGGAGTTATTTTTATTTAGCCTTCATTTCAAAAAATGCCATTGATACTTAGGTAGATACATATTTTAATTTTGCACGCCGGATTCGGCATATTGCATTTCGTCTGTGGACGAAAATTTAGAAATTTTGTACAGTACACAGTTTACACTGTATATATTGTATAAATACTAACGAAACAGATAATATTTGCGATGTTTCTACTAATGCCGTATTGGTTAATTGTGTTTGAACTGTACAATTTCTACTAAGACCTTTTGGTAACCACAAAAATTGCGAATTTAAACTTTGACTTAGATTCTTTCATTCACCTGTTTCTTAGTGCTATTCTTGTACCTACATAAAGGTTTAGCTAATTTAGAGTTATTTGCATACTACAAGTTTGTGTTTGTGTATTTTTTTAAGACTGGTACATGGACGGTTACATATAGGTACTATTGAAACGAGATAATGAAAATCTATGGCATTTCGGTAGTGATTTCACGGAACTGCTATGGTCAGGGTCTAACGTAACCCCATCACCTACCTAAGTGTAGTACCTAATATACCATTAAATATCAGAATCTATCAGAACATTGTTACTTTAATAAGCAGATCGTCAGTGTAAACTTCATACAGGAATACGGTACAAGCCAAAAGGGGCCCGCATAATTTTAATTGATAGCTTTTAACCAAAGCTTCTCTCCTGGGCTATGGAATTTCAAAGCCGATCTCATCATTTCATTCTAATCAAAGCATTTGGGTCGCACACCCCTGAGAGACGAGGGTCAAGCTAATATCGTCATCATTTTTAACAGCATAGAGTTGCTAAGTTTTTCTGAAAAATGTCGATAGATTTTTTTAAGATTTTCAACACTTTTTATACAAATAGTCTTGAGTAAAGTTGGTGAGGCCTGGGAAATAAATAGAACAACTCAAAACCAGCAAATGTCTAATTTTATTTTACTTGCTGTAGTTATTGACCAAAGCGAAGCGAAGCAAAGTCGTCGTCGTCGCGAACGCGTGATGAAGCACAGACCTCGCTTTTTTGGTCGCCTAAATCATCAAAATCTACGTATGTGCAACGATTTGCTTTCGTCAGTCCGGATGTAGATTTTCGTCCACAAGTCGCATTTTTAAAGGAATCTCGACGTAACTTTGTACACAGATTTATGTATGTATTAATGGTTTTTCTGTCGTCTGCGATTTTTGATTGGGACCGTATTTCCCTCAAAATGGGGGCGGTATATATATCAGTCGATTTAGATAATATTTGAAAAGATTATAAAATATTTAAATTTAACAAAATATCCGAGTATGAACTAAATCGGTCAAGACGGAGTCGAAAGGCTTAAAAAGATTCAATTAAAGAGATTTGTCGCGAGGTTAACTGTATGGAGAACTACTAGTTTTAAATACTTAACTGAAAATACGGTTACACTCGTTACTGCTTCAAACGTAGAACTACTTTTATATCATTTACATGTGAATTAAAATTATTCTTAAAGAAAGAAAAAGACAAAACACTGACTAATTACTTCAAAATTATTCTGCGTTTGTTAATGAGTTAAAATGAAATGAAATAAGGCGATGCCAATTGTCATCATTTTGAAATTGACAAAAATATTGTGTCTAAAAATATAGTTTCATAAGGTAAAGGCGGTTTCAGACTAGCGTTTTATACGCGCATAATATAAGCTCGTTTTTGGTTGTGCATGTAGGTGCGTATAGGCTTGCCTTTTGGTACACGAGCAACTCGTACGAGCGTTGATACCCTTCTACGCACGTACGAGCGTCAGAATCCATGTATTACTGACACGACACCACTACCGTTTTGAGTAAACACGCCAAAATATGCACGTTTACGTGAGTCCGGTTTTTGGAAGCACGCAATAGCACGCGTGTAAGCACGTATTCCCGACACCGACACGACCGTACACGCGCAAAAAATGCGCTAAACTGAAACAGCTCTAAGGCTTTTTGCAAGGCTCTTGTTGATTTGTTTCATTCAGTAACAGTCTTTTTACTAAGTTCTATTTTATTCTACTAATAATATCTTTAGAAAAAAGTATGGGTATCTCATTTTATTTAATACTAGCTGGCCCGCCCCGGCTTCGCCCGGGTACGATTGGTTAAAAAATACAGATTTTATGAGTATTGTGCCTATTTATCTACCACGTACTGTAGATATGTCACTCACATGAACACAGTTATTTTAGCGCGTTTTCATATTACAGTATCATATAAGCAAATATTTTCTCCTCAGAACACCCACTGCTTAACATATATTCTATCAACGTAATTTAGTTGATGTTCTAATATACACTTGATTTTGACATTTTCTTCATTCGAGTACTTTGTAAAATATTAGCCATCAGTTCGACTTCTAGGATTTGTGTGCCTGCCTGCGGGCCTGCAGCTACACAATCAAATTAAATAATGCTGAATATGTGTTGAAATTTATAATTCAAGCTGTAAACTGTTAGCTGTTTATATTTCAAACATTTGACAGAAGTGACACACTTATTTTTGGTTGCTAGGGTAACAATAAGCATAGACCATGATAGTTAAATATCACATCCTTTTTACATATTCTCATTACATAATATTTAAATTATTAGGTAATTTTTTTACACCTTGAGTTACGTTATTGAAATTTTAGCAAGGATCCCTAATTTTTTCGAAAATGTAATATAGCGTATGACATCCCGGGATTGTGTAGCTTCCCAACAGTCAAAGAATTTTTCAAATCGGTTCAGTAGTTTCGGAGCCTATTCAATGCAAACAAACAAACAATCAAATCTTTCCTCTTTATAATATTGGTATTAATACGATATGGGATGTCACGTTATTTTAATTTCTTATCTACTAACAACGTTAATGTTTGATATAAAATATCGACCCTGTGGTTTTACACTTTTATGAAATACATAATATTATCGCAAACTGTTCAACGCCTAGGTATTGGCGATATTTTTTTTAAATTATGTATTTTAGTGATTGGGTCTTTAAATTATTTCGTTTTAAAATAATTTTAAGGGATGCAATTTATGCACAATATTTTTTTACCCGTAGAATTATTTACCATTGCCAAAAATATCGATAGATATTGATACTCAATCAAATACGTGTCATAGATCGTATTTATCGTTGAAAATAGGAACGAATGTGTTATTTGGAATCAAGATCCGTTGAGCAATTGAATATACGATATGTACAGACATAAAGTGCAATATACAGTTGCAGTGCTATCAGACTTGCATATACTCATAATAAAATTATGAATATTATTTACAATGAATTTTTTAAAATTGCGCAAAAATAGCTAATTTATACGAAATTTTAACGACATTCGACAATATGTATGGTACAGCTGATTTTTTTTGCGACTTTGGATTAATCACGTCGTAAAACTTTATCATACAGCCACATGACGTCGACTGCTGGACTGTCTCTGGATCCTCTCCAACACATATTTAAATCTATTGCCTTTTTGTCATTATGTCCTAAAATACTCATATTTTTACTTAAAGAAACAACCAGGAAAAAAGGAAAGGGCTAACTGAAAATAGTGTAAGCATCATTGATTCAAATATCGATATTTTGCTCCCAAATCACAACTCAAAACATCGATATATTTACCCAATTAAGGCAAGTATGCACATCTCTAGTAATTCAACTGGAAAATAACGATATTGTTTCCACTCTGTTATGTATGCTGTTGTACAACAGACCATTAAAATTTACGGAAAGCATAACTCTACTAGAATTGAATCGCACTGAACGCAGCACGTTTATTGTATGCTGTCCGTAGCAAATAGTAGTAAAACCAGTAATATATTACACATACGTTTTACTTGCAGCTAGTTTTGCAAAGAATCAAGGAAAATGCCCGAAGTTTCAGCAGTTGCGTTACTTACAAAGAAACAACCAAAGCGCCACTCTTTTATGCGGGGCAAGCATACGACCACGATTTAAAGACTTATTTCTCAAAATTTCTACAATAAAGCAATATTTCGAAATTTCGTGCTACGTTAACATGACTACGCAACGAAATGAAGACTTATCGTGAGTGCTTATTGGCTGTAGCACTTTTGTCGACATTCTCTAACATGTGCAAGCGAAATTTGTCGATTTTTGACATTACATCACGAGTATTTTTTCGTCATTGTTTTTGAGGCCGAAATATTTTTTAATGAGGCAGATTTTGTCGCATTACTATTACTCGGCTCTATTTCATTTCATTTCATTTATTTATTTAGCTTTTGGTATAATACATACACTTAGCGGCGTCATTTCCGTACATAACAATTTCAACTGACTATAATAATAAATTTAATAATGTTATACTGTTATTTAAGAATTTTTGCGGCTGTAAATAGGCCTTGTCAATTGAATATTACTTCAATGTTATATTCAACATTACTTATCTTATAAATAATACTATTATATCAACCGCACGCTTAAATTACCAGTGTAACATCTGATTCTTGAGACGATATAGCCCGAAATAGCATCAAAATCGAAATTTAATTTCTATGTTGCGCATCTTAGCTGGCCTGGTTGACATTCCGCGCGTTAGTACCAAGCGATTCAAATCCACATTCCTCATACGAACAGCCAGAATGTGGAACGCTTTGCCTAGATCTGTCTTCCCGCTAAAGTACAACGTGGGTGTCTTCAAATTCCAAGTAAATAGGTATCTTCTAGGTAAGCGTGCTACACCTTAGACCGCATATATGCTTACGAGTAACATCAGGCAGTATGAAGTCAAACGCAAACCTATACGAAATAAAATAAAAAACTCATAGTCAACGACTCGGCAAAGCGGTGAAACGTCAAGTGCATAGCATTCTCTATCCCTGTGCTGGATATAAGTAGGCTGAATCATACACGACTGTGATGTTAGCATCGACTTGGCATTTTTTCTTTACTAAATAAACAGGCCCGAAAAGTATGTTTGTAAGTACGTTTTGTATGGGTACCGATGAAGCCGCCACCAGAGGTATTAAGGAAGTGGGTGGGGTGGTGAGATTGTTCGCCATTATGATCCGAAAAAAATTAGATGTTGTAAGATTGTATTGTACGGTTATTACTAAAAATTCTAGTTACTAGTGAAAATTTCCACTGCCCCTGCGGTACTTTTAGAACTTATCTACTTACATTCTATATTTATGAGTGTTAGCTATAATAATCTGCGGATAATCAAACCCTCGCACAACTGTTAAGTGAGCTTCAGCCAGGATTGAGCTAACCGCGCTTGTGGCTTACACCACAGCTGCCAAGTTGTATGGTTCGACCTGTACAGCTTCCTCTTCTGTAGTCTCTTATCTACTTTGATTCTGTGTTAATCATGTCCAAACTCAACGTACAGTTTTGATGATATCGTTAACCCGTAAAAAATACATACAGGCGAACATAGAACCTCCTACTTTTTGGAAGTCGATTAAAAAGACATTACAATGGTAACACTTTAGAGCAAAAATGACAATTCTTTGTAACAAAAAAATAAATATTACTTGCAGTTGCTTAAATAAATGTTCAAATTACACCAATTATTGTAAAAAGTAAGAAAAATGGGCTTTTATTCTTTGGACTTCAGTGTACTAATGGAATTTATTCTGACCTTAAAAGTTAGTCCATTGTTAGGTCCACCACGGATACGGAACCGAAAAATATATCATGTAATAAATCTCGTCTGTGAACTTAGCTACAAGCTGCGCAATCCCCACTTCTTACCGCCGCTGGCATAGGAATTCACTATTACGCAACGACTAAAGTGGAGTCATTTTAATAGGTCACTTTTGACAGTTCATAAATGCAAAGAAAAATATACCTTACACTAAAGGAATAAAACTCATGAAAACAATATTGACGACGACCGATAAGTGTTCTCGAATACGGCTTGGAGTTTTTTTCCTTTAGTACAAGGTATATTTTTCTTTGCATAAAATGAAATGTCAAAAGTGACCTATTATCTTGTCCCTACTTTAGCTCTGTGTTTGCAGACGCCATTTAGTTTGATTAGGCCTGTAAGCTACGAGCAAATATCTATAGAGTGCCAATCGTGCAAAAAAAGTGTCCGAGGCAAAACTGCCCAAGCGACGTAGTGGGCAGGCTCTAATTAGTCGTAAGGCGATTGCAAGCCAACTACAACGCCGCGCAATGCCAAAGTGCTCAGTTACAAGCCCTAATTAGGTGACATAATGTCGAGATTCGAAAACCGGGTCATTATTTAGTGTAAATATCTACTCGTAAGTCGGTATGAATGACGGCGCTCGGACATTTTTTAGTACTTTCACTTAGATAATGTGGCTATGTAGATATTTGCTCGAAGCCTGTAAGTTTGTTTGATAATTTGTTTAGCTAGTTTATTACACGGTTTTTTTTTCGAATCTTGTTGTTTCTCTATAACGCGTCTATTTTAAGATCGTTATTTGGTAAAACTATATAAAATGTGACGGCATAAAAATGTTCTACGACAATTTTGTGGGAGAAATATAAAATGCAACCGCGCAATATAATGTTTGGGAATATTTTCAAAATTACGTTCATCGCGCTTTTTTCACACTTTGTATGAAAGTGTGGATTCCTTTATGATAATTAAAATTGATCGATAGATAATGATTATGCATTTTTTATTACTTACCTATGAGTAATCGAGCAAGAGGTACAATGCTCAGCACAGCACTAGGGCCACTCTCTCGGTGGTACCGTTTGACTAAGTCCCACTGTACCACCAGTGGTATGGCTAGGGGTACGGTGGGTCTGAAACGAATCAAAGTTCATACAACATTAGTAGGTAGGTAGTTACATCGAACATAAAAAAAAAACAAGTTTCTCAAGTTGCGTTTAAATGAAATGTGTCCAAAATTGTCATCGACAGCACTCTTCACTCCCCTTTTTAAGACTGAGAGAAAGCGCATCAAACTAAGTATCTCTATTTTTTCTATATGCTAGTTTATGGACTAAAATTTTTATAATTTCTGTAATTTTAATTACGGGCTCGTCTAGCATAGCACTTAGCCTGCGTGCTAGTACTCCAAACCTTGAGAAAGATTGCTAAATGCGATCGAAACTATAGTAGTATCCTACTAAAATCAAACGTGAGTGACACCTGTGTTTTACTTAATTAAAATGTACGAAAACCACGTAAGTTTCCAAAGTGAAATTTCTTTAATATTATGTACCAAAAATAATACTTTGCTCATGCTCTGATAGAAACTCGGGGGACTAGACTACAGATTTAATAATAATATTCCTATTATCTGGTAAAAGCATGAGAATAATGAGTTTTTGATATGCTGTTTGTTTTTCTGTACGATACTGAGCACGCATTAGTTTGTTTTTTTCGGAGGATATAACAGTGAAAGGCTACATTTACTGGACTTCTATGGAATTTCTGGAAAATAAATGATAGAGATGAAATTTAAAAAAAAAACTTGGTTAATAGCCCGTTCTGTATTTTTACTCTGGATACCCACAAGGCAAGTTCTGTCACAATAAAAAATAGAAGGGGAAATATGGCCACCTTGTAGGACATGACAATCTAATGAAAACCATATTAGAAGGAAAAGTAGAAGGAAAGAGAGGAAGGAGAAGACCTCGGAGGCATTTTTAGATCGGATCAAAGAAAAAGTAGATGTCATGTCGTACAGGGAGATAAAAACACTGGCGGAAGGCCGCGAGACATGGAAGTTGCTCCACCGACAAGAGACGCGCTCTTAAATCCTGAATAAAGGATTTCAATTTGAGTGATACGGCGTCGCATTTAGTCTGCCCGTGACTACGACCGTCCGAACCCGTACGAAGTCCCGTGTAGTAGTATGATAATAGTAGTTTATGCAACTGTCATATAATGAAGGGTATTAAAACACGAGTGTGGTTTATGAAACGAGCGCAGCGAGTTTCATAATAGTAACTCATGTTTTAATACCCGGGTTATATGCAGTTGCATACACTACTTTATCTTCACTAATATAAACGTGTATTGTCACTGGCGCCGCTGCGCGCGCAGGGCGGCCAATCAGGAGCGAGCGCGCGATGTTATAATGAGATTTTACGATATCGATATTATAACATCATTTGAAATTGCTTAAATTGAGTGTTTTGTTGTCTGCGCTATAACAGTAGTCATTATAAGTCAAGTATTGGAAACATAAGTAGAATGTTACAACATTAGTGTAGATAAAGGAACTTACAAGGTACTTACTTGATCTTATTGGTAGTTTAATGGGAAGGACCCAAGAGGATATTAGAGGTCTGTAGAGTTGTAGACCTACTATGGAAATAATTATTTTTCGCCGAAAATAGCATTACCGACTTCAACTACTTAAATGAACTGTTCGAATTTTGTACGTAAAACACGTACAAAATTCGAACAGTTTCACTGGAAGTCGATGTATAGTTTTGCTATTTTTAAATTATTGATTCATCTAAAACCAATAAATCGATTTCGGTGAAATTTATATGAGACCAATTTCGGGGCTATACACTTTCCAAAAAAAAAAAATTACAAAACTGGAATCCTCTGCAAAAAGTTAGGCGTGTTCACACATAAAAAAAATATACGCGTTGACTTCATAACTTCCTCTGTTTCGTCGGTTAACAGGTAATTAGGTTCTGCCAAAATTGCATAACCGATTTCAACCGTGTACAGAATTCGATGCAAAAGCATCAGCACGCATCATTATCGATGTGACCATTAATTTTCAAACTATTGTTATCAAAAACGACTCAGCCGATTTAATTAAAATTTAAATAAGGCCACTTCTGAAGTATTATATGCCAAACAAAAAAATCGTCAAAATTAAAACAAAAAAAAAAAACATTCAGCGGAATTGATAACTTATTTTTGAAGTCGGTTAAAAATGGTAAATAGTGATTTTTTATCACTTTTACAAGAAACTAATATCGTTTTCCACTTCGAAACGAATTGTCGCACATTAGCAGTTTTGGGAAAGTTACAAAGGTTTTCTGTATAAATATTTAACGTAGACGCCAAACTTAAGGCTGCAAGCGAAATTGAAGGGCCAGTTTCTACCGCATTACGCATTTAAGGTCTGCCATTTTAGAACACTAATCGTGGAAGAATCAAATGATATGGACGCTGCCTTAATAATTTACAGAGCATGCCTTAGTCAGTATTTTCAATTTCCAAAAAAGGGTGTTTCTAAATTCGACAGTATTTTTTTATATGGTTGTTACGCAATATTCTGCCAATAATAATAGTTTTGATGATTTTTTTTGCTCGGTAGATCATACTTCAGAGGTTTAAATTTTATCAAAATCAGTAGAGCGATAGGTATATGTACAGAGATTCGAGCAAACAGTTCATTCAACATTTTGTCATTAGTATTAACATCTCAATGTAACACAGTTTAACAATAGATGTTCTTTGACTTTGACTTTGAAATATTCCAATTTTGTAAGTAGAGTGCAATGATTCACGTCAGATGCGGTATTTTTGGCGAACATTATTTTATAATATTGAAATAGATCACGGTATTATAATTATAGGTACCGGCTTTACAATAGTTCACTGTTGAACATAAATCTAACCACGGAGAGCGATTAGGCCATATTCACCTCACTGACTTAGTGCGGGTCAGTGGATACACATAAACAATCGTATAATAAAACTGTATAAAACTGACGTTTTACAGGTTGCTAACGATGTTTTCCTTCATCGAAAAGTACTGTACTGCGGCCAAAATTTGTGTTATTACAGTATTTAAGAGCTCCGTCCACCATTTAAGTGGTCCACGATACAAATTTTGTACCGCCCTTCATTTTTCTGGGTGAAGTGTTAATTTTCTTTATAGCTATAGTTTTTTTTCTATTTTGGGTTTGACAGGGGTCTGGGATGAAACTAATTCGATTCGAAGGGCTTATTGAAATGAAATGAAGTTCGCGTCTAAATTATGACGGTGCTTTTCTTGACTTTTTCTGGATAGGGTGTTAAGGTGGGTACTGACTGCTGTTACGGGGCGTAACGTACCATTAGCAGAAGGCGTGTAACGTTACGCAGTGTGCTAAAATCTGTGTAACATGCTAGTTGCGTAGTCTTTGCTCGTCCGTGCTCCAGATTCGCAAACCACTTATAATCAAGATGTCAGACTTAGAAGTTGTGTTGGGATCTTTGATTTTACTCAATCATTGTTTGGTCTAAATTGAGAGAAGAGTTTTATCTGTATCTTACTCCATCTTTTCAATAGCAAATGAACGCAATGGTCGAAATTAAAGTGGCGAAGTACCTAGTCAAGAATTCAGGAGCGTCGCGGTGGTGTTTTATGATTAATACTATTAATAAAAAGTACGACTGATTTTGAAGTCCTTTACTTTATATTATCTAATCTAATCCTAACCTAACAGACTGAGTTAGAAGTCTGTTCCCTTAGAAGGTAACTTAACTAATGTTTGACAAAACTCATTCTATTTAACATTATACTTATCTAAACAAAGGAAGGGGTGGGCGTCGATGCGCTTTCACCCTGCACAATAGAGGCTTGCGCACATGTGCAATGGTAAAAGGATGTGCCGTTGGTCGGGTTAACTGGCCAACGGTGTTGATAACATAAATTCTCCCCCCTGAGTGAAATTGTCTGGGAAATAATTGACTCAGGACAATTTCACTACATTTGATTAATTAATTATTAATCATAAGTAATTCTAATCTATTGGACATTTTATGACATTAAACCTAACGACAGAAATTTAGTTAATCGACACAATTAACATTACAATATTAGATAATAAATTCAGACATTATTCTAGGCTCACATCAAAATTACAATGCAGACACAAAAAACACAAATTACGACGCAGATACATTTCTTAAACTAATAAAAAATTAACCTTATAAAAATTCCTATATTATCATTCTTAGTACCTAACATTGATTTGTTACAAGAGATCAAAGGTATTTTTAACTAAAACTAACAGTACAATGCAATAAAACATACATATGAGTAGCAGATTATAATTTAACAATTACATAAATATACGAAATAATATTCTAGATCATTACGAGTACAACAAAATGATCACACAAAAGAACCTAAATTTAGTTGTAAAATGTAAATACATTTTTATATACCTAACATAATTATGTGTCACTATGTATCTCGTAATAAAATATAACAATTACAGTAAATTATTTTTGAGAATAAAGTTCGAAATTACCGATACAACAAAATTACATTTCAGAACGACACAATTTATGTAACTATCAACACATTTTTATTAAGACTAATAAAATTCCTACTAGATAATAAGACAATAGAATAATATCTAAAACATATAATTGTCTAGCAATAAAATCTAACAATGATGCAAATATATATTTTTTAACTAAATTTAAAGTTACAGTAAAATTACATTTAAGAAAACACACTAATCCACATAATTAAAATCTAACGTACATCATGAAAACAAATGATATCTAACCACAAATTAATTCACATAAATTTTATTATCTAATTACTCATTTATGTATCAATAAATGAATACAATTTTCAAAAGTAAATGCTACAAATTATTCCTAACTCTTCAGTTAAAACTTATGTATTACTTAGCAATTACATTTAAAAGACAGAAATCACATTATTTCCAATAATATTGTTTAGAAAGTCTTATGGCGTTTTAGATCACTAGTTGACACTATCACTTTCACTTCACTATTTTGATTTAGTTCGGATGAGAAAATTAATCAGCTTCAATTAACTGTGATAACGGATGTGTGCTGCTGCTCGTGCTACTCAATGGTTTCAACCACACCATTGGAAAAATTGCGCTGTAGTCTCGATCAAGGCAGGAGTCTATCCAGGGTATGCTGGATCAGTGGTTCTAATTAGATGATCTTCTGTCATTAGTAATTTTTTTTTCACTTTCGTCAGTACAATAGTGTTGAAGCTCGCAGAGTATGGCGGAATCTAATATGGTCAATTGGTCATACTGGGTCACTGGTTCTCATATGGTGGTATTTTTGGCGTCAATATCATGGTATTGTAGTGAAAAAGTGTTGGGCTGATAAGCGTATCAAATCATTGTAAAAGTTGCGCTGCGGTTTCTCGAAGCCGGAATCTAACATGATTATTCTGGAAGAACTAATGAGTTCTTATCAAGTGGTCTTCTATTCTTATCAAGTGGTCTCTCTTGGCTATATCTTTCCTTTCTATCATCAATACAGTGACGTTGAAGCTCGTAGAGTCTAGGGCTGGTAAGTGTTTCAGACTTTCACCGTTAGGTATGGATGTTAGGAATCACAAAAAGGGTCAGGGATTCAGAAAAAGGAAAAAACAAGGAGATTCAGAGATCGATTCAAAAATAAAAATGAAATTGTAATAAATTGTTGCATAACGAAAATGATATCAATTCCTGTTCATTATCTGATTTGTTTACATTACAATTTTAACTAAACTGATCTGATGTTCTTAAGATTAGATTACTCCTATTTACTAACTAAAACTTAATCATGAGACGTGACGATACTCAGCATCGTAAGAATATCAGCGTTCGTACGACTTCATGAGTGGAAAACCTAATTTATATATGACTAACCAATTCCTATAGCTGAAGAAAGAACTTGTTGTACAATATCCGAGTTTGGATAATTCGGTTTACGTGTGTGTGATTGAATTTTGTACTCGTACCTAACTAATCTTTCTATGCTATCCCTTATCATTTGACTCTTTGATTTCGTGCACGGGTGGCTAATAATTTTTCTCAGAACATCATAAACTGAGTTGTACTCAATGAGTCTTCTTATGACTGCAGGGGTTGCTCTATTGTCAATTTTTATGGCCTTTGTCATCGGACGCAACGAGTTAGCAAACGTTGGTTTATATTTGTTGCTCATTGTTGCATCTGCAGATGTGGACATTTCTTTAAAAGGGTCATTTTGAGTTAGGGTTGACTTATTGTTTTGTTTTAGGGTATTTGTGGGCTTTAACTGTTTTATGTCTGTTCTAACTTTTCGGCATGTTTTGTTTTCGCTATCTTTTAGAAAGTTTGTTGTTAGTTCATTTTTGTCTATTGAATAAAATATCCTTCCAGTAAATTCGTTAAAGTCAATAACGCCTTGTTCGCACAGGGAAGTTATTACATTGTTAAATAATTTTTGGTGTTCATTGTTTTTGAAATGAATGAAACATTTTTTGGTTGGTTTCATGTGGTCTTTTAAAAACTGTATAAAAGATTGTTCGTCAAATGGTGGGAAAAGTTTTAAAACATCTGGTTCGTCTGTAGACAAGTCTTCGACAAGCATTTTGTCCTGAAGACAGTTAGATGATAGAATTTGAATGGGTTTTTTATCTATTTCGTCGTGTGGGATGCGGATGCTTTTGTTTCCCGTATCTGAGGCTGAGTAAGTTTCTGTGTCGCTGCTTTCAAATTGTAAAGCGTTGTTATGCAAATAAAGTTCATTTGATGACATTGTGTGGGGATCAGCAATATTAGTAATCTTAGTAATATAGTCAGTGTCTGAGGTAAGTTTTTGTAAAACTTCAGTCGGTTGATTAACATTTTCTGTGGAACATTTTTGTTCTTGGTCATGATTTTTCAATGAAATATGGTTCGTGTTGGGTCTGTATCTCATTTGTTTAATTTTTGTGATAGAGAATCGGCGTTTGTTCTGTATTCTATCCCGTACTGCAAGGTTATTTATGACATAATTTTCTGATTTTGATTTTTGTGTTGAAAAGCTGTTTTTGATGAAAATATCTGTCTTTGAATCATGTTTTGGGAGGCTATTTAGGTTTTCAGTTTTTGGAAAGTCGAGGGTCGAATTATTTTCTAAATTTGTAGATAAGTCACGCATGGAGTACTGTGCATCATTTTCAGTTGCGTTCGTGAAGCACTGGTCATGATTGTATTGATATGTCAAGTCATATGAGTCTGGGTAATTTAGGTCCATTTCAGCTAATGGAAAACTTTCGTTATCATTCAGAGGGGGTGTAGTTTGCATGGGAAAGTCGTTGGAATAAGGTGTGGAATTTAGTCCATAGCTAAATTGTTGATCATTATTTTGTGGTTGCCGTGGTCTCAATTGTTGAGGGGTCATGATTTGTCGTGGATAATCAACTTGAGGATGATAGCCTGTCATTTGAGGTTGTCTAAACTGATGTTGTGATGTATGATAGCCGAAAGGCTGTTGTGACTGTGAATAATAGCCGTAAGACTGAGAATATGGATAATAATCAAGTCCTGAATTATATTGCAAACTAGTTGGCTTTTGATCGAAACGTTCGGCGTGGTATTTTTTTATCCTGTGGTCACCAAAGTGTCGTAAGAGTAATGTTTTTAAATCATCCCACGTATTGCGTTCTTCAAATAGGTAACTATTGGTTATAACGTCTACGGCAATGTCAGTAAGTTTGCTATTTAGGTATCTGATTACATATTCGTTTTGTGACTCATTACCCTGGTATTTATTTATAATTAATTCACAATTCCAAATAAATGAATCGAGAAATCGTCTGTCACCGTCAAAAGGTGGTATCGTGTCATATGGGATTAATACTAATTGATCATGCGCCATTTTATTATCTTTTATTGTAAACTAAATTTGCGTACACACTCTATATTATATAATAGCTGTTTAACGAGCTAAATTCGCACGCACATTAAATATAATATAATAAAGTTAATATGATACAATAAGGCACTAAATTACTGTAATTTATCTATTTTTAAAATATTTACTTTTAAACATGTATGAGTTGGTGGTAATTATATTTCAATATGTTTGAATACCTTTAGGGTTATCTTTTAAATTTTATTACTTTTCCATTTAAGTGTAAATTTATTTTTAGAACAATATTGCGAAAATTTAGCGCATTTATTGAAATAATCTTAAATTATATTTAAATGCTAATCTTATTAAACAATATTGCGAGAATTACCGCAAATATTGAAATAATCTTAAATTATATTTAAATGCTAATCCTATTAAACAATATTGCGAGAATTTAGCGCATATATTGAACTATCTAAAATTATTTATTAAGCCTATTATTTTTTTCTTTAAATTTTTAATTATCAATTCAATTTATTGTTCATTTATTTATTAATTATTTCTTTAAATTATAGTCTTATTTTCCTTACCTACTTAATACCTTAAATATGTGAATGGTTCCATAGAGTTTGATACGAAACCAGACAATGATTATGGAGAGTGAAGTTCGAACTCTGAATAATCGGGAAAATGGTTTGGAAGGTGAAAAGTCTTACTCACCAACCGCCCGGAACCACCGCTGCATTGCCACTTGACAAATTTATTTGGTTCGATTAGGATTTCTTCTTGCTGCTCGTCCCTCGTTCTCTCGTTGATGCCGTAGATTTCCCGAAGACTGCGTTAATTTTGAAACGCGGAGCCGATCGCGAATATAATGACGACGACACGAAGTACGCAAAATTCCACGCTGGAAATATATGCGTCACGCGGAAAACGAAACAGCTCTACCAGAAATCCTTTCCAGGCTGCGCCAGTCAAGAATTCGGGAGCGTCGCGGTGGTGTTTTATGATTAATACTATTAATAAAAAGTACGACTGATTTTGAAGTCCTTTACTTTATATTATCTAATCTAATCCTAACCTAACAGACTGAGTTAGAAGTCTGTTCCCTTAGAAGGTAACTTAACTAATGTTTGACAAAACTCATTCTATTTAACATTATACTTATCTAAACAAAGGAAGGGGTGGGCGTCGATGCGCTTTCACCCTGCACAATAGAGGCTTGCGCACATGTGCAATGGTAAAAGGATGTGCCGTTGGTCAGGTTAACTGGCCAACGGTGTTGATAACATAAATACCTACAATCGACGCTTGTGGCTAGTACGTGCGCTAGTTACGATTCGCTGCCATATGCTGACTGAAGCGCGTTACACTCTTATGGTGGGTCTACGCTAGCAAGCCGAGCACGAGCGGAGCACAAACCGAGCCAAAATTTGTGTAGTGTGGATCGAATTCCGAGCCTCGGACACGCGCAATTCGAATGTTTGGCTCTTGTTCGCGTTCTGTCTACTTTCGGTTTTTTTGACAAACCCGACCCACTCAAAGGATTCGCTATAAAAACCGACAGTGATGTAGAGCACTTGCCGCAAACAACGAACTACTCGTTGTTCGCTGCAAGCGCCTTGTTTACCTGTACTGACTGCATGAACACGTAACATTACGCCGCGTACCGCCGCCGATCAGTACCCACCTTTAGAAAATGTTTTCTAGAAAGCTACAATTTATGAGCTGAAGCAATTTTTAGGGTTGTCAGCCGGTATGAAGTGGAATAGATGGGATAGACCCAATTTTGTGAAATAATGGAATGATGTGAAATAATGAATGGAATGAGATGAACAAACGTTTAGTCTATTTAGGGTTTTCTTGTGATTTGCTTTAGTTTTGATCGCAAGGGCAGTGATTTTTTCGATTATTAACCGACAAAACGAAGGAGGTTTCTTAGGAGGTAACTTTTTACGATTTTGATAATACTTTTTTTGTTTGGTAGATCACACTTCAAAGGTTTTTATTTATTTATTATAAAATATTTAAATTTAATTTAAATAAATTATAATTTAATTTAAGTATAATTTTTTTTGTACAAAAATACTACGTTAATATGATTAAAAGTAGTATTAAAATTTAATTTAATTTACGATGGATAATAATAACACACACAAAATGTGATTCTTACAAAATTGTCAAAACAAACAATAATAAATAAACAAAATAGAGAAAAACATGTAAAATAGGTGTTCATCCTAATCGAACAGTCCTCCCCTGATAGTGACAGAACTTTTAAGCCGCCTGAAGGCCTCTGATATGGCTAAACTCTTAATAACAACCTGGGCTTACAATCCAACGTGTTAACATAGCCACGGAAGCGCTCAGTTAAAAATGCCACCAGCGGTCACCCATCCGAAGACTGACCGTGCCGAAATTTGCGTAACTTAGATCGCGTAGTCAAACTTGTCTAGTCAAATGAGTGCTACAAAAATGTTCCCAATAAAGCACTAGTCGCAGCTTTTTCCTGGCAACTCCTCAATGTCTTCCAAAGGCTATTTTGAAGTTATCGTCCAGAAATCCAGTCAACAGATTCTTTCTCTGCCCTTTTAGTATTCACAAGCCCGAATCAATTTGTGAATTTCCCAGTCACCCTAATAAAATTCACTGAAAAAGTGAACTCTCGAGCACAAAAGATCATTTTAGAGCCGCCGCACACTTGGTGAGTTTTGTTGCACAACTTTTGAACAACGTTTGAACTTATAACTCTGAGCCAAATTAAAACTTTGATTTAGATAGATTAGTAAATGGGTATTTCTCCTTGTCAGACTGACTTGTGTTTTGATTGATTATAAGAAATAATTAAAAAAAAAAATTGTAGCGCTTGAAATCCCGATTGTGTTCATAAGTGAGTAAAAAAAAAGGTAGTTCCTTTGAAATAATATTATTATAACATTGGTCATTTGCGTTGCGTGGCCAATGTTATCGCAATGTTATCATCGTTATGTGACTAATGTGAGGAGAAGTACTCACACGAATAGCGTGCTGTCTCGTAACTTAAATTTTTAATACTCGTTTCATGATCAATATATTATCTACAATGACGTTATTAATACAGTTCTCGAATAGAGACCAAGTACCGCGGAGATGCAAGTGCAGCGTAGGACGGTTACTGGAATGATTGGCAAATGATCAACAATGAAAATTTAAGAAAAATAAAGAATAGAACTAATTAAATAAAATAACAATAATAGAAGTAAAATGACACATCACTTGTAATACTTAAGATTTTGTAAACGTGAGTGCACATTTTTTATTAGCGTAAAAGAATGAACAAAAATTATTGTGCTAGTAAAGTTGAAGCAAAAAGATAAGCGTCTTAAGTGAGGTCACCCGTGTGCCATTTTACTATTTTTGTTACTCGACAATACTGCTCTGTCATTGCTAGTACAACTAAAAGTGTTTGATACTCAGTAGAGAGAGTAGTCGGTACCTTGGCTGCTGATTAAAATCTTATAGTTATTTCACCTTAACGCAACGACGGTTCTTTGTTTGCACAAACTCTAACAAATTAGCGATTTATACTTAAAGAAGGCCCAATTATAAAGGCGCCATCGTAAATTTAATAGCAACGTAAAAAGTATTCTCTCTATCAAATGCCTAAAGTGAAAAAGAAAAAGAAATAAATACTAAATAGCTATTATACGAGTAATTACGATGGCGCCTTCAAAATTGGGCCTAGATACTGGTAAGAAAAATCATGTAAATTCAACAACATTAGATTGCGAAATGTGTGTCAAAGTTTTCATTTGAGATGATAAATCAATGTTGCTCAACTATTTTTTTTTCACCACAAAAGTGCTCTACGTGTCAAGTGCGCGCAGCGCATTATCTCTCATATCGAAGGCAAATCTAATAATCCAATGTTAGGAAAGAATAATTTCCTTATCTCAAAGTAGGAATACCTTTCCTAAAATTGTTACTGGCAACCCAGCTGAGCTTCGGCCAAGAGATATGAATCTAAACGTCGGTATAAACCATGGGATTGAATTTAATGTTCATTTTAAAGACTGGTGTAATTGGATTTTCAATGCTTAGATTGGCCTAAATTTGAAATTAATTTTTGATGTCTGAAGAACCAAGCGAACAGAGGTGTATTCTTTATTTAATTGATTTGAGACACATCTCCGGATCATAGCATAGTTTGGCGCTTTTAGTTGAAACTAGCTTTTGCCCGCGGCTTCGCCCATGTGATATTTGTATTTCTGTGCTATCCCATAAGAACCTTGTATTTTTTCGGGATAAAAAGTAGCTGTTTTCCGTCTTTCGAACTATATCCATGCCAAAAATGAAGTCGATCCGTTGCTCCTTTTTTGCGTGAAATAGGAACAAACCAACAAACACACTTTCGGATTTATAATATTTGTAAGGAAAGGATTAAGCATCGTTTGGCACGGTCAGTCTTTGGATGGGTGACCGCGGACTGCATTTACAACTGTGCGTTCCCTCAGCTCGGATGACACGTTAAATTGTAGGACCTGGTTGTTTTAACAGTTTAGACATATAAGAGGATTTCAGGCGGTTTAAAATACATAACAAGACTTTGTAACCATCCGGCCTATACATGATTCAGGAGTGTACAATACCTAGATTATTATTTTTGTAAAAGTATTTTGCTTACTTACTAGTGTACAAATCTGAGTCTGAAATCTAATTTGACAGAAGTAGGGTCATGTGATGTACCTAGGGACATTTTGAACCTTTACACGACGTGACCTTAGGTAGTACTAATGAACGTCTTACGACTGCTGTAAGACGTTCTTTGCTGGATGTAAGCCTAAATGGCATCCCTTGAAGATTTCAAATAGGTTAGATGGAAAAAAATTGTCCAGCTAGTTCCTGTGTTATTAATTCAGTCTAAGTATCTACCTAATGGGTGGACGTCTAATGCAACAGTCATAATTTTCGTAGCTTGATAATTAGAGTACCTGTTAGGCCAAAGTTGTTTTATTTCCATCCTCATTTCTGTGTTTAATTGTGAGCTTAGCCATAAAACTGCAGTGCATCCAATGATACCATAATGTAGATATGTTTTACCTACTCCTATTTTGGGAAGAAAGCAAGACATCAAAACTTTCCCAGTCGTGCTTTAGGCAAATATTCTGGCGACAAATCTTTATCGCAACACCGACTTCCACCTTGTACAGAATTCGAATAATTTGCTCGGATCGATGTGACATCCAAGTACATTTTTGTTGATTTATCAAAAACGGCTCAGCCGATTTAGATAAAAATTATCGGGGACCTCGTTAGTATACTCTTTTGAAATAAAAATCTAAATCGAAATAATTTTTGAAATTGGTTCACAATTTACGAAAATATCGACGAACATAGCTCCTCCTTTTTAGAAGTCGGTAAAAAATACCTTGGTACGAGTACATACATCAGATTACTTAGAAAAAGTATAACGCTGGGTTTTCAAATTGCTATTGGACAAATAAAACTTTTTGGCGGCTGTTAAATTAGCTTTATGCTACGGAACACCCAATCTTCGCGCAGCTGTTAAGTGAGCTTCACCGTGTATGTTATCGACGTTCTTCGTATATATTTGTGGTGTTATAATTAATAATGACACCAACAGTCCTTCCACACAAACTGGCGGTTACGGGAATAGGTGCATTCGTTTTGTTTGTCCGAATATGCAAATATAGGCGAATACTAACCACTTAACATTCTGTTATTCTTTAATTTAATTCATAACAATTAATAGTCATAGGAACCTCCTAAACTTATTATGGTGAGAAATAAACAAATTTTAGACAAAGCTTACGATTTGCGAGCTACTACGAGTACATAGAAGTTTTTGGGTTTTGTTGAGAGACTATGACTCATCTATATTATATCCATACATCCACCAGCCATAAGATATCCACTGCTGGACATATGTATCACCCTATGGATTTCAAATAAGGCCGGTTGGAAGAAGCCTACATCAAACGTGATCCTGCAATCTTTAGTAAATCGGCAGTCCACCTAGTCGGTGGACGTCCTACGCTGCGCTTGCTAGTTCGTGATCTCTATTTGAAAACTTTACTGCCCCATTGACTATCCATTCTACTAACTATGTGCTCTGCCCATTGCCGTTTTATCTTGCTAATCTGCTGGGCTACGTCAGTAACGCGGATCTCCTCAATAGGGTAGTTGACTGGTATTGAATTAATTAAAAGTTTTAAGATTAGTGAATTCTGCAATGAATGATGCATAAACTGAAAAAAAAATTAAACTTGGCTAATGAAGTTCAGAGATATAAGCTTATAAAGATTTTGGTAGGGATAAGAAGGGGATGCCTTGTTCCTTTCCCACAAAGCATTACATAAAGCCCGATTACAGAGGCGCCAGCGTAATTATATTAGCTAAATAGCATAGTTCTGTTTCTTTTTCACTTTAGGCATTCGATAGAGAGAACGCTTTTTACGTTGCTGATAAATTTACGCTGGCGCCTCTGTAATCGGGCTTATTGTATAGCGACACTTACGGGCAGTGACGTCATAGCTTGCCATAGTGCGCTCTTTGTCTAGCAAGATAATAAATACTCGTATGGTTGTAACTTTTTTGTTTCTTAGTTGATTTTATTTTTAACCGACTTCCAAAAAAGAGGAGGTTCTATGTACGAACAAAGAACCTCCTCTTTTTTGGAAGTATTTGTATGTATTTTAATTTTATTTTTATGGATGTTCGTCGATAATTTCGCCAATTGTGAACCAAATCGAAAAAATCTTTTTAGTTCAAAAGGGCTTACTCCCGAAATAGTCCCATTTAAATTTTACAAAAATCGGTTCAGCCATTTTTGAAAAAAAAAACAACAATAATAGAAGCAATTCCAGCAAAATTTCCGAATTTTGTACAAGATGAACATCGATAATTTCGCCAATTGTGAACCGAAACGAAACATTATTTTTTAGTTCAAAAGGGCATACTCCCAAGGTGGTCTCATTTAAATTTTACACAAATTGGATGAGCCGTTTTTGATAAATCATCAATAATGTAAACAATTCGAGCGAAAAATTCGAATTTTGTACACGATTGAAGGCGGTTTTGCCATTTTTTGCGAATAATAATTATTTTTGGTTAGCTGTTACAAGAGGAAATTATAAAAATACTAGCAAACCCGGCGAACTCCGTTTCGCCACCAGATGGCTTTGTTTTATGTAACATTTCGTTTGGTGATTAAAAGAAGATTTTTTTTTTGTTTTATATTTGAAAAGGAAAATTTTTTTTCATTTTACAACAGTAATGAATTCATTTCGATTACAAAAATGAAGTGTTATTTAGTTGAACTTCTCTAAGTAAATGAAAGTGAATCCAAAGTAAATACTGAATCGAAGCGTTATACGTGTCCGCAAATTATCCGTTTCATTGAAGTGCTCTTTGGTAAACCACATTTTTTGTTTTTTGGTCTGACGTTAACACAAACAAAGCGGATGGTTTCCCAACTCGTGAACACGCAACGTATAACTGCCCATGTGAAAAACAGTGATTTTCTAAATTTATCCCGCAAACACTAAGCCATTGGCCTTGCGACTTATTAATTGTCATTGCGAACGCAAGGCGAACTGGAAATTGCAATCGTTTGAAGTCAAACGGAAGATCAGTCGGAATCATTGGTATTCGAGGAATACGTACATTTTCACCTGCGTACTTTCCGTTAATAATGGTTGCCTCAATCAAATTCGGCATAAGTCTTTTTACCGAAAGTCGAGTACCGTTGCAAAGTCGCGGTGGATTCAAATTACGCAATATCATAATAACTGTACCAACTTTGAGTTGCAAGTTATGTGGTGGAAATCCTGGTAACTCCGGAGTTCAAAAACTCTGTTAAATAATTTATTACATCATCGGGATTTGTTATGGAGTCAACGGATTTGTATGTCACCAAATCGCCAGCAATTTTTGATTGAATGGTGAAATTCAGTGCGTGTATATCATTATTCTTTGCGGCAAGAATTGCTCGTTAACTTATCCAAGCCTAATTCTGATAATTCTCACTAATGTTTGGGAAAACATTTATAAAGGAACTAGCAAACCCGGCGAACTCCGTTTCGCCACCAGATGGCTTTGTTTTATGTAACATTTCGTTTGGTGATTAAAAGAAGATTTTTTTTTTGTTTTATATTTGAAAAGGAAAATTTTTTTTCATTTTACAACAGTAATGAATTCATTTCGATTACAAAAATGAAGTGTTATTTAGTTGAACTTCTCTAAGTAAATGAAAGTGAATCCAAAGTAAATACTGAATCGAAGCGTTATACGTGTCCGCAAATTATCCGTTTCATTGAAGTGCTCTTTGGTAAACCACATTTTTTGTTTTTTGGTCTGACGTTAACACAAACAAAGCGGATGGTTTCCCAACTCGTGAACACGCAACGTATAACTGCCCATGTGAAAAACAGTGATTTTCTAAATTTATCCCGCAAACACTAAGCCATTGGCCTTGCGACTTATTAATTGTCATTGCGAACGCAAGGCGAACTGGAAATTGCAATCGTTTGAAGTCAAACGGAAGATCAGTCGGAATCATTGGTATTCGAGGAATACGTACATTTTCACCTGCGTACTTTCCGTTAATAATGGTTGCCTCAATCAAATTCGGCATAAGTCTTTTTACCGAAAGTCGAGTACCGTTGCAAAGTCGCGGTGGATTCAAATTACGCAATATCATAATAACTGTACCAACTTTGAGTTGCAAGTTATGTGGTGGAAATCCTGGTAACTCCGGAGTTCAAAAACTCTGTTAAATAATTTATTACATCATCGGGATTTGTTATGGAGTCAACGGATTTGTATGTCACCAAATCGCCAGCAATTTTTGATTGAATGGTGAAATTCAGTGCGTGTATATCATTATTCTTTGCGGCAAGAATTGCTCGTTAACTTATCCAAGCCTAATTCTGATAATTCTCACTAATGTTTGGGAAAACATTTATAAAGGAATATGATTAATTTAATGCTTGCCCAAAGGCATCATTCAATTCATCTGCAGGCGTTCCACGGGGAATTAATGGCAACGTCTGCCTGAAATCGCCTGCCAACAATATCATCAAGCCGCCAAAGATGTTGTTATTTCGCCGAAGATCCTTCAGTGTGAAGTTAAGTGCTTCAAGTGATTTCTTATGTGCCATTGTGCACTCATCCCAAACAATGAGCTTGCATTGCATCAACAATTTTCCCATTGCACTGGATCGGGAAATATTGCATGTTGGAGTATCAATTGTGTTTAAATTGAGTGGCAACTTAAGCGCAGAATGTGCAGTACGACCTCCATCTAGAAGAGTCGCTGCAATTCCAGATGATGCTAACGCCAAAGCTATGTCACATCTTGATCAAATAGTGGTCAAAATCAATGAAATGACAAATGTTTTCCCTGTTCCTCCAGGTGCGTCCAGGAAGAATAGACCACCAGTATTATTGTCCACCGCTGGCATTAATGTTTCATAATACTTGTTTTTGCTGTTCATTCAGAATGGCACATTATTTCGATCGAATTCCTGCAATGTATCAACATTGTATTGCAGCTCTCGATTTAATTCTTGATTGAATGCATCGTGCATCGATCGATTTGGCGCAATCATTCCTACTTCAATCAGTAGCTTGATTGCAATAGTCAAGCATTGATCCTCAATCAGAATCAATCCTTCATTGTAGATTTCATCGGTTATTTGGATGTCAGGATAAAAAAAGTAAGTTCGTATAGGCCGGGTGGCTAGCCCTGGTGTTAGAGTTTTTAGGCCGCCTGAAGGCCACTGACATGGCTAAACGGTTAAAACAACCGGGGCCTACAATTTAACGTGTCATTCGAGTCACGGTAGCGCTCAGTTGGAAAATGCCACCCGCGGTCACCCATCCAAGTACTGACCGTGCGGAACGTTGTCAGGATTATTCGTTTGAAAGCGCAAGCGATGCAAGATATCTTCACATATGTCGTCTTTGTATTTGTTCCATAACTGAATTGGTTGTAAAGGAAAACATGTGGTGATGATAATTGCGAACAGCGTTCGTATTTGGTACGCATTTGATGAAACAACTGAATCCGCAAGTGTTAAATCCCAATGAGAATCGTTCTCTAGCAAACCCAATAGTTGACATGCTTCTCGATATGTTTGGCATTGGTGGCCATTCACAGTTTTCAAATCCGCAAATGATTTTGGTCCACGTACATTTACCAACAGCAGTCGCAAATAAAAACATTCATCATTTCTAGGATGAACAGTATACATGCGACCTAGTGCATCAGTGGAAAACACCTGTGGCCAATCTGGAACTGGGGTTCCTTGTTGGCGACGTTGGAATTTCTTTGTTGATTGATTCCAAGTGTAATACTTGGGCATTTCAACGTACATCAGCGTCGCTGCGAATGGATCTGCTTCACACATTGCAAAGAAGCTAGTCGATGTTGTCGATGGTGGTCTCTCAGCTCGTTGTGCCGCATTAGCCTCAGTGAAGTAAACTCTTTGGCCATTTTACAAATGCACTGCTAAATATACAACTGTGGGATATCTTTCATGAATTTGAAATGACAATAATCGCCACAGTGCTTCATTAGTACCTACTGACGTATCCCATTTGGAAGTTGCTGATTTCGTCATTCGCATTTTCCGACGCAATACCAAACACAGCCATGTCGCTGCCTTTTGTGACGTACTTGCACAAATATTTGATTGATTTGGCCGAATGACAACTCTCAACTCAAATTCGTGATAGCAGCGGGCAATATGGTACAATGAATTCATTTCCGATCTCAATCTCTTGATTTTGAACTTTAACTTTGATAGTTCGACCTTTATCTTCCATTATGCAGCGGGCAATATTGGTTTGTAGTACATGCTATGTATCAGAGATGGCGTTGTATGTGAAAAAGGATTTTCCCGCTTTTCTGTTGAAATTTTTCCTGAATTTTTTTGCTATAAACCTTAAGGAGCCCGAGACCTTTCCAACGAATGCAAAAACGTGGAAATCGGTTCGTGCGTTCTGGAGTTATAGCGTCAGGAAGGAAAACCCGACTTATTTTTATATAGTAGATATGATTAATTTAATGCTTGCCCAAAGGCATCATTCAATTCATCTGCAGGCGTTCCACGGGGAATTAATGGCAACGTCTGCCTGAAATCGCCTGCCAACAATATCATCAAGCCGCCAAAGATGTTGTTATTTCGCCGAAGATCCTTCAGTGTGAAGTTAAGTGCTTCAAGTGATTTCTTATGTGCCATTGTGCACTCATCCCAAACAATGAGCTTGCATTGCATCAACAATTTTCCCATTGCACTGGATCGGGAAATATTGCATGTTGGAGTATCAATTGTGTTTAAATTGAGTGGCAACTTAAGCGCAGAATGTGCAGTACGACCTCCATCTAGAAGAGTCGCTGCAATTCCAGATGATGCTAACGCCAAAGCTATGTCACATCTTGATCAAATAGTGGTCAAAATCAATGAAATGACAAATGTTTTCCCTGTTCCTCCAGGTGCGTCCAGGAAGAATAGACCACCAGTATTATTGTCCACCGCTGGCATTAATGTTTCATAATACTTGTTTTTGCTGTTCATTCAGAATGGCACATTATTTCGATCGAATTCCTGCAATGTATCAACATTGTATTGCAGCTCTCGATTTAATTCTTGATTGAATGCATCGTGCATCGATCGATTTGGCGCAATCATTCCTACTTCAATCAGTAGCTTGATTGCAATAGTCAAGCATTGATCCTCAATCAGAATCAATCCTTCATTGTAGATTTCATCGGTTATTTGGATGTCAGGATAAAAAAAGTAAGTTCGTATAGGCCGGGTGGCTAGCCCTGGTGTTAGAGTTTTTAGGCCGCCTGAAGGCCACTGACATGGCTAAACGGTTAAAACAACCGGGGCCTACAATTTAACGTGTCATTCGAGTCACGGTAGCGCTCAGTTGGAAAATGCCACCCGCGGTCACCCATCCAAGTACTGACCGTGCGGAACGTTGTCAGGATTATTCGTTTGAAAGCGCAAGCGATGCAAGATATCTTCACATATGTCGTCTTTGTATTTGTTCCATAACTGAATTGGTTGTAAAGGAAAACATGTGGTGATGATAATTGCGAACAGCGTTCGTATTTGGTACGCATTTGATGAAACAACTGAATCCGCAAGTGTTAAATCCCAATGAGAATCGTTCTCTAGCAAACCCAATAGTTGACATGCTTCTCGATATGTTTGGCATTGGTGGCCATTCACAGTTTTCAAATCCGCAAATGATTTTGGTCCACGTACATTTACCAACAGCAGTCGCAAATAAAAACATTCATCATTTCTAGGATGAACAGTATACATGCGACCTAGTGCATCAGTGGAAAACACCTGTGGCCAATCTGGAACTGGGGTTCCTTGTTGGCGACGTTGGAATTTCTTTGTTGATTGATTCCAAGTGTAATACTTGGGCATTTCAACGTACATCAGCGTCGCTGCGAATGGATCTGCTTCACACATTGCAAAGAAGCTAGTCGATGTTGTCGATGGTGGTCTCTCAGCTCGTTGTGCCGCATTAGCCTCAGTGAAGTAAACTCTTTGGCCATTTTACAAATGCACTGCTAAATATACAACTGTGGGATATCTTTCATGAATTTGAAATGACAATAATCGCCACAGTGCTTCATTAGTACCTACTGACGTATCCCATTTGGAAGTTGCTGATTTCGTCATTCGCATTTTCCGACGCAATACCAAACACAGCCATGTCGCTGCCTTTTGTGACGTACTTGCACAAATATTTGATTGATTTGGCCGAATGACAACTCTCAACTCAAATTCGTGATAGCAGCGGGCAATATGGTACAATGAATTCATTTCCGATCTCAATCTCTTGATTTTGAACTTTAACTTTGATAGTTCGACCTTTATCTTCCATTATGCAGCGGGCAATATTGGTTTGTAGTACATGCTATGTATCAGAGATGGCGTTGTATGTGAAAAAGGATTTTCCCGCTTTTCTGTTGAAATTTTTCCTGAATTTTTTTGCTATAAACCTTAAGGAGCCCGAGACCTTTCCAACGAATGCAAAAACGTGGAAATCGGTTCGTGCGTTCTGGAGTTATAGCGTCAGGAAGGAAAACCCGACTTATTTTTATATAGTAGATATGATTAATTTAATGCTTGCCCAAAGGCATCATTCAATTCATCTGCAGGCGTTCCACGGGGAATTAATGGCAACGTCTGCCTGAAATCGCCTGCCAACAATATCATCAAGCCGCCAAAGATGTTGTTATTTCGCCGAAGATCCTTCAGTGTGAAGTTAAGTGCTTCAAGTGATTTCTTATGTGCCATTGTGCACTCATCCCAAACAATGAGCTTGCATTGCATCAACAATTTTCCCATTGCACTGGATCGGGAAATATTGCATGTTGGAGTATCAATTGTGTTTAAATTGAGTGGCAACTTAAGCGCAGAATGTGCAGTACGACCTCCATCTAGAAGAGTCGCTGCAATTCCAGATGATGCTAACGCCAAAGCTATGTCACATCTTGATCAAATAGTGGTCAAAATCAATGAAATGACAAATGTTTTCCCTGTTCCTCCAGGTGCGTCCAGGAAGAATAGACCACCAGTATTATTGTCCACCGCTGGCATTAATGTTTCATAATACTTGTTTTTGCTGTTCATTCAGAATGGCACATTATTTCGATCGAATTCCTGCAATGTATCAACATTGTATTGCAGCTCTCGATTTAATTCTTGATTGAATGCATCGTGCATCGATCGATTTGGCGCAATCATTCCTACTTCAATCAGTAGCTTGATTGCAATAGTCAAGCATTGATCCTCAATCAGAATCAATCCTTCATTGTAGATTTCATCGGTTATTTGGATGTCAGGATAAAAAAAGTAAGTTCGTATAGGCCGGGTGGCTAGCCCTGGTGTTAGAGTTTTTAGGCCGCCTGAAGGCCACTGACATGGCTAAACGGTTAAAACAACCGGGGCCTACAATTTAACGTGTCATTCGAGTCACGGTAGCGCTCAGTTGGAAAATGCCACCCGCGGTCACCCATCCAAGTACTGACCGTGCGGAACGTTGTCAGGATTATTCGTTTGAAAGCGCAAGCGATGCAAGATATCTTCACATATGTCGTCTTTGTATTTGTTCCATAACTGAATTGGTTGTAAAGGAAAACATGTGGTGATGATAATTGCGAACAGCGTTCGTATTTGGTACGCATTTGATGAAACAACTGAATCCGCAAGTGTTAAATCCCAATGAGAATCGTTCTCTAGCAAACCCAATAGTTGACATGCTTCTCGATATGTTTGGCATTGGTGGCCATTCACAGTTTTCAAATCCGCAAATGATTTTGGTCCACGTACATTTACCAACAGCAGTCGCAAATAAAAACATTCATCATTTCTAGGATGAACAGTATACATGCGACCTAGTGCATCAGTGGAAAACACCTGTGGCCAATCTGGAACTGGGGTTCCTTGTTGGCGACGTTGGAATTTCTTTGTTGATTGATTCCAAGTGTAATACTTGGGCATTTCAACGTACATCAGCGTCGCTGCGAATGGATCTGCTTCACACATTGCAAAGAAGCTAGTCGATGTTGTCGATGGTGGTCTCTCAGCTCGTTGTGCCGCATTAGCCTCAGTGAAGTAAACTCTTTGGCCATTTTACAAATGCACTGCTAAATATACAACTGTGGGATATCTTTCATGAATTTGAAATGACAATAATCGCCACAGTGCTTCATTAGTACCTACTGACGTATCCCATTTGGAAGTTGCTGATTTCGTCATTCGCATTTTCCGACGCAATACCAAACACAGCCATGTCGCTGCCTTTTGTGACGTACTTGCACAAATATTTGATTGATTTGGCCGAATGACAACTCTCAACTCAAATTCGTGATAGCAGCGGGCAATATGGTACAATGAATTCATTTCCGATCTCAATCTCTTGATTTTGAACTTTAACTTTGATAGTTCGACCTTTATCTTCCATTATGCAGCGGGCAATATTGGTTTGTAGTACATGCTATGTATCAGAGATGGCGTTGTATGTGAAAAAGGATTTTCCCGCTTTTCTGTTGAAATTTTTCCTGAATTTTTGCTATAAACCTTAAGGAGCCCGAGACCTTTCCAACGAATGCAAAAACGTGGAAATCGGTTCGTGCGTTCTGGAGTTATAGCGTCAGGAAGGAAAACCCGACTTATTTTTATATAGTAGATTTTCAACTAGCCTATTCTGATTCGACCTCGCTAATCTATTTTAAAGAACGTCATTGAACGCATCCAAGTTTAACTAATGAAGTTCCGCGATACGATGCACTCGTAAACAGTCTCAACTCAACCCGGACTAATGTGCTTAACTTTTACGGGCTTTCAAGTTTGACTGCATTTTGTTGGGAACATTATGCGGATATGACAGTTTAAGTTGTCGGGACCTTGTTGAGAGGAGTGTTTAATATTTTTGACCTACTTCTTAAAACAAAGAAGTTCTCAATTCTACTATGTTTTTACAAGCATTTATTTCACTTGGAATGGATGTAGGTATCTATATACCTAATGTGTATGTAAATTCGGGTGGAAACTTGCAAGTTAAATTTGACCAACTTCCCGGTTTCTGATTGATCTGAAATTTTGCACGCATTTAATTATATAGTGTGACAATGCAATAATATGATACCATGGAGCTGATCTGATAATAGAGTCGGAAGGAGGCCATAGGAACTCCTGTACTAAACAAGATAGACCCGTCGTGTTTACTCGTTTTACTTGTCTTGGCTAGCACTCTGCTGCTACATAATATCAAGGATCTCAAACGCTTGTATTTTGAAAAAGTTATATTTTTATAATAATTTATTAGTGGTGACATATGGAACTAAAACGTAGAGGAAAATGGAGATCTGCAGTTACAACAAAATTACCGACATAGCCTAGTGAATGAGCAAAATAAAACGACAGTAACCAGGACACATAGTTAACAACAAAAAATAGCCCATGGATATGTAGCCCATGGACAAGTTCTGTGGGAAATCAATTACCGGCAATCGCAGTGTAGGACTGTCACTGACTAGGAGGATCGACGATATAATTAAGACAGCAAGAACGCTCTGGATTCAAACGACTTCCAGCCTGTATTATTGGAAATGCTTATGAGAAGACTATGTTCCGCAGTGGCTGAAACAATTAACTGTAAGTCATACTCATGACTTTAGTTTACTTACTTTTTGTCTATTTTCTGGTCCCTAAATTTGATCCTAAATGTACATACGTTTATTTTGACAAAATCTATGGCTTTAAAAGCATTGATATTTTTTGCATTCAAGCGATTGTATTGTTAATTATAGTCTAACTATATATATGGCTTCGCACAGGTGTATTAGGTATATTTATAAACCTTCCCCTTGAATCATCATCTCTTTCTATTAAAAATACCGCGTCAAGATCCGATGCGTAGTTTTAAAGAATGCATACATGGGGACAGACAGCGGGAAGCGATTTTGTTTTATACTGTGTAGTGATAGTGATATATCTCTAGAAACATATATTGAATGCATTTTATATCCCTATTTTTGATATTCCTCTGTCACATAACACGACATCGTGTTACGATAATAACAAGTCGGTTAGTTTTTACTTTTTGGGCTTATTTTTACGTAGGGCGAAAAATCCAAGAAATTCCTCTAATGTTTCTGTTATGGATGGCCCCAACTCAGGTTGCAATTTACAGAATAACTCTCATTTCTCATCACAATTTCCCGCGAATATGCGCCAGAACTGAACTAAGTTTGATTAATTTGTTTGAACTAAGCACATTCCATACGAAAGCTCTTGAATTGGAGTTTAGCTGTCACCCCAGAATGTTGCGATTAGAGATTGCAAAAGAGGATTTAGAGAATTTTGGCCGGAGGCATCAACACGTTTTTTATATTTCCAAATGTTTTATTTTGCTTATGACGATACGTGACTGTAACTGATCTTTTGAACAGAACATGTAAAAAGTACAACAACTCAAGCATTTTGGTAAGCGGTTTGGTAGATTATGACGCAAATAAATTATTTAAAAATTAAAAAAATAAAGGAAACGTGCTGTACCGATCCCGTTTAGTGGAAAAAAGGCAAGAAAATGATGAAACTAATAAAAAAAAATCAATAAAATCGTCAGCCGTTATTATTCGAGTGTTGCAAAAGCAAACGAATTCATAAACAAAGAAATACCTTTACAGTAATTTTTCTTAAGTTAGTAAGTTCGTATAGACCGGGTGGCTAGCCCTGGTGTCAAAGATTTTGGCCGCCTAAAGGCTTCTGATATGGCTAAACGGTTAAAACAACCGGGACCTACGATTTAACGTCGTGTCATCCGAGCCACGGTAACACTCAGTTGTAAATGCCATCAGCGGTCACCCATCCGAGCACTGACCGTGCTGAAAGTTGCATAACTGCGATGATCAGTAACGAACATAATTATAGTCAAACTACGCTATGCGCGCTGCGGTATTAAAAGTAAAAAGTTATAAAAAGATTAATATGCATGATGACTGGGTAAAATATCATTATTATAATTTGTTCGTGAGTTAGATTAACAACAAATGTAAGACACGTATTTTTCTTCGGTCAATAAAACAATAAATGACATAGATAAACCTTTTCAAAGTTTTGGAGTGGGAGTCGTGACGTCACGTCTCTCACGAATGTCTATACATTTGTATGACACTCGTGACGTCACGCTGAACTTTAACGGGCTATATCTTCTTCAATTTTCGTTTAATTGACAAAAGAAAAAATACGTGTCTATCATTTTTTTTATAATCTATCGGACAAACTAACTATATTTTTAGTTATAGTGCTTATTGAAAGTTGCCGGACCGTTCAAGCCATCCCTACTTCTGTCAGTCACCCTTATCAAGCAGCTAAGATGACAGTTAATTTAGGGGAGGCCGAAACAATTACATGAAAAATTATAATTAAAGGCTTAACAGATCTTTTGTTGTTGCCCCTTTGAGTCAGGTCAAATAGAAAAATAGATTAGAAGTCAAGTAAAATTTCCTTCTTAATAACAGAAAAAACATGAACTTTAACCGCTTTACCACAAAAGTACTGTTAAACATTGTGTATAACAGTACTTTTGTGGTAAGGCGGTTGTTTAACAAGTGTGCAATTTGTACTGTTAAACATTGTCTACAGTTTGCGTAAATCTTTTTTTGTAAGACGGTACATGAAAAAGATAAGCAAATGAATGTTCCTGTTAGAACATGAGTCGCGATTTACATGATCCAAACGCCGTTCATGTAACATAGATCTACGTTCAGCAGTGGTTTAGTTAAAAGGAGGTAGGTAGAGGAAATTGACAAGATATGAAAAGTTTTTATACAGAATATTACGTTCCAAATTCAAATCATTTTAATCTCTAGGGAATGTAAAGTAACATTATCACCCTCTCCACATATGACTGGTTTTATGTTGAGATTCTGTGATATAAAATATAACTACCCATAGTCGTGCAGGTAGTATAAAAACATAATAACAGCTCTCAAAAACTGCAATTTCTCAATATAAATGTACTTTACAGGTAGGTACCTAAGTCCAGAGCCACTTTGGAGGAAGTTACGACGCGCAAACATTTCCATTGTAGCAGTAATTTATGTGAATTTAAGTGATGTTTTATTATTATAATACAAAAATAAATAAGTAATGCCCAAGTTCTATTTTCAGAAGTTGTAATACAAATTTTTACGTTCCAAATTAAAATTATTTTGCTCTCTAGGGAAATAATGCAACTTGCCCTCTCCAACCACCAAGATGTAAAGTTTGACGTCGAGATGTTGTGATACATAACTACCCATAGTTAAGCAGGTAGTATAAAAATGTAATTACAGCACTCAAAAACTGCACTTTCTCAACATACTTTATACCTAAATCCGGAGCAACCTTGGCGGGAGTTACGGTGCGCAAACATCTCCATTGTAACCGTAACTTACGTGAATTTACGTGATGTTTTAATCTAAAAAGCTGAGTGTGTTCTCCGAGCCCGAATTAAGGCCCACCAGGGACGGGGCTACCGAAAAGTTTGCCTACTGTAGACGATACGATTTTGTAAGGAACTCGTCGAAATATTTTTAAGCCTCGAAAACTGTTTTTTTTTTTCGAATATTTCTGCGTTTGACTACACACTACCTGATGTTAAGCAGATATGCGGTCTAGGATGTAACACGCTCACCTAGAAGATACCTATTTACTCGGGATTTGAAGACACCTACATTGTACTTTAGCGGGAAAATTTAATCTTTTTACTGGTATAAGAACGAGAAGAACCTTTCGTGTCAGCGGTCAAGTTGAAATGACATGTAAGTCCGAAACGAACGAAGCGGTTTGACTCAACATTTCTGTTTCGTACCGACAGGGAATGCCTGCTTTCCTGTTTCCTAAGAGATATAATCTAAAGCTTTCAAGGTCAGAGTTAATAGGTATCTTCTAGGTTTGCGTGCTTCATTTACTTTCTGAAGATCTTTTAGTGTAAGTACACTACAGAGGGCAATGCGGGCAGGTGAGCAGATGTTTTTTTTTATCTTTGGAGGTCTATGCGTATTTACATGGGCGCCGGCAGGGAGGTGCAAAGGGGTGCACTTGGACCTCCCTATCAGGAAACAAAGTACCTACTTCCTACCCTAAGGAACCTAGGGCGGGACTAGAGAAGGAGGGAAGAAGCTAGGATCAATGAGATGCAAATGAAACCCCTAAAAATAACTAAAATCAATTATTGTGGTGCCCATGCGTATCTGCATTTCTGTGAGAGTGAATTTGATTTTTTATATGTCTTTCTGTGGCATCATAGCTCTTTAGGGAATTTCGGAATATTTATAATTTTATGTTTTCTGACGGTAAGCGAATATTAATTCGGCCATTAGGTCGATCTACAATCTTAATTTTTTAAGTTAGCGTGATTTATCTAATTACGCTTCCTTTCACGTAGAATTGAAAAAAAGAGATTAATGTTTTTAAATAAGAGATAAATCCCATGAAATTGAGCATCAAATCTGGCGCAGTGGGTAGGACAGGCTTTGGAGCGACGATCATTGAGCTAACGGGCGACAGCGCTAATCTATGCTAATGACGTGGAATTATTTTCACTTTGACATCGCAGCCTGCGGCATGTAAAGTACTGAACTATTCGGATTACATTATTATACCTAGATGCTACCTCATTTTTCAATGTCTAGACGTAAATAAACACAGTCATTTTCAATTGTCTAAATTAATCTAAGATTAAATCTCTGATCTAATTTTCTTTTGAACTTTTGCTTTAGGCTAAGTTTTTTCAATTAGATTAACATAGTTTCTGAGCGTAATAGAGCTATTAAGCCGTATGATTTTTATAAAATAATATTAATTTACCACTTGTACTAGTTTCACAATACTCATGGTAACTCATCTCAAGTTTTGAATACATTTCTATCAAAACCCATTAGGACATCTTTAAAACAAAACATTCACGCACACCGCGCTCTCACTTAGTTTTAAATTTACATATGCTTGATATATTTTGTTTGAAAGAAAGAAAGAAATATTTTATTTTCGCAGTAAACAAACAAATTACAAATTATTACATATCTAGTTATATACAAATAGGCGTCAACTAAAACGCACCCAAAGTTTGCCACGAAACCGGTCCCAACTCAGCGTTGAAAGCTGGTTGTAAACAACCAGCGCTGGTATTCTGTTGGGACCGGCAAGTGACGTCATGTACGACATACAATTATGCATCCCTAGTGTCCCACAAAACGTAAAACCAAAAAATAAAACAAATAAATAAAATTAAAACAACGTGTTGCCCTCCGGGAGTGCTGGCGAAAGTGAAAACTTGAACACAATCATAAAGTACTATAATTTATGTGGGAAAATACAGATACGCACACTCACGCAAGCGACCTGCTCCGTCTAACAAAAAAAATATAAACAAGAGCCCTCACTTCAAAAACATGTAAAATATGTACATATACACTTATAACAATAGTAATCACTACAAAACTTTAGATGGCACTGGTGTCATTTTTCAGAGATTCCTCACCTTTTTGATGATCAAACATGAATTTTCTGTTTGTATCTAAAATCCTTATCGGGGGTGGTATGTTATTCCAACATTTCGTCGCTGCATATCGGAAGCTGCCTCTAAAGGCCGCTGAGTGATGACGCTCCGTCCTAGCAGAGACAGCTTCGAACATGCGCGAGTCACGTGAGGGTTACGGCCTTGCTTCCATGACAACTTCTTTTACAGATAACTCGGAGATTTGTACTTAAGCACGCCAAACAGAAGACATGCTAAGTGAATCTTACGGCGATGCAACATCTTTAGGAGGAAATGCTTATTCAAATAAGGCGTCACATGTGACCTATAGGGGATTTCAAAGCAGAACCGAGCATAAGCATTTTGTACTCTCTTAATAAGTTTTTTTGTTTTAGATAACAGCCTAGGACCATAAACGGTGTCCATATAATTTAGTTTCGACAGAACGAGAGACTCCGCCAGCTGAATCCTAAGGTCCTCTCTTAAGTATCTTCTCATTCTATACAGCACCTTAAGTTTATAGAAGCAACTCCTAACACAGTTTGCAACATGCTTTTCATATCTTAAGTTACAGTCCATATGAAGACCCAGATTTCGAGCCTCATAGACTCGCTCAATGGGTTCATCCATAAGTAATACTTTTGCAGTTGAATTTACCTTAGATAACTGGTGTGCACTACCAAAAATGAGGAATTTTGTCTTGTCAGGGTTAAGTAGAAGACAATTATCACTAGCCCATGCAGCTATTCTGTTAAGATCCTCATTTAACTTGGCAACCCCTGTGTCAATGTCCGACGGCTTGCACTTTATGTATATTTGAATATCATCGGCTTAAATGTGATACTTAAAGTACTTAATATGAAATGTTATATCTGCAGAATACAGAGAAAAGCAAATTGGACCGGCGATTGAACCTTGTGGAACCCCTCTTTTGACAAATAGATTATCCGATTTGATAGACGACCCATCCGCGCATAGGCGCATGCCGATCAAACACTGACAAAGATGTTTACTGCTGCGCTTCGTGAAAAAAAACCTAAAAGTTCTTAACAGGAGTAAAAAGTGTTTTTAATCACACTGAAAGAAATACCTCAAACAACTTTAATATTCCATCAGCAAGAGAGCTAACCTTTAACACAATAAGAAAGAATCAGCTAAAAGGCGGACTTCTTGTGAATAAACAACTATTTGACAGACCGCTTCCCTTTTCCGTTTGGCACAGGCTAGAGAGATCCAGAAGGAAAACTGTAAGCATAACTATAGAATTATTAACTGACTTCGATTAAATCGAGAACCTCTGTTTTTATTTATTTGTATGTATGATAATATGGTTTGTTTGACGATTACTCCGCCAATTGTAGAACAATTTCGATGAATCTTTTTAGGGTTCCGTACCGCAAAAGGAAAAAACGGAACCCTTATAGGATCATTTTGTTGTCCGTCTGTCCGTCCGTCCGTCTGTCAAGACCCTTTTTCTCAGGAACGCGTGGAGGTATGAAGCTGAAATTTATATCAATTACTCAGGTCTACTGTCCCTTGAAGCTGTGAAAAAATCAAACTTCTTAGCCAACGCAATCAAAAGATACAGCCGTTTATGCCGCAAATTTTGAAACTCGCAAGTACTCGCAAGGGAATCAAAACCTAAAGGGTACTTTCAGTCGACCTAGAATCTTGAAATTTGGCATGAAGCAACGTTTTATAGCACACATAAAGGAAAAATTCCGAAAACCTTAAATTTTTAGTTACATTACAAAATATATATTTTTTAATAAATATAAACTTATTACTTTTTTTGTCGTAATGAACGAACTTTGTAAACCTTGCAGGTTTGTACGGAACCCTCGGTGCGCGAGTCCGACTCGCACTTGGCCGGTTTTTTTTGTTTGGTAGATTGTCCTTCATAAGTCGTCCCATATAAATCTTATCGAAATTGGATGAGTTGTTTTTAAATAATCGGCTAAGTGCGAGTCGAACTCGCGCACGAAGGGTTCCGTACCGTATAGGAGCCCCCTTAATATATTTTATTTCAATTTAATTAATTATTTTAGAAGGAAATATACAACTTAATATTTTGTGAATATTTCAAGCATCTACCTATCAGCGTTATTAATATTCAGCGAAAAACGGCTTAAATTTAGGTTTGTTGTATGGAATGCCCCTCTTAATTATTTTTTCCTGTTTTTAGGATTTGTCGTTATAGCGGCAGCAGAAATAGGTTATCTATAAAAAAATCAACTGTCTAGCTATTACGGTTTACGATACAGCCTGGTGACAGATAGACAGACGAACAACGGAGTCTTAGTAATAGGGTCCCGTTTTTTCTTTTGGGTTCGGAACCCTAAACATAAACTTTAATGTGAAAGTTACACATCGATGATACGTCGATCCGTGCTAATCGTATTCTGTACAGTCCGAATCATACAACTTGCATCTGAGATGTTAGCTACAGGCTGTGGATAGTCCAATCCTTAGAACAGCTGCGCGAAGATTTGGTTATCTGCAGCTTGTAGCTAACATCACAGCGGTCAAGTTGTTTGATTCGGATCGCAGGGTTGAAGTTAGCTATAACATTTTCTACGGATCTCAATTTCTGATTTGATCTCTTTACTAAAAATCTTTTCGACTTACTAATCCCTAAAAATTATGTCAGAAATTACTTACGAATTAAGAGAACAATTAAGAGAATTACTACAAAAGTTCCCAGTCTGATCTTCCCTAGTTTGTGACCCCTGACCTAGATACGGTCCATAAATTACACATATTGATATTTACGAGAAAAAATCTAATAGAATTCTTCGGAAGGTGAGGGAGAAATTCGGCGATAATCACGGCGAACATGGGGAGCCACACGGAAAATATGAATGTGATTTAACATCGCATAAAAGTAACAAAAGAGACAATAAATCTACGAATAAATAGTACTCAAGAAATGTACTGTACAGGCCGAATTAAACATCTTAGCGCCTATGTTTTTAGCTGTACAATCTTTTTTGTAGAATAGGGCTACATTTGGCCACTAACTCGTCTGATGGAAAGCAAAGTTGTAGCCGAGGATGGAGTATGTAGACCTAGAAGATACCTATTCACTCTTGACTTGAAGATATCCAAATTATAATTGTCAGGAAACAATGGCGGAGGAAGGGCATTCCACTCCCTGGCGGTCCGCATTATGAAGGAAGAAGCGAATCGCTTAGTACGAGCAGGTGGTATGTCGACTATGTAGGCCTGCTACACATGCTATACATGCTACGAATATCCAAATCCTGACTAAAACTTAACAGCTGCGCCAGGATTGGGTTATCCGCAGCTTGTTACATCACAGCCGTCAAGATATTTCATTCAGCCTGTATCTACTGTACCAGCCTTTTTAATAGTCCACTGCAGGGCGTACCCATCAAGGGTGTTTGGCCCATATTCACCACGCTGGCCAGTGCGGGTTGGTGGATACGCCATCGATCTTTTACAAATGTATTCAGGTTGCCTTACGATATTTCTCTTCACCGAGTAGCCAGTGAAGTGAAACTCTAGAAATGTTCCAAAAAACTCGTTGCGTACCAATTTTTTTTTAGACCGGGATTTGAACAGACAACCTCACGAGTGCAAGGCGAGTTTTACTACCACTAAACCACCACGGTTTTTTTTTTATTTATTCAAATACTTAAAACAATAGTGATTACATTAAATATTGTCTAAAAACCAAGATTTGGTTTGTCTTGACAATAGGTTCTCATCATTAGATAATTTAACACAATGTCTTAACTTAACTTTCTATTAATTCTCAACATATCTGAACATCAAGGAAAAAAAGAAACTATAATAAAATATAAGTGCGGTGTGCGCGTTCACTCATAATAGCTGTGGTAGATCGTAGGTACAGAACAGAACCTGTTTTATTCAACGTGAAGTGTTTACCTAGCCAGCTATTGCAGTGGACACGCTCCACTTTAAGTTCCTTTAGGTTCCACCTACTACCTACTACACGGCATTAAAAGTAAATGCATCAAAAATGCAAGAGTGGTGTCGAAATGGAAGGGTCCATCGACTTGGCTTTTTTGAAGTGAAAACTTCTTTAGCGGAATTGTGCACTTTTTGGGATGGGTGAAAAATTTAAATCTCGCGTCAGATCGTGACCTGATCGAAAATTCGTAAGACGGATGACTTAATGTTTAGTTTTCACTTCTGCCGGCACTCCCAGAGTCCAACCCGTTGTTTTTTATGGATAGGGCTTAATGATTGTGGCTAGTGTGTCACAAGTAGTTTTTTTCAAGTAAATATGCGCGCAGAACAATCCTTATGTCCGTTCTGAATTTAAACGAAGCATTTATTGGTAACCTCAGGAGTTATTCGTATTTTGAATGATACATTGTTGTGGTTTGAAGTACCCACCTATGCGGCAGAATTAGTTCAGAATGCGAGTTCCTGAGTATTTAATAAATTGACTGATAAACTTAGCTGAGAGGCTCACGCACTTCGTCAAATCAGACGATAGTCAGGTGTGGCAACTGTTATAATTATTAGCCTACTGTGGAAATGTTCAATAGAAAAAAAAAATGAGTAGAAGTGCCCTAAGCTTAATTTAAAGGCCAAGATCACAGAAACATGTCGCTGAAAACGCATAGAAAATGCCATGTAAACAACGACATAACATAACACAGTTGACTTTTGAACGACTGATGTCTCTCTTGGTCTCAGTAATATAGTGGACAAACTTGTGACTTTACTACAAACAAATGACTTTAACACCACAGCTTAACACCGTATTTACTTTCGATTAAAATCTATGATATTTTCACAGTGTTGTAATGATGACACTTTTCTTTAATTATGACATTTTCATCTAGGAGGATCGGCAGCTAACATACGAGAAAAAAAACTGTTGCAAATCGAGCCATTCAACACAGGGCTTATTTTATCTTAAAGCTTCTCCGTAAAAAAACAAAGTATATTTAATTACATTATGTATTTGTAGGTACCAAAGTTGTTATGTTCGTTTCAGCATACGAAATTGAACTCAAATTTCAGAAATAAACAGAGCCAAACTTGAACCCTTAAAACATAAATCATACAAGAAACTATAAAGTGTACAACTTGTAGCTGTAGTTGAGTTAACGATCTCTTCTTCTGGGAAATCCTTTGACCTATATTCTAAAGTTTGTGTTCCAATGAAAAGCTTGGCTAAAGCTTTCTTTATACGTCCTGTTAATATTCTTTTAATCTGTATATTTCTGTTTATAACATTTTTTGACAAAAACGTAACAATCGACTTCATACGATCGATCTTAATCCGAAAACAGCAAGCTAATAATTATAGTGATTTTGTTATTCAATTACTCTAAGCGTTGCAATTTCAATTTTTGGGATTCGCTTTGACACTACTGAACCATTTTTTGTGGGACCATCTAGCAAAATATTTCGCTACACACTTAAAAAACTCGTAGATCGATTGAAATCTGATCGGATCGGATTCTTTAAAAAAACATACAGACGATTAAAAAACCTCATCGGAAATCTTTTTATAAATCGAAAGAAACTGCAATATATTAAAAAGAAGTTAATTTTCTGCTATGGGACGAGTGAAATCATCCAACCAAGTATGTACTTTAATATTCAAATATTTTCCAATTATTTACTTTTTAATAATAAAAATATTTAAATAATATCTCTTAGCTTCTGATTATTGCAGAGCAACTCTCATAAGCATTTCATATTTTGTCCGCGAGGTTATACTCGTTACGAGTATAACCACAGATATTGCAAGATGGTAGACGAAGGTTCTAAAAACTACAACTTCATGGAATGCCATTATGGCCTGATGGTATGATACTGGTCCCATGGAAGTATGGACGGCCATTGGTATGGTACGCGACTTGCGTCGATACTTTGGCGACGTTACATCTTTCTAGACTCAGGGTAGGGTTGGAGTGGCGGCCAATATGTTTACACAACACTGCATTCTGCAATGTGCGAGTATGTTTCGTAATCATGCATTTTGCAGTATATGAGAGTTTGTTTCATATAATTACAAGTAGCGGCTTGAAAGTCTTGCGTTGAGGGTACTGTGGAGGGGATGGCTGCGCATGGTGACCGCCATACTAAACACATACGCAGCCATCCCCTCCACACTTCGCGCAACGCTAAAGTTATATGCCGCGACCTGTATCCTGTATCTCGCGCGCTGGGCAAAGAGAATGTCTCTCTCTCTCTATATCTGTGGTCGTAATGTAAGCACATTATACCATACGTGCTGGCCTGATGCTACATTTTTTTACTCGGATATAAATTTAACTTTGACTGATTTGAATTTAAATTTTGAAATTCTTTTTATAAACTCGTGGAGCTACTGATGTAAGAAGAAAGAAGAATAATTGTTTTTAGCGAAAAATGGCAAAACAACCTTCCATCGTGTTGTTATTATGTTCAATCAAATAGCCTTCATACCCATGTTGAAACGTAACAGCTTCAAACCTATCTCATTTAATCGTATGTCTTTCAAAGAACTTTGATATTCACCATTGGTTTATTTATACCCCGAAGTAGACTAATTTTGTTCCTTTGGCGCTCGTATAAATCCCTTCTGGGTTCCTTTGATAAATAATGCAAGGAGCATCTTTAGTTCCTCTCGTTATGCGAGCTACCTGGAAAGTTATGGCAAAAAGCTTTCGCGCAAGAAAATTATTGAAGATGTTTTTAGAACTTGGCTCAGTGGACGCGGAATGCAAGTTTGAGTTTTTGATGTGATTATGCAATGAAAAAAATCATTCCACTTTTTTGTATACCTACGGATTTTGTATTCCCTTATTTTTCTTTTCTAGGGTTCCGTACGTAAAGGATAAAAATGGAGCCCTATTACTAAGACTCCGATGTTCGTCCGTTTGTCTGAAGATGCCTCGTTTAGAGGCGAAACACGTGTCGAATATAGTTCAGTAAGAATAAGGGTGTTACCTATATACATGGACTTAGTATTTATTCACTATTTTATAATACTTTTTAAAATTATTATATTTGCAATTTTTTACAGATTAATCAAATATTACTTTCAGGTTTACTACATTTTAAAAAAATACCACTAATCACTATTTCTGTTACGGGTTTAATTAATTTTAACGGCTTAATTCTAATTTTGTTTCAGTTTCATTAATTTTTAAACATACCTATGGCTAATCAAACCTATTTTTTTTTCTTGACCTAACCTAACTATAGCCGTACCATGTTCCAGTTTAATTATTAATTACTAATTTTGTTTGTGATTTAATTTGGTTTGTTGCATGGTACCCTTAACTTAAATAAATTAGATTTTTTTCGTCTACATCCTCCATCCATCGTCTACGTACTCTACGTCCTACAAGTTAATCACTGGCAATCATCATCATAATGTTTGAACTCTTTACAAGATAATGAGGTGAGACAGTTTAAAGCTATTACGTTTTAAGGTACGTGTGTAAGGTTTTTTTGAATTGGGAGATGGATTTAGAAAGCGCCATGTTTATAAATAAACCAATTGTGAATATCAGAGCTCCTGGAAAGACATTCGATGAGATAGTTTAAAGCTGTTACATTTCAAGGTATAACAGCTGTTTTTACAATGAGTATGATACGTTTTCCGTGGTTTCTTACCAAACAGCGTCTCCAAGTAACACAATAAGATACTATGGAGAGGGCTTCAGAGTATCGCAGCGAGATCGAATCAGAAACGAGGACAACCGCAGAAGAACCAAAGTGAGTTTTTTTTATTGAAGTACCAGCTTTTTTATAGCCTCCTGCTGGACGAAGGCCTACCCACGGAGGGTGATTGCGCCATATCAACCACGCTGGCCTAGTGTGGGTTGATGGAATCACATACGCCATCGAATTTCGGACTACGGATGTATACAGGTTGCCTTACGTTTTTTTTCCCCCACCGAAAAGTCAGGGGTGTGAAATTCCGCTGGTGCATACATTCTGAAGAACTCATTCGTACGGGACCGGGATTTGAACCCACTGCCTCAAGATTGTAAGGTGGGTGTTACTTCCACTGGGCCATCACGCCTATATGAACGGGATTTGAACGGGGTTAGCTTTTTGAACGGACTTATAAATAAGTTTTTTTCTTGTAATTATTATGACACACAAATACCTCAAACTTGTACTCGTAACACCCCACCTTTTCGTCAAGGGACATAAATTAAAATAAAACTAAGCTAAGACAGCTTATACGTTAAGTTGTTAATCATTGCCATTCTGCGTATTAATGCTGCTTATGGTAACTAGCAGTGGGCAAGAGCATTAAGATTATCTAGACCTTTTCCGTCTTACCACAAAAGTTTTACGCACGCTTTAGACAATGTTTTTTTTTATAATTTAAATTATTGACCCACAGACTCCAGGGTCTGTGCCCTTTGTTGAGTAGTTACATTTTGAAGAATTCGACTGTACTATAGAGAGAGGTTAGTTTAAATCTTAGTCTAAGTTAGTAGTTTCAGTGCTTTGCGTGAATGCCGCGAGCAAACCGGCGACCCGCATGCAGCACCCGATCACGAGTGTGACGCATGTGCCAGCCATCGCTCTCCTCGACCATATTTGAGGGAAGAGAACGACCCGACACACGACGCCGCCGCAAGAAGGAGCCTTCGATGGCGAGCATGAATGCTCAGGGCATGCACACAATGCACACAATGTCTATACATTACATTACACTGTAATGTTAGACAATGTTTAACAGTACGTACAAGTTGCACGGTTAAACAGTGTTTAAAGGGCGTTTAAATCTTTTGTTGTAAGGCGGTTTGTGATTGATCTAACTATTCTAACTGCTTTTTGTGTAGTACTAGTAGGTATATTTATAACAAGTTTTATTGTAGTAAATTATGAAAGTATTAGCCCGTTTATAAAAATATAACATTCAAAAATATTAACCCTTACCATAATAAATCCGAAAGTGTGTTTGTTGGTTTGTTATTTTTCAAGCAGCAACGGAGAGACGGATCGAGTTGATTTTTGCATGGATGCCTATACCTATTAGCAGGTACTTTAAAGATCACGGAGAGTTACATATACTACTTTTTACCCCGCAAAAATTTAATGTTCTTGTGATATGGCACAAAAAAAGTCCGAGCCAAAACTCTGCCCAAGCTACAAGTATGTCGAAAGACAGGATATGGCGATCTATATTTTTGTTATTTTGTACCATCTGTAAACTAACCCATATACGCAGTAAATAAATGACTACGAGTACGTAGTGGGCAGGCTTTTTAAAAAGACGATTGCAAGCCGACTAAAACGCCGCGCGATGCCAAAGTGCTCAGTTACAACTAACATGGAGATTCGAGAAGACGGGTCATTGTGAATTATTTCATATAAATATCTAAGTCGGTATGTATGACGGCGCACGGACTTTTTTTACTACTTTCATATAGGGATGTGGATACGCTCTGTAGATATTTGCTCGAAGTTTCAAAATTATATTATTTTAAGGTTGTACTGTAGCCATATTAGCGTAGATATATTTTAATCAATCGATGGATTCTCATTGTTGTTTCCACGAAACCGAAGGCGCCATAATGAATTGGTATAACGTTTCAAAGGAGATATTAATTTTCATACACCTATTGTGATAATTATAATAATTATCCAGAATACGGTTAATTAAGAGTGGGTACGAAATTAGCTAATAAATAGTCTATTCTTGATTTTGCCAATAGTATAATTATAATGTGACTGCCTCGGTGGCTCAGTGGTTAGCGAACCTGACTTCTGGATCAAAGTGGCGTGGGTTTGATCCCCACCCAGAGCAAGCATTTATGTGATGAACATTGGTGTTTGCTCTGTGTCTGGGTGTTATTTAGGTACCATCTATTTAAGTATGTATTTAAAAATTTGTACATGTAGTATATCAGTCTCTGGCAGCCATATCACAAGCTTTGCTTAGTTTGGGGTCAGAGACCGTGTGTAAGATGTCCCCTAATATTTTTTATTTTTATTTTATAATGTAAAAATGAAAAGCATCATTATTATTCGCAAAACATGGCACTACCGACTTCCACCGTATACAAAGTTCGAATTTTCGCTCGAATTGTTTATATTATTGTTGATTTTTCTAAAACGAATCTGGCGATTTCTGTAAAATTTAAATGGGACTATCTCGGGAGTATACCCTTTCGAACTAAACAATAATTCGGTTCACAATTGGCGAAATTATTGATGAACATACACAAAATAAAAGTATCACTTCATTATTCTCCACTGGATCGACCGCATAATTATAACGAGGACCCCAAAATTTTATTGTATAAAATAAAAGTACATACAGACGTATTCGTCTAAATTTACTTTGATTTTGTAGCGAATCTCTTTGTTTTAACCGACTTCCAAAAGAGGAGGTTCTATATTTAGAACATAGCCCTTTTAGGAAGTTGGTTGAAAAAATCGCTCGGTTTGCATTTGAGCTCCGTCAGAGCGCTTGTTAACGGCCGTTTTAGCACCAGACAACGGACCGTCAATAAACAAATGCCTATATTTTTCGCCGGATGGATGTCCGGTGCGTCAACACACGTTCATTGTCATACAACACCGCGAATCCGGTGAAATAAAACGGATCCGTTGTCCGGAGAAAATTGCCGTGAACGCGCTTTTACACCGTAAGAGCAAATTACCCTGAACAAGAGATCCTATACCGTAACAAGCGCTCTTACGTGGCATTGGACGCCGGGGCATAAAGCGTCCAAATATTATAAAAGTTACGTTGTACGATGTTACAGTCACATTTTTTACAGTGCAACAAAAAAGAGTTGAAAATAAATGAATGCGCCACCATCGCTTTGTTAGCATATTTTGCAACATTTTGTTTATAATAACACTGTTTTTCCGTTCGCAATCCACAAAATAACAATACAAGAAAATTAACAGTGACTGATAGCTTATTAGGGCTCGTACACATCCTGTTTCTTAAGAGATATAATCTAATGCTATTCAAGGTCAGAATGAATAGGTATCTTCCAGGTCTGCGTGTTTCATCTTCCACCACAACGTCGCTTACCATCAGGTTAAGTTCAAGTTGGTGGTCAAGAGAGGACTTATTCGCGTAACGTCGAGCAATCAACACTGCATCGCAACAATAAAGAGAAATCAAAAAATAAGGAATAAATAAATAAACACACAGAAGATCCAAACATCAATTTCTTTCAGTAATGAATCACAAGAGTCATTTTATGAAAATATAACGATGTGGTTCCCACGATACAGCGTCGCATCGTAAAACGATGTCACGTGGTAGCACGATACGACGTCAAATTGTGCTTATGTGTTATAATTCGCGCCACAAAAGTCGGCGGATAGGAAGTGACTGCCTCGGTGGCTCAGTGGTTAGTGACCCTAACTCCTGGGTCAAAGAGGCGTGGGTTCGATCCCCACCCAGGGCAAGTATTTATGTGATGAACTTTCATGTTTGCTCTGTGTCTGGGTGTAATTTTGTTACTATCTATATAAGTATGTATTTAAAAAAAAAATGTATAAGTAGTTTATCAGTCTCTGGTAGCCATTTCACAAGCTTTGCTTCGTTTGGGGTCAGAGGCCGTGTGTAAGATGTACCCTGATATTTATTTTATTTAAGTAGTTAGGCGCAGAACGCTGAGCAAAAGGTAAAAATAGTTATGCGCGGGAGCCAGAGAGACGATACGCTGGGGCACACCCGCCCGCCAACCTCATGCCTCCCGCGCGCTCCCTACGCCCGTGCTCACCACTTCGCTACTTGCGTCGGCATTATGCTCATATGCGCAATAATTAGCAAATCACGGCGAAGTGTCATCTGCGGCTAACTTCCCGTCCGCCGACGTGAAGTTGTGTGGCGCGATTCAAACTCTTAGGTAGTAGTTTCAGCAAGAGTGACTATTTAGTAATAATTAATTTCTACTCTTTTGTGTCGCACTGTACCAACACTGTAGTAAACGTCATAGTACTTATAGGTGTCTCCAGAAAAATACATGGACGCCTATCGCAGTACCGAGTAGCGTCTTTGATCCGACCTTAATCAAACACCACCTACGCTTTGAAAAACTCAACTCGCGAATTCACTATAAATGAGAGTAAAAAGCAAAAAACCTGTCAAACTGTCAAACAGCCAACAAAATGTCAAACATTTCAACAATTCAAAAGCTTTGTTGTAACACATTCTACGCATTGTAACTGAAAACTTGTAAAAAACAAAAGCTCGCGCGGTAACCGCTACCCATACTCGTACCTATTGTGTTGACGATAAAGTTAAACAATTTTCAACTTTACCACATTCCTATTAAGGCATAGGAATGTTTAGATGTACGGTGTTGCGTGAGTACAGTATAAACAGTAAGAACGAACTATGAACTTTTAACACAGAACACCAATCGGAAATGCCTACTAGGTAAACGCATAGTGACTGTAATACGAATATGTCACTTAAAAAAGTTTTTTTTTTATATTGTAAAGTATGATATTATGATTATCTATAGAGTTACAATCGTGTAAAAAATGTGTCCGAGCCAGAACCCTGCCCAAGCTACGTAGTGGGAAGGCTTTTTAGTTAGTAGTAAGACGATTGCAAGCCGACTACAACGGCGCGATGCCAAAGTGCTCGGTTACAAGTACCAATAAGGTGACATAACTTCGAGATTCGAGAAAAAGGTTGAATTTGAAAATTTAATGTAAATCTAAGTCAGTATGTATGACGGCGCTCGGACATTTTTTTACTACTTTCACTTAGGGACTGTGGCTCTGTAGATATTTGCTCGAAGTATTATGCACTAGACCGTTTCGTCAACGACCAGCGACAGTATTGTGTACGCGTAATTGACGTTCGGCTTTGCTTTTTCACTTGCTCGCGCCAGTTACTCGTGCAACGAGAGCGAGCGGGAGGAAACCAAAACGCGAACGTCAAAACGCGTACACAATACTGCCGCAGCATCCGTCACGTGCAAGTAGTACTGTGTTGATCTATCGTTTTTTACCACCCGGGTCGCTACCGACCTACTACTGAAACGACCTGGGTAAAAAAGTCGATAATTTGATCGACTCTATCATTTGATCAACTCGGTCATCTGGTCGACTTGATCATTTGATCGAGCTGACTGCGCGATCGTAATATTCGTGTCGTTTGATCGACCCTGTTAATTTTCTTGTCATTTAATCGACCCGATTGTACATCAGTACAGTTCTTGTCGTTTGTCGTTGTCGTTTGATCAACTCAATTTTATTTGACGATTTCATACTTACAAAAAATAAATGTACCTGTCCTATTTCATAAGTCCAAATTCTTTTGGAAACTACTTATCATAATAACGAGTGTGAGTCAATCAAACAGCGCGACCGACCTATGGTAGGTGATAGGTGGTAGGTCTAGTGGCATGTAAGTGAACGGGTCGGCGCAGGATGAATGATCGATTCACTCTCCTGCGGCTCGCGACCCAATCAAAACGACCCGATCAATTGTGATCGACTCAAGACTACGTGCAAGCCGGCACCGGCACAATATTTTCAACTATTGGCGACGTACCTTCGTTGATGTTACGTGGTAGTGGGCCTAGTAGAGCGTACCGTATGGTTTTTTCGTGCTTGATGTGGTTATAGCACGATTATGGTATGGAGTAGTGCCTGGATGACGCAAAAGTAGGTACGGGAGCACCTAAGTTCTAAATAACGCATTTCAATAATCCTTAGTTCCTAGAACCGACCAAACCATGCAGGCTAGTTGACTGCGCAAGTGAAGCGTTCCCGTTTCGACGTTAGCATTTTTTATCTGTTTGGATGTTGGATCTTTTCTAAAGGTCGCATTTTTCAACGAATCTTGACGACATTTTGTGACTATATAATTATATAGGGAGGAATGGAGGAGGACAGCTGCCTTGCAATCGTGAAGACGTGAGTACAAATCCCAGTCCTGTACCAATTAGTTCTTTGAAATTTATGTACGGAAAACATCGTGAGGCAATCTGCATACGTCCGTAGAAGAAGTTCGATGACATATTTGAATCCACTAACCCGCACTGGGCCAGCGTGATGGAGATGGCCCAATCGCCCTTCGTAAGTAGGTCTACGTCCTGCAGTGGACTATTTAGCAGGCTGTTCCTGTACAGTATAACAAGAGATTTAAGACTACTTCCCTTACTGAGTTAACGTAGTTGTACATTTTGACTTTACGGGAGCAATTACGGTAGAAGTTTCAGCAGGAAAATGAGGGCTGACGTTTCATTCATTTTGAACTTCATTCCGGGCAGCAAGTGGCAACTCACACCAAGATGAACGCGTCGAATGGGGAGCTTCAAAAGGAGTCATGGGCGATTCGCCCCGCGGGCCGAACCGCTTGCGGGGCGAAACGCCGCAATACCCGTTTATTCACAGTGTGTTTGTGTAGGGCAGATGGGTGATGATTATTTAACGCAAATTTACATCAAATACATACCTACGCTGTTTTTTTATATTTATCTGATGCAGGTAATAGACTCAGAATAACATGTTCTTTTTCGATAGTTATGTAATGAGTGCTGTGCTGCACGCTTCGTAGAGTTGGACCACATTCCAAGGCAAACTTTGGACTGGAATCCACAGGGTAGAAATGAACCTGGCCGCCCAAAGAAGACACGGTGGCACTCGATCTTTTCCGAAACCAAGAGCACTGGACTGCCTTTGAGCGAAGTGAAACCCAAGGCCCAGAACAGACAAGAAAGGCGAAGCATTGTATCAGCCGTCTGCTGACGTGGGGACTTAGAATAAGAACAAGAATCATATTACTCATATCATGTTAAAGTTTTAATTCCTCTTAATTTAGTTATGTATCAGTTCATTTAGGCACGTGCGACAAACGTCAACGTAGAGGAATTCAATCCTCATGCATGACTGTGTCGTGTAACGTCTTGGTGTGAGCAGACCCTTACACCCACCTGTCTGTCATCTAGTTAGGTATTCTCAATTCTCATGCCTCTGAAAAGGATAGGTAAAGCTGGTAATGAGTGCCTCCACAAAAGGTAAAAAGGTTTGAATAAAATTAGTTGAACGACAAATTTAGAAAATTGTGCGAGATGATGGTAATTTGGATTTGGAAGTGTATAAGACTAACCTAGCATATTATACACAAATAATAACTATTATAATTTTACAAAAAATCTGTAGATTGTCATTATGTGAGTTGGAATCAAGAAAATCAGATGGATTGTTTTGTGTTCAATAGCCATAATTTTAAACGATGAATCTTGAATGTAAATATAGAATTAATAGTATAGGTATAAGATTCGAATATATATAATAGTTACATATTATTATGTCTTAAGTTTGTGGTGTAAGATAACATACAAAGCTTGTTAGTTATACCAAAACTTAATATTGCATGTCCTAGGATAAGCTGTTGCGTCTTAATATTGTTGTAACATCTAATTGTACACAGTTGAGAGCAATAAAGAATCTTTATCTTTATCTAGAAAAAACAATCGATCGACTGCAAGTCGGACTCGCGCATGAAGGGTTCCGTACCGTATGTAAACCCTCCTTAATATCTTTTCTTTTTTATTTATTCAATTTTTGAACGGCATATACAACTTCATATCCTGTGAATATTTCAAGCATCTTCCTTTTTCTGTTATTAATATCGAGCAAAAAAAACACGTTTCTTGTATGGGTGTCCCAAGTATTTATTTTATTTTAATTTAACTATTTATTTCTGAAGTGAATATTTTAACTTAATCTGTGTATATTTCAAGCATCTAATATCTGTCACCGTTATTAATATCGAACGAAAAATGGCTAAAAATTCAGGTTTGTTGAATGGGAGCCCCCTTAAAATTTATTTTTATCTATTTTTAGTATTTGTTGTTATAGCGGCAACAGAAATACGTCATTTATGAAAATTTCAACGTTCTAGATATCACGGCTCATGAGATACAGCCTGGCGACAGACAGACGAACGGCGGAGTCTTTGTAATAGGATCCCGTTTTTACCCCTTGGGCACAGAACCCTAAAAATTGGAAAGAAGCGCTTGGGGCATTTTGCAGACCAAACGTGGGAATATACCAAAGTGCGCATATTTAAATAATCGGCCAAGTACGAGTCGGACTCGCGCACGGAGGGTTCCGTACTGTATGGGAGCCCCTCTTAAATATTTATTTTATTTTAATTTTATTTTTTATTATTAAATTGAATATAAAACTAAATATTCTGTGAAAATTTCAAGCATCTACCTGTTACTATTATTAATATAGAGTGAAAAACGTCTAAAAATTCAGGTTTGTTGTATGGGGGCCCCCTTAAATATTTATTTTCTTTTCTTTTTAGTATTTGTTGTTATAGCGGCAACATAAATACATCATCTGTGAAAATTTCAGCTACCTAGGTATCATGGTTCATGAGATACAGCCCGGTGACAGAGAGACAGACAGACGGACAGACGGACATCGAAGTCTTAGTAATAGGGTCCCGTTTTTCCCTTTGGGTACGGAACCCTAAAAAGTGCGTTATTCACGGCAATTTGTTTCACTGAACAACGCACCGCTTTTTTCCCCGGATGATGTATGATGGTGTATGAACGTGTGTTGACGCACCGGACATCCATCCGGCGAGCAATTATCGCCGGATGCACGCGCGACGGAAACCGGTCCGGCGTCTGATATAGCAGTCATCCACGGCAATGTATTGCAGCTTGTTGACGACGCCGGACGCATAGCAGGTTTTCTTTAAATTAAGTTTCGTCTAGTTACGTTTTTTTATCCGAAAATAATTGTAATTTTTTTATGTATCTGTCTGACAGATAGGTACACTCCAATCAAAGCTGACAGATTAAACTAGCGCATATACAGGGTTATTTCTAATCAATTAGCATCCTCTTAGCCTCGGGGCTTATTCTGTGCATCAAAACTAACAAATTATGTTGAACGACTTTTGACAAATTCCAAAAAAAAAAAGTAGTTATTCAATAGAAAAATATCATTCTCCCTCGGCAAAATGTATGGAACAGCTGATTTTCCTTATGAGTTTTGACAAAAGTCACAGAAAAAAGTTGTTAGTTTTGATATATAGAATAACCCCCTAAAAGGATGCTAATTAATTAGGAATAACCCTATATACGGAACTCCAAATGGACATCCAACTGGTAAATAAAATATGCGTCCGTTTTGTGTCGGTCCGTTATCCAGTGAAAAAGTGCTCTAATATTTTTAATAGATACTTACTAATAGTTTGCTAGTGTTTCAGCCGCCAAGAATGCATCTTAAAACTAAACTTAAGGTAAGTATATAACGCTCACGTTTTCACACAGAATTACTCTGTTAGTACTAAATTCAATATCAATAAATTGCCAAACTAGAAGATCTCGAGATACTACCTTTGTAGTTTCAAAATCGTTTCCAGTGTCGCGGGCCGAGGGTCCCGCATATTTATTCTTTTCCAATTCCATTAATAACTAACTGTACGTTCAAACCCGTGCCGTATTCCGTGACCTAGTTAAAACTATTTTCTTCTAAAAGAAAGGGGAAGAAACAGCCGTTTTTCTATTAAAACTTTTAGGGATATAATACACAAAACGGAAGTGCTTTGATTTGATTTTATTCAGTTAAATAAGGTAATATAAGTTGTGTTCACCTTGGTGATCTGCACCTGTGACATATTATTTTTGACAATATACATGGTAAAGCTGGAAACAAACTATCGGACGCGGCTGACGGTCGCGACTTAGCAGTGTGCACAGTCTTAAAACATCTGGAGTGCCAGATCTCTCTCGGACGTCCGAGGGCTCAAGGTCAGCCCAAGGTGACGTCCGCGACTTGTGTCCGATAGTTTTCATGGCGCAGTGTACATTTGTTATCTAGATACCTATCAGTCGCGGCTGTTAACGACACCAGCGCAAGCTCGTGGTGCAAAGAAAGCCGGGTACAAACCGTGCTCAAGCTTAGCCAGCACCCCGCCCGGAGTCGGACCGGGTAGAAACTGTCGTTAACAAGAGGCCTTAGTAACTCACATAAATAAAGTAAGTTGAAGACAAGTGCGTTATAAAGTACGAGTTAATTATGATAAATCGAAATCAGCTTGACGGAGCATGTTGAACAGGCTGTAAGCTCGAGTCAACATCTGAAACATGATTAAATTAAAAATTAAAAAATTATCAATAAATTTACAAAAAACGAGTAATTTAACAAGTAAATTTAAAAAAACTAACGCAATAGCCAATAAGATTATTACCGCAGCTAACAAAAGAGCTGACCACATTGAAACGACTGAATCGATTTTCATGAACATATCAATCAACTCTCTCGAATCACTCTCACCATTCTAACAAAAAAAAAACATCAAAATTGGTTTACCCATTCGGGAGTTACGACGCCACAGACAGATAGAGAGAGAAAGAGAGAGAGAGAAACAGGTCAAACTTACAACACCCCGTCGTTTTCGTTGGTTAAAGCATTCAGTCAATAACCCTTTATTAGACAACCACGTTTCAGAAACGACACAATACAGCACAATATAGATAAGGTACTAAATCGTGGCCTTTTTGCTAAAAGCAATTTCTTCAAGGCAACCAAGGTTTCAAAACAACTACATAGTTATGAAATCAACTAAAAAGGACGTCCCTTGTGAGGGAGTTTTTTTAAATAAAGTGTCCTAGTACTTGAACAGTACGGTAGTATTTTTACCGATTGTCGCATTTTTGTAAAATTAAAATCAACAAACATTCTTTATTTTAAATTAGATCAATTTGTATCCCATAGCACATTTTTTAGTGCTAAGCAAGACATCACGCTCCATCTTGATAAATATCACCAAATTCGTTCAAAAGTACAGTAGACTTGCTGTCAGTCATAAAATCACGTGAGAGTAACTACTTACCTACCAATCATCCATCCATCACCCATAGGACGTCCACTGCTAAACATAGGCTTCCCCTAAAGATCAAGAAGACCGGTTGGTAGCAGCTTGCATCCAGCGTGATCCTGAGGTCTTTAATGAGGTCATCCGTCCTCTTTGTGCGTGGACGTCGTACGCTGCACTTTCCGGGACGTAAGACTCGATAACTTTTCAACCCCATTGTCCATTAGTCTTCCATGCTATGTGTGCTGCCCACTGCCATTTCAACTTGCCAATGCGTTTGGATATATTATGGCAGTAAATCAGGTTCTTCTACGGATCTATTCGTACCTGATTCGATCTCGCAGAGAGTCTACCTATGTTATATGCTAATTAAAATGTACAAAAATTACGCTAGTTTCCATAGTCAAATTTCAAAATGTTACCCTAGAGTAAGTTTCAAGAGATATATCTTCAAAACCAGGGGCTACCAAAGGTAGTGGGCGCATAGACATATTCATCATGAGTACTAGGTACGGGCCTATCACGGGCCCAGCATTCCAAAACGGCATGTCCCAGCATGCGTCTCCAACTGACTGAACCTGTAAAATTGAATAAATAATCGGCGTAAATAAAGTGCGATTCAGGGTCGCGCACCTAGGGTTCCGTAACGTTTGGAACCCCCCTAATATATTTCATTTTAATTTAATTACCTGTTTTTGAAGGAAACTTGTTTGAGAGCCCTCTTTAAATATTTATTTTTAACCGGTTTCGCGCACCTAGGGTTCCGTAACGTTTGGAACCCCCCTAATATATTTCATTTTAATTTAATTACCTGTTTTTGAAGGAAACTTGTATGAGAGCCCTCTTTAAATATTTATTTTTAACCGGCTTCGCGCACCTAGGGTTCCGTAACGTTTGGAACCCCCCTAATATATTTCATTTTAATTAAATTACCTGTTTTTGAAGGAAACTTGTATGAGAGCCCTCTTTAAATATTTATTTTTAACCGGCTTCGCGCACCTAGGGTTCCGTAACGTTTGGAACCCCCCTAATATATTTCATTTTAATTTAATTACCTGTTTTTGAAGGAGTATGTATGAGAGCCCTCCTTTAATATTTATTTTTAACCGGCTTCCAAAAAGGAGGAGGTTCTATGTTCATCTGTATGTTTTTTTTTGATATATCATCGATAATTTCGCCAATTATGAACTGAATCGAAAAAAAAACTGTTGCCTGTAAAGTCGGTATACGGGCGAAAGTTTTACGTGACAACGACTTTGAGACGAATGAGACGAATGAGAGCGAGTGAGAGGCACGTAAGTGCCTCTTGCAGTTGCTGCTTGCCGTTGTCACGTCAAAAATTCTTTTTTAGTTCAAAAGGATATACTGTCGAGTTGGTCCCATTTAAATTTTATAAAAATCGGCTGAGCCGTTTTTGAAAAATCAACAATAATGGACAGGAACGAAATATTCGAATTTTGTATACGATGGAGGCGGTTTTACCATTTTTTGCGAAAAATAATTACATGGTATTTTTTTTAAAGTGCATATTTAATTTAATATTCTCTGAATATTTCAACATGTCAAAAGCCTTCTGGCAGCTTAAGAACTCTGAAACCAGGGCTGGCCACCCGACATGAAACTTTCTTTATATGTTTAACTAGTGTGTCTGAAAGAAAGAGAAGGTTCTATGTTCGTATGTCCAATTTTTTTGTGTATGTTCATCGATATTTTCGCCAATTGAAAACCGAATCCAAAAATATTTTTTATCTGGAAAGGGTATACTCCCAAGGCGGTCCCATATAAATTTTATCGTAATTGGCTAAACCGTTTTTGGAAAATCAACAATAATGGAAGCGAACTATTCGAATTTTGTACACGATGAAAGTCGGTTTTGCCAATTTTTGCGAAAAATAATTATCAAATTACTCGTACATAGTAAAGTGGGTACATTTACCTTTTCCAGTAAATGCGTACACAAGTAACATGGAACAAAAATCATGCCCACAGTTCCTACACATAGCAGCATCAAAATGAGTCTAAATTCTCCTTCTTCGAATTTCTGAAATATTAATCACATTAGTTTTAACAGCTCATCCACTAAGATACTGCGCCCCGCGGTGTTACCCGCGTTAGCCCAAGATAAAAAGTTTTTTATTTTTAAAAAAAACGTAGCCTAAGTTACTCCTGATTACATCAACTACCTGCCAATAAAAGTCCCGTCAAAATCGGTCCCGCCATTTCAGAGTTTAGCTAGAACAAACCAACAGACAGACAGAAAAAAATGTTTTGGTGTTTGTACCGTATTTATATTCATAATACGAGTACATGTAGTAATTAACGCGGTTATTTCAATATTACAAACAGACACTCCAATTTTATTTTTATACGTATAGATTCAAACAATGCACCGACTTTGAGGTTTATGCTTTTATGCCAAGTACGGCGTGTGCCAATCGGTCCGCGAGACCGATGCGGGTATACGTGCAATAAAAAAAATTGTATAAAATGTTTCTATGGATTATAGATTAATTGTTTTTTTTTTATGGTCCAAAATCATGATAGCTACAAAACTCATAAGGTACTTAACTGATTTTTTAGCAGTACAGATTTTAGTTAGTAAAATGTAGGTATTTATTTCAAGTTCAAGGTCGTATCGCAATATTGCATAGATACCATTACTGTGACTAAGATTCCCTATTTAAAAAACGTCCCGGCGATAAAACGCCAAATTCCATCTTGATTCCATTCCATCAAGACTAGTTTATTGCTCCGAAAGACCCCCACTGACGATGCGCCCATACCATGGTAATGATATCTAACAGTATTCCGTCTTCATACGAACGGTCGGAACGCGAATCATACCTACACGCCTTGGAGTTTAGTATGCACTCTTATAATGACAGTCAGCCGCGGCGCGCCGTAGTGACTTTTAGATATGGGAAAATTGTAGATTGTGCTGTTTATGGTTGCTTGCTTGTATTCTTCAATAGTGAAAAGCCAAAATCTAAGACCTTAAAATAGATTTTATACGGAATTCGTTTCATTTTTAATAGGTAAGTATTTCACTTTTTCCACAGAGTAATACGTGGATAAATAAATAAATGTAGGGTTCATGTCGTAGAATGACTAGATGTTAGTTTGCGATCATCGAAGTAAAAAGCAACGTTCGGCACGATCAGTCTTCGGATTGGTGACCGCGGGTGGCATTTATAACTGAGCGCTACCATGGCTCAAATGACGCGTTAAATTGTAGGTCATTTTAACGTTATTTTAACCGTTTAGCCAAATCAGAGGTCTTCAGGTGCCTTAAAAATTCTGATAATATATCTGACGGACTAAGTATATTTTTAGTCATCATGCATATTGATACTAGTAATGCGGTTATATGCCCCATAAACAACCGTAAATATTAGAAACAAAACAAAAATATTGTATAATGCTCTCGCTTACCTCGGCGAAAACATATGACGTCAATGTTATGACTGGCCCAGCCATTACCTGTTCGTACAACAAACATAACTTCACAGTATCTGCGTAGCCATCGATCAACTTGTACATCTTATGGTGCATCGTTACGACCTCGCTCATTCTGTGCCTTATGAGCAGTTTATAGTACTCCTTTTCTTCATTATTTCTTGCTGGTTTTATGTCATGCATCATATCACCCAAAGTCCAACGAATAATGTCTGCTCGCGTGGTGCTTTGTCGGATCCATACTAGGTGGCTCTGTGTTAAAACTGTAAAACAATAATATCCCGGAAGGTAAGCACCTCTGTATCCTCTGAAAGTCCCGTCTTTTGGGAAGTTACACTCTGTTTATGTTTATTATTATGTTGTAGGATGATTGCATAGGGGCGGTGTTTGAAATGACATGGCATTATTTCTATGATGATAAAGTTCATAATAAAAGCCCTACCTAGGAGACGTTTGTCCACCATCTTTGTGAAATCAAATTTGACATTTGATCAGCAGTTCAAGTGTCATTTGTGTCTAGATTACTTAGCAGTTTCTATAGATTTTCGACGCCATGTTTGTGGAATCATGCATCACAACTTTTTTAACTTTATGTCACTTCTACTGTTTTTCCTTGTTCTGAGGTTGATTGTCGATTTTGACAGCTGTCCCTCTGACAACTGACATACATTATAGAATATAAAAGCTGTCACTTTGACATCTGTCCTTTTTAAGTTTATAAATAACAGTTATGTTTAGATACTAAAAAAAAATGTTATTTTGTATTTTCTAAATTCAGCAGTTCCATGGAAGATAAACGAACCACCGTTTTTAGTCTATCTATCACACGTAGTGTAATTAAAGTAAAAAATTCGTTGGTGCGTATACGGGAAAAATATTCTTACACGAGTCTTAAACTATGTAAATAGGTAACTTAGTAAACGTGTCTCTCACCCAAACACAAACGTGCCAGTCACATATATTGACTAAGGTGAAGAGTTTGTGGAGTAAAGACTTGTAAACCTAAGGCGTGTAGAGTCAGAAGCTTGGCTTTACGTGAGATATGACAACTTTTTGATAATGTAAACTGTGGTTTAGCCTTGGCTACATTTCACATGAAAATGTTTTAGTTGGATAAAATATTAAACTCACATATAAGTTGCGTAGTGTGGGCAACCGTGAAGTACAATGACAAAAGAAATAAAAACTCGTAGACCGGACTAGCTTGTATATCATAATCAAACAGCCACATCGGATACGGCAACGGTCTCTTCGATCCGGGCACGTCCCTAATGACGACGACCAGGACGGCAATACCAGCACATGAAATCATCCCTGTGCCAAAAATTCCTAAGAAAAAACAAGCAAATACGCATCCTTTGTGCGTCAGCTTCTGATTCTCAAAGAACTTTTCTCTGAAACATTAGAAATTGACAAAATGCGTTTAAAAATAAGTTGTTTCATAATTATTCATTTAATCCTCATACTCAATATATTTGTACGTAAAAGAAATTAATGAAATGCTTTCAAGTAAATTAAAAAAATTAAGGATAAAATTTTAAATACTTGTAGCTACATTTTGCAAGACAATACATGTTACAGTCAAATTGGTTAACTTAGTAATAATGTATAGGTATAGTAACCAGCGATTATGCAAAATAATTAAGTACTTGATTTAGTGAAAGTGATAAATGAAACAGAATTAATAACTTTATTTAGTTATTTTATATAACATCAAGGACGACTTAGTTAATGAGAAAAATAAAGTTTAAGCGAAGGTATTACAAAGTTTTATTTGACTTTGTAACCCTAAGTAATTTTATTTTTACCATTAATTCTCTAAAAGTCATATGCAACGTTGTCATATATCCTTACATAGTATAAAATAAAGTCGCTATTTTTGTCTGTTTGTTTGTCTGTATGCTTAAATCTTTAAAACTACGCAACAGATTTTGATGCGGTTTTTTTTTAATGGATAGAGTGATTCAAGAGGAAGGTTTATATGTATAATACACCTGTGCGAAGCCGGGGCGGGTCGTCTAGTTTCTAATAAAGTAAAATGGAAGCTCACTAGCCACAACACAAAACAAAATATTTGTGTCTGAAACAAAAAATAGATTAGGTTATGTTAGAACATGACAAACCACGCTCAAGCTGAGCGAGCGATGCAAGCGTGCCGGAAGTGAATTGCCTTTATAGATTGAGAGTGAAACAATAATCGGCCAAGTACGAGTCGGACTCGCGCACTGAGGGTTCTGTACTGTATGGAAGCCCACCTTAAATATTTATTTTATTTTATTATTTATTATTGAAGTGAATGTAAAACTAAATATGCTGTGAAAATTTCAAGCATGTACCTGTTACCATTATTAATAAAGATCGAAAAACGTCTAAAAAATCAGGTTTGTTGTAAGGGGGGCCCCTTAAATTTCTATTTTATTCTATTTTTAGTATTTCTTGTTTAGCGGCAACAGAAATACATTATCTGTGAAAATTTGCTGCCTAGCTATAATGGTTCATGAGATACAGCCCGGTGACAGACAGACAGACAGACGGACAGACGGACATCGAAGTCTTAGTAATAGGGTCCCGTTTTTCCCTTTGGGTACGGAACCCTAAAAATAGGTTAGGTTTGAACATGACTAATGGACCGGCCACACATTCGCCCTACGGCGAAGTTATCGTCACTGGGGCTCATTCATCTAATTCAAACGGTAGTGATTGGTTGTTCACGATTTGAACTACTACCTGAAGCTGGGCACATACGCTGCGATGATCGCATCTATTCATCAGATCAGTCCAGCGAGGTCCTAATATAGTTGCATTGCCGGTAGGTAGTTATTGAGGAATCAAAATGACACCCCTATTTTAATCGAAAAAATTGATTTAACAAAAAAATTATTGGCATCAAAGTTGTAGAAAATCAAATTTTAAACAACTTTTGTTCCCATAACTTCTGCTGAAAAATTGAAATAACACAAGTTATTGAAGAAATGAAATGGCACAACCGGCTATTTGAAAAAAATATCGATCCTACAAAAAGTTAATGGAAACTAAAGTTGTAGAAAATCAAATTTTAACCATTTTTTGTTCCCATAACTTCTGCTGGAAAATTGAAATAACACAAGTTATCGAAGAAATGAAATGGCACAACCGGCTATTTGAAAAAAATATCGATCCTACAAAAAGTTAATGGGAACTAAAGTTGTAGAAAATCAAATTTCAAACAACTTTTGTTCCCATAACTTCTGCTAGAAAATTGAAATAACACAAGTTTTTGAAGAAATGAAATGGCACAACCGGCTATTTGAAAAAAATATCGATCCTACAAAAAGTTAATGGGAACTAAAGTTGTAGAAAATCAAATTTCAAACAACTTTTGTTCCTATAACTTCTGCTGAAAAATTGAAATAACACAAGTTATTGAAGAAACAAAATGGTACAACCAACTATTTAAAAAAAATATCGATCCTTCAAAAAGTTGATGGGAATCAAAGTTGTAGAAAATCAAATTTTAAACAACTTTTGTTCCCATAACTTCTGCTGTAAAATTGAAATAATACAAGTTATTGAAGAAATGAAATGGTACAACCAACTTTTTAAAAAAGTATCGATCCTGCAAAAAGTTTATGGGGATCAAAGTTGTAGAAAATCAAATTTTAAACAACTTTTATTGTGATAATTTCTGCTGAAAAATTGAAATAACACAAGTTATTGAAGAAACAAAATGGTACAACTAACTATTTAAAAAAAGATCGACCCTACAAAAAGTTGATGGGAACAAAAATTGTTTAAAATTTGATTTTCTACAACTTTGATTCCCATCAACTTTTTGTAGGATCGATATTTTTTTAAATAGTTGGTTGTACCATTTCATTTCTTCAATAACTTGTGTTATTTCAATTTTTCAGCAGAAGTTATGGGAACAAAAGTTGTTTAAAATTTGATTTTCTACAACTTTGATGCCAATTTTTTTTTGTTAAATCAATATTTTTCGATTAAAATAGGGGTGTCATTTTGATTCCTCAATAACTACCTACTGGCAATGCAACTATATTAGGACCTCGCTGGACTGATCTGATGAATAGATGCGATCATCGCAGCGTGTGTGCCCAGCTTCAGGTAGTAGTTCAAATCGTGAACAACCAATTACTACCGTTTGAATTAGATGAATGAGCCCCCAGTGACGAAAACTTCGCCGTAGGGCGCAGATGTGGCCATAGCATAACAACGCACAAGCCGAGGGAGCAAAGCGAGCGTGCCGCGGCAGCGTCCGGCGAAGTGCCAGAAGCGAATCGCTTTATGAAAAAAACTTACGAATCGTAACCCTAGTTTATACAACATTTGGTAAACAATAAACAACTAAATGAATATTACGCTAGTTTTTTTTTTTTTGAAAAGTTATTACTTTTACTATCCCTGACCGGATATTATGAATAATAACTAGTTAATGTGATGAATTTCTATATTAACTAAGCAGTTTAATTATTTTATGTAATAACCAGTAATAAAACACAATAACTAACTAATCACTCCAACTGTAACATATATACAGGGTGTTCAGTAAAGAGTGGATAATAGTTCACCGGCGGGTGGGGGAGCTCACTCAAGCTATAGCTCAAGCTTCAAGTAGCCCAACGAGCTAAGGAGCCCTCTCCTTAGCTCGTTGGGCTATGCTCGGAGTGTCTCTGCGAGAATTTGCAAAAAAAGATACAAAAAAATCTAGAATTCAGGTCTCAGGATCGTAAAAAGGGACCAAGGGTGTGCATTTTCTTAAAAATTAGAAACTGTAAAATATCTCGAAAACCGTGGCACTTTTACTGAACACAATTTTTGTGTATTTGGTTAGTAGTGAGCTCCCTCGCCCGCCGGTACTTATAATACTTCAATAAGTTCTTTGGAATCTATATACGTATGAATTTATGATTAGTGTCAGATCCTGACACGACTATTTTATGATTACAAGTTAGATCAAAGTTCTGGATTTCATAGACATGAATAATGTCAAGCGTCATACTCGTCTAGTATCCAAAATTACGTAACAAATACTTAAAATAAACATCCTAAGTTAACCTAAAAAATGTCGACTTCTTGTGGCTAGAATAAAATACATTAGAAAATGTATTGAAGTATTATCCACTCTTTACCAAACACCCTGAATATATTTTTCAATTTATATAATTACGAAAAATAAAATGGCTTGAACCGTGTACGCTATGAGCGCTATGATCCTGCAGTGGGATCTTGGGCTGTAATGTAATGCGCTATTATAAAACTGTCGATTCGGTAGGATGTAAAAATTGTCTGAAGGGTACAAGGTAAGGTAAGGGTCTGAAGTAAGGTAATTGGGTGATAAACAGGGAAAAACATATGTCCTACAAAATGGATGGTTTGACTGGAGCGTCCACCACTCTGAATGTGCCCAAATAAGGAAACTGGTTTGGGAAAATAAACCAAGAGGTACAGTATTTTAATGCCACTTGACAACTTATTGCTAAGTTATTTTTTTTTAATCAGATGCTCAAATATTTACTGGTGAAAAACTACGAATAAATTACAACTACTAAACTACTATATAATTATGTACAAACAAAAACATAGACATTAATAAAACACTTAAACTTAAAATGAATATAAATAGATGATGATGAAAGTCCTGAATAAATTGATTAGTTAATAAAACAAACCTGTGTTTCTGTCCTCTCGATGCGATGTAATGAAAATCTTCTCTTAAAGCTTCCAATAGGCCCTGGTAGTGTTTTTTGCCTCTAGACACAACATATCTGATGAGAAGCTTATATATCATCGTGATTAGATAGGTTCCAGCTTCGGTGATGAGGTGGACTTCAAAAGTGATAAAGTAGTGTACGAGAGATATAACGAAAAAAGTTCCAGCTGTTAGTCCACTGATGACCGTACAAATCGGCAAGATGCGCCTTAAATTGTACCAAAAAAAAAAAAAAATTAGGATCCAAATAGCACATGATTGAGCAGCGTTCGGAAAATTGCGTAATGTCTTCCCGTTCGACATACCTCAGTGCATCAAGTCAAAATGTTCGACCAATGTGTGTTACCACTGATGATTTAAGGCACTGAAACTGGGTCTCTTACAATGGGCCTTATTAATAAGCTCCAAATAGCCCAACAAGATATGTAGACGGCTATGCTCGGAGTCTCTTTGCGAGATCGAATCAGGAATGAGGAGATCCGTAGAAGAACCAAAGTTATCGGTTAACCAAAGTTATACAGGGTGATTTTATTTCCAGTGCACAAACTTTGCATACGGAAAGTTTAATCCAACAAAAACATTTTCATGTGAAATGAAGCCAAGTCACAGTTCCCACTAACAAAAAGTTGTCAGATCTCACGTAAAGCCAAGCTTCTAACTCTACACGCCTTACTCTACAAGCCCTTACTCCACAAACTCTACAGCTTAGTCAATATATGTGACTTGGCCGTTTCGTTACAACAAGAACTGTTTGTATAACAGAATTAATCACTTTACGCCCAGGCGCAGTTAGCGAAATAGCCAAGCCGCATATTTATTTGTAACTCGTCGCAGTGTTTTTATTCATTTTTAATGTTTAATTCAATATAATTTCGCCACAATAGTGTTAAACCTATAGATTAAACAATCATAAACATAGTAAAGTAATTAAAACCATCCTGTGACTGTGTTTATCCGTGATAAATTCAAAATAAATTCAAACAATGGTGTCGTCATATAAAGTCGGCAAAAAGTGAAAGTTCATCGATACGAACGCGTAACCGCCGCGATTTCCACGGCGCTTAGGCTCTTTTTGACACAACCCGAGGAGCGCTCACTAACAGCTGTGCGTCATACACTGTTGCATTTATAAGAAGACTTACCCACTAGTATCTAGCTCGACGCAGCAATGAATGCTGAAAAATGCGCCGGTTGCAACAGTTTGCTAAGAAATTCACCGTTTTTAAGATGCTGTCGATGCGCTGATAAATATCATTCCAGTTGTCTCAATTTTGAAACTCAAGAATACAATGAGTTCTCAAAAGAGTTCAAACAAACATGGGTGTGCCCATTATGCCGCTGCAAGGAACCGAAACACGGGGACAACACGAATACTCCCGTTCGAACTACACCTAACTCATCGCATAAAATTACAACGAAAGCGATACAAGCGCTTGCGCCGTCGACCGGAGTAACTCGCGAAATTAATGATGTCACTTCGCGCACAAACTCCCGCAGCTCTTGTAATTGTTCCTGTATATCAGCGGAAAGCTTTCGAGGTATTATGAAGGAAGAGCTGGATAAAATTTTCAAATCTCATTTCTATGACCTCCAGCTTAAAATTACTGGTTTTGAAGAATCGGTCAAAACATATCAGACAGAAATTGTCCGACTTAACTGTGAAATTGAGTTGCAAAGATGCTCGTTGGTCGAACTTCGTGAAATTAATAAGGAACTGCATTCGTCGGTTCAAGATTTGACGCGCCGCGTTTCCCTGCTGCAGCTCCCAAACTCCGACACCGATAATGACCAGAGCCACGCAGCCCAGCCACAGCCCGCGGCGTCAAAGGTACCTGCCTCCAGTGATGAAGACTCCGTTTCTCAAAAAAAACGTGCTCGCCAAAAGCGCCGCAAAGAAAGAAATAACATAGTGATCTATTCACCGAACACTAAACTGCGGGAGACAACTAAAGTAATGAACGTTGAGTCTTTACCGTCAAAGAATTTGGCTGAGTGCTTATCTGAGTTTACTTCGAGTAAATCTCCCCCGAGCGCAACACCCGAGTCCAAATCGGTTGAGTTACCATCTGCTCAGATACCAACAAATCAGTGGACGGAAGTGCGTAGTAAGACAATGCGTCAGCCGTTATCTTTGCGCTGTCTTGCTGGACCTACGGTGACGTCACTCAGAGCGGTCGAACCACGTAAGTTCATACACTTGTGGAACATGGTTTCCAGTGCAGATGAAATCAAGCAGTATCTCAATGAACTGTGCCCACAAAAATCGTGTACTGTCGAAGAACTGAAGACTAAGAACAACTACAAATCGTTCAAAATAGGTGTCGCTGAGGATTGTTTTGACAAGTGTTTTTCAGTTGAAGTCTGGCCTGATAATGCTCGTGTTAAAAAATGGGTGAATTATAAAAACCACAACTCTGTCGCCCGTCCGTTTCGAAGCGAAATCGGCTGCTAGCATGCCGTGTAAAAAAAGGACTACAGAAATTAGTATCACTTACCAAAATGTACGTGGACTGAAGACCAAGCTACCCTGCCTTAATAAAAACTTGATACTATGTGACAGTATGCTGTTTGCAGCTACGGAAACTTTCTTGGACGAGTCGGTAAATGATGCCGAAGTAGTTCCTGATGGCTGGTCTGTCCTGCGGAGAGACAGGCCCACTTTCGGGGGCGGCGTGCTACTGGCCGCGCGGCCCGGCATCATACTGAAACGTCGCCGCGATTTCGAGACGGACAACGGCGAGGATCTGTGGGCCTCGTTTACCTACCGCGGCACTACGATATTTGTATGCGTCGTATATATTAATCCAAGCGCTACAGATGATAAGTATATGACGTGGTTTTGTAAGCTTGAGTCTTTTATTGGCAATTTAAACGGTAAACTTTTGATAGCTGGCGATTTGAACATGAACAGTGTCTCTGTAAATATTAAAAACTATTATGGATATTTTTTGGAATTTTGTGACTTCAACGATTGTAACAATATTTATAATTTTCATGGGAGCAAATTGGACGTAGTATTGAAGAGGGAATGCGATGGGTCGCGAGTGGGTGTGGCCGAGGCGGCGGCGGGTGGCCTGGTAAAAGTAGACTTGTACCACCCTCCACTCGAGATAACGTTTGGTTTTGATTCATGTAGTGAGTCTGACGCAAAATTACCTCCTAGTAACATTGATTTATCTCACGATTGGAATTTCAAGAAAGTTGACATGTCCTACTTGAATTGTTTGCTTAGTGAATCGTCGTGGGATTGTGTCTATGAGTGTTCTGACGCTCAGTTGGCGACTGATAGATTCTACGATATACTGTATAGGGTCTTTGATCGGTGTGTGCCTAAGAAAAAACGTATAAAAGCTAATTCCGCTAGATACCCTGTCTGGTTCACGCCAGATATTATCAAAGATATTCGTAAGAAGAAATCCCTACATAAAACTTGGAAACGTACAAAATGCGCGAAGGACTACGGCTCTTTTTCTAACCTTCGCGCTGATCTCAAGAGTCGTATATCTGAGGCTTACAATAATCATATCTCTTCCATTGAAAGTAACTTGAAAAAGAATCCCCAGCTTTTTTGGCAGCATGTGTCTAGCTTGAGATCCAAAGGAGGTTTCGAACCTTCCGTATCATACAAGGGAACAGCTCGAGAGGGTGTAGCAGCGGAAGAAGCCTTTGCTGAGTATTTTTCAAGTGTCTTCTTAAAAGACTCCCCAGTTTTGGATACAAAAAGATGCGCGGATACCTCTGCTGAGGGAGGAATGGTCAATATTCCTTACATATCTCCCCAGGAAGTGGACCAGAGCTTGAATAAGCTTAAAGCCAGCAGCTCTGCTGGGCCAGATCAACTGCCAGCTTTTATCTTAAAATCTGCCAAAAAACATTTGATTTTCCCTCTTTGTCACATATTTAATTTGTCATTGGAAAGTGGCGTTTACCCACGTCAGTGGAAACTGTCTAGGGTTACTCCGATACCCAAGACTAACAACAAAACTGCAGTGGATGAACACCGTCCCATTGCAATTCTGTGCTCGCCTGCTAAAGTCTTCGAACACATCCTTCATCGCGAAATTTATAGGCAGGTCTCTCAATATTTGTGTGATGAACAGCATGGTTTTCGGCCGGGTAGATCCGTCAATACGAACCTTCTGAGTCTCGTGGACTATATATCTAATAGCATGGATCGAGGAATGCAAGTGGATGTTCTATATTTCGATTTTCGTAAGGCTTTCGACAAAATTGACAACGACATTTTACTGCAGAAGCTCGCCGACATCGGTTTCTCCCCTCGTCTTCTCAAGTTTTTTGCAGACCTCCTGCGTGATCGACGACAATTTGTAAAATATGGTGCATACGTCTCAGAGCCCTACGTTACCTCTTCCGGGGTAAGTCAGGGCTCGGTCCTGGGACCTCTGCTGTTCCTAATTATGATAAACGATCTGATCAAGGAGGTCAAAACCGCCAAATGCTTGCTTTATGCTGATGACTTAAAGCTTGCTCTTGAAATCAAGTCAATGGTAGACTGTAATAGCTTGCAAAATGACATCGCTGCTATACATCGTTGGAGCTTACGCAATAAACTGGAATTTAATCCGGATAAATGCTACGTCATGTCATTCGATCGAAAACGTAAGCCCATTCATCACGCGTATCTTATTGGGTGTGATACAATGAAGCGAGTTTCGACGATCAAAGATCTAGGCGTAACGTTTGACCGTGCTCTCTCATTTAACGATCATATAGCAATTACAGCGAAGGAATCCTTCAGACGCCTGGGTTTTGTTCTACGTAATGCCAAAGATTTCCGTGATTCCCATGTCCTTCGGCTCCTATTTACTTCCCTGGTTAGGAGTAAACTCGAGTCAGGTGCCTGTGTGTGGAATCCACACTGTGACTCTCATATCTTGGCGCTTGAGAAAATCCAGAAGGCATTTTTGAGAAACCTCTACAGGAAAATCTTATCCTTATTTGTACCCAACGGATTTTTTGCTTGGACAGTTAGGGTTTAACTCGTTGAAAGTTAGACGTTCTCTCGAACAGCTTCAAACCGGCTGCAAAGTACTGAGAGGAGCCATAGACTCGCCTAGTCTGCACAATCGTATGTGCACCCTGTACATACCAGACAACTACACGCGTTTCAGGCCTAGTAGCAGACCCAAGCTCTTTGATACTGGCACTATCCGCACTACGTCTCGATTTAACAGTCCTATCTGCCGAATGTCTCGTGGTCTCAACGCTTTCCTCAAAATCTATACCGAATGCGACATTTTTTGTGACAAATTGCCTGTTATTCGCGGACTGTTGTTGACTTTTGCCGAGAAATATTGTATATAAGACATGAAAATTTTAATTGTATTATTTTAATTGTATTTTGTATTGACTTACAGACATAATTTTTTAATGAAATGTGTAATTGATTAATATGACTGTGAAATTGATTTCTATTTTAAGCGTCATTGGCGTTATTTGTAATGATTAAATTTTTAATGAAATGTGTAATTGAATAATATGACTGTAACATTGATTCCTATTTTAAGTGTAATTGGCGTCATTAGCCGTACTTATTATATATCAAAATAAAATAAAATAAAATAAAATATTGACTAAGGTGTAGAGTTTGTGAAGTAAGGACTTGTAGAGTAAGGCGTGTAGAGTTAGAAGCTTGGCTTTACGTGAGATCTGACAACTTTTTGATGGTGGGAACTGTGACTTGGCTTCATTTCACATGAAAATGTTTTTGTTGGATTTCACTTCTTTTTGTAGTTTACTACAAGGAGTAATTTTATCAATTTTCACATCTCTAGCTTCAAAACTTGCGGAAGTCTCATACCAACTTTTAACCCCTTGTTTTAAAGGTTAGGGGGAGATTTACTAAAAATCTTGAAATACGTGTTTTATTATATTTGTAATAAAGAGTCCCTTTATCAATTTTTGGACATCTAGCATCAATCTTTGCAAAAGTGTCATAGAAACTTTCATCCCCCAGTTTTAAGGTTTGGGGGGTTGGTTCATTAAGAATCCTGAAATTCTGTTTTATTATCTATTATAACGAGTTCGTATATCCATTTTATGATTTCTGGCATCAAAAGTTTCGAAAGTGACAAACAAATTTTCATCCCCCAATTTTAGGGGTTGGGGGCTGTTTTATTAAAAATCCTGAAATACGTGTTTTATTATTTCTAACAGGAAGTCTTTATATCAATTTTTAGACTTATAGCATGAAAATTTGTGGAAGTCTCATACAAGCTTTCATCCCCTATTATATAGGGTTGGGGGTTAAAAGTTCAAAGTTTTAGATTTTTCCTTTGTATATGCCTGATAGTCTACCTTGATGCCAAATATCAAGTTTCTAGGTCATCTGGAAGTGGGTTAGGTTTTTGATCTATAAGTCAGTGAGTCAGTGAGTGAATCAGTCAATGAAACCCCGGTTTTTAAACATTAATATTTCATTAACTGTCAAAGCAAAGTTAATGAAAATTTGTATTGTAGATAAGCTAAAGAACTTTAATAAATTTGCTAAATTTCATATAATTATATAGGTTAAATAGTTTTCGAGTTATGAAGGGGTCAAAAGTGGCTCGAAATGGTTCGTGTAATATTACACAAGTCGCGTCGCCAGTTCCTTTTTTTTTTGACTTGGCTGGACACGCTTCCGCGTGTCTAGATAAACAAACAATGAAACTTCTATTTAACTTTCACTCACTTTGGTACAAAAATATTGAAATAACTTCAAGAGAAAGTATACAGATAAACGGGGTAAACAATATCACCCTACGTCTGAATACCTACGGCTGCGTCGCGAGACGTAGGTATTGTACCTACTAAGAACCGAGGGGGCGAGTTGTACGCCGCGCCGACTATTTACCTACGGTGAGGGGCCATTGACCAGTAGCACTGACCTTGAGAGAGCTAGCTATACGTTTTAGGTAGTAGTTATTGCCTGGAGTGTAAGGGGCATGCAATTTAATTATTTTTGGGACAGTTTGATAAAAAAATTATGAAAAAAAGTTGATCTTTTTATGAGCGAAATATGTTCTATTAATGATATCTATTGCGCGATAAAAAATTGTGCACTGAATAAAATGTCTTGCTGTATAGACCAGCGGATTGGCCAGTTGGAATGGCAGTAGGCAGGACACATGGTGTGGAGTGGCCAATGGGGTTAAAAAGTTCTCGAGTGGAAACCACGTACTGAAAAGCGCAGCATAGAACGTCCACCTACCTGGTGTACGAAACCAGATGACCTCATCAAGACCGCAGGATCGCGCTGGAAGCAAACCGCTTTAAACCGGTCATCTTTGTCCAGCAGTAGAGCTCTAACTTCGTTTCAACAAGTTCAGTTTATTTGCCTACCGTTGTATAACGACTGTCAATGCAATAAACGTAGTGATGTCGCAAAACAACTAGTATTGTACTTTGTGGCGTGGATAGTTAGAAAAAAAAACAAGTTTTTTTTCCGATCTCGCTTCTGAATTGGTAGCTGATGGGCATAATGCTCCAACAGCATCACTCAGATTCTAGTAGGACACTCAGATGATACACCATTGGGCAATAATACGGACCTCCAATATCTCTGCAGTCATTATAAAACTCAAAGTACTTACAAGGTTTGCTCCAACTACTGGCTTATCAAAATTGTTTTACACTCACCGTACACCACTGATCACTCTCACCGACTGCCACTCCAGCCTGTCGCACAAACCATCTCTCTGTCTACCCTCATTCCATATTCTCCTCACCGTCGCAATACCGAAGAGTGTTGCGACTATGTGTAGGTACCCTCTTTAATAAGCGCAGCTAACAAGATGATGATGGATGAAATTAACATAAATGCTTGTAATTATACTTACTTCCATGTAAACTTTTCGTCGTTGTCCATCAAATTGTAAGCCGTGGCCAATTTAAAGAACATGCCGTAGTATTTGAATGGATCTATGACACCATTTGTATGATCCATATCATCCCTGTTTATATAAGTTATAAGCTTCTTTTTCCAGTGTTGGTACGCCATTGTTAATTTTCATTCGACGTACTCTGATAGCGGCGTTTTTCTAGATAATGAAGTCAATCGTTAAATTATAACACTTCGTTGAGCTGCGATGAAATCGTTTTGTTGCAATGAAAGTGGCATAACTGCGAAATAGCAGTTTTAAGGAATGCCGTTTTTTAGGGTTCCTTAGTGAAACGAAGAACCCTTATAACTTTGTTGTGTCGGTCCGTCTGTCCGTCAGTCCTAATGTTACAAAGCCTCATAACTTCCACATTTATGAACCAAATTGCATGAAATGTGACATTATAATAGTGTAAGTATGGAGTTCAATTTTAAATACCTACTTAAAATTTTCAAAATTGTGTATCTAAGGAGTAGCTCCCAAACATGTAATTTTTTTTCAACCCCAAAGTGGGATTATTATTATGTACTACGGGACTAATCGTGCACTCAAATTACGAGATAAAAACATAACAATTTCAACCCGGAAGATGGATTTAAGTTATCGGCGTCGTGGAATCCTGTTGTCAACAAATGTAAATCGCGTAGTGTAGGTAGCAAGTCATTATTAGATACCGTCAGTGTGGTGTATAGGAGTGACAATTTTGCAAGTTTAAGTTGTGGTACCAGCTGATTCACATTCCAGTCTACCCGTGACCACCGATGCAACTCGGTTGAAACGTCGGGATGATGGGGTATTTATTTATCTCGTAATTTGAGTGCGCGATTAGTCCCGTAGTACATAATAATAATGTGTTCAAATCGCGAAAGCACAAAGTGGGATATCGTTGAATAGGAGTTCTAAAATAAATGTAAGGTTTTTTAAACCTTTTGTTGTCACGTGTACCTACCATTTGTGAGATTTAGGTCGTTAAAGCAGAAAAAAAGTGCCCCCCTCCCCCACTCAACCATATAACTAATGACATCATAAAAATTGGTTTTTATCACGATCATCGTCACCTCCTACGTAAACCTATCACTTGACAACTTATTATATTTTATGAACAATTCTTGTATTTTGACACATTTACATAAATATATTTCGTTTACGCAGAGGGCAGTGGCGAAACATGCGAAACAATACAGGAAAATAACGTTTTAAACTCAAGTATTTGGATTATCGCTACGTCTAAGAAGAATATATTTATTTGTACAGAATTTGGACACGGCTCTAACGGTTTACTGTACTTGGTGTCTCAATAGAGCTTTTATCTACAAGTTTAATTTATTTGTATACTAGCGACCCGCCCCGGCTTCGGAACGGTGTATTATACATCTAAACTTTCCTATTGAATAACTCTATCTATTAAAATAATCTGCCAAGTACGAGTCCGACTCGCGCACGGAGGGTTTCGTAATGTATGGGAGCCCCCCTTAAATATTTATTTTATTATTTATTTTTAAAGCGAATATTTAACTAAATATTCTGTGAATATTTCAAGCATCTACCTGTTACCATTATTAATATAGAGCGAAAAACAGCAAAAAAGTCAGGTTTGTTGTATGGGAGCCCCCTTAATTATTAATTTTATTCTTTTTTTAGTATATGTTGTTATAGCGGCAACAGAAATACATCATCTGTGAAAATTTCAGCTTTCTAGCTCTAACGGTTCATGAGATACAGCCTGGAAACGGACAGACAGACGGACAGCGGAGTCTTAGTAATAGGGTCCCGTTTTTACCCTTTGGGTACGTAACCCTAAAAAAACGCATTAAAATCCGTTGCGTAGTTTAGATATTAGCGTACATGGGAACAGACAGCGGGAAGCGACTTTGTTTTATACTACGAGTATGTAGTGATAGGCGGCATTTCTGACAAAAAGCAAAAGAAATTATTGTAGCTTCCTTATAATAATATCTCATTTAAGTAACGAGTGTAGATCTTAAAAAAAAAAAGAAAAAATGTATTGCTAAGTTATACCTATAGTACTTATGGAATAATGGCTTTGTCTGAAACAGTTAGATATTGCGACTAAATAGCCAACAGTTGTTTTGTCTTTAATTATGAACTTGAGTTCTCACCCTCTGTCAAGATGCCAATTATCATTATTATTGCGTTATCGCAGTTGTTCTGCTCATGCTATTAATTATTAGACAAGACATGATTAGTGTTCAGGTTATTCAGTTATACCTACAGCTTAAAGACCTTGATTTCAATTCAACTACTAAAATAATCGGCCAAGTGCGAATAAGACTTGCGCACGATGGGTTCCGTAAAGTGTGGTAGCCCCTGTAATATATTTTATGTTTGAAGGGAATGTACAACTTAATTTTCTGTTAATATTTCAAGCATCTTCCTGTTGCCGTTATTAATATTGAGGCAAAAACTCACGTATCTTGTATAGGAGTCCTTAAATACCCTTTAATATTTATTTTATTTTAATGATTTATTTTTGTAGTGAATATTCAACTAAATATTCTTGTGAATATTTCAACCATTTACCTATTACCGTTATTAATATCGAGCGAAAAACGACTAAAAATTCTGGTTTCTTGTATGAGAGCCTCCTTTAAATGTTTTTTTTTTCTGTTTTAAGTATTTGTTGTTTTAACAAAATACATAATCTCTGAAAATCTCAACGTTCCAGCTATCACGGTTCATAAGATACAGCCTGGTGACAGACAGACGGACAGACGGACAGTCTTAGTAAAAAGCTTTTAAAATGAAAGCTGTTTTGTTAATTTTATAGTGCATCCTACACTATGTATATCTCAAAGAGTTATTTTTATGATGAACATTTTAAAATTCGTCGCGGATGCAGGACTCGAACCTTGCGTCTTCGGATCACTAGCCGGACGCTCTGCCAACTGAGCTAATCCGCAGTACTGACCCCGCGCCGAATTTTGTGAAGTGTTTATCATTTTAACCAACTTATAGCGTTGGCGGCGCCACCTGTGATACCTGTATTAGACAGGTTATCACTCAATTGAAGTTATAAGAACTTCTGAATCTAGACGAGAGATGGCGCACTGCTAAATCAATGAAATAATTTTAATTTTATAGTGCATCTCACACTACCCACACTAGGCCGGTTTTTTATACATGTGGTGAATGCGTCGGTGTTGCGCCGCCATAGTTCGACAGACGATCCAAGGCGTCTGTACATGGCGAGGCGTAGTTTTGCCGGCTTCACTTGTTTTGTTTACAACATTCTGTCTTGATATTTTATTTTGTCTGAAATGACGACATAATATCTGTATGCTCAAAATAATAGTTTTGAACAACTTTTACAATATGATCAACTTCACAAAAAATATAATAATAATTAAGATTACTACGGTAATTTACCGTGCCTATACCCCTTTAAATGTCTCTGCACTTTACTAAATAGCATAAATTGAATGCATGCACCAGTTCGGGATAGCCCTGTATGTACACATATGTTCAGGTTTATCCAAAACTGGTGTAGATACTAAGCCGAAAGAATTAAGGAATGTGATTCAGGCCATCATTATGAACCACTTTTTTCGGAACAAACCGGAATTCCAGAAAAAAAAACAGTTCTTTCATACATTTTGTAGACGACTTTGTATGGTACAGCCATAGATAAGTATAGAATCCTCGATTGCGTATAGGGTGTGAGAAAAAAGATGCGCTATACATACTTAGGGCCAGTTTTTTGATCCGTAGTCAAACTCGACATAACTATTTGTTACATTGACTATAGTCAACGTACTAACCAATGGCTAAATCAGTTTTACGTTTTTCATTGTCATTTTAACTTTGGTTAAAGTTAACCATAGTTAATAATATTACCCTTACTACCATTGTTGTAATAAATAAAGGCAACTAGCCTACCTTAAAATAAGCATTTAGATGGCTGGGAGATTATTTTAGCATGGCAGCACAACGTAATATATGACAATTTTAAGAAAATCAGAACTTCAATGTCATTGTCAATGATATGTCAAGAGCGTGAAAAGAGAATAACATTTTTTCGTGGTTTTTATTTTTATGTTTGTGTTGTGTAAGTTTGAACCTAAAGTAAAAGTTTAGCCGTTTATTAATAAAATAAAACAATGGCTTCAGACACGGCATAGTTTCTTGTAGTAGGTGTTTCTAATTCTTCTCCTATTTGATTGACGACCCACATCACAGTTTCTTTTGAAAGCCTATACCGTTTTGAAAAATCTTCGTCATCCCAGTGGTCCAAAGGCGGATTTCTTCGCCTGAATGTTTTCGATCTTCTCATTAAAACAAAATCCTCTATTATTTCATCCTTCGATGAACTGTCCGACATATCAAAATAACGCACAATATTGGAATTCATTATCTATTTTATTTATGAACGGAATAGAACTGAACTGACAAACCCAAAATAACACGACAAAGGTAAACACGCACGAATCAGCTGTGACAACGAGAGATAACTAGCCGCCATCTTGATTAACCCTGGGTGAAGGGGTGGTTAAATATTTTGACTAATAGTTATATTTATAACCAATGGTCAAGATAACTATCAATCAAAAAACAGAAATATTGCATTTTTAACCATTTGTCAACAAATTTAACCATTAGTTGGCTTAACTACCGATCAAAAAACCGGCCCTTAGATAGCTATATTTACGTTGTTATGATTTTATCATATTTAGACTCTAGATGTAAAAACCTGCAAAATACTAATATAAGTGATAGAAAATAGATAATAGTTCATAAATATGCTGATTTACTTAAGCATCTCATCATAATTTCAACAGTAGTTTTTAGCGCGAAATTTTGTCTGACTATAACGCCTAGGCCGTGCGTAGTAGTCAGGCAAAAAAAACGTATACGCAAATAGAGACAAAAGATATTAGTTTCGTCCTGTTCACACTTCAATACTTGCACATCTCGCCCTCTCTTATTTTTGTAATTATTATTATTTAGCCGTGGGGTGCCGGCAGAGTAGAATAGCACCCCCCTCTTGTACCAGGTGTCGTAAGAGCCGACTGAGGTACTACGGAACCGACAGATGGCGGTATATCCATCCAAAACAGCGTAGCTCAAGTGCAACAGGGCGGGGATGGGCAGCAGCATCCCCGTCGCGAGAGCTACGCACTGCGATTGCCAACACGCCTGCCCAGCGCGGCAATTACGGGCAATACCCCCCTTAATGATAAGAGAAAATAAGACCAGGCCCCCAGTCCCCGGCAGCGCCGCTATTCCTGGCTCCGGCAGCGGCCATGGTAACGGCGGAGCACGGGGTGCTAAGAATCGCCGGAAGAGATCCGGCTGCCACCCCACCCGACAACTGGCCCTGGCAACATATAACGTGCGCACAATGAGGACTGACGAGAAGATTGCGGAACTGGAAGAAGAGTTGAGTAGGTTGCGATGGGATATTGTGGGGTTGTCTGAAGTCCGTAGAGAGGGCGAGGACACGATAACCCTGAAATCCGGCAACCTACTTTACTACCGGGAAGGTGACCAACGGTCCCAAGGTGGTGTCGGCTTTCTCGTCCACAAGTCTCTCGTTAACAACATCATTACCATTGAAAGTGTGTCGAGCAGGGTTGTATACCTAATACTCAGAATATCTAAACGATATTCGTTGAAGGTCATTCAGGTATACGCACCGACCTCGTCACACCCAGATGATGAAGTGGAGGCTATGTATGAGGACGTAAGTCGGGCCATACATACGTCTAAGACCCGCTTCACGGTTGTTATGGGAGATTTCAACGCAAAGTTGGGCAAAAAAAGCGATGATGAGTTGAGAGTGGGGCAATTTGGATATGGGCAACGGAACCTCAGGGGCCAGAGGCTGGCAGATTTTCTGGAGAAAGAGGGACTCTTCATGATGAACTCTTTCTTTCAGAAGCCACCTCACAGGAAATGGACCTGGATGAGCCCCGATGGTTCTACGAGAAATGAGATAGACTTCATCATGACTAGCGAGAAACGGATATTCAACGATGTCTCCGTGATCCACAGGATAAAAACCGGTAGTGATCACAGAATCGTGCGAGGCAAACTGAATATTAACGTTAAACTCGAAAGGTCCCGCCTGATGAAGTCTACGCTCCGACCTACTCATGCTCATATACAAAACCCCGAGAACTTTCAGCTCGAGCTCTCAAATCGCTTTGCTTGCCTGGAGAACTTTGCGTCTGTGGACGAGATCAATAACGGGCTCGTAGAAACTGTCCAAACGGTGGGTTCTAAGTTCTTTAGACCCCGCCGTTCTGATAGACCTCGGAAATTTTCCGATCATACTCTAAATCTCATGGCCGAACGACGCTCGCTAAGACTGCAGTCTTCCGATGATGCAAAGTCATACAGGCGGCTCAATAGACAAATTTCAAAATCAGTGCGGTGCGACATTCGTCTCTTTAATACCAAACATATTAAGGAGACGATAGAGCGGAACAAAGGCTCCAAAGTGTTCGCAAGGCATTGGTCTATTGGGCAAAGCCAGCTGACAAAGCTGAAGAGAGAAGATGGCAGTACAGCGTCGACCAAGGCAGAGGTATTGGAGGAGATCGAAAAGTTCTACGGACAGCTATACGCCTCGGTAGCAAAGCCTGTAAACAGCGCGGCTAGAGACCCAAGAGCCAAGCTGACCCGACACTTCACCGAAGACATCCCGGACATCAGCCTGTACGAGATTAGAATGGCCCTGAACCAACTTAAGAACAACAAGGCGCCGGGTGACGACGGAATTACTTCAGAGCTTCTGAAAGCGGGTGGTAAACCGGTACTTAAAGTCCTTCAGAAGCTTTTCAACACCGTCGTCCTCGAGGGCATAACGCCAGAAGCATGGAACAGAAGCGTGGTGGTGCTATTCTTTAAAAAAGGTGACAACACCTTATTGAAGAATTACAGACCCATCTCGCTTCTGAGCCATGTTTATAAGTTGTTTTCAAGAGTCATTACGAATCGTCTCGAACGCAGGCTTGATGACTTCCAGCCTTCCGAACAAGCCGGATTCCGAAAAGGCTTTAGTACCATGGACCACATACATACGCTGCGGCAGGTTATACAGAAGACTGAGGAGTATAACCAGCCACTTTGCTTAGCGTTTGTGGACTATGAGAAAGCCTTTGATTCGGTCGAGACATGGGCTGTGCTTGAGTCTCTTCAACGATGCCGTATTGACTATCGGTATATCGAAGTGTTGAAGTGTTTGTATAATAACGCCACTATGTCGGTCCGAGTACAGGAAGAGAGCTCCAAGGCGATCCTTTTGAAGAGAGGCGTAAGACAGGGAGATGTTATATCTCCGAAACTGTTTACTGCTACTCTGGAGAACGCCTTTAAGCTCCTGGAATGGAAAGGATTCGGCATCAACATCAATGGCGAATACCTCACTCACCTTCGGTTTGCCGACGATATCGTAGTCATGGCAAAGTCGATGGAGGAACTCAGTACGATGCTCGAAGGCCTCAATCGAGTATCTCAACAGGTGGGTCTTAAAATGAACATGGACAAGACAAAGGTCATGTGTAATTCCCATGTTGTACCCACCCCCATTTCAGTTGGGAACTCGGTTCTTGAAGTCGTTGACTCGTACGTCTACCTAGGACAAGTAGTCCAGTTAGGTAGGTCCGACTTCAAGAAAGAGGCCAATCGCCGAATCCAACTCGGCTGGGCAGCGTTCGGAAAATTGCGTAACGTCTTCTCGTCCGACATACCTCAGTGCCTCAAGTCGAAAGTTTTCGACCAGTGTGTGTTGCCAGTGATGACTTACGGCACAGAAACGTGGTCTCTCACTATGGGCCTTATTAGTAAGCTTCAAGTAGCCCAACGAGCCATGGAGAGGGCTATGCTCGGAGTTTCTCTACGCGATCGAATCAGAAATGAGGAGATCCGTAGAAGAACCAAGGTTACCGACATAGCCCAGCGGATTGGCAGGTTGAAGTGGCAATGGGCAGGGCACATAGCGCGGAGGACTGATGACCGATGGGGTCGAAAAGTCCTCGAGTGGAGACCACGTACCGGCAAGCGCAGCGTAGGACGTCCACCCACAAGGTGGACGGACGACCTCATTAAGACCGCAGGTTCGCGCTGGATGCAAGCCGCTACCACCCGGTCTTATTGGAGATCTTTAGGGGAGGCCTATGTTCAGCAGTGGACGTCCTATGGCTGAAAGGAAGGAAGGAAGGATTATTTAGCGCCCTGTCCAGTTAATACTTAGACTATGGGTATAGCAGATTTTTTCTCGAATATCAGGTTGGCTTCATTGTCGGTTGGAAAAAGTTGTTCAGAATGGTGGTCATAATCACCCAATTTTGGCTTAGTACAGGGAAGCAGACAACCATGTATTACAGCAGATTACTGGGTTTGTGAAGGGGCAGTCGAGACATACGTTAGAGTTTCACTGAGTAGCTTTTTAATCACCAATTTGAAATTACTCCCTTTTCCAGAATTCTCGTTTCGCCATAAGATCAAAGGCACGCCTCATATTTAACGAGCGTTGAGGTTGACATAAAATTGTGTTTTATAGGTTGGTATTACTGAGAAAATACTTACAGAAACGACACCTAGGCCCGTTGCCGTGCTTGCTGAAAACAGCTGTGTTTTAGCAGTTTTAAGGTTGGTTTCATAGTAAAATTTCGTTAAAATAATAATTACAATGATATCTTAAGAAAATTTAATACATTGTAAACCCATGAGAGTGGCTAAAAATACTCCGCGCGACGGAACGGTTGTAAATGAACGAGTCACGGAAAACTGACAACAAAAAGATTAATTATGTAACTAAACTTTTTTTAAATTGTTTATGATGCATTTGTCTTCTATTTCACAATGATTATGTATTTGTACATTTTTTGACATATGTAGGTACTTTTAGTTCACAAAAAGAACGTAACTTTTGCTATTACTTGTACTAGTACGCGCGCGAGTTGAATGCAGAGCTTAGGAATGCGAATGTCTCCCCCCGCTATCCGCACGCCCAACCCGCCCAGGCGCGTGAGGTGGGGCGTGCGGATAGCAGGGGGAGATGCTCCCGCTCTTTACCTCAGACCCCGACTGCATTCAACTCGCGCGCTATCAGTAGGTACTTTTAATTACTAACGTCTTGCCGAGGCAAGATACAAGGCTTGCTCAAGCGCGACTGAGTTAGCTTCAGGCATTTGCCTTGCATTTGTCTTGCCAAATATATTCGGGTATAAAGTATCTTAGTAAAATATAATTACATATCTTTTCAAAAGCATCTACGGTTGGCACACTTCACCACGAGGGGGCATTAGCGCTGAACGTTCTAGCTCGTAAAATTTCATATCCCTACTTGTTGATAAGCGGTATCAAAGAAGGTACCTACTTGTATTCTACACGCGCCTATACGGGAGATGACGTGAATTGCCTACTTTAGAGATTATGTTTGTATGTTCAAGTTTTTCTTTTAGCTTAAACCTTTTATACACCAAACTCTATCTCGCTCGAGCTACTTCATATCATTGAAGATAAAAAAATAATTATTATGAAAAAAAAAACGAATGTTCGTTTATTTAACTGAAAAGACGGAAACTCGTATAAATATAAAATATCTATGATTGACAAAGTCAAAATCGGATCCACTTGATTTTATGCATGGACTAGCGACCCGCCTCGATTTTGCACAAGTGTATTACATATAAACCTTCCTCTTAAATCACTCCATCTATTCAAAAAAACCGCATAAAAATCCATTGCGTGGTTTTAAAGATATAAGCATACATGGGGACAGACAGCGGGAAGCGACTTTGTTTTATACCATGTAGTGACAGTGATATGCTTTTAAAATTGCTAGGTAATTGTTCCTATGGGATGGCATAAAAGCCAAAAATTATGCGGGCGAAGCTAATCGCTAACCGGAAATTACCTAGACATGATGCACAACCCATGCTCAGCACCAAAATATTGAATAAATAATGATTTTTCACCAAAATCGCACAACTGACTTCATTCGTAGACAAAATTCGTTATTGTTAATTTTTCAAAAATCACTCTACCAATATCAATAAAATTTAAGTAATACTTATATACGTAGGCACAGACCCTGGAGTCTGTGGCTGCAAAATTTTCGATTAAAAAAAATAAAATTAAGTTACTTTGATTTACCAAACAAGAATCAACGAAATCGGTTTATGACTGTATTTTTTTTGTGTGCATGTGCATAGTCGATTTGAGAACCCCCCTTTTAGGGTTCTGTACCCAAAGGGTAAAAACGGGGTCCTATTACTAAGACTCCGCTGTCCGTCTGTCCGTCTGTCTGTCAGTCTCCAGGCTGTATCTCATGAACCGCTATAGCTAGTAAGCTGAATTTTTTCACAGATGATGTATTTCTGTTGCCGCTATAACAACAAATACTAAAAATTTGATAAAAATAATATTTAAGAAACAACCCACACACGAAATCCAAATTTGTAGACTTTTTTCGCTGGATATCAATAATGGTAACAGGAAGATGCTTGAAATATTCACAGAATATTTAGCTGCATGCTTACTTTAATAATATATAATTAAAATAAAATAAAATAAATATTTAAGGGTTGTCCCATACAGTACGGAATCCATCGTGCGCGAGTCCAACTCAGTCAGTGAGTTGTCAGATTATTTTTAAAATCGGTTGATAATAAACTGAATTGAAGTTGCCGCCTTTTGCAGAAAACTTCTTGGCCTATTCTAATTCAGTTCCACAGCTTATAACCAATTCTCCCCGCATCTCCGAGGCACCTAGTTACTAACTATGCTCACGAACTGCCGAAGTTGCCCTATGACATTTTCTATTTGTACTACGCTTTAGCATTCAAATGACGCGCTGAATAAATTAAAAGTTAACTCTATTGAATAAGTTATGGTGTTATCTTAGGGTTTGGATTAATTTTCTGTGTCAAGTTTAGTTTCACGTGTTTGCGCCTAATAAATAAAACCAAGTAGCGCTACAGTAAGAAGTTTGACGTCAGTGGACCCTGACACTTGGGTCAAAGAGGCGTGGGTTCGGTTACCACCCAGGGCAAATATTTTTGAGACTAACATAGGCGTTTGCTCGGTGCCCGGTTGTTATTATTTATACAAGTAGGTATTTAACAAAAGTAACTTGGTCTCTAACTATGGACCTTATTAATAAGTTCCAAGTAGCACAACGAGCTATGGAGAGAGCTATGCTCGGAGTATCTCTGTGGGATCGAATCAGGAATAAGGAGATACGTAGAAGAACCAAAGTTACCGACATAGCCCAGCGGATTGGCAAGTTGAAGTGGCAAATGGCAGGGCACATAGCGCGGAGGACTGATGACTGATGGGGTAGAAAACGCACCGGCAAGCGCAGCGTAGGATGTCTACCCACAAGGTGGACGATTGACCTCATTAGGACCGCAGGATCGCGCTGGATGCTAGCCGCTACCGACCGGTCTTATTGGAGATCTATAGGGGAGGCCTATGTCCGGCAGTGGACGTCCTATGGCTGATATAGGGGGCAAATACCCCCTATATCAGCTTATGCAAGCCATAATACAGGTTTTGCTTAGTTTGGGGTCAGAGTTCATGTGTAAGATGTCCGCTAATATTTAGGTACTACTTTTATTTATTATTTAAGTAAGTTTGTAGCCGGGTGGCAAGCCCTGATGTCAGAATCTTTAAAAGTCGCCTGAATGCCTCTGACATAGCTAAGCGGTGAAAATAAGCGGGACCTACAATTTAACGTGTCATCCGAGCCACGGTAGCGCTCAGTTATAAATGTTACCCACGGTCACCCATCCGAAGACTGACCGAGCTCAATGTTGCTTAATTTGCGTTGCGTTAGAACCAAGAGTCCTCATTCCTCATACTTGAATGTTGAACGCTTGTGCCTGGGTCTGTCTTCCCGCTAAAGTACAACGTGGTGTCTTCAAATACCAAGTAAATAGATATCTTCTAGGTAAGCGTGCTACGCCCTAGACTGCATATCTGCTTAACTAACATCAGGCAGTATGTAGTCAAACGCAAACCAACACAAAAAAAAACAATGATCGCTAACAAACACCTATTCAAACTATATACGCTATGAGCGCTATAGATACACAGACAAACATACACGTAAATACACACCACAAACTTTTAACACTATTCTTTATGTCAGGGCGCAGGGGCCAAGTACGAGTCGGACTCGCGCACGGAGGGTTCCGCACTGTATGGGATCCCCCCTGAATTATTAATTTTATTCTGTTTTTAGTATTTGTTGTTATAGCGGCAACAGAAATACATAATCCGTGAAAATTTCAGCTTTCTAGCTATAACGGTGCATATAGCTATACAGCCTGGAAACAGGCAGACAGACGGACAGCGGAGTCTTAGTAATAGGTTCCCGTTTTTACCCTTTTCGTACGGAACACTAAAAATGGTAACCTACTTTGGCTCGCGGGTAAAAAACACATTACGAAGTTTGATGTCGCACCAGGCAGTAACTGATTGTCATAAAACTTGAAGGAACATTTTTCTTACAGTTTCTGGAAAACTCCAAGCAAATTGATCGGAAAAGCGGCCGGTGTCAAAAAATTTACATTTTATTAATCCGCCGAAGACAGAGGGATGAGTGTCTTACAAAAACAATATAAAAGTGATCGCGGCAAAGTTGTTGAGCCAATATTAATTTTCGAGACAATTTTTCTAATAGCTTAGTGAAATTGAGATAAGGCTCTAAGCGCATTATTTTCGATTATATTTTTATTATATTTTATTGATTATATTTTTATGAATAAACTACGTTTACTTACAATTCTTGCTAATATTATTAATCCGAAAGTCAGTTTGTTAGTTTATTGGTTTGTTCCTCTTTCACGCAGATACGGAGCAACGGTTTGACTTGATTTTTGTCATGGACTTTGGACACTATTTGAAAGACTGAAATTGACTTATACTACTTTTTATTCCAGATAACAAAATGTTTCCATGGGATAGCACAAAAATTAAAATACCACGCGGTCAAAGCCGCGGGCAAAATCTAGTCTTTCTTATATCGAGCTCATATTTTCAGCGACTGGACGTCCATTGCTGGGTATATACTCCTCCCCCAAAGATCTCCGGTTGGAAAAGGCCTGCATCCAGCTCGATCCTGGTCCACCTTGTAGTTGGACGTCCGACGCTACACTTACCGTACGTGGTCTCCACTTGAGTACTTCATAAATAAACAACATGTTCTTAGGTATACCGAGTTAATGGTAACATGGGTAATGTGACTATAGTACGTATAGGCCGTGGTGGTCTAGTGGTAGTGATGCCTGCCTTACAATCGTGAGGCCGTGGGTTCAATTCCCGATACAAATAAATTGTTTAGAATTTATGTACAGAATTTAACACCACTGGCTTTTCGGTGAAGAAAAACATGGTGAGGCAACCTGCAAATGTCCGTAGAAAAAAAATCGATGGCGTATGTGAATCCACCAACCCGCACTGGGCCAGCGTGGTGGATATAGCCCAATCACCTTTGATGGGTAGGCCTACGTCCTGCAGTGGACTATTAAAAGGCGGATACAGTACTATAGTACGAGTAAATAATGTTTTTCGTGTTTACAGTATTAGTCCTACTATAGAAGTTGTGTGTAAGAAGAAGAAGAAGAAGTTAGTATTTTGTACCTACACCATATAAACCGAGGTAATCTAGTAGTAGTAACCTTCCAATCGTTTTTCCAAATCCCAGTCCCGTACCAATGAGTTCTTTGGAACTTAATTTGTACGAAATTTTTCACTATTGCTTTTTTGGTAATGGATACCTGAAAATGCTCATAAAAGAAATTCAATAGCGTAACTTTGTGAATCATACACCTTACTTCAAAAAAAAAATGATAATATCGCTTGTCACGTTTCGAACATAGTTATTATTTGCAAAAAATAGCATGGCCGACTTCACCCGTGTACAGAATTTGCGAATATTTCGCACGGAATGATGTACTCGTAGCATGCATTTCAATTCAATTCAATCGTTTATATTGCACCATAAATACAAATTCTCATTTTTCACATTATTATTGATTTATCAAAAATGGCTGAGCCGATTTCAATAAAATTTAAATGGTACCAATTTCGAAGTATACTCTTTCCAAAAAAAAAAGAATTATTCAAATCGAACTACTATTAAAAAAGTTATACATAAAAAGAAAGGAAAAAATTTACGCGTCGAATTGAGTACCTCCTCTGGTTCGTCGGTCCATATAGCAAACACTATTTCCTACTAATTTTGCATTTCTCTTGACTAATTACTTCAAATTAACGCTTTATTTTGCAGGCTGCAAACACCATGCGGCCTCCACAATATAGTACACCCAAAGGACTCTGACGGACCAAAGTTTAATTAGCTAAGTTTTGGAAGGATCTAGGGCAAGGCGAACTCATTATGGCATAAGATAATATGATTTTGATTAAGCAAGGGTTACTCTTTAACGATTATGATGCCGTGGGGTGATATCAGATGGAACTTTCAATGTCGCGACGGAAAATAATGATGTTGTTGTGAAAAGTTACTCAACTGGTAAGCAATTTCTAGTAAGCTACGAGTTTGCTCAAAGCTTGTCTTGACTACGTAGATGTTTCTTACCCATAGGCTATTTGACAACATTGAAAATATACTATTGATTGTGGTAATCCTTATAGATAATAGAGAGCCTGAAAATGACATATTTCACTTTATTTAGACTAAAATATGTCTAATTTTTGCCAATCGCACGAAATAAAATACGATACTTTTTTGATATTTTATCTCTGGCATGAACGCTCTAAGAAGGGTGGCAACTCTGGTGACGTCATATGATAGTAAACAAGAATTACTCGATTTACTGTTGTTTGTGTAATTTGTGTTTTGTGATTTCGGAGTAATTTTATTAGATCTGTAAGTTACTTTTAGAGTATTTTTTGTCAAGGTTTAGATGTGTATTTACTAGTATTAACTAACGTAATTTACTAGTGTGTGACGTCACAGACCAGCGCCATTACAGAATGTCGTTTCGACGGTATTTAGAATATCTAGGCTTTAACACTTAATTTTCATTGTTAATACAGTAGATCTCTCGGAAATATAAATGTAGTGTGTATTATGTACTAATGAACAATTTAAAACGATTTCTAAAAACTATTCAAATAGCCTATTACTGGAGTAAATCTATGGAGAGTACTATCAGTCTTCGGATGTGTGACCGCGGTTGGCACGTATAGGTATACAGCGTTATCTGCTTGCCTTATGCTAAGCCAAAAGGGAATGATTAATACCATCATTATGATCAACTTTTACTTTAGGGCTGACCTGGAATTCCTGTAAAAAATCAGCTGTTGTATATATTTTGTCGATTCCGAGTTGCAATTTTCTATGGAACAGCTGACATTTCCCATTAGTAAAAGTTGTTCATAAGGATGGTCGGTATGAGTGTGGTTCTTCGGGTTAGTTTACCAGTTCTGGATAACCTTGTATTCGATGAGCATCGTGCATCGGGCTGCTCAAGTAGCTTAAAATACCGGCTATTTAACTGTCCTATGCAAACGTATAGTCCTGTCAATCTTGATACCCTATGAAGTTTGATTGCGGAAAATAAATAAGTAATGTGTGTACCAACCGGTCCTATTGGATATCTATAGGGGAGGCCTATGTCCAGCAGTGGACGATGGCTGATGGATGAATTGATGGAATGTGTAGGAAAAATCCCTTGATTTATCATAATATCACAATGCTCAAGCTGGACGTGATAAGAATAAATAAGAATAAATAAGGTACCTAAGTTATTTATTAGCAACTAATTTAACATCTACTCAGCTGTACATTCATTTGTACCACAGTAAAACTTTACACAGTTTTTTCGTAGCGCTCTCTCAAATTAGCGCCTTAGAAAAAAATGTTTCAGAATAGCTTTTTGTGACAAACACAAATAAGTACATATTTTATTTTCTTGTACATTTTTAGGTATAAGTAGTTGTTATTTTTTTTTAATTGCCTATTATCTTCCATAAAATTCTATAACTAACCTATGACAAAACATTTAATCCCAGATAGGTTATAAGCCCGATTACAGAGGCGCCATCGTAATTATATTAGCTAAATAGCATAATAAGTTCTGTTTCTTTTTCACTTTAGACATATTATAAATTTACGCTGGCGCCTCTATAATCGGGCTTTATATCCTACTAAAGTTACCTAATTAAAGTTTCGTCCGGCTGTCTCCTTAGGGCGTACTATATGTTCTGAACTTCCAAATAGTGTTACGTGATATCTACTAAAGATGTGTGACTTGATATAAATAGAAATTTGAATAAAACGAGATATAATTATCTATCTGGAAGATATTTTGTCGCCACATTCAGATGTAGGCGGCTTTTTGACTGGCCCCAGCAGCCTCATTTAATTTTGCTAGTTTGAATATGAAAGCAATTTTGTAATAAAAACGTACCAAGCGAGACTTTAGTATTCATAACACTTATTATAAGTATATTAAAGATTTTTCATCCATCAAATTAAGAAGATTGTCCTTTTGAGTACTTCGCTTTTATTAGCGCAAAAATCTTTCAAATTAGTGGTAAATTATTTTTGTATAAATACATCAAATAAGTAAATACCAAAATAAGTTGTCAATTGCGTGTTGAGACACGCGTATGATAGAATTCCGTGAATGGTGACGATGATTATGATGATGATAAAAACCAATTTTTACGATGTCATTAGATGGTTGACTACTAGGAAAACGTAATTGAGTATGAAACATGTTTGTGAGGTCAATGACCTGTGAGCTATGTGCATAAGTATTTAAAAATTTCAATTTTCCTTTTATTTTCAGGAAAAGTTTTTAATGTAGTCTATAAACTCAGAAAGTCTGAACATTCTATCTTACATACTATAGAAATTAAGGGGTCGACGACACTGTTTTTTCAACTTTGTCGACATATACGAGTATCTCACCTAAGGTACATGTGACAAAGAATCGTTTAGGAAACCTTACATTTATGTCAGAAATCCTACTCAACAAAACCACACATGAGGGGATGGGATTAAAACAAATTGTACATCCCCACTTTACATGTATGGGAGCTACCCCTTAAATACACAGATTTGTTTTTTTAAAGATCTATACCTAAACTATCATAATATAAAATTTTATGAAACTTGGTTGATAAATGTGAAAGTTATAAGGCTTTGTAACAATGGGACGGACGGACATAACGAAGTTATAAGGGTCCCTCGTTTTATTACGGAACCCTAAAAAGGTTACATAAGTAAATAATTCTAGCTAGGTATTTATTAATTATTTTCTTTGATCAAAAAAATTATTCAAATCACGTTTGTGTAAAACAGGAAAGAAATTAAAGAGTGTGAAAGAATTTTAATGATTCTTTCGCGATAAGGAAAGTTGTCAACTCTGTAATGAGATACTAGGGTAGCATGGACAAGGCAAGAAATAAATAAAATTCGTGGAAATAAATAATTAGAAAGACAAAATTAATGTCCAAAGAATGCCGGTGTATATTTAGCTCAACATAATAAGCGTTGCCATTCAGCGTGGCAATGCTGCCAGCAACTGGTAATGGGCTTGAGCATTTGCATTATCTTTAGACCTTCAAGGCTTGTGGATGGTTTACCTCATTGGCCCGGTGGTTAGTAACCCTGACTCCTGGGTTAAAGAGGCGTGGGTTCGATTTCCATCCAGGACAAGCATTTTTGTGATGAACATAGGTGTTTGCTCTGTGTCTGGAATCTGGATGTTGTTATCTATTGATGTATGTATTTGAAATATGATATGGATATAATGTAGTATATCAGTCTATGACAGACATATCAAAAGCTTTGCCGTGTTTAAGATATCCCCTGATATTTACTATTTATTTATTTCGTTAATTGATTTTCAGGTAGTATTTATTACTTTAACTATGTAGTTTTGTCTTGAATTTGTAGAATTGTATTTTGTTATAGTCAATATAGGCACTTGCCCAATTGAAAAGATCTTACCCATCTGGCCTATGAGTTTAAAATTAGGTTAGTAATATTACAGAGACTGAATTCCTTGGAAATTATACAGTAAATTACTTAGTTATTATAAGTAAAAAGCCTCTAAATCCAGCAAATAGTCGCGTCACTAGTCCCCGGATTCCACAAAGTTCGAAATCGTTGTTTTTCCGCGAAACATCGTTTCTCACGACACGAGGTAGGAAAACTGAAATAATAAGGCTTTTTATCTTGCCTGATAATGGCGCTGAGATTCTTGTTTCGCGTTTTTGCAAAACGGTGGTTTCCATGAAAAAATAAACAAGAAGGCCGTATGGCCAGACAGAAAAAGTAAGTTTATATAGGGCGGGTGGTTAGCCCTGGTGTCAGAGTTTTAAGCTGCCTGAAGGTCTCTTACATGCCCAAACGGTTCAGAAAACCGGGCCCTACAATTTAACATGCCATCCGAGCTAAGGTAGCGATCAGTTGTAATGCCATCCGCGGTCACCCATCCGAAAACTGACCGTACTGAATGTTGATTGACTTCAATTATCGCCACGGAACAATTAGTCAAACTACAACATGAGCTTCTATCGATCGCTGATACTTGAGTACATAACTGAGGTTTCTGTATTACTCATATCTTACTCACCCCTATCAAATATTGGCATTAGGCTCAAGCAAATAGGATTATCACAACATTTGACAGGAAGCACATTACTTATTACGTATTGGAAGCGATCAATCACAAATAATTTACGTACCATTACGCATGGAACGTATAATATAAGGAATGACAATGATAAAGGATGTCCTGGTGTTTTGGGGTCATGATTGAAGATATCACACAAATTGACGCAGGGTTTTTCCACTTTCACTGATCACAGTTTATGTACCTAACAGTAAGGCAACGCGACCTGTCACCTGTCTCAAACATATTATAACTTGAGGCTTGCTATAGGCAGAATCATTCAAGTCGGCGGATGTGAAGTTAGCTACAAGCTGCGCGAAACCCATCGACCCTGCCAGGATTGGAAAGTGCGCAGCTTGCAGCTAACTTCACATCCACTTACTTGAATGATTCGGCCTAAACACTTAGAATCGCAATCTACCAACCCACACTGGGCCAGCGTGGTGGATATTGCCCAATCACTCTTCGTGGGTAGGCTTACGTACTTAGGTTCGAGTCGGCACCTTTGGTTCAGCAGGAGCCGACCCGTTCGGCATTTGCCAAGTCGAACAATTCATCTGCGAATATTCGATTTTACCGTTCGGAAGTGCCGATCGTGCCGAACTAGTAAAATATGGAATTCCTACAAAAAACAGATATCACATACTTTCGTCGATAGAAACTGATTTTTTCATGTAGTTGTCACATTGATCAGGTAATTACAGATACCTTGAACTGCAAACTTACCAGGTAACTAAAAATAAATAGTTACACAAGAAATATTGTATAAGTTTGAATAATGATTAAAGAACCGTTGAATTTTTTTATCTCAATTTGTAAAAGGAAGCTGTCAGAGATTTTCGCAAAATTAAAAATAGCCCTGTATAACAACAAATAAGCAAGAACAATTTCCAAAATGATGATGGAGCCAGACACTGAAATGAGGGCCATTACGGAATGTCCCGGGCCAAGTTAAGATAGCCTGGCATCGAGATATTGTATCTTTAGAGGTGGTGTAGCTTACTTAACCGTTTGCTTACCCAGATATCCTTAACTAATATTATAAATCTGAAAGTGAGTATGTCAGTTTATTGGTTTGTTCCTCCTTTACGCAGCAACGAAGCAGTGGATTGACTTGATTTTTGGCATGGATTTAGCTTGAAAGACGGAAAGTGATTATAGGCTACTTGTTATCCCGAAAAATGAAAGGAGCCTATAGGATAGCACAAAAATAAAAGTATCAAGCGGGCGACGAATGAAAGCGACGAACTATAACGATTTAAGAAACTAAGGATCGCCACCTTCAAATAAACGAGCTACCTCACCGCATAATGAATACGCATAATGACGGTTAGTAACTTTTGTTCGCCAACTAATCTCTTCATTTGCAGATCTTGATTCTTGGCCTAAGAACTCTGAAACCGGGGCTAGCCACCGGGGGTTACGAACTTCCTTTACTTTTTCAGATCTTGTTAAGGTAGTATGTCTTTTTATTGACCGAGCGTAAGCGAGGTCTCTGAGTCTACTGGGACGAGCCAGCACTTGAGCTGTCAAATTTATGTTTCTTTGTTCGACGATAACTCAAGTACCGCTCAGCCAATCTCCATGAAATTTAGCATGCATACGTTTATATATATAGAACTAGCTTTTACCCGCGGCTTCGCCCGCGTTATATTTTGATTTTGGCTAATGTTTATGTCGGCTGCGAAACCTAACCTAATCGACAAACATCAAAATACTTTAGAGGAATGCTTTTGTTGGTTAATTTACGGTTGGAGTGTATATACAACCCCCCCGTGTATTCCCGCCTTGTCGTGGCGGGGGAGGTCTAAGGCAGCTGAAAAGGCGGCGCTCGAAGTCTCCCTCTTCTTTGGGTCTTTCCCCCAAGGCAGCTTAGAGGCCGGCACTCGTAGTGCAGCCGCTTTTAACCAAAGCAGCTGAGAGGATGGCCGGTAGGTTGCCTGCCTTATGAGGAGTGTTGCTTCTGAGGCGGGCTGCAGTGCCGCTCTTGCGACGCTGCAACCGAGGATTAGGGGCTGCGGTGGGATGGAACTGGTTATGTGGGTGCCGCCACCTACCCTACCTTCCGCTAGGCCGTCAACCTGTTGGAAGACGCAGTGGGGCTGCAGGGGAAGAGAAGTGTCGGTATCGCGATGGCCGTTCTTACTGCCCTCTGCAGTTGAAGAGGCAGGCGCTGGGCTACTATGACTGACCCGTTGCACTGGGATCAGGACGTTGGAATGCTGTCCGACGCTCAGTGCTGGTTACTCCCGAGTGTTGGATGACGATGTGTCTTGTGCTCCGAAACACACCGTCATTATGGCGGGAGCGCAAGCTCCGTTATGGAGCCCGAGTCTGGGCTAGCGCTGTTGAGTGCCGCGAAGGAGTGCGAAAAATGTAGGAACGTCCTAAACTTGAAATGACAGGTTATTTCTGGCGCTTAGACGGCTGCTACCGCGGCCCGCTCGCTTACTTTTCATCCTATCCTACGGGAACTGTTAAAATTTTTGGGATAAAAAGTGGCCTTTGTCACTTTTCGTCTTTCAAACTATATTCATGCAATAAGTCAAGGCAATCCGTTGCTCCGTTGCTGAGAAAAAGTTATTGTCTTATCCTACGGGAACCGCAATTTTTTCGGAAAGGAAAGTATCCTATGTCACTTTCCGTCTTCCAAACTATGCCCACCCCAAAAATCAAGTCAATCCGATGCTCCATTGCTGAGAAACAGTTATTGTCCTATCCCATGGGAATCACGAATTTTCTCGGGATACAAAAGTATCCTGTTATCACTTTCTGTCTTTTAAACCATAGGTATCCATACCAAAAATCAATTCAATCTTTTGCTCCGTTGCTGCGTCAAAGAGGAACAAACCAACAAACTTTTCGGATTGATAATATTAAAGTATGATGATTCTGTACCATAAAGGAAGAATAAAGAAACATGTTAAACCTCTAACGATAGAAAATTTTAAAATATTTTTAATGTCAGACAAAATGACGGCCTCTTTTAAAACGTCATAGTAACATGTAGCATGCAGAGGGAACTCAGAATAAGGAAAAACAGTAGAAGTGACATAAAGTAAAAAAGTTGTGATGCATGATTCCACAAACATGGCGTCGAAAATCTATAGAAACTGCTACGTAAACTAGACACAAATGACACTTGAACTGCTGATCAAATGTCAAATTTGATTTCACAAAGATGGTGGACAAACTTCAAACGTCTCCTAGGCAGGGCTTTTATTTTGAACTTTATTGTCATAGCAATAATGCCATGTCATTTCAAACACCGCCCCTGTGAGAGGGAATAAAACATTTTATCCAATTTTAATGTCAGTTGTCATTTTCAATCCATACTTTATTTCCTCTTCAAGGGGATATAATGGTGGAAAAACAATTTGTCCCCTTGCCATGCTACCTGTGATTTATAAAAGTCTGCAGACAATGTCACCTGTCATCTAATTACGTTTCGCTGTGACGTTTTGTTAAGTGTCATAGAGGAATTAATCACTTAGCGTCTTTGTGATAGTAGCGACAGTTTTGCTTTCGATAGTTTTTGTCCTGTCCTACAGGAACTATGCAATTTTTTGCTAAACGTCTAATGCTTAGCATCTAAAATTCGACGCGCTTGGTTTTGCTCTTGAGTCTCAGCAGTTCTTTGCGCTGCGTGATGCTCGGCATTTAAAAGTCGCTGCGCTTGACTTTCTCCTTAAGTCTCAGCAGCTCCCTGAGCTGCGTGACGCTCAGCATCTAAATTTCGACGTGCTTGGTTTTTTGCTCTTGAGTCTCATCAGTTCTTTGCGCTGCGTGATGCTCAGCATCTAAAAGTCACCGCGCTTGACTTTCAACTTCAGTCTCAGCAACTCTCTGAGCTGCGTGACGCTCAGCATCTAAAATTCGACGCGCTTGGTTTCGCTCTTGAGTCTCAGCATCTAATGTCAAACGCATTTAAGTGTGCTCTTCAGACTCTTGGCTTCTAGCAATTTTCTTTACGCGAGCTCCGCTAGATTCGATTTGCGTTTTGTAGGCATACTATTATTAGAATGAAAACTACGTAATTAAACTGAAAAAATACATGTAACCTTCTCTAAATTTTACAGGAAAAGATTGATTGACTTTGACATTTGCAACTCGAGCAGCCTTGAATGGGCATTGGGCATAGAGAATGTAATTTGGAAAGTCAAGATGCAAATTACCATTTGTCATGGTAGAAAATAAGTTTTTTCTTCTAAGATTCTAGCCAATGCGTTTTCATCCCCCGTTTTCAACCTTTTAAAACTATTTTTTCGAATCAAAAAGTAGCCTATGTCCTTTCTCAGGCTCTAGACTATCTGTGTACCAAATTTCATTCAAATCGGTTCAGTAGTTTTAGCGTGAAAGCGCGACAGACAGACAGACAGACAGACAGACAGAGTTACTTTCGCATTTATAATATTATAATATATAATATATAATATATAATATATAATATATAATATATTATATATAAATATATATATATATATATAAATATATAAATATATAATATATATATATATATATATATATATATATATATATATATATATATATATAGTAAGGATTAAAAATTCTAGTTAGTTCGAATATTTTAATTAGTTCGAATATGAGCATCTTTTGTTCAGTGGTTGGGAAGATACGAGGCAAAAAGAGGCAAAACGGCGCCACTTTCTGCGGGAGTTGCTTGGGTCAAATCTAGTAATTGAAATTCGACCCTCTTACCGTTGACTTATTAACTGATATTTGGTACACACCTTAATTCCAATGACAATATAATATTATTTACGGCCCTTAGTATGGGACGCAACTTGTGTCGATACTTTGGCACCGTCACATCTTTCTGAGACTCAGAGTAGGGCTGGAGCTGCGGCCAATTCGGCGGAGCAGCACAAGCGGCGCAAATATGCTAACCTCGGTAGTGGTTACATATTTGAGCCATTTGGAGTTGAGACATTGGGTCCGTGGGGGCCGGGAGCTCATATCATTTTCAAAAGTCTTTCTGGGCGTCTGGTGGACGCGACGCGTGACCAAAATGCTGGTGTTTATTTGGCTCAACGCATAAGCATTGCCATTCAGCGTGGCAATGCAGCCAGCATGCTGGGCACGCTGCCAACTGGCAGTGGGCTTGAGCATTTGGATTATCTTTAGACCTTCAAAGGTCTGAGGGTGATCCAATGCTTTTTGTGTAATAGTAGCGTAGTTTTGTTGTAGTTAATAAAGGCACTTTTGCCAGATAAAAAAAAAATATTATTAATTATTATATAATTTTGTATGACTTTATATATTCAAACAACTTTATATATTTTTCAACATTAAATATGTTGAAGCGCTTTACGCAAAGTTACCTTTTGAACCATTCATATACTTAGTTACTAAGCACATTAGTTCAATCTTAAAAGTGACATAGATGGCTATCCGTTCATCGAGCGACAAAATCCCGAATCACGCAAATAACTTTTGTAACGAATTTAGAGAGCTATATGATGTATTTTGTTATCTTTGCGTTTTCGGTACGGTAAAATAAACCATCGGTCTCGGAGTTTAAGAGATTTATTCGACGGTAGTTTTCTGTGCTTTCTGCTATAGAGACGCTCGTCGCGCTCAACAAAATACTCATTCTTAACGAACATTAATTTAAATCCTGACACCTATTTGTACCTATGTCAAAAATCCAAATTTCTATGGTGTATGGTCAGTGTCAGTTTCTTGCGAAAGTTTTTGAATATTTTGTTTAAAATAAAACAGGACATTAAAAAAGTGATGTCGAGAATCTTTGCCTCATTGGCGTCATATGAGTAAACTTGAATATTGGCACTACTTTAGGCTGCGGATACTTAATCTGAACATCACGTTCCCCTACTGCCTGCACCGACGCGACGGTTCACCTTTTGTCAGCTCTCCGTGACACTTACTACCACTAGAGCCGTCTGCGATGGCCTTTCCAGCTCCCTGTGTTATCGACTGCTACGGGGCATTCTCCGTCGGCTCTTCTGTTATCAACGGGATAACTCTTCGCAACGCCTATTACTGCAGAGCTGGCTGCAACGGATTTTCCAACTCGCTGTGGTATCTACTGCTATGGAGCGTTCTCCAGAGGCTCTCCTGTGACCGACTGGCCAGCTCTCCGTGACCTCTACTACTGCGGGGCCGTCTGTAACGACTTTTTCCGGTCTCTGTGGGGCTTCCGGTCTCTCTCACTACTGCCTACATTAAAAACACCCCATGTGTTTTCCTACGGCAGCCTTGTGATCGAAACCTAGCTAACCGTGACACCTGCGACCACTGGGGCTTTTTGCAACGGCCTTTCTAACTTTCTGTGGTATCTACTACTACGGGATGTATTCCAGAGGCTCTCCTGTGATCGACTGGCCAGCTCCCCATGGCACCTACTACAGGGTCTATTTCAATGGCCTTTGCAAAAACGTCGTGGACTTTCTTCTTAGAGTAGCTCGCAGAGTGTGTACGTTTAGGTTTGATGATAGCTAGAGGACTGTATGTAACGTTTACTTATCTTTTAAATAAAATTGTATAATGATGCTGAATTCTGTTGGTTTAAATAATTTACGCTCGAACTAAGTAAAGAATCCCAAAGTAGGTTTCTAACATTTTTTCTTAATAGACTTTCTAACAGAGTATATCAACATTGTAACGTTCACGCTGAACGCCCCACGATTTTATTTTTGAGTCTGATCAATGCTCGAGTGATTAGAAAATTAATGCGATGAATGCAGTACTTACCTAGGACACGGTAATGATATCTAATACCGTGCCTAGGACTACCAAAATTATTTTTTATCTTTTAGTACATTCTAACAGTAACTTCTCAATAAAACCGTTTAATTTAAAATGTTTTTTATATGTTTTATATGTTAAATGAATAACCGCTCTCTTTGTTCTTTAAAGCCCTATAAGGCATGCGACTTCTGCTAGTGTTAGATTCCATTCAGTATGAACAGATTTAGGATAATTCAAACATTGTAGCACAACAGTAGCAATTTTCGACAGAAACTCATAAATTTGAAATATTTTACCGAATGTTAAATACATTTACTTCACTCATCATTGCAAAACTTTGATACCAATTTTTTTTTTTTAAATCACAGTTTTTATGATATAAAATGGGAATAGCGCGAGGTCCAAGTCCGGGGCGGACTACTAGTAAATTTAATAGTCCATTGCGGGACGTAGGTCTACCCAAGCAGGGTGATTGGGCTGTATCCACCATGCTGGCCCAGTGTGGGCTGATGATGCACATACGACATCGAATTTCTTCTACGGAGAAGAATAACCCCGTGAGCCAACCTACACACGAGGTTTCACCAAAAACCTGTGGTGTGAAATTCCGTTTATGAATTCCAAAGAACTCATTGGAATTGGACTGGTATTTGAACCCACGCCCTCAAGATTGTAAAGATGGTATCACTATCATTCGACCGCCGCTCTTAACAGTTTCTGTTTAGTTATGTTCTATTACAATTATGTTTTACGAATTACGGGCACTGCATTTAAGAATTTAATATTTATTAGACTTGAAAAATTGTATCGGACATGAACATTTAAGTTTCTAATATTAAAAAAATGTTTGAATGTTGAAAATTATCTTATCATGGCTTATAAACCACAACGGCTAAGCTATTTGGAGCCTACTTATAAAACCTTATTGATCTCGGGATATGAATCGTTCCATGTTTCAGCTCGTTATATGTCTATGTGCCCTAGTAAATAATTCAACAAAGTGGCGTTGCCGGAATTATAAAGAAACGCTTTAGCCGGAATGGCATTTTTGTTCAACATTGGGATGTTGACCTTGACGCTTCAACTCGGAAAACAGAAGAACTTTGCTCCTAAATAGTGTTAACGTGTTTAATGTGATTAATTCCTCTTCTTAAAGTGGTTAATTCCTCTGTGTTCTGTAGTTCTAAAAAACAGAAAATATCCAAAATAAAACTACTTTGTTTGATTTAAACTAAAAATTACATTATAAATTTCAATATTAAAAAAAAACAATTAACTAAGCTACCTACAATATGCATAAATACAATAAGCGAAATACATGCAAACAAAATTCTAACATTACAATATGTATACGACAATACAAAATTGAAGCAAACAAAAACAGAAGAAAATATTCAAAGGTGAGGGTATTCAAATTCTTATTTAGTAAACTCTTACGTCTAAGCTAATTTTACATAATATGTAGAATTTCTTGTATATTCAATTCGAACGAAAAATGCATGGCTCAAATAAGGGATAATAAACAATGTTAAAGCACATTCTTAATCTATCTTTTTCTATATATAAAATGCTTTGTCCTGAATGACTGACTGACGGATCAACGCACAGCCTAAACCACTGGCCGTAGGAGCCTGAAAATTGGAGAATGGGTTCTTTGTATGACGTAGGCATCCGACAAGAAAAGATTTTTCGAAATTCTAACCCTAAGAGGGTGAAAAATGGGGTCAAAGTTTCTATGAGACATCGTGATTCCTTGGTTCAATCGACTTGAAATTTTGGATTTACATTCTGTAATTGAATTGACTGAAGACGTGTTTCATAATTTATTGAAATTTATCCCTTATCGGGGTTAAAAAGGAGTAGAAAGTTAATTTGGGGGTGATTTGCTTCGAAGCTGATATCAATACTCCTTAGCAACTTAGTAATAACTTTGATTTTGATTACTTTTTATTTTGACACATGTTTGAAAACTCAATCCGAGTGTATCAATGATTTGAGAAAATAGAGAAGGTGGCCACAGGTTATTTTATGAGTTATTTGACATTTTGCTGCCTACACTTTAATTATAATAATATGTTCCCATATTTCTTTGGTAATTCATACTGCGTACTGCGAAAATAATTGGGTCAATAGTAACTGCGAGCGCGAATTTACCTAAGAAAGTGCGGGAATCACATTGTCATTATGCATGAGTGCATATCAATATTTATAACCGACTTGAAAAATAAGGTTCTCAATTCGGCGGTAAGTATGTTTTTTTTTTGTATGTAAGCAACGCGATTCATCGGTCAATTAAGAATGAACCGATTTTGTTGATTTTTTTTTGTTTCCTAGATCATAGGTACTTCACAGTTAGTCTCATTTGAGATTATAAAATAAACAAAATATATTCAATAATGATAAATCGAAATAGGTTTAGCAGTTTTGTAAAAATCAAGAATAAACTAATAGCATACCTAAATAATGTTGTGGTTTGTGGTTCCATTCGGTTCATCATTTGTTTTTGAAAGATCATCATTATGAAAAAATGGTACACATCGATTTGAGCAAACTATTTGAATTTTGTACCTACGATTGATATCGGCTGTGCCATTTTTGGTAAAAAACCAAATGTAAGTATGTAATGGCGGCCATATTGAGTCCTATGCGTCATACTTTGTAGTTATTTCAAGTCTATAGTCTGACCCCACCGGGTCCCCACCGCCCGCACCTGTCTCAGTCCCCCTTTGTCGTCTACCCCCGCGCCCCTGTACCCGCGCAGGCGAGGACTCAGTTAAACGGTCAGACTATATATACCTACTTATATGATGTCATAGAGTTTTGGTTGCTATAGAGATATTTGAGTTGTTGATTTTGTGTGTCAAAATGGAGTAGGTTTTGTATTTTCTTTGCAAAATAATAATGTATGCTCCAGCGACCTTAATAGGGCTTATTCTGTGGTGTGCTCACTTACTTGTTAATGCGGGCCTTTTCCACAATTGAGCCCTCCATAACGCAGGTCTCCTGGAGTATTCTTGGTGCCTCGAGGAATTTCTTGCAATGATCCGCCACACTACTGCTTTTAAGAAGCATATGCGTGGTTGTTTCTTCCATTTCCATGCAACCTCTGCACAAAGGGCTGACTGTAACACCAATTTTAAACAGGTGCTTGTTTAAAGAGCAATACAATGTTCCGTGACAGTTCAGCAGGTGTCGGGAGTATTTCGGATTTGATTCCGGGAAAGCTTCCTTAGACTGCCTACATCCATCATTACTCGCCCAGTATTCCTTGTGTTGTCTAGCTATGTGTTGGCGTATTTAGTATCTGACTTGGCTGAAAGGCAAAGGGATCATCGATCCAGGCCCTACGGGGCGCCTACCTGCACCTCTCCTGGCTAGTCGTCCTCACTTCTTGTATACCTGAGCTGTCACTTTGTTTTTCATGCAGCTGTATTGAGTAGCTCTTTTTGAAAATATGTTTTTTAGCCGGGTGCCTGTCATAGACTGAAAGAATTTCTTGGTGGCAGTTAGCAAATTCCTCAATTATGGTGGTGTGTGTTGCTGCTTGTCGTGTACCCAAAGGTTTAGTGATAGTAGTCTGTAGGCAGCTGCTGAGCAATTGACATTGTGTCAATTGCTTAAAATAATTATTTTCAATCATTATACTCAAATTCAGCTGTATAATACTTTTGGTTTCTCCTATGTTCGATGCGTTAAGTTCCTCTTGTAATTTTGAAGCGACGGCTATCATCGATTGCTTACTGAAGCATGTGAATAAAAATATTTCTGACCGAAACAAAACGAACATATAGGTAAAATAATTATTTTTCGCAAAAAATTGCAAAACTGTATACAAACCAATGATTAATTCTGTAAGTGCCTATGTACCTATTAATAAAAATATGTACGATCGTAAATAATCGTAATACATATAACCGAGTATTCCTGCGCGCAGCCTACCTGCTACTTGAATAAATACTTGTATCTGCCTGTTGGTTGTCATGTTCTGAACACTGTAGGTATTGTACTTGTCTATTAAAATTATGTAAAACCTAATCCATGCATCTATGTTATGTATTATTATTATCCTGTATTTTGGTCAGAAAGTCAGCCTCGCAATTCAGCGAGGCAATGCGGCCAGCATTTTAGGCACGTTGCCTGAGATTAGAGACTGCTTAAACATTTTATAGGTTTAAACAGTATCTATTTTTTTTTTTAATTAGTGAACTTTAGATATAAGATATTTTAGTTTAGATAGGATAATTTAGTTTATATAGGATATTTTAGTTTAGATAGTTTTATTTAGGTTTGGATTAGTTATTTTAGTTTAGATAGGTTATTTAAGTTTTTTTTTTGTGTTTATCTTTAATTGTGATGTAAATAAATTGTGGTTATACCATCGAAGTATCTATTTTTAAATATATAAAATGTATGTGTTGTTGTTTAAATAGTCATATTGGTAAATTAATGTTATTTAGTGTAAGATAAATTTGCATGCTTACTCGTTTATTATAATTTTACTAATGATACAAAATTCTTTATTTATTTATGTTTGAATTAATTTATAAAAGCACGATCTAGATTTTATTTGTAATTTAAATTCAAAATTATTTTTTATGCTAGAAGTAAATGTAATCAGGGAGGGCGCTGTAAGCCGAAACACAGGCTTCTGGCCTAGTTACATAAGTAAATAGTGCAACTTTTTCTAGATAATTAATTGATAGAAATGTGATTTTTTATTGAAATGTTTTTGATGAATAAATAATTATTTATTTATTTATTCTGTTATACAAATAGTTCTTGTTGTAACGAAACAACCAAGTCACATACCTATATTGACTAAGCTGTAGAGTTAAGTCGTGTAGAGTTAGATGCTTGGCTCTATTTGAGATTGACCACTTTTTGATAGTGAGAACTTTATATACTTAACTGTGGATTATACATAGTAAATAGTAGCCTTGGCTACATATCTTATGAAAATGTTTTTGTTGGATTATACTAATCAAAAAGAACAAGCAACATCTGTCGAGTACTCACAAAAAAAATCACTCATCGTTTCCGCAGAAATTCTTTGCACTCCCGAACCTTTTCGCAGAAATTCTTTGCACTGAAATTTTCCGAGTGCAAATGTTCCGCATTAAAATCACACAGTCGGTATAAAGTAATGCAAGCGCGTCGTCCATAATACTTACGTGGGGTATTCGCAAAACCGCGTAATTTTTCCTCCGGGCCGTGTCAAAGGACAGCGCTCAATCACCTGGCGGCTGCGGTGGGGTCAGGAATCAAGCGATTTTATTTGGGAACTATAACAGTTATAAGTCTGTTTCTTCTTCTCTCCAATAGGACGTCTACTGTTGGACATAGCATCATAGGCCTTTCCTTCAGATCGCCGAAAGCGCCAATTGGAAGCGGTTTTTATTCAGCGCGATTCTACAATCTCATCTAATTCTGTCTATTTTGAAGATGGACATATTAACTTGCGTTTGCTTGCGCGCAACGTGCTGCGGCGTGACCCTCACTCGAGATATTTACGACCCAATCAGTCATCAGTCGTTTGTGCTGCGTGTACAATTCTGAACAATACAATACAATACAACAACACTTTATTGACACCAACAAGAAAACATAACAAAAGAAACAAAGATAGAAATGCCACAAAAGGCGGTCTTATCGCTAAAAGCGTGTACTGACTACTGCCATTCCAACTAGCCAATCCGCTCGGCTACGTCGGTATTTTTGGTTTTTCTACAAATCTCATTTCTGATTCAACCTTGTAGAGAAACTCCGAACAAAGGCCATTGGTTTTCGGTTACAGGGTAGATTACTTAATTTGTAATTTTAATCCATTTGGTTCTTCCTGCATTTTGTTTTCTTTAAATAAATATCTGTATATTTGCTGTCCATTCTGTTTGAAATAATTTTGTACTTTTGTAAAACTATTTGGGCACAAGGAGCCCACGGACCATAAACGGATAAAGTTTCAATCCCAAAAAGCAGACACATCTATCCGGATAGGTATGGGTGTATAAATATATATTGAAATATGATTTTTATAAATGTAGAAATAATAATAACAGTGTCATTATTTGGGGATAAAACTTGAAAAACCGCCTTTTCGGAAGCACTTGTGGCCCCACGTCTGATTCGACTGCATCTGCCGGTGACAAATGAAAGCGGTTTTTTAAGCACACTGTACATTTCCGCGTCTCCCGAACACAAACCATTTTGCCAGCACTTTACTACTCAGAAGATAAGGACTATTTTCGAACAAATTTCGGTGGAAGAGTTATTGTTTCACACCGCTGAGATAGTCGGAGCATAATGTAGGGCGTTTAAGTTATGTGCCGCTAAGTAAAGGCCTTTTATTATATTTTCGGTTGCTTATTTTGATTTTGTACAGAAAATAAGACTGATTCATGTGGGAATGGATTTTTATTACGGTTAACTTAAGATAAGGGTTAGCTTTTTGACGAAACGAAGTGAATGAGTTAATTCAATGTTTTTTTTTTCGTCTGTCCAGTTGTTGATTTTTGTCTACAGGGCGCATTTTTCATCGAATTTCAAGGAAACTTTGTACACAGATTCTATTTAATATTGTTTTTTAGGATTCCGTACCCAAGGGGTAAAAATTATTATTATAAGACCCCGCTGTCCGTCTGTCTGTCACCAGAATGTATCTCATGAACCGTTATAGCTTGAAAGCTGAAATTTCCACATAATGTATTTCTGTTGCCGCTATAAGAACAAATACTAAAACAGAATCAAAATAATATTAAAGGGGAGCTCCCAAACAACAAACCTGAAGTTTTGGCCGTTTTTCGCTCGATATTAATAATGGTAACCGATAGAAGCTTAAAATATACACAGAATATTAGCTATTGATATTCACTTCAATAATAAATAATTAAATTAAAATAAATGGTTAAGAGGGGCTTCCATACAGTACGGAACCCTTCATTTGCGATTCCGACTCGTACTTGGCCGATTTCTATAATTAATATTTGGAAAGGTTGTTTAGTATCTAAATCTTAACAATACTTTCTAGTATGATTCACTTAAAGATATGTGCCGCAAGGTAGACCTTGTTCAGCAAAGTACAAGTAGTAAAATATCAAGACAGTTAAGAGAAATAAGATCATTCACTTTTGAACTTTGAAAATAAAAGAGAAAATCTGATTTCCTAAAACCATCCTATTCAAATATATTACTTTTCATCGCCATTAAGTTATCGACAGCCAATTTAGCAAAAAATTAACTTCGTTCCGTATTCCAAAAATTAATTCCGAGCCCTGTTCGCGGAATTTGTCTCTATCTTCATACATATTTATGAAAACGGCAATCGCTGACTTATATCCGGTTTGAGGCGGTTACACACTTGATACTTTTTAACCTGTTTCTAAAGGATGAGGTTTTTTCTGATTTGCTGAGACCAAAAAGATATTATTATAATAAAGATAATATGGAACCATAAAAAAAACCCCAGAGAAAAATAACAAACTTTGAAATTAGAAATGTCATACAATAGTACGTAAGTACGCATAGTTGGGGTAGCGACTCCAGTTGTTATTCAAGCCACGGTAGCGCTCAGTTGAAAGTGCCACCCGCAGTCACCAATCCTAAGACTGACCTTCTACTATGTGTTCCTCTGCGAGTAAGTAGTGTTTCTAAACTACTTAGTTAGAAATGCCACCCGCAGTCACCAATCCTAAGACTGATCTTCTACTAATTATGCTAGTAAGTAGTGTTTCAAAGTACTTATTTATCATTTACATTTGAAAAACCATTGTGACAACATATTTCGTCATGTCATGGGCTTTATAAATTAAAAAAAAAACAGTAACTGTTTGCACTCACAACATAGGTATGCGTTTTAATAAAAACTTACCTTGCCTAAACTAAAAACTTAGACAGCAACACAAAAATCGACAGTGTGCGTCGGACCTATCAGTTGCTATTTTGACTGAGACCATTTTACCCAGAAAATACGGGGTCAGTTCTGTTATAATATTAACCTAGATTTCCTACGTCAGAGGAACCCACACAGAATAATAGAATTATTGGTTCGCATTGACTTGGAAGATAGGACGTCTTCAATACATCAATATTAGTCTAATAATTTATGTGACGCTAACATAAATAAAAGATTTCGTTGCCAAGAGTCTTTATATAAGTCTGTTAGGAGCTTTTATTAGAAACTACCTTTCTTTTATCTCTTACCTCTATTATTTCTTATTTCGCAAAATTGTTTATGTTTTGCTCTCAGACCAAATATAAAAATCTATTTGGTCTGAGGTTCTGCTAAAAATAGCACAAGTAGCCAGCACAACCGACTTCAACATTGTAATCTACGTGAAAAAATCAAATAGTTCGCTATAACTGATGTACTTATGCCACATACCACAGTTAGATTATTATTGTTGATTTCTAAAAACTAACTAACCAATTTTGGTAAAATTTATTTGAGACAAACTTGGAGGGTTATACTTTTTTTTTATTAAAAAAATATGTAACAAAATGGGACTTCTCTGTAAAAAGTTTGGCGCATTCATAAATAAAAAAAATATATGCGTCGACTTGACAACCTACAGTGTTTCGTCAGTTAAAAATAAAAATTATTTACAAACATTTATATTTTTTTATATCGCGAATAATTCCGCGCTTGACCACAAACTCGCCTGATGGTAAACAACGTTGTGGTCGAAGATGAAGCACGCAGACCTAGAAGATACCTATTCACTCTGACCTTGAAAAGCTTTAGATTGTATCTCTTAGGAAACAGGAAATTAGTTAGACTGTTCCATTCCCTGGCGGTACGAATCAGAAATGATACGACTACAAATACTTACAAGACTCAAGTTGCGTTCGTTTTCATACAGAATCCTGCTGTGTTGACATCTCACTTTGACGAAATGCCTCACAAAATGATCGCCTAAAGCGAGTTGATTTCGCATCAAGGGATCTGGAGTGCATCCGAGAGCGGCGATCGGAAGTCATCAGACAACCGGATTAATGCAAGCGGCCGCTGACACTCGCAATTTGTCCCGGCACTGGTTGACACGAATCGGTTCTATTTTGAGTCAATGTTGAGCTCTTTGTGCAGTATATATACTCCATCCATCCATTCATCAGCCATAGTACGTCGACTGCTGGGCATAGGCCTCCCCAATGAATCCAATTAGACCGGTTAGAAGCGGCTTACACCCAGCGCGATCATCCGTCCACCTTGTGGGTGGACGTTCTAAGCTGTGCTTGCCACTCGAGAACTTTTCGACACCACCAGTCATCAGTCCTCCGTGCTATGTGCCATGCCCACTGCCATTTCAACTTGCCAACCCGTTGGGCTATGTCGCTAACTTTGGTTCTGTTATGGGTATCCTTATTTCTGATTCGATTTCGCACAGAGACTCCGAGCATAGCCCTTTCCAGAGCTCGTTGGACTACTTGCAGCTCATTAATAAGGGACATAGTAAGAGACCACGTTTCAGTGCCATAAGGCATCACTGGCAACACACTGGTCGAACACTTTCGATTTCAGGCACTGAGGTAGGTATGTGGGACGAGAAGACGTTATGCAATTTTCCGAACGCTGCCCAGCCGGTTGGATTCGGTGATTTGCATCTTCTTGAAGTCGGACCTACCTAACTGGAATACTTGTCCTAGGTAGAAGGATATACTCATCACCAATGTATCTGAGACCACATATCGACAAGCGCAGTGTGGGACGTCTTGAACGTACTTACAATCTAATCAAGTCCGCAGGATTTTGCCCGCTGGATGCAAGCTGCTTCCAACTGGTCTTATTGGAAATCTTTGAAACTTCTGAAACAGATGATGATTCTTAACACTGGTTTACTCTGTGCGTACTTAAACATACTTAGTTTATTTTGTTCATAGATAATTTAGTGGTTAAGTATAATGCGGCTCGGGTGAAAATTTACCCCACGATGTCAGTTAAGGGTTAGATGTCACATGGTAAATAATAACGACCCTTAATCAATCATCAATAAACAAATTTATTTTTGTTTATACCCCATAGGACTCATAGAATGATGCCCTCGATATAATGCAATTGTTTATTTTTCCATTTACTACTTTTCCACTAAATGAACAGATAAAAAAGTGAATCACGGTGCAAATTGCTTCTGTTTTTGACCGACGAACCCTCGGAAGAGGTACTCAATTAGAAACGTATAGTTTTTTTTTAATGTGTAACCGCGCATAACTTTTTTAATAGTAGTCCGATTTCAATAATTATTTTGTTATTGGATAGAATATACTTCGACATTGGTCCCATTTAAATTTTATCGAAATTGGCTGAGTCGTTTTTGATAAATCATCAATAATGTGGAAAATGCTACATCGATCCGTGCGAAATATTCGCGAATTCTGTACACGGGTAAAGTCGGTCATGCTATTTTTTGCGAAAAATAATCACTGAATGGCACTTTTCGCACCACTCTAAACAAAGCGATGTGAATGGGGACCTTTAAAAAGAGTCTTGGGTGATTCGCCCCTCGGTGCGAACTGCTTGCGGGGCTAACGCCCCAGGACTCAAATAAACAAACAAATATATGAATAAGGATTGGTATCTAAAGATCCGTAGGCACAATGTATTGTCTTACAAAGCAGGCAAATGCGGAGGTGTTTGTGGTGATTTTGCAGATGGTACCACCGTAAAACTTGACCACAATGATAACATTAAAAGCATGTAGGCGCACATCTTAAAGTCGTTACATATGTACTACATTTGTTTGGGATAAATAGTAGCCGTTTGAACGTGAGAAATTAATAAAAATACACTTTCAGATTTACAAACATTCGCCTTTTAATTACTGTGAGTACGAAAACAAAATCCTCCTTCCAGCATAAACTCCCCGTTCCAAGTAGTCCATGATATGCATGATAAACGATAAATTGCATACCCTTGATTCCATATTCATGAAATTTTGTTCGCCGGTTCCTGTAATAACTTTTCGAATGTAAGCAAAAAGTTGTAAAGATGTTACATTATACACAAAAGAGATTCAACTAGGTTTAGTTTTCTCAAGCTCATTATAATTACAATGATATTATTATGTCATCAAATAAACAGAATTATGTTGTAATCAATTTGTTGTTGTAATCTTTATTCTTTAAAAACTTTATTTGAGAAATAAAATTGGAGTCTCTCAGAAGACGAGGCAATTAGGTATCGCGATCTCCTATTCTACACGATTTTCATCTTTGAAGTTGACGAGTCCATGAACTCATACGGCACACAAGCGTACTCACAGCTGTGCTAGGGTCATGCGAGCAGATTTTTGATAAAAGCTCTGTATTTCAAAAACTATTGAGTATTTTGGAAAACGGTAAAAGAAAAGTTGTTCAGAATTACGAGTACTGGGTTCAGACTCGTGGTTACACCGCTTTGTTACACCAGTGTGACCAGAAGTAAACTTTTTTACTCGTGATTCTTATACGGGTTTTCAGGTTAGTACAGCAGTTTGGAATAACCCTGTTTATAAGTAAAAGTAAAAATCTATCGAATAAGAATCTGATTGTAAAATAATTAAGAAAATTGGCTGAAGAACCAATTCATCGTAAGCATTTTTTTCGTGGCAATAAGCTTAGTTTTGAAGACTTTTAGAAAGCTCTACAATAAGGTATATCATTTAAAAGTGTATTTCTAATAGATCGCAATTAAAAAGACAGCAAACAGTGTAAAATCTTCTATCTTCTATCTTCTATCTTCTTCTTCTTCTATCTTCTATCTTCTATCTTCTATATATATAAAAATTAATTGCTGTTCGTTAGTCTCACTAAAACTCGAGAACGGCTGGACCGATTGGGCTAATTTTGGTCTTGAAATATCCGTGGAAGCTAAGGGAAGGTTTAAATGGTGAGAAAATATAAAAATACTAGCAAACCCGGCGAACTCCGTTTCGCCACCAGATGGCTTTGTTTTATGTAACATTTCGTTTGGTGATTAAAAGAAGATTTTTTTTTTGTTTTATATTTGAAAAGGAAAATTTTTTTTCATTTTACAACAGTAATGAATTCATTTCGATTACAAAAATGAAGTGTTATTTAGTTGAACTTCTCTAAGTAAATGAAAGTGAATCCAAAGTAAATACTGAATCGAAGCGTTATACGTGTCCGCAAATTATCCGTTTCATTGAAGTGCTCTTTGGTAAACCACATTTTTTGTTTTTTGGTCTGACGTTAACACAAACAAAGCGGATGGTTTCCCAACTCGTGAACACGCAACGTATAACTGCCCATGTGAAAAACAGTGATTTTCTAAATTTATCCCGCAAACACTAAGCCATTGGCCTTGCGACTTATTAATTGTCATTGCGAACGCAAGGCGAACTGGAAATTGCAATCGTTTGAAGTCAAACGGAAGATCAGTCGGAATCATTGGTATTCGAGGAATACGTACATTTTCACCTGCGTACTTTCCGTTAATAATGGTTGCCTCAATCAAATTCGGCATAAGTCTTTTTACCGAAAGTCGAGTACCGTTGCAAAGTCGCGGTGGATTCAAATTACGCAATATCATAATAACTGTACCAACTTTGAGTTGCAAGTTATGTGGTGGAAATCCTGGTAACTCCGGAGTTCAAAAACTCTGTTAAATAATTTATTACATCATCGGGATTTGTTATGGAGTCAACGGATTTGTATGTCACCAAATCGCCAGCAATTTTTGATTGAATGGTGAAATTCAGTGCGTGTATATCATTATTCTTTGCGGCAAGAATTGCTCGTTAACTTATCCAAGCCTAATTCTGATAATTCTCACTAATGTTTGGGAAAACATTTATAAAGGAATATGATTAATTTAATGCTTGCCCAAAGGCATCATTCAATTCATCTGCAGGCGTTCCACGGGGAATTAATGGCAACGTCTGCCTGAAATCGCCTGCCAACAATATCATCAAGCCGCCAAAGATGTTGTTATTTCGCCGAAGATCCTTCAGTGTGAAGTTAAGTGCTTCAAGTGATTTCTTATGTGCCATTGTGCACTCATCCCAAACAATGAGCTTGCATTGCATCAACAATTTTCCCATTGCACTGGATCGGGAAATATTGCATGTTGGAGTATCAATTGTGTTTAAATTGAGTGGCAACTTAAGCGCAGAATGTGCAGTACGACCTCCATCTAGAAGAGTCGCTGCAATTCCAGATGATGCTAACGCCAAAGCTATGTCACATCTTGATCAAATAGTGGTCAAAATCAATGAAATGACAAATGTTTTCCCTGTTCCTCCAGGTGCGTCCAGGAAGAATAGACCACCAGTATTATTGTCCACCGCTGGCATTAATGTTTCATAATACTTGTTTTTGCTGTTCATTCAGAATGGCACATTATTTCGATCGAATTCCTGCAATGTATCAACATTGTATTGCAGCTCTCGATTTAATTCTTGATTGAATGCATCGTGCATCGATCGATTTGGCGCAATCATTCCTACTTCAATCAGTAGCTTGATTGCAATAGTCAAGCATTGATCCTCAATCAGAATCAATCCTTCATTGTAGATTTCATCGGTTATTTGGATGTCAGGATAAAAAAAGTAAGTTCGTATAGGCCGGGTGGCTAGCCCTGGTGTTAGAGTTTTTAGGCCGCCTGAAGGCCACTGACATGGCTAAACGGTTAAAACAACCGGGGCCTACAATTTAACGTGTCATTCGAGTCACGGTAGCGCTCAGTTGGAAAATGCCACCCGCGGTCACCCATCCAAGTACTGACCGTGCGGAACGTTGTCAGGATTATTCGTTTGAAAGCGCAAGCGATGCAAGATATCTTCACATATGTCGTCTTTGTATTTGTTCCATAACTGAATTGGTTGTAAAGGAAAACATGTGGTGATGATAATTGCGAACAGCGTTCGTATTTGGTACGCATTTGATGAAACAACTGAATCCGCAAGTGTTAAATCCCAATGAGAATCGTTCTCTAGCAAACCCAATAGTTGACATGCTTCTCGATATGTTTGGCATTGGTGGCCATTCACAGTTTTCAAATCCGCAAATGATTTTGGTCCACGTACATTTACCAACAGCAGTCGCAAATAAAAACATTCATCATTTCTAGGATGAACAGTATACATGCGACCTAGTGCATCAGTGGAAAACACCTGTGGCCAATCTGGAACTGGGGTTCCTTGTTGGCGACGTTGGAATTTCTTTGTTGATTGATTCCAAGTGTAATACTTGGGCATTTCAACGTACATCAGCGTCGCTGCGAATGGATCTGCTTCACACATTGCAAAGAAGCTAGTCGATGTTGTCGATGGTGGTCTCTCAGCTCGTTGTGCCGCATTAGCCTCAGTGAAGTAAACTCTTTGGCCATTTTACAAATGCACTGCTAAATATACAACTGTGGGATATCTATCATGAATTTGAAATGACAATAATCGCCACAGTGCTTCATTAGTACCTACTGACGTATCCCATTTGGAAGTTGCTGATTTCGTCATTCGCATTTTCCGACGCAATACCAAACACAGCCATGTCGCTGCCTTTTGTGACGTACTTGCACAAATATTTGATTGATTTGGCCGAATGACAACTCTCAACTCAAATTCGTGATAGCAGCGGGCAATATGGTACAATGAATTCATTTCCGATCTCAATCTCTTGATTTTGAACTTTAACTTTGATAGTTCGACCTTTATCTTCCATTATGCAGCGGGCAATATTGGTTTGTAGTACATGCTATGTATCAGAGATGGCGTTGTATGTGAAAAAGGATTTTCCCGCTTTTCTGTTGAAATTTTTCCTGAATTTTTTTGCTATAAACCTTAAGGAGCCCGAGACCTTTCCAACGAATGCAAAAACGTGGAAATCGGTTCGTGCGTTCTGGAGTTATAGCGTCAGGAAGGAAAACCCGACTTATTTTTATATAGTAGAGATAGTGAGTAAAATAATAAAGACATTCATTGAATTTTCCCATACAAAATGTTCCTGCATGTAAAAGTTGTAATTGACAGTTGACAGATGGTGAGATGAAGTTCACCGGGGCAGCTAGTTAAAAATAAAAATAACTAACCGCATAAGATGTTCTGCATACAACATACGCTATCGATTTTCTTCTACGGACGTATTCAGGTTGCCTCACGATGTTTTCCTCCACCGAAAAGCCAGTGTGCAGTGTGTCTGTAGTTATTAGTAAATGAAAACAAAGAACGCTTCCAATGATTACTTATTCATAACGAGTATATTCTTTAACATCTTTATTTATTTGAAGAGACGGCAATAATAGGATAAAGTATGACCGTGCAGTCAATCAGATTTTGGACGGATATAAATATAAATTGTACACAAACTTAAATATATCCATATTATACTTGTACCAAAAAATTCCATACATATTTTTCTGAGATACAAAACGGAAGACGCAAATCTACGCGGTATTATTTTTCAATATTTTCCTCTTTGGAAACACACGGATAATTAATATAACACGAAAAACGCGATGTAAAGGAAAATATCCGAATAGATTGTTTCATAAAGACAGAAAAGACGAACTGAGGTAAGGAAAATATTACATGTTATTAGTGCTGGGTGGGTACAGTACCTTAAAATACGATTTATTCATTAGATGTTTTTGTTACAAAATATAGTAAACTAGTAGTTCTCCAAACAGTAGATCACGCGACACACCTCTTATTCACCGCTCTTTACTCATTTGGTTCATAAGTACTCGCAAATCTGTTTAGGAGATTTACCTAGATTATTTTAGATACTAAACAATTTTGCTAGGTATTATCGTAATCGGCTCATAAATAGCGCGACAGCAAATTTCCCCCCTTTTTGAGGGAAATACCACTCAATCAAAAATCGCAGGCAGTAAAAAAATCCAGTAGTTAAGTACCTATATATTGTTGACTTGTACTAAACTGTATGAATAAATGAATATGAATATGTATAAAACCTGTATACCAATTTACGTCAAAATTGAAAATGCGACAAAAATGCGTGGAAAAATGCGACCTGTACTCAAAAGTCAACATCCGAATAGACGAAAGAAAAATTGTCGAGTTTAACGAAGATCTTCGCTTTGTTTTTGTTAATAATAGGCCTATTTTGATTTCAATTTTGCTTACCTTACAATGTTATTGAGTATTTTCTTGGAATGCTTGTCGAACTAAAATTGTCTTTCGGATAATAATTTTCAATTAGCCAGAAATTGAATGCTTAAATGTTTGGCTGAAAGCTATTTCTATCTTGCTCTGTTATTATGTCGGCTGACAAAAACAAAAGTTAGCTTCAGTTGAATACTAATGCAATCCGTGACCTTTGCTTAATTGTACAAAGACTTTATAGAACGAATTAACTACAAACATATTTTATATTCCTTACTATAAGTAGAAGCGTAACATATCACAAGATTTGGAAACAAAACGAAAGAATGTTATTTTTAAATTTTCGAGATTTGAGCACAATTTCTCGTGCGGGACTCTGTGGTAACGTCGGAGACGAGGTATTTATTCATCGTTCATTTTATTGCGCGATGAGTCCTTTAATAAGAATGATGAAACAAAAGAAATATACATTATTAATTAAAGACAAAGGTGAAGAAAGTAATCTCGGCCTCGGAGGTATTAACACGTATGATAAACACGACGCGTCTTCGGAGATTACGAGGGATAAATAAGGATAAAGGTTGCTCCCTGTGTACTCTACGGATGTGATAATTGCATGGGAGATTTATTTGTTGATAAACGGCGTAGCTACAGATTTTCTATACTGGGTATGTTTGTCCATTTTTATCCACCTAAGAAAAACGGGTACAGGTATTTCTAAACGGGTATTTTAGCGGGCTACATTTTTTCGGTGCTATCATACAGCATAGTACTCTCACACAAAACTTGACAAAGAAGCTGGAGGCGTTTGAAATGTGGATCTACCGCCGTATCTTGAAAATCTCATGGCTTGCCGAATTACCAACGTTAAGGTACTAAGCAGGCTGAAGAAGAAGATGGAGCTTATTCAAAAATCCAAAATTACTTTATTTCAGGCAATTACCCATTTAAAACAACAATAATAATTATAGTCAATGGTTGTTAAAAATAACATAAGATGTACATACAGTAAAAAATTAAATCAAAAAGGAATTATGAATACCATTAAACACCGGAAGATGTCGTACTTTGGTCACATCATGAGAAATGACAAATACAGACTACTCCAGCTTATCATCCAGGGAAAGATAAATGGAAAGAGAAGTGCTGGCTGTTAGAAATGGGTATCAATAGCTGCTATTAAGATTGTACCTTTGTTTGTTGTTCATTGGAAGTTGCTAAAGATAGGTAAATTAGAAGGGGTAAATAAGGATATAAAAACTGCTTACTGTATGGCGATGCTTGCATTTCTCTAGGTCATTATTTATCCATCCCAGAAAAATTTGGTTTCAATTCTTATAGGGTAGTAAAGAAGTTCCTAGGTTAGTGTAAGGTCGTGCTTTCTTTGAGTTTCGTTTATCAGGAAAACAATTTACTAGGAACAATGATTTTAAACTTGTTGTTATCAAAAATTACCATTAACAAAGTAGATATGTTTGGCTTTGATTGAAAGTTACTAAAATATTAACACGTATGATAAACACGACGCGTCTACGGGGATTACGAGGGATAACTAAAGATAAGGGTCGCTCCCTGTGTACTGAACAGATGTGATGATTGCATGGGAGATTTGTTTGTTTGTAAGCGGGGATGTTATCATAGTTAGAGATTTTCTCTAGGGACTGCTGCCTAGTTTTTCCCACCTCAGAAGAATAGAAATTGTTACCTTTAAATTATTTTGAAGACTGGACGAGATCTTTCAGTCTATTAAGCTAATAAAGTTTCCTCAAAGTCTCTAGTTTAGAAAAATCTCAAAAATATCACCCTCTACTATTTTATTACATACTACGAAAAAAAAACAATACTACTTAAAATAAAAGACAGTCCCCCTAAACACAGGCCAATAAATCTCCAGCAAGTTAAACGGCGAAGAAAATTCATTCCGTCACAAACACTCCGGAGTGACACCGAAAATCCTGTTAACTGAACTTAATGACTGGCCGTTCTTCTCATTAATATAGCCGTCCTTAAAGGCTTGTACTCCACCAAAACGGAGTAAAGGGATGCTGTGCGAAGAGAAACTATGCGGAGTGAAAAAAAAAGTTCGTCATGATCACTCCGGAGTGACACTGAAAATTTTGTTAATTGAACTTAATGACTGGCCGTTTTCGTCATTAATATAGCCGTTCTAAAGACTTGGGACTCCACCAAAATGGAGCTATGCGGAGTAAAGCGAAGTGCGGAGCAAAATGAAGCAGTGCAAACTGAAGATAAGATATGCGGAGTGAAGCGCAGCGTGCAAAGTGAAGCGGAGTGGAGAAAATTCATTTCATTACAAACACTCTGGAGTGACACCAAATATCTTGTTAACTGAAGTTAATGACACGCCGTACTTCTCATTAATATATCAGTCCTTAAAGGCCTGGACTCCACTAAAATGGAGCTGTGCAAAGTAAAGCGAAGCAGTGCAAAGTGTAGCCAAGCTATATGGAGTGAAGCGCATCGTGCAAAGTGAAGCGGAGTTAAGAGAATTCACTCTTAGAAATATTTCGAAATGACAACGAAAATCCTTTTAACTGAACTAAATGACTGGCCGTTTTTCTCATTAATATAACCATTCTTAAAAGCCTGGACTCCACCAAAATGTAGCATTACAGAATGAGGCCAAGTTTTGCGGAACAGAGCATAGCTGTCCAAAGTGAAGTCGAGTGAATTAAAAGTTCATCCCATCAAAAACATTCCAGAGTCACACAAAAATTCTGTTAACTGAACTTAATGACTGATTGTATGTTCTTATTATTATTATAGTCATGTTAAAAGCCCGAACTTCAGTGAAACTTTTCTGGCTTAGACACTGAACATGAAAGCCAATGAAAGATGTAATTAAAAGAAAAAACGACAAGCATCTTCACTTCTCCAGATTTACTTCCCCTAAAGACTGTGTATTTTATCGTTGAGCAAATGTTAATACCTGCAATCGAATCAAGGAGTACAGCGCTCTACCCAGCTTTGCTTCGTTATAGTTTGGTGGAATATTGGCCTAATGTAGCCGTCCTTTATACTCCGGCCTTTTTGTAGGACATTTGTTACTTCCCCGTTTTCGATTTTCAATGGGCCTTTTGTACGGATTTTGGGGCGCAATGGATTTTGTGGTTTGTTTTTAATTGTTGCGTTCGATGGGGATTAAACAGGATTGTGAATTGGCTTTTTTATATTGAGGTCATTGAAGTCTTTGCACAATGAGCCAAGTTAGGCATGAATTGATTTCTCACAAATTAATGTATTGTTTCTAACATATTAATGCTTTGTTGAGAGTTTGTTTATATTTTCATAGGCTACTCTATAAGTAGGATAAAATCATTTAGGGCAATGACTTTCTCTTTTTTTGTACTTCTTTTACGCATAATTTCATTTATTGTTTTATCTACACTAATGTTGTAACATTCTACTTATGTTTCCAATACTTGACTTATAATGACTACTGTTATTTAAGCAATTTCACATGATGTTATAATATCCACATCGATATCGTAAAATCTCATTATAACATCGCGCGCTCGCTCCTGATTGGCCCTGCGCGCGCAGCTGCGCTCTCATTGGTTAGATTTTAATGGCGCCAAGTTCACTGTGACAATACACGAACCTACGCGTGATTTTAATGTTTCGCAATATGTTTTTATTTTATTTTTATTAGTGAAGATAAAGTAGTGTATGCAACTGCATATAACACGGGTATTATATGACAGTTGGATAAACTACTATTAGAAAGATTTGTTAAAAATATTCTCACTTTAAATATGTACCACTGTATGTCGTTTTAAATTGCTTATCCGCTGGGCTATGTCCTTAACTTAAATTCGTCTGCAGATTTCCTCAAACCTCGTTTTTGTTTCTGTTTTGCAGTGCGTCCTAAGTATAAACATGAATGTTCATAATTATTACACAGATTTGATATATCTATAAGTTATAAAATGTCTGTACAACATGACACCAAGTTTTCCCATTATTACGTCGGCCATTATTACTAAGTTGACTTAAAAAGCATGGGTCTTATGCAAGACGGAAATTTCCGCACTCTCTTAAATCGAGAAATAAACACACCTTGTCAATTCTAAGCCAATTATTTTCAAGATTTTTATTGTAGAAATGCTCAACTTGACAGCGACCGTTGTTTCTCTTAGGATACAAAATATGACGGCGTACCTATAACCAAGTTTCGACATAGCCCAGCGGGTTGGCAAGTTAAAATGGCAGTGAATACTTAGACAGGATACATAGTTAATGGAGACCATACACCAGCAACCGCAGCGTAAGACGTCCACCGACTAAGTAGACTGACGATATAATTAAGATCGCAGGAACGCGCTGGATGCACGTCGCTTCCAACCGGCCTTATTGGAAATCTATATAGGTGGCCTATGTCCAGCAGTGGACGTTTTACGGCTGATAGATGGACGACCAAGTTACAATGAATAATGTTGGAGTTTCTCTATATTTTTTATCATTGCTCTAAGTCTCATCTAAGTGCGAAATCCTCCTAAAACAAAATGTTAATTAAAAGCCAGACGTCCCGCCTGTTAAGGTGCTTCTTCACGGCTCATTGATGTCTCGTCAAATTTCCGGCACCTCACTCAAATGTCGGCGAATCTCGTCCCTTCCATTCATTTTATTTTGATCCTAAAATCAGGTGATATTGAGATTAAAATTTGCCTAACATTGGCTTATTCTCTTGTGTAAAGATTAAAAATGATGTAAAAAAATGTTAAAAGTTTTCGTGGCTTAAAATAGGTAGGTATCTTATCTAATCCAAAGAAGTTAATTTTTGTGGGTCTACTTAGCGACCGCATTCTACAAATTAAAAAATAAATACTGAAATTATTCTCGTTCTATCTAGGTAATAATTAAATGATTTTTTGTAACATCCACAAAAAAAAACGTTTTTCAAAGTAAATGAAAATATACGTAGTCTGCATCCTCTTTATTTCTGTATCTCATTAAAATACACAAATCAAAGCTTTTGTTATTTGTTGTTATGTTGTTTCAATTTACTTTGCTCTTGTTATTTGATTGTTTTCTGATAACGATTTTAATTGTCTGTCAAGAGCAAGAAAATATGTTATGCTTGTAAAATAACTGACTCTGCCTCGAGGTATACTAACTTATTAAATAAGAAAACATTCCCAATACTGCAAACGGGTAAAAGTAGACCGAAAAATCAGCCAAGTGCGAGTCCGATTCTCGCACTAAGGGTTCTGTACCGAATGTGAACCTCCTTCAATTTATTTTACTTTATTTTAGTCATTTTTATTTTGAAAGTGAATATAATATTCTGGCAATAGTTCGGATTTTCCTCATAACCTCAGCCAGAATGCGGAACGCTTTGCCTGGGTCTGTCTTCCCGCTAAAGAACAACGTGGGCGTCTTCAAATCCCGAGTAAATAGGTATCTTTTAGGTAAGCGTGCCACAACCTAGACTGCATATCTGCTCAACATCAGGTAGTATGTGGTCAAACGCAAACCTATACAGAATGAAAAAAAGGACGTGCACGTACCGTTATTAATATCGAAGAAAAAGACGCCAAAAAATCGTGTTTGTTGCATATAACCTTTGTGTACTGCAATGTTTCACCTAAATTTTCCACTGCAGGACGTAGGCCTACACACGAAGGGCGATTGAGCCACCATCCACCACGCTGGCCTAGTGCTGGTTGGTGGATTCACTGTCTAATATTTATTTATTACGCCATCGAATTTCTTCTACGGACGTATGCAGGTTGCCTCACGAATGTTTTCCTTCACCGAAAAGCCAGTGGTGTGAAAATACATACATAAATTTAAAAATTTTTTTGGTACGGGACCTGGATTTGAATCCACGATTATCAGCTAGTGGTGACAAAACGACGAAATATATTTAACTATCAAATCAAATGGAGTGAAAAAATAATGCTGCAAACTGAAAATTGTACTGGTGTCTTGTGTTATTTCTGACCCGGTTTTGAAATGACCTGGAATTGGGCATAGTGGGCTAGTGTCACTTCGGTTAGGTTAATCTGAACAGAACGTTTTTACTGACTTCCAAAAGAGAGGAGGTACTATGTTTGTCTGTATATATTTTTTTGTGTAAATTTTCGCCAATTGTGAACCGAGTTCAACAATCTTTTTAAGTTCGAAAGAATACTTACAAAGTAGTCCAATTCAAATTTTATCGATAAAAATCGGCTAAGCCGTATTTGATAAATCAACAAAAACGTACATAGATGTCAAATCTATTCGTGCAAATTATTCGAATTCTGTACTCGGTGGAATAATACTTCGATTGGGGGGAGGGGGGATTTCCCTCAAAATGGGGGGAAAAGTGGGGAGCGCAACTAATTATCAAACAATTTTGATAATATTTGGCAACTATTTAGTACCAAAATCTTAACAATATTTGCAAGTACGAACGAAATTGCTTATGTTTGATGGCTATAGGTTATAAAAAATCAGTTAAACAGATGTTAACCATCAGATTGCAGCAAAACGTCTAAAAATAAGTCTAAAAACTCCTTAGGCTAAAGAGTTTTCCGACAATATTCTCAAATGAATGAAAAATTCTTACAGATCATATCAGGAGCTTTAGAAGATAAAAAACCGCTTCACGACGTTTTTTCCTCGTGGCATCGCTTATGGGCAGTTCCCAAGAAGTTATGGCTGACGTGACCATAAGTTTAAATAAATCGGAGATTTTGTTTCGCTCGATACTGTAAATCTAATATTGTTTTTAAAACTGAGAGTAGATGGGTAATAATCAGTATTTAGACAGCCAGGCTGTAGCCTAAACTTTATTTAGTTGACTATCGTTTTTGGGGTTCCGTACCCAAAGGGTAAAAACGGGACCCTATAACTAAGACTCCACTGTCCGTCTGTCGGTCTGTCTGTCACCAGGATGAATATATTTAAGGGGTGCTCCTACACAGTACGGAACCCTTCGTGCGTGAGTTCGACTCGTACATGGCCTATTATTTATACGAGTTAAGCTAGTACAATAGGGCCAATAATGAAGGCGCCATTATAAATTTAATAGCAACGTAAAAAGTGTTCTCTTAATCGAATGCCTGAAGTGAAAAAGAAACAGAAATACATCCGGAAGATGTATACAATGATCACCCGAAAAGACGAAATTAAAAAACGTCGACTTAAAACAGAGTCCTTTTTCATTTCGTTCGCGTCGACCAAAAAGATATCAGCTGATCACAAACAATACACTTACTAATACCTGCTACTTACTACGAGTACTATAATTGAACTGCAATTTCTTTTTGAATATATAGGTATTCTTCTCGTTTGTCCCGTTTTCTTCCCCATACATTGTCACCACACCTTCAGACCATCTCTAGATAATAGAGTGTGCTTCAAATATTGGCAGCGTCTTACCTGAAAGCTAATGCGGTGTAAGTGTTATCGGCCATTGATATTAAATTGAACGATACGGATTATGGTACGGAAGGGAGGGTCTATTGATTCTCCTTTCTTGTACCTACCTACATGAACCCACACTCTGTTTGAACGACTATTTTCGTTCTTTTGTAGTTACAGATACCTTTCACTTCAAAAGGTTTAGCCAATAAGGTATTATTACTTAATTGAGCTTAGTAAACTTGACAGATGTTTAATCTTTTAAATACTATTTGTTCAATCTTTTGAACTTTGTGTAAACCAACAAGTAAACCAACAGACACACTTTTAGGTTTATAATACGGCACTTTATTGATTTTACAAGGATATGTAATTCTAATTACAGTATAATAATATCCTAGCACAAAACATTATTCACCGTTTTGAAAAAATACTCCGTTCCTTGCTATCTACTTTTGAACGACACTTACTTTCTAGGTTTTGTGCTTATTTAGTGTTCAGACACTTACTTTCTGGGTTTTGTGCTTATTTAGTGTTGGTTTATTCAAAAACGGCTCAGCCGATTTCTGTTAAATCTATATGGGACCACCTCAGGAGTATATCCTTTCGAACTAAAACATATTTTTCCGATTCGATTCACAATTGGCTAACTTATCGATGAACATACACAAAAAAACATACATACACACGAACATATTATAACCTCCTCCTTTTTGGAAGTCGGTTAAAAAGAAATTGCAGTTTAATTGTGGTAGTAAGTAGTAGTAATTATGGTAGTAAGCGTATTGCTTGTGATCAGCTGATATCTTTTTGACCGAAGCGAGCGAAGTAAAAATGGCCTCTGTTTTAAGTCGACGTTTTTTATTTCGTCTTTTCAGGTGATCATTGTTTACATCTTTCCGGATGTATTTCTGTTTCCTTACTGTATAATAATATCCTAGCACAAAACATTACTTATCTATCGTTTTGAAAATATACTCCGTTCCTTGCTATCTACTTTTGAACGACACTTACTTTCTGTGTTTTGTACTTATAATTAGTGTTGAAAATAACTTACTACCATAACGGTTAGATCAGCTCATACATATATCGTGACATGAATCTCTCAACATATAACAAAAATAGCCAGATTTGGTTCTACTCGTAGTTACTTAAACATCTGAGATTATCAACTATATAAGTATAGTTCACATCCTTAGTTTTATTCTCGAGCGATACAAAGTCCGATAAAGTTTTATAATACACAGCGATTTCAAAGTGCAGGAAGTAGAGCAAGGGCTCTATAGTTTAATCATAAGAATAGATGAACGTATGCGTAAAATGGTCGCGTGGCCGAGAAAGAGCAGGAACGAGCGTTGCTGATCTATGCTTGTGCAAACGGGACACCATGTGACTCTATGCAAACGTTAGAAATTATTCTAACATTACAAAAATTGGACTCCAGCGGTCAATTCTATTAGGTAGGTACTAGTAGTTCTCAGAAAAGTAGACCTCGCGATACATTTCTCTGAATCTTTATAAGCCTTTTTCTCGACTCATTCTTGACCGATTTGATGCATACACGTATATGTTGTTAGGATTTAGAAACCACACAATTTTGCCTAATACAATAAAAAAATGGCTAGTAAATAGCTCGACAGCAAATTAAAGCGGCGGCTCGAGGGAAATATCCTGCCAATTGAAAATTGCCGACGACAAAAAAGTTCCATTGAGACAAAACCTATGTGTCAAGTTTCGCTGAGATTTGTTGAAAAATGCGACCTGTAGATACAATAAAGTAATAGTTTAAAAAACACTAGAAAAACACGCTTGGTCCATTACGTGGCCTTTCTCACAAATGCATACACGACTATGATACAATATTCCATCTTGGAATGCAAGTGCCTATCTTCCCGCTTTATCATCAGACCTTGAAACCAAAGCGTGCTAAAGTTCTTTATAAGACTTTTCTAAGAAATCCAAAACAGCTATGATACGATTTTCCTTCATGAAGTTCCAGTTCATTTCTTCCGGCTCCATCATCTGATCAGTACCAAATTATTGTATTGTCATCAGAACTACATACAGCTGCCAATTTTCAATACGCTACGATTCTTGAAAGACGGTTAAATTAGTTACCTTAGATTCCATTATATGTTAGTTACATACGCGTCGACCTAATATAAGCATGTTGAAAATCAATATCCGGACTTTCTTCTGTCCGGATATTGATTTTTAATACTTCTAACTAAATCTTCGTGTCAGACCTTTGCTTCGCTTGGGTAAAAAAAAGGGTGAAATACATATCACACTGCACTAAATCACAATTTACAAGTATCGCATGGTTTGAGAATATACACCCGGCTCAAAGCTGAAGTTTATATTTAGCTAAGTTGTTGTAAAGCGGGCTCAGAGCAGCACCAAAGTTATTTGAAATTGTAGTTTTTGTTCACAAAATATGTGGGTGGGCAATATACCCGAAAATCACTTTTGCGAAGTTACCTAGTTTGGACAAGATAACAGAGGTAGGTATATTATTTATAAGGATACGTACGTACGTTAGGATATGACGGGTGGCTAACCCTGGTGTCAGAGTTTTTAAACAGCCTGAATGCTTCTGACCTAGCTAAATGGTTCAAACAACCGGACCTACAATTTAACGTGTCATCCACTCATCACGGTAGCGCTCAGTTGTAAATGCCACCCGCGGTCACCCATCCGAAGACTGGCCGTGCCGAACAATGCTTAACTTTAGTGATCGCTGACAGACACCTAGCCAAACTACGCCGTGAGCGCAACACTTGTAAGGAATGCTACATTTATGTATGAGGATTACGTTAGAGTATCAAAGTAAGCACGCAAAATAAGTAATAAGGTGACCGATGATGTCGAAAAGTTTTCGAGTGGAAACTATGTACCGGCAAGCGCAGCGTAGGACATCCACCCACAAGTTTGACGAATTACTTCATCAAGACTGCAAGCTTGCACTAGATGCAAGCTGCTTTCAACCGGTCTTATTGGAGATCCACCCAGGAAATATATATATAGGAGTACGCACAAAATCCGTCTTATCGCTGAAAGTGTTCTATTTCAGACAATCTTTGGATAAATACATGCAGCTTAGGTACTCACAGAGAGGAACAGCTTACACCTACATACTGCGGCGTTATTAATATTTTAATAGTTATGCCCATGTTATTAGAAGAAACGTATTTCTTTGTACATTTAGATTAATGTTATTTGAACAGAATACTTACCTACTTCTTAAAATTAAATTGTACCTATATTTTACTAATTTTATTAAACGAGTAGGTAGCTATGAAAAACTTCTTGAACGTAAATATAGTACTAATAGTTGTGAACATTTCATTATAATCTTTATTTTCATTTTCTTGTATGTAATGTTTTTGTTTCCGAATAATTGTGATTATGTGAAGTTGATAAACGGATATTCCCTGCCTACCTGCTTTTGGGATAAATACAAGTAACTACCCCCGACAATCAATGAGCAGGTCGAACAATTACGTGAAACGCATAATTGCATTATTGTTTTTTTTAATTTGTTCATGCATTTATATTTATATATACATATATAAACTTATTGTAATCATGCTTAACCTATGAATGGCTTAGAAATAGTTTAAGTAATAATTTTGTAAGTACCGTCTTTCTAAATTAATTTAATTTGCTTACTATGTAATATGTAATCATTAAATTAGTCTTATTTTTGATATGTATAGCTGGAAAACCAGTGCAAATAGGGGGGAGGGCGCTGTAAGCTGAAACACAGGCTCCGGCCTAGTTCGGCAACAGATACCTTTTATAATTTTGTGTTCAATTATTCTAGCTTAACTAAGATGCAATATGTAAACATTGTTTTGGTCGAATAAATATATATTATTATTAATTTATATTAAATGGAAACGTGCAAAAGACAAAGACGCGTAACTATCCAAATCACTTATGAATAAGAAAATTAAATAAGTGAATTAATACTATTTCGAAGCGATGATGATGATAATAATGACTCAACAAAGGTAAGCTTATAACAACAAACTCCAAAATTCAACAAGCTCTCAATGACATCTGAATAATTACGAAACGTGCCACCATGAAAACTTGGACACAGATTAGAAATAAACAGATGAGAATACTCAGTAGATGTGTAACTTGAAATGGCAATGGGCAGGGCACTTAGCACAAAAAACTGGTAGCTGATATGATAATCTCACTAGTCCGGTGATTTTATGGAATATTTATAGAATATATTAGGAACAATCGATTCCTACAAAAATAAATGTTATTTAAACAATATTCACTTACGTCACGTACTTACTTTCAAGAAAAGTGACTCGCTAACAGACGTTTCACGTTGAAACAATCATCCGTGTGTTCCGACACAGCCCACATTTTTTTTTGTCCTGGCATTATGACGTATTAGTATCAAGACGAAAAGTAATTATGAAGTTATCCATTGTGACCAAAATGCTGGTTTTTGTTTGGCTCAACGGATAAATAAGCATTGTCATTCAGCGTGGCAATGCTGCAATTTGGATCATCTCTAGACCTTCAACGGTCTGTGAAGTAGTTTATGTAGTCTAAGCTTAAGTAAGTAGTTTTGTATTTTGTTGTAGTTAATAAAGGCAGTTGCGCTATCGTAATAAAGTTATCCATTTTAGCCTAACTATTCAGCAATATGGCCCACTGGGAATTAACGTCGTCGAACAAGGTAAACTTTCAGACGAGAGGTGACAGAGGTTCCATTGAGTTGTCGAATCCATTATTGAGTTATTGTGTTGACTGTTCTGCTTTGTTGCACCTTGAACAGACTTACTTCTTTGTACATTATTTAGTTTGTGTCACCTTTGGTGAGTAAGTCATCAGAATTGAGCAAATGCGTAGAACCAAAGTTACCGATATATCCCAGCAGATTGGCTAATTGAAATGGTAATGGGTAGAGCACATAGCACATCCTGTACCTGCTGTACCGTACCAACCGTTTTAATAGTCTACTGCAAGACGTAGGCCTACCCACAAAGGGTGACGGACGTGCAGGTTGTCTAGCAATGTTTTCCTTCACCTATGAGCCACCGGTTTAAAATTCGTACATAAATTCCAAATAACTCATTGATACGGAACCAGGATTTGGACACGATTGTAAGGCGGGTGTCACTACCACTAAACCACTACGGCACCCAGCACGGCACAGACCATAAGTATGATGTTTTTTTAACACCCTGCGGAAGCACGTGACGAATGACAAAAATGTTGGTGTTTGTTTAACTCAATGTATGTATAACGTATTGGCAATCAGCGTGGTAATGCTGCCAACATGCTAGGCTAGCTGTTAGCTGGTGATGGGCTTGAGTATTTGGAGCTTTTAACCTTTAAGGGTCTGTGGATGATTTAATTGCTCTTTAAGTATTTGTATTACCTATGTATGTTGTTTTTTTGCACTTTATTTATTAGAACGTTATTTAAAAAAAAAAAAACAGTAACTAACAATCACATGTCATGTAATAAAATAATAATCGTCCAAGTAGTTACACATGTCGTAACCAACGTCGTCCACAATATAAAACAGCTGTTAAACAAATTACACAAACTTACACATACATCTTATACACTTTTTACAAACTGTATGTTGTTGTATATCATTGCAGTTAATAAAGGCACTTGCCTGTTAAAATTTAAATCAAATATAGACGATTTCGAGAAAAGGTAATTGTTCGTAAAAAGTTTACAAACCTCTGTGTTGGTTGTTACATGACAACAGAGAAAGTAAGAAAAAATAATTTGCCAAGTGCGAGTCTGACTCGTGCACGACGGGTTCCGCACCTTGTGGAAGCCCCCGTAATATTTTGACGTGACAACGTCTTATAAATTGGTTTGCCGGGTGACACTTCAAGAAACTGCGTTACGCTCCGCTCACGTTATGCGCTCTCATTCGTCTCATTCGTCTCAAAGTCGTTGTCACGTAAAACTTTCGCCCGTATACCGACTTTAAAGGCAACCATTTTTTTTTTTAATTTATTAATTATTTTTGAAACGAATATATCACCTTATATTTGAAGCATCTTCCTGTTGCCGTTATTATGATCGAAAAAAAAAATCACGTTACTTGTATTGGAGCCCCCCTTAAATATTTATTTTATTTATTTATTTTTAAAGTGCATATTTAACCAAATATTCTGTGAATATTTCAAGCATCTACCTGTCACCGTTATTGATATCAAGCGAAAACCCCCTTAAATAATATTTTATTTTTTTTTACCATTTGTTGTTCTAGCAGCAACAAAAATACACCATCAGCTGTGAAAATTTCAGCTTTCTAGCTATAACTGTTCATAAGATACAGCTTAGTGACAGACAGACGGACAGCGGAGTCTTAGAAATATGGTCCCGATTTTACCCTTTGGGTACGGAACCCTAAAAACAATTCTAAGGCAAAATACTAAGAAAAGCCGAGTACCTACCTATTCTATAACAACTGTGATAACAACCATTGAATTTTGAATGAATGTTCTGAGTTGCCCACAAAACACGTACAAAACATTCCATATGATTTATGGAAAATATTTCAAACAAGAAGATGAATGAATATGTTTCACAAAGAAGAGGACAGGTGTTGCAAACGATGCCTCAGTTTTGTCAACAGATCGGCGGGTCATTTTGTAGTCAGCAAGCATATTATGTCAGTCAAGTGTAAGATTTCTTTTTGAAATTTTAAAGCTAGCTTTTATCCGCAAAGAAGGTCGTTTTACAGAATAATTATTTTTTGCAAAAAGTGGCACAACCGACTTCCATCGTGTACAAAATTCGAATAGTTCGCTCAAATCGACGTTTACAATTTTTACAATGTTGTTCATTTTTATAAACGGCTTAGCCAATTACGATAACATATAAATAGGACCACCTCACAGGAGTCCAGCCTATCAAATTAAATATATCGACAAACACAGAACTTAATCTTTTTTGGAAGTTGGTTGACAAAAAGTGACCTATTACACTTCGACCTGTAAAGCATATCCGTTAAACATGCAAAATACAAATCGATCCTAATTCTCTTTTATTGCGTAAAGGAGTAACATAATATAATACAACAAACACACTTCCGAATTGTACTAAGTACCTAGTAAGAATTTCAACCAAGTAATATACTTACCACCAAATTGTTTAATTTCGCAAAACAAAGATTCATTACCAGACTGCCAAGGTAAGGTGTTATTTTTGTTATATTAATTGAGGATATCTTACGACCTACGATTTAAATTTAAATTCAAAATTCAAATTTATTTATTCATCTGAAAACATTGTCACAAATTTATCATGAATCCTTTGACACCGAACTAGTATAAACTGTGTTTCGGGTGCCAAAGGCTTCTCCCAAAATAATGTAGAAAAATAAAAAAATTAACGTTAAATGATAGTTACTAAAAATTAATGAAAAATAAAGAAAAAAGTTAATTTACATTTCGCAAATTTTGACAAATAAAAGTTAGTTCTCTTTTTAAATTCAACTAGTAAACAATATTATTACAATGTAAGACAATAATATTAAACTTAATTAAAATGTTAAACAATAAAACATCAAAAATTTAGAAAATAAAAATACAATATATAAAATTTAAATAGCCAACCATAAAAGTAAAGATAAAGTTAATTTACAAATCTATTGTATCCATTGCGTATGATCTATGTATATTAATTACCTCAAAATAAATTTTAAACAATAAAATAAGCGATAAACGAACCATACCATAAGTCCCAGTCCTGCAGTCAGTCTAATCAGTCGTATCAAGTTACATTCAAGTTTTCAAGCATATTTTCAATATCATCATAGTCAAACTTATCGAGCCAATTCACTATAACTTTTTTAATCTCGTTGTTACTATACTTTTTTATTTTGCCATCCCTATCTAATTTATTATATAATAGTGGTACAATACCCTCATATTTCCTTCTTGCAAATCTAGTTTTACTTCCTGGTACCGGGCAGCGACGTTGACGTTTTGTTGGTTCAGGTAGTTCAGGTACAGTTTTTTTGTGATAACGCCGTAGACTTTCAAAAATAAATATTTTTCTTACACTAAGTACACTGGCTTTCTTATAGACATCAGATGTAGGGTGCCTAAAGGGTAGATGTAAAAGTACTTTTAGTATGGCACGCTGTGCTCTCTCAGCTGGTATGATATTAGTCTTAGCAGCTGTTCCCCATGCACATATACAGTATCTAATGATACATTCACACTAGGGCATGCAAACCGGTTAACTGAAAACAGAAAAAACCGAATAACCGACCGCATTAGAAACTCGGTTTTTTCTAGTTATAAAATCGTTTTTTTCGGGTTTATCGGTGTTTTCTACAATTTTTTTAAATTCGCATATTAACTTTCCCCTTCGCAATAAAATACATTATTGTCATCTAGTTGCTCTAACCTACAGAGAAATAATAAGCCAAGCGAACTAAGATACTTTTTTTCCATATAAAAAATTACGTCTAATGTACCTATACGTGCTAAGGATGAAATTCAAGTGCAAAAGTTCTCACTCTCTCTCTCTGTCTTTACATAGAGAGTATCGTGATATAGGCAGAGCGCTGCGCTGTAGCGTTATAAGCGTTATGGGACGCGTTTTGTCTCTTCTTCACCGAAACGCTATCGACCACCGCCATTTTGTTTCGTTACATTAGTCCGGCACTAGTCTCTGCTAAGCTACGTAGTAAAACTACGCTCAGGAAGACTAGACATGGAACAACCACCCCAACAAGCTGGTTTTCGTCGCGGGCTATATAAACTACAGACCATCTCCACGCAATAAACCAGATTGAACATACGTTTTGAATTGAGTGCCTCCTCCGTTTCGTCGGTCAAAAAGCATTTGATAGCATCACTCACGTTAATCTTCTCCGCCTCACCTATTCTCAAAGTACTGCTGCAATAAAATTACAATCTTCTGGTCCAGCATTGCAATAGAGAAATGTGTTAAACAGGGAGACCCACTGTCCCCGAAAATATTCACGGGCGTCCTCGAAGAAGTTTTCAGAAAGCTGGCGGCAAGCTGGGAAGGATGATGTGTTAATGTCGGTGAAAAATGGTTAACTAACCTTCATTTTGCAGACAATATCGTCAGCTAGTATCTCTTCCTCAGTCAGAGAGCTATAATCAATGCTACAAAACCTAACCACTGCAAGCCTTGAGGTTGGATTGCGGATACGGAACACGTCAATTAAAGACCAAAGTAACTGTCGATGGCGAAGACATATACGTTCACGATTACATCTATCTTGGCCAAATAGTCACCTTCCAGGCGAGACAAGACCAAAAAGAACAGAGAACGCCTGGAAGAGCTGTTGGGCCATGAAAGAACAGAAGAAACGCCTTCCGATCACATTTTGACTTATGGTGTACAAACATGGTCATTAACTAAGGTCCAAAAGTCCAAGCTCAAGGTTTGCCAAAGAGCGATGGAGCGCAGTATTCTCGGTGACCGGCTAATAGACCGAGTAGGTACTGCGAGTAAACACCGAACTGCGTTCCAGAACTCAAATCAAAGATGTAGCTTTCACAGCCGCTAAACTGAAGTGGCAGTGGGCCGAGTAAATCAGTCGAATGCCAGAAGACCTTTGGAAGACCTCTGGGCTAAAATCACCACCAAATGGAGTCCCAACTCGATGCGGCCTCGTGGCAGACCCTCTATTAGATAGTGCGATGAACTGAATACATTTAATCCAAATTGGCGGCATCAGCACAAGACCGACAAAACTGGAAATCTCGAGAGGAGACCTTTTCCCAACGATGAGGCAGTACAGGCTCATAAACAAACAAACTGTTATATTTACTAGTTTTTTCATTAATATACTAGAAAAAATCCGAAAAACCCGAAAAACTCGATTTCCCCGGTTTTTTAAATAAAAAACCGAAATAACCGGTTTTCCAAAACCATCCGGTTTTTGCATGCCCTAATTCACACAGTGCTATGTATGTTTGTATGACTAGTTTGGATTCGGCTACAGTTCTAAGAGTTTTAAATATGTACATTAGTTTTCTGATTCTCGATACCAAAGTTTTAATGTGAGTGTTCCAGTTGAGGTTAGAATCAATGTTCATTCCTAGATACTTTACAGAATCTGCTCGCAACAACTCAGCGCAAGTACACTGCGTATTTGTGACAGCTTTATTGCATGGAAAAGTATGTAATTTAACTTTTATGTCATACTTAGGGCTAGCTGCATCAGTGATGCTGTAACACATAAACTTAGTCTTATTAGCATTTAATGATAGTAAATTCTTTTCAAGCCATTGAGTTACTACCGCCAGACTATTTTCAGCCATTTTTACAGCTTTAGGCCAAGTCTTTTCGTGAACAAGTAGAACGGTATCATCAGCAAACATAAAAAGATCTAATCCAGGTAATGTGGTTTCACACAAGCTATTAATATAAATGAGAAAAAGCAACGGTCCTAACGTGCTACCTTGAGGGACCCCATAGGTACAGCTCTCATTGTCGCTTTCGTGAACACCAATCCGTGAAATCTGTGATCTTCCGGACAAATAGTCAGTAAACCATGCGTGTGCCACCCCTCTAATTCCATCATTATTCATTCTAGCAAGCAGAATTGGTATCGACACAGTGTCAAATGCTTTCTGCAAATCAAGAAAGACACCTATACACTTATCACCACAATCTAGATACGATGTAATTAGCGTGAGCACAGCATCTTCGGTTGACCGTCCTGCCCTAAAGCCAAATTGATTCTTACTTAGTAAATTTGCTTTTTCTAGGTACTGTGCAAGTCTTTTTTTAGCAAGTTTCTCAAGTATTTTAGATAAGCTAGAAAGAAGCGAAATGGGTCTATAGTTGGTCGGAGATTTTTTGTCACCTGCTTTGTATATCGGACATACCATAGCTTTTTTGAAGCAGTTCGGAAACTTACCGGTTTCGAAGCTCATATTACAGATAAAGGCAATAGGCTCTGCAAGTAAGTGTACAAATTTTTTGATCAACTCAGAAGTAATCATATCATAGCCAGGAGCACTGATAGTTTTTAGTCCCATGATTATTTGCCTAACTTCAATTGCATCCGTTGCAGACATAAAAATCGATGTCACCGGAGGATTTGGCGATTTCGCTAAAGCTGCTAACTCTTTTTCGGTAGTATTTAATTTACGCAGTGTTTCATTAGCTAATGATTCACCGATGGAAGTGAAATATTTGTTTACTTCATTGAGCGAATCTTTTGGGTTATTTTTTATTTCTAACAGATCAGTTGAGGGGTTGTTAGTTTTCTGAAAATTGCAAACTTCCTTGATTAATCTCCGTCCGTACGTACGTCTCTTTCGGATTTCCTTTACTATTACTAAGTTTAAAGTTGTAATATTCTTTTTTTAAGTTTTTAATAATGTTATTACATGTGTTTCTGTACTTTGTATATTTTTCTTTAGCTTTGTTATCTTTTGGATTTTCGTTTGATAGTGAATGTAAGCAGTCTCTTTTTCTAATGGATCTAACAACTCCTTGCGTGATCCAGGGTTTTAGAGGCTGATTTTTCTTACAAACCTTTCTAGTGTGTGTACTTTCATTAATAATTTTTGTAATATTATCAATAAAGAGATCAGTTGCAGTATTAACGTCATTTACAATAGAAAAAAGATCTTGCCAAGACTCCTCTTTTAGTCGTTTTTCAATACCATCATAGTTAAGAATTTTTTTGATGTATGTGTTTGTATTTTTGGAAATTTTTGCATTATTTATATAGAGTAATACAGGATGATGGTCAGTTATGTGTTGCTCAAAAACCAAAGTTTTCCATGCAGCTTCTGTTTTAACCATCATATGATCTAGGCATGTTTTAAATCTCGTGGGTCGGGTTATCCCTTGCCTAAGTCCATGTAGAGCCATCATATTCAGGTATTGTTCAGAAGACCCTGTTTGATTATCCGACATAGTATCTATATTAATGTTAATGATTACTGATATAGTCTGTCTCACGAAAAAGTCTCTTTGACTTCTAGGGTCAGTTCAGCTGTCAGGGTCTAAACATTTTTTTCCCAAGGCAAATTCTTTATAGATACCACCCCACCCCAGGAGAGGCATCGAGTATAGAAATTGACGAATCAAATATTTGACGAACGTCTGCGTTATCCAGGGCAGTTACGTGGGAGTCCCACCTAAGGCGGTGTACCCACTAAAACTCTGAGGTGTTCCTTCTCTGCGCATCTGCGTCGGTATTGCGGGAACGCTTTCGCACACTTACGCTACACCATAAGGTCTAACCATGGTCTAACCCAGCAGATCAACAAATTAAAGTGGCAATTACAGCACATAACGCATTCGATGATTCGACTCGAAATGATTCGATTCGAAATGATTCGAACTGATTGCTGCCGATGCAGTAAAGTTTTCCAAAAATCGGCCAATCGCGAGTCGGGCACGTGCACGAAGGATTCCATACCGTATGGGAGCCTCCTTTATTTATTTAATTTTAATGTACCTGTTGCCGTTATTAATATCGAGCAAAAAACGGCAAAAAACACGTTTGTTGAAATGAGAACTCTTAAACATTTATTTTATTCTGATTTTAGGGTTCCGTACCCAAAGGGAAAAACGGGACCCTATTACTAGGACTTCGATGTCCGTCTGTCTGTCTGTCACCGGGCTGTATCCTCATGAACCATGATAGCTAGGCAGCTGAAATTTTCACAGATGATGTATTTATATTGCCGCCATTATAACAAATACTAAAAAGAGAATAAAAATAATATTTAAGGGGGGCTCCCATACAACAAACCTAATTTTTTAGACGTTTTTCGCTCTATATTAATAATGGTAGCAGGTAGATGCTTAAAATTTTCACAGAATATTTAGTTTTATATTCACTTCAATAATAAATAATAAAATTAAAATAAAATAAATATTTAAGGGGGGCTCCCATACAATACGGAACCCTCCGTGCGCGAGTCCGACTCGTACTTGGCCGATTATTAGTATTTGCTGTTATAGCGGCAACAGAAATCTTCTATATATATATAAAAATGAATCGTGGTTGTTAGTCTCGCTAAAACTCGAGAACGGCTGAACCGATTTGGCTAATTTTGGTCTTGAAATATCCGTGGAAGCTAAGGGAAGGTTTAAACGGTGAGAAAAAATAAACAGTTGCGAGAAAAATAACAACAACATGGATTTCATTTTCCCATACAAAATTTTCCGGCATGTAAAAATGTCATTGACAGTTGACAGATGGTGAGACGAAGTTCACCGGGTCCGCTAGTACCTCTATATAACTTTTGTGGAAATTTCAATTATTAGTCAGACAGACAGATAGACGGACGGATGGACAGCGGAGTCTTAGTAATAGAGTTCTGTTTTTACCCTTTGGGTACGGAACCCTAAAAAATACAAAGCTCCAGTCCGATTATTGCGGACGAAAACTCAAGATTTTTCTGCGAAAACATGAATTGCTTCCGCGTAATCTGCTAAGTAAACATTTCTTCTCAGTCCCATTTCTAACTGTCAAACGAGATCAATTCTGTCAGTTCAGTTGTATTTGATTGATTAACTTCGAGCTTCATAATTCGGAGCGTGTACAAATTTCTTCCCGGTCATTAAATCAGCTCAGGATGCCTGCCGCATTAAACTTCGACTGAACAAAAGCAATTCCCCTTGTAATTAATCTTTACTTTGTTTACGTCAAGTTTAAAATCTCAGCTGGGTTGCCAGAATGGGGTTATGGTTAGCCTCGCTGAGGCGTTGACAATTTGTCTTGAACTTCACATCACTGTTATATTTTTCAGAGATAATATTGCAGGTATAATTAATTTTCGCAAAAAAATGGCAAAACCGCCTTCCATCGTGTACAAAATTCGAATATTTCGCTAAAATTGTTTACATCATTGTTGATTTATCAAAAACGGCTCAGCCAATTTCAGTAAAATTTAAATGGGACCACCTTGGGAGTATACCCTTTCGAACTAAATAATAATTTTTCGATTCGGTTCACAATTGGCGAAATTATCGATGTTCATCGTGTACAATATTCGGATATTTCGCTCGAATTCCTTACATTATTGCTGGTTTTTTCAAAAACGGCTCAGCCGATTTCTGTGAAATTTAAATGGAACCACCTCGAGAGTATACAATTTTGAACAAAAAAATTTTTTTTTGATTCGGTTCACAATTAGCGAAATTATCGATGAATATACACAAAAAAAAATACATTCACACGAACATAGAACCTCCTCTATTTGGAAAGTCAAAAAAATGGTCAAGAATGCACCGGAAAACGCAGTGTAAGATGTCAACCCACAAGGTACTTAAACAGATGATACTGATTAAAATACATAGCAGGATCTCGCTGAATGCATACCATTTTTAACTGATCTGATTGAAAATCTATTTATAGGAGAAGCAGTAGTTCAGCAGTAGACATTCTATAGGTATAGATAGGTGAGAAGAAAAGGAAAAAGACAAAAATAAAATAATTTTATTTTTAGCTATCCAAAATCTAATAAACTACTCGATTTACTCTTTCTCAAAAGAAGTCAAGACCACTCAAGAAGCAATATAGAGAACTAGTTTTTACCCGCGGCTTCGCCCGCATGATATTTTGATTTTTTGCTATTCCATGGAAACCCTTTATTTATCCGAGATAAAAGAAGACTATGTCACTTTCCGTCTTTCAAACCCGAGGTTCTACCTTACCACCCTTAATAAAGGAGGTGGAAAAAAAAAACGAATTGACGGTTGTTCGATTCTACAGTTGTTCTTTTTTTTGACATTACTTGAAGCGCACTCTAGAATAGGTCGCGGACAGCAGAATTTTTCCTACTTACTTAACACTTATCGTTATATTATGGAAAATTTACATTATATCATTATAATTTATAGTCTATGTGTTATTCTGATATATGAGCTATATTATTGCAAAGTTTCATCTTAATCCGTTCAGTAGTTTTTGCGTGAAGGAGTAACATCCACCCATCCATCCACCCATCCAACCTAACAAACTTTTGCGTTTTTAATATTAGTAGGATTTTATTATTTCCCACCTGGCAACCGCCCACCTCACAAGCTTGTTCGCGCTCTTACAACTATTTTAATTAAAAATCTCGAATAAATAATGAAGACAAAGAATAAAGGACAGGGACAAGATAACAATCTTTGCAAAATTAAAACATTCTCGGCACCGTATTTTCGAGGATCGCCAGTTTATTTTCCCGTTAACAAGTAACACGGTTTTATTAAAAGGTGCCTTTGGGTTGTAGACAGTGTGCCTTATTCTGTGGCCGGGTTATGTAGACACATTGAACATGGAATAAGCCAGAAAGATTATTGCGCTCAAAAAGTGAAACCACAAAAAATATTCTAAAATAAAATACTTTTTTTTTAATATTTTCCCCACTACACATAGGGCTAGGGTCCGTACTCTCTATTAAGTGAAGTGTTACAGTTACAATACAACTAAACCTAGACAGGGCTTAATTTACATCTTACGGCGCTCCCTCACCTGAAGAATTTACTTGAAATGTCATACCTATCTTGTATTTGAATTTAAGCATTACGTTACGTGAGAGCAGTATTCCATGCCATGCAAGACCTGACTTGCGCTTTATAAAGACTAAGCATGCTCAGGTGTAAAATACCTTTCTCACCTTAGAGAAAACACCAAGTTTTTTGGAGGCTAATTGGGCTTTTGACTCTATGTAAGAGCCAAAGTTAAGGGTCGATGATAGTGTAACGCCTAATAGTTCCAGGCTGTCAGTTACCGAAACGGACACATCACGGAAAGCAGCAGACAATTGGAAGGGCCTCTTTTTAACCAAAAACAAACAGCCTTGAGTTTTCATGACATTAAACTTGACCAGGTTAGCATTACCCCAGTCAGATACCGCCTCCAGACTCAAGTTGAGCCGTTCGACCAAAGCCTCTCTGAGTGACTTGATTTGTGGCCCGCTCGTTATTGCATCGGACGTGTACTCGTAGCTCTCCATGACTGTACTGTCGTCTGCGTACCCAAAATTCCCGGGCTTTAGCAGGTCATTGATATGTAGTAGAAAGAGAGCATTGAGCAGAGAGTATCTAGAGAGTCAATCTGGTTTCTTCTATGTTCGATGCGTAGAAATTGCAGTCTACGCTGTGACTTGGGTCTGCGACTGGTGCTTATTCTGTGACTTAGGGAGAAGTGACTAATTTCGGGGATTTTGTAACTTAATCTAGGTAAATGCGTTTGTTGAAAAATGTGAGTTGAAATTGAGCCGTTTGTACTTTATTTTATTAATCAGTTATCATTAATACAAACAGCCTCGCAAATCTCGCAATGTAAGTAGATATTTTTGATGTATACAAGATGTATGCGTGATACGTTGTTTTTATATTGCGAATAATTTTTAAAGTAAGTAAAAGAGACCGAAAATGCAACAAAAAACTATTTCTGACGTCTTTTTCCGTAAAAACTTTAGTTCAAACATTAAACAACTCATCTATTAAGTAAGAATAAAAGTTATTTAAACAACTTCTAAAAATTAAATAAGCTACGGTAAAATTATGTTGGCAATCCCATGCAAAACTATATTATTTATATACACAAATGTTATGGACCAGATTCCTTAAAAGTTTTATTAGATAATAATATAATTTTAATAATACAATTTAAGGTATGTTGGTTATTCGATCCCTTATTCTTTTTATTTTGTTCAATTTCTCAGAAACTATAAAACGGTGCCAGTCCTAGCATGCTCTTTTTTTACAAAAGTGTTTACCCTAAACTTGTCTAACTTCCGAGATTTATCCCCATCTATTTGTATAAATCAAACACCAATCCCCCAAAAAACTTACGAAAACAACTTAATCCTTCCCCAAAAAACGAGTTACCCATAACTCTTTAGGGCTGCTCATCACATATTCCACTCAGGGTTGTGTCGTAAAAATTGGCATTACTTCACACTTAGGCGTCGCTTAAAATTCAAGTGGGGCCCCGTTTTTGCATCGCGGGGGCCATTACCTGACTTTAGGCGTCATGTGGACTGAGCGTGTGGACCTGTAGTTGTTTCTTTATTACGTTTGTTACAAATAAAACTTGTCAAAAGCGTGTCTCTTATCGACACGCGCTGATCGCGAGATCGATAAATAATGAATTCTTGGATGAAATATCGTTGGATCACGTTTTGATTCTCGACAGCACCGTTTAATTTTGTTTTACATTTGTTACATTTTTTTTTCGATGACGCAGCTAACATCGGATTCTTACCCCCTGATAAGAAAGTAAGTAAGTTCGTATAGGCCGGGTGGCTAGCCCTGGTGTCAGAGTTTTTAGGCCGCCTGAAGGCCTCCCCTGATGAAAAGGATGGGCGTTATAAGTAGGTAGGTTAGAGTTTTGTGTCTGTGTTTCGTATGTAGGTCCGTGGCATTGTAGCTCTGAAATAAATATGACCTATTATGATGCAGTTTTTTTTTTAAATTTTAAAGCTTACTTAATTAAGATGATTCTTAGGCTTTATATATGTTGTTAGGTGTCGCTTAAAATTCAAGTGGGGGCCCCGTTTATGCATCGCGGGGGCTATTACCTGACTTTAGGCGTCATGTGGACTGAGCGTGTGGACCTGTAGGCGTTTCTATATTACGTTTGTTTGAAATAAAACTTGTCAAAAGCGTGTCTCTAATCGACACGCACATAATAGAAATCGACAAATAGCGCATTCTTTGATGATTTCTCGTTGGATCACGTTTTAATTCTCTACAGCACCATTAAATTTTTAACCGACTTGCAAAAAGGAGGAGGTTCTATGTTCGTGTTATGTTTACATATAATTTTTTTTGTGTGTGTTCATCGATAATTGCGCCAATTGTGAACCGAATCAAAAAATTCTAATTAAGCTTGAAAGGATATACTCTCGAAATAGTCCCATTAAAGCCCATTAAAGAATTTCTTAATAAAACAGCGTGTCGCTTCCATACATATAATAGAGGCTGTAAACATTAATTTATAGATAATAACAATATTTAGTAATTATTTTAATAGAACTTTTCACAAAGACAACTTGAAATGTATTTTAATTTTCAATTATTGAATTTTGCACACCTATCATGGTTGTTAGTGGATGGATATTTGTTTGTATAATTTTAAGATCTTTTGTATACCCACTATCATGCAAATAAACACTTTGACTTTGACTTTAAAATTTTATAGAAATCGGCTGAGCCGTTTTTGAAAAAAACCAACAGTAATGTAAGCAATTGAAGCAAAAAATCCGAATTTTGTACACGATGAACATCGATAATTTCGCCAATTGTAAACCGAATCGAAAAATTCTTTTTTATTTCGGAAGGGTATACTCCCGGGATGCTCCCATTTCAATTTTTCAGAAATCGGCTGAGCTGTTTTTGAAAAATCTACAATAATGTAAACAATTCTAGTGTCAGTCGTCGTCTAGGTTTTGCCAAAAAATTTAAAGCCTTTAGTTATAAGCAATATTGTTCAAATCATTTTAAAAAAAAATGTTAATCTTAAAAAGCACAGACCCTGGAGTCTGTGGAGTGTAACATTCAAATAAAAAAAAAAAAAAAAAAAAAAATATTAAAATAATGTGAAGTGATATGTTGTTAGGTGTCACTTAAAATTGAAGTGGGGCCCCGTTTTTGCGCGGGGCCGTTTGTCGTTTTTACCTATTTAGCCGACCTATTTGCCTCTTTTTTACAAAAAAATCTCGGATTCATGTAAAAAACAAAATTTCACCAACAATACTTCGCTGCAGTGAGACCATGCGTGATGATCGCATCAGTCAGAGGTTTTTAGAGAAATATCAATACCTACTATTCCAAAATGTACTCTCCAGATGTACTTATATGTACTTTATTTTAGTGGAATAAACATGTACCTATAGATATAATGCAAGTATATTGTGAAATTTTTCCTCAATTAGAAATGGCTGCAGTGGTCATAAAACCAAAAGATTGAAACAAGTAGCTGTAAGACCTTTCTTTGCCCAAAACAATAAAATCGAGCTTGTCCACCGAAATAAACTTTATTACCTTAACAATTGGGGAGAAATAAATAATGACGCTATTAAGGGTGAGCTGACGAAAAGAAAAATCGCCAAGTGCATGAAAAAAATGTTTACTAAGATTTTCGTAATTAATTATGTAATTTTTTTTTTAAATAAGAGGTCATCTTACACACGGTATTTGACCCCAAACTAAGCAAAGCTTGTGATATGGCTTCCTGAGACTGATATACTACATATACATATTTTTAGATACAAACATACTTATATAGATGTAATACCTAAATAACACCCAGACACAAAACAAACATCTATGTTCATCACATAAATATTTGCTCTAGGTGGGAATCGAACCCACGCCTCTTTGACCCAGGAGTCTGGGTAACTAGCTACTGAGCCACCGAGGCAATCGTTTAGGGTGTGTTCTGTGGATAATAATACACATAATATGTCATGTGAATATAATAAAATGGTAAAACTGTACTTACGTGACTAATTGTGAGTGAATGTGGGAGCATAATAATTTAGTAATTCTGTTGCAAAGTTCTCAACTGAATACCACACCAACAAGCGCAGCGCAGAATGTCTACCAATAAGACGGGCAGACAGACGACCTATACATGGCTTTGCGCATAGGGTATAATAAGTCAAAAGGGGGTGATTTGGACCATTATTATAGATAATTTTGACTATGGGACTGTTCTTAAATTTTGTGACAGCTATGGATTAATTTATACACCATTTATATGATAGTCACAGAGATGTGCTCAGCACAACATTGTATCCACTTTATTTGTATCTATCTAGAAAATATTTGTAAATAAAAAGTAGGTAGTAGTTAAAAATATGACACGTAAAGTTTTGTCCAAGCCAAAAATATATTTCGAATCAAACATTACAACTGTGTAGTTATGATTGCGCTCATTTTTCAATATCATAAACAAATATGGCATTACTATGCACACTGTTATTTATTTTGATAAACATTTATAGTATACTTATTAATTATACGATACGTCTTGTGATAAATGGTCGTGAACAGTTATTAAATATTATTTATTTGACTGTAAAATCAAAAGTGAAATCGAAAGGAATCAAAATTGTTAAACATGTTTCAGTACCTAACTAGGAGAAGCAAGGCTATAATGCAACTGCGGTAACCTAAGTAGTTCTTTTTATTGCGAACAGTTTGCAACAGCATAATATCTTGACCTTAAAAAGATTTTCAACTATCAGGCACATCACTACCTACCTAATATATTGTTTGGTCAAGCGCGATCCTTTTAGAGTAGTGTAACCACGAGTAAAAAAGTTTACTCGTAGTCACACTGTTGTAACAAAGCGGTGTAACCACGAGTCTGGACCCGTACACACATGACCAGCAACTCGTCTGATGTTAAACAAAGTTGTAATCGATAATTATTTTTCGCAAAATGGCAAAACCGACTTCCATCGTGTACAAAATTCGAATAGGTCGCTAAAATTGATGTATTTAATTTTTACATAATTGTTGATTTTTCAAAAACAAAGTAGGTATATCCTTTCGACCTGAAAAAGTTTTTTTTTGATTTGGTTCATAATTGGCGAAAATATCGATAAACATTAACAAAAAAAAAATGCATGCAGATGAACATAGAACCTCCTCCTTTTTGGAAGTCGGTTAAAAATTAAGAACGCAGACTTAGAAGATACCCTCTTACTTAAATAAGTTTTAGATTGTTACAAGTAGCGGCACGTAAGTACGTAGTATTATTATATATTCTTTGACGTAAGTCTAGCGCTGAGGGTGCATGACGGTCAACATGCGCAGCCACCCCCTCCACAATTCACTCAGCGCTAGACTAATATGGCGCGACCTGTAATGTATCTCTCCGGAAACAAGAAAGCCGGTAGCCTGTTACATCAGCGTGTTCCATTGACGTTGAGTCAAACCATAATGATATCTAATTACCGTGGTCAAACTGTTTCGTACGTATCAAAGGAAAATATTGTGGGATTGATGGTAAGGTGTCATTTACTGTGCGAGAATATTTTTTTGTGTGAGTATTATTATTAGTTGATAATATACTTAATCCATTTTTTATGAGACATAAATAACAATAATCTTGAGAATTTTGCAAATACACGCATAATTTCACATTGGCATAGGTATTATTTAGTTTCGAAATTTTAATTTTTGAAATAGCGGTGGTGGCTTGGCTTGGAGGTAGTAACACCCGTTACTACCTCCAAGCCACCACCGCTATTTCAACTCTTATGCTACTTATTTCTTCGCTACTTATGATCGTGAGATCGTGTTTTTAACCGACTTCCAAAAAGGAGGAGATTTTATATTCGTCTGTATGTATTTTTTTTTCTGCATATTCATCGATAATTTTGCCAATTGTGAACCAAATCGAAAAATTATTTTTTAATTCAAAAGGGTGTACTCCCGAGGTGGTTTTCTTTAAATTTTAAACAAATTGGCTAAGCCGTTTTTGAAAAATCCAACAATAATGTAAGCAATTCGAGCGAAACATCCGAATTTTGTACACGATGAACATCGATAATTTCGCCAATTGTGAACCGAATCGAAAAATTATTTTAGTTTGAAAGGGTATACTCTCGAGATGATGCCATATAAATTTTAGAAAAATCGGCTAAGCCGTTTTTTAAAAATAAACAATAATGTAAACAATTCTAGCGAAATATTCGAATTTTGTACAGGATAGAAGGCGGTTTTGCCATTTTTTGCGAAAAATAATTATTCAAATCCCGATCCTGTACCAATGAGTTATTTGAAATTTAAGTACGGAATTTCACACCAATCGCTTTTCCGTGAAGGAAAACATCGTGGGCCAACCTGCGTAGTATGCACCGCCGTAGGACATAACGTCCGTCGAATAAAATCGATGGCGTAAGTGAATCTACCAATCCGCACTAGGTCAGCAGCGTGGTGGATATGGCCCAATCACCCTTCGTTGGTAGGCCTACGTCCTACAGTGAACTATTGAAATGGCTGTTACTGTTCAGTACATAATATTCATCCATTTTACTGAAAAAAGTTAGGTTTTTTTTAACAAACATTTAGTTAAAGGCTTAATATTTACTTTACTTTTTAAAAGTCGTTATTTTCGTAATTTGTGTAGGTATAAGTGAAAAGTTATAATTTATATTTGCAATTAGATATATGTGTATTTGAAAGTTTGGCGATAATCTTTGGCGATTTGAGTAAACCCCGGTCGTGATACCACGATCGTTGCATCTAAGTGGAAACGTCGAAATGTTTTATTTATTTTACACAACATTTTATTTATTAGAGCTATTTATTTATCTTGCATTTTCAATATAGTCATATAGTCATTTATTCATAACACCATTTGTTACAAGTTTTGACTTGTAACAAATGGTGTTATGAATAAATGACTAAATGACTATATGACTATATTAAGTAAACATCAATACACAACTAAATAACACAAAAACAAAACAATAACTAAATTTAAAACAAATAATCCACAGTGATGATTTTTCTTTTCTAATTTACAGAAATATTACCAAAAATTTGGAATATAAATATGTATTCGAAAATGTAATATCACTTGTTACATTAACAATCTTTGCATATGTTTGGTACTCAATGGTACTGTTAAGGTGAGTGTTCCTTTTTTTACACGATTGCCTAAAATAGGAGTGTAATATTTTTGGGCTTCCTGTATGTATGTAAGGAAGCATATACAGGGTAATTTCTAATCAATTAGCATCCTTTTAGGGGCTTATTCTGTACATCAAAACTAACAACTTTTATTAATTATCAAAAAAAAATTTTGGTGTTCCATAGAAAAATATCGTTTATCCGCGACAAAATGTATGGAACAGCTGATTTTTTTTTTGAGTTCTCACAAAAGTCGGAGAACAAAAGTTGTTAGTTTTGATGTGCAGAATAAGCCCCTAAAAGGATGCTAATTGATAAGAAATAACCCTGTATGCGATTTTAGTTTTACCACCAAACGTCGCAAGTTACGGCTGACCGATTTCAATGTCATCCATCTATCCATCGGCTGGACATGGGTTTCCCTCATGGATCACCAATAAGATCGATTGGAAGCGGCTTGCATCCGGTGCAATCCTGCGCTTTTATTGACGACGTCTACCTTGTGGGTGGTCGTCTTACGCGGTGTTTGCCGGTGCGGGTTCTCCACTCGAGTACCTTTTGACTTCCATTGGACATCCAGTCAACTTGGCAATCCGATGAGCTGTGTCGGTTTATTTACTTCCTTTAATTATTCTACGGATCCCTTCAGTTTTAATTCAATTTCGCATAGAAACTCTGAGCATAGCCCTCTCCATAGCTGGTTGGGTTAATTGAAGTCCTTGAATATGTTTTTTGTCTAAAGATCATAGAAAAACCCTAGAACAAACTATGGAATAAAAAATATAAAAATTTGAGGGAGCTTACCTGTACAATAAATTACCGAAAGATATTAAACTAGCTAAATCATTTCCAACCTCTAAAAAGTTACTAAAACTACACGTGCTAAAAGATGCTTCGTATGTATAAATTTGCATGTCAAATAATAGTAACAAATAAATCGTTTATTTCAGGCAATTATTACACCCTTGATAAATCATTAAAATTCGTAATATAATAAAGATCAACTAAAATATAAATAGGATGTCCACTGCTCGACATAGCCTTCTCTTTAGTTTCTCAGTATAACATGACTCCAATCATGACAATTATTATTTAAGAATAAATAAAAAAAAAGTAAACCTACCACAATCCTTAAATTTAATATTATTAACAATATTAATAACTTCTCAAATTTTTATTCACGAAACTTGACTCACATTTTTTTTTTCTAACTTATACTAAAACATTACAAAAACTTAAATTTACGCACAAAAGTAAAATAAAAACATAAAACTTAATCGAAAATAAAATATGTCATTCTAAAATTATACAAATGTTTGATATTGTCAAACACAGTGTGCGAAAGGCTTTATATCGCAGCCGATTGTTAGCTACCTACGAGTATAATCCGGACCGTGTCAGCCGGCAACAGAAAGTAAATAGCAAAACTACCTCGCATTATAGGTAAAATGAAAAAATGGATTAGCTGATTTTTGGGTACTTTTATGTATTGTGAATTACTTTCGATGATTGTGTAGTTTTTTCTTCCTAAATTGATTTTTAAATATTTTAATTTTAATTAACACACTTACTATTTCAAGATGTCATGAGAAACTGTATTGTAAAAATCATAGGTTGAAATATTGTTTTTGTTAGTCAAATAGTGTTTTTACTTCTGTGTTTTTGTTTAATGTTATTGATTTAGACTGCGCGCTGCGCTTTGTAGCAACGTAATAATGTACATAGATGAGTGTGTAATCTCAGTGCGTGAATTTTTGTAAATTCTTTTGAGATTAATAAGTATTCTTAAACCACAAAGATACACCCTAAATACCATAATTTTAATGAATGGTATAACTTTTTTTGTATTTGTACATTTGAAATCAAATCTTTACAGATGTCATCATGGCTCAACAAATAAAAACGAGCTACCGGTCAGACTTCAAGAAGTTGTTTTAGAATTAAACAACCTGCGCAAAAAGCATCGTCAACTCATTCTGAAACTTCAGGAATTCCCAGGGTAAGCATTTGTACGTTTTTTAATATAGTCTCATATTTCTCTTCATTGCTTTGCCAAAGATCCGTACCAACCACGGTAAAACTACGAGTATGATAACTTTTGACGGTGCGTGCCTTTACAATAACATACCCTCGGATATAAAAAAATACTACTTCGTTTAACGTATTTAAAAAGAAACTTGCCGAGTACATTATTGCCGACAGTTAACTTATAAGTATTTGTCATATATATGTATGTTTGTTATCATGTAGGTACATTTTTTTTCCACTTGTTTTTATAAGTTTGTTTTAAAAGTCGACGACGAACTGTTATTTATAATTATACTAGCTTTTACCCGCGGCTTCGCCCGCGTTATATTTTGATTTTGGCTTATGTTTATGTCGGCTGCGAAACCTAACCTAACCGACAAATATCAAAATACCTTAGAGGAATGCTTTTTTTGGTTAAGTTACGGTTGGAGTGTATAATTATACAGAATATCCCTGACATGATCAGGGGTCTTAATTACAAATGAATAAAAACTATACCTATTTTTCAATGTTTTTGGCTGTTTGCAGTTATAATAAACGTTACAATGGTACAGCAAAGTTTATACCTACTTGTTCCTAATTACTGCTTTTTTACAAATATTTGTGCAAAAATTCGATAAAATTGTTTCTAAGGTTTTTACGTGTTAAATTAATTCCAATTTTTTGTTCTAAATCAAATCTCTGCTTTCCATAAACTGGGCATTCCAAGATTATGTGCGGTGGAGTCTCCTCTTTTGTGGGTTCACAGATGCACGATGGGCTTTCCCTCAACTTAAATCGATGTAAGTATTGGGAAAACTCACCATGCCCCGTCAGCACTTGAGTTATGATTCCCACTGGTGTTATTTCTCTGACGATCTTGTATGCCGCCCGTGCATCCGGAAAATATGTTTTGGTTACCGCTGCTGTGTGTCCATCCTGATACAGCCGGTTCCACTCGTCAAGAGAGTCCTTTCGGATTTCTCGCTTGACGAATGAAACGGGGCAGTTGTCGTAAATAGGTCTGCACTTCGAGTGCAGTGCTGCTGGATGGTCCGCTCTCTCATTTCCCTCCATCCCCGCGTGCGCTTTAATCCAATAAAGTTTCACTATTTTATTTTGTGCGTGTAGTAACTTTTTGTGAGCTTTGAATTTACTGCTAAGGGATGGAGGGAAGATACGCCAACTACCGTTTCCAGTGCAGACCTGGAGTCACAAAAGATTTTTGCTTTTTCGGTAGCCTCAAGAAGTGCCAATAAATCGGCCTGGTACACGGAGCACCAATCGGCCAATTTCAGCTTGCGGGTACTGATCTCAGCGCCATCATCCCAAATGGATAATGCCGCCCCGACTTTCCCTTTCATTTTGCTGCCGTCTGTAAATATGTTAATTTCTCGGTTAAGATTTTGCTCTAGTGCTGCTCCGTCTGCCAGGCATATGAACTCCAGCTCCTCCTGCTGCGCTGGATGTGGCTTCTTAATATAAGGGACCAACTTTTCTGTCTCTCTATCTCCAGTTACTTGCTGGGAATAACCTTTCTTAGTTTCATAAAGCAAGGCTGCTTCCTGGACTCTGATATGACAGCCGAGGATTAGGGGTCGCGGTGGGATATATGGAATTGGTGGTGTGGGTGCCGCCACCTACCCTACCTTCCGCTAGGCCGTCAACGTGTTGGCAGACGCAGTGGGGCTGTAGGGGAAGAGAGGTGTCGGTATCGCGATGGCCGTTCTCACTGCCCTCTCCAGTTGAAGAGGCAGGCGCTGGGCTACTATGACTGACCCGTTGCACTGGGACCAGGGCGTTGGAATGCTGTCTGACGTTCAGTACTGGTTAGTCCCGAGTGGTGGATGACGATGTGTCTTGTGCTCCGAAACACTCCGTCATTATGGCGAGAGCGCAAGCTCCGTTATGAAGCCCGAGTCTGGTCTAGCGCGGTTGAGTGCCGCGAAGGAGTGCGAAAAATGTAGGAACGTCCTAAACTTGCCATGACAGGTTATTTCTGGCGCTTAGACGGCTGCTACCGCAGCCCTCTCACTTAGTTTTTATCCTATCCTACGGGAACTGTTAAAGTTTTTGGGATAAAAAGTGGCATATGTCACTTTTCGTCAAACTATATTCATGCAATAAGCCAAGGCAATCCTTTGCTCCGTTGCTGAGAAAATTATATTGTTAAGTCCTACGGGAACCACAATTTTTTCGGGATGGAAAGTATCCTATGTCACTTTCCGTCTTCCAAACTATGCCCACCCCAAATATCAAGTCAATCCGTTGCTCCATTGCTGAGAAACAGTTATTGTCCTATCCCATGGGAGTCACGAAATTTCTCGGGATAAAAAAGTATCCTATTATCAGTTTTAAACCATAATAGGTATCCATACTAAAAGTCAAGTCAATCTTTAGCTCCGTTGCTGCGTCAAAGAGGAACAAACCAACAAACTTTTCGGATTGATAATAAAGTATGATGATTCTGTACCATAAAGGTAGAATAAAGAAACATGTTAAACCTCTAATGATAGAAGATTTAAAAATATTTTTAATGTCAGACAAAATGACGACCTGGTATTAAACGTCATAGTAACATGTAGCATGCAGAGGGAAAATAACATTTTATCCAATTTTAATGTCAGTTGTCATTTTCAATCCATACTTTATTTCCTCTTCAAGGGGATATAATGGTGGAAAAACAATTTGTCCCCTTGCCATGCTACTTGTGATTTATAAAAGTCTGCAGACAATGTCACCTGTCATCTAATTACGTTTGGCTGTGACGTTTCGTTAGTCCATATTAGCGTCATAGAGGAATTAATCACTTAGCGTCTTTGTGATAGTAGCGACAGTTTCGCTTTTGATGGTTTTTGTCCTGTCCTACAGGAACTATGCAATTTTTCGGGATAAAAAGTATCCTAAAGCTCCTTCCGCCTTTTAAACTATGTCCATGCCAAAAATCAAGTCAATCCGTTGCTCCGTTGGTGCGTGATAGAGTAACAAACCAACAAACCAACAAACTTTTCGGATTTATAATATTAGTAAGGATTTAGTTGTGTTCTCATGGAAGCGATGTACTCGTAATATCTTAAATTGAGAATAAATATCTTTAAACCTTTCATGTACAATAATTCAATATCAATTACGCAAATCATTAAATACTCTAAATGAATCGTAATGATGACGAAAAATGTTAACAGGCAGCATTTTGAATCATTAAGCGAATGGATTTAGTAAAATCACGTTTTTCTATTTCATTGATTTATTTAACAGAAAAAACTCTTAGCGTTAGAATTAGTAAAATTTTGGTTCATAAAACCTATTTTACATGTTTAAATTAACAGGTTAAAAATCATTACTTGCAATTGTCCGCTCGTTGATAAACGATAGTGCTGTTGTCTTTATTTATTTATTTATTTAACTAGTTCTATAATATTTTTTTTGTTTTTTTTTTCTTTTGTTATTATAAGTATGTTTATAAAAGTATGGTAGGTTAATTTTATGTACTTTATGTTTATGTAAGTATTTATTAGTATGTATGTAAATGTATGTTTTATAAGTACCTACGAACTATTATTGTTAACGCACACCCTCGTCTTTACTTGTTCTATATTCCTATTCCATCCAAAGGTTGCCTGGCAGAGATCGCTTTTAGCGATAAGGCCGCCTCTTGTTACACGCTATACTTATAATGTTTTTGTTATCTGTGTTACTTGTGCTCTTTGTGTTAACAATAAAGAATATCTATCTATCTATCTAAATTATGTAGGTACATGTTGTATAATTTCTTTGAAATATTTCTTTTTGTTTTAGGCTTTTAAATAGTTCTACTATTAAGAATTTTTCTCTGCCTGGCTTAAAACTGAAGGAAAGCAGCCGTATAGATGAGTACGAAGAGGTTCGACGAAGGATTTACACGAACACCAAAGAATTATGGTATTTTTTGCTCAAAAAAGCAACCAGAAATGTGACGAAAACACATAGACGAATTATTATAGAAGAAGTCGCTACTAGAAGAGGGTAATGTTTATAAAAGGTTTACCAATTTTAAGGTAGGACAAGTACGTCTGGTATGCCTAAAAGGAAGCCTGTTTTGGCTTGGTATAGAAGTTTCTTGGTAGGAACTCCTGCCTTACAATTGTGAGGTCGTGAGTTCAAATCCCGGTCACATAAGCATCAATGAGTTCTTTGGAACTCATGTATGGAATTTCATACCACAGGCTTTTCGGAATCTACCTATCCGCTGCGTTTCATTGTGGATGAGGCCCCATCACCCTTCCTGGGAAGGCCTGTATTCAGCAGTGGACTATTAAAAAGGATGGTACAGTTTTATCGATGATTAGGTATGTTATAGTTACGCTTTGAGGTTTCAACAACTTAGTTCCATTTTTTTGCAATTATTAAGATTTTTACGGAACCCTCGGTGTGCGAGCTTGACTCGCACTTGTCCGGTTTTTTTTCAGGAGTTTGCTCTCAGACCAAAAGAAGCTGTCAAGTTTAGATAGGCGCAAAGAATGGCGCCGCTTCGAAGCAGCTAGCGTCAGTGATTTGGTGCAACGGAGGTTGCATTTCTTGCAGAACCCACCAGACTGTCGAGCTGCTAGGAAACTGGTGTGCGACCATGACGTAAGTTTAGTCATGCTTTAACTCCATACAACAGGCACGATGGCCGAGTAAAAAAATGGTTGTATGTAAAGTTGGTTTGCTGACGATAATTTTACGTTAAAACGCCATGAAATAAAAATAAAACTGTTGAATCAGCAACTGAAACAAGCCGAACGTTTAGGCCAACCATCATCATCATCATCATGATCAGCTGTAGGACGTCCACTGCTGGACATGAGCCTCCCCTATGGATTTCCAATAAGCCCGGTTGGAAGCGGCCTGCATCCAGTGCGTTCCTGCGGTCTTATTAATATTGTCGGTTCACTGGGTCGGTGGATGTACTACGCTGCGCTTGCCGGTGCGTGGTCTTCATTAGAGAACTTTTCTGCCCAATCGGTCATCAGTTCTCCGAGCTATGTGCCCTGCTCATTGCCATTTCAACTTACTAATCAGCTGGGCTGTGTCGGTAACTTCGGTTGGTCTGCGAATCTCCTTATTCCTCCATAGCGCGTTGGGCTACCTTGAGCTTATTTATAAGGCCCACAGTAAAAGACCACGTTTCAGTTCCATATGTCATCACTGGCAACACACAACTGTCGAAAACTCTTAGGCCTGTGTCTCAGGCCGATAGTGCCTCTCTATCGCTTGTTCCGCGCTCTCGTTTGCATGCCGGGCTCAAGCGAAACGTGACAATTTTTCGTCGATCGCCGGTGTTCATAGATTTATAAGATGATCTCACGCTAAAAATATCATTAAAATATAAATAATCCATTAGGTTGTCAAAAAATATTAGACTCATATATTTTTTTTATCATTTAACAATCTTTAAATCCTTAAATTTGCAAAGCAACTTTCTGTGTAATTCAGCGGCCATATTCATTTTTTGCGAAAAGACTGACTGCCTCGGTGACCCAGTGCGACTCCTGGGCCAAAGTGGCGTTCACCCAGGGCAAGCATTTATTATGGTGTTTGCGCAGGGTCTTGATGTTTTTATTTATGTAGGTAAATGTATTTATTTAAAAATATGTAGGTACCACATCAGTTTCTGGCAGCCATAGCTTTCACAAAAGAGATAATGCAAAATATATCGAGCTTAAGCCATCACCTGGTACAGTATTAAATTATTTACTTTATTTGTGTTGGAGTTGAAAATGACTTTCCAATGAGTTTTTTAATAGAAAACTAATTTTAATGGCATTAAATATCCTCGGATCTTATTATCTTTTGACATTGCTTGTAAAATATGTCGGCGTGATGGCAGCCTACAAAAATCAAATTAGAAAAAACTAAATTCCATTGTGATAAAGCAGTAAATACTGTTGTTTTTTGTATAATAGTAGTTTATGCAACTGTCATATAATGAAGGGTATTAAAACACGAGTGTGAGTTTATGAAACGAGCGCAGCGAGTTTCATAATAGTAACGAGTGTTTTAATACCCGTGTTATATGCAGTTGCATACACTACTTTATCTTCACTAATAAAAATATTAAAAAAAACATATTGCGAAACATTAAATTCACGCGTACGTGTATTGTCACAGTGAACTTGGCGCCATTAAAATCTAACCAATGAGAGCGCAGCTGCGCGCGCAGGGCCAATCAGGAGCGAGCGCGCGATGTTATAATGAGATTTTACGATATCGATGTGGATATTATAACATCATGTGAAATTGCTTAAATTGAGTGTTTTGTTGTCTGCGCTATAACAGTAGTCATTATAAGTCAAGTATTGGAAACATAAGTAGAATGTTACAATATTAGTGTAGATAAATTTGTTTACCATATTTTAAAGCTTTTTTGGGTTACTGTACATAGTCTTAGCCCACTTTGCAAGATCTTCTTTAGCTAAGTTTTGGATCAGAGACCGTGTGTAAGATGGCTAACATTTTTTTCAAATGTTTATTATATTTTTCCAGATTCATGGATTCGGCTGCCGCATTCACCACGTGGCTTACTGCCTTATTATGGCGTATGCTTTACAACGGACTCTGATACTGACACATTACGACTATAATAATCCAAACCATCAATGGAACGAGATTTTTCAACCCTTGTCGGATACTTGTACTAAAACGTATACAAAGGATGTGTATACTTTGACAGGTAAAAAACATATAATTTAGTAGTATATTTTACAAGCTTTTATTTAACTTGCAATGAATGTACCTATGTATGAAAGTTTTGGTGGAATCTTGCAAGTTAAATATGACCAACTTTTCGGTTTCCGATTGAGCTGAAATTTCGCACGCATATGTTTATCGCGTGACGATGCTATAATATGGTACCATGGAGCTGATCTGATGATGGAGTCGGAAGGTGGCCATAGGAACTCCTGTACTAAACAAGATGGACCCGTCGTGTTTGGGCTCGTTTTACTTGTCTTGGCTAGCACTCGGCTACTACATGATATCCAGGAACTCAAAAGCTTGTACTTAAATATATTTATTTTATAATAATTTATTTAGCTGAATTTTTAATAGTCTGAACATAAGCCTACTGCAAGGGGCGATTGGGCATATAGTCAACCCGCTGGCCAAGTGCGGGTTAACAGATTCACATGCGGCATCGAATTTTCTTTTACGGACGCAGGCAGGTTGCTTCGCGATGTTTTCCTTCACCGAGAAGCCAATGTATAAATCCCCACAAACGTTCCAAAAACTGATTGGTACGGGTCTTGGTTTGAAATTACGACCCCAAGATTGGCTGATTATGTAATGTGTGCGAAATTGCACTACCTCATTTAAACCATTCACCAGAAATGTTGTCTGAACCGCAGTTTGTTTTTCTAATAAATAAATTTCATATTTTACAGAAGAAACACATGACCAAAAAGTGGTATATCTACCGTATTTTAGAAAATTTAAAGACAAACGCATTCTCCCTTATTTCATTCCTGAAGATTTAGCAAACAGGTAAGTATTTTTAACCCCCGATAAAGAGAGGGGTGTTATAAGTTTAACGTGTCTGTGTATCTGTCTGTGGTATAGTAGCTCCCAAACGGATGAACCGATTTTCGTTTAGTTTTTTTTGTGTCATAGATAATTTTATTTCGAGTGTTCTTAGCCATGTTTCATGAAAATCTTTTCAGCCGTTTGAAGATCATCAGCTCTTTTCAAGTTGATGAGGGGATCTGACTACCTTCCTATGTATGATATGTACTATCGATTCGAAATTTGGTACCGTGTTACTTCAATGATATTGAAAGGACATAGAGTTTATTTTGTGTCGGGTAGTTATTATTTTTTTATTTTTACTATTATTATACAATATATATTTTGTTTAATAGGTAGTTTAGTTGATAATATTTTCTAGTGCCTTAGACTCCACGAAAGCAGAATGAAATTGCGAAAGTCCATTGTTACTTTTTTCCCGAAATATAATGATGTGCCGGCATGAGCAGCGTTCGCCCATTAGGTTAGATTGACGATAAAGCACGTGATATGATCATGATAAAACTAGATGCAACCCACTTCTAAGCGGCTTCCGTGGAGATCTATAGGAGTAACTTCAATTCAATTCAATTCTTGATTTGTGGCTTCTGCGAAGGTGTTTCATAATTTTGCCAATGCCTTGTGAGGTACTGCTATCAAACTTAAAGAATTTGTACGATGTTAGGTATGTTACCTATACTGTTTTGGATAGACAACAGTTTTTGGATTTTATACCATTCACCACTGAAACAAACACAGTTTAATCTATAAACACAATAAGACAAACACAAAGACACAACATTAAATACTACGATACAATTGATGGTTAATACTATTTTACAACTAGGAGTAACTTAAATCCAGAAATGATGTTGATGACATTTCTAAAAATGTCACTTGATGTAGTTGTTGAAGGCGTTAGGTAGGTACTTTGCAAAAATTTACCTTCAAATCATTGTATTGAAAAATCATTAGTGTACCTATTTCCGCTCTGTTGGGATTTATTTAATTACAATACATTTTTTTCACTCTGTAAAAAAATACCTGAAACACCCTGAAGTAGCGCTCGTGGCGTAGTTTGATTAAGTGTTTGTCAGCGATCACGTCAGTATTTGGATGGGTGACCGCGGGTGGTATTTTCCAACTGAGAGCTACCGTGGCTTGGATGCCACGTTAAATTGTAGGTCCCGGTTGTTTTAACCATTTAACCAAGTCAGAGACCTTCAGGCGGCCTAAAAACTCTAACACCAGGGATAGTCACCTATATGAACTTACCCTGAAATAAAGTAGTGTTGCTAAATTGGGAACAAAACAAGTGAATAAGAATCTAAAGAAAAATTATAATATTTTTTCAGGATAGCTCGATTCAATGGAGACCCATATTCGTGGTGGATTGGACAGGTGGTTAAATACGTACTGAGGTTACGAAGTCTGGATGTTATTAATCAAACTATTGCTACGACAAACTTTGACTCACCGATAGTTGGGTAAATTACATATTTTTTATTTATCTAGAAATAATCATAGGCCGTGGTTTAGTAGTAATGACACCTGCCTTACAATCGTGAGGTCGTGGGGTCAAATCCCGGTCCCGTACCATTGAGTCCTTTTAAATTCATGTACGGAATTTCATACCACTGGCTTTTCGGTGAAGGAAAACATCGTGAGGCAACCCGCATACATCCGTAGAAGAAATTTGATGGCGTGTGTGAATACACCAACCCGTATTGGCCAGCGTGGTGGATTTGGCCCAATCACGCTTCGTGGGTAGGCTTACGTCATGTAGTGGACTATTAAAAAGGCTGGTACAGTGCAGTACATACAAATCATAATAATGACTACAAAGAATATTTCCGTCAACTAGATTTCACCCCGTAAACCACTATTGACCGGTACTGGCAGCAAGTTACGTACCGCCTTACCACAAGAGATTTAAACACGCTGTAAACACTGTTTAACCGTGCAATTTGTAATGTCAAATATAGTCTAATGCGTGCGTAAAAGTTTTGTGGTGATATTTTTTTCTAAGTACACGTTAGACAGAGAGCAGCCAAACAGTTAGAAATGGTCTGGCAAATGTAATCTCGAAATATTTTTTAAAGTTTTGCTTAAAAATAGTACAAGTTTGTCACAAATGAGTGTAATGTAGTTATACCTACATTTTTAGGGTACATATTCGCCGTACGGACAAGTTAAAGTATGAAGCTATGTACCACTACCTGGAGGAGTACATGTATTATGTTGAAGATTACTACAAAGAACTCGAGTTAACACAGCCCGTTGTCCAACGCCGCGTTTATCTGGCTACCGATGACGCTAGTGTAAGTTACAATGTACCTACCCTATATTCCTATCTTCATTCTTGGTTTAAAAAAAGCGAAAATGACAAAAAGGAAGCTTAATGTCTTGAGTTGTGTTACTTTGTACTTAATTATTTCCGTTTGTAGCATTGAAGCTCTCAAACAAATGAGCCAATTCCCATGCGATTGGTTTTGTTTGTTTTTAATGAATTGCAGATAATGTAAATAGGAGTAAACCTAAGTTAAGAACTTCCCTTTTTAGGTTGTTCCGTACCCTAAAAAAGGTAAAAACGGGACCTAATTACAAAGACTCCACTGTCCGTCTGTCCGTCTGTCTGTCACTAGGCAGTATCTCATGAACGGTGATAGCTAGAACGTTGAAGTTTTCACAAGTGACGTATTGCTGTTGGCGCTATAACAACAAATACTTTAGTATTTGTATGGTAGCCCTCCCTAAATCCCTCCTGATTTAAATCAGAAAAAAATTTAAAATATTCAGGGAGGGCTACCACACAACAAACCTGAATTTTTACCTGTTTTTCTCTCGATATCAATAATGATGTCAGGTAGATACTTAAAATATTCACAGAATATTTAGTTAAATATTCACTTTAAAAATAAATAGTTAAATTAAAATAAAAAATAATTAAGGGGGCTTCCACATGAAAAGGAACCCTATGTGCGCGAGTCCGACTCGCACTTGGCCGATTATTATTTTACATTTACATAAAAACAAAATCACGATGACATTGCGTCATTGCTTTGTACTTAGTGCAATTTTGAACTTTTTCAAGTGTAAAAGAATTTAAAATAATATATTATGTACAATATAAACTTATTTCAATTTGAAAATGTGTTAAATATTGCTTTGACCCTAGTTAAACGCTGCTTATTTGACTTGTTTTGTTGAACTGTTCACGTGCATACGGATTCACTGGCACGCAGTCTGAAAATGAAATGAGTCCAAGGTAAAGATGTACTCGTACCTAAGCAAAAATGTTCGTGTAGGCCCTGGTGTCAGAGTTTCTAAGGCGCCTGAAGTCCTCTGACAGGGCTAAACGTTTAAATAACTGGTACCCACAATATAACGCATCATCTAAGCCACGGCGGCGATCAGTGGTAAAAGCAACACGCGGACATCTATGCGAAGACTGACCGTGCCCATTGTTGCTTGACTTCAAAAGATGTTACATGTATAAAAAGCATTTCTGTGATTTTGCAGATTTTGGAGTTTTCCTTTCTTAAATTCTATAAATTTTCTTCTTTTAGGTGCTAAAAGAAGCTACTGAAAAATTTCCTCAGTACATTTTTTACGGAGATTATAACAGAGCAGAGGCGGCATCCGTCGAGTCACGCGTTAATCTGCGGAGCCTGTCTGATTTTCTCATCGATCTGCATTTGCTGTCTTTGTGTGACCACGTCGTTTGTACTTTCAGTAGCAATGTAAGTGAGACTCGAATAACGTACAAGTTTTCCACAAGATTCTTAAATTTTCTCTATACAGGATTATTTCTAATCAATTAGCATCCTTTCAGTATTATGTACGTCGAAACTAACAACTTTTGTTCTGCAACATTTGTCAGAACTCAAAAAAAAAAAAAAATCTGCTGTTCCATATATTTTGTCGCTGATAAATGATATTTTTATAAGGAAAAACTTTAATTTTTAGTTTTGACGAAAGTCGCAGAACAAAAGTTGTTAGTATTGTTGTGCAGAATAAGCCCTCAAAAGGATGCTAATTGATTAGAAATAACCCTGTTTAAAAAGTATCCCATAACATTTACCGACTTTTGAACGAATTCCATTCCAAAAAGCAAACTGAACCGTTTATTTTGATGCTGTGTGAAAGAGTAACAAACAAAAATTAATTAAAAAACCCAATAAAAAACATTTGGGTTAGTAACGCTAGGGGGATAATCAACATCTTTTTCTTCTCAGCCATAAGATGTTCACTTTTGGACATCGGCGTACCCTATAGATTGCCAGTAAGATCGGTTGGAAACGACTTGCATTCACCGCAATCCTGCGGTCTTAATGAAGTCATTTGACCCCCTTGTAGGTGAGCGTCTTACACTGAGCTTGTCGCTACGTGGTCTTCACTCGAGACTTTTCGACCCTAACATAGTCCTCCGTGCTCTATGCCCTGCCCATTATCACTTTAAACTAATCCTGTGTAACTAGGCTGTGCTGGTAACTTTAAAATTATCCATCACTACGTAGTATAAAACAAAGTCGCTTCCCTGTCTGTCTGTCCCTATGTATGCTTATATCTTTGAAACTGCGCAAGGGATTTAAATGCGGTTTTTTAATAGATAGTATAAATCAAGAAGCAGGTATATGTATAATATACCCGTGCGAGGTTTCGCACGGGTGTATTGGGTGTATGGGCGGGTCGCTGGTAAATGTTAATTTACTGAAAAGTTTTTTTTGTGATAAACATTTCAAAAATTGACGCGCTCGCAGGATTTGAATCTGCATCCCTCTGGGATTCCGGCCCAGATGCTTTGTCCAATTAAGCTAGAACGCTGTACTACGAACCAAATTAGTGAAGTGTTTATCATTTTACTACCAACTCTACAGTGTTGGAAAGTGTAGTGTGCGAAGCACGATAAAAATCATTTGAATGTTAATTTATTATTTGTCTTTCTATCAATGAAACAGGATCGTACCTTATAGATTCGTTGGGCTATGCTGGTAACTTTACACTTATCTATAAATATGAATTTATTATTTGTTTTTCTATTATTATAATAGTATTGACGAACTGAGCTCTCACGACAAGCACTGGGCCACCGCCCACCACAGCATTAGACCGCGCAGTCTGGAAGGAGGGAAGGGAGGCCTTTGCCCGGCAGTGGGACAACGCAGGCTGAAATAATAATAATAGCATTGGAATAGATTTATTGAAATACTTTTTTCTTTCACAGATAGGCCGATTGGCTTATGAGATAATGCAAACTATGTTAACTGACGCATCCACACGTTTTACATCGTTGGACCACGCGTACTACTTTACTATCAAAGAGAAGCATTACCGCGTAGCTAAAATGCATGACAAGTACATGCCTTTGAAAGTAAGTAATCGTTGCTAAGAAGTCATGGTCACAATAATCATTGTATTTATAAATAAATTATTATGAAAATATAACATTTTATTTACAAGCTTTTGAGATCCTGGATAGCATGTAGCAGCAGAGTGCTAGCCAAGACAAGTAAAACGAACCAAAAACGGCGGGTCTATCTTGCTTAGTACAGGAGTTCCTATGGCCACCTTCCAAATCTAACAACAGATCAGCTCCATGGTACCATATTATTGCATAGTCACGCGATGTACATATGCGTGCAAAATTTCAGCTCAATCGGAAACCGAGAAGTCGGTCGAATTTAACTTGTTAGATTCCACCCGAACTTACATACATACTTAGATACATCCATTGCAAAATCTTACACGACAGACAAAATATACTCCTTTAAAAAAAAACTTTTTATAACTATTACATCAATAAATATCTACAAATTTATCATATCTCATGTAGTCCTTACTCTACAAGCTCTGACTTTACAAACTCTAACACTTAACTTCACTTAAATTTTACACTTTATCGGACGTTTTAGTATCATGGTTTATGTGTAAAATTATTTCACAGATAATTATGCTTTTTTTTGTTTTCAGGTGGGTGATACAATTCAGTACAACGGTGGAAAAGACCATATCTTCGATGCATACTTCAGAACAAAAAAAGTAAGTAGATGATATACAGTTATCTTTCATTTCAACATGGAAACTAGCGTGGTTCTCGCACATTTTAATTAAGTAAAGCACAGGTGTTACTTACGCTGCATTTTAGTAGAAAACGTCTACTATAGTCTCGATCGCATTTGGCGATCTTTCTCAAAGTTGGAGTACTAACACGCGGGCTCGTCTCGCATAGCACTGACTCAGTGCTATGCGAGACGTGCCTTATGTTTTAGTGATGATAAAGTGCTAGTTAGATCGTTCATGTTGAAAGTTCACCAGTAACTACTAAGTGCGCAATATTTTATATTGATTTGGCGTGAAAATTGATGACTTCTGTTCCTGTAGCAGGGAGTGCTAGAGTTTTAACTTTCAAATCATAGCGAGATAGACGTGTGTTACCTGTACTTACTGTTTTCATTACATTTTAAAAAGGAGGTTCTTATTTCGACTGGATTTTAAACCCGCGCGTCTAGTTTATAAGACTTTGTAAAAGTTAGATGTAACATTTATGTTTAAATAAGTTATATTTTATTTTTAGGGTGGTCTTATCCCATGGTATAAGACAGAAGAGATGATCATCGCGTACCCGTACCCGAAATATAGACAAGTACCACTATTTCCAGAAACTATAGCCAATACTACAAAACACTGAGGACCAAACTGAGTTTTTTGTTTGTATAGTAAACGAATACTATTATCGTATTCACCAGATTTGTTTGCTTATTTTGTTTTGTTCGTTCTTTCATGGGTGCTGTAGGAATTTTGATAGACTTATTTTGATTTTAAGTTTATATGATTTTACTGTGACATCTGTAAAAACACCTCAGAAAAAGAGCGAAATTAAACGAATTAAATCTATTTACCACTTTGATCACATTTCACTATCATCACAATAATTTCAAGTAAAATCGAAAATTACCAACCTCAATCAACAAAAGTCCGATTCAGAATGATTTAAGAACATATGTCACAATAGCTATGTGATTGTCACCAAAAAGTATAATAACATACTCGTAGAGAGGTTGTAACCATATTTAATGCCGTGAAGTACAAGTGTGTGTAACATAATTATCTTACATTTGTAAAGTTTTGTGAAATCAATTATTGTTTATTTATTTATCAGCAATAGGACGTCCATAGTTGGCCTCTACGATAGATTTACAATAAGATCGGTTGGAAGCAGCGTGGATCCAGCGGTTTTGAATAGAGTATTTATCTGTCTACATTGTCGGTGGACGTACTACGCTGCGCTCGTCGATACGTGGTCTACATTCGAGAACTGTACGGTCTCATCGGCAATCCATTCTACACTGCCCACTATGTATGCTGTGTACACTGCCCACTATAGTCCATGCCATAAGTATTAGCAATATAGTGCGTTGACTTTCAGTGGTCTAGCAGTGGTGACAAACCTTTTATGACAGTGATTATGATTAGTTAATTTAATTTTTTTAGCGGCATGTTTCTTTTACAAAAGTTCCCGTAGGTAGGTACCAACAGAAATATTATCAAATATTCTGCGACCAAGCAGTACGAGAGGTCAACGCACTTTAGTGACAATCCATACTCCATAGGCACGGACTATACCACTTCAATTTTCTAATCAAGCTGGGCTGTCTATAACTTTGGGTCGTGTGTATTTATAAGAGAAACTTTATAAAAACCGCTCACGACACACATACACACTCGTTTGTTATATTGTATTTTTCTATTATTATTTTACCACACCAAACCCCAAGACCCAAGGTGTATTTTTGTATTAATCTCTATCCATTTCTTACCATTTGTATACGGAACCCTGAAAATTCCCGTTGCGCCGGCGGCATCGTCGAAAAACTCAGTAAACAAGAGTATAAAGCTTAATGATAGCGATGTTATCGCTGCTCGAGACCGCTGCAAACAACTTAGTACGTATTTACTGCAATGTATCCAATATGGTGGAAACACAGAACAGTGGCAGTAGACTGAAACAGGGAACTTTTTCTCACGAAAAATTGAAGTTACGCGATTTATTAAAGAAACAAAATTGCATACTTAAGTTTTTTCGTCTTATTTCAAAAATATCGATACCAGAAAAAGTTGATGGGAAATAGAAATGTAAGAAATCAAATTTTCAACCGACTTCCAAATGAAACTACACAACCTCATCCACACAACCTCGAGTTTGGGTTTCATTGGAATGGTTTTGACGAGTAGTTTTTATTTCAATGGTAATCAGGGTCTGATGATGGTTCTATGACCGGTGGTCATAGGAACTCTGTAATGTAAAGACGCAATCCTATCGAATTTCTGCTCGTTTGATTCATCTTGGCGAGAACTTGTTCAGTATAACAAGCTTGTTTAAAAAAAAAAATATTATACAAACTTGTTAAAACTTGTGTTTGCCATAAAGTGTTGTTGTAATAGGTACATGTAGGACAGGAAGGAGATCAAAAAAGTGCTTGACAGGAAAAAAACAGTAGCAGTTTTTATCCGAAAATCGTTGAAAGGATCAATGGTAATGAAATTTAGGTTTTTGGGGTCATCTCTTTGAGTCATCCAATAATTTGATTTTAAAGGCGATTTTTGTTTATTTATTTAAAAATTAGATTAAAAACGAGCATGTAAGTATACAGTTCCATGAAATCCGCTCCGGAACGCTGCATACAATTTAATTGATATTTACTACATATTGTACCCACTGATTTTATCGTGTAAGGGGTCTTCACGTGGCTTAAAAACTCTGACACCAGTTAGCTTAGCATACAAGACCACGACAAGAGTTTATCGACGTGTGCAAAGGTGACAGATATATGCTTCATCATAACTCTGTCACGTTCTGACACGTCGATAGTATTATTTTATGGTCCGTATGCTAAGCCCGCAGGGCTAGCCTTTACGAATTTACTGGTGGGAACAGTGGACTAGAATAGGGGACTTTGGACGTTACTTGGTGAGATTTTTATTCAGTGCGCATGTTTTTTTTTTTTTTTATTTCGTATAGGTTTTCTTTTGACTACACACTACCTGATGCTAAGCAGATATGCAGTCTAGGATGTAACACGCTTACCTAGAAGATACCTATTTATTTAAGATACCTTTTTTATGTTTTATGATAAACGCAAGATACCGACCAACTCCAGCGAATAAGGAAGATAAAATACAAGGTAATATGTACAAGTTAGAAATAATGTATTTCTACTAGTAATCTTATTACAAATACTTATAAAACTTTTGTGAAACCACAGTATTTTCCAGGTATTTCTAAATTCAAAAACCAAGCACTAGTTCTACAACAAATTGAAAGCTCAACAATTTTCGAAACTAAAGTCTTAGCGAATTCAACAGCTTTTCTAGCTTCGCAAAGTAAGTAATTCCGATGCAAATCTTTCGGATATTTTCGAAAGGTTAAAAGTTTTGATATCAAATAGAAAAGAGCAGGAAAATCCTGGAGACATCACGCTCGCTTGAGCTTAAATAAGATGTTCTCGGTAGAACACGCCGACATTTTTGTCGTTTGACTCAAGTGATGGTAGAAGAGTCGCGAGAGATTCGAATCCTAGATAATAACTTACTATCCAGATATTTAGAGTAAGTACTCTGATATTTGCAAATAATTGCATAATTCTGATACCATTATTCAGATAGGCTTTATGGTTTACAACGGGTATTATTTAGAAAATCGTTATATAGGCAGAGTTTTATCATCATCATTATCAGTCGCAGTACGTCCACTGCTGGACATAGGCCTATCCTATGGATTTCCAATGAGCCCGGTTGGAAGCGGCCTGCTTCTGGGTTTTATAATCCTTGTCAAATTTTGTTTTCCACGTAAATAGGTGTAGAAATCGCGAAGACCGTCGCCACTAGACAAAAGTCACTTCATTGAAACTAGCGTGAGATTCATTATTAAATTTTATATAAACCAGATACAACTCACGATTATATTTGAACGGCCGAGCCGCTATGCGCCCGACCGGTTTCAGAGTAGATAGTACTCCTTCATCAGGGAATACGCGCGCCCCCCGAAGGAATGGAGTCGGCGGCGGCCGCGAGCTCGGCGGTTCAAATATAATCGTGAGATGTATCCGGTTTTCATATAAAATTTACTAAACAAAAGTGTCTGAATTGTTCTTATAAGATACTCTTTATCACGTTAATGGTAATGGTTAATAATGCAGTATTGCGACTCGGTTCTGTCCTTGAAATAAATATCTACAGCCCCGCGTGGCCTCTCAGTACGTATTACGCGCCAGAGCTGCCCGCCTGGTAGGTAAATCGCACGCTCACTGATTATAAACCACACGTTCGTTCGTCACTACGGCACGCCCCTGCGACTGTTGCGTACTGAACTCCGAAACGCGTAGCTATGATTTGTATTCCGACATTCGTATGAAGACGCATACATACCATTAACGTGTTTGATGGTTAAAATTAAGATAAATAAAATGTGATCCTGTCTTCATGTTACCTCAGACAATTTGAAGAAATGGATTGCATTTTATTTTATATTTGTCTAAATTGTGTACAGAAGACCTCGCTTAATAAATACATGTTTTCTAAGTACTTAGTAGAAAAGCTTTATTCTCAGGATTTCTGTATTTTGACAAAATAAGTTTAACAATCGGTTTCCTTGTTCCCTGGCCAATACGTTATGTTCTGAAGCTTGTCAAGTTCAAAATTCTTATTAGCACCAAGCAGAATGGAGTCAAACGAAAAAAATAATTTCTATTATGAATAAAAAAACGCTTGATTCTTATGCCTTAGTGATTATAAAATGCCAACGCTACGCGAGAGGCCTGTCGTCTCTAAGCAAATGTGACGCGAACATGCTCTGAGAGTAAATTTAAAATTTTACTTTTAAAGTAACTAGTTATTGGCACCCTGAATTATTCATATGTAAGGCACGGAAAATGTAGGCTTTTTGAAGGATATGTCTCTTTTGTATTCATCAGGTTCCAAGTTTTCTAAGCTAGGCTTATATTTATCCTAAGCTCGGTAGGGTTTCTTTGAGATGTATGAAAATATTATGCGAGATGGATTTAAGTTGTCGCCGTCATGAAGTCTTATTTTTAATCAGAGGCTTTAAATGAAACTTATTTTCATTTTAGTAAAATTCATTGAAATTTTTGAACAGCGTACTCAAGGTTATTCTAATAGCATTTTGTTTTAATAGAGATTATATTTACCTACACACTCTACACTTTGAAAAACAACAGTAAATACTTATAAAAATCCTGTAATCATATTTTCGTCATACAAAACATAACATAAGATATGAGATCTACACATAAATGAACTAAAGAATGAAGCCAAGCCAAATACTTAAAAACACCTTCATAAACAAAAGGAAATCCACGATATCCAGGTATGAACAGGTGAGATAAGTAATTTCAAAGGAAGCCCCCAAATACGAGACCAGGGACTATCCCATGCCAAGCCACTCATAAATATAAGTAGATATTACTCTCTAATATACGCCCATCGTGAATTCGCTCCATCCAAGACAGAACCCAAATTCTTCCCGCTATAAAGTTTATTTTAGATTGCCAACCCTTAAGCGGGGTAACGTATGAACGTATAGGCTTAAGTAATAATGTTCACGCATTATTCTTGTTAAGGCTCGGGTCTCTAAATTAATTTTTACGGTTTTATATTGAGATAGGACACTTATGTTTTGATTGCAAACAGCTTTTGGGTAACTGGGTCATTTCGTTGATGTTATGGGGTAAAGATTCGAGTTATTAACCTACTTTGGATGTTTTTATCTCGCTGTCCCGTTGGACGGTGGAAGGTATTGGTTTTTCAATTTGAAAATATTTTCATTCGGATATTTTAAAAGTAGTTAAAAGTTGCGATTTAAAGATTTCTCGTCAAAATTTTTGTTTTTTTTGAGAGCCTTGATTTTTACCGCAGTTTTCTGTAACTAACCGTCTTGTTGGTGGTAATTTTAATATTTTTTAGCGGGATTGCCTAAAACAGCGCTAAATTTCATAGTTTATTCTAACTTTAACACTCTGACTATCTTCAGCGAGAACTTAAAAAATCAAATCATTTATAAAAATAAAATGATTCAACAAATTATTTACCATACGATTTAAGAAAACTTGGTTGTCATACAAAAAACTATCAAGTGTTTTTTATAATATTTCAAAAAATCTGTCAGTTTGTACTCTTATCTTTCGCTTAATTAATTTCATTTCATTTTTGTGGCTGTAAAACTATTGTACAGGTAGCGGCACGTAAGTCTAGCGCTGAGGGTACTGTGGAGGGGATGGCTGCGCATAGTGACCGCCATACTAAACTCATGCGCAGCCATCCCCTCCACACTTCGCTCAGCGCTAGACTTATATGCCGCGACTTTTACATGAGGGACATTGTAAACTTACATTATACATATATATACCAAAGGATTAAACAGTTTAAATGGCAGTAAACAAGGCACATACTACGGATTACTGATGACTTAATGGGTTAAAAATTCTCAACCGGCAACTACGTCCCGGTAAGCGCAAGGACGTTCGCCCAAAAGTTACAGGGATTTTATTAAGACGGCAGGATTGCGCTGAAGGCATATAGGTCCAACGTCCAAATAATAGTCTTATCGGGAGATCTAAAAAGGTCTAAGCAGCAGAAGTTATATGTTTGAAATTACTCCACATAATAAAATACACTTCAGTGTATAAAAACATATATTTTTTTAAATCTACAACTTTGAAAACTTCTTTTAAACTTTAAAGACTTTATAGATCAAAGGTCTCTCTATTTTAAAAGAAGTCCTTATGTTGCACAGTGCTGTGCAGTGAAGTGCAAAGGAAGCAATTTACAAAATCAGCCATAAATAAGGAAGTTAGTTCTCGCCTGCACCGTAACAAGAGGTTGAGACTCGCAACTTCAGCTGTTCCTCGGAAAGACACTCCAAGTTTACTAGTTAGGAACTGTGTGCACGTAAAGTTGCTACCAATATATATCATTTGAAGATAATTGGTGCAAGTTTTTTATTGTTTGCCTGCGAATATATAGGATAAAAGTCGCGAAAAAAAATAATCGTTAGATTTCGAATGTGTAAGTAAAGTATATAATGAAGGTCATTTAATTTTTTTTGACTTGCTATCGTCGTTTGACAGTTCTGAGCAACTGCCGCCCGGGGATTGCATGCGCCCCTTGCTCCAGGGTCTGCCAGTCTACTGTCATAAGCCACATTCCCGGTGGAACCGCCGGACACTTGGGGCCTGTTTTTACGTTTGTGATTCATGATGAAAACAGGGGTTAACCCACCACGCTTATCTATTGCGGGTTGGTGGGTGTGCAAGCCCGTGAGCGCCACCGTTGGTACATATTATAATACTCTTCCGCCGGCATTCTAATCCGACACCCTGCGCTAGTGCCGAATTGTTCTATCTTTCCCAAAAGAGTATGTTCGCATCCAAAGCCCAAGATAGATTTTTGGTAGTATTCATCACCGCCGGTCGTAGTCAGCCACATATTTCAGGAAAGACCTTACTTGCACCATGACTACGCGTTTGATTTTGGAGTTATCCTTCTCCTAGATGGGTTGTCGACCAAAGCTCAAGAAACCCATCTCCCCGAATTATTGTTTTTCAATGCATTATTTATCGTTAATTTGCGAGAACCAATTTTACCGCTATTAATAGTTTATACCAAGTTAAGTACATACACCTAAAACGAGATAGTTATCAATGTAAGTAAGTAGAATGTGGACGCAGCCATTAAAATTACAAGATCTTATTAGACGTAAACATCTACTCATCGGGCTTAAAAGATGTCCTGCATTGGACCGTGGACTTTTCAGCAAAACAAAGTCGCTTCCGCTGTCCTCGTGTCCTCATGTCCCGATGTATGCTTATATCTTTAAAACTACACAATGGATTTTGATGCGTTTTTTTTAATAGATAGAGTGATTCAAGAGGAAGGTTTATATGTAAAACAAACCTGTGCGAAGCCGGGGCGGGTCAGTATTAAATAAACATGACTTTTAAACCAAAGTCTAAAATCAATTCAACGAAAATAAACACCTACAATCCTTTATTTAGAATTAAATATCAATGGATTTCTCATAGAAATCAAAATTGATATCTAGGTGCCTATAAATTGCTTTTGTAAATATGGACCTTAAATAAAAAATAAAAAAATGTTATTATTAAAGTCAATCGGGGTTTTACTTAAGAGGATCAAATAAATCTTAGGCTTTACGAGGTTCAAAAGCATGTTGCATAGTGCATAAAAGTGCAAAGTGAGCAATTTACAAAATCGGCTAAAAATAAATAAATAAGTTAGTTCTCAACTGCACCGAAGCAAGAGGTTGCAAGTCTTGCAACTTCATCTGTTTCTGGGAAAGACACTCCAAGTTTACTAGTTAGGACCTGTGTGTGCACGTTGAAGTTGCTACCAACATATTTGAAGATAATTGTTGTAACTTTTATTTTGTTCGTCAGTGAACTTTTTCTGAGTAAAAGTATAAGTAGTAGTTCTCTGAACTGAAGACCTCGCGGCATATCTCTTTGACTAAATATTATTTAAACCTAAACCTCGCTCTTGACTGCTTAGAGTCATTTCTCAGACTGGCATATTTTGTTAAAATTTAGATACTAAATGCTCTTGCGAAATATAATCGAAATCTGCTAATAAATAGCGCGATTACATATTTCCTCCCTTTTTGCGGAAAATGTTCCCCAAACCGAAACTTGTACTTAGTTAGGTCGGGGTTCGTTGAAAAATGCGAATAGTGGAAATAATTCAACATCCGGATAGACGAAAGCAAAACTTCCTCACTTCGCTCGCTTTGATCAATTACATTAAAATTGTTTTGTTGCAATAGAGCTACAAATATAAGTTTAGTTAAATAAAGCATTATCATAATGCCTATCTATGGCTAACCGATACATTGGCTTAGCCGTATTTTATATAAAACTAGCGACCCGCCCCGGCTTCGTACAGGTGTATTATACATAAACCTTCTTCTTGAATTGCCCTATCTATTAAAAAAAACCGCATCTAAATCCGTTGGGTAGTTTTAAAGATGTGAGCATCCATCGGGACAGACAGCGGGAAGCGACTTTGTTAACCCCCGACGAAAAAGAGGGGTGTTATAAGTTTGACGTGTCTGTTTGTGTGTCTGTCTGTCTGTCTGTCTGTGGCATCATAGCGCCCGAACCACTGAACCGATTTCAGTTTAGTTTTTTTTTTGATGAAAGGAGACTTAATCGAGAGTGTTCTTAGCTATGTTTTATAAAAATCGATTGAGCCGTTTAAGAGTTATGGTGGGTTAAAGTGGGGATGGAAGAACCATAATTCTACAAATGTGCCCAAAATGGTTGTCAATTGAAAGTTTGTTGTCAAATATTTTTGTGTCGGGGGTTTTTTAATTAGGTATATTATTTTATACTACGAGTATGTATGATACCCGCCTTACAATAATAAGGTCGTGGGTTAAAATCCCGATCCAGTACCAGTGGATTATTTGGAATTCATGTACGGAATTGCACACCACTGGATTTTCGGTGAAAGAAAACATCGTGAGACAACCTGCATATGTCCGTAGAAGAAATTCGATAGCGTATGTGAACCCACACTGCCTCAGGGCTAGCGTGGTGGATAAGGCCCAATCACATTTCGTGGGTAGGCCTACGTCTTGCAGTGGACTATTAAATGACTGGTACAGTACTCTTATCTTACTTAAATTTTCAATGAAAACTTAACTAAACGAAGGATAATTTGTAATTTTGTACAAAATGTGTTTTTCCGTCATTCACTCACAGCCTTAAAAACTTTTGAAACTTTCCGACACAATGACACTTTTTTCCTGCAGTATTGAATCCGAAAAACAAAGTTTCAAAGACATTCTAATCAATCAACACAGATACCATCTTAATTAGACCTCAAGAAAAACAACATATCTTCCTCTTCACCAACCTTGGCTCAGATTTGACTTTGGCATGTTTTTCCACGCGGGAAACTTCCACCTAAGTTGCAAATCGTCTCACTTTCCCCACTCTGCGACTTAATCTCTATGTACAACTATACAGCGTGATCATATATAGATTCAGATAATTTACTAAGTAAGTTCTCAAGACGAAAATGTTCGATCAGAGTGTATTATATAGTGATGATTTATGGCACTGAAATATGGTCTCTTACCATGGACCTTATAAATAAGCTCCAAGTAGCTCAACGAGCTATAAAGACAGATATGCTCGGAGTGTCTCTGCGGGATCGAATCAGAAATGAGGAGATACGTAGAAGAAATAAAGTTACCGTTATAGCCCAACAGTTGTTGAAACAACAAGTTGAAATGGCAATGGGCAGGGCATTTTGCGCGGAGGACTGATGACCGATGAGGTCGAAAAGTTCTCGAGTAGAGACCACGTATCGGCAAGCACAGCGTAGGACGTCCACCGACAAGGTGGACGGATGACCTCATCAAGAACGCAGGATCGAGCTAGATGCAAGCCGCTTCCAACCGGTCTTATTGGAGATTTATAGGGGATGCCTATGTCCAGCAGTGGACGTTCTTTGGCTAATGGATGGACTAAGTTCGTATAGGCCGGGTGGCTAGCTCTGATGTCAGAGTTTTTAAGTCATCTAAACTCCTCTGACTTGGCTTAGTTGATTGAAAAACTTTTTGCCAGCAGCTTCGCTTGCGAGATATTTTATTGTTTGTGCCTATCCCGTAGGAACCTTTTTATTTTTACGGGATATAAAGTAGCCTATGTCACTTAACGACTTTTGAGTTAAATGTTCGTATGCAAAAAATCAAGTCAACCCGTTGCTCTATTGTAGTGTGAAAGAGTAACAAAAAAAACTAACTTTCGGATTTAAAATATTTGTAAGGAAGTAAGGGTGTACTTGTACTCGTAGCTACATATAAATATAGCGTGATCAGATATAAATAGATAATAAATTTATTGGTAGATAGGAAAATGTACAAGTCAAATAATGATGTTTGTTTCAAAATTCACTGTACTGCCCTAGGCATGATCAAATTATGGCCCGGTTTACATATGCCATCATATAAGTATGCTTTTAGTGTGTAATTAAAACGTACATATCTATGTTTTCGTTGATCGGCTAATGTTCTTATTGTAGCGGTTATACAAACAATGTATAGCTTATTTACACCTAAAATGAATAATTTTATTATCCCTCGCACAAAATTTCTTAATTCGTTCTGTTCGTTCGTTCAATCTTTGGCGTAGCATGTTGCTACGCAGTAGCATATTACTTCGCCGTAGCACATTGCTACGACGCAACACTATAGTTTTTCATATGACGTTTTTAGTTAAGTTTCGTAGTCCTTGCCCAAAAATACATCCTGTGAATTCCCAACATCCCCATAGAATTCTTAACATCGGGAAAGAATTCCCACATCGCGCAGCCTGTACTGATCGCATCGCAAACGCCGATGTGTCACTTGGATTGAGCCATTTGTCTCGTTTACGAGCGCTGGCGACTGGCTCGGTCACTTCGGTACGTCTGTTCAATAATTTCTAAGAGATAGGCTTCGACTTTTGTAGTGCAGTGTAATGCATTTGCAGTAAATTAACAACATCTGTAGTAGGATCTAGCAAATCCAACTAAATATATTAATTTTAAATTTAAAGATGATGTAAAGCTTCTAAGATAAAACTTAGGAGTAAGTAACTAAATTTAAAAAAAAGATTTTAAAAACCTTAACAGGCAATCATTACTATCGCACCTAACAAAAGAGCTGATAACTGTGAAACGACTGAACCGATTTTGATGAAACATATCTAATATAAATTATTTCGTCTTTAAAAAAAATCAAAATAATTCGGAAGTTATGATGCAACAGACAAACACACACACACACATCCAAATGTTAATCAAATCAAGGCTCACCTTGTAGGTGATTGTTCTACACTACGCTCGCCAGTCTTAATTCGGTAGTGATTTTGTCTTCTGCGTATAAAATAAAGGTTATTGAATGATAAATGAACACAAGCTGTTTAACAATGCAAGACCAATTTCTCTTTTGAAACAAAACCACTAGTCTAGTAGTTTTTGGTCTAATCATAGTGAAAATAATCCAGCTCTTAATCTTATTACATTAATTTACATAAATGTTTTGGAAGTTTAATAGTGGTTAATGTTTATTGTTATCATTTTGACCAAATGATGACAATAAACATTGCATTTGCCAATTACTATTGTATTTGTACGGTACCTATAACACTTTCAAAACAAAAAAAATCCACCTTATTTTTAATCTCATCATACATAGTAATTAACCAAATTTTCGTTTTCTTTAAAGTACTAAGGTCAATTATAAAGGCACCATCCTAAATTAAATAGCAATTAAGAATATTGTTCTCTCTTTAAAATGTATATAGTGAAAAAGAAACAGCAAAATTCTAAATTGTTATTAAATTTAGGATGGCAGTTCATAATTGGCCACAATGAGTGACTTATTGAGTAACGCATGATTCGAAAATATCTATGACTAGCTGTCCCGGCGAACTTCGTTTCACGCGATATCTCAATAAATTTTAGCCTATGTATTATTTTGATGTATAAGCATTATTATTGTAAAGTTTCATCTCAATCCGTTCAGTAGTTTTTGCGTGAAATAGTAACAAACATCCAAACATACTCACAAACTTTCGCGTTTATAATATTTTAAGGATTTTCTTTTTATTATTTGTTGATGAAAGATGACATACTGCTACATACACTTTGCCAAGAACCAGCAGTTTATTCTGCATTTTGCAAAACCAAACCTTATTTCAAGGTTGTAAGACCCAAGAACAAATCCGAACGCTGTAAACTGTGCTTTTTTTGGAGGTGCGGTAGTAAAACTGTGTGATTGTGGTGAGTAATTGAAGGTCAGCTCGTATATCACTGACGTAGTGATGTGACGTCACTGGTTAATCGGAAAAGGCTGGAGTTTGAGAACGCTCTTTGACTAGGTAGAGTTGTCAAAGTACAGAAAGGGATTTTAAAGGCAGAGAAGTCCCACTTAGATTGCTATTTCACTAATTTATTTGATGATAAAATAGGAATAACAATTATTTTTTGCAAACAAATGGCAAAAAAACTTCCATTGGGTACAAAATTCGAATAGATCGCTCGAACTGATGTAGGCAACTTTAACATTATTGTTGTTTTTCAAAAACGGTTCAGCTGATTTCAATTAAATTAAAATTGGACCACCCGGAAGTATACCCTTTCGACTACAACTTTTGTTTCATTCGGTTCACAATTGGCGAAAATATCGATGTATATACACAAAAATATACATAAAGACGAACATAGAAACTTTTTTTTTGCTAACAGGCACAGCATCCAAAAATAACTATTATTTTATATGGGCAAAAGTGCCTTTATTGTCTACAACTAAATACAATACAAATGTATATTCTAAAACCACCCACACTAATACTATACAAAAGCATTGGATCATCCACAGACCCTTGAAAGTCTAAAGTCTAATAATCCAAATGCTCAAGCCCACTGCCAGTTGGCAGCGTGCCCAGCATGCTGGCTGCATTGCCACGCCGAATGACAATGCTAATAATTATTCTGAGGATGCCAAAACTTACAACTTAAAATAATAATAAAATAATCAAACAGCTATATAGACTAAAAGATTACTTTTATTCATGTTTTTCTCAAGTCGATTTACTTTGTATAGAACAACACGTATACTGACTGAGCTATCGGCGTTCATATCTATTATTCGCAAGTTACCCGTGCGGTATAAGTGAAACAGTTTTCATACCTTTGTTTAGAAGGTTCGTTATTGTATCAAGTTCGCTTCTATGAAGACCAGGGAAGGTTTGGGGCAAAAACAGAACTTTGCATGAAAAAAATCCCAAGTGTGCCTTAACATCTATTTAGCCAACTTCTAAAAGAAGGAGGATCTATGTTTGTCGTGTATATATTTTTTGTTTATGTTCATCGATATTTTTGCCAATTGTGATCCGAATCCAAAAAATCTTTTCAGTTCGAAAGGATGTATATCTACTTCTAATCATTAAAATTTTATCGAAAATCAACCATAATAGAAAAAATTGTAAACATCAATTCGAGCGAACTACATATTCGAATTTTATACACGATGGAAGTCGATTTTGGCATTTTATGCAAAAAATAATTATTGTATGTGTGTCACGCAATAACTCTACCGCTTATGAACCGATCTTTATGTTTTTTTTTCTGTATTCGATCATAAGAGGGGATATAAATTTTATCGAAATGGGCTGAGTCATTTTTGAAAGATAAACAAAAGTATAAAAATACTTCATCGGTGATACATGGATTCGTGCGAACTATTCTGCACACGGTTGAAGTGTAAATGTGTATTTTTATTGTTTAATAAACGTAAGTAAAATGGGTCAGTGTTTTAACAAGACTCTTTTAACAACACTGGCCCATTTTACTTACTTAGCACTTAGTGCTTTGCGGAGTCCCAATGACCTTTCATCTCCATCATCAGACCCTGGATACCATCTGGACACAAAGTGCTTGTCAAGACGAACCAAAACAACCCCTAACTCGATGGGTTTATGTCTTTTGAAATATCATAATTAAAAACATTGCAGTTAAAAACTTAGTCGCGCAATCTTCTCAATGTGTTCGTGTGACTGATGCACATATTATTTACGGGCCGCTCGATCGTGGTAAATACCTAATTGGCGCCGGCATCTTCCGCTCGATACAGTCTTAATAACAACAAAATGCAATAAAACTACGTACCTAGTTCTACTACTACAAGGTATAATCCATCCAAGGTATATATTGTTACGCAGTAGGCCGCGCGCGGTACGACGGCTAGTTGTTTACACCTAATCGCGAGATTTATGGTTTTATGACTCAGGCGGCACCGGCCTTTGTGTCGCGTCTATTGTGAGATTTTTTGTGTGGTGTTTTCGTAATAATTAAGAACAATAGGGTTTCTCGAACTTTACACTTGTTTACTTTGTCAGTCACAATGGCACCGAATATTCTACAGATTTCTAGAGAACCCTTATTCCGATATAAATAGGGCGATGGTTTTCGTTCGTGGCAGTTATCGCGTTTTATACCGGAGTGAAAACATCTCGTGTTCAAGTGCGGTACCAGTGATTGTGAAGTGACTAGTTGTGTGAATATCAGTGCCAGTGTGAAGGATTGTGCGAACCAGTTGTGTTGTGAGTACTGTGATTTTGTGCAATAAAGTGCAAAGTGAACATTCGGCGTTTTAACTAATTATCCAAGAACCCATCTCGTAACAATATCCTTCATCCAAGGTATATATCCTTCATCCTTCTTATTACCTTATTCTTATCCTTTACCATTCGTGGGTAGGCCTACGTCCTGCAGTGGACGACTAAAAAGGCTAGTACGGGAAGGTTTATAAAAGCAAATGAATCGATACGTTTTCTTAACCTAATTGCCTATAGTTCAGTCCTGTGCAAGAAACCACCAGGGAAACGTACCCATTTGACCGCAGGGCAATTTTTCGCACTATTTCACCTGTCCGCCGCAACATTCGCCCGTTTTTACCCCACTTTGGGGTATTTAGCTGCTGGATGTGGCTTTACATGATGGCTCTATTAGCCTTTCTGAACTATTACCTCTGTTTACTATCGTTTATTATTTGGCATTTTATACCTGTATACCTAACAGTATCAAAAATGAGAAAGAGATAAATAAATGTAGACGAATTTACTCATACGCTAAGATATAAATTTAAATACCATTTCAACACGAGTTTTAGTTGTGCATATTGTGTGATATATTAATAACTTCATTATTCTATAAACCTAGTATGTGAAGCACGATAAATAATTTAACTTCATTTTTATCGAATAATTAAGGATACTTCCGTTGTTAACCATACAAGGAAACTTCTGTTTGTTTCTATTTCTAAAGTCAATTAAATGTTATGAAATTAATAGGGTGACTAATAGTAAAACGAAATGAGTTACTTCACACAAACATTTGAAGTATTATCTTTCTACTAGGTACTAAGGCACTGAACTTTTCAGGTAATAAGTAAGTTCGTATAGGCCGGGTGGCTAATCCTGGTGTTAGAATTTTTAAGCCACCTGAGGGCCTCGAAATGGCTATAGTATTTATAGAAGTAAATACGAATCTTTATATAGATAGTTCTGATATGTTTTTAGTTTAATTAGATATTTTTATACGTGTATGTTTTTAAACAAATCTAATATTGTTTTTAATCTTTATCAAATCTTATTTAGAACGTATTTATCTTTTTTGATTGTTTTTTATTATTTTAGTAGACTTAAAATCATCCTTTCAAAAAAAAAAAGTTTAAACGTCAGTAGGCAGAACCATTGGTTACTGTACTGTACCAGCCTTTTTAATAGTCCACTGCAGGACGTAGGGCTACCCACGAAGGGTGATTCGGCCATATCCACCACGCTGGCCCAGTGCGGGTTGGTGGATTCACACACGCCATCGAATATCTTCTACGGTCGTATGCAGGTTGCGTCACGATGTTTTCCTTCACCGAAAAGCCAGTGGTGTGAAATTCCGTACATATGTTCCAAAGAAATTCATCGGTACCATTGATTAGTACTAACCATTTATGGTACAACTCACGTACTTACATATAGGTACTTCGCTATTACCATGATAGTGTTTGTTCACGCCCGTTTTTTTACCGTGTAACGATGTATCGTTACGTCGTATAATAATAATAATAATAATCGCAGGGGCGGCTTTGTGGCGAGCCGTCGGTGAGTGGCGACACCGCGAACCCTGATTCCCTGGGGCTAAATGAGACCCCTGACTCCTCTCTTGCCTTAACTGGCCGGCTTGGAGTGGAAACCGCAAGAGCTAACAACCTAAGCTCCAGGGTGGAAGTGTTAAAGGGCATAACGCCGCGAGTAGCGTCCAGTGAAAGCGCAGCACACCTCTCGACACCCTAAGCCGTCCACACCAATGTTACCCCTCCGGCGCCAACTTAAGGTAGCCTTTATGGGGGGCCCATTTAGTGGACGGCAAGTCACCACCCGCTACGAAATTTTGAAATGGGGCATATATAGCGGGTGCTGAACCTCTTTCCATAGTCCAATTTTACATAACATTTAATATTTCACCACAATAGCCCAGTTTCAATATTTCAAGTCTTTTTATATGCCATAGTTTATCTACAACGCTATACTTTTTATACCTACTGCTGTTTTTATATTTCAAATTGTAAAAAGGGCCTCTCAATGTTGGCTTAGGCTCCATTGATGCCTAATAAAGGACCAGGCCAAGTCTGTGAATTCTATTGAATAAAGAGGAATAATAATAATAAATAATAATAATAAGCCATTTATTTCCAATACATACATACATCATACAAGCTTAGTTATAGAGTCGTAAATAACAAATAATATTTAGTAATAACTATTTAGACATATAAGTTAATTGTTATTTTTATTTTCCTCGGGTATTGGAACCCCTGTTAGGGTATAGGCCTCCTCCAGCTTGTTCCAAGTGTCTCTATCTTTGGCTTTGGTCATCCAATCGTTTCCCGCTGTGTTTATGATGTCATCTATCCACCTTTTCATTGGACGACCTCTTCTTCTCTTTCCAAATGGTCCTTCCCATTTCGTTGTCTCCGAAGTCCATCTTTTATCTTTGTATCTTGCTAAATGCCCTGCCCATCGCCACTTTAGCTTCAAAGCATAATGTAAGGAATCTATTAAATTAGTTTTTCTTCTTATGTGTATGCTTTTAATTTTGTGGATTTTTCTGATTTTCAAAATGCTTCGTTCCATAGCCTTTTGACAAGTTACAAGTTTGGATTTTATTTTTGTATTGTATGTCCACGTTTGGCATCCATAAGTGAGGGTCGGTAGAATGCACGTGTCTAAGACGATCTTTTTGAGGCGCAGGGGGATATTGCCTTTCAGAATTTCTTTCAGGGACCAGAATTTTCTCCAACTCATGTTTATTCTTCGTTCGATCTCTTCCTCTTCGCTTTTATCTCCAAACGATATTCGTTTTCCTAAGTATATGTAGTGGTTTACATATTCTAGCGGTTTCCCTTTCAGATTTATTGCGATTTTGATGCTATTAGTCATTAATTTAGTTTTTTCCTCATTCATTTTGAGACCTACTTTTTCGCTTTCATCGCTCAAAGAGTGGATCATTGTCTCTAGTTTTTTACTCGATTCTGCGAATAGGACGATATCATCAGCGAATCTTAGGTGTGTCAGTCGTTTTCCTCATACCTCTATACCCTCTGACTGCCAATGAAGATTATCAAAGATGCCCTGAAGTACTGCTACAAATAATTTAGGCGAGAGAGGGTCTCCCTGCCTCACCCCTCTGCAGATTGGTATGTCTTGTCCGCGTTTCTCTAATTTGACCTTGCTGACGCTGCCTTCGTAAATATTTTTAAGCACCCGTATATAATTTTCGTCGATGTCGCATTTTCGAAGAGCTTCCCAAATAGAGTCTTGTGAAATAGTGTCAAAAGCTTTAGCGTAATCTATATATGCAATATATAGGGGCTTATTGAACTCTTTGAATTTCTCTATAACCTGTTGTACGACATGTAAGTGATCTGTTGTAGAAAAACCAGAACGAAATCCCGCCTGCTCAATCGGCTGATGGTTGTCAATCATTGGGTCCATTCTGGTTTGTAAGATCGATGTGAATAATTTGTACACGCTTGGAAGGAGACTGATTGGACGGTAATTACTTAAGTCTTGTGGATCTCCTTTTTTGTACAGTAAGATAATATCAGATCTCTTCCATTGTACTGGTACCTGGCCAGATGCTAAAACTTTACTAAACAAGCAAGAGATGGGGTGCGCTAGGAGAGTGATACCAGTTTTTAGAGCTTCGTTGTGTATCCCATCAGGTCCAGGACTTTTATCCATTTTCATTTTTTGTATATGTTTTATAACTTCTGCGACAGTCAATGTTGTTAGGTCTTGATTGTTGGTTGTGTTATCTCGATTTTCTTGTGATTTATTGATAGGTAAGTTTAGATTAGGTTGGCCATTCGTTTCTTTCTCATAAAGTTGTCTATAAAATTTAGTAGCACAGTCCAAGATATCTTGTCTGGTTTTAGTTTCTTTTGTATTTGTTTTTAGATTTTGGATCCAGTTTTTGTGAGTATTTAGTTGTCTGTAAGCTTTTTTTGTGCTTTTGTATTTTTGTAAGTTTGTTTCTATTATCTTAATTCTGTAGTCTTGGTAATCATGTTTGATAGCCTTGTTTGTTAGTTTGTATAATCTACTTAGTTCTTCCTTCTTTGCTTTCGTTTTTTGTTTCTCTTTCAAAAGTTCAGTACGTTTTGTTATAAGATCTCGTGTAGATTTGGTAAGGATTTTTCCTGAAGTATCTATTTTTTCACCGGTTCTTCTTGATGTCATACTTCTCTTAATTATATTTTCCAATTTGTCATAGAATGCCTGGATATCTTCTTCTTCGTCTTGAGTCTTTAGGTTTTGTATATTTTCTTCCAAATTTTTGAGAAATCGGGTAATTTCTTCTGCTGTTTTCAGTGAGTTCGATTGCGATTTAAATGATATCCTACACTTTTTCTCTTTTGTTATGACGTAAGTAGCTCTTACTAGGCGGTGGTCAGATCTAAATCCTAACCCGTGTAGTACTTCGATATTTTTTATATTTTTTGGTGTGTCTGATAAGATGAAATCTACTTCGTTTTTTGTTTTTTCGTCAGGAGAAAGCCATGTCCACCTGCGATTGCCTCTCTTTTTGAAAAATGTGTTCATTATCGATAATTTATTCTCTAAAGCATATTGAATTAGTACTTCTCCTCTGTCATTTCTATTTCCATATCCGAATTTTCCCAGTACCAAGTTGTCTTTTCCTTTTGTTTGGCCTATTTTCGCGTTGAAGTCTCCGATAACAAGCACATTTTCTCCTGCCTGGTCCTGCGCTAGCTGTAAAGTTTTGTAAAAATTATCGAGTTCTTTTTGTGACGCTCTCTCGGTTGGAGCATATACTTGTATTATGGATAATACTTTATTGTTGACTTCAATTTGCAATAGTGCAACTCTTTCGGAGAGGCCTGAGAAGTTAAGTATCCTATTTTTATGCTTCTTATTTATCAAAAAGCCGACTCCGTGTAGGCCTGGTGTTTCGCCTTTGTAACAAAATATTATATAATCAGCGTGTTCTTCTATATTACAGCCCATTCTTCGGACTTCTGCCAGTCCTAGTATATCTATTTCAATATTTCGTAGAGAGTATATCAGTTCCAAGTATTTTTCTGCTGATGAAAGAGATCTTACGTTGAACGTTCCTATGTTGAAAGACGTATTTATATTTGCTGGAGGGTTGTGGTCTTGCTTCCCCACGGTGACCAGCCGGCTTGGGGAAGGTGGTTTAAAATTTATTTGTGTTTGATTGTTTTTGTTCTTCCGGCAGTCGTTTGTTTGTAGTTGCTAGCTGTTGTTTTTTTCTTTAGGTAAGTTTAGCGAGTTGCTTCTAGCGCGACCCAAGTAATCAAATGCATTCTTAGTTGATATCTTCTTGGGAGCCACAGAAGAGGACGGAGTGCTCATTGTGTTAGATTCCAAGTTGGGGGACGAAGAAGGTTCTCTCTTCCTCTTTTCGCGGTTTTTATCGTTTTGTTTTTTAATTATGAGTTTATCGCCTCTTAAGTAAGCAATGTTGCCTTTGCTCCTTTCTTCTTCTAACTTAGGTTGGAGCCCTTTTCTTGTTTCTAGAATTTCTTTGGTGAAATCCTCTTTTACATATATTCCTTTCGGTAATTTTATCTTATTTTTTAAAATTTCACTTTTTCTCCAATTCGTTGTAAAGGTAATAAGAACTGGCCGAGTACCGTTATTTTTGTTGATGCCAATTCTATATGCTTTATTGATTTCTTGCTCCTGAATGTTCAACGAAAGATATGAATTAATTTTTTCTTTCATATATGTAACGAGGTTAAATTCATCTCCATTTTCCTCTTGAATCCCAAAGAAGAGTAAGTTGTTCTTTTTGTTTTGCATTTCCATCCCTTTAATTTTTTCCTTCAGGTCTGTAACTTCCATGCGCAGTTGTTTATTTTGATCGTCTAAATTTTTAAATTTTTCACGTCGTATAAGATGACTCATATGTGACGGGTTCAACGTGCCCAATATGCCCCATCCTTAGTTCTTACCCCTTCCTTCCTTCCTATACGACAATAACATTTATTAATATTAACTTGTAAATGTAGGTTAAATTAATTGGGTTGGGGGTTCTTACACTATTTTAACCTTTGATGTTTGATTAACGGTCCACTGTTGAACATCTATTTACTCTCGAAAGATGATTAGCCCTTATCGACCACGCTGACATAGTGCGGGTTAGTGCGAACTGTACCTAAATATTGTGTGACAACTACAAAAGAAAATACTCTGACGTCCTAAGGCCAATGTCTTATCTTTTCCATTATCTCTACGTCTTCTTGGATCTCTCAGTGTTTTCTATGTAGGTCACTTATTTTTACCCACTGATTGGATAACCACGCTGTGGTGTCGAATCGTAATCATGTTCAAACAAGTCGAAACTTGGCTCCACTACCTTTAATGGTAGGTAATGTACTGTCTAGGCAGTATAGAAGATCAAATAAAATATACCTACCTGGGTAGATGATTCTTATTGTGAATTTTACGTCCTAAGCTGAAAACTATAATAGCAAATTATTTATTACAGTAAAGGTAATATCTTTAGTTTTTCGCATCACGCTTCACTGAGAGCTCATTCAGTTAATTAAAAGGTAGGAATTTGTGGTTCAGAATTTGAGCCACTGCCTGAAACTGGTCACACACGATGCGATGATCGCATCAGTTCATCAGATCAGTGCAGCGAGGGCCTAATGTAATTAAGTAGGTACTGCGATGATTCGCTTGATTGGTTCACCTCGATGATTAACTGAATCTTCAGTAACTCGGGCAATTTTTAGATGAGAAATTATCGGGACCTAAGTTATTTACAATTAGATTTCCTACAACTTTGCTTTCCATCAACGTTTTCTAGAATCGATATTTTTCGAATAACCTATGGTGTCATTTTGTTTCTTCAATAACTATCTAAAATCGTGATATACCAACTCTTACCTATTTGATTAATTGAGTAAGAGCTCCTCAGTTAATCATACAAGTTGAAGTGATACGAAAAACTGATCAGTTTTATATGCTTACCTTAAGTCATCCATCCATACATCAGCAGTAGGACTTCCATTGTTAAACATACTTAGGCTTCTCCAATGGATTTACAATAAGGTCGGTTGGAGGTGGCCTGCGTCCAGCGTGTTCTTGCGATCTTTATTATAACGTCAGTCTAGCTAGTCAGCGGACGTCCTACGCTGCGCTTACCAGTACTTAAGTACCAGTAAGTAAGTATTTTAAGTTATAGTTGTGCTGGCAAAGCAGCTAGCTGAACATGTAAGAGGAGTGGGTTCCAACCCAGTTTTGTGAGAACAAGTTCATTGAAATTTATACTCGTATACGGATTTACACATCACTATTTGTTAGAAGAACATTTCGTGAAAAACCTAACTACGTCCGGATGCCGTATGTGAACGTCGCACTGAGCCAGGGTGGAGGAACGGCCCAATCCTCTTTAGATAGGATAATATATTATTATGTAGCTCATACATGGTAGGTACATTGATACGGGGACATAATGTTAAAGTATCAGCTTACATAATAGGCATGGCATAGGAATAAATCATCATTATAATTAGTCCGTGAGTTAGATTATCAAAAAATATTGGACACGTATTTTTTCTTTTGTTAATCAAACAACAAATGACAAAGATTGTCAAAGTTTGGCAGTGGGACTCGTGACGTCACCTCTCTTACAGTAGTCTATACATTTGTATGGCAATTGTGACGTCATACGGAACTTTGACGGACTATATCTTCATCAATTGTGGTTTAATTGACAAAAGAAAAAATACGTGTCTAATATTTTTTGATAGTCTATATGACGGATTAATTTTATTTTTTAGTCATCATGCCAGTTCTAATGCGAGCTTTCTCCCGCTAGACCACGACGAAACCTATCGATAAGATCTACCGTAGCTATATCTCAGTCTGTAATACTGTTTTCTACCTCCCAGTACGTGTCTCGCACCTTCGGAAATTCAGACCGTGTTGCCTTTTTCTCTGGCTAAATTCTTGCTTCAATTTTGCCCGAACCGAAACGCCGCTGATTTTCAACGCTCGTTTTAGAACGTAAAGGTATTTTGTAGTTGTGAATAGTACGGTATTTGGTTTTGAGATTAGGAATAAAGGTACGTAGCTTTTGTTGGGCTTGCGTTTTTGTAAGATTGGGATATTGGGTAGTTACATCGCAAGTGGTTAGACCATTAGAGTATAAAAGTATTATAGGCCGAATCGTACCAGTCGGCGGATGTGAAGTTAGCTACAAGCTGCGCGTAGCCCAATCAACGCGCAACTTTATGTGAGCTTCGGTCAGGACTGGATATTGCGCAGCTTGTAGCTGACTCCACATCTGCCGACTTGAATGATTCGGCCTATAGATTAGTATAAAGTAGGTAAAATACCATGTCCGTGCTAAGAACGTGTAAGGAAATAATCTGCCAAGTACGAGTCGGACTCGCGCAAGAAGGGTTCCGTACTTTATGGGAGCCCTTAAATATTTATTTTATTTTAATTTCATTATTTATTATTAAAGTAAGCATGCAGTTAAATATTCTGTGAAAATTTCAAGCATCTACCTGTTACCATTATTGATATCGAGCGAAAAAATGCTAAAAATTTAGATTTTTTGTATGGGAGCCCCGCTTAAATATTATTTTTATTGTATTTTTAGTATTTGTTGTTATAGCGGCAACGGAAATACATCATGTGTGTAAATGAAATACAGCCTGGAGACAGACAGACAAGCGGACAGCGGAGTCTTAGTAATAGGGTCCCGTTTTTACCCTTTGGGTACGGAACCCTAAAAATCTTTGAATTGAATAGAATGAGAGACTATCTAGACTATTCAGCGTCACCAACCAGCACAGTTCGCACCATACACAGAGCGTTTCAGCATCGGCATAATATGTTCGATGACTAATCCTTACTAATATTATAAATCCGAAAAGTTTGTTGGTTTGTTGGTTTGTTACTCTATCACGCACCAACGGAGCAACGGATTGACTTCATTTTTGGCATAGACATAGTTGAAAAGGCGGAAGGAGCTTTAGGATACTTTTTATCCCGAAAAATTGCATCGTTCCTGTAGGACAGGACAAAAACCATCGAAAGCGAAACTGTCGCCACTATCACAAAGACGCTAAGTGATTAATTCCTCTATGACGCTAATATGGACTAACGAAACGTCACAGCCAAACGTAATTAGATGACAGGTGACATTGTCTGCAGGTAGCATGGCACGGGGACAAATTGTTTTTCCATCATTATATCCCCTTGAAGAGGAAATAAAGTATGGATTGAAAATGACAACTGACATTAAAATTAGATAAAATGTTATTTTCCCTCTGCATGCTACGAGTACATGTTACTATGACGTTTAATACCAGGCCGTCATTTTGTCTGACAATAAAAACATTTTTAAATCTTCTATCATTAGAGGTTTAACATGTTTCTTTATTCTACCTTTATGGTACAGAATCATCATACTTTAATATTATCAATCCGAAAAGTTTGTTGGTTTGTTCCTCTTTGACGCAGCAACGGAGCAAAAGATTGACCTGATTTTTGGTATGGATACATATGGTTTAAAAGACAGAAAGTGATAATAGGATACTTTTTTATCTCGAGAAAATTCGTGATTACCATGGGATAGGACAATACCTGTTTCTCAGCAATGGAGCAACGGATTGACTTGATGTTTGGGGTGGGCATAGTTTGGAAGACGGAAAGTGACATAGGATACTTTCCATCCCGAAAAAATTGTGGTTCCCGTAGGACTTAACAATATTTTTTTCTCAGCAATGGAGCAACTTGCCTTGGCTTATTGCATGAATATACTCGTAGTTTGAAAGACGAAAAGTGACATAGGCCACTTTTTATCGCAAAAACTTTAACAGTTCCCGTAGGATAGGATAAAAACTAAGTGAGCGGGCTGCGGTAGCAGCCGTCTAAACGCCAGAAATAACCTGTCATGGCAAGTTTAGGACGTTCCTACATTTTTCGCACTCCTTCGCGGCACTCAGCACACAGCGCACACAGCGCTAGCCCAGACTCGGGCTCCATAACGGAGCTTGCGCTCTCGCCACAATGACGGAGTGTTTCGGAGCACAAGACACATCGTCATCCACCACTCGGGACTAACCAGTACTGAACGTCAGACAGCATTCCAACGCCCTGGTCCCAGTGCAGCGGGTCAGTCATAGTAGCCCAGCGCCTGCCTCTTCAACTGCAGAGGGCAGTGAGAACGGCCATCGCGATACCGACACCTCTCTTCCCCTGCAGCCCCACTACGTCTGCCAACACGTTGACGGCCTAGCGGAAGGTAGGGTAGGTGGCGGCACCTACACCACCAGTTCCATATATCCCACCGCGGCCCCTAATCCTCGGCTGTCATATCAGAGTCCAGGAAGCAGCCTTGCTTTATGAAACTAAGAAAGGTTATTTCCAGCAAGTAACTGGAGATAGAGAGACAGAAAAGAAGCCACCCAGTGCAGCAGGAGGAGCTGGAGTTCATATGCCTGACAGACGGAGCAGCACCAGAGCAAAATCTTAACCGAAAAATTAACATATTTACAGACGGCAGCAAAATTAAAGGGAAAGTTGGGGCGGCATTATCCATTTGGGATGATGCCGCTGAGAACAGTACCCGCAAGCTGAAATTGGCCGATTGGTGCTCCGTGTACCAGGCCAAGTTATTGGCACTTCTTGAGGGTACCGAAAAAGCAACAATCTTTTGTGACTCCAGGTCTGCACTGGAAACGGTAGTTGGCGTATCTTCCCTCCATCCCTTAGCAGTAAATTCAAAGCTAACATAAATTTACTACAAGCACAAAATAAAATAGTGAAACTTTATTGGATTAAAGCGCACGCGGGGATGGAGGGAAATGAGTGAGCGGACCAGCTAGCAAAGGAAGCAGCACTGCACTCGAAGTGCAGACCTATTTACGATAACAGCCCCGTTTCATTCGTCAAGCGAGAAATCCGAAAGGACTCTCTTGACGAGTGGAACCGGCGGTATCAGAATGGACACACAGCGGCGGTAACCAAAACATATTTTCCGGATGCAAGGGCGGCATACAAGATCGTAAGAGAAATACCACCAGTGGGAATCATAACTCAAGTGCTGACGGGGCATGGTGAGTTTTCCCAATACTTACATCGATTTAAGTTGAGGGAAAGCCCATCGTGCATCTGTGAACCCACAAAAGAGGAGACTCCACTGCACATAATCTTGGAATGCCCAGTTTATGGAAAGCAGATATTTGATTTAGAACAATGTATTATATTGTAATTAGGAACAAGTAGGTATAACTTTGCTGTACCATTGTAATGTTTATTATTACTGCAAACAGCCAAAAACATTGAAATATAGGTATAGTGTTTATTCATTTGTAATTAAGGCCCCTGATGATGTCAGGGATATTTCGCGATATAATAAAAAAAAATCCTCGGATGCAGCCTCGCAAGAGCGGCACTGCAGCCCGCCTAAGTTGCGACACTCCTCATAAGGCATGCAACCTACCGGCCATCCTCTCAGCTGCTTTAGTTAAAAGCGGCTGAACCTCGAGTGCTAGCCTCTAAGCTTCCTTGGGGGAAAAGACCCAAAGAAGAGGGAGACTTCGAGCGCCGCCTTTTCAGCTGTTTCAGACCTCCCCCGCGACAAGGCAGAAATACACTGGGGGTTGTTTATAAACTCCAACCGTAACTTAACCAACAAAAGCATTCCTCTAAGGTATTTTGATATTTGTCGGTTAGCTTAAGTTTCGCAGCCGAAATAAACATAAGCCAAAATCAAAATATAACGCGGGCGAAGCCGCGGGTAAAAGCTAGTTGTTTATAATTAAGTTATAGTAGGCATAGTAGAATATATTGTGTGGTTTTCCTTGTTTGATATATTTCTAGCACGGTCAAGGTATGATAATATGATAGTGTTGTTGTGCGAAAAAGTAACATACGAACGAATAAATCAACAAACTTACTTTAGAATAGATAATATTAATAAAGAAGGACCGTAAAAGACGTAGTATGCGGTCTTGGGTTCAAATCGTGTAGCAATCACAATGTGTCAATTGAGACTTAGACATAATTATATGCCTACAATTCTCACAACACTTGCTTCTCGGTAAAGGAGGAGGTTCTACGTGAGGCCACTTGCACCTATTCGTATAGAAAAAATTGAATGGCGATGATGAATGACAACAAAAATGTAAGAACCGCCACTTCGTTATTTGAGCCACATTAAACTAAATCTACTTAACTATTTTAAACAGAAAATTGTATTCATATAACTTTGTAAAACACACACAGTTCAAAGTTAGCATTTTCTTTGTAAATATTTTCTTTCCATGTATAAAAGCCCAGAGAGCCTGAATTTCCATTTAGTGTGTCACTAAGCGGCTACCGGACAGACATGTAAGTCTATTATGCTACTATCGTACTATCTTATCTGTATTAATAATAAGTTGAGCGTATAAATATATACTGAGTAGACATAAGGATTTTTAAGTAAGTTACGATTACCTGCGTAATGCTTCAGTGCCTCAAGCCAAATGTTACTCTGCCATGAGTCATTACGAATAGCATGTGTGCTATCCGCTGATAGCACACATGCTATTCGTAATGACTTACGACACAAACGTCACTATATGCCACAATTAATAGTAAGCTCTATGTAGCCCAATAAGCTATAGGGAAGGTTTGCTTGGAATCTCTCTGCAAGATCAAATTAAGAGTAATTTAAGATCTGTAGAAAAACGAAAGTGACTAAAATAGCTCATCAGTTTAGCAAGTTGTAATGTTAATGTGTACGTAGCACGGAGAACTGATGAACAATGGGGTCAAAAAGTTCTCGAGTGAAGATCAAATACTGGAAAGAGCAGCGTAGGACGTCCACCCTCAAGGACGAATAACCTCATTAAGACCGCAAGATTGCGCTGGATGCAAGAAACTTCAAGTCAGTCTTATTGGATATCTATAGCTGAAACCTATGTCCAGCTGTGGATGTCCTATTATGAACGAACGAACGTAGGTAGGTTTAGGGACAAAGGATTGTCCTGAGTTTTTTTTTTTTAATTTCGTATAACTTTGCGTTTGACTACACTGAGGTTTCAGGATGAAGTAATACTTAACTATGATGAACTAACAAAAATGTATAAACCATACAAATACGATAATAATTTTCCTTTACCTATTATGTAACCGCATACTAAAGCCTTAGTATTTTTCTACTGAAAAACTTGCATGAATCCACAGCCGTCTTGGCAACAAACAACTTCTTCTGGTCGTAGCAAAAACCTAGGTAAATAGACATATTTTCATGAATAAATTTTGCCTCCTTGCGACAGTAAGTTGGGGAGACCCGCCTTTGGCAGTAAATTGTATTATCTATGACTTGGGTATGAAGTGTGAAATGTGGGAATATGACTCATATCTGGATATTTTTGCGCTAACATGTTTTAGGTCTATTTTATCGTTGACAGGCACGAAATATGACCAAACTATTTTTATATACAGGGTTAACTACTTAAGGTTACCCTGTACTAAGTCGAATGGGAATGAGAAAGTTAAGACCATCATGATGAACAATTTTCCTATGTCATGTTATTTTTTGCTTAAAATAATTATTTATTCTCGAATTCCAGGTTTTCTTATAAAAAAAGATGGTCGTAATCTAATAAAAGAATCAAACAAGATAAAATTTGCTTATCATCAGACATAGCAGTTATTCAGTACAATTGGAACGCAGCCGACGTACATTAGCGATCGGTTAACCATCTCATTAGTGTTTGGGAGATTTGTAATTATGCGCGCGTTGACGTACATTGTTCACTGGATGAGACATCGCTTCTATTGAAGGTAGATAATATATTGTACTAGATTTTGCCCGCGGCTTCGCCCGCATGATATTTCAAGGCCCTACCTTACCACCCTAGGAGGTGGAAAATAAGGAAAACAAAAAAAAAGTTGACATTTGTTCGACTCGACAGTTCTTTTTTGACATATTTTGGAGCGCACGCTAGAATAGCTCGCAGATGGCAGATTTTTTCCTACTTACTTAACACTTATTGTTATAATATGGAAAATTTACGCAATATCATTATACTTTATAGCCTATGTGTTATTCTGATATATAAGCTATATAATAAAATTGCAAAGTTTCATCTCAATTCGTTCGGTAGTTTTTGCGTGAAAGAGTAACAATCATCCATCCATCCATCCATCCTCACAAACTTTCACGTTTATAAAATTAGTAGGATTCTTATAACTATTTAAGCTTCTATAAATGTAGATACTGCAAAGACACTCTACTACTTGGTTACTTCCACTTAACTCCACAAGTTGGTCTATTGGTAGCCTAAGTGGAATGTGTATATTTTTTGACTCTCAAAAAGGAGGAGGTCCTATGTTCGTGTCTATGTTTTTTTTTTTGTTTGTTCATCGATAACTTCGCCAATTGTGAACCGAATAGTAAAAATTCTTTTTTATTTTAAAAGGGTATATCCCTTCCGAGGTGATCCCATTTAAATTTTACAGAAAATGGCTGAGCCGTTTTTGATAAATCGACAATAATGTAAACAATTCGAGCGAAATATTCGATTTTTGTACTCGATGGATGGCAGTTTTGCCATTTTTTGCGAAACATAATTATTATTGTTTTTATGTAAAATAGGGCTATATTTAGCCACCAACTCTCCTGATGGAAAGCGAAGTTTTATCCAAAGATGAAATATTAGTCCTAGAAGATATCTATTCACTCTTGACTTGAAGATCATCTTGATCCAAATTGTAATAGTCAGAAAACAATGACGGAGACAGGACATTCCAATCCCTGGCGGTACGCGTTATGACAAAAGAAGCAAATCGCTTTGTACGAGCAGGTGGTATGCCGACTATGTAGAGATGGTATTCAAGCGACTTCCGGCTTGTTCTGTTCTGAAAAGAAGATGAAAGAATAAGGTCATGGAGCTTGACAGCACTCACTGAAATGGAGCCTAAAAAAATTGCCAAACACGCTACTTTACACAAAAAGCTTCCCAACTAATAAGCCTAGAATACAGTTTCAGGCTTTTTTAGTTTGGCAGTGAATCCCCGATTAGCTGCACCACACGGCACGACATTCAATCGAATATAAAGCTTCGAGTTGGTATTTAGCTGATCAATCAAAAAGGTGGCTGCAGTACTCCAAACACGATTCCTATCTTCTCATGATTATTGTTATCTTCTTTATAACATTTAAAATAGGCCGCTTAGTTAGCGTACGCCTACGATCGATATGAGCCGTAGGATGTCTACTGCTGGTCCATATAGACTTCCTCCGAGACGTTGAAACTGTTGCTTCTATCTTGATTAGATTACCATTTCGGCGGATGTTCTACGCTGTGCTTGCTAGTATGTGGTCATCACTTAAGAACTTTGCAAAATTATCGACAATCCGTTATATATTCTTTGTGCCTTGCCAATTGTTTCTTTAACTTACTAGCCCGTTAAGCTGTCTGATTCTTCTTTCCGTTTCATAAAAAAAACATCGCGCTGTGTACTTAGCTTCTTCAGACATTTTCATATTATTTGAGAACTAAGTAATAGAATTTACTACGAACCTAAAGCGTAGTTCGGTAGGTACAAATATGGGATATGTGCTGGAAGTCAATATCACAAGTCTTGACCTAAATCCTCGATTTCATATTGCGTAGCTGAGATTAGAACCGATCATTGGAAACCAGGAAATGATAGAGGGTTAACTTATGCTACGTTAACTTAAGTAAGTAAAGTCAATCCGTACAAGCTGGGTGTCTTGCCCTGGAGTCAAAGTTTTTGAGCCACCTGAAAGCCATTGTTTAGCCATGTCAAAATATAGCTAAACAACCGGTCTCTACAAATTTACGTGGCATCCGTGCCACGGTAGCGATCAGTTAGACAGAACCTGCGATCCGACGACTAGCCGTGTTGAGCGGTATGCAAATTGCCTCACGATGTTTTCCTTCACTGAAAAGCCAGTGGAGTGAAATTCCGTAGGTACGTAAGTTCCAAAGATACTTGCTGCTACGGGTTTGGGATTTGAACCCACGACCTCACGATTGTAGGTCCGGCTGGTGTAACTACCACTAGACTTGGATTAAGAGAGTATGTATTGTATCAGCCTTTTTAATAGTCCACTGCAGGACGTCAGCTTACCCACAAAGGGTGATTGGGCCATATCCACCATGCTAAAAGCCGTGGTGGTCTAGTGGTAATGACACTGGCCTTACAATCGTGAGGTCGCGGGTTCAAATCCCGGCCCCGTACAAATGATTTCTTCGGAATTTATGTACGGAATTTCACACCACTGGCTTTTCGGTAAAGGAAAACATCGTGAGGCAACCTGCATACGTGCGTAGAAGAAATTCAATGGCGTATGTGGATTCACCAACCCGCACTGGGCCAGCGTGGTGGATATTAAGAGCCCCACTTACCATAAATAAAAGTTGTATCTCTTACTTATTTTCATCCGTGCGATCGCCGACTCAAACGTTAAGAGTAGGAACAAATATTTGGTCTTCATACAAAGGCTTGCCTTTTGAAGTAAAACTGATCTCATCTGAGTCTGGACGGTATTAGACTGAACAAGGTCGAGGGTCGAGTGGCTTTTTATTGTACTTGTAGAAAAATAGTCCAGTAAATATTTTAACGCTTATTTTTAAGGTCAAAATCTGTAATGTGTTTACTCATATTACTACTCTTCTTTGTCTTTTAATAGTCCACTGGTGAAGATAGGACTACTCACGATGAGAGATTAGGTCATATTTATACGTTTTTATTAATTTTTAACGCGAATAAGTCGGCTTGAACCCCAACTTGATCGATGGTAAGCTACATTGCGCATTGTGGTCGAAAATGAAGCTCGCAAACTTATTTAGAATACACCTCTTCACTTTAACTTTGAAAAACTTCAAATTGTATTCTCTTCTCAATTTTTTTGAAATTTACAGATAAAGTACTCCTTGTAAATTACAAAAACAAAAGTGGCCAGGATCAGGTAGTGTTTAAAAAAAATTCAAGAGGTTATGAGGTACATGAATCTTTAATTCAAGATAGCGGCCAGTTTAGGCACGAAATTGCATCGTTTGATTTTTACCTTGGTTTTTAGTTGATTTAATTTTAACACTAGAATTTAGAATAGAAATGCTAGTAAATACATCTTATCAGTAGTATAACACGATTTCATACCAAAGTTGGACCAGATTAGTCGACGGCCCCCCTCTGTCAGAGAGCTTTATATTGGATAGCTACAAAAATGTCCAAAACGTATTGCAAGTGGATTTTTCTCGATCACCATGTGTAACTAACTCCTAATTGCGACGAAATGTAAAAAAAAGTGCTACGTTATTTTAGTAAAAATGAAAATTTCCAAAAATTCAAGTCTAAGGTGTATTTTTTTTTTTTAATTTTTGTAAAATGCAAAATTGTGTATTATTCTGTATTTCTTACAGCTACATAAATAAAACTATTTTAGATAACTAGTATGTATCACCTCATCAACGAAATTGTTTATTCATTCATTTTTATTTTATAACTTAGAACCATTTTAAAAAGGCCTGGCCACGAGTGCACTTGTGTAAAAGAGTGAGCGTGAGTACACTAAAGTTAACTGACAACCAATATTTCGCCGTACTACAAACGGTAAAGATTAAAGTTAACCAGCGTTACGGAACGTTTAGTGCAAACAGAAAATAAATAAATATTAGGTGACATCTTACACACGATCTCTGACCCCAAATTAAACATAGCTTGTGATTTGGCTGCCAGAGACTGATATACTACATATACATATTTAAATACATACTTATATAGATAGTACCTTAACACCCAGACACAGAGCAAACACCTATGTTCATCACACAAAGGTTTGCCCTGGGTGGGGATCGAACCCACGCCTCTTTGACCCAGAAGTCAGGGTCACTAACCACTGAGCCACCGAAGCAGTCAAAATATTTTCAATTTCTCTGCACTTGAGCCCCAAAACACAGGCCATACACATAGTTTAGGGCTGGAAATATCTTGCACTATATTTTACCGAGAATACACAAGTAGTACATTATTTATGTACATTTTGAAAACTCTCTCAATCTTTCTCTTACTCTGTGATTTTTACCCAATAAGCTACTGTATTCTTGGTAAAATTGATTAAAAGGGGTTTTCTGCAAAATAAATTATCTTTACTTTTACTATACCACTTCGGGACAACTAAATCCGTGTTGAAGTCAATGATACAGGAATGCTATTACGGCTGCTGGGCCACATTGTCACGTGTTTGCTAAATGATTAATAGACGTTTTAGACAACATGTACGGGATTAGACACGGATGTTTGAGATTTGACATAGGCGTGAGGTAATTGGATATCGGATGTTTCGTTGTTTGGAGTTGTGATGACAACCATAACCGATAACCGTGATTTTAACTTAGCAGAAGCTTAGTTAAAATCTTAATTTGCAGAAAATTAGCTAGTAGTTAGTTAAATTAGCTAGCTAGAACAGTAGACATCGCGGCACATCTCTTTAACTGAATCTCCCTACGAACAAATATCTTTAGAGTCACAATCGTGCAAAAGAAGTATCCGAACCAAAACTCTGCCCAAGCTACGTAAGCGTAGTGGGCAGGCTTTTTAGTTGGTCGTAATGATATTGCAAGCCGACTACAACGCCGCGCGATGCGAGATTCAAGAAAACGGGTCATTGTGAACTATTTATAATGTAAAAAATATCTAATTCGGTATGTACGACGGAGCTCGGACATTTTTTACTACTTTCACTAAGGGACTATGGCTCTGTAGATATTTGCTCGAAGGGATCTTCATAAGCCTATATCTTTGCTCGCTCTTGACTAATCTGATCCATACTCGCAGATCTTGTTAGGATTTAGATACTTAACAATCTTGCTAAATATTTTTGAAATCGGTACATAAAAACAGCGACAGAAAATGTCCCCTCTTTTTGAGGGAAACACTTACTCTTGTAATCAAAAACTGGACGACGAAAAAAAATCCATTAATATAGAACCTGTGTACCGAATTTCGTAGAGATTCCTTAAAAGATGCAACCAACACAGAAAAAGCCGGAAGTCGCATAAATACCATCTCTACATAGTCGACGTACCACCTGCTCGTACTAAGCGATTCGCTTCTTCCTTCAAAATGCGGACCGCCAGGGATTGGAATGCCCTGCCTCCGTCATTGTTTCCTGACAATTACAATTTGGATATCTTCAAGTCAAGAGTGAATATGTATCTTCTAGGTCTACGTACTCCATTTTCGGCTACAACTTCGCGTTCCACCAACGCGAGTTGGTGGCCAAATGTAGCCCTATTCTACATTAAAAAAAACCGGTAAAGTAAATCAAGACCCGAATAATTGGTCACAGAAAAAAGCTCCGACTATAAGTTTGATCACCATATTACAGAGTTGCAAATGCAACGTTTAAACGTTCGTTCATAATATTACCTATGTCATTCATGTCAAGTTTATCCATCCATCCATCTCCCGTAGGACGTCCACTGCTGGACATAGGCATCCCCCATGGATTTCCAATAAAGCCGGTTGGAAGCGGCCTGCATCCAGAGCGTTCCTGCGATCTTTATTATATCGTCAGTCCAGCTAGTCGGAGGACGTCCTACGCTGCGCTTGCTGGTCCGTGATCTCCATTCGAGAACTTTACGGCCCCATTGGCCATCCGTTCTTCGAACTATGTGCCCTGCCCATTGCCACTTTAACGTTATGTCAAGGTATGTCGTTGATTTCATCGCAGTTTCCTAATTTATGAGTTTATAACGCTCTTTTACAGTGATTTTGCCTTCAGACGAGTTTTGAATTTGAAAGATCGTCAAAAAAATTATAGGTGCTACGCCAATCAACATAACTCGTTTTCAGTTACATTATTTTCATCATCAATTCAGCCATAGGACGTCCACAGCTGGACATAGACCTCCTCTATAAATCTTCGACAAGATAAGTTGGAAGCGGTTGATATCCAGCAAAAGTTACACTAAATACTTTGCTGAATTTCTCATTAGGCATTTTCATATTCTAATCGTAATTTTCTTGGGTTTATAAATAGCGCACAATTTGTTTCCGTATTTACAATGTAAATACAGAATGTGAATCGTGTACATTTTTACAACATATTTACCTGATCTCTTTTCCTTTAAATGAAACGTACACTCGTAAATTCAAATTTATAAATACTTTTTGCATTACAAAATACCAGATGCCGAGAGCATATAAAGCACATTGTTTTCTCTTCATACTTTTCGTGTTACGCTTAGAATTCGATCCTCATTACAATGTGCTACCAAAATATCAGTATGGACTCTTGGACTGTGAATTTATTATGTTTTCATAAATCGAAATCAGTTTATTAAATATTTACACGGCAAGAAAGTTACATCCCACAAAAAATATTTTCATGTAAAATGGACCCAAGATAAGACTACAAGTTCGCACTATCAAAATGTTATCAGACCTCAAATAGAGCCAAGGTTCTAACTGACTGCCTCGGTGGTTCAGTGGTTAGTGAACCTGATTTCTGGATCAAAGAGGCGTGGTTTCGATCCCCACCCAGGGCAAGTATTTATGTGATGAACATAGGTGTTTGCTCTATGTCTGGGTGTTATTTAGGTATCACTACATTGTATAAAATAAAGTCGCTTTTTGTCTGTTTGTTTGTCTGTATGCTTAAATCTTTAAAACTACGCAACGGATTTTGATGCGGTTTTTTTAATGGATAGAGTGATTCAAGAGGAAGGTTTATATGTATAATACACCTGTGCGAAGCCGGGGCGGGTCGCTAGTTATCTATATAAGTATGTATTTAAAGTATGTATTTGTATAGTATATCAGTCTCTGGCAACCATATCACAAGCTTTGCTTAGTTTGGGGTCAGAGACCGTGTGTAAGATGTCCCCAATATTTATTTATTATTTATTAACTACACGACTTATCTCTACAAGCTCTTACTTCACACACTCTATACCATAGTCGGTATATTATGAGGCTTGGCTGTTTTGCGTTTCTTTAAGTGGGCGTAAGGTGAAGATTTATTTACTGTTCATTAATGTTCTGTCATTCAAATAGTTTTTAAAGCAACGAAACGGCTAAGCCACACATAATGAATAAAGCGTATCTAACATTTTCTAAATCCAAGAAATGAGGGTTCAAAAAATCGACTAAACGCTTTGAGAAAAGGTAGGTGCCCTTGCGCGTCGCTGGGCTCGTTTTGGCGGGGGCACTACCGAGTCCCCGCATTACGACAAAGCTTATTACATATGCTAGACATTAAGAACTATCAATTGAAATAAAAAAAAAAATACTGGCTATAAAAATTCATTTACAGTTTGATTAAGTATTCGTTACAGCGAAGCTAAGCAACGTTCAGCACGGTAAGTCACCGGTGACTGCGGGTGGCATTTACAGCTGTGCGCTACCGTGGAATGGATGACACGTTAAATTGTAGGTCCCGGTTGTTTTAACCGTTCAGAGGCCTTCAGACGGGTTAGAAACTCTGATACCAAGGCCTATACGTACTTACTTACAAATTATTAACAGGCGATTTACTTGTTTTTTTATTGCGTTTCATTGCTAGAGATCAAAGTGTAAACTGCGATAAGCATAATCAAACAACCGTCCACGAATAAGTACAAGTAATAGCTTCATTAGCGTAAAAACAGCCAAGCAAGTGATTGTTGTTACTGTAGGTAGGTAGGTATGTGTCACCATCTTTAGTGGTTCATGCAAATACAAATTGATATTTGATCATAGAAACAATATAAGTGTGGGTCTTGCACATTTTTGACCGACGAAACGGATGAGGTAGGTACTCAATTCTACGAGTTTATTTATTTTTTTAATGTATATTATATATCCCAAAAAAAACATGGCATGTAAAAAGTACAACAAGTCGAGCAACAATTCTTCAGTAAAAAGTAGTGAGATCAAAATGTAAGCACAAGTCGGTTTATTCATTCAGTATTTATCTATGAGAGCATCAAAGTTGTAAGTATGCGCCCAGATTCTGCCATGGGGGCAGAATCTGGGGCGGAATCTGGAATACAAGTATTGAATGAATAAACCGACTTGTGCTTACATTTTGATCTCACTACTTTTTACTGAAAATTGTTGCTCGACTTGTTGTACTTTTTGTTTTTGTTGGGATCTCACTTCTTTTTGTTAGTGATGGTTCATCACCATACCGTTACGTTGCTCTACCCTGTCCCTACCCTGCCCTCTACGGCGCCCCCACCGCAGCCCTACTGATTCCCCACCGAGCCCCTATAAATCCCCCGCTGCGCCCCCACCACGCCCCCACTGAGTCCCTACCGCGCTGCCACCGCGGCCCCACTGATTCCACACTGAGGCCCTATCAATCCCATACTGCGCCCCCATCAGGCTCCCACCGTGGCTCCACTGAGTACCCACTAAACCTCCACCACACCCCTACCGTGTTCCCACCGCGGTCTTACTGAGTTCCCAATGCGCCCCCACCGCGGCGCCACTGAGTCCTTACCGAGCCCCCATCAAGCCACCACTGAGGCCCTATCACGCCCCCACCAAGGGTCCACTGAGTCCCCACCAAACCCTCGCTGCGCTCCCACCGCAGCCCCACTTATTCTTCACCGCGCTCCCACTGCGGCACCAATGATTCCCCAACGAGACCCCACTAAGGCCCCACCGAGTTCCCATCAAGCCCCCACCGAGGTTCCATCAAGCCCCCACTGTACTCTCACCGTGGCCCCACTGCGTCCCCACCAAGCCCCCACTGCGCCCCCATCACGCTCCCACTGTAGATCCACTGAGTCCCCACCATGCCTCCACCGCACTCACACTGAGTTCACTGAGCCCCCATCAAGCCGCCACTGCGCCCCCACCGCAGCCCCACTTATTCTTCACCGCGCTCCCACTGCGGCCCCACTGATTCCCCAACGAGCCTCATTTAGCCCCCACCGAGTTCCCATCAAGCCCCCACTGTACTCTCACCGTAGCCCCACTGCGTCCCCACCAAGCCCCCACTGCGCCCCCATCACGCTCCAACTGTAGCTCCACTGAGTCCCCACCAAGCCCCCACTGCGCCCCCATCACGCTCCCACTGTAGCTCCACTGAGTTCCCACCGAGCCCCCATCAAGCCCCCACTGAGTCTTCACCGTATCCCTCCCGCCAAGCCCCCACGATGCCCGTAAAATACCCGCACCACGCCCGCACTACGTATCCACCACGTCCCCACCACGCCAGCACCACGCCGCCATGCGCCACCGCGCTCCCTACCCTATTACTCGTAGTCTACCCCTGCCCTACCCTTGCCCTAGAGATTCAAAATTTGAATCTAGCAGGGACATATACTGAAACCGAAGTCAAAACAGCAAAGTTTTCTTGGTAATCACCTATTTGTTTTTGTTGGGATCTCACTTCTTTTTGTTAGTGATGCTAAAAACTATTTCTTGTTCTCGTTAGTTAATATTCGTGCATGGTTGCCTGGAAGAAATCGCCATGGGTGATAGGGCCGCCAATTTATAACCATGTTTAGTCCTTAGTGTGTACATATTGTTTAATTATTGTTTATGGTTATGAATAAAGAGTTTTGTCTGTCTGTCTGTCTGTCTGTCTGTCTATTTCACGTACTACAATTAGGATTACAAACTTATTTGTGTAGATACTAAAATAGCAAAACTAGACCAAAATTAAAGTATGTTTAATTTTTTCCTTGCTATTTAGGCTAAATGTTAACGGTCATCAAAATTACAAGCTTGTGTGTCTGCCAGAAGTACCTTAGAATTATGATGATCGTTGAGTGAGTGTATATATGAGTATGTCAGTGACAAAATCAAAGAACTTTGAGTAGCAATAATTCTTAAATGACTGGTTCGATTTTAATGAAATTAAGAAACATTCTTTGTTATCTGACGTTCTCTTGATAGTAAAAAAATCAGACGTCTAGTTTTATCCAGACCAAAATTACAGGGGGTTTAAAATGGTTTGGATGGCTTCGGGAAAAGTATGCTTACGGCTGTGCTCAACTTGTTCGGGTGCACTGCCGTGCACCCAGATGCTCAACATGTTCGGGTGCACTGCCGTGCACCCAGATACGCATAACTTCTTACACAGTAGTCCGATTTTGATCAATCTTTTTACATTGGAAAGAATATACTTCAAAATTGGTTCCATTTAAATTTCATTGAAATTGGCATAGCCATTTTTGATATTTCAACAAAAATGCTACATTGATCTGTACGAAATATTCGCGAATTCAGTACACGGTTGAATTCGGTCATGCCATTTTTTGCAAAAAAACAACTATAAGTTAAATATATGTAACACAGATTTAACTCACGCTATACTTAGTAGATAACAACGGCTACGAGTATTACTCCAATTTGGAAAACTATCGCCAAATGCAGTCGAAATTATAGGTAACGTCTCTCTCTTAATGAGTAATACCTGTGTTATATTTTATCTTACAAGTTTATATCCTTCATAGCTTGTCTCATTCCACCTCAAAGCTTCAAAATCTGAGGAGCTCTGTTTTTTTTTCTTTATTCATATGGAGAGGAGTTTCTAACACATTCACACACATACATACCTACATAGTACGTCACACGTCAAACTTATGACACCGCGTCGTTTTTGCGTCGGGGATGAAAATAAGGAATAAGGTGCCCATACTTACTGGGTTTATATAGTAGCGGCTTATTATATCAAAACAAAAGAATATCAAATTTAATTAACAAAAAACAGATGAAGCTCTCGCTTTACGTTCGCTCGTCGTTTTATTTGGCATGACAAAAATAAATAGGGATAAAAAGAATCTACGTATTATCATACCTGTTTGTATTTTTATATTCTTACGGCATCATAGTGTTGAAAACAGAAATATTGGTGTTAGCACTGAAATTACAATTAAACTGAGCATATTTCCATACGACAGTTTTTTTTTAAATATAATGGAACCTCGGAGTTTTTGACGTGATGACGTCTTATAAATCGACGAACGCCAGCTGCACGCACCAAAAACATACTAACTTTATTATAGTTGTTCCTAGCAATTATTGTAATTTCTCATAAATTAATGATTTCATGCTAAGCCATCCTTCTAGATAAATTATTTATGTAGTTAACGTACGAAAAAGCGAAGTAATACGTGATTAGAAATGTATCTTTCTTGGATATTCCCCCTACTTAATATTTAATCCGTTATTGTCAATAATTATTATGATGTAACTTTTAAAAGGAGACTTTAGCCTGCAAAACGAATGATTATTATTAAGATAAATTGTTGCTTAGTCTATTAACGCTGAGTTTTCAAATTATGTAATTATTTTATGTTAAAAAAGATATTTAATAATCGGCCAAGTACGAGTAGGACTCGCGCACGAAGGGTTCCGTACTGTATGGGAGCCCCCCTTAAATATTTATTTTATTTAAATTTTATTATTTATTATTGAAGTGAATATAAAACTAAATATTCTGTGAAAATTTCAAGCATTTACCTATTACCATTAATATAGAGCGAAAAACGTCTAAAAATCAGGTTTGTTGTATTGGAGCCCCCCTTAAATATTTATTTTATTTGTTGTTATAGCGGCAACAGAAACAAATCATCTGTGAAAATTTCAGCTGCCTAGCTATCATGGTTCATGAGATACAGCCCGGTGACTGACGGACAGACAGCCAGACGGACAGACGGACATCGAAGTCTTAGTAATGGGTCCCGTTTTTCCCTTTGGGTACGGAACCCTAAAAACAATCAAGTTACTAAAAATGCCTCGTTTCGACGACGAGTCGAGCGTACAAGCGAAAGCGCGGAACAAGCGATAGAGAGGCATGATCGACCTAAGCTTACGGCTTGTTTCAGTTGTTGATTCAACAATGTTTTCTCATGACGTTATTACGTAAAATTGTCGGCCGTAAACTGACTTTACATAGGCATATGATATGTTTGCGTTAGACCACAATATCCAGCCTGACGTTAAGCAAAGTTTGACACATTTTTATGACAAATTATTGTTTAAACCTGAAATCGAATAATCTGTGACAAAATAAATGAAACATCTTGGGAACATCAGATGTATTTTGAAATTTTAGGGATAATCCCATAGTAAAGGCTACTCTTATACAGGGTTATCCAGAAATGATGTACTAAGCCGAAAAGAGGCAATTAGGACCGTCACTACGAACAACTTTTACTATTAGTCAATTAACTCAAAATTCGAGAGAGAAAATCACAGCTGTTTCATACATTTTGTCGATTCCGAGCTGCAATTGTGAATGTCCGGCGGCTGATTTTCATTTCGTATTTTGAATTGGCCCCATATTAATCACCCTCTTTGGTTTATTAATGGGCCAGCAGATAACCCTGTACCTCAAAATAATATCTGTCGTCTAAAAATAAACCCTAAATAGATGTAAGCTTAGGCCATAATCTTAGTCGTTTAATTCGTTCTCGAGTAGGTAAACAAAATTATATGTACAAAGTATACAAGCTTAATGCACTTTATTAAAAAAACACCCCTCAGGGAGCTAATGCCCCTACATCAGACGTTTTAATAATGCACGTCAATATGAATATTATACTAGTCTATTGCTCATCTACTGCAAAATGGACGGAGAAATAGACAATACGAATTTCGAGTAAGGGTAAATAAGTATACCTATAAAGCGGTATAATACCGATATTATTTGACTACCTCGGTGGCTTAATGGTTAGTGACCCTGACTTCTGGATCAAAGAGGTGTGGGTTCGATTCCCACCCAGGGCAAGCATTAAAGTGATGAACAAAGGTGTTTTCTCTGTGTCTGGGTGTTATTTAGATACCATCTATATTTGTATGTATATAAAAAATATGTATATGTAGTTATCAGTCTCTGGCAGCCATATCACAAGCTTTGCTTAGTTTGGGGTCAGAGACCGTGTGTAAGATGTCCCCTAATATTTATTTATTTATTGTAGTAGCGCTCATAGCGTAATTTGACAAGGTGTTTGTTAGAGATCATCGAAGTTAAGCAACGTTCGGCATGGTCAGTTTTTGGAGGGATGACCGCGGGAGGCATTTACAACTGAGCGCTACCGTGGCTCGGATGACTCGTTAAATTGTAGGTTCCTGTTGTTTTAACCGTTTAACCATGTCAGAGGCCTTCAGTCGGTTTAAAAACTTGGCCACCAGGGCTTGCTACCCGGCCTTTACAAACTAAGGTTAAGTACCTTAGTTCGTAAAGGCTTTACCATTATTAGGCCCAATTTTAAAGGCGCTATCGTAAATTTAATAGCAACGTAAAATAGTTTTCTCTCCATCAAATGCATACAGTGAAAAAGAAACAGGGCTACTCTAAATTGCTATTAGACTTACAATGGTGCTTCTAAAATTGGACCGATTTAAACTTTAATTGTAAACCTTCGATTAGGTAATCGACACTTTTTTTTTCGAAATGTTTCTTTAATGAACCTGACCGACGATATACCGGGTATAAAATGTACCGGTTTTGATACGTTTACTCGGTCCTTTGCAAACAAAATACGAAATTACGAACAGCAAGATAGTGAGCTTAGTACTTATGTTTTCATTTTAGAAAATAAAACGAAAGCTTGTGTTTATACTTTCTTTACAACGGATTTGTTGCTTACTTTTAGTGCTGGAGAATATAAAGTGTAATAAGAGCGAAGTTTCGGTTTTAGTACTTTATTTTATAGTTGTTTCATAAAATTATTTCTTGATACTATAGATCTTATTTGAATAATAAAAATGAACAATGAATTGTAGTAGTCTTTTAGTTGTCTTTAGTTAGTGATGTTGTATTTTATGATGAGTAGATAAAGTTTTTATGGGCTGAATAGAGTTTGCTCTGTACAAAGCATCTTCTCCAATTTCATTAATCTGAAAATGTTTATTGGTTTGTTTGTTATTTTTAACAGACTTTCAAAAAGGAGGATATTCTACGTTCGTCTGTATAATTTTTTTTTGTGTTTGTTCATCGATGATTTCGCCAATTCTGAACCGAATCGAAAAAATATTTTTAGTTCGAAAGGGTATCCTCCAAAGGTGGTCCCGTTCAAATTTAAATGAAATCGGCTGAGCCGTTTTTGAAAAGTCAACAATAATATAAACAATTCGAGCGAAATATTCGAATTTTGTACAAGATGGGCGGCGGTTTTGCCATTTTTTGGGAAAAATAATTATATTTTACGCACTAACGGAACGCAAACGGATATAGATTAAAAGTCGGGACACAAGTATTCGGAAGAATTATAAATTCGTTTCCAGAATAAAAAGTACACAATGATACTCTCTGATTTTTAAAATGTTTTACCGTTGCTGCGTGAAAGAATAATAATAAAATGAAAAAACACACTTTCGCATTTAAAATATTAGTAGGGATAAAATTTGCGTCATGACAAAAGACTTATTGTTGCAGAAATAGAGAGTTAATTAAGTAGGTATAATTAGAGCTTTTTAAAGTTGAAGGTATCGAGAAGGTTCTCAATTATGTTTCAATTATAACTCCATTTTTATATATATGTTTAATTAGATATTTTACATAAAATCAACAAATCAAAAAATCAATCAATCAACTTGTTTGATTTTTTCAGACATTTATTTCTTCCTACCCAAGAAATCAAGGTCTAAAAAAATCAATCACAGGCTCAAGTCGTGCTGTAAAAATTCAAGTTAATAAAATGTAAATGAAGGAATGGCGCTGTGAACTTCTCGAAAAATCGCGCAACTTTTCCTTAAAGATTTATTGGCAGGAGCCGCCAGGAGCGAAGGTGCACTGACTTGGATTTTGTAATAAAATTTGGCCAAAAACGCACAGATTCGCGAGATAAAAATGAAATATTAACCCACTAATATTATAAAATTGACCTATGACTAGTTGATACTAATAAAAGCATTAGTATGTTGTCATGAAATAAGTAGAATGCCCTGATGAAACCGATACGTAGCTGAGCGGTTAAAACGAAATAACACTACAGAAAAATGTTTATTGTTCATCTTTATTACTCCAATAAACACCGGCCGGGGTGGCAAACGGATAAAGATACAAACGTTTTAAAAATATACGTCTGAAGATCTAGTATTCCCTAACTTGTCTAGCTATTTAAAAAAGCTGTTGCTCTATTATCACTACAAACTTTATTCTACGGATGAGAACAAATAAATAATTTGAACACCAGTTAAAACGTTAAGCGTTTTTTTTTTTTTTTATTCCGTATAAATTTGCGTTTGACTACATACTGCCTGATGTTGAGCAGATATACGGTCTAGGGTGTAGCTCGCTTACCTAGAAAATACCTATTTACTCGGGATTTGAAGATACCCACGTTGTACTTTAGCGGAAAGACAGACCCTGGTAAAGCGTTCCATATTCTGAGTGTTGGTATGAGGAATGAGGATTCGAAATGCTTGGTTCTAAAGCGCGGAATGTCCACCATAGAAGGGTGGCACCAGATAGTGCAACTCGTGGGCGCACTCTTCAAAGTGTATCCGATAAAAGGCTGATAAACACGGTAAGTACCTTATGTCGATGCTCGAGACTTTACAGCTGCGACAATTTAATTTGCGGTTTTATCTTACAATTTTAATGCAAAAGATTTTTTGGGATATTAATTTTATCATAGAGATATCAATCCGGACCTCTCCCCTAAATACCATGGGTGCCATGGGAGCAGCCGCCGTTCTATTTAATTAAGTCGTTAAAAATGCTGCTTTAGACAGGAATTTAAATTAATTTTTAAGGAAGTCGCGTGTTTTTATTCCATTATAATGAAACAAAATGCACGCATTTGTTTATGATTGTTCTGTATAATTGTATGTACGAGTTTACTTGAAGGGAGGGTTTTTGTATGCAAACAAATGTAAATTTCGTCAATTAATTACGGTCGAGTTTTCATTTTGCGTTTTTGCGTTGTAGCCATTTGGTGCTAAATAATTATTTTTGGAAGATATAAATAGGTAGTGAGTTTTTCAATATGGCGGTCAAAAATAAAATTGTGATAATAGCTTTGCCATTTTGTAATCATTTGGAAGTACAATATGTTATTTATTAACTTTTTGTACTATATAGGAGCATATAATGTTTCGCCAAAAATGGCACAACCGATTTTAATCGTGTATGAAATTCGAATAGTTCGCTCGAATATTTATCTCTAACATATTTCGATTTTTCAAAACAGCCCAGCCGATTTTGTTAAATTTAAGCGGAAACATTTCTGAAGAATGATAGCTACCAATAACAAATAATATATAAAAACTTAAATTAAAAATTTAAAAAACCCCCGACACAAAAACCTACCTTTGTAGAAATTTGGTTCTTCCATCCCCACTTTAACCCACCATTACTCTTAAACGGCTCATTCGATTTTTATAAAACATAGCCAAGAACACTCTCGACTAAGTCTCCTTTCATCAAAAAAAAAACTAAACTGAAATCGGTTCAGTGGTTCGCGCGCCAGTGGTTCAGTGATGCCACAGACAGACAGACAGACAGACACACAGACAAACAGACACGTCAAACTTATAACACCCCTCTTTTGTGTCGGGGGTTAAAAAAAGCATGAAAATCAGTTTATACTTAGCTGAGTAATCGCGTAACATATGTGTACATACAAAAACATACAGATGAATTGATAACCTCTTTTTGTGAAGTCAGTTAAATGAAATGAAATCATTGTTATCATTTAGCCTCATCGTTTAAAAATAACCCATTTTTTTTATTAATTCTGAAAATACGTAAACACATACGAATGTAAATACGTAGACCGCTGCATGCAGAATGTAACCAGCCCGGAAATAATTGCATTTCGTCAAACTTATACAAAATGCATGAGACCTGTGCAATAAGCGAAATTGGCTGTGCCATACAACGTGTACCGACATCACAATGTAATGTTATTCCAGACTCATAGTTTTGCCTATTTTAGGGTTCCATACCCAAAGGGTATGGTATTTGGGTGGACAGACAGACGGACAGCGGGGTCTTAATAAGAGACTAAGACCCGCTGCCCGTCTGTCTGTCCGCATGTCCGCCACCTCTCTGCGAGATCGAATCAGAAATGAGTAGATTCGCAAAAGAACCAAAGTTACCGACATAGCCCAGAGGATTGGCAAGTTAAAATGACAATGGGCAGGACACAGAGCGCGGAGGACTGATGACCGATGGGGTCGAAAAGTTCTCGAGTGGAGACCACGTACCGGCAAGCGCAGCGTAGGACGTCCACCCACAAGGTGGACTGATGACCTCATTAAGACCGCAGGGTCACGCTGGATGCAAGCCGCTACCAACTGGTCTTATTGGAGGTCCTTAATTCTTCCCACCACCCACAGTTTCAACTGTAACTGTGGGTGTGTACTGTGGGTGTAACTTTTCAACGAAAAGTTAGAATTTTGTTTTTTAATTTTTTTTACACAAACCTTGTCCTGGCTATAACAAACACAATAAAAAAAGAATTAGCGAAATCGGATCAGCCGTTCTGAAGCCGTTCGCGTACAAACATTTCGCAGATTAATTTTTTATATTTAGATTGCTTATAAAAAATCATTATTATATATCTATGTATTTTAATAAAGCCATGCTATTAATAATTTAATTAATTTCCGGCAATTTATCAAAGCAAATAATTTAATTTACTTTATTATACTGTTGTGCAAATACTCTGAGTTAGTATGTACCAAACAATCAAAAACGGACAATTGAATAATAATTGTGTATTATTTTCTCTATGACATGGCGTAATAGTAGTTTATGCAACAGCTGTCATATAATGAAGGGTATTAAAACACGAGTGTGAGTTTATGAAACGAGCGCAGCGAGTTTCATAATAGTAACGAGTGTTTTAATACCCGTGTTATATGCAGTTGCATACACTACTTTATCTTCACTAATAAAAATAAAAAATAAAAACATATTGCGAAACATTACATTCACGCGTACGTGTATTGTCACAGTAAACTTGGCGCCATTAAAATCTAACCAATGAGAGCGCAGCTGCGCGCGCAGGGTCAATCAGGAGCGAGCGCGCGCTGTTCTTTTTTTATTTCATTGGCACAAGATCTTACCAAAGAGTTTTGTGTATGTAAGTATAGTAGTTTCGACGAAGTTTTCACGTATAACCCAACTGTTTTCAAAAGCCAGCCTAATATCAAAATTTTATACAACTTGTCTGAGGATTTTGACATAAGGCTCGCCAGGTTAATTGGTCGCGTTTTATTGATGTTATAATGAGATTTTACGATATCAATGTAGATATTATAACATCATGTCAAATTGCTTAAATTGAGTGTTTTGTTGTCTGCGCTATAACAGTAGTCATTATAAGTCAAGTATTGGAAACATAAGTAGAATGTTCCAACATTAGTGTAGATAAATACGTTATTGGCATAAAATCGAATTTGCGAAATTTCCATCAAATTAATGTACTGTTTCCGCATTTATGTTATGTTTATTAATTTAGTAAATGGCTCACATTTGTATGAAACCGTTTCAGTATAGCATCGTATTGTTAGCCTTTTATTTGTACTTTGTTAAATTTCATTAATTTAACAGGCATTTATTTACTTTGCGGCTTATAGTATTAAAAGATTTGTAAAGCCAAAAAACGCGATCGAAAACGGACGAGATTAATTGGTTACTTAAATTAAGTTAAAACAATCTCATTTGTGTACCTCTAGTATATAAGTTAGATATGTCTGCGTATGTGTGTGTGTAAGTGTGCGGCATGTCATGGTAGATCCCGAACGGATGAACCGATTTTGATTTTGTTTTTATTTTCTGACTTTAATAATGTTATACGATTTAATTAATTGACTGGAATTATCTTCAGTTAGAAGATTGCTGAGCTTCATTAATAATATTATTTGTTATCTAATATTAGATATCTAATATTAGATATCTAATATTAGATAGCAAATATGAGAAAAAAGCAAGAGAAAGATAATGGTGCAGAGAACCAGTTTCAGTTTCATTTTATTTAAACGACAAATGAGACCTCAAAGACCTAAAAGACCTACTTTTGAATAGTAAAAAAATAATCAACACTTGGTAATAATTTAAATAGTTACCAGTTATTTACTCAAACAAATAATATTATCAATGAAGCTCAGCAATCTTCTAACTGAAGATAATTCCAGTCAATTAATTAAATCGTATAACATTATTAAAGTCAGAAAATAAAAACAAAATCAAAATCGGTTCATCCGTTCGGGATCTACCATGACATGCCGCACACTTACACACACACACATACGCAGACATATCTAACTTATATAATAGAGGTACACAAATGAGATTGTTTTAACTTAATTTAAGTAACCAATTAATCTCGTCCGTTTTCGATCGCGTTTTTTGGCTTTACAAATCTTTTAATACTATAAGCCGCAAAGTAAATAAATGCCTGTTAAATTAATAAAATTTAACAAAGTACAAATAAAAGGCTAACAATACGATGCTATACTGAAACGGTTTCATACAAATGTGAGTCATTTACTGTGAAAAATTTAACATCGATCCGTGCGAAATATTCGCGAATTCTGTACATGGGTGAAGTCGGTAATGCTATTTTTTGCGAAAAATAATTATCAAATATTTATTATTATAGGTATAAAACAACAATATCGACAACTTCACAAAGCTTCTGCTATAAGGGTCGAAGGACATCCAAACAGATCCAAAATACTTTGTTAAAATATTCCGAACCAAATTGTTTACCGACAAACAACCCAGAAAATACAAATATTTGTTATTTGTTTCGTAATTAAACTTGGTTATGATTTCGGTGATTTGGTGATATTATTGTAGAAACCATTTTATACTAAGTTATTACTATGTTGGCGCAGCGACGCAAATTGTGTCTTGGCCTCCGATACTACGTCTCGCCACTCTTCTCTGTCTTGGACAAGTTCTTACCAGACATCAATCCCGAGCTTGCGAAGATCTTTTTCCACTTCATCTTGCCACCTGTACTTTGGACGGCCAACGGGCCTTCGGCCCTTCGGCAGTCCCAAGTAAGCCCTTTTTACGGCGCGATCCTCTCCCATTCTTTCCAAGTGGCCGAGCCAGCGGAGCCTAAGCCTAGAAACCATTTTATAGAGAGGTCTTTTTACCCGAGACTTGTCCAGGTCGGATCAGCCTTCCTGGCGGTTGTGATGTTAGCTACAAGCTGCCCAAAACCCAATCCTAATTGAAGCTCACTTAACAGGTGCGGGAGGATTGGGTTAAGCGCAGTTTGTAGCTGGCTTCACAAGCGCCTAGAAGTTGTCCTATAGCACGTATGTAGATAGCATCATATGTTTCTTAAATGCCTATTTACGTTACTATATACTGAATTCAGAGTTCTGTTGATAAACAATATGAGTATGTGAGATTTGTTTCGTTCTGGGAGTCAAAAGTATAATTAATTATTATTATCGCGATGCGTAGTTGGAGTTTGAACGAAAAAAGTTTCGTGCTAAATTTGATCCCCCCGAGATCTGTAGAGGATGCGAACTGCTCCCAAACGGGAATATCGTAAATCTATAAACGAGGCCTATGTCTAGCAGTGGACGGCCTATGGCTGATGAATGGAAACATTCTGAAACGGTTGTAAACAACAGTTTTAGGCATGAAATTAATTTACTTTCCCGAAAACAGTTTTAGAAGAGATGTATCGTTACATGATTACATTCTCCTAAATAGAAGACAGTTAAGTCGTAGAATTTTAATAAGTAAGTAAGTTCGTATAGGCCGGGTGGCTAGCCTTGGTGTCAGAGTTTTTAGGCCGCCTGAAGGCCTCTGACTTGGCTAAACGGTTAGAACAACCGGGGCATACAATTTAACGTGTCATCCGAGCCACGGTAGCGCTCAGTTGGAAAATGCCACCCGCGGTCACCCATCCAAATACTGGCCGTGCGGAACGTTGCTTAATTTCGGTGATCGCTGACAAGCACCTAATCAAACTACGCTACGAGCGCTACAATAATAGAATTTTAATATGAAAAATAGAGCGACCACATAAAGCACAAGAAATAAAAAGCCAGATGTAGATTTTTATGGCTATAGCAGTTCTAATATTCACCACACACCTCACAGATGCCTTTGTAGATCCATCGAGAAGGCTTTAGTATAACCGTGACTTGCCTATGAAAAATGCTGCTTTTATTCTGAATCCGTAGATAGTGATATATTACGTAACCTACCTACGTAACTATAAATAATAAGCGTGCACTCTTCGAGCAAATATAGAGCCACAGTCACTAAGTGAAAGTAGTGAAAAAATGTCCGAGCGCCGTCATACATACCGACTTTGATATTTACATCAAACAACTAAATACAACACTAATTTATATGCTAAAACTACCTACACTACTTCTACACAAAAAGCATTGGATCATCCACATACCCTTGAAGGCCTAAAGATAATCCAAATGCTCAAGCCCACTGCCAGTTAAATAATTCACAATGACTCGTTTTCTCGAATGTCGACGTTATGTCACCAGGTAATTGGTGCTTGTAACCGAGCACTTTAACATCGCACGGCGTTGTAATCAGCTTGCAATCGCCTAACGACTAATTAAAAAGCCTGCCCACTACGTAGCTTGGGCAGAATTTGTCACGGACACTTTTTTTGCACGATCGTGACTCTATAGATATTTGCTCGAAGCGTTCACGTCGTATTTTTTATTTATCTGAGCCTTTAGTACAGGATTTGCATAGTTTACTTAAACTTACGCGTTTGCGTGTGGCTCCATACATTTCTGTTAGTTCTTCTTCGTTTTCGCCAGGGGCGCTGTACAAAAAGGTATAGGGACACACGGAAACTACTGTAGTTTCAATTTACGTGTAAACCTGTACTTACCCCTCTGCTCAAATCTGAATACTGTAACCAGAAGTTCGATAACCTTCCAACTGTTCTTATTAAAGATTTGAAGTCAGCCATGAACAGTCTTCTTTTCGTCCAAAAGAGTACGGTTTATGGCTGACTTGATTATGTTTGATACTAGTAGTTCTATGAACAGAAGAGCTCGCGAACACTGCTCTTAAATCGAACCTGCGTAGGCCTATTTCTCGACTATCGGCTATTTACTTATTCGGTTCTTACACGCAAATCTTGTTGGAATTTAGGTACAAACAAATCAGAATCGAAATCAAGTGATAAATAATGCGACAGCCATTTTGGCCCCTGTTTGAGGAAAATATCCCCGCGATCAAAAATTGTCGACGACAAAAATCCACTAATACATCAAACCTAATAAAAATAAATACATGTTACCTACACAGGTTTGATGTATTAGTGAGTTTTTGTCGTCGGCGATTTTTACTTACTAAGCTAAGATGAGATTAGTTGAAAAATGCCACCTGTAGAATCAACATCTAGACAGACTTAGGTAAGCAATATCGTCGAGTTAATGCGAAGACCTCTTTCACTTTAATAAAAAGGTCATTTATGAATAACTACGTGAGTTATCTGCCCAGTTACTAGTATAGGGCCTGGTTGATCTATATAGAAGTAGGGGCACAATCTACAAACTTATAAAATTTCATATCATTATACTGTCCTTCCTCATTATCATTATTAAACCTGCTTTATTATTGTTATGGTATATTTTCACGCGAGTTTCAATAAATCGACTATTATTAATATTATTTTTAGTATTTTATAGTGTCTACTCTTAAAAAATAAAAGCTATCGGCACTGGACCACATTGTTCTACGGAGGGTCGTTTTTTAGAGCTTTCTTGTTGTTTTTAAGTAAATACATTTTTCATGTATTAAAATGAAACACACATTATTGTAACTATCTTTATTTGTCAAAGTGTCTTAAAATTATACCTTTAGTTATAATATGTATAATCTTTTACCTGTTTCTACGGTATTATAATTGTTCTGAAATATTTCTTTCTTAGAAAATCTTAACAAAAGAAACCATTTATTTATGTCATTGTAACAGAAATAAAAACAATCTGAATCATTACACCTAATATTTACAGTTATTTCCTATTTATTTACAAAGAAATTTACATTACTTAAAGTAGCTACTTACAATTAATATAATTTATAATAATTAATTGTCTAAAATAACGTAAGTGCCGTTTTTACTATAATTTTAACATATTTAACTAATACTTAAATTATATTGCACGATATATTTCTAACAAAGAATTTAAGTCCAAATAATATCAACTCAACAAAAATTTGATAAATTAGACTTAAAAACTTGAAATTTAACAGAAGACAGAAGGAATAACTACTACATTGTTATCGTTTCATAACGAAAAAATAAAAGACATAAGGTAGGAGTAGAACAACTTTAACGCATACCATGACTATGGTAAGGAGCGCGTCAAACAAAAAAAAAATAGTTGTCTGTAAAGATGGCACAGTGAGAGAGGTCCCACCATCAATGCGATAAAGAAGTCTGTGGATGATAATGACGATGATTAAAGCTGGTGTATGGATGATAATTTACGTGATAACGTCAAAAAACAAGCCGAACGCTTAAGCCGATCGTGCTTCTCTATCGCTTGTTCCGCGCTCTTTCTTGCACGCTCGGCTCAGGCGGAACGTGACAGTATTTCGAGTGTGCAGCCGGCGTTCATCGATTTAAAAGATGTTAGCTCGTAAAAAATTGATTAAGTTTGAACTATGCCCACTAGATCATTGCAACACCGATTAGAACCGTCGTTTTTTAGGGTTCCGTACTCAAAGGGAAAAACGGGACCCTATTACTAAGACTCCGATGTCTGTCTGTCCTTCTGTCTGTCACTGGGCTGTATCTCATGATCCATGATAGCTAGGCAGCTGAAATTTTCACAGATGATGTATTTCGGTTGCCGCTATAATAACAAATACTATAAAACAAAATAAAATAAATATATAAGGGGGGTCCCATACAACAAACCTGAATTTTTAGACGTTTTTCGCTCTATAATAATGGTAACAGGTAGATGCTTGAAATTTTCACAAAATATTTAGTTTTATATTCACTTCAACAATAAATAATAAAATTAAAATAAATAAATATTTAAGGGGGCTCCCATACAATTCCGACTCGTACTAGGCCGATTTTATTTTGATAACGGCGTACAGTTTACGTAAAAAATATTTTCCAATCTTATTATGATGGCATTGCTCGAAAAATAGCTGGCTATACCTACAGGTGAACAAAAGTTAATTTTATAAAATATTATTCCATAAAGTAAATAAGCATTCAGTGCTGATTTTTTGTCGCCTATTTGTTTACCATATTTTTAAGCTTATTTTTAAGCATGATACATGGTCTACTACTAAGGCATTTTTTTAACTCTGATCACTTCAAATAAACTTTAAATTTGGCAAATAAAAACAAGTTACAAAATCCTTTTTAGAAGGAATATGAGAGAGGTATTTTATAACTCGAGGATTCCGTATTATTTTTCTTTAGAAACCCTTGGGAGTAAATACCATGTTCGCACGTACGTGACCGCAGGTGGTTACTTTGATTAATATTTAAACGTTCAGGATGTGGTTAGCCGAAACTCCCAAGGGATTTATTAATGTTATTAAGGCTTTCCTGACAGCTGTGTTTTTTTTATGTTGATGTAATAATTTTACTAACCACAAAAATACAATAAAACTACTACATAAAAGCATTTGGATCATCAACGGGGCATTGTACGTAGGTCCAAAGATAATCCATTTGCACAACCCAACTGCCAGTTGGCAACATGACCAGCATGCTGGTACCATTTTTAGGGTTCCGTACCCATTGGTAAAAACGTTACCCTATTACTGAGACTTCGCAGTCCGTCTGTCTGTCACCAGGCTGTATCTCATGAACAGTGATAGCTAGGACGTTGAAATTTTCACAGATGATGGATTTTTGATGCCGCTATAACAACAAATACTGAAACTAGAAAAAAAATATTTAAGGGGGGCTCCTATACAACAAACTTGAATTTGTAAGCGTTTTTCGCTCCATATTAATAACGGTGACAGGTAGATACTTGTAATATTCAAAGAATATTAATACGTACTTTAAAAATAAATAGGTAATTCAATTAAAATAAAATAAACATATAATACATCTCATACAAGGAACGTTATTTTTTGCTCGATATTAATAACATCAACAGGAAGATGCTAGGAATATTTACAGAATATGAAGTTGTATTATTCCTTCAAAAATAATTATTTCAATTTAAATAAAATTAATAAGGGTTCTTCCATACGGCACGGAACCCTTCGTGCGTGAGTCCGACTCGCACTTAGCCGATTATTTATTGACGCATTGTTTTAAGACTGAAGCTGAAGGCAGTGCTGATACCTTGAGCTAAACAAACAGCATTAATACAGTTTAATTTATTTATTGTAACGTCGTAGTGAAAATAATACAAACAATAAGCTAAACAACGTAAAAGCAACCAGAAAATTCAGTATCCTGAAAAGCATTTATCTCAAAAAAGTACGTAATGAATATCAATCATAAAAAAAAATGACAAGTCGATGATCACAAATGAATTGTTTTAAATATCTCAAAACAATACTACTTTAATAAAGAAAAGGTTTCATTTAAATTTAATTCATCTTCTGTTTCCGTTTTACCAATTTGTTCAAATTTAAAGTAATTACATTATCTTTTAACTGGCCTTCAGTCGCCTAATTTTTTATTAAACCCTAAAATAATGAAAGATTGGACACAAATTGCTATGTAATCCTTCAAACAAATTAAATTACGTAAAATGATTCTGTGGAATGAAAGAAAAATATGTTTTTGCGTAGACTGCCAGAGAGGAATATTATTCGCAATTTCACAAAAGTCTAATTACTTAGCAAAATAGTCGTAGAAAAGGTAAATCAAATGTTTGAATGGGAAAATCATTTGATAAAATCTTCAAATAAAAGCTAATTATTTTTGATATTTATGTTTCTCTTCGTAAGTAAAATATTGTAAACGACAGAAAGGCCTAGTTTCTAATTTTCCCAAGATACTGGTGTTTAAATACCTAGTTTAAGAAACGGTTATCATCATCATATGGGCCATAGAATATCCACTGCTGAACATAAGCCTCCCCAAAATTTACAAATAGGTAGTCGTTAAATGTGTATTCGTACTAGATATTGAATTAAATCTTTATTAATTTCGCTGTAGTACAAATTAAAATTCGACATTTTTCTTAACAATTATTTTAAAATACCTATTTCCTATTTTTTTTTACATAATTGCAAAAAAAAACAATGTTATTTATGAAATGAAATAAAATTTAAAACAAATGTAGACTTCATTATGATAAGGAACCTACGTGATTTTCATTATTGTGTGTCATCAAATTACTTAAATGTAAATAAATTTCATCTAATATTCATTCGATATTAATAATTTAATATATAAAATCTATTAATTAGTTTCTACTAACATTAAACTTAAATTCTATACACTGTTCAAATATATTAAGTGGCATTATAAAGTATGAATTTAATTTCATTTATATCCTGTGAAGAGAATTATTTTTATTTGTATGTTGATTTCAACAAAATTGGTTAATGTTCGATGCAGCCTGATTATTCCTGATTATTTAAGTTTTGTGAATAATATTATAATGATATTTAACTGCTCCATTTTCAAATAAATATAAATTTAACTTTTTTGTCGAAATAATATTGCTAAGTTTTATTGAAATTTTGTGAAGCTATTAAAATGACAAAAAACTCGAGTTGCTGTTTCCTGTAATTGTATATAGTTACATTTTGTATCACAAATAGTTGTTTTTACCGTTTAGTTGGAGTCCTTCAGGTGTATTCAAAACTGAAAACAGGGCTAGCTTATACAAATTTATTTTACTTACATGGTCTTAAATGATAAACAATTTTGGTACTATTAATTAGGTATAATGTTCGAAACTAATTGACCCAAATTAAGTCTGAATTAAATATGCATTTGTGAGGTTGAAATTTGAACTACAAATACAACCGTGGTTTTTAAACCACATCACAGTGTATTACTAGGAAACCAAACACATATACCCGATTTTAGAGGCGCCATCCTAATTATAATAGCAATTTAATGTAGCTCTGTTTCTTTTTCACTATATGCATTTAATAGAGAGAACACTTTTTTACGTTGCAAATAAATTTACGATGGCACCTTACGTTGTATTCAATTTGTTAAATTCGTCATTTCAATGTTCAAAATAGCTAACTGTAAATTTAGCAGCATGACAGATTAAGTTTCAGGAATTTGTATTTTGAATACACTAATCACTAGCAGCGGTTAGTTGTACGCTACATAATTATTTAATTATATTGTAGTTTTTTTAATGAAGATCTTATCTACAGGCACCAGGGACCGTGTCTTTTGTCAGTGAAGTTAAAAATTGGTTGAATTAATGTTGAATTCTAGAGAATAGCTTGAAATTCATATCGAATTGGTTTAAGTTGCGTTCAAAACTGCATTAAAAACACAAATACCAATAAATAACCTTTTATTAAACCGTCATAACAGTTTTTTTTTTTTTTTTGTGTGAGTGCTTGGGTGAATAAAATGATAGGATATAGGGTATTTTTACATCCCTAGGTGATAAGGCTGGTAACATTTTTGTTTTTATATGGCAACGCAACGCTCTTGTCGGTGGAGCAACTTCTACGCCTCGCGGTCCTATGATAGTGTTAAGAGCCTTGCTTTTATATTTTGAATAAACGAATGAATGGCAAAGCAACTTTTTGAAAATATTAAAAAAATCAGACAAAATGGAATCAAATCCATACCAGACCACCACTTTGGTAATTAACACACAACATCAGTTGCTTAGTTATGTAATTTTCATCTAAATCCGTCTACAGTGCTCGTGTATAGAGTAGCAACCGTGCAATATAAAGATATAAATAGATTAACTGATAGTGCGCAGGGGGATGCTGTGTTTGCGTTGCCGTGCTGCATCGCCGCTGGATGTTCGCCTGTTGGAAGGAAAAATGCTGTTAGTTTTTTGGTTAAATTAATCAAGTTTCAAGTATAAGGCACGTTACAGGCACATTATTATTTATTCTATAGAATTCACAGGCTTGGCCTGGTCCTTTATAACGCATCAATGGTGACTAAGCCAAAATTGAAAGGCCTTTTAAAAACAGCACTAGGTATAAAAAGGATAGCGTTGTAGACAAACTATGGCATATAAAAAGACTTGAAATATTAAAATTAGGCTATTGTGGTGGTGAAATTTGAAATGTTATGTAAAATTGGACTATGGAATGAGGTTCGGCACTATATATGCCCCATTTCAAATTTTGTAGCGGGTTGTGACTGGCCGTCCACTAAATGGGCCCCTATAAAGGCTACCTTAAGTTGGCGCCGGAGGGGCAACATTGGTGTGGACATCTTGTGTGTCGAGAGGTGTGCTGCGCTTTCACTGGACGCTACTCGCGGCGTTATGCCCTTTAACACTTCTTCCACCCTGGAGCTTAGGTTCTTAGCTCTTGCGGTTTCCACTCCCAGCTGGCCGGTCAAGGCAAGGAAGGAGTCAGGGGTCTTATTTAGATATTCTGGAATATTTTTGTCGTCTAACCAGATTTGGAAGGAACGGTTACGAACGCTTGCTTTTCATCAAAGCTGTCAAAAGTACAAGTTGTGAGTTGAACACACTTTTTGTCATTTTACAAAGCGAAAAAACGAGTCAGATTCAGTTGAGATTCCTCTGGTCTCAGTAGAATTAACCCGCAGAGATTTATTGTTAGTGGGATAGGCAATAATGGGCGTCAAAAATAAATATGTACATTAATTTATTAAGGCGGTAGCTTACCATTTATAATGTGAACATTGACTGAAGCAGCATCAGCCATAGTCGGTACACAGCTGTAGTTCCCGCTATCACTCGGCAGAACCTTCTCGATAGTCAGCCGTGACGTCAGCTGCTCCGTCCATTCCGTCTTCAACCGCACTCTGGACTCTTCTATAATGTCGTTCTCTTCTACTTCTTTATATTCTATTATGTTTGCTCCTGTAAACAATTGTATAGGTTAAAAATCTTTAAAGTACATATACAAAACGATGCTAATGTCAATTCGATGTACTTATTGCTAGTAGTTTGCTTGGTTTTTAACACGTTTTTATTAGGTCAACCTTTATGTAACTAACTATATAATGGAATCTAAGGCAACTAATTTAACCATCTTCCAAGGGTCGTAGCGTAATGAAAATTGTCAGCTTTATGTAGTTCTGATGACAAAACAATAATATGGTATTCTTGAACTGATCTGATAATGGAGCCGGAAGATATGAGCTGGAACTTCATGGTGAAAAATCGTATCATAGCTGTTTTGGATTTCTTAGAAAAGTCTTGTAATGAACTTTGACCACGTTTAGGTTTTCTAGGTCTGATGAGCATGTTTTTTAGTTTTTTTAATTTAAATTTATTATATTTTTCAAATTAATGTGTTCTAGGGCTAAGTTTTTAACAATCTTAAAACAACAAATGTCACCACTTGAGATATCTAAAACACATAAACTGCCGTTTTAAACAGCATGCATCAGCTGTAGGACGTCCACTGCTGGACATAGGCCTCCTCCAGGATTTCCAATTAAGTCGGTTAGAAGCAGCCTGCATCCAGCGTGTTCATGCTATCTTTATTATATCGTCAGTCCAAATAATAGGTGGACGTCCTACGCCACGCATGCTGCACCGTGGTCTCATTTCGAAAACTTTATGGCCCTATCGGCGATCCGTTCTTTGAACTATGTGCCCTGCCCACTGCCACATTAACTTGCTACCACTGGGCTATGTCGGTATCGTTGGTTCGCTTGCAGATCTCCTCACTACTGATTTAATCTCGCGGCATACTCCGAGCACAGCTCTCTCTATAGCACGTTGGGTGGTCTTGACCCCGCCACTTGTGCTTTCTTGTCTCAGAGTCCATACTACTTATAGTAAAGTTTCTCACAGCGATGACTAGCATGTCATTTCTTGTTTGCTATAAAAACCACGAGTGAGTAACATAATACCTGTGTTATATTCTTAAAAATGTATGTATGTGTATGGACAATGGATAATACTGACCCTTATACCAGAATATGGTGCCCAAATCATGAGGCCCCTGACTTAGGATGCACGTGAGGGACAGCTTGCTTCCAGTCTTCACGTACAGGTCCACAGGACCCAGGATATTCGCTTTGGCCTCTGTTGACAATCACATATCAGAAGGTTATCGATAGTAGTATTAATTGTTCGAATGATTCGAGATGACATTGACAAAGTCGGAAGGAATTATCCTACTAATATTAAAAACGCGAAAGTTTGTTAGTGTGTAAGAATGTTTGTTACTCTTTCATGCATAAACGGCTGAACCGATTCGGATGAAATTCAGTATAAAGGTAGCTTAGACCTTGGATTAATACTTAGGCCACTTTTTATCTCGGGCTAACGCGGGTAACACCGCGGGGCGCAGCTAGTCCTACAATATTTTTGAATAAGAGACATTGCGAGCTGTTTTGTAATTTAGAAGATCTAAGGAGATACACAGAGAGACACACAAAAAAGAAATATACTACCCATTATAATGAGGTATTCGGTTGTGGAATTTAGTTTAATTTTACCTACATTTTGTCTAATAATTTAGTATATGACATCTAAGTAGGGTGGAGCGCTAACATTCTATCTGTTCGTATCATACAAACAATATATTATAATATCAAATTATAATCCTCAGTATTCAATATTCTAGAAATCTAAAAATTTAGCTGCAAAACTCTAAAAAATTAGAATATTACTTTGCTATGAAATGATTGAATTTTATAGTGCTTCACACACCGGGATATTTCTATGAAATCACTTATCTACTTCAATATAATGTTATAACTATCTTTGATCAAGGCTAATTATTCCTCCAACTCGATTCAACTGTTCCACAAATCCGAAATATCACATTCAGCATGATTCAGGTAATGGCATTACTTAAAAAGTCGTTACCAAGAAATTCTCATTTATCTTGTATTTTACCGCCATTTTTCGAGAATAAATGAGTTGCGGTTAAATCTTGAACAAATAAAGTATAAGACACGCAACGCGAAATTGCATGAAAACATGCTTGATGATATTGTATGGGAGTTTCAGCCATAGGTAGCAACTAAGTTATCTAAACTATGGTATAAGCCGAATCATACAAGTCGACGGATGTGAAGTTAGCTCCAAGCTTCGCAATATCCAATCCTGACTGAAGTTCACATAATTTCGTCACATCCACCGTCTTCTATGAAATCAATGGTAAATTAATCGGACGTGTTCTTACATATGTCTCATCAAAATAAATTCAGCTGCTTCAAATTATTATCAGCTCTTTTGTTAGCTGCGGTAGGAATCTTATTGCTTTGGGGGTTTTATAAATTTTCATTGAATCTCTTCTACATCGCCAGGTACTTGAAATCGTTATCAAAATTAGCTAATAAGTACTTATTTATCTTGTGACCTTAGATAATTTACGAACTATAACAATTTGTAAGATTTTCTCATTTAAACATTTTTAAGTTCACTTAAAAATGTAAGTTTGGCGCCACTCTAATAGCAAAATAATCTCCATCATGAGAATGGGTTGAACACTCTTCACAACCTTGTTGAAATGAATTTTCTTATCATAAAATGAATATAAATATGTTAAGGATATCTTACACACGTCTCTGAACCCAAACTAAGCAAAGCTGGTTAAATGGCTGGCAGAGTATGAATACTACAAATATAATATATTATCTATAACTACATGGTAATAAATATTATAACATCCAGACAAAGAGCAACCACCTGTATTTATCCTAATAATGTTTGCCATCGGTGGGAATCGAACCCACGCCTCCTTGGCACAGTAGCCAGGCTCACTAACCACTGAGCCACTGAGGCAATCAATCATAGCGTGTCCTTTTTAGAGATTATCCATGAAATATACTGGTATACAACAGAAAGGCATATCAAAGCTTCACAGAGATTGATAAAACACGTTGTTGTTGGGTATTTCTGGAAAAACCTGGTTCGTTCTAGAAAAAAAATTAAAGCAAGATTTAATCTTGGAAAGGATCGTCGCGACCTCCATCTGACATTGTTATCTGGGGATTTGTGCTCCTCTGTATCTGAGTAGGTATTGAAACGCCCTTGCGCAAGGATTTCTAAGGGTGAATGTTCACTAAGTTTTTTTTTTTTATTTCATTCCTAGGGTATTTTTTATAAAGGGTATAATTATAGTCGAATAGATTCATTATCAAATTCATATTTGTTGGCTTCTACTTATGTTGCAAAAATATGGTAAAAACTTAAATAAATATGCACAATTGTGGACCCCGTCGGGCACTGCTAAAACGTATTCAGGCGTGAATAGAGAGGAGGACAGCTTACAGATTTATTTTTATTTTATTAGTTTACATTTAAAATATTAGGTACTAAATTTTTTTGTCTTGTTTACACATTTTTCTATTGAGTAATTGGATTTCTTTAATAGGTACTTGATAGTTATTCTCGCGAACATTCCGCAACAAGAAAGCGCAAAATGTAGGTACGAGTAGGCAATACGCGTCGTAACAAATTTTAATATAATAATCTATCGAACAGACAAACTTTAAAGTAATGATTTAATTATAATTAGTTTGACATGCGTCAATCAAATCGCAAACCATTCGAGAGAAAATGTTTTGCAGATTTTCTTTATTTTGAAAATTGAGAATTTAAGGTACCTAGCTCACACAACTTTGCGTTTTAAGTTAACATTAAAACTATACATATTATAAAAAAAATTGCTCATCAAAAAGTGAACAAAAATTAATATTATTGATTACATCCCTTAAATGAAATATCATTGTTTATCCTGTGTTTGGATTTTTTTTGCACAGTCATTTAAGATTTATATCATTAAATGAGAATGATTGAAATGTGTTATTTTTACTTACTTTAAAAGTAATTGAAATTAAAGTCCTTTATGCTTCGAGCAAATACCTATCTAAATATTTGCTCAAAGCCTTTGTACTTTGTCCTGCAATTTTTTCCCAACTATCTCAGTACGTTTTTACCCCAGGCTTCATTGTGGTGAGATGAGAAATGTGCTGTTTTCGCCTGATCATGCAGATAAATTGTTATTCCATGTAGTAACGCGTATTAGCAAGTTAGATGCTGTGATTTGGAATTTTGAGAGGGATCTATTTCATACTAATGACTGTATTTGTTTCTGTGAAGTGCTAACTTTGCTTGATTGGTAGTAAATTGTTTTTCGCTCTCGCAGTAGATGCGTTTGTGCGTGTTCATATAGATGTGTATTTTTTCACAGAAAAATAGAAGATTTCTTTAAATCGATGCGTATTTAATTAACTTTCGCATCCATTCTTTTCGTTTATAACCATCATCATTCTTTTCATTAGAAATACTTCGAAATTAGTCGATATAAGTTTTATCGAAATTGGTTAGTTGGTTTAAATTAAAGTATAGCATAGGTGTTACTCACGCTTTATTTTAGTACTCGTAAATAACTGGTACTATAGTTTCGATCGTATTTGGCGATTAATTAAAATGTGCTATAACCACGCTGGGTGGTTGGTTTTCGAAAAATCAACAGTGGTATATAAAATTGAATATCTTTATATCCGTTTATCCCCCGTGGTTCAACTGTTTGGGATTCAAGCGTAAGTAATTCTATAAACGATTAAAGTTGGTTTGCCATTTTGGCAAAATATACTTATTTTAAAAATACTCGTTCAGTATTGCAGCTTAGTCGCAGAACCATAATAAAATTTTTTTTTTTTTTAGAAAACATTTCCTTAAATAGCTCAAATCGATTAAGGCCGCCAGACAGGTAGGTGGTTAAATATTTTCCTAGAATCACAAAAAAATGTGGATTTTACTTTAATCTTCATGGAAAGGGTCGTCTCGGAAAATTTAATTCGGTTTAGCTTGTTGCTGGTGAATTCCGTGAAAAGTTACTAAAAGCCCACGGCACACTTGTTTCAATTTGGTTAGAGCCAACCGCTCAAATAAGACTAATGTGATACGGAGAAGGTTATGCTAGGAATCTCTCTGCGAGATCAAATCAAAGTTGATGAAATTCGTACACAAACTTTACCGACATAGCATGTCAAATTAGCAAATTGAAGGTAACAGTTGCCAGGGGCAGACTTTTTTCTTTGTAGGAATTCATAGTTTTTTAACTAAGTCTTATTGTATAATTATCTTTATTACTGTTTTACCGACACTCAATGGAATCTATGCCGCGGCAATCGACAGAATGCACTTCATTTGTCGTACAACGTCGTTTAAACTATCAGTGTTATGTATCAGTTACAACAGTCATTTCATTGGATATATATCAGGGCTAACCACCCGGCCTATATGAACTTACTCGTACTTACTTAATGGATATATATTTTGGAATGACTGTTGAAATTATAATCAGGTACGTCTCGAAATTAAAATTTATACTAAATACTTTTTTTAAATAAATTTTCAAACTGTCATTTATGTATTTTTTATTCTCAATTAAAACCTAAATTAGTATTAAACACAGGGCAAATTTTCTGAAAACTAATATTAGAAGCTGACAACTCTAAAATTATCGAGGTAGTGTGCTCAAGGGAGTATAGTTGTTAGGGTTGGTAATTTAAGTTTACGTAAATTTGAAAATTAACGCTTCAATAATTAGAAGCTAGTGCCTTGTTACCTTTGTGCTAACATCTCCGTCATAGAAATTAAGCCAATGAAGCTCGAGGAATAAAGTAGGCTTTCGATTAATTTCACAATAAGTTATAGGTGATGAATCTCTGATCGAACGAAGTGTCTATCCTTCGGTTTGGAAAAATGTTCTTTGTACGTTTTTTTTAGTTCGGATGTTGCATCTTTCGTATAGGTCGCATTTTTCAATGAGTCTTGTCGAAATTTGGTTTAATTATAATAATCACTTTACAAGCTCTTACTTCAGAAACTCTACACCTTAGTCAATAGATGCGGTTTGGCTGTTTCGTTACTCTCACAGGGACGTAAGGTGAAAAATGATTTACTGTTTATTTTATCTCTGTTATAAAACTACCTAGTTCTGAAAACGAAACAGCCAAGCCACATATATTAAATTGAATAAATTGCCTTTGCAAAAACGTCATGAACTTTTTTTAGAGTAGCTAGCAGAGTGTGTACGTTTAGGTTTGATGATAACTAGAGTACTGTAACGATTACTTATCTTTTAAATAAAATTGTATAATGATGCTGAATTTTGTTGGTTTACATCATTTACGCTCAAAAGAATCCCAAAGTAGGTTTCTAACATTTTTTCTTAATAGACTTTCTAACAGTGTATACTAACATTGTAACGTTTACGCTGAACGCCCCACGATTTTATTTTTGAGTCTGATCAATGCTCGAGTGATAAGAAAAGTAATGTAATGACTGCGGTGCTAGTAGGACTGCCTACCAAAATTATTTCTTAACTTTTAGTACATTCTAACTTCTCAATTATATCGTTTAACTTTAAATGTTTTGTATATTATCATTTTTGTTTATAATTAAATGAATAACCACTCTCTTTGTTCTTTGAAGCCCTATAAGCTATGCGAATTCTGCTAGTGTTAGAATCTATGATGTCATGTTAGATTAGTACTTATATAGGAACTTAGTATATTTATAAAACATTTACAGTTTTTTAAGGAACCGCCCACACTAGGCCAACGCCTGTGGTGTGAGATTTCAGTGACTTCCGATTTTCCATTTACTTATTATATTTATCTACACTAATGTTGTAACATTCTACTTATGTTTCCAATACTTGACTTATAATGACTACTGTTATAAAAAAAAAAAAACAAAACACTCAATTTAAGCAATTTCACATGATGTTATAATATCCACATCGATATCGTAAAATCTCATTATAACATCGCGCTCCTGATTTGCCCTGCGCGCGCAGCTGCGCTCTCATTGGTTAGATTTTAATGGCGCCAAGTTCACTGTGACAATACACGTACGCGTGAATTTAATGTTTCGCGATATGTTTTTTTTTTCTCTCGTGTTTTAATACCCTTCATTATATGACAGTTGCATAAACTACTATTTTACATATCTATCTATATGTATTTATTGTTGCGGATAATTTCAGTTTTGCAAACTGAAAAATTGAGTATTACGGTGATGTTATGAGTTGACAATAAATATATACATGTCAGAATATATACATGTTTCGTCAACAGTTTGTATCTTAGTAATGTTGTAAAGAAAACCCTTAAATTTCAATTAAGACTGTACTAAGATACTTTCAAGTATAAGTGCTTTAAAGTCGTCTACCTAGAGAATTACTCAAAAGAGACTATTTTAATAGTAATGAAAGTTGGAGTAGAGCTATTTTCATTTCATTCAACATCTATTTTCATATTCCCGCCATTTTTATTCTATTTTTATCAAAGCAAGATAAATCGTTTCCCTTTGAACCAATCATCGAATCACCCGTCCATTTTATCCGTCAATTTTCGTCTCGGACATCACAAATCGATTTGGAAAAGTACATTTTCGAAAAGAGCTTCGTTTATAATGACGTCACGTTTTTTAACAGAACTGAAAATATCTTAGATGATTCGACGAAAATTATGTTTTTCGCGATCATAATAAGCAGCTGTGGTCTTGTGGTAAACGCCCACCTTACAATCGCGAGGTCCTGGGTTCAAATCTCGGTTCCAGATCAAACGGAATTTAACACTACTGGCTTTTCGGTGAAGGAGAACATCGTGAGGCAATCTGCATGGGATAAATTCCATGGCACATGTGAATGCACCAACCGGCATTGTGCCAGCGTGGTGTATACAGAGTTATTTCTAATCAATTAGCATCCTTTTAGGGGCTTATTCTGTACATCAAAACAACTTTTGTTTACGATTTTTATTAATTCTAAAAAAAATGTTGTTCCATAGAAAAATATCGTTCACCCGCGACAAAATGTATGGAACAGTTGTTTTTTTTTTTAGTTCTGATCGCAGAACAAAAGTTGTTAGTTTAGATGTACAGAATAAGCCCCTAAAAAGATGCTAATTGATTAGGAATAACTTTGTATAGTCAGGTCAATTCATACTTCTTAGGAATGCCTATTTTCAACAATATAGTCGTAAAGTTTCTGGCGTGCCAGCGTGGTGGATAGGGTTAGGTCAATTCATACTTCTAAGATATGCCTATTCAAATTATTATAAAATCGGTATAGTACCTAAAATAAGTAAAAACATTATCCATTCAGTAACTCGATGCAAGCACCTAAATCGAGCATAATTTTAATGCCATCGTAAAGTTACTGGCGTTTAAATTTCGAATGTGCAGGAGACATTACAGAATTCCGAACTTTATTTCGGGTCCGGAAATCAAATCTGACATTAAATCAGCAATAAATTTAGTTCCAAATAATTCACGGATCGCTTTCGCCAAAGGGATTTGTACCTACTTAATCTTGTTAGAAGCATTAGGGAAAGGACCCATGACTCGACTGTTGGGTATAGAGATGAACGCTAGTCGAATTTTGGCCGGAGATAATGAATTTAATAAAGTAGTACCATATTTATTTGACCGAAGCGAAGCGAAAAACTTTGTTTTGACGCCGCAATTTTGCTTTTGTCTGCCCAGATGTTGGTTTTCGTCTACAGGTCGCACATTTCTACAAATCATGACGAATTTTGGTACACAGGTTGGATTATTTTGTCGTCGGCAATTTTTGGCTGGGTGGTATTTCCCTTAAAAAGGGAACAATTGGTTGTCACGCTATTTAGTAGCCGATTTTAATAATATTTGGCAAGGTTTTTTTTAAAGTTATTTATTTTTGATATTTAAAATTTTAAAAATCTTGAAGCGAGTATGAACCGAATCAGTCAAGAGTGAGTCGAAATATAGCTTAGAAATATTCAGTTAAAGATATGTGTCTACTGTTTAAAGAACTACTAGTAACTGTACTGTACTAGCCTTTTTAATAGTCCACTGCAGGACGTAGGCCTACCCATGAAGGGTAATTGGGCCATATCCACCACACTGGCCAAGTGCGGGTTAGTGAATTCACACACGCCATCGAATTACTTCTAAGGACGTGTGCAGATTGCCTCATAATGTTTTCTTTCAGTGAAAAGCCAGTGATATAGAATTCCGTACATAAATTCTAATGAACTCATTGGTACGGGACCGGGATTTGAAACCACGACCTCACGATTGTAAGGCGGGTGTCAGTACCACTAGACCACCACGGCTTCAACTACTAGTAATAGTTGTATTTTAATAGTAAATAATTTTAGCACCGCAAGCTCATTAAAATCATCAGTAGGTACTCTACAATTGGAAAATTTGTACAATTATTTCTCTAATTGCTAAAATAATTAACAAATCAAATTACGCGTGTGCCTCTGAATTAGTGTCAAATCCGGAACGCTTGAATTAATCCGTATCCAATTGGATTTAAATTACGTTACATATAAAATTTGTATTATGTTTAAATATGTTTTACGACATCATACATTTTCCCTAATGTATCTGCTGTATTATATTTTTCTTGCCAGCTTTTGTATTTTCTTAGATTTTTACGTCATATGTCCTTATTGTTTATAGGTTTAAAATGTTAATGTATTATAACCGAAGAAGTATGAAAGTTTCATCACCGTATTTTTTTGTGGTGAAAGATGTCTATAATAAATATTACTTTACACTAGCAACCCGTCCCGGCTTCGCGAAGGTGTATTGTACATATAAACCTTCCTCTTGAATCACTCTATCAATTAAAAAAAAACACATCAAAGTCCGTGGCATAGTTTTAAAGATATAAGCATACATGGAGACAGACAGCGGGAAGCGACTTTGTTTTATACTATGTAGTGATAGTGATTCATTGAGTCCTAAGCTTTTAAATGTTTATCTAAAATTCAAAATGTGTTTGATGATTCCTTAAAGAGTTCGCCATTGATCAATTATTGGGTTTAAAAACTCATAGAAAGATATTACAAAATAATAATCTCATAATGCAGTGAACGCAGCATTGCATTGCGTACTCGTATTGCCGCGTGGGATGCAAGCTACTTCTAACCCGTGTTATTAGAAATAAATAAGATAGGCCTACGTCCAACAATGAACATGATGCTATCGATTACAACCAGTTTTTTTAGAATAATAATTTAAAATTACCCTAAATGTTCAATTTTTTCACCATCCTTTTGCTTGGACTATTTAGACTACAATAATATATTTTATTATAGAAATAAAATAAAAAAGCGTCTTGTTGTTCAATACGATAATTGTTTTTATCGACACTAATGTTGTAACATTCTACTTATGTTTCCAATACTTGACTTATAATGACTACTGTTATAGCGCAGACAACAAAACACTCAATTTAAGCAATTTCACATGATGTTATAATATCCACATCGATATCGTAAAATCTCATTATAACATCGCGCGCTCGCTGATTGGCCCTGCGCGCGCAGCTGCGCTCTCATTGGTTAGATTTTAAAAATTTCAAAAACAGGGTTAAAAGAAATACGTACCCGTGACTGATTTACTGAACTCATTAAAAATATTTCTTTTTAACAAAACACACAGCCAAATCTGTCCTAAAGTGAGGTATTTAATGGCGCCAAGTTCACTGTGACAATACACGTACGCGTGAATTTAATGTTTCGCAATATGTTATTTTTTTTTTATTAGTGAAGATAAAGTAGTGTATGCAACTGCATATAACACGGGTATTAAAACACTCGTTACTATTAAGAAACTCGCTGCGCTCGTTTCATAAACTCACACTCGTGTTTTAATACCCTTCATTGTATGACAGTTGCATAAACTACTATTTATTTATTTTGGAAGACGATCCATAGTAACAAAAAATCATTTTAGTTGCCGGACCCCAATTCTAGCCCCAAAGGCCTCGGGATGTCTCAGTATCCTTACAAAATCATAACCCCATGAAAGTTCTGCGTTGCCCTTTACTTGGATGTTGTTTTCGACTTGTTACCGCTTTGTTATTAACTTACTCGTACCTATGAATACGAGATATTATTGGAATAAATATTGTATTATCTGCCTTTTTGACATATACAGGGTTATTTCTAATCAATTAACATCCTTTTAGGAGCTTATTCTGTACATCAAAACCAACAACTTTTGTTCTGCGACTTTTGTCAGAACTCAAAAAAAAAATCAGCTGTTCCTTATATTTTGTCGCAGGTGAACGATATTTTTCTATGGAACAACGAAAAATTTTTTTGAGTTTTACTAAAGTCGCAGAACAAAAGTTGTTAGTTTTGATGTACAGAATAAGCCCCTAAAAGGATGCTAATTGATTAGAAATAACCCTGTATAGTGAAAATTTGATCGACCAATGGGACAGATGCCGTAGAGTTGACGGCGCAATTGAAATTGACGAAATTGTGTGACATAAAATTGTTTTGACATTTTTAACATATTTTAATGACATGGTGTTTTAATAGTAATAATTTTATTCCTTTTAATTTAATTCATACTATTTTGGATTTATATCTGATAAAATTTTGTGAGATACCTATATGACTGTAAATGGTGTTTTTCGTTTATAATTCAACTAGCGACCCGCCCCGGCTTCGCACAGGCATATTATACATATAAACCTTCCTCTTGAATCACTCAATCTATTTAAAAAAAAACGCATCAAAATCCGATGTGTAATTAGATATAAGCATACATGGGGACATGGGGACAGCGGAAGCGACTTTGTTTTATACTATGTAGAGATAGTGATTATAAACAATGTAATGGCACTTCAAATGTAAAATTGCAGAAAGAAAGGGGAAGGGCGAGCATTTTTAGATCATATCACTAATGTCATGTGGTACAGGGGGGAAAAACACTGGCGGAGGACCGCGAGACGTGAATGTTGCTCCACCAACAAGAGCCTTGCTCTTAAAGATTTATTGAAATCTAACACGAGTTACTCACATGAAATTTTAAAGCCAGATCAAATGTTTAAAACCGCATTTGGTGGCTTATTTTTAGGCGAATACATGGATTTTACGAAAGACATTATCATGTAAAATTTTCAAAAACGAGACCATTGTCAAAAACAGATCAAGAGAATCAGAGCCACAAGGCTGTTACAACTAGAGAGCGCTGTTGTCGTTTGAGGCAATTCTCAACCGCAAAAATGTATGGACAATCACTATCACTATAGTGAAACCGCTAAACTCAGACTTCGCCTGCGCGGGTACGGGGGCGCGGGGGTAGACGACAAAGAGGACTGAGACAGGTGCGGGCGCCGGGGACCCGCTGCCCGCGCCTGTCTCAGTCCCCTGTGTCGTCTCCCCCGGCGCCCCTGTACCGCGCAGGCGAAGTCTGAGTTTAGCGGTTTCACTATAGTTGTCAACTGTCTAATGATGTTTTGGAATTTGACACTATCGGGACAAAAACAATAGAGATATTTTTCATGTCTTTTTCTAACTCACGCCATATGAAATCAATGCATCTCTTTCAGATTTGCTCGGTAGACCAAATTATTCCTCTGGTATTTCTGTGATAAAACCTGAATTTTATGTATTTTGCACCTGAAATAATTTTCAATAATAATTGCAGTAGTTATAAGGTTCAATTTCGCGGTATTTGATTGAATCTACTATATACTCGTATATTTTGTACTCGCTCTTTACAGCTCTTGTTCCATACTCACGAAAATGTTGTTAGAGTTTATACATTAACTGATTTCGCCAAATATTATAGGCAAAGTTACAAAATCAGCTTATATATATTTATCAGTCAATTGTTATGTTTTAATTAGTTGTGTGTAAAGTCGGTTTCAAGACGATAATTTTACGTGATAACGACTTCTGCGTCCCAAGCGAATGCTTAGGCCGATCGTGCCTCTCGCTTGCACGCTCGGCTCAGGCGGAACGTGACAATGTGTCGTGCTTTTTTGTGCGTGCAGTCAACGTTTATCGATTTATACTAAGTTGTCATGTTAAAAACCGTCCAAAGAATACCTATTTAGTACAATAAAATCACGACGATGATTAAGGCCCTTCGCACACGTAGGCGTAGCGTAGTCGTACCGTAAGCGTATCGTAATACGCGCCTACGAGTACATCTGCGAAGAGGGTAAATGCCTCCTACGATACGCTGCAGCACCCCTCCGTGTGCGGACTTGTTTGAACATGTACGCGCTCGCAACGCTCTCGTTCTGCGTGCGTATTACGATACGTAAGCGTAGGCGTAGGCCTACGTGTGCGAAGGGGTTTATTGTAACAGTAGTTGTAAGCAATTCAGTATTAGTTTAAGCAAATCTGAACTAACATTACACGCTCACATTATCACAATCTAGACTAGACCCTTTGCAAAGGCCAAAAACCAGACGTAAGCTTTGCGTAGGTACTTAACCTTTCCTTTATACGTTTGCTCATAAATTTTCTAGAAAAACATCCAGTGCCCTATTACAGGGGCACAAAGTTCAGATACCATTAGTTTCTTTCATCGTTAGAGCGTGAATTTGAATTATTACCTAAACGAGTCTTCTTTTATTATACGAGTACAACGGCCTGAAGCCCTGAAGGGAAGGCTAGTTTATTTCTACACTGAAAGTAAGTATATGATTATATGTAAATTGTAACTAGAAACTACAATAGCTTCCATGTGTATATGTTTTTGAACAGCGCCTCTTTCCGAATTGATGATCTAACAAACAGTCACAGATTCAGTAAAAAAAATGGAGAGACCTAGACATTTACTAAATAACAAGCATTGAAATAATTACTAATTAGCTTTTGCCCACGGCTTCACCTTCTTCATTTTATATTGTTTTTTATGCCATTTTTTATATTTATAGGTTTACGTTTGACCACACACTGCCTGATGTTAAGCAGATATGCGGTCTAGGGTTTAACACGCTTACCTAGAAGGGTAATTTTACTCGGGATTTACAGATACCTGCATTGTTATCGTACTTTAAAGCAAAGCAAAGCGTTCCACAATCTGACGGTTCGTATGAGGAATGTGGACTCGAAACCCTTGATTCTAACGTGGGTGATGTCCACCATAAAAGCGTGGCCCTTTGATCGCGTCTTTCTAGCCGTATGATTAAAGAAAGGGGCAGGTGGTACCAAATTCTGTAACTCCTGGGCGCACTCAACGAAGTGTATCCGATAGAAGGCTGATAGACAGGCCACCATACGTTGATGCTCGAGACTTTACAGCTTCGACTTAGTCAAGGTTTCGTTGCCTATCAGCTTCCTGGATCGCCTTTCAATGGACTCTATAGCCTCCAGCTGGTATTTGGCAGAGCCATCCCAAAGGTGGGAGCAGTCTTCCATGCAAGACCTGACTTGCGCTTTATAAAGACTAAGCAGTTGCTTAGGTGTGAAATACCGTCTCACCTTAGAGAGAACACCAAGGTTTTTTGAGGCTAATTGGGTTTTTGATTCTATATACTCGTAAGAGCCAAAGTAAAGAGGCGATGATAGCGTAACGTCTAATAGTTCCAGGCTGTCAGTTACCGGAACGGACACACCACGTAAAGCGGGAGACAATTGGAAGGGTCTTTTTTTGGCCGAAAACAAACAGCCTTGAGATCTCGTGGCATTAAACTTGACCTAGTTATATGCTGTCCCATAGCATCTTTTATTCTTCTTAAAAAGTACTCTTAAATAATTTCCGATCTTTAAACTATAGCCATAATAAAAAAATCAAATCAATCCCTGCCTCTTTTGCTGCGTAAAAGAGTAACAAACAAACCAATAAACATTGTTTCGGATTCCAAATTAGTAATAAGGATGACACCCCACTTTTTCGTCGGTGGCTAAAGATAAGCAAAATCTCTATCGCACGTTGTACGAGTCACTTACTTTGACAATGTTACATCAAACGAAGTCAGCTCAAGCGAGCTTTTAGTTCAAAGAAAATGAAATTGAATTGTTCATATAATAAATAATCCATTTTATCCTTGTATCCAGATATGTAACATACAATGTATCGTCACAGTTTTTACAACTCGCGCACAGAACAGGGTAATGTGGCTACGCGTTGGGGCTGTACTCAAGTACGACAAAAAAGAGGCTAAAGTTTTTTCTTCTCTCTCTGTTTATATAAATATTTATTCTAATAGTTAGACGATTTTTCTAATTTTATTCTAATCGTTAGTTGTTTAGTGTTTAGTTTAGACGTTTATTCTAATAGTTAGTTGTTTAGTGTTATTTATAATATGTATTGTGGTTTTATAGTATATTCATAGATATTAAAATTTGTATTTGAACACTAAGACGTACATATGTAGTATTGTATGTGGTAGACTCGACTTGTTTTTTCTTTTCTTAATTAATTTTAAGATTAGGCCTGTTATTGGCTATTTATATTCATCTGTATAATTAAGTTTAATTTTATTTTTGTGCTGTTGGCCTGTAAATAAATAAAATAAAATAAAAAATAAAACAAAAATAAAAAACAAAAACCCAGCTTTAAATGATCTTCGAGCGGTTTCAAATATTTGATACCACTAGGTCTAGCAAATTGGATTAGATAAACTTGCTTATTGATGTAAGTACGAAGCTTTCACGCAGTTATTGTAAAAAACCTACTTGCGTCTTTTTTACGAAAATTATTTGACAATTAAATATTTAGGAAACTCAATGAAGCATTTCTTTAAACGTGGCTTAAAACATTCGCAATAAAGTTCCATAGAAAAAAAAAACAATTAAAGTAGTTTTACGCCTTTGTGAGCTCCTGTCTGTGTTCGAGTTCTATAAATATTGTAGCCCTCGACCTACATTTAGCTTCGTCCATTAAATCCTTCTTGTGAATCCTAAATGAAGTTCACAAAGCATGTTAGACCAATTCTTTAGAGCAAGTCGAGACAGCCAGGCTGCAAAAAATGCAATGTCAAGTGGGCATTTTTAGCTTACACTGTAATGCTGTAGTGCTTCATATAGTTATCAAAACCATAATATATGAATAAATTCTATTCAATTCATATCTACTAATGAACACTTTAGAGACATATTAGGCACATTTAAGAAGGCGCCATTGTGAATTTAATAGCAACGTATAAAGTGTTCTCTCTATCGAATGCCTAAAGTGAAAAAGCAATAGAAATATTCTAATTAGCTATTATAACTACGACGGTGTCTTCATAATTGGGCCTACTATAAACAAAAATTTGCCCCCGCCAAGTCCTAGTTGCGTCCATCGCGCCATGTAAAGTTCACAAAGCATGTTGCGCTGAGTCATTAGACCAAGTCGAGACAGCCAGGCTGAGAAAATTGCAATGTCAAGTGGTGCCAGTTTTAGCTCGCATTGTAGAGCTCTGGAGCGAGTTTGCTAGGAGTTCGTTAGAGTTAGGAGAAGTGCAAAATGTGTTCTAGTAAGAGTAGTTAGCACAGGGCTTTGGGACTTGGTACTCTATGCGAATTTATGCGATAGAAAACGAAATATCTGCAAGAAAGTCGCTCATCTCATACGCATATGCTGTATAACCAGATATGAATAAGACAGCTGTAACATAGTTTTTATTTGAGCAAAATTTAGTACTCCTTCTAGTACGTTATTTTTCTAAGGTTCTAACTCTCTATCTTTGATGATTGCTGTACTTAATAATTTTAAATTTTCTTCTGTTTGTCGAGTTAACTACTCGGTCTTCGTAAAAATATAATTAAATTGCGTCTAAAGATAGGTAGGAATGAATTGAATTAAGTATTTGTTTACATGAATTTTTTTTCTTAACTTTTGTTTTCACCAATAATGCTAAAATCATCTTCTCTGACGCACTATTTTAGTACTATATAATTTAAAAAAATCTACACTTATATTCATCATCATATCAGCTGTACAAAGTCAAAAGTTTCTCCGAACATTTCTTGATCACCTTCTTAGTAGCCGTCAGTAATTTTAATGGTTTCTTTTTGAACATTTCACAGTCTCATTGGCAATGCATTCCACATGCGATGTACGCCCTTACCACTGTTGCTCTTGCATCAAGTATCAAAATTACTTATCAGGGTTGTGGCATGTTTGCCAAAGATTTACCTTCGCTTGGACTTAATATTCATCAAACAAAGTTAACAATGTCATACGCCTTTAGGCTGCATAAAAACTGACAGAGCTAGGCATCCGGTCTGTACGAAATACGAACTTACTTTAATCGTACATAATATAAATCCAAGGTACACAATAATAGTATGCAGACAAGTTTAGATACTAATATATCAGGTGACGACAGTACAACCTGCATTGTGGAAGTTCCAGGAACTTAGACCACGCTCGCCCCTATTAGATTGGAAACTTTGGGCTTCATTGGAATTATATGGAAAGATGAAAGGGCAGATGGCCAACTTTGGATATTTTTTGTAATAGATTACTTCTTGAGTATTTCGAATATGGAAACAAGTGTGGTCTTTACACATTTTAATTGAACTTGACAAGTTTTTTACAAGTTTTAGTAAAGTGTGAGTAATTGCTAAGTTAAATTTAGTTAAACACTTTGAGCATCGATTTCAAAATAACGTCAAAAGGCTTAGAATAATGAAAGAGTTCAGAAATGTCCTTGGGTAGAAAATTAAAATAACAGCAATATGGCATCAAACAAGGATAATAACTGTTAAAAGTAATGAACGACATAGCTTGATGGTTGACCTACTGAGTAAATGTCACATTGGCGTCTCAATAATGCTTGATTTTTGCTCTTAAAGGCATAGTTTCCGAGATATCGGCCAAAACAGTTTTTGCAAGATGGCGCTTGAAGCTCCTGATCTGTCAGTATTTTGTGATTTCATGCCCAGTTAAACATTATAAAAAAATTGGATCGTAAATTTAGTGCAAAGTTGACCAAAAAACGTCTATTTTTACTGTAGTACTAGTTGTTAATAAATTATTATTATAACTTACTGCCGAACCGGCAGCTTACGAAGCTACGAGCAAATGGGCCATAACCAGCACGCTGGCCCAGTGCAGTCATAGTACAGTATCAATCACGGTAGTGCTCTGCCAAGACGAGTCAAGCAAAGCAAAACGCAAGGTTTCTGTCTATCTATTCTCGAAGCTTGTCGTTATCTGTGTCTCTTTAGTCTGAGTGTCGTTGTTTACCTGGGCTGCGGTTGCTCAGGTGCTGAACTTTGTTGTTTCCAAGATTGTGGAATACGAGCACACTGCTTGATTAATAGATCGGAAACTTTGCGGAAGTTTGCTTTTGAATCTGTAGATTTATGAATTAAATATTGCGGGAGATTTAGTTTGGAGTTTTTGAATAGAATAGGTAAAGGCTTTGTTGTTGCTATCTGATAATTATTAAACAGTTAAAAAAAGTTTTGTTTATTTTAGTTTTATTTTCAGAAGATAGCAAGCTTGCGCCATTTTCCCTCAGCGGAAAGGCAGTTAAATACTCGTATTATACATATAAGAACACAATGAATAAAGTGATTTTTCGATTTTTTTTAATAAGGGTTTGTCAAGATTGATGCAATTTTATTTCAATGACTAATACATTTTTAACTCATAAAAATGTGCACGTTTATCTGCAATTGACAAAATTTTCAAGATACGGGTTTAGAGTATCTTTCTAAAGGGTTATTCAGAATCAATTAGCGTCCTTTTAGGGGCTTATTCTGTACATCAAAACTAACAACTTCTGTTCTGTGAGTTATGTCAACCTCAAAAATAACAGCTCTTCCATACATTTTGTCGCGGGTGAACGATATTTTTCTATGGCACAACAACTTTTTTTTAGGAATAATAAAAGTCGCAGAACAAAAGTTGTTAGTTTTGATGTACAGAATAAGCCCCTAAAAGGATGCTAATTAATTAGGAATAACCCTGTATGCTGGATATATCGGTTTTCGTGATAAAATCATCGACAGTTATGTCGCTAATCACAAAGATTTTTATTTATGTAACAGTATCTGTGTATTATACAGACACGTTGTATGCAAACAACAAGCTCGAAAAACCGATGAAATATGTAGGTACATTTTTTCGTTACGTCAATAATAAATTATATTTTTTTATCTCTCACGATGAAAGGGTATTTTTTTGGGATGCATTTTATTCACATATTGAACGTAAGCATTAATTTTAGTTGGTAATAGGTATTCGATGTGCCAGCAGCAGTTATCGTATCTGGAGCATGACTAAGAGATCTTCCGGAAGGCGGATGCCTTGCATTTTCCTTGCCAAAAAGAACTGGATAAAACAATTTTATTGTAAATTATCATTATGTGTCTTAGAAAGTTGTTCCAAAGCCTTGCAAAAAGCTAATTTTGCTTTTTTGGACACTATAGTTAAATATTACGGGACTAATCGCACACTAAAATTACGAGATAAATAAATATCTCATCATACCGACGTTTCGACCGAGTTGCATCAACCATGGTCACGGGTAGACTACGACAACTCGATCAAAACGTCAGGATGATGAGGTATTTATTTATCTCGTAATATTAGTGAAGTGAAACGTCGGGATGATGAGGTATTTATTTATCTCGTAATATTAGTGAAGTGAAACGTCGGGATGATGAGGTATTTATTTATCTCGTAATATTAGTGAAGTGAAACGTCGAGATGATGAGGTATTTATGTATCTCGTAATTTTAGTGTGCGATTAGTCTCGTAGTAGGTATATAATAATAACTAGCTGCCCGTCCCGGCTTCGCCCGGGGGTGAACAACCCTTATCACTTAGGGATATGAAAAATAGATAGTAGCCGATTCTCAATACCTACTGAATATGCATATAAAATTTGGTAAAAATCAGTAAAGCCGTTGCGGAGGAGAAAGGTAACTAACATTGTGACACGAGAATTTATATAAAAGAATATGTTCCAATTACGAAAGTTTAAAAACCACTATAGTTACTCGTAACCATTACTTTTCGACAAATTTGGCACAACCGACTACAGAACCCGTGTACAGAATTCAAATAGTTCGCACGAATCGATGTGTCATCTGTCATCCATGTAGTAATTCACATTACTATAGTTTTTTTGCTAAAATTACTCACCCTATAACGATGAAATTTAAATGTTAACACTTTTAAAGTATGATCTACCAACCAAAAAAAGAATCATCAAAATAGGTTCATAATTTTACTGGCGAATTAATTGCGTAAAATACGAGTACCTACCTAAAAAAAAACAGTCGAATTGATAAACTCTTTTTTTGAAGTCGGTTAAAAAAGCTACTGATATACAATACAACACAGGGGCAGCACAAGCTACAAGCGCAATTTCCATTCGACGCGCAGCTTTAAGTGAGCTTCAGTCAGGATTGGATAATGCGCAGCTTGTAACTAACTTCACATCCGCCAACTTGTATGATTCGGCCTATAGCATACAAAGAAGTCAGACTCACCAACGACGTTGAGTTGAAACGCCAGAGACATCTTCGGCTCAGTGTTGACTTGGCATTCGTAAATGCCCGCGTCCCTTTCTTGGGGAAACTTCACTTGTAGCGTCCAGTTCTCCGACTTTTCTGGTCTTATCACCTGCAAGGGAAAAGTTTTTGTTAAGACATAGTGTCGTGAGATCCATAGAAGAACCAAAGTTATCGACATAGCCCAACGGATTGGCAAGTTGAAATGGCAATGGGCACAACACATAGCGCGGAGGACTTATGACCGATGGGGTCTTCGAGCAAATATCTAAAGAGTCAGAATCGTGCAAAAAAGGGCCCGAGCCAAAACTCTGCCCAAGCTACGTAGTGGGCAGGCATTTTAGTAAGTCCTAAGGCGATTACAAGCCGACTACAAAGCCGCGCGATTCTGAAGTGCTCGGTTACAAGCACTAATTAGGTGACATAACGTCGAGATTCGAGAAAACGGGTCATCGTGATTTATTTAATGTAAAAGACGGTATGTACGACGGCGCTCGGACATTTTTTTACGAGGTACTTTCACTTATGGACTGTGCCTCTGTAGATATTTGCTCGAAAGATGGAGTCGAAATTTTCTCGAGTAGAGACCACGCACCGGCAAGGGCAGCGTAGGACGTCTACCCACAAGGTGGACGGATGACCTCATTAAGACCGCAGCATTGCGTTAGATGCAAGCCTCTTCCAACGGTTATTATTGGAGATCCATAGGGAAGACCTATGTCCAGCAGTAGACGTTCATATTGGTGTTTTCATATTTTGTTTTAGTGTATCTAATTGTTTTGTCCCGAATTAAATAGTCTGTATTTATAGAATAGGTGCTTCATAGCGATCAAAATTAGCAAAGTTAAGCAATGTTCCTTACGACCAGTCTTTGAAAGTCTTTGAGTTTAAATTGTCTCCCTTTCCTGGTCTAGAACTTTCATGGACATTTGCATGACATTACTGCACCACCATGAACGATGTCTTAATGAGGTCGTATCACCCTTTGTGGGTAGGCCTACGTCCTGCAGTGGACTATTAAAAAAAAGGCTGGTACAATACAGAACTGCACCACCCAGAATTTTGATTTACATCAGTGCAAAACCTTGCTCGACATAGCACGGTACCTACTCGTCACTCTGAGATAGAAATTAGGCCCAATTTTAAAAGCGCAATCAAAAATTTAATGGGAACGTAAAATAGTGCTCTCTCTCTATCAAATGTCTATAGCGAAAAAGAAACAGGACTACTATAAATTGCTATTATAATTACGATGGCGCCTCTAAAATTGGGCCTACTATCTTAAATATCTACACAACTTGTTTGTGAAAACTTTTTAGCCAGAAATTTTGCTAGTACCATTGTCTTTCAATCCGGAAAAAAGTAGATAAAGCTTGTATACTACTGCTATACCTTACTAGACACACTAGCTATGTGCCTATCTATATTTTAATTAAATTTTTTATTTTATTTTTTACCTGAAACCTCTGGTCTGACGTGTAGGTGAGTATCCCAGCTGTTAGTATATGTAGATCTCTTTTTCTTATCCAAGAAACCTGTAAACAGAGAGCACATTATTTTAAGAGAGAAGAACCCTCTACTTACGTAAGTAATACCTAAATATACTTTGTGGGGACAATTGTGACGTCAAAATTCTAATTAAGATAGCGTATTAAGTATAGTAACTATCTAATATTATAAGACCGATTGAGAGCGACTTGCATCTAGCAAGATGTTATCATTTATTTTTACCCACGACGGAACGGAGCAGGTATATGCGTTTAGGGTGAGAGATGTGTGTGCGTTTGTGCAAAGTAATGTTCCCACCTATCTTCTAAACTAATAATCCGATTTTGATGCGGTTTTCAATAACGGGTTTGTGTTTGATGAGTTCATGTTCTTAGATAGGTGTCATGGCTGTAACTCACTCGGCGGTGCCACATTATTAGTGCAAAACAATGTTGCAAAATAATCAAAACGAAATGTCCGATTACAATTATGTTTTCAGCAATGTGTACGTGGTAGCTTAATGCATGTTCCTAAATAATAAAAATTACGTCTTTTATTCTTTTCGATGAGATTTTTACCGCCGTGGGTTTTTTAAATCTATGTACTTAGTACTAGCTTTTAAACTAAACTTCGCCCCGTGATTTTTCGGTGCTATCCCACAGGCATATTATTTTTTTGAGATAATAACTAGGTAGTTTGTAACTGTCTCTAAAAATTAAAGTGGGTATATTCAGTTGTATTAAGTTAGTGGTATAGTGGAAGAGATCGCTTCCAGCGATAAGGCCGCCTAGTGTTGCACTACCTTAAGAATTTCACTGATGTATTTATTGTAAGTTTTATTTTGTGTGTACAATAATGAGTTATTTGTTTGTTTATTTGTATGGGTTTTTGTGTGAAAGAGTAGCAAAGAAATAAAAAAGCAGACTTTTGGTTTTAAAATAAGGACTTACGTTGTAAATATAATACAAAAATCGGCCAAGTACGAGTCAGACTCGCGCACGAAGAGTTCCGTATACCTCTCGCCGTTATTAAAATTTATTTTATTCTGTTTTTAGTATTTTTTGTTATAGCGGCAACCGAAATACATCATCTGTGAAAATTTCAGCTGCCTAGCTATAATGGTTCATGAGATACAGCCCGGTGACAGACAGACGGACGGACGTCGAAGTCTCATTAACAGGGGCTCGTTTTTACCCTTTGGGCACGGAACCCTAAAACGATATCCAAAGTAACACCTTAATTGTATTCTTAATTCATTTTTTGTCACTAATCAAAACATAACAACCAAATTTTCAAACAGGTTACGTTCTAATTTTCTTGAAAATACAACGCCATTTTAGGAAAACAGAACTGAAACGTAAATATGGGGACGGAAATACCAACAGGCTAGAGTGGCCCAGTTTACTTACAATAGTGGTCGGGACAAGCCAGGTGGGTATCGATTAGGGATGAGCTATTAAAAACCGTATTCGATTAATGTAACTCGTAAATAAGTTAAGTACAACCTACAAAAGGTTAAAGTAGCTCGTGAATAAATTAAGTGCAACCTACAAAGGGCAGTTTTTTATTTGTTCTAGAAGGAAAACGAGATAGGGTGATATTTTGTTTTATTTTTAACACTATTTACTTGAAAGTTTAATTTAAGGTGAAGTTTAGTATTTATAACAGAATACAAACAGTGAACAAGATTTTTTTCACCTTCTGTGGCCTATGACAATCGAATTGATTGTTGTGTTAAAAAGTTGTTCAAGGTAAGAAAGACATTAGCCTTCCCTAAAAAAATCTAAATTTTAGTCACTCAAACTCTATAAACACATGCACATTAATAAATTGATGCCAAAAATGATCGCTATTTTACGTGTACCTACGCAGTAACCTTCATTATAAATTTGCGTTTATTAGCCGACTTCAAAAATGGAGGTTCTCAGTTCAATTGCATGTTTTTTTGTATGAATGTTACGCGATTATTCCGCCAATAATGAATCGATTTTGATGATTATTTTTAGAGGTAGTCTCAATTAAATCTACCTATACCAATATTAAAAAAGATTCGAAGACAAAGAGGAAAGATTTGATTGTTTGTTTGTTTGCATCGAATAGGCTCCGAAACTACTGAACCGATTTGAAAAATTCTTTCATTCTTGGAAACCTACGCTATCCCTGGTGAACATAGGCTTTTTTTTTTAGGCTTTACTATTTGTCTTCTTTAGCCATCCGTACCCGGGCGAATCCGCGACGGGTAGCTAGTTTCATATTAACCTGTGCCGGTTTTGAAAAATCAACAGTAATGTAAAAATACTACATCGATGATACATTCATTCGTACGAACTATTCAAATTCTGTACTCGGTTGGAGTCGGTTATGTCATTTTCGGCTAAAAAAAAGATAAATACTTAAACGTTTTTATTTAAATGATAATTCAAACCTATTGCTACATTTTCCCATCTCTACGTTGCACTGTTGCCGCTAGGTGAGTATTGATCATTAGCTGTTTTAGCACAATCCAACGCTGGCCAATCTCGATGTCTCATCGTCACTATTGTTGCTGTTGTGAATCAAAACCCGTGCTACGTATTGATTTCAATTGGGTCTGATGCCAAGTACACAATACGTCATCCACACTACCACAAACATAGACAGAGGACATGACGTATTCTGTCTATGGACAGAGGATAACGATGTAAGAGCCTACTAAAAGAAGGCCTCTGGGTTCGCGTGAAGTTGGAGATGGATCTCTAGCCATAAACGGGCCCGGAGAGGACAACGACTCTGAGTGGCCGCGTTGTCGTAGGTATATGGCTGTATGTCAAACGCAGGACGTCTTCAATATAAAAGAGTTGAGAGCTCCGGTGTGTTCCTTTGCAGATTACGGAGCTTCCGAGTCAGCACAAAGGCAAACCACCGAGGGAGTTTTAGTGGGTGCAATTTGATCCACTTTCCGGTTACCGATTGAGCTAAAGTTATGCATGCATGTGTAAATCGCGTGACAATGCAATATTACTCGTACTCGTATGATGATATGGTGCTGATTTGATGATGGAACTGGAAGGTGGCCAAATGAACTTAGCAATGAAACGACACAACTTCATCGATTTTGGGTCCATTTGAATGGTTTTGGCGACTAGTTTGTCTTTCAGTGGTAAACAGGGACTGATGATGGAGCTGGAAGGTGGTCATAGGAAATCAAAAGTTTCAAAAGTCAATAAACTACTTGTATTATGCAACTCATTTTTATTTCTTTTATTTTGGAGAGAGTTCCATAGTAACTAGGTAGTGATTTAAATAAATCAGTAGTCAGATCGATCAGATATAATCACAGATCGATTGATTGATTTTCGTGATTTTGATTGACTAGATTTTCGGTATGAATAGAGTTTTTAAAGTTTGAAGCGTGTCATATTCGTAGATTAAACGATTAATTCGTTTATTGCGAACCTATGTAATTTTTTTTTTCATTTAAGTTTGCGTTTGACTACACACTGCCTGATGTTAAGCAGAAATGCGGTCTAGGGTGTAACACGCTTACCTAGGAGATACCTCTTTACTCGGGATTTGAAGACACTTAAATTGTACTCTACTACTTATGCGGACAAAGCCACAGGTGAAAGGCAGAGAGATTAGATTTATTATACGGATGTTTTCTTGGAGTCATTCCGAGCCTTGATATCGACACTTGAAAGAATAAAATGCAATAAATCCAACCTCTTATCGACCAGTTGTCAGAACCAGTAGAGATTGCCGCTGGAAAATGAATCAGTATGAAGTAGAAATTGAGTAGGTAATATATAGTATTATTTAAACAGAATTTCAATGGGAAAAGTCGCTTTTGTCAATCGAGTAGTGGTTGGTTTTTAGGGTTCCGTACCCAAAGGGTAAAAACGGGACCCTATTACTAAGACTTCGATGTCCGTCTGTCCGTCTGTCTGTCTATCACCGGGCTGTATCTCATGAACCATGATAGCTAGGCAGCTGAAATTTTCACAAATGATGTATTTATGTTGCCGCTATAACAACAAATACTAAAAACAGAATAAAATAAGAGTTTTTTGCACGCTATTAATAACGGCAAGAAGAATGGGGCTCCCATACGGTGCGGAACCCTCCGTGCGCGAGACCGACTCGCACTTCGCTGATTTCATTATATTAAAACTATGATAATAAATTTCCAAAATTCACTTTTGTGACAACGCAAAGTAACGATGACACTCGTACTGAAATTGATTGTCTAGCCGTCTGTCTTGCTAAAACTCTTAATTTCACAAGAATGCATGGAAGTTTCCAGTTTTTTTTTTCGAGAATAAATCCGCGCTTGATTGCTAACTTGACTGATGGTAAGCGACGTTATGGTCGAAGATGAAGCACGCAGACCTAGAAGATACCTATTCACTCTGACCTTAAAAAGCTTTAGATTATATCTCTTAGGAAACAGGAAAGCAGGAAAACTGTTCCTGCTTTCCTGTTATTAAAAAAACTTATTTTTGTAGCTTTTTAGATTGCATTTCTGCATTACACTTGAATGTAATGCAGAAATTAATTTTTATAATACATATACTCGTATTACATTACATATTAACAACATACACATAAAACAAATAACTTAATATGTATTTCTGTTAGATCTACTATGCTATTTCTGTTACAAAATTATTCCAAATTGATTCTTATCATATTATCAACAACCTCTGAAGTTTATGTTCAATACATTGATATTTTCTTTGCCGAACCGTATTTTTAGCATCCTTGATACAATATGTTATCTATTTTTGTTGATGATTTTTCCAACAACTATTATTCGCGTTTCGAGACCCATTTAGACACATTTTGAATCTGTGCGATAGGTCTTCAGTGCTCAACAAACGTATCTTTGCTGTTAGCAAAATAAACGAACTATAAACTGTATAAGAAATACTGTTAGAGTCGCTTAGAAAATACAAAAGTGGAGTCTCATTTCAGCTGTACAGTTAAGTTGGCAGCACTCTGAGATACGTTAGTGTATTATGTTCTGTTATGAAGAGCTTTGTAGAGATAATTTTATCTCTTTCGGCGTGTTTTATCTATATTCATTGGGATAATCTAATTTTAGAGGGTTGAGGGCTGCTTAGTTCTGGAGTGGATGGGTGAGGTTGAATAGCGGTCTTCATTTTGAACCAGTATTAGAAGCTCGAAGCAAGGCTTAATGTGATTTTATCTGGTTACATATTATTATGGTTGTATTATCTGGGAGTTAGCTATTGAGACCTTTATAATAGTGTATAATGTCACAGCTATCTAAATTGCATACGAGAGTAAGCGGTAATTTCGGTATTTGGAAATCAAATACCATATTATATACTAACTGAATTGAGGCACCTTGCAATACGTTTTCATGTAATTATTTTTCACAAAAATTGGCAAAACCGCCTTCCATCGTGTACAAAATTCGAATATTTCGCTTGAATTGTTTACATTACTGTTGATTTATCAAAAACGGATTAGCCGATATCTGTAAAATTTAAATGGCACTACTTTCGAACTAAAAAAGAATTTTTCGATTCAGTTCACAATTGGCGAAATAATCCATGTTCATCGTGTGAAAAATTCGGATTTTTCGCTCGAATTGCTTATATTATTGTTGTTTTTTTCAAAAATGGCTCAGCCGATTTCTGTAAAATTGAGATAGGACCACTTCGGGAGTATATCCTTTCGAACTAAAAATAATTGTTCGATTCGGTTCACAATTGGCGAAATTATCGAAGAACATACACAAAAAAATACATACACACGAACATAGAACCTCCTCTTTTTTTGAAGTCGGTTAAAAATGAGATATTTACATCTGTATTACCTACTTAGTTTCACAGACATCCATCTCAAGTATCGATGAGAGCAACGTACGTTCATTCATGTAGCTCTTAGACAGTTAGCCTCATTAAGATTGCAAGATCATGGTGGATGTACCCGTAAGCCGCTTCTAGTCTAATTAGGGAAAAAATTCGATCATCGGCAAAATCTGGTCAACATAGCTATGATACGAGTACGATGCCGTAGCATATATTTTTTAGGCTGGCGGGCACTCTATATAGTGCGGTGCAGGAACAGACTTTGCTGTAAAATCGCTCTGGCGGTGCGCTGCGTGCTACATGCACTTTCTTCTCTACTATGCCGTGCTGAGCGAACTCAGCATAAGTATAACTCAGTGCCAAAATGCCCTAAGTGGTACTGATATCTATCATCAATAGTCCTCCATTATGTAGAAGACACCATGGCACCGGAACGGCACCGCCGCAGCTTTATCCCCGAGTCTGGTCTGCTCGACCACGATGGTCACATTCCGAGGTACATTGTACTCAAAGTAAACACGAAAAACCCACCAACAAATGAGAATATAGATTCTTACTGTCTTACTGTTAATTAGATCCTAGATAGATATCCAACACAAAGTTAATTTGTTAAAATATACTTACAGCCTTATCCCCAAGTTGTTCAACCCTGCAATGCAAGAAGGCGGTCTGCCCGACCACGGTGGTCACGTTCCGGGGCACGTTGTACTCGAAGTATGGGAATGACCCCACGCTGTCTTCTCCGTAGTGCGCCGTGCCTGTCGACAAAGGGTTGATTTACTGATATTGTTTGATAGTTTGGAAAAATAGTATTTTAGAAAAAAAAATATGAGATAAAATATTTGTTCAAAAGAGCTTCTTTTTCTTTTTCTTCTTTTCGCATTTTGACTAACTTTTAAAAAGTTTGTTTTTGTCATCGTTACATTTTTTGATCCGATTTTGATGACTTATTTTATATCTAAGCTCATTTGACATAGATTGAGATTTGACAAGTTAATATTTAATTGACTACGTCAGGGCTACGTTATGTGATAAGTTTGTCAAAAAACATCGACAAATTAATTTAATGAGTAATTAAAATATTCTTTTATTAAAGCCTAGTGGTCTAGTGGAAATTACACCCGCCGTACAGTCGTGAGGTCGTGGGTTCAAATAACGGTACCGTACCAAAGAATTCCTAGGAATGTATGTACGGAATTTCACACCACTGGCTTTTTGGTGAAGGAAAACAACCTGCAAATGTCCGTGAAAGAAATTCGATGTTATTTGTGAATCCACCAACCCGCACTTGGCTAAATGAATGTGAATTAAATATGAATATGGTCATATCACCCGTGGCGGATAAGCCTACATCCTGCATTGGACTATTAAATTTAATAAAATAAATTAAAAAGTCCGGTACAGCACAGTACAGTACAGATAGAAAACAGTTATTTACGCCTTTTCGTCGTACTCCATCAAATCAAGAGATTTAATAACAAAAAATACTTAAAACATCTGTTATTATTCGTCAAACAAATACTTTACATAGTTTACGGAAATTCACATGTAAAATTGTGGAAACAACGCAAAATTTGACGTGTAAAATCCCCTTAACGAACGTGAAAAGCAGAGACATAATCTCCATTTCACTCTCCAAATAATATCCACGTTTTTCCTTTAAGCTAATTACTTCTTACTTCTAATTCTGTTTGTACAAAGCACAAATAGAATGTTTAATGACACAATTAACCTTAACAAAGGTACAAAGGTATGTTGATTAAGAAAAAATTAAGCTATCCGATGTGGAACGGCGTTTTTGCTAAGCCTAGGGTCGGCATTGAACTTCCTGTGCGGTATTTTAGTTACTTTTAGTGTCTTAATTTTAGCCTTCTATACCTAAATTTCTAGGTATACCTAGACAGTAGGCCCAATTATGAAGGCGCCATCGTAAATTTAATAGCAATGGAAAAAGTGTTCTCTCTATCGAATGCCTAAAGTGAAAAAGATACCAGAAATAGTCTAATTAGCTATTATAATTACGATGGTGCCTTCATAATTGGGCCTAGTATGTATTTTTGTGTATTTCAATTTACTTTTACACCATTAAAAGTCAATAAATACAAATGATTAATTCAACAAAGAAATGCGGGAATGATGCGAACATAGTAGGATTGTGATTGTAGAACCTATTAAGAATGTGTGGGCGACGTAATATCGAACTACGTATTTGACAGCCTCGGTGGCTCAGTGGTTAGTGACCCTAACTACTGGATCTAAGAGGCGTGGGTTCGATCCCCACCCAGGGCAAATATTTATGTGATGAACATAAGTGTTTGCTCTGTGTCTGGGTGTTATTTAGTTACTATCTATATAAGTATGTATTTAAAAATAAGTATATGTAGTATATCAGTCTCTGGCAGCCATATCACAAGCTTTGCTTAGTTTGGGGTCAGAGGCCGTGTGTAAGATGTCCCCAAATATTTATTTATTATTTATTTATTTACATAGATAAAAAAGCTTTGACCTCCTCCTATTTTCTCTTAAAGCATATCACACAAATACACTACTGCCTCTTTGACATCGACGCTAGTCAGTTATGTATTACTAGCGACCCGCCCCGGCTTCGCACACGTGTATTATACCATAATATAAACCCACCTCTTGAATCATTTTATCTATTAAAAACCGCATCAAAATCCGTTGCGTAGTTTTAAAGATGTAAGCATACATGGGGACAGACAGCGGGAAGCGACTTTGTTTTATACTATGTAGTGATAGTAAAGACGTGCTATAAAATGAGGAATAATTTCGCACAATTTATTTTCAAAATGTTGTGAAAACTGTTACTGCAATTAAAAAAATGATTTCGTCATCTAATAACTTTATTTATTAGAAAATGAAAGCTTAAATTTAGTATAATTATGCAGCATATTTTGCAATTCGTCCCAAATCATGGCTAACGATCACTATCGGTTTTGGCACCGCTCGGTTAACGCATTTGCCATGCTCACGTCGTTGGTCTGTGGTATTTCGAGGGTTTAGTATGAGATTATACGTATACGGTGACTACAATAATTTTCCATACATTTTTGTTGATCGCCCTTGGTGAAATCTTCAAGTCAGCAGTGAATAGGTATCTTAGAAGATACAAGTAGCGGCACGTAAGTCTAGCGCTGAGGGAACTGTGGAGGGGATGGCTGCGCATGTTGACCGCCATACTAAACTCATGCGCAGCCACCCCCTCTACACTTCGCTCAGCGCTAGACCTGTACCTATTCACTCTGGTCTATATACTTCATCTTCAGCTACAACTTCAATAATTTCAATCAATTATTTATTTTTGACACAAATGTTAATATCATTAATATTTCAAACAGAAAGTCGATGGTAAATATACAGGATCAGATGATCCAGAGACTCTTGAACTAGTCAAAGACTGTGTTTCAGAAGCCAATAGCTTCTCTAGAGCAACAACTTCAAACATTATGTCAAAACAAATCGTGTTTCTACTAAATTTTTAATACAACTTTGTAATAAAATAATAATTAATTTTGAAAAACAGAAAAAAAAAAAGTTCAAATTCTCAGATACTTTTAAACAATATTAATTAAATCACTTTACTATAGTTTATAAATATTTTTTTAAAGTTGCCAAAATAAGAACAAAAGAGTTTAATAAAAAAAATAAGATAGATACTAAAATAATTTCGTAATAAATTATGACTATGATTCTTTCCATCAGGCGAGTTTACTAAAAGGGTGCCTCTGGGGTCGCGGGTGGTTGGACTTGGGGCTCTAGCCATCCACTCAAACAGACCCGGGAAGGACGACAGTAGTGAGTGGCCACATTGTCTTATATGACTGTATGCGTCAACAATTGATTGCAGGACGTTAATAGAAAAGTGCTGGGAGCTGGAGGCTTAAGAGTCCAATGAGAGGCGAGCTAGGAGGCTGATAGGCAGCGAAACTTTGACTGAGTCGAAGCTGCAAAGTCGCGAGCATCGACGTAGCGTTGCGTGTCTATCAGCATTCTATCGGATACACTTCGGTGAGTGCGCCCAGGAAAGGCACAATCTGGTCTCTCCCGCTCCTTTCTTCTATCGTACGGCTAGACAACGTTTCGAGTCCACATTCCTCATACGAACTGCCAGAATGTAGAACGTTTTGCCCGAGTTTGTCTTCCCGCTAAAGTACAATTTAGGTGCCTTCAAATCCCGAGTAAATAGGTATCTTCTAGGTAAGCGCGTTACATCCTAGACCACATATCTGCTTAACATCAGGCAGTGTGTAGTCAAACGCAAACCTATACGAAATAAAAAGAAGAAGAAAAAGCTCCGGTGCGTTCCCCTGGAGATTCCGGAGCTTCCAAGACAGCACAAAGGTAGGCCAGAGGATTTTTGTGGGTGCAATTGCAATCCCACATAGCCCGGCTGTACCCTGAAGCATTTCCCTCTCGTAAAAAAGGCCTATACACGATATCAGTCAAAGCAAGTATATCACAAAAATCGACTCCTATCTCTTGTCACACGTCCCATGTGTTGCAAAATCTATAATCGTTAAGCTAGGTACTTTAAAATGGGGAATATAGTGGCTACGGCGCGTGCCTGCAAATGTGCCTGTGAATGTAGAAAACGGTTATTATAGAACATTGTTGGGATCGGAATTTGTTAGGGCTACGTGGTTTCGAGACCTTACTGTAGTGGAAATTATAGACATCTGTTCGAAATTTGGTCGGTATTAGGTTTTAGTCTTGACGTTTTCAAATTCTTGGGACACGAGACCACATCATATCGATATTTGGTCAGTATTAGGTAGTCTTGGCGTTTTCAAATTCTTGGGGCACGAGATCACATAATACCAAAGTTCTAACATCTCAGAACATTTTATGGGAATCAAAATGAACCAGTTTCATAAATAGGTACTAATTGATTTTAAACAGTAAACGGATACTAACCGAGTTATGAAATTTACGGGCGGATACCATACTTTCTTGAAAGTTTACTACGCAGGGTAAAAAACCAGGCAGAAATATTTGAGGATATTATTATAATAATTACGACTTACGCATGGTAAGTAAATTACACTACATGCAAATGAATTGAGAACTTTCTCTTAGTGAGTGAGAATACTCACTTTGAAAAATTTAAAAACTCATTTGAAAAAACTAAAAACAATCTAGAACATAAATCTAACCACACCTATCTCCAGTAATTGCTCTAAAAACCGTAACAAACAAAATAAAAGTCGTCTCTATCCCCAGTAACTGTGAAAACTCCGTCGCGAAAATTTCCCAAATGTCCCAGAAAACATTACAAAAACCACGGTACTGTACTTTATTTTTATTTCACCGACCTTATCATTCCGACAAAAATAAAACCGCAAACTTTAACGACTGCCCAATTACTTGTCGAAAAGTAGTTGATACCAATAACATCCAGTGTTCTTGGGCAATCGCCAACCCTTCGCTAGTGATGGGCTTGTAGGTAGGTAAGTAAAAGTAATCTCACTTACCTGCTGTTTTTTAAGGGACACCTAACAATAGAAAAATGGAAAAGCAAGGGTTATAATAATAGACGTGAAATAGAATTATTAACTGGAAAAACAGGCATATTTTTCAAGATATAGAATGGTTGGAAACACAAAAATAAACTACATATTCGTAACAAAGCTTCTTGTAGGCTTTCAATAGTTTTGTCACTGGCAAGCAAATAAAAATAAACGATTATTCAATTACTTGTCTAGCTTTTTAGGGTTGCCGAAATTCCACGATGTTTTTATAGTTTCTTTTTATTTTTGTTTTTTTTTTTTTTATATAAGTCGGCAGTCTGCGCTTCGAAACAAAAATGTACTTACAAAAAAGTTTGTAATCTCAATAAAGCGAATTTTATCGGCTGTCCAATTACTTCTGGGCAATCGCCAAACCTTTGTTCGTGATGGGTTTGTAGGTAGGTAAGTAAAAGTAATCTTATTTACCTGCCGATTATCGTTCTTTTTAAAACGACTTTCAGTACTAAAAAAAATGGAAAAACTGCATGGGTTGTAGAAATTGTCGTAAAATGGAATAAAAATAAGCATATGTTTCGTAGTCTTAATTCTTGCAGGTTTTCAATTATTTTCTGATCGCCAAAGAAATATATAACGGCTATCCAATGCAGTGTTTCCAGGCAATTGCCAACCATTCGCTAGTGATGGGCTTGTAGGTAACAATAAGATGGATTTGATTCAGCTTAATTATTTGTCGAAAAATAGTTCATACCAATAACACGCAGTGTTCCCTGGGCTATCGCCAATCCTTTGCTAGTTATGGAACTTAATCGTGAGATGTGTAATTTTACGTGCTGAGTTTGGTTTTTTTTTTGCGGCTTTTTACAAGGTTTTTATGGTTTATAGTAACGTAATTGTATTTGTTTTACTGCTGAGCAAAGGAGAGACTTTTTTTAGAAGAAATTTTCTTCCATCGTTTTCTGAAATATCGGGCTCATGTTACGTTAGTCTTTTTGTCCTTATTATGAACGTTCAGTTCTATCCTATACTTTTTTCGAGATCGGCTAAAGAAGATCGGTTAGAGAAGAAGATTCTATTCTATTGGATTGAACTGAACGATAAATCTTTTTTTAGAACGGCAAAACAAAGATCGTGTCTCTTTTGAAATCCATACGATGATTTTTGCCCAGAGTTTGCTAAACAAAGCCATAAAAAGAAAAATCATCCATCCAACAGCCATTGGACGTCCACTGTTGGACATAGACCTCCTCTGTGGATGTTAGTTACTTATTAAACAAAATGCTTGAGTATTTTATAACATTTACGTGAAAATTATTTCGATTCTAAAACTTTATGTTTACATAACTTTAAAATTACAGAAAAACCAAACATTTTTTACCTGCGCATTTTACCTCATACCTACCTTAGTGTCATTACGCCAAATTGCCCGACTTAAATCGCGCGGTTCACATCTCATTTACCCTGTTTTTATGATTCTGTTGCTTGTTTTTAAAACCACCCACCACTGGATTATAGACCTACCCTCAAAATTGTTTCAGCTGACTTTCCTTTGTGTAACTGCAAGTGACAGCAAAAGGTTGTCTGAAATTCTGACATTTTGAGCGTTGTGCTCCGGACTTACCAGTTAAATTCAGTTTGATAAAATTGGTATGTTTTAATGTAAAGAGTTGTGTTTCATTAAAGTTTTTGATAGTGGGGGTAGATTAAGAACTAAACGTATAAATACACAGCTCGCACGCGATGGGACCTGTTACCTCAATTTAGCGGTGAGCTAATATCGTACAAATCTTTTTGATTAAAATCACAACTACGCGTCACGTCAATAATTTCATAACTATTAGCGTATAGAACAAATAGCCTATACATATGCGATCACATAACACTGTAGGTATTCTATAATGCCCATCTGTCCATCAGTCGTAGGATGTCCACTGGTGGACATGGACCTCCACTTTGGATTACCAATAAGTCAGGTTAGAAATACGCTTCTAGCACGTTCCTGTAGTCTTAATTACATCGTCGGTCCACCTAGCCGGTGGACATTCGAAAATTTTACGGACCTATGTACCATCCGTTCTTGGAACTATATGCCCTGCCTACTGCTATTTCAACTTGCGAATCCGCTGGGCTATGTATAACTTTGGTGCGTCTGCACACTTAAATATATGTTTTGTAAACATGCATTTTGTTCTATTTGCGTTTTTCCTGCATGTAAGTCTAGCGTGTAATATAAATAGAAGGCTTCTCTACAGATATCTATGTATAAACCGCATAGTAGAAGTAGAAACAAAAGGGTCACGCGGAACTCGAAGCATTACAAAGGTTTTAATGCCATTACGATTGTAATGTTGTTGTTCTATCAGGAATGAATACTTAGGAATGGTAACAGGTCGAAAATCTATGCTTTTAGTTTAAATTAATTCGCTTCAGTGTTTTAAAAACTTATTTTACGGTTTCGAGCAGGCCATAATGTGTTTACTATAATTATGGCACATAGAATTAAGAACTTATGGCCAGGTGGACTTTTGATTTCTTGCATGAAAAGTAAGCGTAGGACGTCCTTATGGTGAATAAATCCATTTTAGTCATCAAGATCTCACCCGATTGGATGGATTAGAAACGGCATCTCGTATGTTCCTGCGGCCCTCAGACCAAATAAAAAAAATTAGACGGAACGTTGTGAACAGACAAGTGAGGCCGGTTTTTTTCATAAATGTGTGAGTGCGTCGGTGTTGCACCGCCATAGTACACGGTGAGGCATAGTTTTTCCGGCCTCACTTGTTTGTTCGCAACATTCGGTCTTGATTTTTATTTGGTCTGAGCTGCGGCCATGATCAGTCATTGTTCCTCCTTGTTGGTGGGTGTCCAATTCAGCCATCGACTTGGCATTTTTTCTATTATAATGTAAATTTTGATGCTTAAAAAGATCCCTCGGTTTATAACCACAACACTGACCCAGTACGGGTTGTTAAATTTATATACTTCATCGAATTTCTAAGTTGCTTCACAGTGTTTTCCTTTGCCGAAAAGTCAGTGATGTGTAAATCTGTACATAAATTTCAAAGAAATTATCGGTACCGTCATGGGTTTGAACCTATGACGTAGATAAGTATGGTGGGGTCGCGTTCTTTCGGTCAAAGCCACTGATATTAAACAACATACTCACTTGCTAGACTAGATTTCTGGGAAACCTAAGTTAGATGTTATCTTCTAAGAAACCTATATATTTAGACGACTGTCAGAAATAAATGGAAAAGAAATGAGAATTAAAAATACCGTATTTACCTACACAAGCATAAAGTTTCACCCTTCTTTTACTTGTATGATTAACTACCTAAAAATATTAAAAAGCTTAAAATTGTCCAGCGTTTCACAAAGATTTCCTTAAAATTCTTAGCAAAAAGACACCAAAATGGAGATATACCCAGCGCATTACGGTATATGCTTAAACGACACGCTTTGTGTCAAAGGAAAACGTAAAGCAAGCAGACATCTTAACACAGGGCTGTATTAAAAAATATACAAATAGAAAGTATCTGTGTAAAAAATTTTAATATGATAGTACGCAAACAAACCTTATAACTATATTACAGTAAAAATTTTGGTACTATCCCAATTAGGTTATGTTGTAGACTGAATCGAACTTCTTGCCGGATGTGATGTTAGCTACAAGCTGCGGATAACCCAGTCCTGACTGAATATCTCTTAATAGCAGCACGAGGATTGGGTTAAACGCAGATAGTAACTATGACGTCACAGCCGATAAGAAGGTTTATTCAACCTCACTAGGTACTCACTTCAACCAACCTTACCTTAATACTTTTTGACCGACGAAACAGAGGAGGCACTCAATTCGAAATGTACTCATATTTTTTACGTGTAACCACGCATAACTTTTTACATAATGGTCCGAGTTTGATAATCATTTAAATTATATCGGAATAAGCCGAGCCATTTTTGATAAATCAACAATAATGTGTTAAATGTTACATCGATCCGTGCGAACTATTCGCGAATTCTGTACGCGATTGAAGTCGGTCGTTCCATTTTTTTTGCGAAAAATATTATTAGTTTCAAGTTGTTTTTCGACAAAAACCTCTTTTACTTGAAGGATCCATCTAACCTTTAAAAATTTGAAAAAAATTGATCATTAAAATATCGAATTAAAACAGTATCAAAACTTATCAAATTTATGAAAACTGATAAACAAACTGCACTGTAACTCGTATAATATCTGCAAAAACTGCTTTTTACTCTTCAAACATAAGCGAGATATTTTACAAAATATATTACAATTGAGATGGCTAGCTATTATTTTATTTATGACTGATCACCCTCAAGGGATTCTGTTTGATAATAAATTGGACAAGGAATACACAATGTAAATATATCGCTATAAATCTATGCGTCACTTTAATAATTTAGTATTATGGAAAATCATAAATTAGTACTCATTGCTTTATCTATTTATCTAAAATTATTTTTGAAACTAATGTACTGTTTGTTTAATACATGGTGACAATACCATAATAGGTATAATGTGTTAAAAATATATTTACAATTTAAAATTAAAACAACGACATTAGAATACTAATATAACTTTCTAAAATAATTTTGCTCATAATATTCTAACAGGGTTATGATGTTTTTAAACGCAAATTCAATTAATTAAAATGTATATACTAATATTCTTTCGAAACGCTGGCTCTTGACGAAACAAGCTGGACAAATCCGTGTGCAAATGGATAGATCCACATTAGGGCCAGAAACAAGGTAGATAATGATCCAATCGTCCTTCAAGATCAGGCCTATGGCTAGCAGTGGCGTGGTGATAAAATAATATGGTGTTATTACCAATTTTCAAGCTTATGACAAATGATTTATGATTCCACCTAAGTATTTACATTTTTTTTCACACAGTAAATAAAGGATAATAAATATTAGGGGACATCTTACACACTGTCTCTGACCACAAACTAAGCAAAGCACGTGATAATATGGCTGTCAGAAATTGGCATACTACAAGAAGGTACATATTTTTAAATGCATACTCAAATATATTATATAAGTACCCAGACAAAGAGCAAACACCCATGTTCATCATAAAAATGCTTGCCCTGTGTGGGAATCGAACCCACGCCTGTTAGACCCAGGAATCATGGTTACTAAGCACTGGTCCATGGAGGTACCTAGTCTAATCTTCAAATAGTTCCCCTTTTGTAGGGTTCCGTACCCAAAGGGTAAAAACGGGACCCTATTACTAAAACTCCGATGTCCGTATGTCCGTCTGTCTGTTTGTTACCAGGCTGTATCTCATAAACCGTGACAGATGATGTATTTCTGATGCCGATATAACAACAAATACTAAAATCAGAAAAAAAAATTATGGGGGGCTCTCATACAAGGTTCCCAAATGGTTCGGAACCCTTCATGCGCGAGTCCAACTCGCACTTGGCTAATCAATTTTTTAAAGTCCTATGCGCCAACCCTGTTAGAATCTAGATTTTCTTTTTAAATCCCTAAGCCGCTTAGAGTGGAGCTATTAGGTCAAGTGGGTGTATGTATGAGGTTTCCTTAGGCTAAGCTTGTTACATTAATAATGGTTCTAGCCACGAGCTTACTCTGTGAAGTGTGAATTTGACCGTAGGACTTTTATGTGGCTTGCTTAGATGCCAAAGGATTTTTCTGTGCTCTGCATAAAAAAGGCACAAATTCTGGGTATTTTTAACCGATTTCCAAATAGGAGGAGGTGAAATTATTCTATGTTCGTCTGTATGTATCTTTTTTTTTGTGTGTTTATCGATAATTTCGTCAATTTTGAACCGAATCGAAAAAATCTTTGTTAGTTCAAAAGGGTATACTGCCAAAATGGTCCCATTAAAATTTTTTCCGTTCCCGTTTTTGAAAAAAATCAACAATAATGTAAGCAATTCGAGTGAGACATCCGAATTTTGTACACGATGAACATCGATAATTTCGCCAATTGTGAACCGAAACGAAAAACTATTTTTACTTGCAAAGGGTATTCTCCTGAGTTGGTTCCGTTTAAAATTTACAGATATCGGCTGAGCCGTTTTTGATAAATCAACAATAATGTAAACAATTCTAGCGAAAAATTCAAATTTTGTTCACGATGGAAGGCGGTTTTGCCATTTTTTACGAAAAATAATTGAACATAGTAGATAGAGTTTAGCAGCTACCTCACTTACGCATTTTGGATGATTTAAAATTACCGTGATAACTATTTAAAAAATATTTTCTATCCTATTAAATTTGAATGTATTAATTATTATTCAATCATATAATTATCAATCACAAAATAGATCAACATATTTTATGATCTTATATGGTATGAAATGAATTTTTCGTTGAATAATAACAAAATATCCAATTTCGAAGCTATACAATATCCATCCATCAGCCATAAGAAGTCCACTGCTGGACATAGGCCTCCCCTATGGATCTCCAATAAGACCGGTTGGAAGCGGCTTGCATCCAGCGCGATCCTGCGGTCTTAATGAGGTCATCCGTCCACCTTGTGGGTGGACGTCCTACCCTGCGCTTGCCGGTACGTGGTCTCCACTCGAGAACTTTCCGACCCCATCGGTCATCAGTCCTCCGCGCTATGTGCCCTGCCCATTGCCATTTCAACTTGCCAATCCGTTGGGCTATGTCGGTAACTTTGGTTCTTCTACGGATCTCCTCATTTCTGATTCGATCTCGCAGAGAGACTCCGAGCATAGCCCTCTCCATAGCTCGTTGGGCTACTTGGAGCTTACCAATAAGGCCCATAGTGAGAGACCACGTTTCTGTGCCATAAGTCATCACTGGCAACACACACTGGTCGAAAACTTTCGACTTGAGGCACTGAGGTATGTCGGACGAGAAGACGCTACGCAATTTTCCGAACGCTGCCCAGCCGAGTTGGATTCGGCGATTGGCCTCTTTCTTGAAGTCGGACCTACCTAACTGGACTACTTGTCCTAGGTAGACGTACGAGTCAACGACTTCAAGAACCGAGTTCCCAACAGAGATCGGGGTGGGTACAACATGGGAATTACACATAACTTTCGTCTTGTCCATGTTCATCTTAAGACCCACCTGTTGAGAAACCCGATTAAGGCCTTCGAGCATCGTGCTGAGCTCTTCCATCGATTTTGCCATGACTACTATATCGTCGGCAAACCGAAGGTGAGTGAGGTATTCGCCATTGACATTGATGCCGAATCCTTTCCATTCCAGGAGCTTGAAGGCGTTCTCCAAAGTAGCCGTAAACAGTTTCGGAGAAATTACGTCTCCCTGTCTTACGCCTCTTTTTAAAGGGATCGCCTTGGAGCTCTCTTCCTGTACTCGGACCGACATAGTGGCGTTATTATACAAGCACTTCAACACTTCGATGTACCGATAGTCAATACGGCATCGTTGGAGAGACTCGAGCACAGCCCAAGTCTCGACCGAATCAAAGGCTTTCTCATAGTCCACAAACGCTAAGCAAAGTGGCAAGTTATACTCTTCGGTCTTCTGTATAACCTGCCGTAGCGTATGAATGTGGTCCATGGTACTAAAGCCCTTTCGGAAACCGGCTTGTTCAGAAGGCTGGAAGTCATCAAGCCTGCGCTCGAGACGATTCGTAATGACCCTTGAAAACAGCTTATAAACATGGCTCAGAAGCGAGATGGGTCTGTAGTTCTTCAATAAGGTGTTGTCACCTTTCTTGAAAAACAACACCACCACGCTTCTGTTCCATGCTTCTGGCGTGATGCCCTCGAGGACGACGGTGTTAAAAAGCTTCTGGAGGACTTTTAGTACAGGTGTTCCACCCGCTCTCAGAAGCTCTGATGTGATACCGTCATCACCCGGCGCCTTGTTGTTCTTAAGCTGATTCAGGGCCATTCTAATCTCGTACAGGCTGATGTCTGGGATATCTTCGGTGAAGTGTCGGGTCAGCTTGGCTCTTGGATCTTTGGCCGCGCTGCTAACAGGCTTAGCGACCGAAGCGTATAACTGTCCATAGAACCTTTCGATCTCCTCTAATACCTCTGCCTTGGTCGACGCTAAACTTCCATCTTCTCTCTTCAGCTTTGTCAATTGGCTTTGTCCAATAGACAAATCTCTTGCGAACACTTTGGAGCCTTTGTTCCGCTCTATTGTCTTTTTAATATGTTTAGTATTAAAAAGACGGATGTCGTGCCGCAAGGATTTCGAAATTTGTCTATTGAGACGCCTATATGACTTTGCATCATCGGAAGACTGCAATCTTAGCGAGCGTCGTTCGGCCATGAGATTTACAGTGTGATCGGAGAATTTCTGCGGTTTATTTGAACGGCGGGGTCTAAAGAACTTAGCACCCACCGTTTGGACAGTTTCTACGAGCCCGTTGTTTATCTCGTCCACCGACGCAAGGTTCTCTAGGCAAGCAAAACGATTCGAGAGCTCGAGCTGAAAGTCCTCGGGGTTTTGGATATGTTCACGAGTAGGTCGGAGCGTGGACTTCATCAGGCGGGACCTTTCGAGCTTAACATTAATATCTAATGTGCCTCGTACAATTCTGTGATCGCTGCCGGTTTTCACCCTGTGGATCACGGAGACATCATTAAATATTCGTCTCTCGGTGGTCATGATGAAGTCTATCTCGTTTTTCGTGGAACCATCAGGGCTCATCCAGGTCCATTTCCTGTGAGGCGGCTTCTGGAAGAAAGAGTTCATCATAAAGAGTTCCTCTCTCTCCAGAAAGTCAGCCAGCCTCTGGCCCCTAGGGTTTCGCTGCCCATATCCAAATTGCCCCACCCTCAGCTCATCGTCGTTTTTTCTGCCCAACCTTGCGTTGAAGTCCCCCATAACAACAGTGAAGTGGGTCTTAGACATATGAATGGCCCGACTTACGTCCTCATACATAGTCTCCACCTCATCATCTGGGTGTGACGATGTCGGTGCGTATACCTGAATGACCTTCAGCGAATACCTCTTGGATATTCTGAGTATTAGGTATACCACCCTGCTCGACACACTTTCGATGGTAATAATGTTGTTGGTGAGGGACTTGTGAACGAGAAAGCCAACACCACCTTGGGACCGTTGGTCACCTTCCCGGTAGTAAAGCAGGTTGCCGGATTTTAAGGTTATCGTGTCCTCCCCCTCTCTACGGACTTCAGACAACCCCACAATATCCCAACGCAACCTACTCAACTCTTCTTCCAGCTCAGCAATCTTCTCGTCAGTCCTCAACGTGCGCACGTTGTGTGTTACCAGGGCCAGTCGTCGTTTACGGGAGTGGTAGCCGGGCGTCTGCCAGCGATTCTTAGCACCCCCTTCTCCGCCGTTACCGGGACCGCTACCGTAGCCCCGGGCTAGCGAAGCTGCTGGGGACTGGGGGCCTGGTCTTTTTGTTTGTTCCATATTGGGTATTTGCCCGTAATCGCCGCGCTGGGCAAGCGTGGTGGCGATCGCAGAAACGTAGCTTTGCGACAGGGATGCTGCTCCCCATCCCTGCCCTGTGCCATTTTAGCTACGTTTTTATTTGAATGGTTATACCGCCATTAGTCGGTTCCGCTGTACCTTAGTCGGCTCCTACGACACCTGGTACTAGAGGGGGGTGCTATTCTACTCTGCCGGCACCCCACGGCCCACAATATATATACAATATACTATTGACAAAATGAGACCTGCACTTAGTTTATGTTAGTAACATTGAGGATTAAAATATTTTTGATAGATATGCTTTTTAAAACCTTTTAAAATATGGTCCACGTAGTATACATTTATATTTCATTTTATATTCGAGGTCCTATTGACAAAGGAATTATCCTGCGATATATTAGTTATCACCGAGCATTGGCTTCGGGAACATCAATTAATATCTGTTACTTTGTGTAATTATGATTTATTATCGTTTAGCTGTACAGAACTGATAGCGCATGGCGGAAGTTGCATCTACGTACGAAAGGGTAGGAAGGTGGTGAACAGACAAGATTTTTGTGACTTATCGCAGGAGCAACTATTTGACTTGTGTGCTGTACATTTATTAGAAGACGACATTCTGGTTGTAGGGTTGTACCACTCAAACCTCACTAGTCACTCAGTTTAGTTAGACCTCTTCGAACGCCTCCTTTACAAAGTTACTAATGAAGGCTTTAAATGCATAATTGTAGGAGATGCGAACATCGATTTTTTAGTTCCGACGAAATCGAAAAGTTCCGACCTTTACGGCCTGTCAGCCGATCTTATAAAATCGGGTATAGTGCCTTTAGCACCTGTTCTAAGTAGACTTTTCAACTTATGCATGCGTAAAGGAGTGTACCCATCAGCTCTTAAAAAAGTAAAAATTAGCCCCCTCTACAAGGGCAAAGGGAAAAAGTCTGATCTTAAGTCGTACCGTCCGATCTCTCTGGTTCCAGCTATTAGCAAGGTGTTTGAAGTAGGGCTTAATAGAAGGGTTTTAAACTACGCGTTCCAAAGAGACATCCTATCTGATAGGCAATACGCATACCGGGCCGGGCGCTCAACCACAGACTTAGTGCGCGAAGTAGTGTGGCAGATTCTAAAAGCTCGGGAGGAAGGATTGCAGGTCGCTCTGGTCTGCTGCGACCTATCACGCGCCTTTGACACGGCGGACCACCGACTCATTGCTCAAAAATTAGGTTTCCACGGAATGCGCGGCCCTTTCGGGTCGTTGATAATCTCTTTTACGTCAGGAAGAACGCAAGTCGTCGTGGGGGACAAGGGTCGCGTCTCATCCGACGAGCTCGAGAACGAGATAGGCGTGCCCCAGGGATCCTGTTTCTCGAACACTATGTTCAGTCTTCTCTTGAATGACTTGCCAGATGCCATCGTCGACGCGGAGATATACATGTATGCTGACGATGTGGCCGCAGTGATTACTGCGCCATCATCTACTCAGCTGCATCATAAGATAAACTCTGCTGTTAGTGAACTCGATGAGTGGTTTAAGTCGAATGGCCTAGCACTGAATAAAGATAAAACCTGCTTTTTGACTTTTAATCTCAACGGGAGATCGGAAGCTAAGTACTCGGTAACGATCGGAAACACCGCGCTCCAGCAGGTCAACTCAACAAAGTTACTAGGGTTCTACATAGATAGCGCCCTCACGTGGGAGTCACATATACAGGAGCTATGTGGGAAGCTGAGCCGCTCGTGCTTCGCGCTCAGGCGGCTCGCGAGCACGGCCACGCGGGACGTTGTGCGCTTTTGTTACTTTGCCACAATCCATAGTAATATTACGTACGGATTAGAATTGTGGGGCCGCGCCGCGGAGTACAAGAGAGCTTTTTCTATGCAAAAACGGGCTGTGCGGGCCATTTTCGGGGTTTCGGACGACGTGTCTTGTGTGGAGCTCTTTAGGGAACTGCGCGTACTGCCACTGCCGTGCGAACTAATCTATCAGGTGGCTCTTTTCACGCACAACCATTTAGAATTATTTGAGAGGAAAGGTACCTATTTAAGATTAAATTTAAGAAGCAATGCTAGGAAAAACCAACTGGTGACTCCTTCTCATAAGCTGGCGAAATCGGAGAGGTCTGTATATATTGGTGGGCCCGCTATATACAACCGAATACCCGTAGAAGTTCGGGATGCACCTTCCGCTGGGTCGTTTAGGAATAAATTAAAATGTTGGCTACATGAGCAACTATTTTATGACGTAAATGACTTTTTAAAATTACCTGAATTGTATTAAGATTTAGTGACTAATTTGGAAATTGTCAAGTGTTATCTATTTTTATTTCGTGCTATATTGTATAGTGCCCTAATATAATGTTTACTTTTTGACTTGTAACAAATGGTGTTATGAATAAATGACTGTATGACTATATGACTATATATTTCCTACCAAGTTTTGTTCAAATAATTATTTTGCAATTCGCATAAAATGGCAAAACCACCTTCCATCGTGTACAAAATTTGAATATTTCACTCGAATCGTTTACCTAATTATTGATTTTTCAAAAACGGCTCAGCCGATTTCTGTAAAATTTTAATGGGACCACCTCGGGAGTACCTATACCCTTTGGAACTAAGGTTCACAATTGACGAAATTATGGATAAACATACACACAAAAAAAACATACATACGAACATAGAACCTTCTCCTTTTTGGAAGTCGGTTAAAATGAGATCTGCACTTATTTTATGTTAACTTTGAGGACAAAAATATTTTTGCTAAATACGCTTTTTAAAACCCTTTTAAAATATGCCCCACGTAGTACACTTTTTTTTCATTTTAAATTACCTACCAAGTATTGTTAAAAAACAATTTAAAAATATATCAAACTGCAAAACTCTAGTTCTGCAGCAAAGTTTTAAGTATAACAAACTCAATGAGCGCATTTCGTCGTAATATTTCACGCTTTTAAGGCAAAAATGTACCATTAACACGCTGTATTCACCTGAACTTTTTCTTTTTAATCTACCAAACTTTCCCTCACCTCCCCGTAATCGAAATTGGCCAAAACCTTTTGTAGCAAACTTTTAGTCCACCGGCGCGGTTCTGGCGGAAACTTCCTAACACCTATCTGGAGGTATTCAGGTAGACTTACTGTAAGTACTGTAGCTCTCTACAAAATGGATCAGCTTGAAACAATTTAAACTATGTTGGAAAGAAAAAAAAAGAAAAGTTTACCTGTACTTTGTAAGTGCGAGCGACTTAATGACACAAAAAATAGGTAAAATCAAATGGCGGTAATTCGCTCGCGTGAGCGAGTATCCCTCCAGCGAATCACTGAATAAGTGGAAACTAGAATGGTCTTCGTAGGTACATATTAATATTTTTTTGGCTAAAAACCTAGATGATGAATATCTGAGGAATTATTTTTATATTTTTTATGGCTAAATACCTAGATGCTGAATATCTGAGGCATTTTTTTGATTTCCATGCGGCTATTTTTTATAAAATTTATTATAAATTATCCATTTCAAGCAGGATTTTAGAAATGAACACGGGTAATTTAAAAGAAACGGGTAACCGCAAAAGAGGAAATCGTCAAATGGAACCTCAACATAAAAAAAAAGTTAAGGTGTTCGTAAAGTTCCTTATACGTTCCTAGCCGTTCGAAGTTAAAACATAATGCTGCTGATTAGAATGTCTAGATAGAAGCTGTACTAATAAACAAAAAATAAATAAATATTACGGGACATCTTACACACGGTCTTTGACCCCAAACTAAACAAAGCTTGTGATATGGCTGCCAAAGACTGATATATTACATATACATATTTTTAAATACATACTTATATAGATAGTAACTAAATAACACCCAGGCACAGAGCTAATACTTATTATGTTCATTACATAAATATTTGCCCTGGGTGGGGATCGAACCCACGCCTCTTTGATCCAGAAGCTAGGGTCACTTACCACTGAGCCACCGAGGCAGTCACTGTTTACTGACTGTAAACATGCAACTTAAGCAACTGATTACCCTGTACTGTATTAAACGATCTATTCGGTCAAGTGTGAGGCCATCCGTGCACACTTTGAATACTGATTACTTTTTTCTCCCGGGACGAGGCAAAGTTCCATCAGGCGTGGTCTGAACCTTCGGCAAATCAATTAAGGTACCAGAACTTTTGTTTGACTAGTGCTTGATCGATCACCTTGGGATAGAAGCTTAGAGGCTTGCTCTTTTCCTGGCGCGCTACGCTTTTAAGTAGCAAATACCTGTACGCTTAGACTGCAAAATGCAATATTGTGTAAACGCATATTTATGAATAAGCAGAAAATTAAGGTGTGGGAACTTTTGTTTGACTACGAGTAAGTATTTCTTGATCAATCACCTTGAAATAGAAGTTCAAAAAATCGGCCAAGTACGAGTTGTACTCGCGCATGAAGGGTTCCGTACCGTATGGGAGCCCCCCTTAAATATTTGTATTATTCTATTTTTAGTATTTGTTGTATTATAGCGGCAATCGAAATAAATCATCTGTGAAAATTTCAACTCTCTAGTTGTTACGGTTCATGAGATACAGCCTGGTGACAGACAGACTGACAGACAGACGGACAGCGGAGTCTGACTAATAGGGTCCCGTTTTTACCCTTTGGGTACGGAACCCTAAAAAAGGGGCTTTCGTATCTCTAAACAGGAGGCTTATGTCCAGCAATCTGTTAAAACAAGTTGAATACGGCTTGCACAAATGTACATAGCGGCTTGGTATTGGTCTAGGTATTGGTCCACTTAATTTAAATTACAATAAAATCTGACGAGTAGGTAAGTACTTAGGTTTTGAGTTATTTCTAAAACTGTATACATAATTAACTGCGGATATGAAATTGGTACGTTATAGTAAAATAAAATATGTAAATTATAACTCCTTTTTTGGTGAGGGTTAGAAATTATGTCAAAAAGAGTCAAACATGAAAAATAATGAGGATATCTAAAAAGTGAGAATTCGAAACTAAAAGACTAAATGAGAGTACTTAGGTAAATAAAAGTTCAGCTAGCCAGTTTTGGATCGGTCGCTTTGAGTTTCAGCCATAAAGGGCAGAACTCTGAAAGTTATTTCTTTGATAGCAAAATATTAGTAAAGGTTGGTAGGTATTTAAACTTCGGAAGAAATTTTCTTACTCGATACTCGATATTGGCCTCAGTTCTAATGCAAACGCAATAATAAGCCAAGTCTGCGCAAGTCTGGGGACTGTGCAGTGCTCGTACTTCCATTATTTTATTTTCCTCATAAATAACTAACATAAATTAAAAATTTAAAAAACCCCCGACACATTGACAACCATTTTGGGCACATTTGTAGAATTTTGATTCTTCCATCCCCACTTTAACCCACCATAACTCTTAAACGGCTCAATCGATTTTTATAAAACATAGCTAAGAACACTCTCAATTAAGTCTCCTTTCATCCAAAAAAAACTAAACTGAAATCGGTTCAGTGGTTCGGGCGCTATGATGCCACAGACAGACAGACAGACAGACACACAGACAGACAAACAGACACGTCAAACTTATAAAACCCCTCTTTTGCGTCGGGGGTTAATAAAAAAGGATTTTTCGCATGGTATAGGTATACTGAGGTGAAAGAAGTTGATTCAGTCCATTATTGTAAACAACTTTTAGTAAGAAGCCGACCCGGAATACGAGAAAAACAATCAACTGTCTCATACATTTTTTCGATTCTGAATTGCGATAATACGAGTACTAGTATATGAGACAGCTTTTTAGGGTTCCGTACCCAAAGGGTCAAAACGGGACCCTATTACTAAGACTCCGCTGTTTGGCTGCCCGTCTGTCTGTCTCCAGGCTGTATCTCATGAACCGCTTTAGCTAGAAAGCTGAAATTTGATCACAGATGATGTATTTCTGTTGCCGCTATAACAACAAATACTAAAAATAGATTTAAAAAAATGTTTAGCAGGTTTTTCTCTCGATATCAATAACGGTAACAGGTAGATGCTTGAAATATTCACAGAATATTTAGCTGCATGCTTAGTTTAATATTAAATATAGGGTGCATTCTTAGTATAATAATAAATACAGTACGGAACCATTCGTGCACGAGTCTTACTCGTACTTGGCAGATTATGTTTTCTCAAATTACGTGCTTGTCGTTTGAAATCATTTCTATAAAAAAGTGTGTCAAACAGTCAGCAAAGCTTTTTGACTGAAATTATGATAAGCAATATAGGTATTTCAAGAAATATTCTAAATCAAACGTTTTTTCAACATTAGAACTGGCAACAATACAACATCATCGTTGTATTCTAGCCACGTGGACCTCATAAAAGCTAGTAACACCACGTAAAGCCAGTTACTTCGAACGAGCCAACTTTCATAATAAAAGCACTGGAGTGAGGGCAATGTTACAATACGTGGCATCTCTCATTTGGAGTGCAGTACTCTAGAATACTATATTAAGTCATGATTAAGTCAAAAATGCTCATAAAAACCACGAATAAAACTAAATAATACTAAGAAACTCAAATGCAGAATAAATTCCGCAAAATTGGTAAACCACATCATAGCGAACAATGTATAATTCAAAATACGAATCACTTCCGGGGTTACCAAAAGACAAGCTTAGTGCTTAAAGCGATTGTAAAGAGCGAACTTGGCCTTACAAAAACAATAAGCTGTTATTTACCTCTAAATATTATCCGATTCAAGTGCTTTTTTTTATGTAATCAGCACTTCAATCGCTTGGGTTAAATGTCTTAGTTTAAGCAATTTTTTAAAGTACTTGAAATTTATAAGCCATATCTAAAAACTTTTCTGAAAACAAGATGACGTACGTGCAATATTTTTTACTTAAGCGATCAACACTAAAAACGTGATATTTCATTACGATTTAAGGGGTGAAAAGAGTTTTCTCCCGGTACATATAATTTTTTTCAAAAATGTACCTAAAATTCTTTCGATGTTCTACAGAAAACGCGAAAACAGACACTATTGTACTCGTAGCTGGATATTTTTTATGTAGGTATTAAAGAACATTTCCTAAGTATTATTAATGATTTATAGTATCTCATCTATGCTAAATAACATAATTTCTATAAGAGAAAAAGTGTCCTCAGGATGATTTGGAAGCACGTTTCCAAACTTTTAGGAAATTCTGTATGCAACTATAACAATAATTATATTTGAATAAAAATACATACTAAAATACAAGCAGAAGTTTCAGGTAGAAATGAGATAGAAAAACTTGTGTCATTCCACATTTCTATCCAAAACTAACAGATAGTTATTCAAACCTCAAATTATTCTTTTACCTACGAAAATTTCAGCATTGTTTGTATGTACCAGCCTTTTTAGTAGTCCACTGCAGGACGTAAGCCTACCCACGAAGGGTGATTGGGCCATATCCACCACGCTGGCCCAGTGCAGCATGGTGGATTCACATACGCCATCGAATTTCTTCTACGGACGTATGCAGGTTGCCTCACGATGTTTTCCTTCACCGAAAAGCCAGTGGTGTGAAATTCCGTACATAAGTTCCAAAGAACTCATTGGTACGGGACCGGGATTTGATCCCACGACCTCACAATTGTAAGGCGGGTGTCATTACCACTAGACCACCACAGACATTTTACGAAAATTTCAGCATTAGATAATAATTAATACCACATAATTTTATCCTCTAATTGATTCAACAGTGTTACAAAATTAAATTAATTCCCTTGCGGCTAATTGAAATTATGACAGAGTTTTTGAGGATAATTCGTAATTACTGAGTTACTGAAGTGTGATTTTTTTTTGTTACGTAACAAGCTTTGAAAATATTTCTCATGAAAAGATGTTAATAAATCACGTGATAATTTTTTTTTACGATGGTACTCGGTAAAAGAAAATATGACATGGAAATAACATGACATAAAATGGACTGCAAATAATCGGTAACTACGAGTCGGTTTTCCATAGGAAAGGCCTATGTCCAGCAGATGATTAAGGCTTATGGTTTTGTTAATTAATTTGGTAGAAAGACATTTTTGTTGCTATGGCTGCTATATTTTTCGAGCAATATATTAATGATACGTTAAAACTATTATTCCTTAACTGTAGGATGTTATCAAAGAAAATAAAATTTAATCTATTTTACAAAACAAATAAAGCTAATAAGTATTCATGTTTCGTACACGTCATGTCCTAAGCTCCATATATTTAGCAATGTCTTTTTTAGGGTTCCGTACCCAAAGGGAAAAACGGGACCCTATTACTAAGACTTCGATGTCCGTCTGTCCGGCTGTCTGTCTGTCTGTCTGTCACCGGGCTGTATCTCATGAACCATAACAGCTAGACAGCTGAAATTTTCACAGATGATGTATTTCTGTTGCCACTATAACAACAAATACTAAAAACATAATAAAATAAATATTTAAGGGGGGCTCCCATACAACAAACCTGAATTTTTAGAGGTTTTTCGCTCTACATTAATAATGGTAATAGGTAGATGCTTGAAATTTTCACAGAATATTTAGTTTTATATTCACTTCGATAATAAATAATAAAATTAAAATAAAATAAATATTTAAAGGTGGCTCCCATACAGTACGGAACCCTTCGTGCGCGAGTCCTACTCGTACTTGGACGATTTTTATTTAATAATCTGCTTTGCAAATAAGCTTTGGTTTCATTTATTCCAAAAAATAAGTATAGGTAAATATAATATTTCGTCGAAGATAACAAATAAAATTAGTTTATTTTTAGGGATTTCGGATTTTAGTAACCATAGTTATATAACCATAGTTGTATTTAATAATTCATGGTGTTTTTTTCACAAATTCATTAAAAGTAAGCTATATCATATTCCAAATGAAATGAAAAGTACTTTGTACGTAGTTAATATAACGCTACCAAAACCACTTACAGACAATAAGCCGCGTCTAGTGCACCTAATTCCATTCTCTCTAATGAAACACATTAATAACATCTGCGCGAACTAAAATGCCTTTTGTTTCTTGCACGAATTCGGAAACTCAACTTCTTTTGTTCTACGGACTGTTAATATGTTCGCTGTACGTTATAACTGCTAGGGATTTAACCCTGTCACACTATTAGTCTTGCGAGACTGCGGGATCGGGCGATAAATTCCCGCGGGTTTAATTTCTTCCTCGGGCCGATGGTCCTTTATGTATGTATCATAAGACAGTTAGGAATTTGCTCCTGTCTCAGTATCAGTCTCGCAAGACTGATACTGTGACAGGAGCAAATTCCTAGTGACATGAGATTTGATACAATCCTGCGGGTTAATTTTTATCTTCTTTATAAGTTTAACCCAGTTAGCCCCCAGCAAGAGAGGCCTCCATTAGGTCATTTATTGCGGGATTCACTGACTTCCAGGTTTGCCAAATATCACGTTACGTTGTATTATAGGAAATAGCTACCACTCTTTTTTAGAAACCCACCCAACGTATTTTTATCGTAAAAGTGTGCAGTTGCAAACTCTTTCAATTTTGACATAAATAGTATAAATAACTAAAATAAAATTAAATAATAAATAAATTAGCTACAACAGTTTTAGTAATTAAAATATTTATGAGCCCTCTTATTTAATATCTAGAAAAAGATATAAAATATAATTGATCCTAAAATCATGATTGCATATTAAAGTGATCTATCTCACACGTCTGCGCGATTTAAAATGCCTTTTGTTTCTTGTACGAATTTGGACTCCTTTGTTCTACTGACTGTTAATAACTTTGTTGTACGTTATAACTGCTAGGGATTTACCCCTGTCACAGTATAAGTCTTGCGAGACTGCGGGTTTGGGCGATAAATTCCCGCGGGTTTAATTCCTTCCTCGTGCCGATGGTCCTATATGTCTGTATATTATGACTGTTAGTGATTTGCTCCTGTTTCAGTTTCAGTCTTGCGAGACTGCAGATATACGCAGACTGCGTATGTGAACCCACCAACCCGCACTGGGCCAGCGTAGTGGTCCATGACCCAATCACCCTTCGTGGGTAGGCCTACGCACTGCAGTGGACTATTAAAAAGGCTAATACAGTATATAGCTATATCTTAAAAGTAGAGTCCCGCATTAGCCCCTCAAGTTTCGCGCGGTATCCCGCAATTTCGAGATCAGATTCCCTAATAACGGCTATATCGCAATATTGTTATGTCCTATTACAGCTAATGTTATAGTTATGCTCGTAATTGCTCTCACGTATGCTGGGTAGCAATTTTGAATGTAATAAGGTGACTTGTGTAATAATGTGATATCACATGTTTGATGAAAACTAGAATATTTTAATGAAAAACTTCATATCGGAAAACGAATAATGAATTGATAATGAAGTCATCTGTCCATCTTATGGGTTGACACCTTGAAGCCTCTGTCAGCTTGAAGGATGTGGTCTCGACTTTAAAACTTTTAAATCACTTCGATCATGTATTTCATGTTTACACTACTTGTGCACTACCTACTGCTATTTTAACTTATAAACCAGCTATACTATGTCGGTAACTTTGGTTCTTCTGCAGATTTGCTCATTTCTGATTGCGATCTCGCAGAAAATTCTTAAAAATTTAGCGCATATAAGCAATGTTCTAGCTGACAGCGCCAAACGTACAAAAAAGGTATTTGGTACATACAATGTAATACTCGTATATAAGAATTGGGCCAGTATTCTGGATCACGCGATTCAGATCACGTTTTGCCTGACGCTGCCAAAACGTCCCGTTTAATCACGCGATCCCGCCGGACATTACGGCACTTGTATTCTGTACAAATAAATAGTTTTTTTTCTAGGTATATTTTTCCTATTCTATCAGTAGAATTCCAAATATGATACTCTAAATAGCGATACAAATAATTAGTTTTTTAGTAGTACAATTGCAAAACGAGATTAGAGATATCGCCGATATTGCGTTCTATTCTTGCTTATTTTACCAATATTTACTTACGAGTAGGTGGTTTATTGCCGTAATTTACTATCAACAAACGAATTTGGAAACTCCCTGCAGTTTCCAAATTCGCTTGTTGTACATAGCAGTACATAGCCGTGGTGGTCTAGTATAAAAACCCACCTTGCAATCGCGAGGTCGTGGGTTCAAATCCAGGTCCCGTACCATTGAATTCCTTGGCATTAATGTACAGATTTTCACACCACTGTTTTTTCAGTGAAAAAAATCATTGTGAGGCAACCTGCATACGTCCGTAGAAAAAAATCGATGGGGTATGTGAATCTACCAACCCGCACTGAAAAACATAACTGGCTAAAAAATAAATTTGTGAGGTCAATTAACTCTGAGGTATGTGCAAGCTTAAAAATTTCCATTTTTCTGTATAACTCAAAAAGTTATAACCACACAGTGTTTCATCCCCACTTTATAAATATGGGAGCTACCCCTTAAATAAACAGTTTTGAAATTTTTAAGTATTTGAAATTGAGATCTACACTAGAACTATTATGTTGTCAAATATATGTGGAAGTTATAAGGCTTTGTAGCATTGAGAACGGACGGACGTACGGACACAACGAAGTTATATAAGGGTTCCTCATTTTACTACGGAACCCTGAAAACGTATGAAAGTACTGATAAATATAGGTAGAGTATGGTCAAAATAGTTTACATTACTCAAATGTAAGTTTTTTCTGAATTTTAGTTGAAATTAAACTAAAATTTCTGTTAGAGACGAAACGGATTCACTTTGTCAGTAAGTTGTACGAAAATTGTCAGAGTTTTGAGCAAAATCCTTTGAAAAGAATTTCGTAATTAATCTGATTCAACCAGCGAACAGATTTTAATTTCTTTAAAATGTATACGAGTGATGCACTCGCATTTTGTTAGATTTGGATACTTAATTAACTAGTAAAACATGTATTTTACGAGTATAATGTCATTTAACTATCCATCCCGTTCATCTGCCATAGAACGTCCACTGCTGGGCATAGGCCTTACATAGGATCTCCAAAAAGACCGGTGGCGAAAGCGGCTTGCATTATGTGCGGCCCTGTGGTCTTGATGAAGTTATCTGTCCGCTTCCTACGCTGCGCTTGCCGGTACGTAGTCTCCACTCGAAAACTTTTTCACCTAAGAAGTATTTAGTAGAATTAAGAAGTAAGTATTAAGTATTAAGTAGTAACTAAAAATTCGGCGAATCATATAAAATAGTCAAAAAGCTGACTTTGTAACAAACCTAGCCTGGTCACGGACGCCGAAATGTAACAAACCTATCCTAACCTGCCTAATTAACCTTATTTATAAACTTAAGAACTGTAGAACCCATTTTAAGAAACCTGTCTAAATTAAAATGTCTATGAAAATGATTATAGAACCTTGATTTGCTTTCAATGAATCCTAGCTTTATGTCAAACTAGCTATGCGTCCTGATTCCACCTAATTGTGAACAAATTATAAATTGAACCTCATGAAAGAAATATTCTAAAATATTAAGAATACATTAAATATTGATACAGATATTCAATAAGATCACAGTTTACTAATTGTATTGATAAATAATAAGAAATGTGAATTCTAAAATGTGAACCTCTCAGGTTCAAATTATAATACTTACTCCTAGCGCCATCTGCTTCCGTTTACTTGATAAAATACAGTCTACATTTTGATACTAGTAATCAGCAGTGAAATTCGTAATTTATTCATCAATTTTATTTACTTATTTATACGTTAGTTTGGCCAGTGTTCGTGTAGTGGTAGATCCTGCGTTATAGACCGCATAAACCCTAGGTAAAGGTGATTCGAAATACATAACTACCTGATTGATTGATACATAACTACCTATTGATAATTGACCCAAGTTCAGAACAAAACCCTAGGTTTTACCTATTTTGAACTTATATGAACTTGAAAGTATATTACTAATCTCAGAGTGAAATGAAGTGCCTAACTAATGTCTCAAGATCTATATAGATAGGTATAAATAGAGATTCTAGAGCTTCTCTGTTTTATGTGGAGTTTATTTAGAATATTTTTGTATTACATAAATAAGCTTCAATAAAGCTAGGTATAAATTATTGATTTAGTTGCTTAAGAAAATATTAGACATGAGATGAGAAGGATATTCCATTAAACTAGTACTTTAGAACAAAGAAACTCTATTATTGAACTAATATTATTATCAAACTACGAATATAATAAAAGATTGGAATGCCAGAAAGAATAGTATTAATTTATTTCTGACAATAATTAGTTTTAATGTTTTAAATTTATTCAATTTTATTTAGGTATCAGAGATTTATTTTATTTTATGTTTATCTCTGATTATTTAGTCATGGCGCTCGAGAGAGCTGAAAACCATGAAAATGACTCTACTCTGCTTTCGTAAATCTAACGCCATCCTGGAAAAAGAAAGCAGGAAAGAAAACCAGGAGTCGCGAGTGTGTCAGTAGTCATCTTATCTACATCACTTCATAAAGTCAGGAAAATCATAAAAACTTGCATGAATTCCAGAGTGTTCTCAAGAAAAACTCCAAGATTACTATAGATAAAGGTTCGAGAATCGACTTCGCCTTATAAAATAATATTAAAATCAATAAGCTATCAATAGCTTTATTTCAAAGTGATCAGAATTTACACTCTTAATACGGACACGGGTTATCCCTCCATTTCGGAAATGAGAAACACTGGCCCAAGCTCTATCTGGCTTCAAGAGTTCTGCACACTAATGAAAATACAGCATTGATCGAGTCGCACTTACGGCTAGTATTTAAATAATGAGATGTTGCAATAATGTGGTAAGGCAATGGTCGACTCTACGATCCTCAAAACATAAAAAATGTACAATTTATCTATGAACATTCTGTCCTTCGCAAATTGTAGGTAGTCATGTCAGTCAGGAAATTGTATTCTCAATCCGCTTGGATTATATATCTTTATAAGAATTCAAGTTCACATATAGTCGAAGCTGAAAAAGACAAATAATTAAAACATTTGTAATTCATACATAAAAATCATAAAGAGCGAGTGTTAGAAGCTTCTATCTTCTACTCGTGAGTAAATGCTCAATGAAGGATAGTTTCGTCAGTAACATACTTCTATAGAGTAGGAAACATCGTAAGTCAACTTATGCAAGACCGCCATAGGAACCTGAAGACATATGTGTATTTTTCAACCCGCAACTGTTCTGCGTAGTTAAAATATACCTGCCTCTAAAGTGTAGTGTAGCTTCGTAAGATTCTCGTACAACCTCGTATGAGAATTCACCATACCACATCAAACCAGTGTGGCGGACATAGGCCAATCTTTCTATGACAGACCTTAATTCGATAGTAAATCATCCATAAGTCCTATGCAGTACTCTGATCTGGACGAATGTTAACCGCAGAACATATTCTATATCTGTACTGTACTGTATCAGCCTTTTTTTTTTTTAATAGTCCACTGCAGGACGTAGGCCTACCCACGAAGGGTGATTGGGCCATATCCACCACGCTGGCCCAGTGCGGGTTGGTGGATATTCTATATCTACATTGAGACTTATCTATTTAAAAAGAAATACAATTATACGAAACCAAATCCTCTAGGAAAATCCTCGTCCTTCGATCGAAAACAACTTTCTTCCAACTTCCACTTTTTAGACCAGGAACAAAATTCTCCTAGTTGGTAAACTCTTCTCTGCTTTTCTTTTCTCTGAATCTTGCGGAACAAAACTAAATATATTCTAAAAGATGAAATATTCCAAAATTTTTCTATTATTTTCTCAAGTGCAGTCCCTGTTGTCAGTCCCGTCAAATTCCTCTGTTCTTTTTTTTCTCTTAATTTAAATTCTCAAGTTCTGCAAAGAGTTTTCATACCTAGATTGAAGTTCTGTTGCTTTTCTATAATGTATTTATTTTCCTGCTTGTTTGTAAATCATTTGAATGGAAAGTTTCTTTAGATAACATTAGAAAGAATTATAACCTCATGTGAGATACTCCTGACCTACAAGAATGCTTTCTTCCTATGCCTAATTACTCAGATGTGGACGATCAAACCATCTAAGGTTTGTTACAGCACCCCCCAAAATTTTCGCAGATGAAAAGATGTTGGTAAACATCTAAATCGAAGTAAATTTTCCTAAAAAAAATTATAATAACTTTAAATTTAATCAAGTGCATACTTGTATTTATCAAAATTCGAGTTCCAACAATAAAATTATATGTTTAAAATGTAAATGTATCCCTACTACAATATGTAAAAATGTTTTTAAACCAGTCTACAGATAATCGTCATAAAACCTCCTGCTCTCATTTGATTACATATCTACCATGAAGAAAAATCGCCTTCATCACTAAATTGTTATAATCTGCAAGGAAGTTCTGGTTCGGTCACAGAAACGGAGCCCTCGTAAGAGAATTCTGTTTTGAGGTAGAACCGACCTGAATGGTCGCATGTTGAGTAGTCTCAGCGAACCGATCTTTCGTTCGGAGATTTTCCCAACATACCCCTTCCAAACTACACGAATTGTCCATGAAAAAGGAAAATAATTCCGCATGGCATCAATGTCCCGCCAAGAGTGAATGGTTAAAATTCAATTATCTGTAAATTGGAGCATGTGCAGTGTATCAATTCAGAGTTTCCTACCTTGTAGAGTAAAAGATCCTTATGAAATCAACGTATGTTGATGAATTGCCTGCTGGCCTACTCCTAACACCACACTCCTTCATAAAGATCAATTTGTTCAAGTGATTGTCAAAACTCGAACCCTGACAAACCGCTTCAAATCCCAGTAATGCTATTGTCGTTTGGTCCCTCTCGTACTGATTTAATTTTGTCAGTCAATGTCACAGTGATATTCGTAACAATATTTTTTTTTACTATTTGTCATCCCTAATTCTCGCAAAACGCCTTTCACTTCTTCACGCCAACTTCACGACGTAGCATCACCTTTTGAACTCAAAGCGAGCAATATTTGCACATTCCCCGTTACACCCTATAGCTAAAATATTAAAACTACATCCACGCCCTAGTAATAGACTGCTTCTTCACTATTCTCACTAAAACATTAACAAGTTGGGAGTTAATTATTTTTTGAACCTCGGTTAAATTTTTGTTATAATTTTAATCTTGTTTATTTTTAAATATTCAGCATTGTGCTTACTTTCCTAATTGTATTTATCTACCTAAGAATCTCTCACGTATTCTCATTTAATTTATCAATGTGCAAATAATTAACAATTTAATAAATAATTTCATTTGAGATAAAGAAAACTATTTATTGATTTATTTATTTTAGTTTTCAGTATCATTGCTCACTTCTAACAACAAAACAAATTTTAATCTATGTTATTACATTACATTCACTTACTTTAGCTTACACTGACATTTCTTAAATCAAATATTCTCACAGCTATGTTTTAACCCGTTTAGTAAATAACTAATCAGTAAAAGATACGCTAACAACAAGAGTTGATTTGATTGATGATCGACCATTTTAAAACCCAGCTTACTTTACTCACTTTAAGTGCATTTACTATTACAGTTTACCTGAATATTTAGACTTTGAATAATCGCTGAAGATTTAGCTAACACCTATTTACATTGGTTATAACTGATGTCTAAGAATAATAATAAGGTTTACCTACTATCTGAAAAGATTGAGCAAATATTCCACCCCCCTGACTAGAATTCCCTTGCTTTAATTTATAAATCTACCTTTTATTTGCTCAACTCTTTCATCCTATAATAAACCTGAATTGACTTGCCTAAACAAAGTTAAACTAACAAATCAAATATTTATGAGTTCCGACTATATTCTATTATCACGAAAATATTTTAAACCTATTTTTATGATAAAACGAATCGTTTCTATTACTAATCCTGGTCGCGGCCAACCAAATTGTAACATCCTGGTCGCGAAACCAAATTGTAACAAACCTAGCCTGGTCACGGACGCCGAAATGTAACAAACCTATCCTAACCTGCCTAATTAACCTTATTTATAAACTTAAGAACTGTAGAACCCATTTTAAGAAACCTGTCTAAATTAAAATGTCTATGAAAATGATTATAGAACCTTGATTTGCTTTCAATGAATCCTAGCTTTATGTCAAACTAGCTATGCGTCCTGATTCCACCTAATTGTGAACAAATTATAAATTGAACCTCATGAAAGAAATATTCTAAAATATTAAGAATACATTAAATATTGATACAGATATTCAATAAGATCACAGTTTACTAATTGTATTGATAAATAATAAGAAATGTGAATTCTAAAATGTGAACCTCTCAGGTTCAAATTATAATACTTACTCCTAGCGCCATCTGCTTCCGTTTACTTGATAAAATACAGTCTACATTTTGATACTAGTAATCAGCAGTGAAATTCGTAATTTATTCATCAATTTTATTTACTTATTTATACGTTAGTTTGGCCAGTGTTCGTGTAGTGGTAGATCCTGCGTTATAGACCGCATAAACCCTAGGTAAAGGTGATTCGAAATACATAACTACCTGATTGATTGATACATAACTACCTATTGATAATTGACCCAAGTTCAGAACAAAACCCTAGGTTTTACCTATTTTGAACTTATATGAACTTGAAAGTATATTACTAATCTCAGAGTGAAATGAAGTGCCTAACTAATGTCTCAAGATCTATATAGATAGGTATAAATAGAGATTCTAGAGCTTCTCTGTTTTATGTGGAGTTTATTTAGAATATTTTTGTATTACATAAATAAGCTTCAATAAAGCTAGGTATAAATTATTGATTTAGTTGCTTAAGAAAATATTAGACATGAGATGAGAAGGATATTCCATTAAACTAGTACTTTAGAACAAAGAAACTCTATTATTGAACTAATATTATTATCAAACTACGAATATAATAAAAGATTGGAATGCCAGAAAGAATAGTATTAATTTATTTCTGACAATAATTAGTTTTAATGTTTTAAATTTATTCAATTTTATTTAGGTATCAGAGATTTATTTTATTTTATGTTTATCTCTGATTATTTAGTCATGGCGCTCGAGAGAGCTGAAAACCATGAAAATGACTCTACTCTGCTTTCGTAAATCTAACGCCATCCTGGAAAAAGAAAGCAGGAAAGAAAACCAGGAGTCGCGAGTGTGTCAGTAGTCATCTTATCTACATCACTTCATAAAGTCAGGAAAATCATAAAAACTTGCATGAATTCCAGAGTGTTCTCAAGAAAAACTCCAAGATTACTATAGATAAAGGTTCGAGAATCGACTTCGCCTTATAAAATAATATTAAAATCAATAAGCTATCAATAGCTTTATTTCAAAGTGATCAGAATTTACACTCTTAATACGGACACGGGTTATCCCTCCATTTCGGAAATGAGAAACACTGGCCCAAGCTCTATCTGGCTTCAAGAGTTCTGCACACTAATGAAAATACAGCATTGATCGAGTAGCACTTACGGCTAGTATTTAAATAATGAGATGTTGCAATAATGTGGTAAGGCAATGGTCGACTCTACGATCCTCAAAACATAAAAAATGTACAATTTATCTATGAACATTCTGTCCTTCGCAAGTTGTAGGTAGTCATGTCAGTCAGGAAATTGTATTCTCAATCCGCTTGGATTATATATCTTTATAAGATTTCAAGTTCACATATAGTCGAAGCTGAAAAAGACAAATAATTAAAACATTTGTAATTCATACATAAAAATCATAAAGAGCGAGTGTTAGAAGCTTCTATCTTCTACTCGTGAGTAAATGCTCAATGAAGGATAGTTTCGTCAGTAACATACTTCTATAGAGTAGGAAACATCGTAAGTCAACTTATGCAAGACCGCCATAGGAACCTGAAGACATATGTGTATTTTTCAACCCGCAACTGTTCTGCGTAGTTAAAATATTCCTGCCTCTAAAGTGTAGTGTAGCTTCGTAAGATTCTCGTACAACCTCGTATGAGAATTCACCATACCACATCAAACCAGTGTGGCGGACATAGGCCAATCTTTCTATGACAGACCTTAATTCGATAGTAAATCATCCATAAGTCCTATGCAGTACTCTGATCTGGACGAATGTTAACCGCAGAACATATTCTATATCTACATTGAGACTTATCTATTTAAAAAGAGATACAATTATACGAAACCAAATCCTCTAGGAAAATCCTCGTCCTTCGATCGAAAACAACTTTCTTCCAACTTCCACTTTTTAGACCAGGAACCAAATTCTCCTAGTTGGTAAACTCTTCTCTGCTTTTCTTTTCTCTGAATCTTGCGGAACAAAACTAAATATATTCTAAAAGATGAAATATTCCAACATTTTTCTATTATTTTCTCAAGTGCAGTCCCTGTTGTCAGTCCCGTCAAATTCCTCTGTTCTTTTTTTTCTCTTAATTTAAATTCTCAAGTTCTGCAAAGAGTTTTCATACCTAGATTGAAGTTCTGTTGCTTTTCTAAAATGTATTTATTTTCCTGCTTGTTTGTAAATCATTTGAATGGAAAGTTTCTTTAGATAACATTAGAAAGAATTATAACCTCATGTGAGATACTCCTGACCTACAAGAATGCTTTCTTCCTATGCCTAATTACTCAGATGTGGACGATCAAACCATCTAAGGTTTGTTACAACTTTATAATTTTAATGTGAATTTTTACTGTTAATTTCACCAAGCCAAGATGCTCGCCCTCGACCCTCGCCGTCTCACTTTGTTTGCGGAGCGCGTCTACGATCGATACGCTCTTAACATCTTATTTTTTCGTTGAAAATACACAAATACTAGACGCTTGCTCACATACACAAAACGCTAGGCTTGTACCCGCGTTTTTGCGTCGAGGGTTAAAAACGTTAAAGTCGTTGTAAACATAACGTGGTCACAGGCTGGTGGTAAAACACTCACGTACAAGATTTTGCTGTGAACTTCGTCTGCGTTAGCATAAAATAGAGAGGAGACAAAAGAACCGGCAGTTACATTTTCAAATCACTATCATTTGTTTCGAGGTTTTGAAATAAATAACTATTACCTATCAAGATGGTAAAGTCATAATCATGATTGATAAGTTTTCGCACATCTGTACTTAGTCTTCTTTAATTAGTTTTGCATGTCTATAGACAAGAGAGGGGACGTCACGATAGTTACTGCGTGCGCTGTTTTACCTCCCTGCGACTACTTAACACCTTCATCGATGTTCTAAATAAATTACTTTATATTTTGTTAAGATTTAATTGCAGCAGACAAAAATGTGAAAGAAAAACTGATACCATACCAGAATACGTTGAGGTGAGGAGGCCAGATTGTGAGAAATGTGCGTGTAATAAATTTAAAATTTGCTTGTTTTTTTTTTGTGATTAAATAAATTGTTGTTTATTGTATATGAGACCGAAATTGACCATTAAAAGAGTGTGCTACGTGGCCATGTGATAAAATATTTGCGAAAAATACAGATATGTATTTTTCGAAACTGTATTAAATAAATCTAAAACATTGACTTGTTTTGTTTTGAATATAGATTATTCGAAAAAACAATATTTTTTTAAGGAATAGTAATTCGATACGTTTATTTTGTATTCGTCTTGCTCGGCCAGTATATATTTTGCCGGAACCCTATTCCCATCTCTAGTTCTTTAGTGCTAGAGAAACACGTGTAAGTTTCAGTCCCCTTGCATTTGCATGTTCTTAAGCAAAACTTGAGAGGTCACTGCAACAGATTTATTTTATACTATACGTAGTCTCTCGAGTGTTTACCAGAAATTAAAGCAATGCAGAATATTTATGTTTTAACCGACTTCCCAAAAGGAAGTTATCAAATCGACTGTATGGTATTTGTTTCGATAATGGATGACCTGGTATTTCCGCTCCGATCTTAAGAGCGATTATTCTTCTTTATATACCTATCTTCTTTTATCTCCTTAATCTATGGGAGAAAGCTACATAAGTCCCATTGTAATGTATCCATTTTACTGTTATACAGGGATATTCCTAATCAATTAGCATCCTTTTAGGGGCTTCTTCAGTACATCAAAACGATTTTTGTTCCGCGACTTCTCTCAAAACTAAAAAAAAAAAAAAACAGCTGTTCCATTGAAAAATATCGTTCATCCGCGACAAAATGTATGGAACAGCAGATTTTTTTTTTTAGTTTTGAGAGAAGTCGCAGAACAAAAGTTTTTAGTTTTGATGTACAAAATAAACCCCTAAAAGGATGCTAATTGATTAGGAATAACACTGTATAGTTGTCTTGCATGCCGCTACGTAGTTTCTACTAGAGAATTTTTTATACACACCAAACATTTTACTGCAAAACTGCGCAAACAATTCTGTTTCAAAAAGCTTTTGTCATCATTTTTGAAACGTTTTTATTTTCTATCACTCAACAGTATCATTCTGTCACCAAACAGTGGAGTGCGCCCAATGTTTGCTCAACTATTCGTCCAATGTTTTCCCAACTAATGTGATTATTTTCTGCAAATAGATTTCGCTCGAGCACCGCTGGATGCTATAATAGTTGTTGTTTGCGTCGGTTCAGTTACGGGGGAATGTTTCGCAAGACGTGATTTACTTATACCTTTGGGCTTACCATAGGCGTATTATTATATATTCTTTGCCATAGGTAAGGTAGTTAGTTATATTGACATGAATCGGAAACACAAGTGATTAATAAATACAACAACATACAATAATACCTACATACATAAGCTAAAACTAGAAATTTAAACTGTTAGTACATAGAAAGCAATTGGATCATTCACAGACCCTTGAAGGCCTAAAGATAAACCAAATAGTCATGCAACTGCCAGTTGGCTGCATTGTAGTACTACATTTAAAATATAGGTATGACTTTATCGTGTTTTATCGGAAATGAAGTTCAATTTGTTATTAATTAATAATTATTTCACAACATTAACCGTGTAAGAATGATAATAAGGATTGTCTTTCAACTTATCTTTAACATATGTAATACATTATTATTTTCTCGCTTTAGGCTGTGATAATACTTAGTTCATATATTTGTGAAACTCTTTTACTCATACAATTAAGCTAAATTATAGCGTATTTACTTAATATGAGATGAAATAATTAGAGCTATTGAAGTTTGTTCGGTAAAGCGGAAAATTAATAATGTCGCCGTATGTGATATGTTGTACAAGTTGTGTTTCTATCAGTGATAAATAGTGACAAATTGTGGTACTTTGTTGATTAAGTATGAGATTAATTGCATGCATGTTTGTAAATAAGTGGTATAATGTAGTGTATCATATTGTTCCGTGTTGTAATTAAAACTCAATAGACGCTTGTCGGAACGTGTCAACTGCTTTACTGAGGAATAACTTGGTCTAGAATTGGACTTGCCCGCAATTTTTAGGACTGTGACTTGATTACAACTGTTACTATTTTGATCCAATATCATTTATATATTAGAAACATACAGATGACACTGGCAAATGCATAAACCATTCGTCGCTAAAATGCAAAATAAGAAGAAGATAATACAATTCATATATGCTTAAGGGTATTTAGGTCAGAACTTAATTTAGGTATAATCAATGTGTCAACCTTGTTATCATAGCCCGACCTTCGATTTCCGGCGGATCTGACGTCACGGGTTCTGACGTCATTAATAGCCCGTCAACCGCCGCCCGTCTTCCCATTAATTAGTAATTAGGCAATTAATGACTATGCAGATTCCTGTTTTTCTGGATATTATGTACCTTGTCTTTTAAACAATACAGAAAAGTAATCGAATGGTAAGTGGCGCACTAAGTAGGGTGATTTTGATTTATTAGCACGTTTTCATACGCGCGTTTAAAGTCTAAAAAATGCTATTAAGTACTTACATAAGTTAAGTTTGTAAAAAATCGTGTGAAAAATATTTATTTGTCACACAAAACATAACTGAAATTCGGCTTATGATTCATTTGAACACAATTTTACTGTAAATAAACATCTATTCAAACGAAACTCGCGGATATAAGGAGAATATTAACGCGTTACGTTAAGTTTTGTCGATATAGAATCAGACCCCTGGTGCTTAGCAACTAATGTTGGATAGTTAAGATTATGAATGACCAAAAACACAAGATAGTTTTAATTTCATGGGCTAATATTTGTATAGGTACTAGATTTATCTCTGGACACCAGAGTACTATTATACCTACCTACATATCGTAATGGCCATCTTTTACTATGGGGTGTTAAATTATCGGTCAAATTTTATTTTAATTAGTTTTTTTAACTCAATATACTGTTAATATTTCAAGCGTCTTCCTGTTGCCGTTATTAATATCGAGCGAACAACAGCTAAAATTTCAGGCTTGTTGTATGGGAGCCTGAAATATTCATTGTATTCTGTTTTTTAGTATTTTTTGTCATGGCGGCATCATAAATACATCTGTGATGAACTTTCTAGCTATCACGGTTCATTAAACAGCCTGGTGACAGATCGACGGACAGACAGATAGATAGACAGACGGACAGCGGAGTCTAAGTAATAGGATCCCGTTTATACCCTTTGAGTACGAAACCCTAAAACACATGTTTCATACTTTCGACAATGTCTAGAGTACATTTTGTCGAGGTTCCACGAGTTTTTTTCGTATGGAACAGCTGATTTCTTGTAATGTCAGTTTACGTATAGTAATAGTTGTTCTTAATGATGAGCACAAATTGAAAATAGTGAGAAGAGAGTGAAATGAGGGAAAAGAGAGAATAGAGTGATTTCACTGTATTCTCTCTTTTCATTTTTTTTGCTTTTCTGTATTGTTTAAAAGACAAGGTAATACCCAGAATGTAAAAAAAGGAAAATGCATAGTTATTAATTGCCTAATTACTAATTAATGGGAAAATGGGAGCGGATGACGGGATATTAATGACGTCACAACCCGTGACGTCAGATCAGATCCGCTGGAAATCGAAGGAAACAAAAAAAAAATACAAAACCCGCTTGACACATTTATTATACCTAAATTAAGGTGGTGACTTAAATACTCTGAAGCTTAATATGAATTGTGCTATCTTTTTCTTATTTTGCATTTTGGTGACCAATGGTTAATGCATTTGCCAGTGTCAGTTGTATGTTTCTTTAGAGCATATTTGCTCTTTTCGCTGACCTAGCGCATTTTCCCTAACAATTGTTGTTGAGTTGTTAGAACACGACTTGCATCGCTAGTCTCAATCACATCCCTAATTAAATGCATTACCGTGACGTCATCTTTGAGCTAATTTGGCGCTACAACCTTGTCAAGACGTCACTTGTTAGTGACGTCACTCGTCAGCTATCCATCTTGAAATCTAATTAATCACAAAATTGGCTGTGTAACGTTAATTATTCGGCCTGATTTAGTACGTTTGCTGCGACCTAATTACTAATTAGTACCGTAAATTAAAATGAAACACAGTTTGAGTGGACAATGGACATGGCATTGTGTAGAATTGATAGATTACGAGTGACTTTTTAGTTGGAACCGTAATCATTTGTTCTATCTGTACTTACTGTATTGTTAGATTATTATTAATTATTATACTGGCCTTTATTAGTCCATTGCTGAGCTTAGGCCTACCCAAAATAGACGATTGGGCTTTATCCTGACCCGATACAAGGTTGATCCACCACGGTACTTCATTGAAATTGCTCTACGAATCTATGCGAAATTCGTCACGATGTTTTCCTTCACCCGGTGGTATAAAGATGTGTACGCAAATAATACTCTTGGATAAGAGACCAAGTTTCAAACTCACTACTAAAATATTGTAAGTCTCTTTACTATCACTAAACCATAACGACTCATCGATTTATTCTGCTCAGAGGTTAAAAATGAGTCGTATGATCCCAAGTCACATGGGAACAATTATTTCTTACTAAAGTTGCGGAATTCTCATACTTACTCTTCATTCATCTCTAAGTTCTAAGTGTATTTGTGAAATCGAATTTAAAATGTGAAGATTCGTAGCAGAGCCAAAGTGACTGACATGGCTGAGCAGATTTTATTAAGATTGCAGTCTGAAAGCAAGCAGCTTCCAACCGATTTTATTGAAGTACAAGTATAAGGGAGGCCGGTGTCCAGCTGTGAACGACTCTTGTCTGAAACCATGAGGATGACGTAGTACATAATTATACAGTATACACGTGTGTAAGAATAAGAAGCAGGGTATAAAGTTCTGAACGTTTGCGCCGTAATTTTATAAGCTACGCATAATTTGGTTCTACAGCAATCTAGCGTAGCAATTTGCTACGCCGTAGTCCGAGTACAAGAAAACTAACAAAAGACTTGTATCACATTGAGCCGTGAATTTGTGCACTATTCAAAATAAACGTAAAAATGTAGTAAAATTGTTTAAATCCTCTGCGTCCTTTAAATAAGTTCACATAAGCCGGGTGGCTAGCCCTGGTGTCGGAGTGTTTTAAAACACTGGGATTTAAATTTAACGTATCATCCAAGCTACGGCAGCGTTCAGTTGAAATAGCCACCCGCTATCACCATCCGAAGACTAAAAGTGCCGAAAGTTCTTTATTGCAAACTATGACAGAAACAAAAACGAAAGCTACCTGATAAAAACAACAGTTCATCTAAATAAGTCAACTTTAAGGTCTCTGACTTGCCAAGCGAGCTAATAATCCGCAGACTAGGCAAACAATTACAGTGCCGCTAAAATGCAAATACTAAACGGTTTTAATTGAGTCAGTTGCGAACTAACTGTATTATTATGTGAACAAGACTCCCTAGCGTCGACTCGTCCGAGTTTGTGGTGGCATCAATGTCTTAATATCTAGTAGAAGCACGGAGCAAGCGTTTTCGGACAACGTATTAGTACGAAGAGCGCCTATGTTGCAAAAAAATATATTAATATAACGGGACAATAGCTTTAAGTTTAATTTTAAATAGTGCCACTTAGTTTAATTTCGAAGGACTAGGAATGGAAGTGGCAACATTCCTGGGGTAACGCTTGTGACAAACGCTGCTGATTGATTCTAAGGAGGTTTTAAGTGACACTGACATCGCATGATCGGCCGATGGGCGGGAAAATGCGAGGTGACATGTCGGATGTCAGTTGTGGGTGTGAGGGTTGTAAATAGAGCTTGTTCGGAAGAGGTTGTGGAAAACTGAGATTAGAACGGTTCAAGCCTGGGGATTCTTGATAGAATGGTGGCAGCGTGCGTTACGCTGCGGAACGCCATGTCCTTCGCTTAAAGTTCTCTCTATAATTGTAATCATACGTAATCTTCTGTGCAATAAACTGATTGTTCGTGACGTCGCCTTTATCTCCTCGCCCGCTAAACCCACGCCACGCCACACTGAAGCATTGTTGGGTCAGTGGTATAAAACATTACCACATTGAAGCAGAATCATAACTGATGCGGTGCCTTTTTATGGATCCGACATCAGAAGGTGGGATCGAAGGGCTAGATCCTGAGGAGATGCAGGATTACCAGAAAAAAATCGTCGACTGCATCAATCATTGTCGCCTATGAATCGGAGCAATATTATCAAGAAAATCACAAACAAAATGACGAATGTTGACATAGAAGACCACTGTGCTACAAGACAATCTACACCAAAAGAAGAACAAGAATAGAACTTGCTTCGTGTACTGTTAACTAGAACATGTCGCTACAGCCTGTTTGGAGAAGCGGGTCCAGGGTCCAGGGAAGCTGGGAAGAGTCACCTGCGACTAACTACCAATCTCCGAGAAGCTGTCTGGCAAAACCCCGGGTGAGCTCGTCCAATTTTAGTTAGAAAGTAGTTCTGCATGTTTTGACTTAGTTGTGTTGAGTTTCCTAGTACCGTGCACAATGATCGGATTTAAAGTGAACGTCGCGTCGCCCAGATCACGCATGTTAGATCAGATCGGAAATATTGGTCACTTTTAAGAGAATATAAAGAACCTTACACAATAATGAAGTAGACAAAGTCCTTTCGTACATACTTTAGAATAATGCGAACCGTTGTTAAATTTAATGATAGCCTGTTGTAATGGCGACCCTAGATCTATGATTGGCTTTTTCAACATTCGGTCAGTCAACTTTCAGTTTCCTCAAGGAGGTGGCAGTACCATGCAAGAAGTTTATTGTTGACTCAACAAACTTCTTGGTACAATGCTGCCACAGATTTTACTTTTGGAGGTAGGTCAAGGAAATATTTTAAGTGATTCTTAAATTCTCTGTAATAATAAAAGCGAGGGTAAGAAAAGCTGAACTCATTTAATTTTTGTTGGTGGGTAAAACGAAAACTGCATCTAGGCTGAGTCGAAGGGATGCAGTTGTCCGGTTCTCTGCGGAGATCGAAGGGACGCTGTTATCCGGTCTCATGCCTCGATCTGGTATCTGATAAGCGTAGGTGGGTTGTACGAAAGTTGCATCTGGGCTGAGTCGAAGGGATGCAGTTGTCCGGTTCTTGCGAAGATCGAAGGGACGCTGTTATCCGGTCTCATACCGATGGACTGGAGTCAAAGAGACGCAGTTGCCGATTCTCGCATTTACAGGGTGGTGAATGCGGTTTGAGGGACACTGTTGTCCAATATTGGGTGTGCGATTTGGTGGTATTGGCAAAGAGTTGTCCTAGTGAGTGTTGATTTTCCTACCCTACGCTAATGTCAAGAAACAATTAATGATTATTATTTACCTTGTCTAGTCATCGCTTGTTTACTATCTTATCTAGTCATCGTTTCGAACACGATTAAAAGTAACATTATGTCAGGAATGGACGAGCGGTAAACGAATATTCTGTACAGGCCTTTTTGATAGCCCAATGCTGAACATACGCCTACGAAGGGTGAATGGGCCATGTTCGCCACGCTAGCCCAGTGCGGGTTGGTGGATAAACAAACATTCACATTGCTCTTTTGTTACAGATACTGATGATAATCGCCCGAGGACGTGCGAATGTCAAGATGGCCGTAACGGGACAATAGCTTTAAGTTTAATTTTAAATAGTGCCACTTAGTATAATTTCGAAGGACTAGGAATGGAAGTGGCAACATTCCTGGGGTAACGCTTGTGACAAACGCTGCTGATTGATTCTAAGGAGGTTTTAAGTGACACTGACATCGCATGATCGGCCGATGGGCGGGAAAATGCGAGGTGACATGTCGGATGTCAGTTGTGGGTGTGAGGGTTGTAAATAGAGCTTGTTCGGAAGAGGTTGTGGAAAACTGAGATTAGAACGGTTCAAGCCTGGGGATTCTTGATAGAATGGTGGCAGCGTGCGTTACGCTGCGGAACGCCATGTCCTTCGCTTAAAGTTCTCTCTATAATTGTAATCATACGTAATCTTCTGTGCAATAAACTGATTGTTCGTGACGTCGCCTTTATCTCCTCGCCCGCTAAACCCACGCCACGCCACACTGAAGCATTGTTGGGTCAGTGGTATAAAACATTACCACATTGAAGCAGAATCATAACTGATGCGGTGCCTTTTTATGGATCCGACAAATATGTACATCTTACTAAGTAGGTTCGTATAGGCTGGGTGAAGGCCTCTGACATGACTAAAAGGTTAAAACAACCGGGACCTACAATTTAACGCATCATCCGAGCGCTCAGTTGGAAAACACCACCGGGGCGTTCACCCATCCAAATACTGACCGTGCGGAACGATGCTTAATATCTTACTGATGTTTGTACGAGTATAAATTTGCGCGCTCTTCACGTGTCGCAGGTAGCCATCGAATATTGCACAGAGAGCTGAGTACGTTAGTAACTATTTATTAATCTGTGGCTAAGTTGGAGTTTTGCAAATCAAATCGAATTACTTTTACGTTACGTTAACCAAGCGCGCCGAGCACACACGCTTGAGTTAGTCAATCACTGACGCTGCCGCGCTTGTGTTGGATCGGTTTGGCGCTGGTTACATTACCGTAAAAAATACTCACACTTAGCTAGTCAGTTTTCTGTATGTGACACGAGATGGCGCTGTGTCATTTCCATAGAAATCACATCAAACGTTAACGCGATCGAGTTCGAGCAAGAAACTCCCACTTAGCCCTCAGAGAACTGCTCACGAGTGCCAGTGTATTATTTACCTACCTACGTGGAAACGCTTCATTGACGAGGATTTGGTGACTTCAAAATTTTGTATACGCACATGAGAGAACGAGATTATGGAATCTCATGTTCAGATCTTTTTCTGTTATAAATGACAACCGAGAAATCAAACAAATAAATATTATAAATAATAAAGATATTCAATCTAATAAAATTAATTATTATAGGATTATAGTTTGAGTAAAACATTTGATTTGCATTCAAAAATTATTGATCAATCAAAAGTGGTTAGAAAATCTGTCGATATTTGATCTCAGGCACGGCAAGTGGAGTATTATCAAGGCCAGATTGAACCAGTTCATGAAAATAAATGCGGTGCCAAGTGTGAACCAAGCCAGGCGGCTCCTGACGCAATTAGACGATGATACTTATGCGGTAACGCTTCATTTACCCATTTATTTATGTGAATTTTTGAGCAAATGTATATAAAGTCACAATCTTGCAAAAAAAGCTTGTCCGAGCCAAAACTCTGCCCAAACTACGTAGTGGGCTTTTTAGCTAGTCTTAAGGCGATTGCAAGCCGACTACAATGCCGCGCGATGCCAAAATGCTCGGTTACAAGCAATTATTAAGGTGATAAAGCATCGAGTTTCGAGAAAACGGGTCATTGTGAATTATTTAATGTAAACATCTGAGTCGGTAAGTATGACGAAGTTCGGCCATTTTTTAACTACTTTCACTTAGATACTTTGGCTCTTTAGATATTTGCTCGAAGATTTGAATGTTTTTTCAACTGGCGGTCATATATCTAAAAACTGACCCTGAATATTAATTATTAATATTATTTATTCAGTAAATAAATAAAAATAAATAAATAATTTTTAGGGGACATCTTTATGGAAGAAAGTGGGGGAGACCTTTGCCCAGAAGTGGGACAGCATAGGTTGAGAAAAAAAAAAGGGGACATCTTACACACGGTCTCTGACCCCAAATTAAGCAAAGCTTGTCAAATGGCTGCCAGAGACTAATATACTACATATACATATTTTAAATACATACTTATATAGATAGTACCTAAATAACACCCAGACACAGAGCAAACACCTATGTTCATCACACAAATGTTTGCCCTGGGGGGATCAAACCCACGCCTCTTTGACTCAGAAGTCAGGGTCACTAACCACTGAGCCACCGAGGCAGTGCTTCGGTAGTATATATTAGAATGGAACTAGGTATTCGGTGCTTCATGGCTTAGCTAAAAACATCAAGTTAAACTACGCTATCAGCACTTATGTACAATTGAACTAGATAATCGTACTAATTTCTATTCGATTTGACAAATGTACCTATTTCAGTTTTCAACTGACATGAAAGATTCAATGGTAATATGATCTCTATAGAGTAATAAGTCGATTCCACTCTAGTTCACGGCTGAGTTGAACATAGTCCGATTATTGCGGTTTTCGGAACTGGACCGTTATTCGAATAATGGACATTGGACGTACCAAAACGGTTAAACTGAGATACCTAGATTTGTTCGAGGCAATAATGCAATAACGGAACACAAACCCGACTGAACGCTTTGTAACGGTCGTGGGATTATAGTTCAATCTAGTCTTAGTTACGTCTTTAAAACAGAAGGCAACTTTTCAGCAACGCCACTGTTTAGGGTTCCGTACCCAAAGGGTAAAAACGGGATCCTTTTACTCAGACCCCGCCGTCCGTCTGTCTGTCACCAGGCGATATATCATGAACCGTAAGAGCTAGAGAGAGATGAATATTCACAGATGATGTATTTTGATTGCCGCTATAACAACAAATACTAAAAAAGAAAAATATTATTATTTAAAGGGGGCTCCAATACAACAAACGTGTTATTTACTGCCGAGGGGCTACGGCAGTAAATAACACGTTACGGGCATACGGTACGGAACCCTTTATGCGCGAGTCCATCTCGTACATGGCTATTTTTTTTTCATATTCTAATGAATTTACAGGCTAGGCCTGGTCATTTACTAGGCATCAAAGCATTCTTTTTTTTATGAAGTGTGGGGGAGATGAAAGGTACTGCAATGACGTCCCTCATAAAGTTTGTTGTGCATGTGCATTTCCACTTTTAACGTTTACATACCCAGCCCAGTTCTTTAAAATAACAGAAAGTGTCTCTGGACCGCTGGTGCAACTGTTCCAGTGGCTTGAATGTTGTTTGAGATAGCAATGTGAATAACGATTGATAATGATTGCACAAGCGTCATGCAATCCGCTAGAGATTTTAGTTTCTTTTGTGGCTTTGTAATGTCACCTTTTCTTGAGTCCTCACGTGAGAGCTTGCATTACCGATTTATTGGCAGTCTGACACGTTACTCAAATGTATGTGCTGTGACAAAATAGGTGGCCAAGTGCGAGTTAGACTCGCGCAAGAAAGGTTCTGTACCCTGTGGAAACCCCTTCAGCCCCATTTCAAGCGTCTACCTGTTGCCGTTAATGCTATGGACCAAAAAACGGCAAAAATACTACGTTTGTTATTTGAGAGCTCCCCTCAAACATTTATTTTATTCTGGTTTTAGTATTTGTTGTTTTAGCGGCAATAGAAATATATTATCTGTGAAAATTTCAGCTGCCTAGCTATCACGGTTTATGAAATACAGCCTGGTGAATGACAGACGGACAGACAGACGGACAGCGGAGTCTTAGTAATAGGGTACCGCTTTTACCCTTTGGGTACAGAACCCTAAAAAGCTGTGTTGGTAAAACATTTTCAACATATGCCCTGGTACTACATAGGTATATACGCATACGCCTGAATATAAGCGCTAAATAACTAAATCATGACTTCAAACTTCGTCGTTTCTGAAACTTTGCAAAGCTTGACTCGCAACAAAAGCTTTATAATACAGTATCTGTCTGCCAAATTGTTCAATGTGTTCTATTCTGGCGTACAAAACTGTCCAAAGTGCAGCAAAGTGAAAACAATATGTTCCGGAGTTAACAAAAACATTTTTGAACATAGCGTAAAAAGCCATGTAACATATTTCTAGTATATTTGTAGATTTTATTGTAGGTACTTACTGCTTGCACATAAATTTATTGAACATACTCGTAATGCTGAGTCATCAAGTGACGACATACACGTATCTCACGAGATAGAAAATGTCGTCTGGCCAATAGATGAATATTTTTTATCAAATTGCTTTTAATACCAGTTTTCGCCCAAAATTCTGCGTAAGATGCCAGTATTTAGGTTCTGTATCACTCATCATAATATCACAAAGCTAGGCAAAGTGATTAAGACTGTGACAAAGTGGCGACCGAAACAAGTTAAGCGAATCGTTGGTCGTGCGTTCGATAATTTCGTCGACCCATCGAGCTCGATGAATTTCAAGTCGAACCTTGGCAACCACAGTTGGAACAGGATTAAACTACATAGCATAACATACCAAGAGAGAGACCTATACCCAATAATGAGATAATAAAGGATGTTTCTTTTTTACTCACGACAGAACAGAGACTGTATAATTATGCGTTTGGGGTGAGAGGATGATTGTGCAAACTTATGTTGCCGTTTTTCTCCAAAACTACTTATCCAATTTTGATGCAGTTTTCAGTTATGGATTCGAGTTTAATTGGTGCATGTTCTGAGATAAATGTTACGGTGATAACTTACCAGGGGGCACTGCAGTAAGCATTTTTTGTGCAAATCAATGTTGCATTTTTTTTAACAACTAAAACTTATAAAAACGGTAGACATTCACTCACCCCGCGCTATAACATGCGGATGATGATTACGTCAAACATCACATAAATATGTGACACCGTCTCAAAATATGTCTGTCATCTAGAAACTTGAATCCCTTTATCCAGTAGTGCGATAAAAAAATCTGTGAATGATTATCACTTAACACGTCATCACAAAAATGTCCATCGAGAGGTACATCTTCTTATATATACAATTCTCGTGTCACAATGTTAGTAACCTTACTCCTCCGAAACGGCTCTACTGATTTTTACCAAATTTTATATGCATATTCAGTAGGTCTGAGAATCGGATACTATCTATTTTTATTACCCCTAAGTGATAAGGGTTGTTCACCCTTAACATTTTTTTTTACCTAGAAATAACTTATTTGGCAAATCAACGTTTGCCGGGTCAGTTAGTAATAAATAGAAATTATAAGTAGAAGTACCTTGACTAGTGTATTCATTCCCACATAGCCCAGCTGCACTTTAAAAACAGTTGGGTCTCTTGCAAACCCAGTTGCACCTCAAAACAGTCTGATATTTTGCGAAGATCGTAAATAAAGTACCTTGGCTCTCATTGAAGAATCCAAGCACCATGATGACGATGACCGCGACGCCGATCTTCAGCCGGTAGGTGAGGCACATGGCTCGCATGTCGACTGGCCAGGCCATGGCTCAGCCCAAGCACCTCCATTCGACCAGCGACCACCACACCACCACTGCTTTTGGGGGCATCATCTGGAACAATGAATATTTTTTTCAGGAATAACAGCTTCATGCGTAAATAAAGTAGGGGGATTTTCCTCAATAGAGGGGAAAATTTATCAGCCGATTTCGATGATATTTGGCGAGATTGCTTAGTATCTAAAACCTAACAAGATTTGCTATAAATCATATCGATCAAGAGCGAGTCGAGATATAGGCGAAGATTCAGTCAAAGAGATGTGTCGCGAGGTCTACTGTTTAGAGAACTACTAGTAGATAGATAGATCAAAGACTATTTATTTTGCAAACTGAAAAAAAAGCCATAAAATACACAAAGATATATACAAACAGATCGCGTGCCACAAGTGGTGGCCTTATTGCTAAAAGCGATTTCTTCCAGGCAACCAGTTTTATACTTGCGGAGGAAATGTGTATCTGATTGATACAAAATTATAAGCCTATTCAGACAGATCCATGCAGCACTAGCTACCGCGAATGGTAGCTGATTACGGTTGTCGTGTGTTATGACGATTTGACGACAAAGAAAGAGGTAAAATCTGGAGGCGCCAAATCGCCCACGTGGACGTGATCCAATCAAAAATATTGACGAATAAGTCCAAAAATCCAAGTAGTTACTGTTAAATTGAGATTCTACATCTGAGGACACTACGTATTTATTTTCATCATAGGTAGTTCTTTACACTACGTACTGGGGCCTATTTGCCCGATGCGGTACACCATGATATTTTTTACACGCTTATAGGTCAACCCGTATGAAACTAACATGTAATGGAATCTAAGGTAACTAATTTAACCATCTTCCAAGGGTCGTAGCGTAATGAAAATTGGCAGCTGTATGTAGTTCTGATGACAATACAATAATATAGTATAGTCGAACTGATATGAACTGGAAGTTCATGATGGAAAATCGTATCATAGCTGTTTTGGATTTTTTAGAAAAGTCTTCTAAAGAACTTTGACCACGATTCGGCTTCAAGGTCTGATGATGAAGCCGGACTGGCACTGGCATAGGCACTGGCATTCCATGATGGGATATCGTATTATAGTCGTGTTTACATTTGTGAGAAAGGCCACGTAATGGACTAAGCGTGTTTATCTGGCGTTTATTTAAATTATTGATTATTAAACATTCGCAATTTGAACTCATTATTCTTTTATACTATGGGACTAATCACGGACTGAAGACACGTGATAAATAAAGAGCTCAATATCCTCGTGATAATGAGATAATTATTATACAGTGTATCCGTGACCACGATCGATGCAACTCGGTGAACAAGTCTGGATAATGAGGTATTAATCTCGTGTTTTCAGTGCGGGATTAGTTCCGTAGTATATAATAATAATTAGTAACATTATGCTTGCCATATAAGTTAAACACCTTTTTGCTGTAGGGGCTAAAATAATTATGTTTATTTACATTTCAGATAATTTGATGAGACGTAATTATCCCAACTTCAAACAATCTCAAATACGACTTTGTCTAATTAATATAATTAGGCAGACAAGCAAATAGAGATTTATCAAATAATTATATTAATTGGAGAAGCTTCCATTATTCTAGGTTAATTTAACTACGTACCTATTAGAGTTTGTGCAAAAAGAGAAGCGTCGTAGGTAGGGAATACAATACCAGGATACCCGGATCCCGGCTGCTATTACCGGGATTGGATCCCGGTCGAAATTTGACCGAGATCCTGATGATTAAGGGGAATACCGAAAATCGAAGATATTACGCATAATATGGTCAATTTCTGCGGAATCTATGTGTATTAGATGGCTTCTAGTATTGTGCTCGAAAGGTTATTTCAATTTCAGTTCAGATTTAGTACATTTGATGTACGCTTACGTTGTATCGTAGGTGAGATCGCCTGTAGGTAACAGCCGTAGTTTATCGGCACAGAAAACACTTTGAGGCACTTTTATAAATGTTTATTTGGATTAACCACAGATTTACAATAGTATTGTTACGCAGTAAGCAGCGCGCGGTACGACGGCTAGTTGTTTACATCTAATCGCGAGATTTATGGTTTTATGACTCAGGCGGCACCGGCCTTTGTGTCGCGTCTATTGTTTGTTGTTTGTTAGATTTTTTTGTGGTGTTTTTGTAATAATTAAGAACAATAGGGTTTCTCGAACTTTACACTTGTTTACTTTGTCAGTCACAATGGCACCGAATATTCTACAGATTTCTAGAGAACCCTTATTCCGATATAAATAGGGCGATGGTTTTCGTTCGTGGCAGTTATCGCGTTTTATACCGGAGCGAAAACATCTCGTGTTCAAGTGCGGTACCAGTGATTGTGAAGTGACTAGTTGTGTGAATATCAGTGCCAGTGTGACGTGTTTGTGCGAACCAGTTGTGTCGTGTGTACTGTGATTTTGTGCAATAAAGTGCAAAGTGAACAATCGGCGTTTTAACTGATTATCCAAGAACCCATCTCGTAACATTTGGTGTCAGAAGGGTGGATAATTGAAAATGCCGGTTACTCCGTACGACGACGAGACGCCCCGTACACGGAGTCAGCGCCGTCAGGAGGAAGCGCGCCGACTAGAGGAGCAGGAGCGCCGCCAGGAGGAGGTTGACCAGCGACGCTTCGGAAATAATTCACTGTTAATGGAAGGCAGCGAGTCCGAGGCAACCAATGACGACTTCAGGATCCCGGGAGCACCTGCTGTGGCACCTGCTGCTGCACCAGCTACCCCTGTGGCATTTGATATGGCGGCATTGATGTCAATGATGCAGTCTATGACTCGTCAGCTAGAAGACAAATTAGACCGCAACAGAGAAGAACAGGCCCGCCACAACGAGAACCATATTCGCCAGCTGGAAGAGAAATTGGACCGCAACAGAGAACAGGCTCGCCAGCTTGAAGAAAAATTGGACCGCCAAAAAGAAGATCTGATTTCAAGCTTGCAGACGACTTTGGGCAAAGAAATAAAAGAGGTCAAGGACACGGTCAAGCAGCTTGATACCAGCGTAAAGGAGCACGAATCCCGTATTGTCGAAGCGGAAACACAAATCGCCGATGTGAGGAGGACCTTGAACGTTATCAGGTCTGGAGGCGGAACCGTTGCACCTACAATCTTCTCGCCAGCTTCACAGAAGCTTAAAGTGACGCCTTTCGACGGGACATCATCATGGTCAGCCTACAAAATTCAATTTGACGCTGCCGTTCAAACCAATGGATGGAACAAGGACTAAGCCAAGAACGCCCTCATCATGAGCCTTCGCGATGAAGCTCTGAGTATTCTTGATGCTGTGGGCAAGGAAGTGACCTACGATAAATTAATGGAAATGTTGGAGAGTCGCTACGGCGATGAGCACCTAGAGCGTGTGTACAGAGCGCAGTTAAAGAACAGGGTGCAACGTCGCAACGAAAGTCTTCAGCAGTGGGCTGTCGAAGTGGAGAAACTGTTCCGGAAGGCTTATCAGTCAGCACCATTACCCAACGACGAACATTTGGTGGAAGCATTTTCAAACGGGATAGCAGACTTCGAAGTTAGAACTGCAGTGAAACTCGGGCATCATAAAACACTAAAGGAAGCTTTGGCCCAAGCCTTGGAAGTGGAAGCTGTACGAAATCCAGCGAGAGATGTTCAACACATAAAGGAAGTTCAAGAAGCGTCACATCCTACGAGGTTTGGTCCAAGATGCTACAACTGTGAAGAGAGAGGCCATTTATGGCAGAATTGCCCAAAGCCATGCCGAACCAGGGACGATCGACTATTGGAAGAACGAAAGGATCGCGAGGCAACGCATTCACTATGGAGGAATAAACGACCTGCTGAAGAAAGCGGAAAATGGCGAGTGTTATCCGGGCCAGAAAAGCCAAAGATTTTGATCTCACAAGCTCACGATGGGAACAGTTTGATCATCAATGGTGCCATCAATGGAACTTCTTGCAAGCTGACATTGGATACAGGAGCTTCTCGCACTGTCATCAGTTCCCGACTGGCTAAGCGCTTTCTTCCGAACTTCGAAAGCTGCAAAACAGTTCAACTTCTGACAGCGACCGGTCAGCACATATCAGTCCGAGGAGAGAAGCTGGTGGAGTTAAAATTGGGTGAAAAAACTTTCCAACACAAAGTCATTGTGGCAGATATAGTTGACGATTGCATTCTGGGTCTTGACTTCATGCGAGAACATCATTGTGAGATAGACGTCAACCAAGGAATCTTGAAGTGTGGAAGAGAAGAAATCTTCATGGAAGGCGCCACATCAGGAAAGGTTTATTGTCTGCAGAGAACAGTTCTTCCACCTAGATCGGAGACCATTGTGGCAGTTAGATTACCGCCGAAGTTGGGACATCAACGACGATGTGTGCTAATAGAACAGTCGGAAGGTGATCAACCATGGTTATTGGCCCGAACTCTGGTGAGGACTACTAATACCGCTGTGGTGCGTGTTCTCAACACAAGTAACGAGGAACAACTCATCAAAGGAGGAACCCCAATTGGTACTTGTGAAGAAGTAGACTGGCTGCGTAGATGCCAAGAACAACCAAAGGAGAAATACAACTGTGCTGGGAGTTACACAGTGTCAACGCTATTGGAAGACTGCCGTAAAGACCTGACCGAAAGAGAACTTCTGATGGCAAAGAAGATGCTGCAGCGCTACACCGACATATTTGCTCTCGATGATGCTGTCAACGGGAAGACTGGATTAGTGAAGCACACAATAAATACAGGAAGCGTGTCACCGATTCGACAGCGGCCAAGAAGGATACCAGTGGCTCGAGAAAAAGAAGTTGAGTCAATGATCGAAGACATGGCACGCAATGGTGTGATAGAACCTTCATCCAGTCCGTGGTGCTCGCCAGTGGTTCTAGTGAAAAAGAAGGATGGCAGTATGCGGTTCTGCGTTGATTATCGACGACTCAACGACGTAACGAAGAAAGACAGCTATCCTTTGCCGAGGATTGATGACACGTTAGATACACTGACAGGCATGAAGTGGTTCACTACGCTGGACTTGAAGAGCGGATACTGGCAAGTGGAAATAGATCCTAAAGATAAAGAGAAGACCGCGTTTTCGACGGGAAAAGGCCTGTGGCAATTCAACGTGATGCCGTTTGGATTGTGCAACGCGCCCGCTACGTTCGAAAGACTAATGGAGTTAGTGCTCGCGGGACTGATTGGAGATGCATGCCTAGTCTATTTGGACGACATCATAATTGTGGGGAAAACCTTCGAAGACCATCTGCAAAACCTGGAACGAGTATTGACTAAGATTCGCGCAGCCAATCTCAAGCTGAGTCCGAAGAAATGTTCCTTCTTCAAGAGGCAAGTGAATTTCCTGGGACATGTGATTTCCGAAGCTGGCGTACAGACGGATCCAGGAAAAGTCAGTGCTGTCAAGGATTGGCCTGTGCCAAAAGACAAGACGGAAGTTAGAGCATTCTTGGGTTTATGCTCCTACTACAGGCGATTCGTGAAGAACTTTGCTGACATAGCCAAGCCGCTGCATAGACTGACTGAGGAAAAACGACCCTTCCTCTGGGATGAAAATTGCGACGCAGCTTTTCAAGAGCTAAAGAAGCGACTTTGTAATACGCCTATTCTTGGCTTCCCGGACACAGAAAACGAGTTCATCGTGGACACTGACGCCAGCAACACCGGCATTGGAGGAGTACTGTCACAAAGGAAAGGAGACCAAGAAGTGGTGATTGCGTATTTCAGCAAATCCCTGTCCAAGCCGGAAAGGAACTACTGTGTGACCAGAAAAGAGTTACTTGCAGTAGTGAAGACATTGCGACATTTTAGCAAGTACCTGATCGGGCGAAAATTCCATCTGAGGACCGACCACGCTGCTCTGAAGTGGCTACTACAGTTTAAGGATCCCGAAGGCCAAGTGGCAAGATGGATTGAGCAACTACAAGAGTTTGACTTCACCACGGAGCATCGCAGTGGAAAATCTCATGGCAACGCGGACGCACTGTCAAGAAGGCCATGCTCAGAGGACTGCAAGCATTGCTCAAGACATGAGTCGAAAGATTCAGTGCCCGTCAGAATGCTCAAATCAGACATCGGTGACGAATGGAAAGAAACCCTTCAGGTTGCACAAGAAGAAGACGCCGACATCAAGCCGATTCTTGAATGGATGGAATCAGATGCCCCTAAGCCAGACTGGAGTGCTATTGCTTCAATGAGTGTTACGACAAAGAGCTATTGGGCGCAATGGGATAGTCTGGTGCTTCAGGAGGGAGTACTTTGCCGAAAATGGGAAAATGCTCGTGGCAATCTGTGCCATCTCCAAATGGTTGTACCCAGAGCAAAGATACCTGAAGTTTTGAAGCTGTACCACGAAGGGTTTTCGGGAGGACATCTGGGTGTAAAACGGACACTCTTGAAAATTCGAGAAAGGTTTTACTGGATCAACTGCAGAGATGACGTAGAAGACTGGGTACGGAAATGTACGAGCTGTGCATCAGTGAAAGGTCCGCATACCCGCAGCAGAGGAGCATTAAAGCTGTATAATGTTGGAGCACCATGGGAGCGAATCGCACTGGATGTGGCCGGACCATTTCCTGTGAGTGAAAGTGGCAACAAGTACTTCCTTGTCGTCATGGATTACTTCACCAAGTGGCCGGAAGTCTTCGCAATTCCGAACCAAGAGGCATCGACGATAGCAGACAAATTGGTGAATGAAGTGTTCTGTCGATTTGGAGTACCATTGGAAATCCACAGTGACCAAGGAAGAAATTTTGAATCTCAGCTGTTTCAAGAGACGTTCCGGTTAATGGGTGCACACAAAACCAGGACAACGTCTTACCACCCGCAATCAGATGGAATGGTGGAGCGATTCAACCAAACTCTGGAGAGGTACCTGGCAAAAGTAGTCGGAAGCAAGCAACGGGATTGGGACAAGCATATCCAGCCATTTTTGTTGTCATACCGAAGTGCTGTTCATGAGAGCACAAATGTCACTCCCGCTTTTGCCAATTTTGGACGTGAATTACGGCTACCAGCCGACTTAATAACTGGTATTCCACCGGATTCCCCACAACCCATAACTGAGTACGCCAGCGACCTCCGGAACAAGATGAACGACATCTATGAGCACATTAGAGAGCATGGCCAGCAAGCATCTGAAAGAATGAAGACTCGATACGACAGAAGGGCTAACAATCCTGGGTTCGAGGAAGGCTCGATGGTATGGCTGCACAATCCCATACGCAGCAAAGGGAAGTCTCCAAAGCTACAAGCCAAATGGGATGGACCGTACCGAGTGGTGACCAAGATCAACGACGTGACGTTCCGCATACAGAAAGGATCTCGAGGTGCCCCCAAAATAGTTCACGTGGATCGATTGGCGCGATATCACGGATGCAACGATGCTCGGGACGAGCATGTCTTGGGAGGAGGTGGTGTTACGCAGTAAGCAGCGCGCGGTACGACGGCTAGTTGTTTACATCTAATCGCGAGATTTATGGTTTTATGACTCAGGCGGCACCGGCCTTTGTGTCGCGTCTATTGTTTGTTGTTTGTTAGATTTTTTTGTGGTGTTTTTGTAATAATTAAGAACAATAGGGTTTCTCGAACTTTACACTTGTTTACTTTGTCAGTCACAATGGCACCGAATATTCTACAGATTTCTAGAGAACCCTTATTCCGATATAAATAGGGCGATGGTTTTCGTTCGTGGCAGTTATCGCGTTTTATACCGGAGCGAAAACATCTCGTGTTCAAGTGCGGTACCAGTGATTGTGAAGTGACTAGTTGTGTGAATATCAGTGCCAGTGTGACGTGTTTGTGCGAACCAGTTGTGTCGTGTGTACTGTGATTTTGTGCAATAAAGTGCAAAGTGAACAATCGGCGTTTTAACTGATTATCCAAGAACCCATCTCGTAACAGTATGAAACAAAATTGAGATAATTGGCGCGGTGCGCATCGGCGCACCCGCTCGCTATCCCTGCAGATTAGCTACAACACGACATACAAAAAGTAAAGAGGTGGTCGTGCTGAAGGCGCTACCTACCTCCTAATAGACATTATTTCTAAAAACTATCTAAATCTACCCTACAGCTAATATATAACTGAGCGCGTCGCTAACATCGCCCGTGTGCCATTTTACTAATTTTGTTACGTAGTTCAACTAAAACTGTTTGATACTTGGTAAAAACCAATTTGGTTTTCCTCAGTACTCGTGTCTACCAAGTATAGTCGGTACCTTTGATGCTGATTAAAATCTTATTGTTACTTCACCGTAACGCTACGACGGTTCTCTTTTTGCACAAACCCTATTATCATTAGTTTTCCGAACAGTAGACCTACGTGACTAAAAAATTTAAACCCTTATCCTTACTTCCTTACACCTTACAAATATTATAAGTCTGAATGTATGTTTCTTGGTTCATTGGTTTGTTCCTCTTTTACGCAGCAACGGAGCAACAAATTTACTTGACTTTCGGCATAGACATAGTTTGAAAGACGGGAAGTGACATAGGCTACTTTTTATCCCGGAAAAATAAATGGTTCCCATGGGATAGAAAAAAAACTAAATATTACACGCATTTGTGTACCTACATGTTACAGGGGGCAGCAAATGGCAAGGGACAGTGGTGATTTAAGGAAAAAAGTGAGGCCTATGCCCAACAGTAGATTTTCACTGTCATCTTCATCATTCACCTAGAACGTCCACTGCTGGACATTGGCCTCTCCTGTGCATTATTAGAAGCAGCTTGCATCTAGCGCATTCCTGGGGTATCGTCCATCAAACACTGCGTTTTTTTTACATAAACAATGGTGTGCACAATGGGTTGATAATGATTATGAAGATGTTTTAGTAATGTACGATAATTATTTTTCGCAAAAAATGGCAAAACCACCTTCCATCGTGTACAAAATTCGAATATTTCGCTCGAATTGTTTACATTATTATTGATTTATCAAAAACGGCTCAGCCGATTTCTGTTATATTTAAATGGGAAGTTCGAAACAATATACTCCCAAGGTGACTACCTTACTAAAAAATAATTTTTCCATTCGGTTCACAACTGGTGAAATTATCGATGTTCATCGTGTACAAAATTCGTAGATTTCGCTCGAATCGCTTACATAATTGTTGGTTTTTTCAAAAACGACTCAGCCGATTTCTGTAAAATTTCAATGGGAACACCTCGGGAGTATACCCTTTCGAACTTTAACTTAATTTTTCGATTCAGTCACAAATAAAAAAACATACACACGAACATAGTACCTCCTCCTTCTCGGAAGTCGGTTAAAAATAAGAAAGTACCACAGTTTAGCGAAATAAGTCAAAATTGACGCCGTTATTATAAATATCTACAGGCAAGGTAATGATTTCCAAGAAGTTAATTAAAGTTACTAGATACCTCAGTTGCCATTTTAAGGAAAATGTGTCCAATAGAAATTTAAAAGGTATTAGGAAAAGATGCACATACACCCGAACTTACTAACGAACCGAACAACGTAATTTCGACGGGTTTCACAAACTAGTATTGAGCTATCTCGTCTGTCCAAATTCAAAAAGGTATTAGAAGTAGTAAGGGAAAATGATCAGAGATCATATCAAAAGACATAGTAGACCAAATTTCAACCATTATGACATTTCAACTTGTGATTTTGACGTTTGACGACAGACGTAGCTGTTTTTATTTGAGTAATATTTAGCACGGTTTCTATTACTTGTTATTATTCTGAGTAAATACCCATGAAGGGGAATGTGCTCCAACTAAATGAGATATTAATCACGACAGCAGCTTTGTTTCAGCAGTATCTAATTACTCTTTAATTAATCAACGGAATTTCGTAACTTCTGAGATATAACCTGGTTATAAATTAGACTTCAGAATTTAAGGTCCAATTTAGCATAATTACCTACGTCTGTAAAGACAATGACGATAATAGGCATCATGACTAAAAATATTTACCTATTTCGTATTTTTTCTATTGTCAATTATAGAAAAAATAATGAAGATCTAGCCTGTTTACGTTCCGCGTGAGGTCACAAGTGCCATACAAATGTATAGACTTAGAGATGACGTCACGACCCCTACTCCCAAACTTTGACAAGGTTTACCTTTGTCATTTGTAGTTTAATTGACAAAAGAAAAAATATGTATCCAATATTTTTACATTCTAACTGACGGACTTATTATAACGTTGATTTTTTTTCACCCAGTCATCATGTCGGCGTCTGTAAACACGAAACAAGTCATTACCCAGTAGTAAATTCGATAAATCAGATGTGCGAGAAGAGGGTATCTGCGTAGCTTGTAGCTAACTTCACACACGCCATTAAGTTTGGTTCGGCCTATATCCGCCTTTAAAGCCTACCCCACCCATCACAAACTAGCAAATACATACGTAGGTGCGTATACAGGTTTATTCCTAATCAATTAGCATCACTTAAGGGGCTTATTCTGTACATCAAAACTAACAGCTTTTTTTTTCAGAGACTCTCGTTGCATAACTAAAAAAAAAGTTTGTTCTTCCATAGAAAAATATCGTTCACCCGAGACAAAATATATGGAACAGCTGTTTTTTTGAGATTAGACAAAAGTCACACAACAAAAGTAGTTAGTTTTGATGTACGGAATAAGCCCCTAAAATGATGCTAATTGATCAGGAATAACCCTGTACATCTGGAAGAAATCGCTTTAAGCGATAAAGGCACCTTGTAGGAACTTATTTCTAATGTTAATTTTTAATCGAAACACAACATTAATAAAATTTACCGTTGAACAAACGAAACCCTACTAATAAAATCTAAACTATCGTGTTAATAAACGGGTCGTTCCATTCACCGCGAAAACATTCCTTTCCTTGAACAGTCGGCTGAGAAGGGCAAAACCTTATATTTAATTTAGGGGAAACTCCACAGGACCATAATTAATTTAACCAACTTTTACCTCGAGATTATAGCATAGATTATCTTTATAAGAAATTTCTAACGGCGCGGCGTTCACTCTTTCCCCGTGGCTGTTCCCGCCAAAACTTCTCAATTAGCAAGTTTGTCGCTTATAAAGAAAGTTAGAACTTTCTTCTGGCCATTAAAACGTCTTTTACAATCGCCCAAAACTGTGGACGTGCAAGTTTTAATGTCTTTTAGGAGAGTTTTCTTTGTAATATCTCGCGCAAATAAAAAATAAACCTGGAAGTCTGGTTTTACAACTTTAGGCTTTCGATATATACTCGTAAGCTGGAGATCAATGCTCCAAACGTTAGAAAATAAGTTTTATCGTAAGACGTCCACTGCTGGACATAGGCCTCCCCGACCAATTTCCAATAGGCTGGTTGGAAGCGACTTGTATCCAGCGCGATTCAGCGATCTTAAATAAATCGTCAGTCTACTTAATTGGTCCTACGCTGCGTTTGCTGGTTCGTGGTCTCTATTAGAGAACTTGGTGACTTTCGAAACTTTTATAATAGCATGCTATTCTGCCCCGTTCGCACTAACATAGATTTCCAATGCTCGCTCCTGCTTTTACTCAATTTGGGGCCATTTACGAGTCCACATTCTTCATACGAACAGCCAGAATGTGGAACGCTTGGCCTGAGTCTGTCTTCCCGCTAAAGTACAATGTAGACGTCTTCAAATCCCGAGTAAATAGGCATCTTCTAGGTATGCGTGTTACATCCTAGACCACATATCTGCTTAACATCAGGCAGTGTGTAGTCAAACGCAAACCTATACGAAATAAAATAAAAAAATACGCATACGCCCAGCGGGCTATCAATTTAAAAATAGAGAACCTATATATTGCAAAGTGTAGAGACTTTCATATGTCACACCTTAAATTGTCACTTACGAGTATCATATTACTAAATTTTTAGTATACGGGCAAGTACAAAATCTGGGTAAAAAATGGGAACTATACATTTTCTCGGTCCTTAGTCAATGCACTTTTTATACGGGACAATTGTTTATTTTCTGACAAACAAAGACCTTCGCTTCCTTGCGGTCAATCAAAACTAAGACCTTTGGTTTTCTTCTGTCAATCACAATATCTATTTAAAAATTGCACGTTTTAAGTACTTATAATAAACATTGCATTACGTAGAAGACATACGTTTCTGTTATAGTGATATTAATTCCACTAAAATTATAGTTTTCGTTGTTTCCAGTGTAAATTAATTTTACCGTACAAAACGTACCGTGTTTGCGAAACATGAAACTGTTTTCACAATTTATTTGTTTTCCTCGTTTCGTTCTAAATTGTATTGGTTTTTAGAAGGATCGTATTGGTTTTTATTAGGTAAGTGAGAAATTTGGCTGCAAACATTATAAAATATAAATAACATTTGTGCGTGTATTTTTAGCTTTATACAGAAAATACTTTATAATTAGTGTAATAATTCAAATACGTCATAAGTCGTGGATGTCGTATGTGAATCCACCAACCCGCACTTGGCCAGCGTGGTAGATATGGCCCAAATAGTTTTCGTGGGTAGACCTGTTTAGGAATGGACTACCAAAAAAGACTGGTACAATATAGAAAAATGCAAGTGGAGTCCCTCCGCGCGGAAGAAGTGAATCTTTGACGCAACAGTGCTTTCATACCATGGTAGCGTTAAACGTTTAACGCAAGCTTGTTGGAAGTCGTATTTGAAGTTTCACTTCAAAAAACATTAAGGAGCAACGTTCTAGTATTAATTGAAATTTGGCCCCCTTCCCGTGGACAGATTGATATGATATTTGATACCCTGCTTCAGTTTCGATGAAAATATTTTTTTTTTGTATTCAGTATAGACGTAAATACAAGATGGCCACCACCACAACATGGCGGAATTCATTTTTATACAGAGCCCCCTCAATATGGTTATTTAATGAAAGGGCTTTTCATGACTAAAACGGTTGTTTTAACCGTTTAGCTACGTCAGAGCCCCTTAGGCGGCTTAAAAACTCTAACTGAAATTCTAAACCCGGAATCTATACGAACTTACTTACTTACATATGTAGAACACAGTTTGTAGTAACAAAATAATAACTAAAAACACAAAAATAAAAATTCGTAAAAAACTTATTTTCAGGCTTAAAATGATGATACATCATTTATTATTTCTTCATAGTTTTTGTCAATATTTTCATGACAATTTACTCTCCTAAAAACCTACTACGTTCATTCTAAGGACTCGTGCATATTGAGTAGTCTTATACGGTCGTAATGGAATTTTCATGTTTTAATTAAAAGTTATTGCCCTGCCTCTTACAGAAAGCTGAAACTTGCATACTTCGCTCAGCTATTAAGTTTATGGCTCGGGTTAAAAGAGTTTTATTTTTAGTATTGAAAGAAATTCTCCAGTTATATTTTTGCTAAGTAAACACATAATTTATAATGTAAACTAGTGTATGAGTACCTAGCATATACATAGTTTATTGTTCTACGTTTTTATTGACTGTTCCTGTTCTGTTTTTATAGAAAATATGTATTGAATTAAAAAACGTATTATTTCCAAAGAAAGCTTAAAATTTCTACATATTAATTTAACCTGTAATCTCGTAAGTTAAAAGGAAATATAATAAAACTACACTAGATTATACACGAGATACACTGGATATAATTAAACTAGCATTTATAAATTAATGGATATTTCACATCACAAGTAAGAAAATTAATATTTCTAAAGAAAATTTGCTTAAACTATTATATTTTAGTGTCAATCGCCTCATTTGGGTTTAGTTTATCAGTTCTAGATAGCCATGCATTACTAATTTACCGTCCCCAAAAATTTGACGCTCTAGGTTGCAGCCTTGGCTAAGCCACTGCAACCTAGTTTTTTTTTTCTGTACCTGAACCGTTGGGTATATTTCTGCTGAGAAGAGAAACACTACATTTTGCCGGTTAAGGAAATATCTTCCATATATTTCTATGAATTAAACCTTAGTCAAAACATTCGAGACGGATCACCGATGCACTACCGACATGTATAGGTATATATCGTCCTGACAGGACCTGCATCGGATTTCCATACTTATTCCTCTCACGCGCTGATGAATAATGGAAGAGTATGTAGCGAATCTTTATAAACATTGGCAGAGATTATAAATCAACAGATGGGAAATTTGAAGTAGCAGGTATTGGTTGGTTTGACTTTGAAATTTTGTTTGTGATGCTTGTCATTGTCGTACATTTTACAGTTGTTTTTGCTGAAGTGTTAGTTGAGTTCAGTAGTAAGTAAATATTGTATTTGCCGAGAGTATACATTCTAATAATAAAGATATGTTTACTTGGATATGTCTCAAATGTGAAAATATGACAATATTATGGTAGCTAATTCGGAAAGCGATTTATTTGTTACAAATTCAAACGGGTCCCTGAGCCAAAAGCTAAAGAACCCTCAGCTGATTGACTGACTATACATACTCGTATACTGACTTTACCTACATTTTGTACACCATCAATGTAACGTAATACCAAAAATTCAATTTTAAGAAAATGCTCGGATTTTTAGGGTTCCGTACCCAAAGGGTAACAACGGGACCCTATTACTAAGGATTCGATGTCCGTATGTCCGTCTGTATGTCACCATGCTGTATCTCATGAACCGTTATAGCTAGAACGTTGAAATTTTTCAGATGATGTATTTCTGTTGCCGCTATAACAACAAATACTAAAACCGAATAAAATAAAGTAAAAAATAAAAACTAAAGGGGGGCTCCCAACCTGAATTTTTAACCGTCGATATTAACAACGGTGACAGGTAGATGCTTGAAATTTTCACAGAATATTTAGTTGAATATGCACTCCAAAAACAAATAATTAATTTCAAATAAATTAAATGTTTAACGGGGGCTACCATACAAGTAACGTGATTTTTTTTGCTCAATAACGTTGATGAACGGCAACAAAAATAAATAATTATATTAAAATAAAAATATTGAGGGGGCTTTTATACGGTACGGAACCCTTCGTGCGCGTGACCAACTCGCACTTGGCCGATAATTATTTTTCACTTACCCGGGCTTTGAAATTATTAGTCAGTTTGCTCACTCTCAAAGTTATACATCTACGTTTACCTATTCCGCGGCATTACTCCGCTTCTTTTATCCCTTGTCCATCAGCCGAGAGGAAAAAATATTTTCCTCATGGTTGTGGATACATCATGAATAAATTCTTCCCGGATACAGGCTTTGGAGTCTTTTCCGATAATGCCACGCGTGGAAAGGAGTCTATCCGATGGGATTGTATTGGTTCTGTTCGAGTATTTAAGCTTTGTTTACATTACGGTGAGCCGCGTCCGAGGATTGACGGACCGGCTACGTATTCTTACTTCTGCGAGTATCCCTATATATTTTTTTTTTATTTCGAATAGGTTTGCGTTTGACTACACGCTGCCTGATGTTAAGCAGATATGCGGTCTAGGATGAAACACGCTTACCTAGAAGATACTTATTTACTCGGGATTTGAAGATACCTACATTGTACTTTAGCGGGAAGACAGACTCAGGCAAAGCGTTTCACATTCTTCATTTCCGTACGATAGAAGAAAGGATATTCTAAATCCGAATTGTTACTCTTTCCCGCTCCAACAGAGCAACAAATAGACGTGATTTTTTTTAGATCAAAAGTTGTAACAAAGGCTACTTTTTATCTGAAAAAAAAAGTTCTAGTGAAAAGCCAATAAATGCTGGCTAAGCCGCGGGCAAAAACCAGTAGCTTCATCAACTAGTCATATTTGATATGTCGAGACGCTTACACCCTCGCACCTCGAAGGCAGGGCGACCTTAGTGGAGCTTGTGCCAAAAAAGGGTCTCACAAAATCTACGTTTACTTATTCCAAACACACGTAGAAAGAAACTATGCCTAGGCTCGTCAGTCAAACCACAGCCCGGACACTCCGCGATTTTTCATACAAAATCTGCTGTCTTACGCACACCTACACAGTACTTACTCAGAGACAACACACATACGCACGGTCGCTACACGCGCATTTGTGTGCGGAACGTCTATGGCTGTCAGCGATCACCACATCGTGACGTCATGCCGCGTGAGTGAGACAGTTGCGTACATAATTTGCAAAAATGAATATTAATCTAGTGCTTAAATTAGTATAACAATTACTTAATTTGGAAGCATATTAACAAAAAGTAACCGATCTACTTCTTTTGTAAGATAATATCAAGAGGAAGTTACCAAATAATGTAAAATAAGTTCCTATTATTTATCCTTAGGGAAACATTAAAATTTCTTGTTTTGTTACGTATCATTGATATTCAACCATACACAGTACAAGTCTTCCCTATTGTCACAGTCTAGGTAGTTTTTATTAGAAAATCCACCGACCAGTGCAGCCCGCGCGCAGAGTGCACAATGCGGTACGTAGACGCGGGGTGGAAGTGAGGAAGACTCAAACGGGTGGGGGGTAACGAGTGGCCGTTCTATACGTAGTATTATTATATATTCTTTGGTCAAACTATGGCGGCGCACTCACATATGTAATAAAAAACTGGCCTCAATTTTCTGTTCACGACGTTCGGTCTTGATATTGTTACGCAGTAGGCCACGCCGTCTAGTAACTATTTATTAATCTGTGGCCGCGCGCGGTACGACGGCTAGTTGTTTACACTTAACCGTGAGATTATGGTTTTATGACTCAGGCGGCACCGGCCTTTGTGTCGCGTCTATTGTTTGTTGTTTGTTAGATTTTTTGTGGTGTAATAATTAGGAACAATAGGGTTTCTCGAACTTTACACTTGTTTACTTTGTCAGTCACAATGGCACCGAATATTCTACAGATTTCTAGAGAACCCTTATTCCGATATAAATAGGGCGATGGTTTTCGTTTGTGGAGTTATCGCGTTTTATACCGGAGCGAAAACATCTCGTGTTCAAGTGCGGTACCAGTGATTGTGAAGTGACTAGTTGTGTGAATATCAGTGCCAGTGTGAACAGTTGTGCGAACCAGTTGTGTCGTGTGTACTGTGATTTTGTGCAATAAAGTGCAAAGTGAACAATCGGTGTTTTAACTGATTATCCAAGAACCCATCTCGTAACATTTGGTGTCAGAAGGGTGGATAATTGAAAATGCCGGTTACTCCGTACGACGACGAGACGCCCCGTACACGGAGTCAGCGCCGACAGGAGGAAGCGCGCCGACTAGAGGAGCAGGAGCGCCGCCAGGAGGAGGTTGACCAGCGACGCTTCGGAAATAATTCGCTGTTAATGGAAGGCAGCGAGTCCGAGGCAACCAACGACGACTCCAGGAACCCAAGAGCACCTGCTGTGGCACCTGCTGCTGCACCAGCTACCCCTGCGGCATTTGACATGGCTGCAATGATGTCGATGTTGCAGTCAATGTTGGACCGCAACAACAGCAAGCTGGAAGAAAAATTGGATCGCAACAAGGAAGAACAGACTCGCCAGCTAGAAGAAAAATTGGACCGCAACAGAGAAGAACAGGCTCGTCAAAAAGAAGAACTGCTTTCAAGTTTGCAGACGACTTTGGGCAAAGAGATAAAAGAGGTCAAGGACACGGTCAAGCAGCTTGATATCAGCGTAAGGGAGCACGAATCCCGTATTGTTGAAGCGGAAGCACAAATCGCCGATGTGAGGAAAGCCCTCAACGTTATCAAGTCTGGAGGCGGAACCGCTGCATCTACAACCTTCTCGCCAGCCTCACAGAAGATTAAAGTGACGCCTTTCGACGGAACATCATCATGGTCGGCCTACAAAATTCAATTCGACGCCGCCGTTCAGACTAATGGATGGAACAAGGACCAAGCCAAGAACGCCCTCATCATGAGCCTTCGCGACGAAGCCCTGAGTATTCTTGATGCCGTGGGCAAGGAAGTGACCTACGATAAATTAATGGAAATGTTGGAGAGTCGCTATGGTGATGAGCACCTGGAGCGTGTGTACAGAGCGCAGTTAGAGAACAGGGTGCAACGTCGCAACGAAAGTCTTCAGCAGTGGGCTGTCGAAGTGGAGAAACTGTTCCGGAAGGCTTATCAGTCAGCACCGTTACCCAACGACGAGCATCTAGTGGAAGCATTTTCTAACGGGATAGCAGACTTCGAAGTAAGAACTGCAGTGAAACTCGGGCATCATAAAACACTGAAAGAAGCTTTGGCCCAAGCCTTGGAAGTGGAAGCAGTACGAAATCCAGCGAGAGATGTTCAACACATAAAGGAAGTTAAAGAAGCGTCACATCGTACGAGGTTTGGTCCAAGATGCTACAACTGTGAAGAGAGAGGCCATTTATGGCAAAATTGCCCAAAGCCATGCCGACCCAGGGACGATCGACTATTGGAAGAACGGAAGGATCACGAGGCAACGCATTCACTATGGAGGAATAAACGACCTGCTGAAGAAAGCGGAAAATGGCGAGTGTTATCCGGGCCAGAAAAGCCAAAGATTTTGATCTCACAAGCTCACGATGGGAACAGCTTGATCATCAATGGTGCCATCAATGGAACTTCTTGCAAGCTGACATTGGATACAGGAGCTTCTCGCACTGTCATCAGTTCCCGACTGGCTAAGCGCTTTCTTCCGAACTTCGAAAGCTGCAAAACAGTTCAACTTCTGACAGCGACCGGTCAGCACATATCCGTCCGAGGAGAGAAGCTGGTGGAGTTAAAGTTGGGTGAGAAAACTTTCCAACACAAAGTCATTGTGGCTGATATAGTCGACGATTGCATTCTGGGTCTTGACTTCATGCGAGAACATCATTGCGAGATAGACGTCAACCAAGGAATCTTGAAGTGTGGAAGAGAAGAAATCTTCGTGGAAGGCGCCACATCAGGAAAGGTTTATTGTCTGCAGAGAACAGTTCTTCCACCTAGATCGGAGACCATTGTGGCAGTTAGATTACCGCCGAAGTTGGGACATCAACGACGATGTGTGCTAATAGAACAGTCGGAAGGTGATCAACCATGGTTATTGGCCCGAACTCTGGTGAGGACTACTAATACCGCTGTGGTGCGTGTTCTCAACACAAGTAACGAGGAACAACTCATCAAAGGAGGAACCCCAATTGGTACTTGTGAAGAAGTAGACTGGATGCGCAGATGCCAAGAACAACCAAAGGAGAAATACAACTGTGATGGGAGTTACACCGTGTCAACGCTATTGGAAGATTCCCGTAAAGACCTGACCGAAAGAGAACTTCTGATGGCAAAGAAGATGCTGCAGCGCTACACCGACATATTTGCTCTCGATGATGCTGTCAACGGGAAGACTGGGTTAGTGAAGCACACGATAAATACAGGAAGCGTGTCACCGATTCGACAGCGGCCAAGAAGGATACCAGTGGCTCGAGAAAAAGAAGTTGAGTCAATGATCGAAGATATGGCACGCAATGGTGTGATAGAACCTTCATCCAGTCCGTGGTGTTCGCCAGTGGTTCTAGTGAAAAAGAAGGATGGCAGTATGCGGTTCTGCGTTGATTATCGACGACTCAACGACGTAACGAAGAAAGACAGCTATCCTTTGCCGAGGATTGATGACACGTTAGATACACTGACAGGTATGAAGTGGTTCACTACGCTGGACTTGAAGAGCGGATACTGGCAAGTGGAAATAGATCCTAAAGATAAAGAGAAGACCGCATTTTCAACGGGAAAAGGCCTGTGGCAATTTAACGTGATGCCGTTTGGATTGTGCAACGCGCCCGCTACGTTCGAAAGACTAATGGAGTTAGTGCTCGCGGGACTGATTGGAGATGCATGCCTAGTCTATTTGGACGACATCATAATTGTGGGAAAAACCTTCGAAGACCATCTGCAAAACCTGGAACGAGTATTGACTAAGATTCGCGCAGCCAATCTCAAGCTGAGTCCGAAGAAATGTTCCTTCTTCAAGAGGCAAGTGAATTTCCTGGGACATGTGATTTCCGAAGCTGGCGTACAGACGGATCCAGGAAAAGTCAGTGCTGTCAAGGATTGGCCTGTGCCAAAAGACAAGACGGAAGTTAGAGCATTCTTGGGTTTATGCTCCTACTACAGGCGATTCGTGAAGAACTTTGCTGACATAGCCAAGCCGTTGCATAGACTGACTGAGGAAAAACGATCCTTCCTCTGGGATGAAAATTGCGACGCAGCTTTTCAAGAGCTAAAGAAGCGACTTTGTAATACGCCTATTCTTGGCTTCCCGGACACAGAGAACGAGTTCATCGTGGACACTGACGCCAGCAACACCGGCATTGGAGGAGTACTGTCACAAAGGAAAGGAGACCAAGAAGTGGTGATTGCGTATTTCAGCAAATCCCTGGCCAAGCCGGAAAGGAACTATTGTGTGACCAGAAAAGAGTTACTTGCAGTGGTGAAGACATTACGACATTTTAGCAAGTACCTGCTCGGGCGAAAATTCCATCTGCGGACCGACCACGCTGCTCTAAAGTGGCTACTACAGTTTAAGGATCCCGAAGGCCAAGTGGCAAGATGGATTGAGCAACTACAGGAGTTCAACTTTACCACGGAGCATCGCAGTGGAAAATCTCATGGCAACGCGGACGCACTCTCAAGAAGGCCATGCTCAGAGGACTGCAAACATTGCTCAAGACATGAGTCGAAAGATTCAGTATCTGTGAGGATGCTCAAAGTCGACCTCGGCGACGAATGGAAAGAAACCCTTCAGATTGCACAAGAAGAAGACGCCGACATCAAGCCGATTCTTGAATGGATGGAATCAGATGCCCCTAAGCCAGACTGGAGTGCTATTGCTTCAATGAGTGTTACGACAAAGAGCTATTGGGCGCAATGGGATAGCCTGGTGCTTCAGGAGGGAGTACTTTGCCGAAAATGGGAAAATGCTCGTGGCAACCAGTGCCATCTCCAAATGGTTGTACCCAGAGCAAAGATACCTGAAGTTTTGAAGCTGTACCACGAAGGGTTTTCGGGAGGACATCTGGGTGTGAAACGGACACTCTTGAAAATTCGAGAAAGGTTTTACTGGTTCAACTGCAGAGATGACGTAGAAGACTGGGTACGGAAATGTACGAGCTGTGCATCAGTGAAAGGTCCGCATACCCGCAGCAGAGGAGCATTAAAGCTGTATAATGTTGGAGCACCATGGGAGCGAATCGCACTGGATGTGGCAGGACCATTTCCTGTGAGTGAAAGTGGCAACAAGTACTTCCTTGTCGTCATGGATTACTTCACCAAGTGGCCGGAAGTCTTCGCAATTCCGAACCAAGAGGCATCGACGATAGCAGACAAATTGGTGCATGAAGTATTCTGTCGATTTGGAGTACCATTGGAAATCCACAGTGACCAAGGAAGAAATTTTGAATCTCAGCTGTTTCAAGAGACGTGCCGGTTAATGGGTGCACACAAAACCAGGACTACGTCTTACCACCCGCAATCAGATGGAATGGTGGAGCGATTCAACCAAACTCTGGAGAGGTACCTGGCAAAAGTAGTCGGAAGCAAACAACGGGATTGGGACAAGCATATCCAGCCATTTTTGTTGTCATACCGAAGTGCTGTTCATGAGAGCACAAATGTCACTCCCGCTTTTGCCAATTTTGGACGTGAATTACGGCTACCAGCCGACTTAATAACTGGCATTCCACCGGATTCTCCACAACCCATAACTGAGTACGCCAGTGACCTCCGGAACAAGATGAACGACATCTATGAGCACATTAGAGAGCATGGCCAGCAAGCATCTGAAAGAATGAAGACTCGATACGACAGAAGGGCTAACAATCCTGGGTTCGAGGAAGGCTCGATGGTATGGCTGCACAATCCCATACGCAGCAAAGGAAAGTCTCCAAAGCTACAAGCCAAATGGGATGGACCGTACCGAGTGGTGACCAAGATTAACGACGTGACGTTCCGCATACAGAAAGGACCTCGAGGTGCCCCCAAAATAGTTCACGTGGATCGATTGGCGCGATATCACGGATGCAACGATGCTCGGGACGAGCATGTCTTGGGAGGAGGTGGTGTTACGCAGTAGGCCACGCCGTCTAGTAACTATTTATTAATCTGTGGCCGCGCGCGGTACGACGGCTAGTTGTTTACACTTAACCGTGAGATTATGGTTTTATGACTCAGGCGGCACCGGCCTTTGTGTCGCGTCTATTGTTTGTTGTTTGTTAGATTTTTTGTGGTGTAATAATTAGGAACAATAGGGTTTCTCGAACTTTACACTTGTTTACTTTGTCAGTCACAATGGCACCGAATATTCTACAGATTTCTAGAGAACCCTTATTCCGATATAAATAGGGCGATGGTTTTCGTTTGTGGAGTTATCGCGTTTTATACCGGAGCGAAAACATCTCGTGTTCAAGTGCGGTACCAGTGATTGTGAAGTGACTAGTTGTGTGAATATCAGTGCCAGTGTGAACAGTTGTGCGAACCAGTTGTGTCGTGTGTACTGTGATTTTGTGCAATAAAGTGCAAAGTGAACAATCGGTGTTTTAACTGATTATCCAAGAACCCATCTCGTAACAATATTTTTATTTAGTCTAAGCTTGAACCCAGCTGTGGACGTCTTATGTAATAAATATAATTCACTCCTGATTGTATGTCTAAATTCTATGAGAAGAAATTAAGCAGGTAGCCTTATGGCTAAAATGTTGATTTTGATAACATCACTTGCAATATTTTGATCTATACACGGATCTCCTCACGTCCGATCCTATCTCGCAAGGTCGTATCGATTCAGCAATGACGTGTATTATATTTTTATTCATATCACACCGGGCCGCGTCCGTGTTTTGACAGACCATGACATGGAGGTCGTATTTTTTAATCATTTTACGCAGTTTTATGAGTGAACAGGGTATATTGGTTTGACTTTGAATTATTTCAACATGATAAATATTTTATTTGGAAAGCATCCATAACATTGTTATAGTTTTTGATCGAGCCAATGAAGTGAGAATGAGTCTGATAATTTTGTCCTGATGATGATTGTTATCTTGACTGCCTCGATGGCTCAGTGGTTAGTGACCCTGACTTCTGGATCACAGAGGCGTGGGTTTGATCCCCACCCAGGGCAAAGATTTATGTGATGAATATAAGTGTTTGCTCTCTGTCTGGGTGTTATTTACATATAAGTATGAATTTAAAAATATGTACGAGTATGTATAGTACTATATATCTCTGGCAGCCATATCACAAGCTTTGCTTAGTGTGGTGTCAGAGACCGTGTGTAAGATGGCCCCTAATATTTATTTATTTACTCATTTTATTTATCTCATCATAATTCCTCCATAGGTTGTATTTTTCAACAAATTTTGACTCAAATTGGCACCCAGGCTTAAATTTTTTTTGTATTTTTTTGTCGTCGGCTATTTTTATTATCCTCTGAAAAGAAAAGGAAATATGCTTTCGCGATTTACCAATCGATTTCAACTATATTGAATGATTGATATGTCTAAGATTTTGTTAGAAATCCACAGAGAAGGCCCATGGCTGAAGAGCACGAGAAGATATAATGGTCTTAAATATCATCAATACAAGACTAAACTAAGTAATGCTAATGCGAATGTTTTAGTAAGTACTAATATTTCCATTTGCCTAAAATTAAATTTAGGTTCAGCCTAATACGTCCCTCTAGCATTAGGCAAATCAACCTAGGTCACCTTTAAGACCCTTTTCCATTAGGCGCCAAAGCTAAGTTATTAAGAGGACTGTTAATCGATCACTGTTTTCGCGTTTTCTGTAGAATATCGAGGCAATTTTAGTAACATGTTTGATAAAATTACATTCCGGGAGAAAACTCTGTTCTCCCGTTAAATGGTAACTAAATGTTAAGTTTTGATGTCAATCGTTTAAATAAGAAATATTGCATGCTCATACGTATTAATTTTTTGCAGAAAAGTTTTAGTTTCTGCATACTTTTAAGCCAAGTTTTTTTGCGTAAAAATATGTCATTTTGTTGGCGCACAAGTATGTATACTCATTTAAAACACTGTAAAAACTAACACGTTTAACCCTAGCGATTAAGGTATTGGTTATATGAAAAAACATTACTCTAAACGGATACTAGGTATTTAGAGATAGATAACAGCTTATTGTTAGTTGATGGGCACAGTGCTCCAACAGCATCACTAAGATTCTAGTAGGACACTCAGATGATACACCATTGGACAATAATACGGACCTCCAATATCTCTGCGGTCATTATAAAACTCAAAGTACTTACAAGGCACGCTTCAACTACTAGCTTATCAAAGTTGTTTTAGACTCAGCCATACACCACTGATCACTATCATATACTGGCACTCCAGCCTGTCGCACAAACCATCTCTCTGTCTACCCTCATTCCTAATACTCCTCACCGTCGCAATACCGAAGTGTGTCGCGACTATGTGTATGTACCCTCTTTAATAAGCGCAGCTAACATTATTGTTTTTGTTTGGCAAAGTTCGCGGTTCACAATAGCCTCAAAGAACAGAAATACGAGTATGTACTACGAGTTGGTGGTCAAACGCGGACTTATTTGCGTTAAAAAAAAAGAATGGATTTAATTTTATTAGTTCGCAGAACTAATAGCCCTGAGCCCCCTCAGGCAGTAAAGTTCTCAGATAGGAACCACGACAAGCTCAGCGTAGGAATTTTATCGACAAGTTGGAACAATGGTAAGTTCTTGAGGACAAAATGCACAAAACACCTTATTCGGAAAATCAGTGCAAAATGTATCGCCCCCGCAGCTAAAAAAATAATATTGCAAGAACACGCAGCATGTAACCGGCTTTTAAAACCAGTCTCTTTGGAAATCCATAGGGGAGGCCTATGTCTACCAGTAGATGTCCTGCCGCTGAAATTATAATCTTCTTCTTCTTTTCAGCCACAGGACGTCCACTGCTGGACATAGGCCTCCCCTAACGATCTCCAATAAGACCGGTTGGTAGTAGCTTGCATCCAGCACGATCCTGCGGTCTTGATAAGGTCCTCCGTCCACCTTGTAGGTGGACGTCCTACGCTGCGCTTGCCGTTACGTGGTTTCCACTCAAGAACTTTTCGACTCCATCGATCTTCAGTCCTCCGCGCTATGTGCCCTGCCCACTGCTATTTCAACATGCTAATCCGCTGAGCTTTGTTGGTAACTTCGGTTCTTCTACGGATATCTTCATCCCTGATTCGATCTCGCAGAGAGACTTCGAACATAGCCCTAATTAACTCAGAAATTATAATAAGAGAACCAAATAGGTACAAATATTTTTATACAAAATACTTAGTTGAAGTGCTTGTTTAATGTGAAACCTCTCTTAGAATCACGTAAAATATTAAATCAACAAACCCACCTTTGAAAATTATGTTTTATATTTATATTAATTAAGGTTCTCGTACATTAATAAACTTTTCGGACATTATTATTCATGGCCGAGCATTAAAAGTAATTTGATTGTTAGGAAAAGCCACAGTCACTGTAATAATCAGGAGAGCAATTTCACGTTAGTGTTTATTACTTTATCACTGTAAGTGTATTAAAATCATTACCAGTAAAATGCTTTTAATACTAGTTAAATATTTTTAACTGAATACAAATTGGGCATAATTGTCTATTGGTGTAAATTAGCTAAGCTTCGGGAGAAAATCTTTTAAAAAGTCAACGTCAAATCTTTTTATTTCGTAAACACAAAACATGTACTTGAAATCGTCCGAAACCATTTGTAAATAATAAAAATTATATCTAAATTATGATCCTAAAATTATGTCTTAATAACTAAAAGTATTTATTACAAAACTTAATAAAATAAATTAAATTATTAGAGAGAGGTTAATCAGATTAATATAACAAAAGGTAAATGTCAGTGTCATTCAAAGTAACAATTTCCTGTAAAATGTTCATCAAGAAAAAGAGTACATGAAAAATAAGAAGCATGTAGAAATGAGCATAAACGAGTAACAGTTACGTTATCAGCGACAACATGGTTAAGTAATCAGCAATAGTTTCGACAAGATAATGTATAACAGAAATTACTAATTAAAAAATTGACTTAAAAATATCTTCTACAAATTATAATGAAAAGGTATTTGCAATAGCATCTATTCTGATTCACTATTGAAATGCTTAGATAAGCATACCATAATTAAACTAAGTAAGCCAGTAACCACCAGTAAGCCTTGAGTTAAAAAAAAATTGAAGGTAATTCTACCAAATATTATACTGTACTTTTAAATATTCCAAAAAATAATATTGACTTTCTAAAATAAAATAAAACCTGCACCAATTAACTATTATTTTGAGAACTATAGTAAAAATCGTCAAGTTACTTTTTTTGGTTTGGTTAGTTTGCTTATAAGCCCCATAGTGAAACACCACGTTTCAGTAACGTAAGTCAGTCACATACTGGTTGAAGACAACACACCGGGAGCTAATAATTGGCCAAGAGCGAGTCGGACTCGCGCACAAAGGGTTCCGCACCGTATGGAAACCTTTCTTAATATAAAATATATTAAGAAGGGTTTCAATTTAGTAATTATTTTTAAAAGGACTATGCCACTTTATATTTCAAGCATCTTCCTGTTGCCGTTATTAATATCGAGCAAAAAAATCACGTTACTTTTATGGGAGCACCTCATTATTATTTATTTTATTTTAATTTATTTACTTATCTTTAAAGTGCATATTTAACTAAACATTCTGTGAATATTTCAAACATCTACCTGTCACCTTTTTTCATATCGAGCGAAACACGTCTAAAAAATTCAGATTTGTTGTATGGGAGGCCGCACTTATTTATTTTTCTAATTTTAGTATTTGTTGTTATAGTGGCAATTAAGTCATCAGTGAAAATTTCAACGTCCTAGCTATTACGATTCAAGAGATGCGGTCTGGTGACAGACAGCGAAGTCTTAGTATAAGGGTCCCGTTTTACCCTTTGGTTACGGAATACTAAAAAGGTGGTTTGACCATAAATTAAAAAAAAAACTGAACCTAGAATAAATGCGATGAATATGATTCAGTTATAGTAAAAACCAGTCGATTTACGGACAATGATTTTACGTGATAACGTCACATGCGTTACAAGCCGAACGATTAGGCCGATCGTGCCTCTCTATCGCTTGTTCCGCGCTCTCGTTTGCTCGCTCGGCTCTGACGGTACGTGACAATTGTCATGTTTTTTCGTGTGTGCAGCTGGAGTTCACCGATTAATAAGACGTTATCAAGTCAAACATATTTTCTCATTTATTTATTTAACCTTCTGTAAAAACATGCGTCACTGTGGCTAAGCGTAGCTGAAAACAAAACAAAAACTCGTTGTTTTAAAAAGTTGTTCAGGCTTTTGTTTCTATCAAGTTACAGGTAGAAGAAATGTAGGATTTTCCTCTATTTTGACTAATTCCACCCATCCATCAGAAATAGGGCTTCCTCTACCGGACATAGGCCTCCTCGATATGGAAGATAATTTCATCCAGCGCGATCTCGCAATTTGAATGATGATCATCATGAAGTCATAGTTTCAGGCATACGTGGTTTTAACTTGTCGGCCCATCGGCGATCAGTCCTCTGTGCTATGTGCCCCTTCCACTGTCATTTTAACTTGCCGATTTACTGACCTTTGTCGGTTACTTTGATTCTTATACAGATCATAGAATTTGTAGAATGTTCACATGCAGACATAGCAATCTTTGTAGATTTCTAATAAAACAGTTTAGTTTATGCACAAGAGTCCACTAACTAAAAACTATGGTGAAAAAGTCAGTTTATGCACCAAAATGCATCAATTGACCACTAGGCTTTTAGGTGTATGTAACTCATCAACACTACTTAGTCATGGCCACTAATAAAGTTTTCGTGAACATGAAATGAGTAGTTTATCTGTTATGGCGAAATAACCACAAACATTTTGAATTTAGTGTGCTAGGTATTTATATTCGTGCTGCCCACTTTTCTATCCAATAAGTCTGTGTAAATGTAGCATAACGCCACATATTGCCACATGCCTAAAGAAAATTTCAGAACCTCATCAATTCACATCACTCTATCGACCTGTCAATATCAGATCCATCAATCATAATTCCATTCCACCAATAACTATATTACAAGATCAAAGTGTGGTGTCAATTCGTCTCAAGTCACCTTTAATCTATTCTAACCACACGTCTCGCGAGATGGGACATGTTTCAATCTCTTTTTACCGATTTCCACTTATAATGAATACAACCGCTCTGTCTGAACACACCGACCAAGATAAATATTTGGCTAAACTTTTGAATCGTACCAACGTCAAGGGGGGGTGGGGGGGGAGGGGGGGTGGGGGAGGGGTTGGTATACCTCTCCTGAGAAGGGGGGGGATTGAATCCCCCCCCTCTCGGAGATATGATTTTTTTTATTTTTTTTTCTACTGTGGCAAAAACAAGTACTAAGCTATAGGGAAGATGGTAGCAAGAACATAGTACCTTCAAAAGAGGGGGAGGGATGTAGAAGCGCTCCCCCTCTTTTGGAAATTTGATCTAAAAATTATCGACTTACCAAATGTTGCAACCTAACCTATTTTTTGTTTCACACCTAATCTATAAAGGCGATTCGCTTCTGGCACTTCGCCGGCCGCTGCCGCGGCACGCTCGCTTCGCTCGCTCGGCTCGTGCGTTGTTTTGTCATGTTCTAACATAACCTAACCTATTTTTTGTATCACACCTAATCTAATTACGTGGGGTCGGGGTGCCCCGATTCGGATATGTGACTCATTTCGAACCTAAATGTACCTCGTCGGATTTGTAACTGATTTCGAACCTAAATGATCCGTGTCGGATTTGTGCCGTGAGACTTCCGAGTGGGCTCCCGCCAGAAACTCTGCAGTCGTCCCTGAGTCCCAGGACCTCCTTTGAGTTTCTGGCTCCCGCGATTTTAAAAAACACTCTAGAGTCGTAGCCACAAGACTACGTGGAGTCGGGGTGCCCCGATTCGGATCTGTGACTCATTTCGAACCTAAAAAACCTTCGAAAATACGCAGTGTAAACAAAATTCTAACCAAAAAAGTGTATTTTCAAAAATTAATTTCTCGAAAACTATTCGTCTTCGCAGTTCTAAACTTTGTGAAAATCGATTGTAATAAAGTATTTTACCACTTAAAAAACAGAAACAATACAAAAGCCATTGGTACGTTTCAAAAGGCGAGCCAAATATTTTTCGCAAAAAATGGAACCACAGTGTTCCCGCAAAATATACAGGTACAAGTAGCGGCACGTAAGTCTAGCGCTGAGGGTACTGTGGAGGGGATGGCTGCGCATGTTGACAGCCATACTAAACTCATGCGCAGCCACCCCGCCACACTTCGCTCAGCGCTAGACTTATATGCCGCGAGCTTGTAGACTGGACTCCAACCAATCTACTAAATCGTGCTGGGCCCATATAATTTGTACAACAAAATCAATTACCATCAATTCGCGAATATTGCGGCGCAAGCCCACGAGTTCATTCCACCCTGGAAATAATATAAACTCTTGGACGATTAACGAAAACTAATTGTAACGAATTCACGGGTGACGATGTGTCTTCAGGATCCGATTACATTCGCCGTCAGTCACTTGCACTTCAGTTCAACAGTTCACTACAAAGTTAGGCGCATCCACGCCCCACTTAATAATAATATAATCAACGCACTAAGAATTAGACCGCTAATTCTTTCGATCGCTCCGCAGACGTCATGCCGGCGTTTCCAAGATTACTGACTGCCTGCGCCGGGTGCCGATTCACTCGCGCGCATCTACCTCCTTTTATTACCAACACACAGATTTCCATCGTGTACAGAATTCCAATAGTTTGCACGAATTGATTTGACATCCATGTATCTACATTATTGTTGATCGATTTCGATAACATTTTTAAATGGGCCCATTTCGGGAGTAGGTACCTATGTTCTTTCGAAATAAAATAATCGGCCAAGTACGAGTCGGACTCGCGCACGAAGGGTTCCGTACTGTATGGGAGCTCCCTTAAATATTTATTTTATTTTAATTTAACTATTTATTATAGAAGTGATTGTACAACTAAATATTCTGTAAATATTTCAAGCACATACCTGTTACTATTATTGATATCGAGCGAAAAACAGCTAAAACTTCAGATTTGTTGTATGGGAGCCCCCCTTAAATATTGATTTTATTTTGTTTTTAGTATTTCTTGCGGCAACCCACAGAAATACATCGTCTGTGAAAATTTCAACATTCTACCTATAACGGTTCATGAGATACAGCATGGTGACAGACGGACAGCGAAGTCTTAGAAATAGGGTCCCGTTTTTACCTTTTGGGTACGGAACCCTAAAAAGATTATTTTTTAATTGATATCGATGAACATACAAAAAAGAAACACAGACGAATATGGAACCTCCTTCTTTTTGGAAGTTGGTTAAAACAACAGCAATTATGACGTTTCGTAAACGTATACTTCGGTGCCTATTTTGCGTTGTATTATTTGAATATTTATTCTAACTATTCTTAATTATTCTAACCTTATCAAACGCAAAATTCTGTAAGTATTCAAGAAGGCAAAGTGACAAAATCTCGAGACAACCTTCAAGGAAATTTGATATATTATTATTTTGTTCCTTCAAAAGTGTCATTATTCGTAAATTAGGAGACATCCATGATGAGGAGATTAACAAGAAAACCTCTTAGAGTATTTTGGCATTTTGAGCATACTCGTGTCACGAAAATTGGCATTGTATTAGTGATGTGAGTTTTTTCTGAATATTTTTTTTAGAAAGCTCGTTTGAGTTTTACCTGATAATAATAACACTTTTTTGTTCTAACGAAAAATTACCCATAGGCAATGTGCTGTTTTTGACTTTTAAGTCTATTGCTGAACATGTTAATAGTATAATGATTATGATTTAATTAACGTTACTGGTATTTATACCGTGTTAATTAAATAAATAAATTGAATTTGAAAAATTGAGCCACCACACAAGCCCAGCGCGGGATTGGTGGACGCTTTAAAATTAGTTCTACGAACATAGTAGGCTAATTTTAAAGCATGATGATAGATTTCGACATACGACATAGATTTCGTCATGATGTTTTCCTTCACAGAAAATCAAACAATGGTAAAATACGATCTAAAAAAACTCATCGACACGAAGACTGAGATTTGAACCTAACAATAAAATTACAAGATTAGTGTTAAAAAACTAAGCCACGGCACAGTTGTAAATACCACCCGCGGTCATACATCCCAAGGTTGACCGTAACGAACGTTTTGCTTAATTTCGATGATTTGCTGCCATGACTCAGATGGCTTGTTAAATTGTGGATACCAGTTGTTCGACCGTTTAGCTATGTCTTAAAAACCTTGGTACTTGGGCTAGCCTTCTTTTTAGGTCGCGGATTAAAAATACAAATGGCATAAAAAGTTGACGCCAAAAATATGTCGCAAGGTGACACACAAGCAGTTATGGCAAACTATTTAGCATAGCCCGCGCTTTATTTATTCATATTTGGACACATTCCAAATAGGTCCGAGGGTTGGTAGCCCCGTTATATTTACGGCATGGTTTATATTAGGTACTCGTGAATTTTAATATTGAGGCTCATGTCTGACGGATCGTTTTTAGGGTTCCGTACCCAAAGGGTAAAAACGGGACCCTATTACTAAGACTTCGATGTCCGTCTGTCTGTCTGTCTGTCACCGGGCTGTATCTCATGAACCATGATAGCTAGGCAGCTAAAATTTTCACAGATGATGTATTTCTGTTGCTGCCATAACAAAAAATCCTAAAAACAGAATAAAATAAATATTTAAGGGGGGCTCCCATACAATAAACGTGATTTTTAGGAGTTTTTTGCTCGCTATTAATAACGACAAGAAGAATGGGGGGGGGGGGTGGCTCCCATACGGTACGGAACCCTTCGTGCGCGAGTCCGACTCGCACTTGGCCGATTTTTTTTATTTTGTGGCTTTTTAGAAGTTATTGTTCGCTGACGAAAAGAGGTGGTATAAACACTTATGTATATAATGTGTCCAGGGATATTTAAAAACCAAATAGATATTATACTAAGCTGATAGAAAGTGATTTAGAACATTATTTTAAACATCTTTTACTATACACCCTAACTTTCACTAATGGTTAAATCGCAATAAACCTAGAAGTTTTGTGCATTTTAACCGACTTCCAAAAAGCAGGAGGTTCTATGTTCGTCTGTTTGTTTTTTTTGTCGATATTTTCGCCAATGTGAACCGAATCAAAAAATCTTTTTTAGTTCGAAAGAATAGATATAATCACGAGGTGGTCTCATTTGAATTTTATCAAAATCGGATGAGCTGTTTATGAAAATTCAACAATAATGTAAAAATTGTTCTTATACCTACATCAATTCACAGCACGTTCACACGCGCGCGTATGTATACTCACACACACACGTGTAACACTGCAAACCTTGACTCTCATGAGATCTCGTGTATTGCGGTGTTACACACTCACACACACACACACACACACACACACACACACACACACACACACACACCCACACAGTCGTTTTGTGGCGTTTCTTGTCTTATTTTGTAACTTTGTCATTTAATTTTATATTGTGTATAATTAATGAATTACCCAGTAATCTAGTTATTTATCTTAAAAGTTGCGCCAATACCCTATAGTTGGCAATTACTTATGTTTTGGACCCTGCGATACAGGTTTCTCCTAGTGCAGGGCCCGCCGTCAACCTGGAAAACTTTTACTTAGCATTCCTAAAGTCTAGCTCTAAGTTTCTTTTAAGGTTTAATGTAAACATTATGCTTAATAAATGATTTTGTATTTGTATGTGAATACAACATGAATAAAAACAGTGATGTTTGAATTTTTTACAAGATTGAAGTCGGTTTTGCCATTTTTTGCGAAAACTTATTATCTTAAATAATGTCTTGGATTTGATAAAACTGCTTTAATTATTTCTTGTAAGTAAATACTTATTCTCAGTAGAAATCAAAAAGTCCTTCTAAAAATAAATAGCATAGGAAAATAACTAAGTAACAATGCGAATAAACGAAACGTGAATAAGAAAAATCTCTGTTCCTCACAACAAAACTTAACAAATCTTCAACAAACTTCAAAACTAATTTTAATTCAGCAGTTTCTTTGCGAGGTTTATAATTTAAAAGCTCTATTCTTATTCTGTTTGTGTCTCAAATAAGTAAAGAGAAAACTTTTAAAGACGTTTTGCCTCTTTTCCGCCAGTTTTTGATTTAAGCTTAAAGTATTTTTCATGAGGTAAAGCTTGGCAGTTTCTCAAAAAATGATCTAATTGTAACTCTTCATAATTATTATCAACCGTAGAAGATTCACATGCATGAACGTTATGCTAGGGCAATAAAATGCAAGTGAAGTCCCTCCGCGTGGAAGAAGTGAAACTTCGACGCAACACTGCTTTCATACCCCCTCCATGGTAACGTTAAGCGTTTAACGCAACCTTGTTGGAAGTCGCATTAGAAATTTCACTTTAATACGATCGGTATCCCCTGCATGTAGCAAGACCCTATAACTAAAAGGGTACCTCCGGAATCGTGGATGATTAGAAATGGGGCTTTTGCCATTCACTCAATCGGGCCCGGGGAGGATGACAACGGTGTGTGGCCACGCTGTAATAGAGGATTGTAAAGCCTAGGTAGGCTCGAGAAGTTAAACAAAGTGCTGGGACCTCCCGTGAGTTCCAATGAGCAAGACCGTAAATTTGTGAAAAAAAAATGTCTCGCCTATGAATTCACAGTAAGACCGGCGTGGGTTGGTTTGTATCTTACGATTTTGATTGGATTGTTTTCGGTCCACTTTGGAAAAGTTTTTCTTCATAATGTACCTACCTACTAAGTCGAAATCGATGTAGTAAAAGTTAGGAAATATCAAAGTTTGGAAGTTACCAGTAATCCGATACTTCCAATAAAAATATTCTGGCAATAATACCTATCTAAACAACTCTTCACAAATCCGGTATAATACTCGTACATACAATAGGAATATTCAATCCGTACGAATCTCCATCAAAATATGTAAATACTCAGTAACTTGGAGTAGTCTCCGTCAATATAAAGTGTTCAACTTAATAAATGTCCGACGCTTGAATCAGGGCCCTCTATTGAAGGATACTTAAGTTTTGATCAAGTGCTTTTCAAGAAATGATTTTACACAAAGAGAATTAGAGATGCTGGGACTAATCCGTCTTCGGCTTATCATGACTAAAACAATAGGTAGTTCTTAAGTATTGATGACCTAGATAGTGCTGGGTGCAAGACGATTTCAACCGGTCTTATTCGAGATCCATAGGAGGCAAATAGGTATTTAGTAGTGGGCGTCTTATGGCTAAAGAAGAAAAAGTTTTGATGTAAAGAGTCAACTTTGAGGGAGGCATCATCATCAAGATCGAAATAAAGCTCTGTAGCTTTATAACGCTCTCAAAGTATCTACTATTCTGTACTGTAACAGTCTTTTTAATAGTCCACTGCAGGAAGTAAGCCTACCCACCCACGAAAGGTGATTGGGCCATATCCACCACGCTGGCCCAGTTCGGGTTGGTGGATTCACATACGCCATCGAATTTCTTCTCTGAACGGGTGCAGGTTGCCTCACGATGTTTTCCTTCGCCGAAAAGCCAGTGGTGTTGGATTCCGTACATAAATTCCAAGGAATTCATTGATACGGGACCGGGATTTGAACCCACGACCCCACGATTGTGAGGCGGGTGTCATTACCATTAGACCACCAGGGCTTCATATAGCACTAATCAAAAAATAAAATCAATCTACTATTCAGATAGCATTGATAAAAGGTTTTCTATAGTTGTGTGTTCCCAATGATGACTTATGTAACTGAAACGTGGTCTTTTATGCTGTGCCTGTGGGCCTTATGAATAAGCCCAAGAAAGCTCAACGTGCTATGGAGAGGGAGAGGGCTATGCTCGGTGTCTCACTGCGGGATCGAATCAGTATAGAGGAGATCCGCAGACGAACCAAACACACGCACATGTACATAGTTCGAAGAACGGATGGCCGATGGGGCCGTAAAATTCTCCAATGGAGACCACGGACCAGCAAGCGCAGCGTAGGACGTCTGCCGACTAGGTGAACTGACGATTTGATAAAGATTGCAGGAACACGCTGGATGCAGGCCGTTTCGAAACGGCCTCATTGGAAATCCATGGGAGAGGCCTGTGTCCAGCAGTGGGCGTCCTACGGTTGATAGATGGATTGATGGAGATAAGATGTTCACTTATAAGTGGCAAGCAATACGCAAAGTAAGTGAGTGAGTGTTCAAGTACCTAGACAAACCTACTGTAGTTTTTTGGTACTACGCTTATGTAAATCGTATTGTAACAAGTGTTGAAATAATTTAAAAAAAAACAGTACGAGTAAGCTAAGTGCAAGCAAACTTACAGCAATCAGAATCGGCATGAAATAAATAATGTAAACTAATTTCCAAGAATAAACACAGAAAATTATCCGACGTTAATGTATTTTCGCCACTTCTAACGCAAACTTTAAAGTAAGTATGCCGATTTCATCAGATATTCAAATATTTATTTTCCTGAAAGTTTTCAAATTAAAGCTAGAATTAATAGACGTATAATTATAAACTTCTTTAGACGACCGACCGAAATCGCCTTAGGCCAGCGGCCATAAAGCATGGTGAACTGAAGACCGATGGGGTGGAACAGTAGAGACTACACATAAGTGGAGACTAAGCAATAGGTACGCACCGTTCACCGCAGTGTAGAATGTCCACGGACTATGTGGACTGACGACCACCATTAAGACCACAGGATCGCATGTTAGAAAACCCGCTTCCAACCAGTCTTATTAGAGATCCATAAAGGAGGTTTATGTCCAACTGTGGACGCCTTATGGTAAGTGGATGGATCTTCAACCGATCAAAGCGATCAACGCCTCTTCAGATCATTATCTGGCTACAAGCAACATAATGTCAAAATCAAATGGTCACACTTGATAAAAATACTATAGCTTACGTGAACAAAGCCGTTGCTCGTCACGCAACTCGAATTATTTCACTAATAACAGTAAAATTAAAAAAGTTAAAAACTCCCCGACACAAAATAAACAAACTCTATGTCCTTTCAATGTCATTGAAGTAACACGGTACCAAATTTCGAATCGATAGAACATATGGCATAAAAAAAGCCGTGGTGGTCTAGTGGTTGTAACGCTGGCCTGTCATTCTTGAGGTAGTGGGTTCAATCCCGGTCCCGTACCAATGAGTTTCTTTGGAACTTATGTACGGAATTTCACATCACTGGCTTTTCGGTGAAGGAAAACATCGTGAGACAACCTGCATACGTCCGTAGAAGAAATTCGATGGCGTATGTGAATCCAACCCGCACTGGGCCAGCGTGGTGGATATGGCCCAATCACCCTTCGTGTGTAGGCCTACGTCTTGCAGTGGACTATTAAAAAGACTGGTACAGTACAGTACAGAACATATGGAAGGTAGTCAGATGTCCTCATCAACTAAAAAAGAGCTGATGATCTTTATTGAAACATGGCTAAGAACACACGGGATAAAATTATCTATAACTCAAAAAGAAAACTAAACGAAAATCGGTTCATCTGTATGGGAGCTACGATACCACAGACAGATATACAGACACGTTAAACTTATAGCACCCTTCTCTTTGTCGGGGGTTAAAAATAGTCCAAAGTCATTTCTAAAATGAAAAGAAAATAATAAAAAATAAAATTGTCAGCATTATTCCATCTATAAACTTATTCTGTAAGCTCAAAATACACTTAAATCATATTGAAAATGATGGGCTCGGACGTGTAAGCCGCCTACATTTTACGCCCTATCAAATTTACTTATCCTTTCAATCTAAGGCTTTCGTAAAGCTATCGATTAGGAGGTTACTACTATTGGCAGAAAAGTCGTATAAAAATATCTTAAAATCATTGGGCCATCCTAAAATAAAATGTGTGTTTCTAACAAATAATAAAAAAAAATCCTAAAATCGGTGATCAGTAACAATCACTACATAGTATAAAACAAAGTCGCTTCCCGCTATCTGTCCCTATGTATGCTTAATATTTAAAACTATGCAACGGATTTTGATGCGGTTTTTTAATAGATGATAAATGATTCAATAGAAAGATTTATATGTACAATATAATACACCTGTGCAAAGCCAGGTCAGGTCGCTGGTTATAACAATACATTGTCGTCACTGATTTTAGAATATTTTTCATTATTTCCATTCATCCATCCATCAGCCGTAGGGCGTCCACTGCTGGACATAGGCCTCCCCCATGGATTTTCAATAAGGCCGGTTGGAAGCGGCCTGCATCCAGCGTGTTCCTGCGATCTTTGTTATATCGTCAGTCCACCTAGTCGAACACAAGAATATTCGTGTACGACTACTATATTTTGTTGTAAAAAGTAATGGTGGGACTAGTCATTTACGAGAAGAGTTTAAACCCACCACATGTTACGCTTGACACAAAATAGCTTAATTTTACTAGGTCCATTGCAATTCCATTGAAAATGTATAGAGAAATTATACCTATGTCTAGTTTGTGCATTTTTTCGGTGTCGTTTGCATACATTTATTTGTGGAGGTTTATACCGATATAAGCCCAAAGGCATCATCGTAAATTTAATCTCATCAAAAACATAAATGTGAAATGGGAGCCAAAGTGTCGCCACCATAAGAATTAAGATCTAACACGGGGGCCAAAGTGTTCTTTAGAAAATCCTGAAGTTTAAGCTACAAGAATATACCTACAACATTTAAAAGAAATTTACTTATGTAATTGCCCATTTAAAAACATATTTTACAAAAACATTTCGTATGAAATTAACATGTAAGTTTCCAAACACGGCCTATTTTATTACAAGCTGTTATTTCAAAGAGTTACTTTTTATGATAAACATTTCAAAAATTCGTCGCGGATGCAGGATAAGCTGTTATTTACTTCCACCTTTTTTTTTTTTTTTTTTTTTTTTTTTTTTTTTTTACGAGGGGGAAATCTTCTAAAGATGCCCTAACTGCATTGGGGTGCAGAAGGGTTATGTGGGATTGTACCCACTAAAACCCCCTCGGTGGCCAGCCTTTGTGCCTTCTTGGGAGCTCCGGGATCTCCAAGGGAACACACCGGTGCTCCCAGCACTTTACACAACTACTCGCCTGGTATTTAAACCAGGCTTGTACCGTCCTTTACGGCAGCGTTGCCACACACGCTGCCGTCCTCCTCGGGCCCGCTTGAGTGGATGGCCAGAGCCCCAACCCGTGAATTTTCTCCACAATACATGCTACACCTCGCTCAGCAAGATCGGAAGCCTCCTCAAAAGTTGATGCCTTGGCCAGAACTAGGGTATCATCCGCGTAACATACAACCTCCACACCCGTTGGGAGGCTCGTTCTAAGGACCACATCGTAGGCAATATCCCATAGAGGTGGTCCCACAACAGATCCCTGAGGAACCCCACATGAGATTTCTCTGATATGCAGCTCTCCGTCTCTACCTAGGTACTGTATGTTTCTACAACAAAAGTAAGCACCAATCATACGCTGCAGGTATAGGGGCACTTCGTGGTAGGCTGTGCCTTCCACGACTGTGCGCCAGGGCAGCGAGTTAAAGGCGTTCACTATGTCTAGGCTGACCGCCAAAACCTTTCCTCCCACAGAAGTGGCCTGCTCCGACAGCTCTCGGACGCGGAGAACTGCATCAACCGTTGAACGCCCAGGACGAAACCCAAATTGGTGCTCAGACAGATTGGGCCCAACACGCTCCAGGTGCCCGACTAGACGGCCGGCAATAATCCTTTCGAATAATTTGCCGCACTCGTCCAGCAGGCAGATAGGGCGGTACGCGGAGGGTGAGCTTGCGGGTCTGCCCGCTTTTTTTAACAGAACCAGGTTCGCTGTCTTCCAGATGCTCGGGAAAATGCTCCGCTCGAGACAACTGTCAAACAGTCGCCTGAGTCGGTCAGCTAAACCTGCTCTCAGAGCCAGCACCCAAGCTTTACCAGGAATTCCATCAGGACCTGGGGCTCTGTTACGAGAGCCGAGGCGCAGAATAGCTCGATCGAGCTCCGCCCCAGACACTTTAAAATCATCACCCCAGTCACTAGAGGCAGGAAGAGACTCCAGTGACAAAGCGCCCTCCGGAGAGTCGGGGAACAAGGCATCTACTACACTTCCCACGAATGTAGGATCCAATGTTTCCGTTAGCGGAGGTACCCAGGGACGCAGCCTACTCAGTACCATTTTATAAGGACGTTCCCATGGATTTCTGTCCAATTCTTCGAGAAGCTCCAGCCAGGATTCTTTTTGAGCGTCTTTTATGGCGTATTGAAGCTCCTTCGTAGCATTTCGATACGCAGCATAAATCTCGTCGTCCTCGCTTGTTGGAGGTCACCTTCTCCTGCGAGATCTGGTGAATTGTCGACGAGACCGCAGACAAGTTTCGCGCAAGTTTGAAACATCTTCCGACCACCAATAGGCTGCTTTGTGCTTCATGGATCTAGCGCGAGGCATCGCCACATCGCAGATTGACGTCATCGCCTGTCTGAACCATAGAGCTTCCGTTTCGGGATCAGATGTGGAGTCCAGTTGATCCTCAGGCCAGGTCAAAACGATGGTTGCCGCCTCAAGCAGGTCTTTATTGAGCTGTTTCAATGACCAACGTTTCGAGGAAGCGCTGTCGCCATTTCGTCCGCGAGTTGGTGAGGGAAGAGCCACACTGAAGACTATGTGGCGATGGTCCGAAAGGGTTACCACTTCTTCCGCCACCCTCCACTGGGATACCATGTGTGCAGCCGAAGGCGTTGCCCATGACAAATCCACAATTGATTCCCCTTGCCATCGCACACAGGTACTCACGGAACCCCGGTTCAGAAGCTGCAAGTCAAGTGCCTCTGCCCAATCTAACACTATCCGACCTCTAGGGCTGTCTGTGGTATCTCCCCAAACTCGCGAACGGGCATTAAAGTCTCCCAAGATGAGCACAGGACGAGGAAGACATCTGCGAATGCAGCCACCTATCGTTTCCAGATGCGCTTCGTAAACCTCATAAGATGGGAGATTTGGTGAGATGTAGCATCCTACTATTGCTATGTGACCCCACTCTACTGCGACGTATCCATGTCCTCTTTCGAGAAGGGAACAAGAAGGTTCGCCCCTTCGGCCATTCCAGTAAATTCCAACCAAGTCCTTGCTATCCCCAAACCACCGGGGATGATCGGATAGGACTTTATACGGTTCTGAGACAACAGCTAGAGCAATGGAATTTTCTGCCAGAGTTTGCTGGAGCAAGTCCTGCGCACTCCGGCAGTGGTTTAAGTTGCACTGCAAAACTTTCGCGTGGTTGTCCGTTATGCGGCATCCATACCATCCTCAGGCAGGGCATAATCCGGCAGTGACATCCAAATTGGACGCGCCGGTTTTTGTTGCGCTGCTGCAGGAGTTGGAGTTGTGGAAGGTCCTGCTTTCACTGTCTTTTTGCTTTTGGGCGGAGAGCACTTTTTACTTCCCATCCTGTGATCAGACGGGAGACCAAGATCGGAACACAAGGGGCACTTAACCGGGTTTGTGCATTGACTTGCTTTATGGTCACTTTCACCGCACGCGTAGCATCGCATACTTCGGTCTGCGGCACTGGAGCACCTGCTACGCACATGCCCTGTCTCCAGACACTTGAAACATTGCATGGGCCGCGACGCCAGTACTTTTATGCGAGCCGACATCCATCCAACGAGTAAGCGGTTAGACTTCGCCAGCTTCCTTACCGCTGAGAGTGGACACTTAACCCACACAGTACCCAGAGTGTTCATGGAGCGGCGTATTGTTCCTACTTTGACATCTGTCGGAGAACAACCTCCGGCATTGGCAACAGCCGCAGCCACGTCGTTTTCTGTGGTAGCCTCGTCAAGGTCTAAAATTCTGACTTCTCCCATTTTGGCAGGACGCGCTATGCGTACGTCCAGATCCGCAAGTGTCTCCCTCATCTTAGCAGCTAGCGCATCAGCCTTGATGTTGCTATCCGCTCCAGACAACTCCAGAATCAAACCGCCCGTTATGGCTCTTTTTGGCCGAACTGCTTCCACGCCTCACTCACTCAGCTTGATACGCTGTTTCGCAGCCGACATGACCGCGGCGTACGTAACCTCCGAGTCTACAGGAACAGTTACGCTGATAGCTGCGGAATTAGGCAATCTTGCCGGTTTTACCTTTCCCTTACTACTTTTCTTCTTCTTGGGCTTCAGTGACGCAGCCTTCTTATATTTGGCTTGAGAGTTTTGCTTAAGCCTATGGTCCGGCACGGTATTCCATACGGCAGTTGACTCTGGTTGCCGTATTGGTTGACTGGCTCCACTTACATCACCTTGCCTTGCTTCCGTAGTAGGGTTCAAAGCAGCAGGTTTTTGCTGTGGCTTTGCCTTTTTCTTGCCCTTTGCTGTTGTCACCCCTGACCCGGGTGCATTCAAGTTCGTTCCGTCATTAGGGAAAGAAAGCTGCGTTTTGAAGGTCTTGAGCTTTTTATCCATCAACAGGCCGATTCGTTGCATAAATTGATCCTCCCATTCACTCCCGCCAATAGGAGGTCGCGATGAAGCAGTTGTTTCAGCAGCTTTTCCATTCTTTTTGCTCTGGCGCAAGGCACCGAGTTCTTTTGACAATCTTGCCATTTCAGCCGTCAATCCAGTCATCTTGGCGCGCATCTCAGCGTTTTCTTTTTCCAGACGCTCAACATTAGCGCTGGTTGATGTGCGTGACGCAATCTCGGCTGTAGCAGCCTCTATTAATTTAGCCGCAGACCGCAGATCAGCAGCGAAGTTCCCTTTAAGGTTGCGGTATTTATCGGCAACCTTGTCCCATTGTCTGTCGTTCTGTAATCAAATCTTGCAAGTTAAATTTGACCCACTTCTCGATTACCGATTGAGCTGAAATTTTGCATACATGTGTAGTGTAAATCGCTTGACAATGCAACATTATGATGGTGTGGTGCTGATCTGATGATGGAGCTGGAAGGTGGCCTAAGGAACTTAGCAATGAAACGACATAATCTCATCGAGTTTGTGTTCATTTGAATGGTCTTGGCAAGTAGTTTGTCTTTCAATGGTCACCAAGGTCTGATGATGGAGCTGGAAGGTGGTCATAGAAACTCTGTAATGAAGCGTCGCAACCTTATCGAGTTTTGGCTCGTTTGATTTGTCTTAGCGAGTACTTATTCAGTAAAATAATGATTCAAAAGAGGGTTTTTTTGAAATCATACTTGTTATCAAATTTTGTCTGCTTTCTTTTTTTGTTGACACACGGTCACCCTAAAATTTTATTGGAACAACATTGACAGCTCTGCTCTGTACTTAGGCAACTAAGACAAGTACACTAGCACAATAAAATTAACGATATCAAGACCCAGTATAAAATGTAATAACATTCGACTTACAGGCGAGTAACATTAGTAGTTTTGTTTTCGCCGCCCGATCCATCACGTCGCCGCCTAAAACGACATCTGACGACAGAAAAATTAAGCATCCGAATCGTTTTTTAAACGTAGGCACGGGCTGTGATCCATCACTCTTTCCTTTGTAATTTTTCACTGTCTCTTTAAAACTGAGCACGATGTATCTCAAGATGTACATTTCGGGACTTGATAAGGATGAAGCGTGACAGGGAAATATTGGTTGTAATATATTTTGATGATATCTGACGGAAGGGCAGCTGAAAGGAACGAAATAGCTGAGCTTTTTCGTGCTAGTGACGGATGGGTTAGTCATTTGAATCCTCTGGTGGCGATCACGAATACCTACGGGGTGGAAATGGAACGCCCACGAAGCCGTGCAAACGTTTTTGTACCTACTCATAAGATAACTTTATATTATGCACTGTACTGTACCAGCCTTATTAAAAGTTCTCAATAAAACATGACATAACTAAACACAAACATAACAAAAACCGGCCAAGTGCAAGTCGGGCTCGCGCACGAAGGGTTCCGTACCATATGGGAGCCCTCTTAGCCCCATTGCAAGCATCTACCTGTTGACAATATTAATATCACGTTTGTTGTATGGGAGCCCCCTTTGAATGTAGGTTTTATTTCGTTTTCAGTATTTGTTGTTATAGCGGCAGCAATACAAACATAATCTGCGAAAATTTCAACTGTCTAGCTATAAATAATAGAAATGTAAAGCATGAGGGCTCGATCTTTTCTCCACAGACATGTAAGATTTAATATTACTATTGATAGTATGAACTGTCAAAATGTAGTCGAAAGTTTACTGAGATTTATAGTTTTGCACCAAAAATCTGGTATCACTAAAAACTAACCCCGTCCTTTTTTGACTTGTGCCGTTGTAACAAATGCATCTCTATGACGAATTCACGATATTTTGAACAACAACGACCTCTGAACACTCTGATTTCCCGGCCTAGGTAGTAGTATTTCTGATTTACAATCAAAGGTACGAAAGACCTTCCTTTGACTACTGAATTGTGAACATAGACCTTGAAGTTTCCACTAGCACACCTTAATCCAAGAAAGCGATTCAAAAACTTACTCATTCATTAAATTCAGAAACTGCCATTACCTGAAAAAAAAAAAATATTTTTTAAAAACACAAAGCTTCAAAATAACAGGTTTACATTTCAAAGAAAAATGACACCGTGGTGGCCTAGTGGTAGTAACATCCGACTTACAATCGTGAGGTCGTGGGTTTAAATCCTAATTCTGTACTGATAAGTTCTTTGGAATGTATCTATGTACGGAATTTCACACCACTGGCTTTTCGGTGAAGGAAAACATCGTGAGGCAATCTGCATACGTCCGTAGAAGAAAGATGGCGTATGTGAATCTACCAACCCGCACTGGACCAGCCTGGTGGATATGGCCTAATCACCCTTCGTGTGTAGGTCTACGTCCTGCAGTGGACTATTAATAAGGCTGCCACAGTACAGTACATTTTAAAAACATGATTTAATGCTACCATGCTTGTAAGCCCCTGCTCAATGCCATTTCAATTTGCCAATCCACTGGGTTATGCCGATAATCTGGTATACTTGCTCGTTATCATAAAAAATAATATACATAGAATGACCTGCTACTATTTTTATCGATTATCTTGAGTTTCGGATTACTAAACACTAAGCTTAGCTTGTGTCTTAGGAATCCGAGCTCCCCTCAAAAATTGACAAATACGAGTATATAGTTATAGCCCTCCCCATAGCTACCAAAATAACCTACAAATATCTTATTCACAAGTTTCTCTGAAATAAGCAAAGAAAATAGGGCCATACAATTTTAATGAAGCCTGACATTACTCACAGGAACCATTTATATCCAATGTCACAAATCAAAGACTCAAAATTTCGAAATATTATGAAAGATTTCGCGGACCTTTTTGTTTATTTGATGTTTGTAAGCATATCCTTTGGATACCATTTCGTGTTTATCCGACGAAAGGAGTGCAGTGAATCAGAACATGCTTGCGATAATCCTGTAGAGATAAAATATGCGGAAATAAAATGGTATTCGGGATACACAGGGTTATTCAAGGTAAGCCGTGGTGGTCTAGGGGTAGTGACACCCGCCATACAATTCTGAGGTCATGGGTTCAAATCCTGGTCTAATACCTATGAGTTCTTTAAAATAAATGTACGGATTATCACACCACTGGCTTTTTGGTGAAGGAAAATATCGTGAGCAAACCTGCATATGTCCGTAGAAGAAATTCGCGTATGTGAATCCACCAACTCACACTCGGCCAGTGTGGTGGATATGGCCCAATCACCCTTCGTGGGTAGGCCTACGTCCTGTAGTGGTCTATTAAAAAAGACCGGTACAGTAAAGGGTTATCCAGAACTGGTATACTGGTCCATACTAAGCCAATAGGGAGCGATTAAGATCATCATTACGAACAAGTTTTACTATGAGGCCAACCCAGAATTCAAGGGAAAAAACAGTTGTTTCACACATTTTTTCGATTCCAAGTCGCAAATTTGTATGGAACAACTGATTTTTTCTCGAATTTTGGGTTAGCCCCATATAGCCAAGTTGTTCGTAATGATGGTCTTAATTACCCCCTTTTGGCTTAGTACAGGGTAAACAGATTTATACAATATGGTTTTTGTTACAAACCTACGAGTATATAGACTTCATGTATCTCTACGAAATCAGATTACTCAGTTAGTAACAATTTACTAACTTTCACTAAAATACCAACCCTATAAACGAGAAAAAATCTGATCTTCATCAACTGTCGACAAAAAGATAATGTGATCCGAAAATATGAAATTCCTTTAAATGAAGATTAAGCCATGTCAGAGACCTTCAGGCGGCCTAAAAACTCTGACACCAGGGCTAGCCACCCGGCCTATACGAACTTACTTGCTTACTTAAATGAAGATTGTAAGGAAAGTAAATTATAGGAATGTCACTTTACAACAAGTAGAGAAAATAATTAAATTCTTTACAAGGTAATGGCCTAAGCTTGATATATTTTTGCATAATCTCCTTTTGTTGATAGTGCCACGCTACAATACCATGATAAAGTTAATTCATGACTCAAATTAAAGCAATATAATATGGTTTATCCCGAAGCCCTTACGTAACAAACATTAACATGCAACCGCAAATGACATTACGCTTCACAAATCACTAAAAATACAATTCATTTGTGTTAATTCGCAAAAACATTTTATACGATTAATTTAATTTTGACTCATATATATTAAAATTGTCGTAAGCAACAATTTAAATACTAGTACTCTAACTGACAACTCATTATTTTATTGCGTCATATTAAACATACCTCAGATTTCCTACAAAATCATCAGAACAAAAACCACTTGCAAAATTATGTTACTTTTATCTGATATTATATCTATCTTATACAGGGTGGTGTAATCTGAATGCACCCCGTAAACTAAACAAAAACCCTTACCACAAAGATGGTTTTAAAATGGCCCACATTGCCTATTTTCGCTCATTAGACTTAGTAGTTTAATTGGCAAACAGCCACCCAGGGATACCTGGCACTAAGAGGCCGATCTTACAATTAAGGCCCTAATAGGGTTTACTTTACACAGGACTGGTGGCCTAATTAGGACCGCTGGGCCTTATTAGCCCAAGCCGGAATGGAGCGGCTAATGTCGTTCTCGTGTAATGTTGAGTATATTGTTCGTAGTTTATTTAATGACTTTTATGTGAGTATATTTTAAGGATTGTATTTTTCAGTAGTTTTCAGCAAATAGCTTTTTGTTGAAGTAGGTAGGTAATTAGTAAGAGTATGCGTGTTCTTATAGACCGGATAGGTAGCCTTGGTGTCAAAGTCAGCCTGACATGGTTAAAAGATTAAAATAAGCAGGGACCATAATTTTATATGTCATCATAGCCACGACAGCGCTCAGTTTGTAAATGCCACTCACGGTCACCCATCCGAAGACTAACCGTCCTATCCCAATACTAAAATTTGGTTACAATGACGACCACTACAACATTGTAGAGTATTTACAGTGACTTTATACATATCTTTCAAAAATCATTTCCTTAAATTCCGGTTAAATTCTTTACCGCCAAAATTAAGAACTAAGCAAACATCTTTCATCCTCTCATAATGTAAGCCATTTACTCGAATAATGAAAATCCTCGCCTCACCGTTCCATGTTCCCGCTCTAATGAAAACACAAAAGAAGCCTTTCATTAAGACCTACAGCCCGTTAGGTCTTTAATCAGACCCCGGTAGGCGTGGAATAGGTACGTGGCAGTTTATTCCTGATAGTGATCAGTGGGTTTAACAAGGTACCTATAGTGTGACATCAGTCAAAGCTAACGTGAATGAGTTTATAAATTACGTGTATGCATGTAGGCAAGTGGTATAATGTGGTGTATCGTGTTGTTCCCTATTGTTACCAAAACGGACGTATCCAAATAGATAGACTCTTTAGTAAAGTCTCCACTGCTTTACTGAGGTATGACTTGGGACTATATTTGGACATGATTGTGACTTTTTGGACCATGTCGATGATATACGATACGACTGTGACTAGGTATTTAGATAAAATATCAAAAATGATACATACTATACTTGACACTGGCAAATGCGTAAACTGTGCGACACCATATTTTAAAAGAAGAAGAAGAATGAGTTGATAAAATTATGTCACAGACATGTCAGAAGCTGTCAGATGGCTTAAAACGCTGACACAGAGCTAGCCACTCGACCTATACAAACTTATAACATTGTACCACGAAATGTACGCGACGTCTCCAGCCAGTCTCAACGGGAGACCAGCGCCGGTTGTCTACAACCGGCACCATGCTGAGGTAGGACCGGCTAGTGACGAGAATAATACATAGGGTAGTTTAGTGCTAATCTTTGTTGTTGTTCTCTGCTTTCCAATGTTTTAATTTCCTCATAAAAATATCTATCTACGTAATTTACTTACTATGGGAACAAATCAATAATTATGAAATCGCGAAAGAACATCAGTAGTCCCATACTTTTCGTCACAAGTCAATTAAATTTGTTTGGCTGATTGATTAATCTGATTTTTTTTTCGAGATCAGTTGGTCTGGCTATAAAAGTTGTTCATCATGACTTTATGACTAGCCTAAACAATCACACACCTCTGAAAGTCTCTGTACATTGTAAAACAACTTAAATAAGTTTGAAAAATTACCTCCTTTTGGTTTAGTACACCTTTTTGAATAGCCTTGTACACTTTAACACATATTGATGGTAAATGGTAAATACATTTTTAAAATACCAAGCAAAACTATTAATTCAAAACTTTTCATGTTTAATTTATTGATAACGTTTTTTTCAGGACATTAAAAAAAAATAGGGTTACATTATCACTAAATTATAAATACGTGTGCGATTACTGTACCTACTTTTTTACATTTTTACGTATAGGCTGCGCCACACAAAATGGCGGAAACGAAGTTAGCTACAAGCTGCGCAATATCCAATCAACTAACGCGCGGCTTTGTGTGAGCTTCAGTCAGGATTAGATATTGCGCATCTTGTAGATAACTTCATTTCCGCCAACTTGTGTGGCGCGGCCTTTACCTACCTATGTATCTGCTGAAGTTCATAAAAAATACAATGAATAAATAACGTTTAATCTACTTTCAACCAACAACTCGTACAAAGAAAGAAATCTTATGAAACAAACTTTTGGTATCACGTAATATTTCCGAATAAAACTTGGCGAAAAATATATAAAAAAGACATTATTTTCTTATCATTCAGAATAGACTTATCACGTTTCACGCCCCGTCAACTTCGTTTACCCGTCATAGACAGATTCCTAAAATAGCCAAGTGCTAGTATATCATGTTTTGGTTTTGGGTTCCGTACAAAAATCATTGTTATTTTTCGACAAAATGGCGTAACAGACCTCAACCTTATGAATTCGACCAGGACGTATAGTTACGGAACTTTAAAAGTGACAGTTCGATAACCATTCGGCATATTTGTTTTCTCAATAATTAACGTCCCGTTTCACGATTTTCCTCTTTGAAGTCTGTGGTTTCTTTTAAAATTGGCATGTCCAGTACTGAAGTTTTGCGTGAAATGGATAATTAAAAAAAAAAAAAAAATTTAAACGTTCATAAAGATAAGTATATAGGGTATAAGTTTGTAGGGTTCAAATTAGAAAAAATAGGGCCCCAGTTTATGGAGATTTTATTTCAGATTAGGGACCAATGTATCATCGATGTATTAATTTACACAGTGTTGTTGATTTTCAAAAACTACTCATCCGATTTCGTTAATATTTAAATAAGACTACTATGGTCTATCAAATAAAAAAGAATCATCAAAATTGGTTCATGATTTGCGGAACAATAGCGTAACATGCAAACAAAAAAGCATACAGTCGAATTGAGCTCTTTTTTGAAGTCGGTTAAAAATGTATTATGATCATACATTAAAATAAACAGAAATTCACAATTTATATTAACCTAAAGTATTTTTACATAAATGTATTTATAAAAGTAATTATTTATTTTGTAATATAATGTATTGCCCATTTTTCATCGACGTCAGCTACGTTTACCCGTCATAGATAGATTTTTAAATGGGCACTTGCTAGTGTATAATCTTTTAGTTCTGGGTTTCGTATCAAAATAGGTATAACCAAACAATAAAAAATTGAAGTGCAACTTCACAATTTATTTTTATCATGACTGCCATGTCATTATTTTATTGCAATAAAAAAAACATATTATTTGTTTTATTAATTTTTTTCTTATCGCTGTTAGTTGTATACCCGTTATAGATAAATTTCAAAAATGGCCATGTGGCCAGCGTATAACGTATAACGTTTAATTTTTGAGAGGATTATACTCGGAATCTCTCTACGGGATCGAATCAAGAATGAGGAGATTCGTAGACGAACCAAAGTTACCGGCGTAGCTGAAACAGAGCGGGAAGGGCTCATAGTTCTATGAACAGATAGCCGATGGGGCCGTAAAGTTATAGAATGACCCTACGCCTGTAACATTCGCCAAGTTACGTCACTCACAGACGTTTAGCGTAAAAACATAAGTATTTTTTCAGAAAGAAAATTTCTTATTCCAATATGATCCCCAAAAACATCGTCACGTGCGTCTTAATAGTACGTCAATTCAAGCAGATATATTTGACGTCATTTGACGTAGGTGAGCAGTTGATATATTAGCTCTGAATGGTTCTGACGCCCCCGTCTTCACGGGTTCACGGGACAAAATAAAATTCTGAAAATAAAATTATAGCTTCGAAAGAATTAGGTTATCTAATTCTGTCTGGAACAGCAAAACCGTTGAAGTTAGTAAATCTAAGTACAATGTCAAAGCGGATCAAGCTGAAGCATTGTATTAGGTATGCGTGTTCACTGCTTAAATAGCATATTTGATTAGAAAAAAAAAAACAAAACACAGTCATGAGTTTTGTTCTTTGCTAAGCATTTAAATAAAACAAACTTACGTATTTTAGAGAGTTCCCTGTATATAGCAATGCTTAATAATACAAGGGCGACTAAGCCTTGAGAGCTATTCATATATTTTAATAATTGTTGGAAGTGGAGCAATACGAAAAAGAAGATTAATGTTGTTTAAAATAAAAAGCATTTCAATAGAGTTTATAATCATAATTATCTTAGATTAGATACAAATTAGTGAATAATGTAGTTTTTAAGTCAATATATTAAAAACATTAGATCAGATTTTTTTGTTTTAATAATTAAATAAGATAATATGAAAAATTATACACTTCATACTTTTTTGTTTACTTTGCGAAAGAAAAATACCTACGTGTTTAATATTTTATTATAGTCTAACCGACGTACTAATTATACTTTCTTTAAATATCTACCTATCCTAATATATTGTACGCTTACTATTGAAAAAACAATACGAATGTGGTATTTATGCAGGAGGCCGGGTACTGCGGCGTTTCGCCCCGCAAGCGTTTCGCCCCGCATGCGGTTCGCCCCAAAAGCGTTTCGCCCCGCAAGCGTTTCGCCCCGCAAGCGTTTCGCCCCGCAAGCGTTTCGCCCCGCAAGCGTTTCGCCCCGCAAGCGTTTCGCCCCGCAAGCGTTTCGCCCCGCAAGCGTTTCGCCCCGCAAGCGTTTCGCCCCGCAAGCGTTTCGTCCCGCAAACGTTTCGCCCCGCAAGCGTTTCGCCCCGCAAGCGGTTCGCCCCGCAAGCGGTTTGGCCCGCAAGCGGCTCGCACCGAATTCGGGGCGAATCGCGCAAGTTTCTCTTTGAAGGCCCCCATTCGCCCCTCGGGGCGAAACGTCGGGAACGGTGAAAGAAGAGGTCGTTTCGGACCACATTGATAAAGATCAATTCCCCGCATCAGTATAAGTAAAAATTCAAATTCCCCCCAGAAAAATTTGAATGTAATGGCAAGCATATTAGGTAGTATATTATACAGCTCGGGCAAGTTTAAAATATATTATAACTCTTTGTGTGATCCTTCCTCAATTTGAGTCCACACCTGCGTGAAAGTAGACCATTTGCCTATAACAACACAGCCTGATGTTTTAGGACCCTACCTGAGAACAGAATGGGTATTTAAATTATGGGGGTTTATAGGATAAGCCGGTATTACAAAAAGCTTTGGTGTATTTAGACACAGTATGACGAGGTGGATTAAGGTCATGACAAAATGTCAACTCTTATATCTGGAATTTTGATTCAGTTAAATCGGTATTTACTTAAGGTGGCGTCGGAAAAGTGGTAGGCCATGGCGTCGGAATTTAAATATACTTTGACAAGAACTAAGTTTTCAGTATGATTTCTTTACCCTTTTATAATCGATTTTCAGAAAAAAAGAGGTTCTATGTTCGTCTGTTTGTAATTTTTTTCAATCAATCAAATAGTTTATTTGCATAGAATACATGTACAATACAAGTCATAACAGGTTAGTCTTATACTTACATTGCATTCAGTCTGCAAGATTTTTGTAGAATATGTTCGTAGATATTAACGCCAATAGTGAACCTAATCAACAAAATATTGTTTTGTTCAAAAGTTAATACTCTTGAAGTGATCCCATTTAAATTTTAATGAAATCGTCTGAGCCGATTTGAAAAATCCACAATAATGTAAAAATTGTTTCGAGCGAACTATTCGAATATTCACTCACTCTCACTGGCGGACTCATCACTTTTAGTGATAAGTCCGCCAGTTTTTTCTCTCGGTAGGGATTACAAAAAATGCTGACAACAAAGGAAAATATATACAACTCGCATACTTACCAAGTTTCGTCAAGATTAGTCGAAACATCTGACCTGTAGAGGAATCAACTACCGGACAGACGCAAGCAAAATTGTTGAGTAAAACTGAGACTTCGCTCACTTTGAGGACTGTCTCGGTGGCTCAGTGGTTAGTGACCCTGAATTCTGGATTAAAGAGGCGTTGGTTCGATCCCCACCCAGGGTAAACGTTTATGCGATGAACATAGGTGTTTGGTCTGTGTTTGGGTGCTATTTAGGTACTATCTATTTAATTATTTATTTAATATATGTGTATGTAGTATATCAGTATTTTTAAATGCATAATATGACTACATTTGGCCACCAATTCGTCTGATGGAAAGTGAAATTGTAGCCGAGGACACAGAGTCTAGACCTAGAAGATACTTATTCACTCTTGCCTTAAATATATCCTTCATGAAGCACCACTCATTTTAGAGGAACACTAACAGAAAGTAATAGCTTCACAAAATAAAACATCTTTCAACAAAGATACTTTCAAAGACAAACAATTCCATCGCTTCTTAGAGAGTGCCAATAGAGAGAACTCCTACTACATTTTAAATTTGAACATTTTCTATCGCGACACATAATCCTATCAGACAGAAATATGACGCAGCGCCATCTATCTTCTAACGAAAAACTTAGAAATGCGAAGGAATTTTCTTTTCCACGCCACATATCAAGATAAAGTTTCCAAGTAGAGAAGAATAACTATTGCAATGTAGACTGTATGTTTTAAGAAAAAGTGCAATTGTTTTAAATTATATTACAGAGTAACTTAAGTACTATTGACATTCTTTTGATTGAAAGTATTTGCTTCAAGTCGACGATGCCGATGTACGACAAGACGTAACCATACCTAAAAAAAACCATGATATTCCCTGCATAAATTACAGTTCAGCTATTTTTTTGCGATTTTAGGTTTGGTCTTGTATTGTACAGGGTTACTGGTAATCAGTTGGCATCATATTAAGGGCATTTTCTGTCGATCAAAACAAACATATTTTGTTCTACGACTTCTAATAAAGTCTTATTTTTTTTCTTCCATACAAAAAAATAATAATTTGACCGGCCTAAACATAATTAACTCTATGTAAAAAGAGCGCGCGTCGCCACTCACAAGAATTTGGACATCAGAGGGGATACTGTGTAAATTTTAGTTGGGTATGTAAAAAAACAAAGTGGGACCAGTTTGTGTACAGTAGCTTAAAAATCTATTAAAATATGATATATATTATGAGCAAAGTAAAACAACCGCATTTAATGCTTAGTTTGATATTTGTGGATTACTAAAGAAAATAATAGGAAAATCATTTTCCATATCAAATAAACCAAATAATTGGATACTGTACAAGGTATGGGCCTAAGCTCGATAATTTTTTGCATTATTTCTTTTGTTAAGATTTGGGAAAAGTTGTAAGTAGAACAAACGTTGCTTGTTTTGATGTACACCGTAAAATGATGCTAATTGATAACCAACAACCCTGTATATTGATTAGTAGCGAGTACACTAATACCCTAGAATATTAATATGCCCCTCGTCTGGGGCAAGTAAGTACCATGCATGCGAGTTTGTAAATAGGGTTAGGCTTAAATAACAACATACGTTTCATAAGTCAAATGTAGAGCGCTCACAAACATCACACAACGTAAGACCGTCATCCCGAGAATTTCACATGTAACAGACGTAAAGTCACTAAGTACCCTGTTGTCGTATTATGTAGTGTTATACTCGTCTCAGTAGCAAGTGTATCCCATGTTAATGTCAATAGCAGAAACCGGCGCCAAATGCTTCCGTTGAATTAGTGGGGTCGGATTATTCTGACAGCTTAAGTCTCGAGAAGCTTCTACTGTACAATGTGAGTAGTGAAACATGAAGTGTCATTTGTAGAGATATGTACTATTGCCTTCTGGGCAGAGAGCTTTCACAACCAGAGGTTGTGAAAGCTTTGGTGTCAAATTTCAGTTCATATTTGACAGTTTCGACAACTCTCGGCAAGACTTTCCATACATTTTTGTGCTTGAGAATTGTTTAAAGCGACAACAGCTCTATCTCTCTGGTTGTGTTAGCTCTGTGCTTCTGAGCTTGCCAGTTTTTTGTGAGTTAGTTCGTATAGGCCGCGTGGCTAGCCATGACCAGGGTGCCACCTGCGATCATCCATCCGAAGACTGACCGTGCCGAACGTTTCTAAACTTCGGTGATTAGTAAGAAACACTTAGTCAAACTACGACATGAGCGCTACTTTTCTGTAAGATTGTATCTAAAGAAATGTTCCTATGGTAAACGATCAGGCATGTTAGAGATATTTTGTAGACTAGACAATAGACACAATATTATTAGTAAAAAAACATAATTGTGTCCGAAGAAGAAATTTTATGGTGTCTGTGAATCCATCAACGCGCATTCGCATCCTTGCAAGGTGGAGGCTCTATCGACCTTTGTGGGTAGACCCACGTTCAGCAGTGGAGTTTCAAAAATACCATTAAAATAAGTAGATACAGCAAAAAATAAAAATAGCTAAATTCTCGCCAAAGAAAGTTATCTTTGTATGTTGAAGGTTCTTAATTTATATACATTTATAAAAGCCGCCAAGGAGTAAACAAATAAGTACCTAAGCAGGATAATTTTACACTTTCCTTTTTTTGCCTCAAAGAAAAAGTAATAAGTCATTCTTATCTCTGTTTAAGGATTAAGATAGAATAAAGTACGAGAGAATTGAAGTTAAATTCCCGTTAGAAAAACTTTATTCTCGTAATTACCTTTTGGATTTACGTATGTTGAATGGAATCTAGATAGATTGGATAGATACGCGTATAAAATTGCTGTATTATAGAGATTTGCAATATTAAATAAAAAACGGCCAAGTGCGAGTCGGACTCGCACACGGAGGGTTCCGTACCGTATGGTTGCCCCATTCCTCTTGCCGTTATTAATAGCGAGCAAAAACCTCCTAAAAAATCACGTTTGTTGTACGGGAGCCCCCCTTAAATATTTATTTTATTCTGTTTTTAGTATTTGTTGTTATAGCGGCAACAGAAATACATCATCTGTGAAAATTTCAGCTGCCTAGTTATCATGGTTCATGAGATACAGCCCAGTGACAGACAAACAGACGGACAGACGGACATCGAAGTCTTAGTAATAGGGTCCCGTTTTTACCCTTTGGGTACGGAACCCTAAAAAAATAGTTATTAAAAGATTATCTGCTTACCCTCTACTAAGCCAAAAGGGGATGATATGGGGCCAACTCAAATCGAGAAAAAAAACAACTGTTCTATACAAAATCACAACTCGGAGTCGACAAAATGTGTGAAACAATAGATTATTTCCTTCAATAATTATTTTTCGCAAAAAATGGCAAAACCGCCTTCCATCGGGTGCAAAATTCGAATATTTCGATAGAATTGTTTACATTATTGTTGTTTTATCAAAAACGGCTTAGCCGATTTCTGTAAAATTTAAATTGGACCACCTTGGGAGTATACCCTTTCGAAATAAAAAAAGAATTTTTCGTTTCAGTTCACATTAGGCGAAATTATCGATGTTCATCGTGTACAAAATTCGGATATTTCGCTCGAATTGCATCCATTATTGTTGATTTTTTCAAAAACGGCTCAGTCGATTTCTGTAAAATTTGAATAGGACTACCTCAGGAGTATACCTTGTTCGATCTAAAAAAAGAATTTTTCGATTATTTTCACATTTGGCGAAATATTCGATGAACATACACAAAAAAAATATACATACAGACGAACATAGAACCTCCTCCTTTTTGGACACAACACTGTTTCCCTCATATTGGTTTTTTGTTGGTCCCATAGTAAAAGTAGTTCTTAATGATGGTCTCAATCACGTTCTTGCGACTTAGTACACCAGTGTTTTGTATAACACGTTTTTCAGTTTTTCCTTCAAAAATGGGGAAATAGTGCTGTCGCGCTATTTACCAGCACGATAATATTTGGCAAGATTGTTCAGTGTCTAAATTCTAACAAGATATGTGGGTATGAAAAAAATTGGCCAAGTGCGAGTCGAGAAGGCTTATGAAGATTAATTTAAAGAGATTTGTCGCAAAATCTACTTTTCGGAAAACTGCGAGTAGTAGTTAATATTGTGCTTTCATTGAGCCTGGACTGCTATCATTAAAAACAAATATATTTTAGCAAGCATTCTGTCGATTCAATAAAAAAAATAAGTTAATAGAAATAGAAAGCTTTGAAAGGTCACATTGTGTATAACCATTTGTAGCCGACTAATCCAAAGATATTTTCTTTTATGTCTGGATTTGTACTAGCATTATTTGCAAACTGAATGTGTTAGCATTTTTCTACTATATTTTAGTTTCTATTACTTTTTAGAGTATTCTGTCAATTTATATGTGTTGCGTTGTATAAATTGAACTAAGTCTTGTTACGTATGTAAGAATTATTACGAAAAATGGTTTATGAAATAAATATAAGAGAGAAAACAATAACCGCCTTGCCTCATCAGATTTAAACACGCTTTAAACACTGTTTAACCGTGCGATTCGTACTGTTAAACATTTATAATAATTACATAAATAGCATATGGGTCTCGCTGGTGCCTGTAGCTACCAGCGCCCTCCGTGTATAGAACTATCAAATATAATGCATAGCAATCTTTATCGCAAAATGAACAAAATTTGTACGAAAGAAAAAAATATACAGTGTTGTAGAACTTCTAGTATTTAGAATTTAGTGAAAATTACAATATTAAATTTAGGATTCGATCAAATTAATTTAGTTAAGTAACCGCAAGATACATATTCTTAAAAGGATGCCTGGCAGAGATCGCTTTTAGCGATGAGGCCGCCTCTTGTTACACGCTATACTTATAATGTTTTTGTTATCTGTGTTACTTGTGCTCTTTGTGTTAACAATAAAGAATATCTATCTATCTATCTATTCTTTAAGAAGAATTAGGCAATGTTTTATTATAAAATGCAAACCAAGAATTTTATTATACAATACATTGCCTAAAGCTTGCGTAAAACTTATGTGGTTATAAGGTAAGATTTTGGCAGTCGTGGCCTAGTAGAAGTAAATTCGTCTTATAATCGTCTGACGTGGGTTCCAACTCGGTATATGCACTTATTTATTTTTACAATTTGTAAACAAATTTACACACTACGGACCTTTAAGTGAAGGAAAAAGTGTGAAGTAACTTATATTAAATCGTAGCACTCATAAAGAAGATATAGGTACGTTCATAACGTACGCACATCAATTTATTTATTTGTCAAATTAAAGCTCATACGATTCTACATTGGATTCTTAGATTATAATTATAGTTTATACGTTGGTAGAAGAAATTCGATGGCGTTTGTAAATCTATCAACTTTCATTGTACCTATGTTGTGGTGGTTTCGGCTGAATCGTTCTAGGTATATGATAAGGCTTATATGCAATGGATTGAGGGCCGTGTTGTGTGAGAGTATTATTTTATTTTTCATTTTTTTTATTTAATCTGTACTGTCCCAGTGCTGGGCAAAGGTCTCCCCCAATTCCTTCCATTCCTTTCTGTCCTGTGCTACCTCCGTCCAACCTTTTTTAAACCTCTCGATTTCGTCGCGCCATCGTGTTGGAGGACGGCCTCGGGGTCGACTGGACAGAGGAACCCACTTCATTGAGACCTTTGCCCATTATTATAAGTATTGATAAGTATTTGATTTATTAATAAGTTATTCATACGTTTGACTGCTTATCCAGCTCCGTCTCCGAAAGATAAATTAGTCACTCAATGAATGAATGAATAAATGTCTTAGATATGAAGTTAATAAAATATTTGTTGGACTAGTTTCCTTTATAATATATCGAATTTCCTTAATTATCAGTCTCATCAGTTTCATTCCATTTCATTCTTCCATCCGATCAATTTACCTATGCGTTTTACGCTCCAGATGACCACTGCAAAAAGTGGAAGGAAATGAAACGATTTTCTGTAAAAATCCGGTAAAAACTCGTGTAAAAAGCCGCGGTATGATCTGGCTTTGGAATGCAAACGTGCGAGGCCAAAAAAAAAAACTTTCTGCTCGTGTTCTAAATTTTACAGCTGCTGATAATCACTAGATGTACTGTTGTACTTTGGAATCTTTTTACAATGCAGTAAAGATCAAAATAGCTTGTGCTATGATACTTACCCAGTAATACTGTTGCTCGTATATACTACAGCATGCATCGTATATACCGGCATGTACAAAATGTCATGGACACTTGACAGATGGTGAGATAAAGTTAGTACAGTTACCTGGGGGATAGCATGAGCCTCAGAATAAGGACAAGTAATAGAAACCGTACTAAAATAGCACGAGAATACATAACTAGTCCTTATTTTGAGGTAACATTTAAATCGAAATTCCATATAATTTTGTGTAGCAGCTCAACGATTACTATAGTTTTCGTTTACTATGCAAAGTCATACTAAGGCCTCTGTTATAGAAGTGTAACTCAACTGGTTAAAAGCAATGTATAAGACCTATAGGTAGGTATTTGAAATCAATTTTGTATCGAGTTTATATTTGAAGTTAAGCACTTTATATCCCTAAGGCGTAAAACATCGAGAGCATAAAAGCAAAACTTACATCAAAGCTACATACTCTCGAGGCGCGTATGTATAGACGTCACACACACACACACACACCCACATACACACGCACAAGCGCATTTATGTAAATAATAAGCCCGATTACACAGGCGCCAGCGTAAATTTAATAGCAACGTAAAAAGCGTTCTCTCTATCGAATGTCTAAAGTGAAAAAGAAACAGAACTATGCTATTTAGCTAATATAATTACGATGGCGGCTCTGTAATCGGGCTTATTATGTATACACAACATTTCTGAAAAGCATTGCACACTGCAAACTAAGGGATGATTTATATTAGAACGGGATGGGCACGGGACGGGCCCGGACGGGGCTTGTTTGGGCCCGGACGACGCACGTACAACGCACGTTCCATACATTTTTGTGGTGGTCCGTACGACGTATGAACCCCGTCCGGGCCCGTTCCGTGCACGCCCCGTTCTAATATAAATCATCCCTTTGCTGCATGCACACTGTAGTCACAACTTTTGATAATTTCGTGCCAAATGGAGCAATAAAGAAGAAGTTATGAGAACAGTTCAGTTAATGGGTATTTTAATTTGTGTAAAATACAACCACTAGGATAGTGAGGATGCAAAATATCTGTACCACAGTCCTTCAGCAACCACCTCGCATAGTTATATAATAAGAAGATAATACAGGGTTTTTAAACGACTTCCAAAAAGGACGAGGTTCTATGTTCGTGTGTATGTATTTTTTATTGTGTATGTTCATCGATTATTTCGCTAAGTAATTGTGAACCGAATCGAAAAATTCTTTTTTCATTTGAAAGGGTATACTCCCGAGGTGGTCCCATTTAAAAAGTTAAAAGTTAAAAATGAAGTAGTTATCTATCTATCTTCTATATCTATATTCTACATTCTTCTATTATATATAAATGAATCGTGGTTGTTAGTCTCGCTAAAACTCGAGAACGGCTGGACCGATTGGGCTAATTTTGGTCTTGAAATATCCGTGAAAACTAAGGGAAGGTTTAAACGGTGATAAAACATAAAAATATAGTGAGTAAAATAATAAAGACATTCATTGAATTTTCCCATACAAAATGTTCCTGCATGTAAAAGTTGTCATGAACAGATGGTGAGATGAAGTTCACCGGGGCAGCTAGTATATAATATAAAAATGAATCGTGGTTGTTAGTCTCGCTAAAACTCGAGAACGGCTAAACCGATTTGGCAAATTTTGGTCTTGAAATATTTATGGAAGTTAAGGGAGGTTGGGGAGGTTTAAACGGTGAGAAATTTTACAACAGTTGCGAGAAAAATAACAACAACATGGATTTCATTTTCCCATACAAAACTTTCCGGCATGTACAAAATGTCATGGACACTTGACAGGTGGTGAAATGAAGTTCACCGGGACCGCTAGTCATAATATATAAGCTCTACTTCTATACTCTACGCGTTTTGCCTATAGTAAGACATACTTGTTTTCTCAGCGCATACGTTGATATTAATATAGGGAACTTGATTACGCCAAGGGAATAGGGGAAATGTTCCTTACGGTGTTTGTAATTCGTTTGCTAACTCGCTTAGGAGATGGGTTGATGAACCGAATAATCTTTGATGTTGATTGAATTTATGCGATAACAGCCTTTGTAACCTTGGCTTTGACTTTGTTTTTCTACGTATTCTTCTTTTTGTTTGTTGACGAAATAAAGTAATGTTTGTTTAATGTTGCCTATAATATTACGTCTCATGTTATTTTTAGTAGAAGGTTTCAGATACTTACTGTTATTGTTTTAGCTTTTGATTAAATTCTAATAAAACAAAAACACCAAGAGAAGAGAAGTAGGTACTAATATTTACATAGGCTTTAGATAATATTTAAATGCATTACTAATTATTAAAAAAGGAGCACAGACCCTAGAGTCTGTGGTTAGTAAGTTTTTAGTAAAAATATTGATATAGTTAAAATGTTATAATAGTATTTGACGACCTTCTGCGTAATCTTTAAGTAGTTGTATTCCCTATTTATATGATACTAGGTCTAATTCGCAGCATTATTGTCCGAGTTATATTTTTACTTTTACTCTGTGTCATAGGGTCTTTTATTTTTCCGAGATAAAATTTGCCCATGTCATTTATCAACTTTCGGAATATATCAATGTCAGAAAATCAAACCAATTTGTTGCTTCGCTGCTGAGAAAAAGAGTAACAAATTATTATGTTCTACCGCGAGTTAGTCGAAACCAGCAGCCTTACGAGTACCATTTTAATAAATTAATAGATATGTTCTTCACAGATAAGAATTACTATTTACCAAATTAGCCTTGTCAGATTAACAAATGCTTCATAAATATATAGATACTATTACAGCAAATTGTTTCAAAGTCATATTGGTCAAAGTCAAATCAAGTTACTCCAAGTCAAATCCTATACAAGAAGTTAGGGCGTATGTGTCTCAATTTCCGAGCTGTATGTATATTGCATTCGATTAGACATTTGAATAATGTTTCGTGAATGCAAATTACAGATTCTAGACACAGATTAATATCCATATTGCACATCTAGCAGATCTTGATTATCTTTAGATGATAACGGAGTAAGCTATGTGTATCAGTATCGGTTATTACGTATATTATGACGATGATTACACACGGATACACACAATGGTTTGTAGAGAATTGCAATTTACTAATCTTAGAGGTTATTTATTTTATACCTCTACAGCGGACTGATGGCCGATATAGTCCAAAAAGTGGGGTTCTCGAGTGAAGACTACATACCGACAAGCGTAACGTAGAATGCCCACCCACAAGATATACAGATAACCTCATCAAGATCACCAAACCGCGTTGGATGCAAGTCCATAGATCAGTAGTGGACGTCCTATGGCTAATGGATGTATTAAGTAAAAGAAAAAAAATGATATATTTAAGGCAAGAGTGAATAAATATCTTATAGGCTTTTAAACTCTATCTTTGGTTCCAACATTGGTGAGAACACCAACTCGTCTGTTGGAAACTTACAAGGATTTACCAATTTTAAATGGGTACTTATTAAATTTTTATATAATTTATTTTATGCATCTAAGTCAACATGTTTTTACCCCTTTTTATCATTCTAGTTAGATACCAATTACATTTATAGTCAGGAGCTTTAATTTTTTTTAATCTTTCATTTCCTTTCTATAATAATTACCTTAATTCCGTTTTAAGTGTCTTTATCCTGCACTGTCTATTAAAAACTGTATCTACAATTTTATAAATCTAAGCGGGAGCGGAACTTTTGCTCATTATTTCTAGTTTACCGCCGGAGAACATCGCCGCTCAAGAGAGCTCAGCGCTAATCCAGACTTAATGCGGGTCCGGTGTCCACCAATAAAGCTTAGACTGCACCAAAAGAAGATAGGCAAAGCTAAGCATCGGGACGAAGACGGCCGCGTTACCAGATTTTCAATATAATCATCTAAAAATTCGTCGTTTAAGTCGTCGTCATTTTGTCAAATTGTAAAATCAGCACCAATTTTATTTTCAATTTATTTATTTGCATATGTTGGATACAAATATTGAAATAAGTACATTTAAAGCGAGGTCTATATTCTGTATTTTGGCATAAAAATATCATATTTTATACCTATCTAAATGACGCCCGTTCTAACCTTTCAAACAGTAGTAGATAGTGAACCCACTGCATAAATTCCATACTTGTTTAGTGAGAAACAAATCACTATCGTGTGTAGAGGGGATCGAGTTTCTTTTTTCTTCACGTTAGCTCATTATTTATAATTTACCGCTAGGACTAGTTGAACATCACCGCTCAAGAGCGCTAATCCAGCCTTAATGCGGGTCCGGTGTCCACCAATAAAGCTTAGACTCCACCAAAGCAGAACGGAGAGGATACACAAAGCTGGCAACAAAAAATTCTAAACACCGCAACTGAAAAACAAAGAAATACCGCACCCGTTCCTGACGCAAAATGGCGGACCGCCGTGTTTATTCATTCATTACTTAGCATTGGATTCAATTTTACCAAAGAAGATAGCTATTTTATTATTTACATACTGTAGGCAAGCATTTTTGATAGCAAATTAAACGGTCTGAAATAACTATTAACTATTCATTGTTCTCTCATGACAGTTTCCTTTAAAAGTACCAATTTAAACGAAATTGTCATGAGAAGGAATTTAAATAACAAGGCATAAAAACTGTGCTTTTTTGCGCTGGTCTTAACAAACGCCGTAAATACTAATGTTGTTTACTTGGTGGGCTTTATTAACCACGAGGGCAGTTTAAGGCTTGAAACCAAACGCACACGCGTATATAACAAGTAATTTTGAATGAAATTGCACAGGCGTCCAATTAAAGGTCAATGCACACGAATCCGTGAAGTACACACTGTTCTGACACAGTACCGACACAGTCAAAAATTGGCACGGTCATGAATGCGTCATCACTGATACTGACAAGTGGGTATCTCCATGTATATCTTACACGTTTATAGAGAACTAGCGACCCGCCCCGGCTTCGCACAGGTGTATTATGCATATAAACTTTCCTCTTGAATCACTCTTTTTATCTATTAAAAAACCCGCATTAAAATCCATTGCGTAGTTTTAAAGATATAAGACTACATAGAGACAGACAGACAGGGAAGCGACTTTGTTTTATACTATGGTGATAGTGAAGTATGAAAAAATATTTTCCACTTTGACGGAACTGTGGCTTCACTGCTGATATGTGTGAATCGACCTTTATAGTGTACTACATCGCTCTGCCTAGCTTCGCTCCTTTCGCTTAGCTTTGCTTTCGTGGAGGCTAGTCATTAATCCGGGTCCAGTGTCTAGCAATAATCTACCCGGCTTGCCCGCTAGTCTTAGCTTTTGGTTTATTTTTACACTATGGTACCTTTGGGTTTATTTTCAGATAGCTATTTTCAGGTGACCAGGTGCTGTTTGATAGGTTCTGAACGAAAAACTTCTCTAGTTGGTCTATTTTTAAACGGTTTATTTAACTTCACTTGCCCGTTTTTTAGGGTCAGTACCCAAAGGGTAAAAAAGGGACCCTATTACTAAGACTCCGCTATCTGTCTGTCCGTCTGTCCGTCTGTCTCCAGGCTGTATCTCAAGAACCGCTATAGCTAAAAAGCTGAAATTTTCACAGATGATGTATTTCTGTTGCCGCTATAACAAAAAATACTAAAATAGAATAAAAATAACATTAAAGGGGGGCTCACATACAACAAATCTAAATTTTTTGCCATTTTTCGCTCGATATCAATAATGTTATCAGTTAAATGCTTGAAATATTCACAGAATATTTAGATGCATGCTTACTTTAGTAATAAATAATGAAATAAAATTAAAAAAAAAATTTAATGTAGACCACAGTTTGTAGTAACAATACAGAAACTAAAAAAATGAAAATGGTAAATCTTTTTAAAATTAAACGGTTTTTTGTACTAAAAGCCAAAAAACGACGAACATAGTGAAATCTTCCACGCGAAGGCACCACGATTTTATTTTAAAGTTATTATTTTTAAGTTTTTAATACTAGTACAGGGAAAATAAAATTAAGCTAAATAGATAAGTATATAATAAAATATCCTACTTCACCAGAAAAGATCAGCTTCCACACTACAGTACATAGGTCGCCGAGTTTGCACTCAATCGTAATTTATGATGTACGAAAGGAGTACTCGTGTTCTGTCAGAAAGTCAGAAACCCAGAATATATCGATACATACATTCCGAGAAACTTATTTATAGTCAGCTAAATCCACAAATCTCGCGAGATACGACGTGTAGTGTCGATGTAGCGAAGATATAATTAAAAAAAAAAACTCTGCTGAGTAGCTTTTCGTAATGGCAATATTGTATAACAAATAATTTATTCATATACGCTTACACAACACAGTTTTATGTGATGAATATCTCGTAAATATGTAAACGTCATACAAAACGTCATTTAACCAATTCAGAGACATTCAAAATCAAACCCGGAATCATGAAAAATAATGTACGTTCCATACAAAAAAATATTAAATTCCAACTGTATGGAACAGTAGTCTCATAGTACAATTTGTTCGGGTCCAGACTCGTGGTTACTCCGCTTTGTTACACCAGTGTAGCTACGAGTAAACTTTTTTACTCGTGGTTACACAATGATGAAGATATAACTCTATAAAACTTCCTCAATTTAGCAACTCAGTCTCAGTCTCTATATACATAAATAAGATAAATAAATATACATAAATGCATTTGTTTTAAAGTTTTTAGGTAAAGAGCATGTCGAAATACCTCTCTCATATTCTGTGGCTAGTTCATCCAAGTGTAGAGAGCTCCAAAATGTGGTTTCGACGTTTTATATGGACGTCCACAAACAAAGATTTTGGTCGGGTGTGAACGTATTGCTTGATAAAATCTGTGGCAATGCTAGCTGCCATTGCCACAGATTTTGTCAACCTCGTTATCTCTTTTATTTAATTCTTTTTTGTGGAGTGCGCTGCTACCCACGAAATAGTTTTTTTTTTAACTTCTACTCACACCGTGTTTTTTTGTTTTAGAAATATTGTACCAATAATTATTTTTCGCAAAAAATGCCACCACTGACTTCAACCGTGTACACAATTCGAATAGTTTAAACGAATCGATAGATGTAGATTTATCAAAAACGGTTCAGAAGGTATCGATAAAATTTAAAAGGGATCACCTCGAAAGTTTACTATTTTGAAATAAAATTCACAATTGGCGAAAATATCGATGAACATACATAAAAACAGAAATACTTGTAGATGAACATAGTATCTCCTCCTTTTTTTGAAGTCCGTAAAATAGAGTTTATTATGTCCGCTGTTTTAATATGTAGTATACACTAAATTGACATATTCAATCAGACTATCAATTTCTAAACAAACAATTTACTGTTTGCTAACAGTTTTATGGCGTGAAAGGTGATAGCGGTCAACTATTTCGGGGTTGGTGCCATTTTAAAAGGTCATAATGATGAGTATACAAGATTATTTGGAAAATATTTACTAAGCTTAAAAAAGGCAATTCAGACTTTCACTATTTACAACTTTAACAATGGTGGTCCCATTACTTTGTGTATCCCTAATCCCTACTGTTATTGTACAGGATTATTTAGAGGGACTGTACTAAGCTAAATAGGGGAGGTTTAGACAATTTATACTCGTGTGTACTACTTTTACTATTGAGCCGATCCGGAATACACTACTTCACTGCTTAACATGAGTCTTGCACTTAACAAACAACACCTCTTTCTTTTCGACTTTGACGAGCAAAATTAATTTTCTCCATTTTCTCTACCGAATCTTCAGCCATAGCACGGTCACTGCTGGTCATAGGCCTCCTCTAAATCTCTAATAAGACCGGTTGGTAGCGGCTTGCACACAACGTGATCCTGAGATCATCTGTGGGTGGACGTCCTACGCTGCGCTTGCCGGTAAGTGGTCTCAACTCGAGAACATTACGATCCAATCTGTCATCAATCCTCCGTGGTAAGTGCCCTGCCCATTGCCCAGTGCCCTGACATTTCAACTTGCCAATCCGCTGGACTATGTCGGTAACTTTGGTCCGGGTTTTGTCTGAATCGATTAAATATTACGAACGGGATAATTCGACCACCGATAATTGACGACCCTTTATCGATATTATCGAGCCCATTGTCAAATTGGTCCCATCATTAAAGCCAGCCGAGATCCAAACCGCAATGATATGTCAGCTATATCCCACAGAACTTTGTGAAACGTTTTACAGTGGTTGGAATGATTTTGCGGGTTGCTTACTATTAAAATATGGACTACTGTTGCTCAAGTTGTGTATGTAAAGATTTAATCGGTAAATCGAATAGGAGTAAATATTTTATTTGAATCGAATGCTACTGAAACATTTCACTGTTAGGTAAGTACTTAAAGTTTCATTGCGTGAAAAACTGATACGTATGTAAAAGTAGTGCCGTTTTTATCTACAATTTTGTCATTTTTATAACAAGACAACTACAGTAAATATACCAACACAAAGTTGCACTACACGCGCTGAAATTGTAGAGAATTCTTCGCCACCCTCCAAAATGCAAACCGTAAAAGAAAAGTCCGAGAAAAATTGAGGTGAATTAACTGACCTGGAAAGCAGGACCTTTTTCCTGACATTGTTAAGCTGGAAAACAGTGAGTTGGAATATCTTATGTTTCTGCGTTTTTTAGAAAATCTTAAAAAAATAAATGTAAATATGGGCACCCGAAATGAAATGGAAATCATGTTCATGTTAATTTATTTCTCAATTAGAGGTACAATAATGAACACTTAAAAATGTTAAATACATAAAAAGAAAACTTTATATTAGTAAATAAATATTAGGGGACATGTTTCACAATGTCTCTGATCCCAAATTAAGCAAAGCTTGTGATATGGCTGCCAGAGACTGATATAATACATATACTTATTATTAAATACATACTTATAAAGATAATACCTAAATAACAACAAAAAACAGAGCTAACACCTATGTTCATCACATAAATATTTGCCCTGGGTGGGAATCAAACCCACGCCTCTATGATCCAGGAGTCAGGGTCAATAACCACTGAGTCGTCGAGGCAGTCAAACAACGTTACCTAACAAAGTAATTAGCTACTAACTACATTAACCACTTTTCCCAAAATTAATTGTGTAATCCAACAACGGAATTGTTTTTACACCAGCGAAGATCAAAACACCTCAATTTACGACGTTTCTAAAAGGTAATAACCAAGAGCGGCGCAAGTACCAAGATTGTTTGTTTGCAGCGGGAACTTTTTTATGGACAGGCACAAAAAATGCCTGCTTTTGTTTGTGATGCCACGGGCGAGCATAAAAATTGATAAACCGTGTTTGCCGTACATTCGGGAGAGAATATATTTGTCTAACATGCGACGCTCAGGGCCACGTTTTTATGACGTAAACGATATGTTTTTCAGCCTGTAAACTATTCGAAAAGGATGCAACTTGCGTTTTGAGTAGAATAATAAGTGACTGTGGGGTCCGGGAGCAAAAAAAATGTACAAAGACCTATCATTACGACTGGTCGACGCAACGCGTGACCAAAATGCTGGCCTCTACTTTGCCCAGAGGATTAGCATTGCCATCCTACGAGGCAATAGGGCCAGGATCTTGGGAACTGTGCCCGCTGGCAGTGGGCTTTTATATTTTTTCAGTTTGATTGGTTGGTTTATTGGTTTGTTACTCTTTCACGCAGTAGCGGATTGACTTGATTTTTGGCATAGACAATGAATGATAAGTTGAATGAGTGTAATGTAGATTTGTTTATTATTTAGCACATTGTTCGTCAGTTATTTTATGTGTATTGGAGTCCCATATCTCAAAAAAAAGTAAACGAACCCATTTAAGATTACATTGGTGTTTGTCTGTCTGTCCGTTTGTCCATCCGACTTTCAAGAAATTTTATCTCGAAAACGTGTTCAGTATCAAAATGAAATTAACCTATATCTAGGTAGGTACACTACCTACAATATAGTCCTGTACACACTTATAAAATACATTTAGATCACTATAACTATAAAATATGGCCAGTAAATGGTATATATATAATGGTACAATAAGTTACCCTGTTACCTGCAAACTAAAATTTAATTACTTCATTACTTGATGCAGTTTTAATAATTTTCAATTGTTTTTTAAGAATAAAAGTGATGGTTTAGAACTTTTATTTCTACTCCATATCTTTTTAGGGTTCCGTACCCAAAGGGCGAAACGGGACCCTATTACTAAGACTTCGATGTCCGTCTGTCCGTCTGTCTGTCTGTCACTGGGCTGTATCTCATGAACCATGATAGCTAGGCAGCTGAAATTTTCAGAAACGATGTATTTCTGTTGCCGCTATAACAATAAATACTAAAAACAAAATAAAATAATTATTTAAGAGGAGCTTCGATACAACAAACCTGAATTTTTAGACGATTTTCGCTCTATATTAATAATGGTAATAGGTAGATGCTTGAAATTTTCACAGAATATTTAGTTTTACGTTCACTTAAATAATAAAAATAAAATAAATATTTAAATATTATCAAATATATTAAATATTTAAATATTATCAAATATATTAAAATAATTAATAAATTTGATAATATATTTTAATATATTTGATTTAAGGGGGGCTCCCACACAGTACACAGTACGGGTTCCGTACTGTGTACTGTGTGAACCCTGCGTGCGCGAGTCCTACTCGTACTTGGCCGATTATATATATATTATCAAATTTATGAAAAAGATATAGAGTAGAATAAGTAAGCTTTTTATCTCAAACATGCCTGAATACACAACATTGTCTGCGTAACCCAAATTGTCAAAAACATACTGTTTTGTTCTTATTTCGTTAATTTATTGTGTATCAATTTTACAGGCTTGTTTTTCTACTACAGCTTTTACAGGCCATAAAATGTCCGAATTCGTATTTAGAGCTGTCTTGAACAAAGGGTCACGAAACCATGAAACTTATCAAAACAAAGTGCCGTATTCCAACACAGAATTCCAACAGTGGAACAAAAACAGTAGGTTACAAGTTTAATTTTTAGATGAAAGTCTATTTACAGAATCTTACTTTGGTAAAATGTAACTAGATGTTTTTCGAACGTCTCCAGTTTGGATCAACGATTAGATTTGTAGCGTAGTAAATTCAATTTATGCTCAAAATGCACAATAGGCCCAATTATGAAGGTGCCATTGTAAATTAAATAGCAACGTAAAAAGTGTTCTTATCAAATGCCTAAAGTGAAAAAGAAACAGAACTATTTTAATTAGCTATTATAATTACGATGGCGCTTCCATAACTATTTTACACATAAAAATATTTTTTGTTGTTGTTAAAATCGCGTTTCAGAATTCAGATTCAATTTCGTGGCATTTATCTTTAAACTGAATGAAATTGAATTCATAAAATTGTAAGGATTATTAAAATATGCTGCGACCTGTAACAGACATCAAGCAAAGAAATGAAATGAAATGAAATGAAATATCTTTATTCGACACAAGTACAAATAAATAAAAAAACTTATAAAATAGTGAAAAAACAAAAGTGCCGAAAGGTGAGTCCCTCAGCTATAAAATGCTGAGTGCTGGGAGGACCCAACACTCAACGCTGGTATTCTGGTGAGCCCCTTTATTCAAGGAGGTACCGAGTTCATATTTTATTTTGTTGGCGGGCTTGTTTGGAGGTGGCAACATTTGAATTTAAAAATAATTAATTAACTCCGCGTATCGGAGTTTCGGGGTTTGAACATCACTAAAGTATGGGTTTGCGAAACCACATAATCATTTTTTTATCATTGTTTCATACAGCAACTTGGCATGAATATAGTTCAAAAGTTGGAGTACTTCATAGACTACTTTTTGTCCCGGAAAAACAATAGGTTCTTATTACACCATAGGATTAAGAAATCAATATATCGCGGGAAAAGCCGCGGATATAAGCTAATAGACTTATAAAACTAGAGACTTATTTTATTTCGTTAGGACGGTCAAAAAACGTTTGTTTTCTGTTGCAATAAGTTGTCTTTCTGTTCCAGCACTGTTATACTTTGATGTTTGGTTCTTGTTTTCCCAGGATTGTTGTTTATTCGTGACCGTGAGACGGTATCGTCCACAATTCTGATATATGGACTTCGTTTGACTTGAGTAAATAAAAATCTTGATAATTTTGTTGGAAGGACTTATAATGTTGGAATGGCCCTGTTTTGTTTGGCGTTTATTTATTTACTTGACCAAAAGTTGGGAATACCACGGTTTGTTTTGAATTTGTTGTCTAACTTTGAAACAACAATGTTGGTACAATAGCTCGGAAAATTGTTGATACTCAAACTGTTGGAAAAACAAAAACTGATGTAGAAATGTGTATCAATGCGTCCCAAAAACAGTTGGTACCTACGTAGTACGTAGTTATGTAGACCTATAGACATTAAGCAAAGAAAATTACCAGTTTAAAAACGCAGCGAGAAATCATTTCATCGATATCTTTGCATATTGTGAACTGTTTTAAAAAATATTTTTTTTACTATATTTAGGGTAAAAACCAATACTCCCAAGGCAGTCCCTTTTAAATGGTATCAAAATTGGCTGAGCCGTTTTTGAAGTATCAAAAATTGTATACATCGATTCGAGCGAACTTATCGAAATTTGTACACAATGGAAGTCGGTTGTGCCATTGTATGCGCAAAATAAACGTTATTAATAGCATCGCGGTAACTTTGTATCGCCTAAAAATAAGCAAATGAGAGAGCTACTGAACCCAATCTTCCCTATAAAGTAAACTAAACTTTATTACTACCACTATCAGGCTCAAAACATGCAATTTGAATACCGTCCTCTAATTTTGTCTGCCTTCATCCTATCACACGTCAAACTCGCATACCGTCTTAATAGACAATAGAACAACCTTCCACATATACTTCCGTAACAGTGACTGAAAGTGATATTTATTTTGTACCATAAATCAATTGTGAGTCAAACTTGGTTTTATCATCCTATGGTATGAGATACGACTGCAAAATTGTTACTCTTATAACGTACTCGCTAAAAACCTATTTTTTTGACATGTAACATTGTTATCAATCAATTGATTATGATTACATAAATTTATGAATAGTAGGCCGAATTCTGAAGGCGCCGACGTAATTTTAATAGAAACGTAAAATATTGTTCTCTATCAAATCCATAAAGTGAAAAAGAAACAGAAATATTCTAAATTGCTATTAAAATTACGATAGCGCTTGTAAAATTGGGCCAAGTAGAAGGTTAATTTAAAAAATTGTTTTTAAAGTTGACGTTACGAGCTTAACAATTCTTTCGTGGGATTTTAGACTTTTAGTAAGCTATTAAGGTGTGTCCACCGTAGGAATGCTCTTGCTCACGCCTAAGAATTTTCGCATTATTTATGTCGAAATTTCATCTAAATAGTATTGTACTTCATGGACGTGTGATGACGTATGTTTTAGTGATGTGTCATACCGATTACTACGATTGTGCCACAGATTTCAAATAATCGGTAGAAATAAATGCCTAAATGTAAATAAAATGTAATAATTATTTTACTGATACAGAAATACATCAAATTGAAAGTTGAATCCAATAAATGAAAGTATTAACGTCATACTTATAAGGTTTTATTTTCTTCTCAGTATTAAGGCATACAAATACTACAACTAAAATAAATAGTTAAATTACTTTTATTAACATGTTTTGTTACTCTTGTGTGCATAGAATTAATATTTATCAAATGCAATGTCACGGTCCCATCAGACATAACGAATGGGTATAAAAAATAAAAGCGAATATTAAATCAAAATGTACATTTCTCAAAATCAATTACGTTCTTTAGGACATCACTAAGCTTGTCAGTCGGCGAACTGTCAAAAGACCCTTCTAAAATGGAAATAGTGTAGTACAGTGCCACCAACTTATCTGACTCGGGGGCCAAAAGAGGAACTAACGACACCATTATGAAACGTCAAAATATCGTCAGCATTTTATACGAGAGTAGCGTCGCCGCCACCTAGTCAGGTAAGTTGGTAGCACTAAACCTACATCGTACGCAGCAATACAACCGGTTGTTACACATGATACTGTCTTAAAATACATTGTATACTATCTCTGCTTCAAATTTCTCTTCAAAACAGAAGCTCGCTATGATCTCTGTTTACAAGGAGGGTTATCGTACCCTCCACATCAATTTCGTACATGTTACGTTGAGCAGTGTTACCAACCTTACTGTTTTAATAGTAGATTTGCTGTTTTTACATTGATGACCCTATTTTCTGTTTCATTTCCATGTTTTTACTGTTACTGTTTACCGAATACAAGAAAGGATGAAGTACTATGTTAGTCTGTGTGTATTTTTTTATTTTGTTTGTTAATTTTCGCCAGTTGTAAACAGATTTAATTTTTTTTTATTTACCTACTCTCGAGATGGGACCACCCATTAAATTTTTATCGAATTCAGATAAGACGTTTTTGATAAATCAACAATAAAGCATGTATGGATGGTACATCAATTCGTGTAAACTATTCGAATTCTGAACACGATAAAAGAAGGTTAATCAATTAGCGTTCAGCGCTACCTAATTACACTTTGTAAATTGTTTTTATAAACTAGGTATAAATAATTCGTTAGTTCTATTATAACGCTGTAAATATTAGTAAAAAAATCTGCAAAAACCAAAAATGAAGCAACTGATGATGACGGTGGAAAATATTATTTCTTTGATTTAATACCTATTTTGTTTTAATGTTGTGTTTTATTATGGTGTAATCAATATTTTCCTATTATAATATATTTATCAACGTAATGAAGTACTCGTAAGTATTAGTAACTGATAAGAGCAGGTAATTGTTTTATTTTGAGACAAAATTATGAAATTTGCCTTTTTCACTTTCCCTACTGTTTTCTGCTGTATTTTAGTTTTTGGGTTGGCAGCACTACATTGAGCTACACTTGCGAATACGGTTTGATTGTGTTAGGTTAGAACGGTTGTTGGGAAATAATTACTTAGTACGCCACAAAACTTGTGTTTGTGTTAGTTCTCTAAGCTTTTACATGACTAATAATATGTACCTACACGCTCAATAGATTTAGTAGCCACTCGGTCTATATGAACTTACTTTTTAGGGTTCCGCACCCAAAGGGTAAAAACGGGACCCTGTTACTAAGACTCCGCTGTCCGCCTGTTCGTCTGTCTGTCACCAGGCTGTATCTATTGAACGGTAATAGCTAGAACGTTGAAATTTTCACAGATGACGTATTTCTGTTGCCGTTGTAATAACAAATACTAAGAACCGAAAAAAATATATTTAAGAGAGGCTCCCATACAACACCTGAATTTATAGCCATTTTTCGCTCGATATTAAATACGGTGACAGGAACATGCTTGAAATATTCACAGAATATTAAGTTGTGAATTCCCTTAAAAAATAAATAATTAATTTTAAATAAAACATAATTATCAAGGGGGGCCTCCATACAGTACGAAACCCTTCGTGCGCGAGTCCGACTCGCACTTGGCCGATTAGTTTTTAAGAGATTTTATACCTTTTGGTAATCTGTAATCTAAAGGGCAATGGGCAGGGCACATAGCACTGAAAACTGATGATCGATGGGGTCGAGAGGTTCTCGAGTGGAGACCACTTGCCGGATGACCTCAGGAACACGCTGGATGCAAGCCGCTTCCAATCGGTCTTATTGGGGCCTATGTCCAGCAGTGAACGTCGAAATATGGCTGATGGATTGTTGATCGATGGCACCAAAATGCCCATAAATATACAACTAGCTAACAACACAATTGAATACCTCACTGACCCTTAATCATAAACGAGCCAAGTTCTGTTATTCAACTTAGATCCGTTTCAAGTGAAACTTATAATTGTTTCGAAATTCTTGTACGTATGAGTAAGGTGGGTGGACCATGGAAGGCCACTCTAACGAGTAAACGCTTTTTATTCGTTTATTAACTGGATAAATGAAAAAAACAAATTATCAAATAATACTTTGTTTTATTGTGTACCATAAAAATCACTTTTTTTTAACCTAGGTTTAATCAGTATTCATTAAACTTAAGTTTTGTTAAGCTCTTCCAAATGGCCTTGCAAGGAACACGGCTCCAAACAAGGCCAATATTATACATCAGTCGTTCAACTTAAAAATAGAGTTGTAACAATTAATATATTCGCTTTTCCGAAAACTACATAATAAGCTCTTTCATTTAAGCAAAACATTAAATGCTCAATATATTTTTATCATTTATAAAAAACTCAACGAACATTACTTGAACACCATCGTATAACTAAGAATATATTCGTGGAAATTATTTGAAAACAGTAGTAATGAGTATTATATTGACATCAAATAACTTGCCAACGCGTATTATAATGAAATAAAAAAAATTTTTTTTTACCTCAAATGGCCTTCTTATGGGTCCGTTCTTTGTAAGGCCAAAATGTTCCTAAGAAGGCCAAACTAAAAATTATCAATGACTTGTCTATTCAATATGAGTTAAAAAGTTTAATAACTCTTATAAATAAAAATATTATAAATATAAAACATTGTTTTAACTGTAACGGTACGTATTTATAACTAAAAAGTAACTTCATATGTTCATGGTTTGTACATGTTCTTTGTAAGGCCCATGTACCCTAGCAAGGCCAACTGTCAAATTTTTGATTGGCCTTATAAGGAACCACCGGCTTTCCTAGGAACACTACCAATATTTTAACTTAAATCGAGGCAAAACTATTTTTTTTTTCTTTAGTACCATAAACATATCCTTATACGACAATTCACAGTAAAAAAATATGAAATAATAATAGGTTATCTAACTAAAAACTTACGTTTTACTGTGCGCGCGAATTACAATTGTAACGTCGACGACCGAAGTCTACGAATCGTGAGATCGCACTGCCACAATAGCGGCGCGAGCGACTCGCCGCTGCCTCTGTGGCCTTGAGTTTGATGGATCTTTATGTATAGCCGAAGGAATATGTGTTTACATGTCAATAACTACGACTTTTTGATAGTTGGCCTTCAAAGGAGCGTGGCCTTCCATGGTCCACCCACCTTACATAGAGTGGCTTTTAAGTAAGGTCTAAGTTAAATGGTAAAGTAGCTTTGGACAAAAGCTTAGTTATTCTAAGTTTGAACTGTTATCAAATATTATAGAGTTTATAAGCCACTATTGAATAAGTTATTTTAGAATTTGGATTTAGGATTTGGAGTTTGTTGTTTAAGTCAGATATAATATTTGGCAACTACTGTTTTGAGTAAATTATTGTACAAACAAACCTCTTAATACAATGTGTTCTTTAGCAAAATGCGCGGTTTTCGAGACGTGTACGTACTAATCATTAGGAACATCTTTTACTATGATACTACCAAGGAAATAGCGAAAAATGTAGCATCTGAACATCCGAACAAAAAGATTTATTTTGATGTGATTTTTAGTTTGAAAACTGGAACGACTCCTTTACATTTTTTGAACATAAGCATAAAACCAACGCCAAAAAATAATAGCCAATGGAACAGCAATGTTCCTGATAGGAGTTCACGCAACAATAAGCACAGTGTAGGAGTAAGTAAGTTCGTACAGGCCGGGTGACTAGCCCTGGTGTCAGAATTTTTAGTTTTTAAGCCGCCTGAAGGCCTCTAACATGGCTTGACGGTTAAAACAACCGGGTCCTACAATTTAAAGTGTCATCCGAGCCACGGCAGCACTCAGTTGTAAATACCACCCGCGGTCACCCATCCGAAGACTGACCGTGCTGAACGTTGCTTAACTTCGATGATCGCTAACGAACACCTAGCTAAACTACGCTAAGAGCGCTAAATCTGTAGGAGTGTAAAACTCTCGTCACACAGAGGCGGGAAGTGCGGGAAAGCAATCGCGATTCGGGACGGGAATTTTTATAAATGTATTCGAATTTGTTTGCAATCTGACTCATAACAAGCGGGCGCGGTCCTTTGCACTGGACCGCTATCGGATCGCTTTCTCGCGGCTCCGGTCTCTGTGTGACCCGAGTTTAAGAGTCACACTGAGAATTAAATGCTGTGCTTTGTGCCATAATTTTTTGTAAATCGAACACCCCACGCTTTTTTCACAATAGTATTAATATTTTTCGTTCTTTATTATTTTCTGCCTATATTGAAAATTATTTTTCGCTTTTTAGTGAAAAGCCACCGAATGAAAGGTATCTGAGTCAATTAACGCCCACCTAACATAAAAGTATTTTTTTTTAATAGGTACTTAGAAAAATGATTTACGTAAATGCATTGTCATCGGTCTTTGATACGAGTAGGTGTGCAAAGTTGAAAGAAAATCTGATCACTCAAAGAGGGCAAAATCGAGCTCAAAGGCAAAAGTTGGTTACAAGCAAACAAACATACAGGTGAAACTAATAAAATCGTGTTAAAAAATGGAAACCCTTTTTGAAATTGCCAATATTTACTGGTGATAAATAAGTCATGTTTACACATGAAGAAAACACAATCCACGGCAAAAAGAGTCATTTTTAACCCCCATAATCTGATGAAATCCAGTTGCACCATATTTTCGAACCCAAATGAACCTTCATATAAAGTGGCCTATGAACTTGTAGGGTGACCCTACGTTGATGAGGAATGACTTAATTTTCTTTACAATTTTATCCAAAGTAAATATTTGGTTGGTAACATTTCAAAATATCCTATTTCTTATCTTTGTTCTAATCTTGCCCTCTAATTAACCAAAAGAAAGAAAATATACTCGTACTCATTATAATAAGATGTCCCCTAATCTCTCTCTCTTCCTGGCTATGAATCCCACATGGTGATGGGGTCAGCTTTCCTCACTTTTCTCCTCCACTTCGCTCGATCTTCGACATCGTCTTCGGAAACACTGCACTCTCTCATGTCCCTCAGCACTACATCCCTCCATCTTGTCTTCGGTCTGCCTCTGGTTCTTCGACCTGGGATAAAAAGTTGCAGAGCCAAGTTGCCTACGTAGTCCGGTGGTCTTCTCTTAACGTGGCCATACCATCTCAGCCTACTCTCCTGCATCTTGTCGGCAATGTCTCGTACGCCCAGACTGCCTCGCACGTACTCGTTGAGGATTTTGTCGAGTCTGGTGACGCCGCACATCCACCTCAGCATCTTCATTTCGGCAACTTGGATGGTATGAACGTTTCTTTGAGTAGCAGCCCATGTTTAACTGCCGTACAAGAGAACTGGTATATAATAAGATGTCCCCTAATATTTATATTATTTATTTATTAATGAACAAGTCTATTATAATGTCTGAACGTCTGTATGTACAAGTAGCGGCACGTAAGTCTAGCGCTGAGGGTACTGTGGAGGGGATGGCTGCGCATGTTGACCGCCATACTAAACTCATGCGCAGCCACCCCCTCCACACATCTCTCAGCGCTAGACTTATATGCCGCGACCTGTATTTTTTTTCATAGTCATAGTCATATATCTTTATCTTTATTTTGTGTATGTTCATCGAATAAATATTTAGTGTATTTCCGCTCTGTCGTAGTCATATAAGTTAAGGGTACCATTCAAAATCCAAATTAAATCACAAACAAAATTAGTAATTAATCATCAAACTGTATCATGTATATAGTCGAACCATGATACAGTTTGATGATTAATTACTAATTTTGTTTGTGATTTAATTTGGATTTTGAATGGTACCCTTAACTTATATGACTACGACAGAGCGGAAATACACTAAATATTTATTCAAAACAAGAATTTGAAGATGAACTTCCGCAAAGTAACGCCTGATTCAATAAACTATGTTCATCGATTTTTTCACCAATTGTGAACGGATATAAAAAAACTGACCTTGTTTGGTAGATCAAACGTTAAGAGTAGTTCAATTAAAACTATCATAATCGATTGAGCCGTTTTTAAATAATTGGGTTGGCGGTTGTGACACGAACGCGGAAATGACTAATCTTCAGAGACTGAAGATTAGTCATTTCAGTCTTCGTTTGGGGAAAAATTGTTATAGTTTCTTTGAATCGGTAAATTTTAGTGATGGTCACCCTATTCCCATCACACAGTGACCATTCTCCTCGGGAGAGCGAGCGATAAATTTGACAATTTATACACTTCCCAGACAGGGTAATTTAATAAAGTTGGGTTACCAGCTCAGGAGGTGCCCTATGCTATACAATCTCAGCGAATTGGGAACGCTTCTCAAAAACTATCTTAATAAATTCAAAAATCGATTAAACTAGGCAATTGATCGATTTCATTAGGTGTAGTTTCATATCTTTTATATTCTCAAAACAAAAACATGTAGAGACTTATCGCATAGAAACGGCTGAAGTGAGGGCCTTTCTCTTCGTTGAATTTCTGAGATCATAGTCGTCAAAATAATCAAAATTAACAGAAACGTAATGAATTTGTTCTAGCTTATCTACGAGTAGATAACAGATATTTACAGCTCTAATTCTACCTCGTGCCGTAGCAAAGAAACGCATATAATTTTCATAGTGTTTCGATCGAGTGAGTACGAAATTCGACATAAAGTTCCGATTTCAGATCATTTATTGGTTATACATATAAATATACATAACATGTCAACACAGGGCAAGTCCGTTTACAAAGTTTAAGTTAAAATTTGAACACACACATCTCGACCCACGCTTACATTATCCATGCTCATTATAACTGCGTATCCAATTGCTGGTGCGTTCAACATAATTTCTAATCTCTGTAATAAAATTATAACATGAATAAATCGCTTTCCGTTGCCTTTCATGACTCGCACCAGCAGCCATTAGTAAGTTTGTTTAGGTTCGCCCTCGTAACCAAGGGTCTGAACTAAATTTAATTTTGTATAATTCTACTAAAAACGTTATAAAAACACGCCACTTGTAACTGAACGTACAAATGGAAAAGATTTTACCCAGAATGTTCTAGAACGTTCCAGAACTTTCTACAGTGCAGCCCAGAGAGTCCCACAATGTTTTTAAATGGCTTAATTCTATTTTAAGAAAGGCGAAGGAATTGCTTATTACGTTTTTCTTTGCGAAGTTTCTTTTGTTAGCTCGGCGTCCTCGGTTGGGATGTTAATTAAAATTTTGATGTTTTATTTCACGCTGCATTAAGCGTTGCGTTTTATTGAGCCAGTCTTTTTTTTATTAAAGGCTGGATTAAACGAGTTTTGTAGCTATAACTAGGTCCATATTTGAGACGTGGACCTGTGGTCTGCTAAAATAAATAATATATTTCTTTTCGGTTAATATCCGACGCTAAAAGAAGTGTAATTGTTGGAAGTTTCACGTTTGTGTCTATGTTTCTTAAATTATACCGATTTTGATGCAATGTGTGTAATTCATATGGTTTTGAGCCATATTGAAACGAAATATTTTACCATTTTTTATGTTTGAAAGATGGAAAGTAATATAAGCTACTTGTTATCCCAAATAAATAAAAAGTTCCTAAGGATAGCACAATAATCAAAGTATGACGCGGGCGAAGCCACGGGCAAAAACTAGTCTTACCTTTATAAAGTTATTTTTTAGGTATGTGTAAGTCATTGGTCTACGAGTTTAAGACTAGAAGCTGTATATTGGCCAGGATATAGTTTGGACACGTAGGTATGAGATATTGTTATAAAAAAGTGATACAAGCAAACTTGCGCGTTGCCAAGTGGGCCGCTCTTGAAGCCAAGTTTGCAACATCTGATGTTGAGCAGAAGTTTGGTAGATTTCGTATTGTTGTCCAAAATTATTAAATATAAAATATCGCATAAAAATAGATAGCCGTGGTGGTCTAGTGGTAGTAACACCCGCCCTGCAATAGTGAGGTCGTAGGTTCAAATCTCGATAACGTGCCAATGAGTTTCTTTGGATCTCACTTAAGGCATTTCACACCACTGGCTTTTCGGTGAAGGAAAACGTCGTGATGCAACCTGCCTATATCCGTAGAAGAAATTCGGTGGCGTCCGTGAATCCACTAACCCGCACTGGGCCAGCGTGGTGGATATGGCCCAATTACCCTTCGTGGGTAGGTCTACGTGCTGCAGTGGAATATTAAAAAGGCTGGTACAGAACACTATAAAAAAACAATCAGTACTTGTTGACTTAAGTTCTTGTAAACTGTAGATAGACAACTTATATTCATAAACAACTATTTCAATCAATAACAGTAATTGCACCCTGTTGCTAAATAAAATCAGCTGATTAATATGAAAAGTTCACTAACGGCAATACTATATGGTAATATTTAAAAAAAACGTATAGAACAGCTGATTTTGCTTTTCGATTTAAGAGTTGCTTTCTTAGTAAAACTTTCGCCCCGTTCTAAGTTTAATCGTATTTTGTTTTAAAAATCAAGCTTACCAAAAAACACTGCTTAAAACTGAAATCTCCCCTTTCGACGATGCAACTGAGTATTTTTTAACCTCAAGTCAACACGTAATCCCCTACTGTTCCGAAATAAAACAGCCGAGTTGCCCCAAATGATAATGTCCATGTTATGTAAGAACATAACGTTGAATAACACGAGGTTAATATGAGTACCTTCACGGATTTTATGGTTGCCATTTGCGAAATCATTTGTAACAAGAGAGTTGGATATTTGATTTAGAAATAATTATGGCTAAAAGTTTTCAATATGTGGTACTAAAATAAAATTAATCACTACTAAACTTGTATAAAACAAAGTCGCTTCCGCTGTCCCCATGCCCCCATATATGCTTATATCTTTAAAACTACACAACGGATTTTGATGCGTTTTTTTTTAAATAGATAGTGTTTCAAGAGGAAGGTTTAGATGTGTAATAAACCTGTGCGAAGCCAGGGCGGGTCGCTAGTTAGAAAAAAATGAAACTAAATGAGTAATTTTGTCGTGTCTGGCCTGTTTTGCAGAATCTTATTTGTACTGCGTCTAGAAGTTAGTTGTTTTTATGTAATACTAACGACCCGCCCCGACTTTGCACAGGTGTATTATACATAAAAACCTTTCTCTTGAATCACCCCATCTACGAAAAAACCGCATCAAAATCCGTTGCGTAGTTTTAAAGATATTATAAGCATACATGGGGACAGACAGCGGGAAGCGACTTTGTTTTATGCTATGTAGTGATAGTGATGGTAGTAAAAACTAAATAATCACTTTTTTTTTTGTAATTATTTTATAAACAGAAATTGTAGGTAATTTTCTAACATCTAAGTTTTCCACGTACCGGCAAGCGCAGCGTAGGACGTCCACCCACAAAGTGAACGGATGACCTCATTATTAAGACCGCAGATTCGCGCTGAATGCAACCTGGTCTTATTATAGATCTTTAGAGGAGGTCTATGTTCAGCAGTGGACGTCCTATGGCTAAAACGATGATGTTTTCTACAATGTCTTCCCAAGTTGTTTATTTCCTATACCTATTACAAAATTAGTCTACCTCATAAATTTAAAACTCCCATTTCCGAAGCAGCAAATTTTATTTATCACACACCGAAAACAAAATTCCTGTGTTCTTTATGATAAATTCAAAAACAACAGTATTTTAAAACTTCCAAACTGATCCCCAGAAGTGTGTTCGGTCATAAGTTGTATCTGCACTGGGCATACCGCACACCGCAGAAAATTCTGGCAGTAGCTAACTTTAACACAATTTGTAATATTATATATGAAAAATTAGCTTTTGCCAGCTCTTTTACCCATGTAATATTTAACCTTTTAAATTTCCGAGATAAAAAGATAGTATTATGTATAACACCGTTAAACCCATGCAAAAAATCCGATCCTTCTCTAGCTGCGTAAAAACAGAATAAACTAACCTACAAACACACTTTCGGATTTATAATGTTAGTAAGCATAACATTTCAACGAAATTATCAAGGTTCGACTAACTTAGATTGCAACTACACGTAACGCCAATAATTACGCAACAGTTTACTTATAGAATGCAACAAATCGCCTATAGGTACATAATCGCTTAATTATACAACAATGCTGCCTGCATCGTAAATATTCTATTTTTCGGCATAATATGGGCTCATGGCTCATGCAAATAACTCACAGGAAAGATAAACTAAAGAAAGTCGATAGATCTCTGTGTCGTCCGTATAGATTTTCAATTAAACATTTTTACCTAGATCTTGCCGCAATGACATTTTGAATCCAATTCACTTTCTGCCAATGGAACGGGAAGTTTATGTAATGTCTGATATTACACATTCACAGCCGTATTTCACATTTTATGCTACAATAATATTATTATTATTATGTACTACGGGACTAATCACGAATAACATACGAAACGTTGTTTGTGTAAAGTGAAACACTTTAAAGTGAAAAGGTTTTGGAATAAATACTATACGAACAGTTGGTTTTAAAGTGATATTTGGCCAAAAAATGTTTGTGATACATTAGGGAACCGCAAAATTAATGCCTTTTGCGAAAACACTCCGTGTTGGATCATCTAACGCAAATCGTAATGCTTGATAAATTTACCATTTTTGCGTTTAGGGTAAATTTACATTAGACTCATTGTTGTACTCACGTTGATCCAAAAGCTTTTTCAACTTTTTCTCATGGCTTTGACTACAAGTCAAAAGTCCGCGATGCTTGTTGATATGTGATCCGGTCATACAACTCAAAATCTTCTCGAGATAACGCAACACTGCATTCCGTATGCACTTGATATAAATCACAGTTCTCTTTGTCTAGATTGTAGTGACAATTACGTATCAATTGTTTTAGCAAGCGGACACTAGCATTCTTTAGAATTTTTCTAGAACGTGGAATATCACTACGTGGTTTTATTCGAACACATGTAGTTATTAAGTCCCAATCACGACATTTCGTTAAAAATTAATATCATCACTCGTTTCTTTCTGAGAAATTCTAGATGACGAAGTTTATTTGACAACCTCTGGCCCGTAACGGTTAACAAATGTTGTTTTTAAACTTTCGCGATTTGAACACATTATTATTATATACTACGCGACTAATAGCGCATTAAAAATTACGACTTGCATCGATCGTGGTCACGGGTAGACTGGAATGTAAAACAGCAGGCTCCGCCAATTCAACTTGAACTTGAAAAATTGTTACCACTACACACCACACTGACGGTATTTAATAATGTCTTGCTATCTACACTACGCGATTTACACTTATTGACAACAGGATTCCACAACGCCGATAACTTAAATCCATCCTCCCGGTTAAAATTGTTATGTTTTTTATTTCCACCGCTTCACGAACTATTCTTGAAAAATAATGTTGATCCGTGGAGAGTAATTTTGAGTCGTGGAACTCGATCCAATGATCAGTACCTCCGTCAAGCAAATGCTCAGCTATAAGTAGCAGACTTCTGTATCTGGCGGTATTTGACTGCCGCGATGTGTTCTTTGATCCGTTCAGCATTAGTACTCTTCGTTTGACCTATGTAGGAACTACCGTAGCTGCAATCCACCTTATATACTCAGGACTCTGAAACGGAAAGACATCCTTCGACGTTCTGACTTGGCCCAGTGGCGATTAGTCCCGTAGTATACATAAAATAATAATGTGTTCAAATCGCGAAAGTTTAAAAACAACATTTGTTAACCGCTACGATAATATTGATGATTTTTTTTAATCAACATCTGTAACTGACTACATTCTCTAGAAATTTCTGCCAAGCATAAGTTCAACTTAATAGGGTTGTCTGAACAGTGGCTGAACATTGTAAAATGAATTTTGTTGTTCCTTTTCCCAGCGGAGTTTTATCAAGTTCGTGGATTACTGACGTCCCGTTTTAAGGAAGTTTTTTATGGGGTATTATTGAATGGAAGGCTGTTGTTAAAAAATACGGTAAAACGTAAAAAAAAAAAAATTTTTTTTACTGGTTATGGTTGCTTACCTGTACGTTTATTTATTTATTTCGTATTTAGATTTGATTGTGAAGGAACATCAGAAACTTTTTTGATAAAGCTAAGTTAGTGGTAAGTAGGCCTATGTCCTACAGGGGACTATTTAAAATAAGCTGATACAATCACACTAGTAAGCATAATAATAGCTCTGCATATTTTCGAGATCTACATAAACCCACACACACACAGACACAGACACACACACACACACACACACCAAATATCCCGCATACATTATGAGCAAATCGGAATGCTTAAAATTTTAAAGTTGATATTGCCTTATTCATAAACAAAACAATAATCGGACAAGTACGAGTCAGACTCGCGAACGGAGGGTTCCGTACTGTATGGGATATTATTTTAAATATTTATTTTATTTTAATTTGATTATTGAAGGGAATATAAAACTAAACATTCTGTGAAAATTTTAAGCATCTACCTGGTACCATTATTATTATAGAACGAAAAACGTCTAAAAATTCAGGTTTGTTGCATGCCCTTAAACATTTATTTTATTTAGTTTTTAGTATTTGTTGTTATAGCGGCAATGTGATGTATTTTACATCATCTGTGAAAATTTCAGCTGCCTAGCTATCATGGTTCATGTGATACAGCCCGGTGACAGATAGACAGACATACGGACAGACGGACATCGAAGTCTTAGTAATAGGGTCCCGTTTTTCCGTTTGGGTACGGAACCCTAAAAATTGACTCATGCAGTCAAATAAAAGAGACAGAAGACATATTATGTAAGACTAAGTTTTGACTCGGTTTTGTCCGCGTAACCTTTTGACATTTTTGCTATCTCACAGGGATCTTTCATTTTTTCGGAATAATCTATTCTAAAATCTATGCAATTTTCCAATGTTTGAACTATAATCATGCCAAAAATCACGTCAACCCATTGTTCTATTTTTGCGTAAAAAGTAACATACCAACGAAATTGTCTTCGAATCCCGAATAAATAGGTATATTCTAGGTAAGCGTGCTACACCCTAGACCGCATATCTGCTCAACATTAGGCAGTATGTAGCCAAACGCAAACCAACAGAATAAAAAAAACAAGCAAAAAAACACAAATATAGACTCATAAAATTAGTAAGTACTTAAATAAGGATAGATATAGCATGTCAAGTGTTATACTAGGTAGTAATTAATTAGGCAATCAATTCTCCCGACGTCTCGGTATCTCCGTGTTTTGCCATCACAACGGGGGCAAAAAGCAAACAAATCAAAATTAATAGGTGCCAAACAAAGGGCACCGTCACAAATCATTGCCGCAAAACGCCATAGGGTTCAGAAGGATATGGAGAGGATTTGAGTACGCCAACTTAGAACAAACCAAGAGATAAAAGTAATACTCTTGTCAGTGGAACAGCTTCTACTTTTCGCGCTCCTCTGCCAGTGTTTTCACCTCTCTGTATGATATGACATCTACTTTGATTTAATTTTGATTGGATTTAAAAATACTCTCCACGGTCTTCCCTTCCCTCTATTTCTTTCTATTATACCTTTCACTTTTTTTTTACTGGGCAAGTGCCTTTATTAACTACCACTAAATACAAGACTTATATAATCTAAATCTACACAAACTACTAATACATAACAAGCAATTAGATCATCCAGAGACCCTTGAAGGTCTAAAGATAATTCAAATGCTCACACGTGCCTTTCACTAACATTTGTCAAAGATAGGGTTGATAAAGTAGTAACGTAGCTGGTAAGCTACGATTCATTATCACATTCAGATCGCGCCCACTTCACACTTCCACGTTTTTTACCGATTTTCAAAAAGGAGGAGTTACTATGTTATATTTTCGCCAATTGAGAATCGATTTGAAAGGTAGTCCCATTTAAATTTTATCGAAATCGGCTAAGCCGTTTTTGATAAATAATCAATAATGTATATGAATGTCACATCCATTCGTGCAAACTATTCGATTTCTGTACCCGGTGGAAGTGGGCGTGCGTGCTATTTCTTGCGAAAAATAATTATCCTGTTCCGTGATTAATATGTACATATTGACATTCACAATGATATACATTCTCGTAATTTATCAGCCGTAACGACTACAGTTTTGACCACATTCGGCGGTTCTTTTCAAGCTGAATAGTGCTAGTACCCGCAAGCGCAGCGTAGGACGTCCTGGATGATGATCTCATTTACACCCTTCGAGCAAATATCTACAGAGTCACAATCATGCAAAAAAGTGTCCGATGTAAAACTCTGCCCAAGTTATGCAGTGGGCAGGCTTTTTAATTAGTCGTAAGGCGCTTGCAAGCCGACTACAACGCCGCACGATGCCAAAGTGCTCGGTTACAAGCACTAATTAGGTGACATAACGTCGAGATTCGAAAAAAACGGGTCATTTGTGAATTATTTAACGTAAATATCTAAGTCGGTATGTATGACGGCGCTCGGACATTTTATTTACTACTTTCACTTAGGGAATGTGGCTCTGTAGATATTTGCTCGAAGTTTAAACCAGGATTGCGCTGGATGCAAGCCGTTACCATTAGGTCTTATTGGAGATCCATAGGGGAGGCCTATATCCCGTAGTGGACGTCCAACGGCTGAAATGACGACGACGAGTGCTAGTGCGCGGACCCGTTACATAAAGATAATAAATCAGCAAAAATTATGTTAGTTTCCACAATATTATTATACAATTGTAACTACATTTGAATAATAAATTATATGAAATGTACTGTTTAAAACGATATTGTGTGTATCAAGACGGTCGGATATAAATTATAGCAATTAATAATTGGGCGACCCCTTGCAGGCCCACATCAATAGACGCAAACAAACGATGAATTAGTTTTTGTTGTTCAAACTACTGCTACCGATATTAATTGCTAGGAACCTCTCCGTGGACGTTTAAATCGCTGTAACTATTATCAAAATATGCATGAATTGTAAATTACAATGATATTATAATGAAAATCAATAAATAAATGTAGTTTAAAAAAACTATAAAACACTCTCATAAGACATTGATACATAATCTTGGTCAAAGTTCATTACAAAACTTTTCTAAGAAATCCACAAACAAAACCAAAACAAAATCTATGATACGATTTTCCATCATTAAGTTCCCGTTCATACTCGTATCTTCAGGCTACATCATCAGATGAGTTCGACAGTACCATATTATTGTATTGTCATCAGAACTACATCCAGCTGCCAATTTTCATTACGCTACGACTTGGAAGATGGTTAAATTAGTTACCTTAGATTCCATTACATAGTTACATACAGGTCGACCTAGTAAAAGCGTGTTAATAACTAAACGTATATAAAATTTAATGTCTGAATACCATAGAAGGTAAAGTCTATAGAACAGTAGGTAAAATACATTAATTATAATTAATTTTCAAAAAATCATACCACCGACTTCCACCATGTACAGAATTCAAATAGTTTGTACGAATCTAAGTGAGATCCATTGATCTCACTTAGATTCGTACAAACTAATAAGTACATTTACTTACATTATTGTTGATTACGACGGGCATAGTACCTCTTCCTTTTTGGAAGTCGGTAAAACACTGGTGTGCTCATAGTGAAAAGCCATGACGGTTGTGAATCTCCAACCCACACTAGGCTAGCGTAGTAGGTAATTTGTACAAAAATGGCACCATTATCTAACATCGATAAGCCTATGTTCAGACGTGAGCTCTCAAAAAGTTGTTACTGTTCGGTTCGTGGAAAAATCAAAATTGAAACTATTTTACGGAAATCATGAATAAATGTTTTCTGTAATTTTTTTGTAAAAAAATATTATTCAATGTATCGATTCACGATATATTGTGAATTTACAATAATTATATACATTTCATTTATTTAAAGATTTTTTTTTACAAAATTTCTAATTCGTAATGATAATACATGCTTAATCGAAATAGGTTTAAATGAATGCAAAAGAAAATCGTAAATGGTAATTATGGTACAAAATATTTCTGAATAATCGGCCAAGAGCGAGTCTTACTCACGCAAGGACGGTTCCGTATGGAAGTAGAACTGTATGTTAATAAATAAAATAAATAAAAAAATAAAAAAATAAAAATAAAAAAGCCTTTAATTTCTCATCTCATCATTAAATACATTGGATTGTCATTACTATAATTGTTAGAATAATATGTACAGTAAATGTTAAAAAATAATCATCATTTAAAGTTTAAATTAGATAGGTACATTGCAGAATCGAATTTCATTGTCATTAATTATAATATTTAATTTAAAACAGTCATTAGTAAAATAGTTACTTACATTCACTATTACAATTACTACAATTTAACCTTACTAATTACTATTACTAAAATGTCAATTAAAAATGTCAATTAAAATTACAATTTACTATGATTTTTGTCCATTTGTTGATAGATTATAGTATTATTTATATAAGTTAGTTAGTTTGTGATGAGAACCCCTGGTGGGTATAGGCCTCCTCTAGAGCTTTCCACTCATCCCTATCTTTTGCTGTATTCATCCAGGTTATTCCTGCCAGTTTGCTGATGCCATCCGCCCATCTTGCCACCGGTCTGCCTCTTTTTCTTTTTCCACTTGGTCCGCGCCATTTGGTTATGGTATAGGTCCATCTGTGATCTTGCAGTCTGGCTAGGTGGCCTGCCCACTGCCATTTTAATTTTAGTGCGTGCTGTAAGAAGTCAATAACTTTCGTCTCTTCTCTTATATCTGTGGCACGGATTCTATTGTGTAGTTTCAGTCTCATCATGCTTCTCTCCATGGCTCGCTGGCATGTTCTTATTTTTTGTTGTATATTTTCGGTAAATACCCAGGTTTGCGCCCCATATGTGAGACATGGTAGTAGACAGGAATCCATAGCTACTTTTTTTAGTCTTATTGGAATATTGCTTTTGAAAACTTCTTTTAAGGACCAGTATCGATTCCATGTTCTACTTATGCGTCTGTCAACTTCTTGTTTGTTATTATCTTGGTTGAAAGATATTTGTTTGCCTAGGTATATGTATGATTCGACATACTCTAAGGCTATACCGTCTAGGTATATTGGCTGTGGGTTAGGTAGATTTGACATCAGTTTAGTTTTTTCGAGATTCATTTCTAGTCCTACCTGCTTACTAGCAGCATTAAGAGTTTCCATCATTTCTTGCATATTTTGTTGGTTGTCAGAGAACAAAATTATGTCATCTGCAAATCTTAGATGAGTGAGCTTGTTATTGTCTATTTTAATGCCATAATCAATCCATTTCAAACTCTTGAAGATAAGCTCAAGTATAGCTATAAAAAGTTTCGCTGAGAGGGGATCGCCTTGTCTTAGGCCAGTATTAATTTTTATCATCGGCCCTAGTGTCTCAAGTTTTAATCTACTTGTGCTTCTCTCATAAATGTTTTTCAGTATCTCAATGTATGTCTTGTGTACATTGTTTTCTTGGAGTGCTTTCCATAATGACCTGTGCGACACAGTGTCGAAAGCTTTTTTGTAGTCAATAAATGCTATATAAAGTTTACCTCCAAACTCTTTATACTTTTCTATTATTTGTTCGACTGTATGGATGTGATCTACTGTGGAGAAGCTTCTACGAAAGCCAGCTTGTTCTTTAGGTTGGTTTGAATCTATTTGATCTGATATTCTGGTCAGGAGGCATGATGAGAAAAGTTTGTAGAGGCTACTGAGTAAGCTTATTGGTCTATAATTTTTAATATCTTGAGGGTTGCCTTTTTTATATAATAAGGTAATATGGGATTCTGTCCACTGTTGTGGGATGGTTCTTGAGGCGAGTATTTGATTGAACAAGTAGCATAGAGGGGCAGCTACTGATTGTTTTACCATCTTTAATGCTTCGTTAGGGATGTTGTCTGGTCCAGAGCTTTTCTCTAATTTGATTTTCTCTATGTGTTTAATAATTTCACTTATCTTCCATAGTTCTACTGGTTCGTTGTCATAGTTGTTATGGCCAGCTGTCTCACTGAGGTTTTCAACGCCAGGATTATGTTTTTCGTATAGGTCTCTGTAAAAGGCTGTGGCTTCTGACAGTATGCTGGGCCTAACAGTCAATTCTCCACCATTTTTCTTTTGTAGTGTTGTGATCCAAGCTTTACTCGATGTGAGTTCTTTAAATGCTCTTTTTATGCTACCTTTCTCTCTCAGATTTTTTTCAAATATTTGTTGTCTGTGATTTCTAAGGTCTCCTCTAATTTTTCTGTAAATTGTTTTGTATAGTACACTTAGTTCTTTTTTAGTTTCCCTTGTCTTAGGTTTGATTCCTTGTAGGTAGGAGCGTCGTTGAAGTAGTTGTTTTGTGTTCTCTGTTATTATACTGTTTTGTGAGCTATTCTTCTTAGATACCTGTCTTGCTGCTGTTAGACCATCTTTTAAGAGTTTTTCCAGTTTATTATAGTATTTTTGAACTGAGTCTTCTGGTTCTGGTTTCAGGTTACCAATATTTTTCTCAATATAGTCTCTATACTCGTTCGCTTCTTCATAATGTTTTAGTGAGCACTTCCAACTTGTGAAATGTCTCCTACTTTTCTTTTGTTTTGTTAGACATATAGTGGCTCTCACTAATTTGTGATCTGAAGGAAAACTATTCCTATGTAGAAACTCAATATTGAGAAACATAGATGGGTGAGTAGTCAGGAAGAAGTCTATCTCGTTATGTGTGTTTTGATCAGGTGATATCCATGTCCAACGGTCTTTAGGTGTGATTTTGAAGAAAGTATTCATTACTGACAATTTGTGTTCGTTGGCATATTCAATGAGGCGGGCTCCTCTTTTATTCTGGTCGCCAGTTCCATATTTGCCTATCAATTTATTGCAGTCGGATCTTGGTGTGCCAATTTTTGAGTTGTAATCGCCCATAATAATCACATTTCTCCCAGTAATTTGTTGTGCATGTGTTATCTGATTAAAGAATACTTCTACATCTTGATCGTTTGCTTCACTTGTCGGAGCATATACTTGGATTAATGAGAGTAAATCATTGTTAACTTTTATTTGAAGAATTGCAACTCTGTCAGAGATTCCTTTAAAAGCATGTATGAGATTTTTGTGTTCCTTTTTAACTATGAATCCAACTCCATTTTGTCCCTTTTTTTCACCTGTATAGAACATTATGAAGTCTTTCATTTCTTCAATGGCATACCCTTGTCTTTTAACCTCACAGAGACCAATAATGTCATATTTTATATTTTCTAATGCATAGCTTAGTTCAAGTAGTCTTTCTGGAGTGGCTAATGATCTAACGTTGTAGGTTCCTATGAACCACTTGTTGCTTTGTTTGGAGATGTGGTTTTTACTGCGCTCTAGAGGGTTTTGGTCATACTCTCCCGCAGTGACCAGCTGTGGTGGGAGAGTGAGAGGGGTCTCATCTGCTAATTGCTAATCGGTGTAATTTTTATTCATATTTTTAGTTGTCGAGAGTGTGTCTGTTGGTTGTCTTGTCATGTAGTCGCTGATTGAAGTTTTGTTCTTCTTGTGAGAGTTTTGGGTATAATGTGCATATTCGGTGTTATGATTGTTTGATGTTTTATTGGAAGCTTGAGGAGAACAGGATGGTGCCCTATTTCTTTTTGTGTTCCTTGATTCTGAAGAGTTGTTTTTGTGGATCTTCTTATTCAATGACTCATGCAGGTTATGGTTTTCATTTTGGCTACTGTATTCTTTTTGATTGCTTGACTTTTCTCTTGAGTCCAGGAAAACTAATTTATCATATTTTATAACAACTCTTCTTCCTTTCTCTCTTTCTATCAGAGCTTGCTTTTGAAGTTCTTTGCGTTTTTCGAGAACTTTTTGTGGGAAATCTTCCATCACATACACAGTAGAGTCTTTGAGCTTACTTTTATTTTTCAAAACTAATATCTTTTTGCCCAAGGTAGTCAATGTTAATATTATAGGTCTGGTTCTTTCACTTTTCTTACCTTTTCTGTATACACTTTCAATTTCCCACTTTTCACAGCCTATTTCTAGTTTTTCATTAATTAAGGTTAGTACAATGTTTTCGAGTTCTTGATAGGACTTTTCGGTTTCACTCACTCCGAAAAATACTAGATTTCGTTTTCTAAGTTGCTTGTCATAGTTATCGATTATATGTTCCTGTTCATTTATTTTTTGTTTCATCCAAGTATGTTCAGACAGTAATTTAGAAAACTTCTCGTCCACATGTTTGTTTACGTTTGTTATTATTTCTTCGCTCAGGTTTTTCATGCTTTTTTCTTGATTTTCGATGTTTATTTGTATTTTCTGCATCATACTCTTCAATTCCTCCATGATTTTATTTGTTGTTAAAAGCAATTCTTAATATTCTTAGTAATAAAATTTCAGTTTTGTTTGTTTTGGTTAGATTTTATAAATCTCTGACAGTAGATTGACCTTTTGACGTTGACATCTGCAATTGCGGTGAAGTGCTATCATGGATGTATTACGTTTGGGTAAAAAATCCTTGGGTGCTATAGACAATTTGTATAGTTCTGTTTCCGGTTGTTAGATTCTGCCAACATAGTATAATTTCTGTCAATGCTTTTGTTTCCGCTGTTAAGTAGTTACTAAACAAGCAAATGCGAAGATGCGAACTATGTCTGTCTTTGTCTCACATATGTAAAGCTTCAATGTCTTCAATCGACTGTTCAAAACCTGGAACGCTGCGTTGGACGGAATGAATCGGCAGATTATTGCTGAATTGTTTGATGTCTTATGATAATTTATAGTTGAAACTTGCACTGTTTTTTGATTTTGAAGGCTTTTTATAACTAGTGCAAGGATGCTACACGGAATGTACCACTTTCATTCCCTGTGCTAATGATTTACTTTGATGCTGTCCTCTTTGCTGAAGTATTTATTCGTTCATCATAGATCTCACGTAGTATTAGTCATATTTTAATAATTGTCATTGTATTCTACTTGTTATTAATTACTTGATGTATGCAAGATTGATTTGATAAGGCTTTAATTATTTAGAAAATTGTTTGAATCGGCATAAAAATGGCCGTTACGCTAGCACTTTTAGTCTTTCACATGATTCACTGAGTCTTTTTCTATTTTTATCACTATGATCACTGGGTCTTTTTATACATTGGATTCACATAGTATTTTTGCGCGAATATTAACTTTTTTACGATATTTTATAATTAATTTTGAAATTAAATCACAGACTCGATGTTGTTCTCTCGACGGTGTTGCCACCTCTCTGTACTGTATGTTAATACATTTTATTTTTAATTTAATAATTTATTTCTGACGAGAACGAACACCTGAATATTCTGTTAATATTTCAAACATCTACCTGTGACCGTTATTAATATCAAGCGAAAAACGGCTAAAAAATCTGGTTTGTTGTATGGGAGCCCCCCTTAAATATTCATTTTTTTCTGCGTTTTTTAGCATGTGTTGTGATAGCGGCAATATAAATAGTCAATAATAGTAATCTGTGAAATTCAACGTTATAGGTATCACGGTTCATGAGATATAGCCTGGTGACAGACAGACTGACGAACAGACGGACATCGGAGTCAGTAATAAGGTCCCGTTTTTACCCTTTGGGCACATTCCTTTGGGAACCCTAAAAACTGAGAAGCTTCTCATTATTTTTTTTGCGATTAGAACGCCTACTAAAAACGCTCACTAACGCTACAACCAAGATATTCGAGCCGTTTTCCTGTTGTGATGCTCCCTGTTAACACAGAACGTGATATTTTCCCTTTAGAGATGTTTTTTGTTCGCAAATTGATGCAATCACTTAGATCTATTGTATATTTTTGGAAAATTGTTTTGTGCAGGGTGCTTTTTTGGGGATTTGAACATTTTGTCATGTTTTCAAGTACTGTACTGTAACGGCCATTTTATAGTCCACTAGTGAACATAAATAATGCTCTCTATGATATGTCACTTAAGTACCAATTTTCTAACACAAACTTTGATTTTTTTTTCTTTAAATTTTGTATTTTTAAAATAGATAGTTATGGTTCTTTTTTTAAAGTGCCTTTATTAACAACAACAAAATATAATACTACTTTATATGCCACAGATCTTTGAAGGTCTAAAGTTAATCCAAATGCCATCCACTGCCAGTTGGCAGCGTGCCCAGCATGCTGGCTGCATTGCCACGCTGAATGGCAATGCTTAAATATGTGTAAAGCCAAATAAACACCAGCATTTTGGTCATGCGTTGCGTCCACCAGACGCTCAGAAAGACTTTTGAAAACAAGATTAGCTCCCAGCCTTCACGGACCCAATGACTTTGATTAAACCCTTTAATCTTAAGGCTTTAATCCAAGGTTTAGGTCAGCGCATACAATCAAAACTGCGTTGACTTAAACCTTGGATTAAAGTTTTGGTTTTTTGATAGTTCTTGTTAACACTACCTATTTTTTCCACAAAAAGCAGTTTTCATAAACTTACAATGAAAATCTGGCTGTCTATGGTAAACCAAGAAAATTAGAAATCCGTGCGCTGTCCGATAACAAACATTTTAACGAAACAAAATTAGAGTTTTTTATTAAAGTTCAAATTATCTCAAAAAAAAAAACAGTTTTAATACAACCCCAGTAAAATAAATGTCACGATTATCGAAACTATGAAAAACACAGAAACAGTTGGCAAACTTGATCAAACTTTTTCTTATTAAAGTTTTTACCTCGTATCCTACGTTTGCTTAGTTTCTTATATGGCTTAGCCCAATATAAACGCTGGTGTTTTAGTTTTTATTCTAAAATACTATTTTTCAGATGTATTTAGATGACATTTTAATTGCCTCTCTGCGTAAATTGATTAGCTATAAAAAGATCCGTAAAGCAACCAAGATTACCGATATAGCTCAGCGAATTGGCAAGTTTAAATGGTAGTAAGTAGAGCACATAGTACGGATGACTGATGACTGAAAAAGTCGTTAAGTTTTACTAGCAAACGCAGAGTAGGACCTAAAAGGCGATCAGATGACTTCATGAAGATAGGATCGTGCTGGAGCCTCTTACAATTCTACTTATTAATCTATAGGAGAGGCGTATCTATGTCTAATATTAGACGTTCTCTGGCAGAGATGAAAACGAGCTCATAGTGCAGCATACATAAATTAGCTACCCATTGTACGAGTCGAGTACGAGTACATTTTTTTAGTCACAAAATATTGCTTCCTGCGATATAAATAGAGACGCCATAAAGTTTGATTCAGCCAATATGTAAACATGCATTTTACGATGGAAGTATAATTTTAACGTGACACCGTTTTCACAAGCTTTTATTTAACTTGCAACGCATGTACCTATGTATGTATGTAAGTTCGGGTGGAATCTTGCAAGTTAAATTTGAACAACTTCCCGGTTTTCGATTGAGCTAAAATTTTGCACGCATTTGCAAATCGCGTGAAAATGCAATAATATGGTACCACGCAGCTGATCTGATGATGGGGTCGGAAGGTGGCCATAGGAACTCCTGTTCTAAACAAGATAGACCCGTCGCCTCTCTATGACTGCATTTTTAGACAAGTGTAGTGTCAGTATAAAACAAAAAATTGAACATGCCACCATCCCGCTTAGCACCTATGCAAACACCGCTGTCTCCTATGCATTATCCCATTAATAAGCCGTACCACACAACGTAGCGAAATGATTTGGCAACCGCCCAACCGGCTACCTACACCGGATTTGCCATGTTATTATGAAAGCTAACTTTTATGGAATCTTGTTTTCTTCTGCCTTTTTCGGGAAGCTCCTCGGATGAGAATATCGTTATTATTATGTCTTGTGGTTGTGTAAGCTTTGTGGGGTGCGTGTAATAATAAATCGAAAAATAGAGGTTTCTTTTTCAGGGTAACTATATTATTAACTTGTGTATAAATTCTACCAATGAGTTCTTTGGAATTTATGTACGGAATTTCACACTTTTCAGTGAAGGAAAACATTGTGAGACAACCTGCGTACGTCCGTAGAATAAATTCGATGGTTTATGTGAATCCTATAACCCGCACTGGGCCAGCGCAGCGTGGTGGATATGGCCCTATCACCCCTCGTGGGTATGCCTACGTCCTGCAGTGGACTATTAAAAAGGCTGTCACAGTACAGTACAGCATACATTCTTGCGACTTTAGCTAATTTGCAGGATTTATTAAGAGGTATTCTATATAGGGTTCTAAATAAGTTGACTGCCTTGGTGGCCTAGTAGTAAGTGACGCGTAATACTGAGTCAAGGAGGCGTGGTGTCGATTCCCACCCAGGGCAAGCATTTTTGTGATGAACATACTCGTAGGTGTTTTTGCTCTATGTCAGGATGTTACTACGTTCTATATAAGTATGTATTTAAAAATATGTATAATGTACTTATATGCTTTGATTAGTTTGGGGTCAGACGGCGTGTGTAAGATGTGATATTTATTTGACTATTTTATAAATTAGCTTGCCCTATAATGAGCCGAAAGAGTACGATTAAGACCATCATTATGTACAAAAGTCACTATGAAAAAAAAACATAATATACATTTTAATCTCATAAATAAGTAACGTCATTATCAAAATATACAATATCAATCTAAAACAGATTTACGATTAAATTGAACACAGAATATATGCAGTAGAGATACTCAATTTTGAAATCGTATCTGCTATAGAGCTAAATATTCATTCCATGTCGCCATTCGTATAATAAACACTTCCAAAATACTGATTTGTTCATAAATTAGTTCTAAAGTCCATTGTGTACAGCACACCTGTACAGTAATCTAGTGTCGCTGAGTAACTTTATTTCCTCTATTCTACTGGTATAAACGAGTCGAGCGAGCGAAACGTGTCTGTTTTGAGTTGGATATTTATTTATGTCTGTCTTCATGTTAGTTTGTTAGATGAATGTTGCTTCTAGCGTAAAGGTCTTGCTTCGAACGATCTCGTAAAGTCAACACGTCCTGAAGATGCCTCGTTTAGAGGTGAAACATGTGTTAAATAGAGTGCAGTGCAGTGAAGATAAGGGTGCTATTTATCAATTGAGTGTTTCTTGTTATATTTATTTGTTCAGTTTTAAAAAAAATAATTACAATATATTTCTAATAGAGTACAGTGAAAATAAAAGTGAAATTAATGAATTAGCCATTTTTCTCTATTTTGTAATATTATTTAAAAAAATAAAATTCATTTTATAGTCGCAATTTTATTGTATTTAAATTTATTTATTTTCCAGTTTTGTTTTAGACACTAAATTATTTTATTGAAAAGGGTCCTTAAACCTACATATTTGCCTACGACATAACAGAGCGGAAATACACTTAGTATTTACCTATTCAAAACAAATATTTTAATTATTTTCTGTGAGATCTGAGAACAAATAGGTCTTAGGTTTTTATATAAGCCATAATCTATGTTACATTGTAATCCTAAGCAAATAACATTATAATCAACATATATTCAAAGATCCTTCACGTCGCAAACACAATTCCGATTTCGACAAAGGCGATAATCCAAATATGACCCAATTCCAGGCCGTTCGAACAGTAATCATTGTTACCCGTGAAGCGTTATAATCTTCCATTTCTGAGAATATATGCTTAGTTTGGTAGCAACCTTCTTGGAATGGATGAAATACGTCTTAATATAAATCTAATACCTTCTTATGTCATTGCTAAAATAAAGTTTGTTAAGATTAAAAGTACATTGTTCACCGAGAGGAGAAAGTGACCGACTACCGTCGAGGGTGTCGTTTGAAGCCCGAGCCGTAGGCGAGGGCTTTAAAACACCCGAGATCGGGAATCGCACTTTCTCTCGAGTGATACATAGTGCTTTATACTACACCTACGAGGAAAATAAAAAAACTAAATCTTTACTAATTGAAATTTATATTGAAATTGTTGCAGTTAGTGAAGCTTAATGTAACACTTGAAAATGGCGCCAATGGCGTCTGCAATTTTCACATGTTCTTTTTTCAAATTGTTTGACACCATCCAACACACAGCTAGTGGCCAGTGTCATTTTGCGAACTTGGAGATAAAAACTCACTGTAAAAACTTTTTGGCTTTTGATATTTAGGTTACCAGCGCATAGTCTTACCCAAAATTAAAAAAGAAAAACCACGTAAGAAATGGATTTTCATACACTTTTCTCACCCGCTCAGATGCGTTTTCTCCCCGCATATTTGTTCGATATGCAATGACGTACTTTCTACCGTAAATTTGATAAAGTATCAAGGTACTTTCCGAGCAGGTGTAGTATAAAGGGATTTTATACGCCGATTTCTCAAGTCGCTCGCGCAATTCCAATTTTAAAAAGTATATTATTTTCTATTTTTGTTTGTTTCAATAAATCTGTCTATCAGCAAAATGACAGGACATTCACTGCGAGACATCCTCCTGTGGATTTCCAATAGAGACGTTGGAAGCAGCTTGCATCCAATTCGATCCTGTGGTCTAGTTTGTAACTAATAAGCTCTAAAATTGAGAATGTTTAAATTGTTTAACAGCGTTTATCTTCAGAAACAGAAATAACACAAACACATTAAAAATCTTAATTACTTTTGTAGCATGAACTAGAGTTTGTGCAAAAAGAGAAGCATCGTAGGTGATGTCGCCCGTGTGCCATTTTACTAATTTTGTTACGTTGAAAACACTGCTCTGTCATTGTAAGTACAACTTAAAGTGTTTGGCACTTGGTAGAAACCAATTTGCTTTTCATCAGTACTCGCGTCTACCAAATATAGTCGGTGCCTTGGTTGTAACGCCACGACGCGGCGACGGTTCTTTTTTTGCACACACTCTACGCAAGAAATGCTACGAATGTGCTACGCAAAATGCTAAAAGTTTGCTCCGAAGCAATCGCTACAAAAAATAGCCAAACAAAAAAATTTCTTTTCTACAATAAATTAAGCGTATAGAATTCATTTACTGCGGTACTATATATTTTAAACCATCATCATTATTCTTGGTTGCATGGAAGATATCGGTCGAAGCGATAAGACCGCCATTTAGTAAAACTAATTTATAATGTTTTCTTTCATGTGTTTTGTATTGTTATTGTGGTTAAGCTAATAAAGGATCATCTATCTATCTATTATTATCATCATGGCTCATATGATATAAGACGTCCATTATTGAAAAAAGCACCCCTATTGATTTACGTTTGGAGTTGTAAAAATCATAAGATCCTGCGGTATTAATCAAATCATCTATCAATTTTGTTAGTGGACGACTTACTTTGCGTTCGCCGATATCCGGTGTCCACTAGAAATATAGAGACCAGTATCGGCTATCGATTCCACGTTCTCTGTGCCGTTTTGACTTGCTAATCCACTTGGCTATGTCAGTCATGTCAAAACTATGATTGGTCTGAATTTTATACATACCTACATGCATCCTACATGCTTTGTATTATTTATATTAAAAAGTTAACTCTCAACACGTTGTTAAAACATAAACCAGCTCTAAATGGAAATTATTTTCACTCCGGCGTATTAGTATGTAACACGGAGGGGCAGGATTCCATTCGACCTCATGCGGTATGCATTCAGACGAGCCAAAGAAGCAATGTACTGTACATTGCTCGCGCGGTGCGGCCACGCGGAGAATGCGAGGGTTTTGTGCAGGAATGGACGCTGTCCTGGACTGGATTCACGAAATAGGGGAGATTTTTTGGTGAAGTATGGGGACGTGTTTGCGCCGAAAATACGAGGTTTAACGTAGGTATTTTGTATTTTAATGCATTTATGAAAAAGATGTGATATATTATTGAGCACGAATTCACTGCGCTAGTCAAATGTGACATAGCAAATTCAAATAAATACCTTCAACAAAACTCTCCAACATCCAAGATAGAAACTACCGATAGAAGATGGTGAAAAATGTGCGCAGTCACATTTAAGAGGTGAAACCTCAGAATAAGTAAGTTATTGTTTAGAAGGAGAAACTGTCTTTACCTTTTTGTTGACACTCAAAAATAGACATTTACGAGTAACTTTACTGTTCTGGCGCAAATTGTAGATTATCCTAGCTTTCGATTGGCTGCTTTGTTTTAACCGATTCCCAAAAAAGCGGAGGTTCTATGCTCGTCTGTATGTATTTTGTTGTGTATGTTCATCGACATTTCTCTGATGTATCTAATTTTTGATCTAATTTTATCCAATTTTCGACATTTGGTTCATAACCGAATCAAAAAAATTGTTTAGTTCGAAAGGGTAGGTAGGTATACTTCCGCGGTCCCATTTAAATTTTATCGAAATCAGCTGCGCCGTTTTTGTAAAATGAACAATAATGTAAAAAAGTTATGCATCAATTCGAGCGAACTATACAAATTTTGTACACGATTGAAGTCAGTTTTGCCTTTTTTTGCGAAAAGTAATTATATAATTTGCGTTTGACCAAACAACCGATCACAAAACGCTGCCATTCACGTTTAAAATACGATTTACAAAATATGCCAGTGACCGGAAGGTACCTTTTTGTAGCTAGTGAAGTCGTGCAATGATACTTTATCACACTTATATTTAGCAAATTGGCAACAACTTCTATCACAGAAGGCAGTAATTTCGTCAGAATAGGTCACAAGTTCACGTTACTCACAGCGCTATTATTACCCAAATAGAGAAGTATTCAATTCATTCAGTTAGACGCCAAAATTAGTGACATTGTTTACCAAAATACATCAAACAAAAGCATCTTGTAGTTGCCACCGCCCATTAACTAAATGAAGACAATATTACCACCAGAAAAAATACACTTACGTATTTCATTCATAGTCTTATAAACATCAGTTTTTAGATGTAGCGTTTTTTGAATGGTGTCAAGAGTTTAGCAGTTAGTGTCAGCGTGTAGTGGCTGACATCGCGACTTTATGTGGCTATTATCGGCATTTCAAGTCTTATGCTAGCTGATACCGCTTGGCAACGATCTTGCCGCTATTGGGGCTAGCGGGGCGTGGAGGTGCGAGCGGTAAAAACCAATGTACTAAAATGTTTGAATGACGCCACGACATCTCGCTCCGAGCGCCGGCCGCCGCTGCCGCTGCCGCTAAAGCACAAACTCATAACCGATCGATTATACCTGGTTAAGTAGTCGATGAGACTTTTGCCCAGCAGTGGGACAGTAGAGGTTAAATTAAAAAAAAAAGGAGTTGTAAATAATCTCTATAACCAAGAATGACGGTCTCATGTTTAATAAATTATTATAAAAATATTTTTTTTTAAAAAATAGATCTCGGATATCATGTAGCAGCAGAGTGCTAGCCAAGACAAGTAAAACGAGCCCAAACACGACGGGTCTATCTTGTATAGTACAGGAGTTCCTATGGCCACACATATGCGTACAAAATTTCAGGTTAATCGGAAACCAAGGAAGCAAGATTCCACCCGAACTTACATACATACATAGGGGCAACCAGTTCAAGTTAAATAAAAGCTTGTAATAGGTCACAAGTTCACGCTACTCACAGCACTATTACCCATCTAGAGGAGTATTCATCCAGTTAAAGCCAAAATTAGTTAAACTGTTTACGAAGATACATCAAACAAAAGCATCATACTCATACTACCGCCTCTTACTTAAATAAAAGTAAGTATGTTCGTATAGGCCGGGTGGCTAGCCCTGGTGTCAGAGTTTTTAGACCGCCTGAAGGCCTCTGACATGGCTGTACGGTTAAAACAACCGGGGCCTACAATTTAACGTGTCATCCGAGCCACGGTAGCGCTCAATTATTATTGGAAAATGCCACCCGCGGTCACCCATCCAAGTACTGACCGTGCGGAACGTTGCTTAATTTCGGTGATCGCTGACAATCACCTAGTCAAACTACGCTACGAGCGCTACATGAAGACATTACTATCCAGATGTCCCCCTCTCACTTTTTTCAAACAATTTCCCACAAACATCAGTGGCTCACTGCTCGCTCGTAAGCCCTGCCACCCATGTCAAACCCATGACCGACCGTTCATACAAAGTTAAGTGGTTGTAAACAATATCTATAACCAAGACTGACGGTCTTATGTTAAAATAGGTCACAAGTTCGCGTTACTCGCAGCGCTATTATCCATCTAAAGAGGTATCCATCCAGTTAAAAGCCAAAATTAGTTACATTGTTTACCGAGATACATCAAACAAAAGCCTCTGGTGTTTACCTCCACCACATTAACTGAATGAAGACGAAAGTACGCGTACTCAGACTTACTTAACGTAAGTAAAGCAACCACCACGCGCGTAAAAGATTAATGTATTCGAAGAAAAGCTCGTTTGTTTTATGTACAGTCATTGCTTAAGTTTGCCGAGGTATTTCAAGAGGTGAGGAAGTAAGTAATCGTAATTTTTTAAATTATTTCTTTAGTAATATGTACCTATAATAATATTAACGAGAGAAGTTGGCACGAGGTTGTGGAGAATTGCGACGAAGGAATTGGGAATAAAATGGGTGAGACATTTGTGTAACTGCAGGATAACATTACCTATAAAAAATATATTTAATAAGTATTTGCATGTCTGAAACAGTGACAAATAAAAAAAAAGTTTGTTATTTAATAAATTATAGTAACGAAGTAGGTACTCGTACTGATAGCTATTGGGTCCGTAAAGTTCGAATAGAAACCACGGCGCAAAGTGGATTTCCATAAACAGCAAACAGACAGACCTCAGTGCACTGGATGCAAACCGCTTCTAATCAGTCTAATCAATTACAAATTGGAAAGCCTATGTTCAGCAGATGTATGTAATTTTATGATAAACAAATGCAAAATACTCGTATTAAAAGTAATTTTTATTTTAAGCCTGCTTCGTGGCTTGGCTCATTATTTTATTATTATCGTCTTAATAGCGTGAAAATATCCATCATCTCTATAAAGTGCATATTCGACATGGAATTTGAAATAATAAATACCTACTCCATGAGCAAATCTTTCTGAAATTTGAAAAGTTAGGCAAGCGGCTGTGAGCCTGCGCCAGTCCGTTAACAGTTATTTTACTTCTAACATTTGTTGCTGTCTTTGTTCAACATATGATGGTGTGTAATGACTAGACAGAGAGCGAAAAGAGGGCTTTAAATGTTAGAAGTCAAATAACTGTGAACGGACTGGACCTACGAAGCACGCAACTCGTGCCTGACTTCTAAGACATCAAAAAGATTTACGTACCTACTTCTTCGAGCAAATAATTATCTACAGAGCCACAGTACCTAAGTGAAACTAGTACAAAAATGTCCGAGCGCCTTCACACATACAGACATAGATATTTCCATTGAATAATTCACAATGACCTGTTTTCTCGAATCTCGACGTTATATCACCTAATATTAGTGCTTGTAACCGAGCACTTTGGGATCGCGCGGCGGTGTAGTCGACTTGCAATCGCCTTTAGACTAATTAAAAAGCCTAGCCACTACGTAGCTTGGGCAGTGTTTTTGCACGATTGTGACTCTATATGTATTTGCTCGAAGTCTACTTGGTAACATAATTCCTTCAAATTGTGCAGCTGACTGTATAAGAGATTTGAGGTTGGAGTCACACGTATCTAACTTTTAATCATGTAATGTATCAGTTAAGAACTCGCTAACCGTAAAGTTGGTACCATTGGAAACCAACTTCGAGCCCGTAATGGTGTGAATCAACGCGAAGAGATAATTCAAGTAATAACTTGTGCACAGATAGAATATTCATGATCTTTGAGAATTTAGAACTTTAATCCTGTTAGATTGGATAAGGAATTATTTTATGGAAAATTTCTCGTGAGTTATAAGAAAATTAAACTTACTTTTATTTGGATTCTTTAAACCAGAAAGTGTAGAGATGCTTCGCAATTGGTGGCCGTCATCGTAGTAATACGACGAAATTGTGACACGCTTACCTGCAAAGAAAACAAAACGGTTTTGTTTTAGTTATTTATTATTTTAAGGGGTGATCAAAACAGAGATTCGTTAAAAAAAAAGTTATTTTTTAACATAGCTGTAGATTTTAATATATTATATAAATAATTTTATCAAATTTAAATTTTAGAGAGTACTAGGTTAGGTATCAAAAACTAGTAATATAAATATACTTCAGATCTTAAATACTATCCTTAAAATAGAACTACGGGTTAACTTGGCGTTGCCTTCAAAATGTATGAAAGGAATTGGTTTCAACAGGGATGTAATTATATAATAATTTTTATTTATTTATTCAAAAACTTAAAACAATAGAGATTACATTAAATATTGTCTAATAATCGGCCAAGTGAGAGTCGGACTCACGCACGAAGGGTTCCGTACCGTATGGGAGCCCCATTCCTGTTGCCGTTATTAAAAGCGAGCAAAAAAAAATCCTTAAAATCACGTTTGTTGTATGGGATTGTATGAGCCCCCCTTAATTGTTTATTTTAATCTGTTTTTAGTATTTGTTGTTATAGCGGCAATAGAAATACATCATCTGTGAAAATTTCAGCTTTCTAGCTATCGTGGTTCATGAGATACAGCCCGGTGACAGACGGACAGACGGACATTGAAGTCTTAGTAATAGGGTTCCTTTGGGTACGGAACCCTAAAAACCGAGATTTGGTTTGACTTGACAATGGGTTCTCATCATTCATTATGCAATTTACCAACAAACTTCAAGATGAATGAAAAAAATAGAAGAAAAAGAAATGCCTATACAAAACTACTTATTACTTCATACAACATATATCTTCAATTACTCAAACCATAAGTAAGTTCGTATAGGCCAGGTGGCTAGCCCTGGTGTCAGAGTTTTCAAGCCGCCTGAAGCCCTCTTATCGCGCCAAACATTGCTTTACTTCGGTTACAAACACCTACCGTCTTACCACAAAAAATTTAAACACGCTTTAAACACTGCTTAACCGTGCAATTTGTACTGTTAAACATTTTTTAAAGCGTGCGTAAATTTATTGTGGTAAGACGGCTAGTGTTTAACACCTAGTCAAACTATGAGCGCTACTATTCAAGCTACGAATAAATAATAGGCTAAGGACTCACGGAGCGTTTTTTAGTCGCGCTCGTCGCGGTTGCGGGCCCGCTTCTGTAGAATTCAGTTATATTATATTATTATGTAAAAATCAAAGCATATCTCACGGCGCGTTTTACGCCCGCGGTGTGCGCGGTTGTTTGCGGCTTCCGCTCGCGCGGACCGCGGTCAACTGCAGCCGCGGCGGTTTGCAACCGCGCGCTCTGACGACGACGGCAGCGTAACCGCACAAATAACCGGTGCGTGAGTATAGAAATAAAACCACGGTTGTGCTACCGCGGCGAGTACGGGAAAAAACCGCTTCGTGAGTTCTTAGTCTTACAACTCCAAAGATTTGGCGACAGTTATTATCATGCCCTATAAAAATACAACTTATGTAGCACTCGCTTTGCCCAATCTTGGCACAGATTAATCTTTCTTTGAAACAATACGACCTCATTAAAATGGCAGTAGAAACCAGGGTTGGATTCGGGCATGACAAGATTTATTTGTTTATTTTAGTTGCTATGCCAAGTTCGGTCGGTGTCATTTAATGTACTGTACCGGCATTTTTAATAGTGTACTTTATTAAACATACTCATGAATTGTGATTATGACCACGCTGGCTACTTTCTTAACCGAAAAGCCTGTGGTGTGAAAACCCGTACCTACGTACGAGTAAGTTACAAAGAACTCATTGTGTGGGACCGGGATTTGAATCCACGGCCTCACGCTAAGTTTGTAAGGTTAGTATTACTTTGCCTGTTTGGCACTTACTAACTAACTAACCCTAACTGACATAATCACGTCGGGGTCCCGCAATATTACCACGGTAATATCTTTACCGTGATATTACTATTTCACTCACTACACCATCCGGTAACATTGTAATAGATAGGTATGTTACTTTACGTGGGTAACATACATCTATGCAAGAATTATGACCCAAGAGCCAAAACTGAAGAGGAGAATTCCTTGATTCATCCCTGTTAAGAATACACATCGCACTGTTACGTCACAGCACATCGATCGCGGAAGGCCGTCTTTTGTTACTACATAGATACGGAACCCATTGAAATTTCAATATTCTGCCCATAGAAATGTGTAACAGAATCCAAATAATTTGAAAATTGAGTAGAGGCGCTATCACTGCATTTGCTGTGGGTACGCAAATAACTCGTGGTAAAATTTTGGTTCTGTCTTTCGCTTGATTGCATGGATAAGTTTGGCGCATATGACAAATTAATAGAGAAAGGTGCGACTGCGAATTAAAGTAATAGATGAAAAAATCGGCCAAGTGCGAGTCGGACCCGCGCACGAATGGTTCCGTACCGTATGGAAGCCACAATCCTCTTAACGTTATTAATAGAGAGCAAAAAACTGATAAAAATCACGTTTGTTGTATGGAAAAAATATTTATTTTGTTCTATTTTTATTATTTGTTGTTATAGCAGCAACAGAAATACATCATCTGTGAAAATTTCAGCTGCCTAGCTATCACGGTTTATGAGATACAGCCCGGTGACAGACGGACATCGAAGTCTTAGTAATAGGGTCCCGTTTTTACTCTTTGGGTACGGAACCCTAAAAAATGAAAATATTTTTATTTAACAACTTAGATTACTTATAACAAATTAATATCGATTGCCCTACTATGGTAAGCCTGTATCAGGGCAACCTGTGAACCTGATTACAAATGTCTTATTTATATCAGACCCCGTTTACAAGACTGTCTTTTTATGAAATTTTTACACAGCTTACAAACTAAAACGGTTTTATATAAGGCACATATGTTCTGAATCTTCAAATTAAAAATTCTAATGTTTTTTATATAAACTCTTTATTGCACACCGAGATATGAACAAGAAGAAGAAACAAAGATACCTAAACAGTGTAACAATGGGCGGCCTTATCGCTGATAGTGATCTCTGCCTGTAATAGTAATAGCGAAGTAAAAGTTTTAATTAAAGTTTAATTTACCTATTGTATAATTTAAATATTTGTTTAATTTTGGCACAAAAAAATAAATAGCGAGTTTATCTCGTATAAACATAATCGGCCAAGTACGAGTCGGACTCGCGCACGGAGAGTCCGTACTGTATGGGAGCCCCCCCTTAAATATTTATTTCATTTTAATTTTACTATTGAAGTGAATATAAAACTAAGTATTCTGTGAAAATTTCAAGCATATACCTGTTACCATTATTAATATAGAGCGAAAAACGTATAAAAAATCAGGTTTGTTGTATGAGAGCCCCCCTTGAATATTTATTTTATTCTCTTTTTAGTAGGTATTTGTTGTTATAGCGGCAACAGAAATACATCACCTGTGAAAATATCAGCTGCCTAGCTATCATGGTTCATGAGATACAGCCCGGTGACAGACAGACAGACAGACGGACAGACGGACATCGAAGTCTTAGTAATAAGGTCCCGTTTTTCCCTTTGGGTACGGAACCCTAATAAACGAGAAAAGCCATAAGGTTGAAAATTTGAAGGATATGATCACAGGAAATAGCGTGAAAAGCGCATTGAGAAACTGTTGTTATTAAATAACTATTATATTATTATGTAATTAACGACATAGTTTGATACAAGTGACACTTGAACTAGTGAGAAAATGTCATGTTGTCAATAAGGCGGACAAGCAACATAGCCATTTAAAGCAACGCTTATTTTTATATGACAAATAACTATGAAAAAAAAAAAACCAGAAACAAAGTAGACAGTATTGTGGCTCTGAAAACGTAAAGCCCACGACTCAGTTGGTAACGCGGAGATTAAACACCGTTTCTACTTCTTATACATCTATGGTTTGTCCCAAAGAGTATAATAATTTAGAGGGAAGTTTGTCCTCATGTTTATTTGAAGTGACATCTTCATTTTACTGTCACTTTTTGCATTTCTTAATTTTTCCGCAGAAGATTTACGTAATTTGCGTTAATAAATTATTCATATCTGAAAAATTAGGAAATTACGGCATTTTTCTGTGGGTATGCTTTTTATGTTAAAATTATCTAATTTCACTGGAAATGTCGATACGCTATGTTAAATAGAGATTATTGTATAACTAAGCTTTAAAAAATATATTTTGTACATGAAAGTCATAAAAAATGCCTAGTCTATGGTCGGAGAATGCCATAGACAAAATAGAGGTTACTTAGGTACTAGGCTAGGGTGTAAAAGCTAGTTTCAAATTATTTTTAAAGATTTAGCTAGTGAGTGTAGATAAGGCACGTAGTGTTTATAATAATGGATTCTTGGTGCAATTGCAAAGTTTTCGAAAGACATCACGTGAATGAATGAATGAACAGAATGAATGAATAAACACTTTATTGTTGACACTAAAATACAATACAGAAGAAATACACAGAAAGGAAAAAGAAGCGACTTTAACTAGTGCAACAAAGGGTGGCCTTATGGTTTATAGCAATCTCTTCCAGGCAACCCTTTCATCTAGAGAGGAATGAAAGATTTAGCTAGTGAGTGTAGATAAGGCACAAAGTGTCCATAATAATGGATGCTTGGTGGAATTGCAAAGTTTTCGAAAAGACATCACGTGGTGAATACTTGATACAAAGTTTCAAAACCAAGTTAACTACAATCTAAGAGCACGTTTGTTAGCTATTCATACTCGTGTAAGGTATTCAGCTATTGAACAAGTATCTACTACTAGATTCTTGCTCTTTTTTTCCTACCTACGTTACGTTTTTACGTACATTTCGTCACTTTCTTGTATGGAAACTACGAAGAAGAAATAAAATCTCTAAATTGTCATTAAAACACTATTCACGTGTGTTATTCAGTGTATTTGCACAGTTCTTTTTTACCACGTATTAAAGTGATGCGATTATTTTGAATATTTCTTGCAGATGGCTATTATAAATTAGTTTAAATGCGAAGCCAAAGCAAATCACTAATAATACAAAGCGGCAACCAAATTTCTCCCGTTTCTGCCAAAAAAACGATAATCTTCTTTACGCATTAGTGCAAAAAGAGAAGCGTCGTAGGTGAGGTCGCACGTGTGCCATTTTACTAATTTTGTTACGTTGACAACACTGCTCTGTCATTGCTAATACAAACTAAAACTGTTTGATACTTGGTAGACACCAACTCGGTTTTCATCAGTACTAGCGTCTCCCAAGTATAGTCTGTACCTTGTCTGTTGATTAAAATCTTAGTGTTAGTTCACTGTAACGCCACGGCGGTTCTCTTTTTGCAGATACTCTACTATCCTCATTATCGACTCTATCATCCCGATATTTAGCCCCTAATTTCTTCCATATCGTCACAACCCAAACACCATAAACAAGACCAAACAGACCTGTCCTTCAGGCGATTAATTAACAAAATTGCCCCAGAATATTACCTTTCTAGCATTAAGTATTGCCATCGTATATCACATTGCGAAACTGCGTTGATGAATTATGTATAAGAGCAAGTAGGTCGTAACAAATGGGGGATTCGGGATTTGTCGCTTACAAGGATTGTTTAGTTGATTAGAGATTATGGACGTTTTCTTCGTATATTGCGATGTTTTTTCTTGTGTTGTTTTGGAATGTTATACGCCACTGTTTTACAGTGGACATTCCGCGCGTTAAGACAAGCATTTTGAATCCACATTCCACATACAAACAACCAGAATGTGGAACGCTTTGCCTGAGTCTGTCTTCCCGCTAAAGTACAACGTAGGTTTCTTTAAATCCTTAGTAAATAGGTAAGCTTGCTACACCCTAGTCTGCATACCTATCTTCTAGGTAAGCTTGCTACACACTAGTCAGCATACCTATATGCCTAACATAAAGCAGTACATAGTCAAACGCAAACTTATAAAAAACTACCTTTTGGCCACAGCTTCGCCCGGCTTGTATTTTATTAATTGTGCCATCCCATGGGCACATTTTGTTTTTCTAGGATAAAAAATAGCATAATATGTCACTTTCCGTCTTTCAAACTATGACCATGCCAAAAATCAAGTCAATCCGTTGCTCCGTTGCTGCGTGAAAGAGGAACAAACCGACAAACAGACAAAAACACTTTCGGATTTATAATATTAGTAAGGATAAAAAAAGGGAAAAGCAAGAAGAAATTGGTATCACGAGTCAATCAAGTTTCTTATTGTATAACTATTTTTGACCTTTCTAGCATTATAATAAATGTCGACATCATAATACGAGCATATCACATAGAGTAATTGCGTTGATGAATTACGTATAACCGCAAGTAGTTCGTAACAAATAGGGGAATCGGGATTTGTCGCTTACAAGGATTGTTTAGGTGATTAGCGATTAAGGACGTCCTCTACGTGGGGTTGAATGGTTTTTTTTTTATTTTAATATTAGATATGCTATTTTTCATCCATACCCGCTTTGTAGCACCGCGATCATTTCGACTCAATTAGCAGTAGATAAATAATTAGTTTGGTGTTGTTTTATTAATTAAATATATTTAAAAACTAGCGCCCCGGCTTTGCACAGATGTATTATACATATAAACATTTCTCTTGAAACACTATTAAAAAAACACATCAAAATCTGTTGCGTAGTTTTAAAGATATAAGCATACATGGGGACAGACAGCGGGAAGCGACTTTGTTTTATACTATGTAGTGATAAACGACGTTTCTAGTGTTCCGTGCCCAAAGGGTAGAAACGGGACCCTATTACTAAGACTCCGCTGTCTGTTCGTCTGTCTGTCACCAGTCCGTATCTCATGGACGGTGATAACCAAAAGGTTGAAATTTTCACAGATGACGTATTTCTGTTTCCGCTTAAAACAACAAATCCTAAAAACAGATAAAAATATACTCGCGTATAAAACGCTAGTCTGAAACCGCCCTTAGAGACTCGAATGTAACATCAGTGAGGAAGAAGAACCGATCATTACAATACATTGTTACATTGAAACTATAATTGTTACATTTGCTCATTGTTAAAGCCAATATATTACATCACAAGTGACTACTTCCTGTGGTGGAGCTTCTTATGAGCAATACAGTTATTCCTCTATGGGAATTGACTCAAGCTGTCAAAACATTCAGTTCAACACTTCTAAGCATTTTGGGACTGCTTTTTCACTTAGAAGTAGAATTTATCACACAAGTACGAAATAGGTAGAGTAGGCGTAACTCGGTGGTAGGTGTAAAAAAAACTACGCGGAGAAGTGCGGAAGCGCCGTAGCCCCGTCACATGGCGCAGTGGCAGAAACACCCCAGGTTTTTAGTGAGTATGCCACCGACTAGCAGTGGAGACTCTCACATAACCACCGGCCTCCCCAGGCATGGTGGTATCCATAATGTATTTTTCTGAGTCAAAAAAAGGTGTAAATAAAACTTAGCATTCATAGCCGAAAAATAAATTCGTGTTCCGTAATTACGTTCTAAATCGAAAAGGATCCGCAAAACGATGATGATATTGAAAAAAAGTCATCACAATAAAAAAGGAATATTTACGATCCAAAATGCTATCACGTATTCCAGATAAAACATCTTAAAAACCTAAAGACCCATAAAACTGATCCGAGTTATCAGAAAGCAATTTATATTTATGGCCAAGTAGGTAATCTCCCTGTAATACTTTTTATTTGGTCTCTTAATAAAATATCTCCTATCGAAGAAATTTATGATCCAAAACATCAAGAATGCAGAAGGTAAGTTTCATACAATACGCGGTCGAACAAAACACACAGACATCTTAAGTTTTATCGCAGCTGTTTTTTTTAATGATTTATCCTTCCAGACCTGTAGACAATTTTTTTTTCATTTTTAGGGTTCCGTACTTCAAAAATAAAAAAAGGGGAACCCTATAGGATCACTTTGTTATCAGTCTGTCCGTCCGTGTGTCAACCTTTTATCTCGGCGAGTTGAAATTTAAATCACTTTATCACGAGTAATACGACTTACGATCGATATACACATTCATAGACTTCACACATAACGTAATATCAGAATATTGTGTCATGTGTGAAGTCACTCATACAACTCCATACGCCATCGATAAACAAAAATGTATCCAAGAATACGGATCAGTTAAACGGAGACCATGTGTGAACCGGCCGTTACTGTAATTATGATAGTGGGAGCAGACCTGTGACATGACATCAAATATCAAATACGACAGAATCATAATATAGAGTATAGCGTTACAAAGAGGCACCCTCAATTGCAAATTAGGCTTAGAAGCTGATGAGCTGAAAATGGTTTCCGTCATGAATTTGACAACAACTGTTGCCATTACTCAGGAACAACGGTGAACAAACTAGGACGAAGGAGAGTGTGACATAAGATCAAATTCCATAGTTCCCAAAAAATGTGGGCACATCTTTGTATCTCTAGTCTATATGGACAGAATACACTGGGACCATAGAGACCGATAGATGGACTTCTCTAACCTGGCACATCGGGTGTAAAATAATGTGTGAAGGATTAATACACCATTACAATTGCGTGTTTATAATGCACGCGTTATAGTCTATCTCTCGACATCTGTGGTTGATACAGATCGAGCAGAAGTAGCGCCTGCAGTAGTTTATGACTTTTTCGTGCAAAACGGAGCAATGAACAAAAGTTATAATAGCTTTTTAGTTAATGGGTGTTTAAATTGTACTCTTAAGGCACCACTGCGACAATTTTTATATATTGCATCATATCTTTTCGCGTAAATTAAAGATGCTAGATTGTTTTTTTTTTGTTTTAATATTTAATTTGATATGTTATAACATGTTTAATCCTTACTAATATTATAAATGCGAAAGTAACTCTGTCTGTCTGTCTGTCTGTCGCGCTTTCACGCTAAAACTACTGAACCGATTTGAATTAAATTTGGTACACAGATAGTCTAGAGCCTGAGAAAGGACATAGGCTACTTTTTGATTCGAAAAAATAGTTTTAAAGGGTTGAAAAGGGGGGATGAAAACGCATTGGCTAGAATCTTAGAAGAAAAAACTTATATTCTACCATGACAAATGGTAATTTGCATCTTGACTTTCCAAATTACATTCTCTATGCCCAATGCCCATTCAAGGCTGCTCAAGTTGCAAATGTCAAAGTCAATCAATCTTTTCCTGTAAACTTTAGAGAAGGTTACATGTATTTTTTCAGTTTAATTACGTAGTTTTAATTCTAATAGGTATGCCTACAAAACGCAAATCGAATCTAGCGCGTAGTTCTAGCGGAGCTCGCGTAAAGAAAATTGCTAGAAGCCAAGAGTCTGAAGAGCACACTTAAACGCGTTTGACATTACATGCCGAGCGCCACGCATCTCAAAGAGCTGCTGAGACTCAAGAGCAAAACCAAGAGCGTCGAATTTTAGATGCTGAGCGTCACGCAGCTCAGAGAGCTGCTGAGACTGAAGTTGAAAGTCAAGCGCGGCGACTTTTAGATGCTGAGCATCACGCAGCGCAAAGAACTGCTGAGACTCAAGAGCAAAAAACCAAGCGCGTCGAATTTTAGATGCTGAGCATCACGCAGCTCAGAGAGATGCTGAGACTTAAGGAGAAAGTCAAGCGCGGCGACTTTTAGATGCCGAGCATCACGCAGCGCAAAGAACTGCTGAGACTCAAGAGCAAAACCAAGCGCGTCGAATTTTAGATGCTTAGCGTTAGACGTTAAGCAAAAAATTGCATAGTTCCTGTAGGACAGGACAAAAACTATCGAAAGCAAAACTGTCGCCACTATCACAAAGACGCTAAGTGATTAATTCCTCTATGACGCGAATATGGATCAATGAAACGTCACAGCGAAACGTAATTAGATGACAGGTGACATTGTCTGCAGACTTTTATAAATCACAGGTAGCATGGCAAGGGGACAAATTGTTTTTCCACCATTATATCCCCTTGAAGAGGAAATAAAGTATGGATTGAAAATGACAACTGACAATAAAATTTGATAAAATGTTTTTTCCCTCTGCATGCCATATTTTACTATGACGTTTAATACCAGGCCGTCATTTTGTCTGACATTAAAAATATTTTTAAATCTACTATCATTAGAGGTTTAACATGTTTCTTTATTCTACCTTTATGGTACAGAATCATCATACCTACTTTAATATTATCAATCCGAAAAGTTTGTTGGTTTGTTCCTCTTTGACGCAGCAACGGAGCAAAAGATTGACTTGATTTTTGGTATGGATACCTAAGGTTTAAAAGACAGAAAGTGATAATAGGATACTTTTTTATCCCGAGAAAATTCGTGATTCCCATGGGATAGGACAATAACTGTTTGTCAGCAATGGAGCAACGGATTGCCTTGGCTTATTGCATGAATATAGTTTGAAAGACAAAAAGTGACATGGGCCACTTTTTATCCCAAAAACTTTAACAGTTTCCGTAGGATAGGATAAAAACTAAGCGAGCGGGCCGCGGTAGCAGCCGTCTAAGCGCCAGAAATAACCTGTCATTTCAAGTTTAGGACGTTCCTACATTTGTCGCACTCCTTCGCGGCACTCAACAGCGCTAGCCCAGATTCGGGCTCCATAACGGAGCTTGCGCTCCCGCAATAATGACGGAGTGTTTCGGAGCACAAGACACATCGTCATCCACCACTAGGGACTAACAAGCACTGAGCGTCAGACAGCATTCCAACGCCCTGGTCCCAGTGCAACGGGTCAGTCATAGTAGCCCAGCGCCTGCCTTTTCAACTGCAGACGGCAGTGAGAACGGCCATCGCGATACCGACACTTCTCTTCCCCTGCAGCCTCACTGCGTCTGCCAACGGGTTGACGGCCTAGGGGAAGGTAGGGTAGGTGGCGGCACCCACACAACCAGTTCCATCCCACCGCAGCCCCTAATCCTCGGCTGCAGCGTCGCAAGAGCGGCACTGCAGCCCGCCTCAGAAGCAACACTCCTCATAAGGCAGGCAACCTACCGGCCATCCTCTCAGCTGCTTTAGTTAAAAGCGGCTGAACAACGAGTGCCGGCCTCTAAGCTGCCTTGGGGGAAAGACCCAAAGAAGAGGGAGACTTCGAGCGCCGCCTTTTCAGCTGCCTTAGACCTCCCCCGCCACGACAAGGCGGGAATACACAGGGGGGTTGTATATACACTCCAACCGTAACTTAACCAACAAAAGCATTCCTCTAAGGTATTTTGATGTTTGTCGCTTAGGTTAGGTTTCGCAGCCGACATAAACATTAGCCAAAATCAAAATATAACGCGGGCGAAGCCGCGGGTAAAAGCTAGTATAATTTATATTAGTTGAATTATACTCGTATGTAGGTAGTTGTTTTGCATTTAACTGATATAATTTAATATTAATTTAATTTTCCGCATCCACCGAATATAGTAATAGGTACCAAATTAGGTACATAATTATATAGGTTGTTGCTTTGCAAACCGCAAGGAATTTCAATGTTAAAAATACTTATTATAGTGTACAACTTACACTTTGGAACCCACACCAAATCTGCGAAAACAAAATCAGCTCGTCCATACAAACAACCAATTGACTCTGAAAAAAAGTATGGAACAGCTGATCTCGATCTTTCCACTTTTAGTGATTTAAATTGATTTAAACTAGTAATTCTCCGAACAGTAGACCTCGTGTCAACGTAAATTAATTCCTGAAATCGTTTAATATCTTAATACTAAACAATTTCACAAAATATTAATGCAGTTGTTTAATATGTAAATAGCGCGACAGCAAATTCTCATTTTTGAGAGATTTTTTTATCGTCAGCGTCCCCTTCAATTAAGTCACCCCCAAACAAAAGTCTTCGCCGACGACGAAAAATGCAAAGTATAGAAAACTCGTGCACCAAGTTCCATCAACATATTGAAAAATTGAAGAGATCCGGATAATCTATCTATCTCACCCAGAATTTTTCTTTATATTAATCTTTCCGTTTAACAGTTTGGTTTCTTCCTTTTGTGTTAGCGTCCGAGCTTCAAAGCCGTACAGCAGAATCGGTCTAATGACTATCAAAACATCCGAATAAGCAAAAACAAATTTGTCTAGTAAAAATTGAGGCTCTCTCTCACTTTGTTTGCTCAGTCAAATATACCTTTCAAAGTCCACCTTAACCTAACTAGCACCTTGTCTTCGAGCTTCCCTTCTGTTCTCTCGATACTTTGTGTTTATGGTCCACAATAAACCTGTTACTCGTCACATAACGAATTTAATCTGTCGGCGTTTGATGGCACGCGATACCTAATAAAACAGATTAATGTTTGTGAAAACTCAGCTTGGCTATCAACTGTAGTTTGGGAATGCTAAAGTTTTGCTCATTATATAATAATAATATAAAATATTATCTAGTGATCCGCACCGGCTTCGCACAGGTGTATTATACATATAAACCTTCCTCTTAAATTACTCTATCTATTAAAAAAAACCGCATCAAAGTCCGTTGCGTAGTTTTGAAGATACAAGCATACATAGGGACAGACAGACAACGACATTGTTTTATACTATGTAGTGATAATAGGGTTGGTGACTATAACAATGCAATTAGTCCCTTACTTCGATTATCAAAAAATATTTGATTCATATTTGTCTCTTTTGACAACTAACCAAAAAATTATGAAGATATATTCCGCTAAACTTCACTTTTCTACACTTTTTAGGGTTCCGTAGTAAAACAAGAAACCCTTATAATTTCGTTGTATCCGTCCGTCTGTCTGTTTGTCTGTGCGTCCCCATGTAACAAAGCCTCATATCTCCCACATTCAAACATATCATTAATACCACTCGAACTTTTCACGCTTTTATTTTTCTAGTTTTATGTTTGATTGACAAAAGAAGAAATACGTTCTCAATAAAAAATTTATAAATCTACTAAACTACTGGACTAATTTAAACAATGTTTTTACCCAGTCATCGTGCATATTGTTTACAAGGGCACGGTAATAATATTACCATGATCATCATAAGGGCCAGATCAACTGGTGGGACCTGATAATAAATAACTTTTAGATCTACTAAGGTCTCTGGATAAATTCAAATCTATTCTAATTCAATTATAACAATTAAGTTGTCTGAACACATTTTAAGCAAAAAATAGCATGACCGACTTCACCCATGTACAGAATTCGCGAATATTTCGCACGGATCGATGTAGCATTTTTCACATTATTTTAATTTATCGAAAATGGCTCAGCCGATTTTGAAAAAATTTAAATGGGACCAATTTCGAAGTATACTCTATCCAATGAAAAAGAATTATTGATATTGGACTACTATGAATAAAGTTATACATTAAAAACTTAAATTAAAAATTTTAAAAACCCCCGACACAAAAACCCACCTAAAAAAATTACGAAATCTTATCTTTCATTTGACAACCATTTTGGGCACATTTATAGAATTTTGGTTCTTCCATCTCCACTTTAACCCACCATAACTCTTAAACGGCTCAATCGATTTTTATAAAACATAGCTAAGAACACTCTCGATTAAGTCTCCTTTCATCCAAAAAAAACTAAACTGAAATCGGTTCAGTGGTTCGGGCGCTATGATGTCACAGACAGACAGACAGACACACAGACAAACAGACACGTCAAACTTATAACACCCCACTTTTGCGTAGGGGGTTAAAAAAAATGTATAAATTTACGTGTCGAATTTAGTACCTCCTCCGGTTCGTCGGTCAAAAATATCATCTACCTTGAAAATGTCTTAGCTACAAATATTTTCCACTAAATTCCACATACAAGACTCGTGAAAAATATTTACTCGATTCATTTGACAGCAGTGACAAAGTAAGCATGAGAGGAAAAACATCTGAAAAGCACCTAAAGTAATAAAATTTACTGTCAGGAAAATATCTGTATCATATTTGTTATTTTATTCAGTGATCTTTGACTTTTCCTTAAATCTTACGATGTTGGATATAATATTAGAATTATATTAGGTACTTATCGATATTCCTGTCTCAGTTATTTAGTATTTTAACTTAAGTTACGTAGTATTATTTATATCTTCTTTGCTTAAGAGCAGCACTCAAGTCAGTAGGTAGTAATAGATGTGATAATGATTTGGCATAATATTATAGTCTTAACATAATATTTTCAAGCAAATGAAAGTGGGAGTGGGCAGGGCAAGTAGTTCAAGAAACGAATGGCCGATGGGGCTGTAAAGTTCTCGAATGGAGACCACTGACCAGCAAGCGCAGCGTAGGGCGTCCACTGACTAGGTAGACGGTGGCGATATTATAATGAAGATCGCAGTAACGAACTGGATGCAGGCCAATTCCAACTGGTCTTATTAGAAATCCATAGGAAAGGCCTATGTAACGTCTTACGACTGATGGATGGATATGGTCCAAAACTTTTAGAGTCTGAACGAAATTCTGGTTTTTATTTTAGGTTTTATTTGCAATTTAGTACTAAACTCATCTTGAGTAGGTTTACTTAAACTGATTTTGAGGCAAAGAATGGATACACCAAAATCCATTATAATACATAAGTGAGTCTATGTATAATAATAAGTCAATCAGAATTATGATGAAAAATCCACCCGGTCACTTAGCTAAACTAAACAAATGAAGTGATGATTGTGACAGCACCATCGAGACGGTAAGTAATAATTTATTGTGTGGTCACAAAATAGTTCAAAATTCGCATACTGGAAAAAGCACTAAAATGTCTGCTATCTCTTTCTTACGTTTCAATCAACCAAAGACGGCAATACAACTAAGAATAGTTTAGTAAAAACTAGCAGCGCCCCGCGGTTTTACCCGCGTTGTGCCCGTTCCCGTGGGAATTTCGGAAATTTTTATACATATAAACCTTCCTCTTGAATCACTCTATCCATTAAAAAAAACCGCATCAAAATCCGTTGCGTAGTTTTAAAGATTTAAGCATACAGACAAACAAACAAACAAACGAAAATAGCGACTTTATTTTATACTATGTAAGGATATGTAGAATCGAGCTCACAGACTTCTTTTTATAGATCTCATTGATTTGACTTTGACATTTTCATTCGAAACGGACAATATATCTTCGAAACGTCCAAACTCCATAAATATAAGTAACATAAACACGCTACCTATAAATTTATTCTTAGCAATCTCATTTGCTGAGATCGTAAATCCCTCGGATAAGATACAGATACTACAGCTTTGGTTATTTGCTTCAGTTTTATACTGCCTTTTAGCGTTTGTGCTCGCTGTGGTCTTTTCTGTGAATATTTTAGTACTTGTGTCTCTGCGGACGGCGATATTATCCAATGGGCTTACATTATCTAGATGAAATGTTATTTCACTTATTGCGCTTATTTGCTAGTCAGTCTGGTTAAAGTATTCGTCTTAAGTCTTTGTCTACATGTTTATTATGATTTAATTGTTTGTGATGGATGGGTCAGAATTTTGAGGCTTGGAGATGAACAAATGCAGATTAAAAATTGGAGAACTCTCTGCCTCTCGAATTTCTTATGACTTTACAACAGACCGGGCATATACTTAGGTGCTGTACTACCCTGTACTAGCCATTTAGTGGCACAATTCTGAACAGAAGACTTCCCATGAAAGGGAAACAGGCCAAATTTACCACGCTGACCCAGTCAAGTGATGGTGGTGGGCTCACAAAGACCGTCGAATTTGTTTTAAGGACGTATGCGAATTTCCTCACGATGTTTTCCTTCATCAAATAGCTGGTAGTGTGTAACTCCGTACATAGGTTCCAAGGAACTCATTGATACGAAACCGTGTTCCAACCCAAGCTTTATGTTTGTAAGGCTCGCGTTCTCGCATTAGGCCAAAACGGCCTAGAATTTTTTATTCACAGTTAATATTTCACATAAAATGATTTCACAAGCTTTTATTTAACTTGCAATGGATGTACCTATGTATGTACCTGTGTAAGTTCTGGTGGAATCTTGCAAGTTAAATTTGATCAACTTCCCGGATTCCAATTAAGCTGGCACATTGCATACATATGTATATCACGTTACAATGCAATAATATGATACCATGGAGCTGATCTGATGGTGGAGTCGGAAGGTGGTCATTGGAACTCCTATACTAAACAAGATAGACCCGTCGTGTTTGGGCTCGTTTCACTTGTCTTGGCTAGCACTCTGCTGCTACATGATATCCAGGGTCTCATAAGCTTGTATTTGAAAAGTTATAATTTTTAAATAATTTATTTTTTATTAATGGTGAAATTAAATATCTGTTTTGAGCTATCTATTGTTAGTTGTATTTGCCTTCCCCAACATAGGGAATTCTAGTGAAGGAAATGTTAATTTTTTATCTGTTTTTTTCGCCGCAAATAAATCCTCTTTTGACCACCAACTCGCTTTATTGCGACGGTAAGCGACGTCGTGGTCAAAGACGAAGCACGCAAACTTACTTTGATATCGTTGAATTCGAGCCCTCTTCAGAATAGCCCGTCGTAACCGAAAATCTTTATTATCCTAAAACTTCCGCTAAAACTGCGACACCCAAATCTTTCAAAAGACCGTTAAAACAAAATACACAAAGGTACAAAGTTCAATTTATATTGGTCGCAGACAAAAAGATTTTCGACAATGTCAATGCCTTACAATTCTTAGGGTGGTCGTAAAAAAAATAAACGATCTCTCCAATTCCGTCGGGTGTACTCGATATTCCTGATACAGAAATCAGAAGAGCAATTCAATTCTGTCCGAGTTCGTAGCCAATCATAACTTGGGGGATAAGTTCGCGAAATGTAACAGTTTCTGTAGATAACTTATCTGTCCTAGCGATCTATTAAGATTTGTAACTGTCTGTGCGAGTTAGGCTTGAGTTGTTACCGTCGAACCCAGGAAGAGTTTGTAGGAGGCTGACGAAATCGTCGAAAGAATGTTGACCTTTCAACCCTTCGGTCCTGTACTCTGGGTGTAAAATCACTAGCTTTTACTTGCAGCTTTGTCCTAGCCAAGAAGCTTATAATATTGAACTACATTCATGTAAATAATCGGCCAAGTATGCGAGTCGGACTCGCCAACGAAGGGTTTTTTTTTTTTTTTTTTTTTTTAAATTAAAATTTATTAACCACAGACTCCAGGGTCTGTGCCCTTTGTTAACTAACATTTACAATTATTTAGGTATACTATACAAAGAGTGTTAGTAGGTACTTGAAAAAGCCTAAGTTAGTCAATGCACTGCGTTAATGCCACGAGCAGACCGGCGACCCGCAAGCAGCACCCGATCACGAGTATGACACATGTGCCAGCCATCATTCTCCTCGACCATATTTGAGGGAGGAGAACGACCCGACACATGATGCCGCCGCAAGAAGGAGCCCTCGATGGCGAGCATGTATGCTCGGGGCATGCACACAATGCTTATTTCTTATAAATTACAAATACACATTTTTTACATCCTATGCCAATTTTGTTGCTTTCTCCTGGCCCAAAGCCTTCATCACCGCCTCGTTCCGATCTCTGACGGCCATCTGCAGGTTGTATTCCTTGATGGTCTCCGATGACGCAGACGATGCGCGCCGCACGAATCGACTGATGGCATCATTTTCGATGTCGTCGGCGTAATAGATGAAGGTCCCAGTGTGCCGCGATAGTGCAACCACCGCGTGTGAGACGCTCTCGTGTAGTCTCATTTTCGGCTTTGTTTTTATAACGATTACCGACTCGTACGTTAGTCCCTGAGCTTCGTGAATGGTGAGGGTGCGTGATCCTGACCCTCCCCCATAACCTTGACTTATGAGGGTCTCCTTTTCTTCCTGTGTATGCACTAAGAAAAGGGTGTTAGGGAGGGTTTTGGATATTTGGGCCCCCTTGAACCTTTTCTGCTCAAGAGACCTAATACGAGGGGCTGTGGAATATATACCTGAGTATATTTCCCTCAACGCATACGCGACATCCATTGGGTTTCTGTGTGTACAGAGCAACTCCTGGGTGATATTTGCAACCAGCGTTGGACGATGGTACCTCATCTCGAAGAGATTTTCTCTGTCGATATAAGGCAACTGATTGACGTCTCCAATGAGGACAAGTTCGCTAGCACCAGACAGCCGGGCAGCCATTATTATGGCTCCAAAATGGTTCATTAGAGCTTCGTCCACCAAAAGGCGACTGAAGCTCTCTTTTCCGAAACCATTGACGAGAGATGAAGCCATGGTTCGCACTCTGGATTTTACCAGATCTCCTATTCGGTGCGATAACTTCTCCCTCAGGTCTTTTGCTGCCTCTGTTGTTGTTGTAATGATAGCGTCCCTATCCACATCAAAGTGTCTAATCACCCATGTTGTCTTGCCACATCCTGGTACCCCGTTGACCCACTGTATCTTTGGTACCGCCCAGTTTCCCCAGCCTGCCTCGACGTCTGAGCTCCGTTCGATGGTTTTAGCCATCTCAAGGATTCTATCGTCTAGCATTATCTTGGTGCACTTGGCGGTGACTACAATTGGGTCGTTCGATGGTATCGCGTATTTTGGTCTTCCTATTCGCTCCGTCTCTCTCTCATTCAGCTCCACAAAACCACTTACTGCGCTGTAAGCTGCCATATACTGTCCTTTCATGGTCCCTCTGATGACTTGGGAAGTGACGTTATTGTATATGGCTGCTTCTGCCTCCTCGAGTCTTGATTTTAGTAGACTCTCACTTACCGGACCACCCAGCCTAAAGAACTCCAGGATGTTGTCACAGTTCTTAAGATTGACATTTTTCGTCGCTCTCAATAAGGCTAGGTATTCGATAAAGGCATTTCTCGCGTGGTCTCGTGGCGCCGAGGCCAAGATATAACAGGGCGCATCGACCTGTCCCATTTCGGCTCTCGTTCGGGTTACCTGAGGTGGTGAAACTACTCTCGAGGTCTCCGTTGTCTGTGGAGGTGGTGTTTTAGGCATGAAACGGAATAAGCTCTGCATTGCGACACTGGGACAACGAAGGGTTCCGAACCGTATGGTCGCCTCCTTAATAAATTTTATATTAACAATTTATTTTTGAAGGTAATATATATGAAACTTAATTTTATGTTAATATTTCAAGCATCGTCCTGTTACCATCATTAATATCGAGCAAAAAAATTATGATTCCTGTAAGGGAGCCCCGTTAATAATTTATTTTATTTTAATTTAATTATTTATTTTTAAGGTAGATGTTTAACTTAATATTCTGAGAAAATTTCAAGCATCTACCTGTCACCGTTATTAATAGCGAGCAAAAAAACCGCTTTAAATTCAAGTATGTTGTATGGGAGCCCCCCTTATATATTTGTCGGAGAGCAGCCCCTTGAGCTGATTTGCTTTATTTAATTACTGGCAATACACAGACAGATAATATTTCGAGATGCATTTGACAGATGACTTTTCTGTCAACTTCAATGTCGTGCCCACGTCACACTGACGTACACATTGGCGGGAAAAGGCGTGGCTTGAGTCACTTCACTTTTGTTTTGACGAATATACGAGTACAAGAAGATGTTGGAAAATCATCGGAGTGTTCAATTGTTTGATTCGAAGACAATTACTGTAATTTTTGAAGAATTACTCTGTAAGCAGAATAAAGATGATATCGGAAATTCGCTGGTGTTCATATTTCAATAACTAGCACTATGATCAAGGAGGTTATCGAGACAATAATACACGTTTGTTGACCCCTCCCGTCATCAGAAGTCGGGATAAAAAGACGCGCTCACAAGTGGAAAATAACAACAAGGAATGGAAAATCTTATTAAAGTAGCATAACTAAAATGTTTCTCACTTTGGACAATGACTATGAAAGGCTAAACTAATGGCGAAGTACCTTTTCCTTAGTTGAACTCCCACAATAACAATGTCCGAACAAACAACACAACAAGATGCAAGTCCGATGTCATTGATGGCAAACAAACATAGACAGCTGACAAAAACTCGCCACTACCTGTCTTGAGATGAACCTAAATGGAGATTGAGTTGGAGCGAGACTCTAACACATTTGCTATGAAGACTTCTGCAAATTGGAATGGGCGGAGCGGCGCTTGTGCGTTGATAAAGGCCTGCTAGGAATCCTAACATCTTTCGGGTGAGATCTTTTCATGTTGTTAAAACTAAAGCAAAGTTAATGTTCTGACTAGAAATTAAGGGCATCCGCATTTTCATAACGATCAAGATTTCTCAAACTAGTGCATAACATACAATCTAAATTCTAAATTATGGTAAATGATTGACGCTATTAATTGATTTCAATGTTTTGTACTACCGAATCAGATACACAAGTTTAAGTAAAGGTTTTTAATTGTGCTATGGTGTGCCACTTGATTATCCGGCCCTCAGTTATACGGATTCTTGATTATCTGGACTACTTCTCATGATCAACAAACTGTAGTGTTCTAGTAGAATACATGCATATACATGTACAATGTTACATAACCCATCTGCCCCAAGCGCTATACTGCCCTAGGTGCCCGTATTGCTATTGATGTACTAGGTACTTAAGCGAGCAGTGTTATAAATCAAAGATAAAATAAATATGATTGAGTCATTAAAAATGAGAAGCTTGTAAGTAGCCAAGATAATAAAAGAAACCGCTATTTTCATTAATTCAATTATCTAGATATTCGATTGCCCCAATGCTCCATGACACAAGTTAGTCCAGTTGATTAAGTCTATTACTAAAGTTATCTAAATCAAACCTCACTGATTAGCTGACAAAATGATATTTGTGATATTGTCAAAGTTTAATAACTAGGTACCTTTAAACGATTTAACTAACTTCTAAGATTTTACCATGTTATTTTAAGGTGTTAATAGCATTATTTCATTGAATAGAGTTTAATTTTAAACATTTTATGAAACAATTTTTCAGAATTCTTTAAGATTGAAGAAACAAAAGAACACACATCCAAATTGAGACTTTTTTGTGAAAATCAGTTTAAAAGCAGCTAGCCCTTATAAACTACTATTCATAATGACAAGCAATTAAGTGTGTGGTTGATGTATTAGTATTATAGAGATTATTAATACTAAAAAGATCTGAGTATTCATATCCGACAAACTTTAATATCCTAATATTTGTATTATCATGGTATTTTGTAAAGACCATTCAAATTAAATCAGATAATTCATTTGTATTCATTCCATTTTCGAGTACCTATCGGAATCGTGGAGCAAAACTGAATCTTAATTGTATGAGGGAATAAAAGAGATGCATTAGTTCTACGTTCATACAAATGTTAGAGCAAAAATTAGATGAAAAATAGACAACCGATTTATTTGTGTAATGAAATGGCGGATGCGGGATTTTTAAAATAATTTGTTAATATTGCCTACAAATTTAAGACCAAGTAGGTTGTACAACGAAAAACTAACAATTAACATTTATTAGTTTCAAGACCAATATTGAATACAGTACTTAGTAGTAATCATAAAAATCTATTGATCACGTATACAATTAATCCGTGTCAGACAGACATGAGAAATGCAGGTATTATATTGGTTGGGATATTCTGGTATTACCTAGCGAGTGTGTTGGTGTCACCTGATCCTGTGAAATATTATCATTAACCCATCCCCCAACCATACAAGCAATTCTGTGCAGACGGTCAGTATTTCATGAAAAAAAAAAAAAAAAACCGTACTTCAACATGACGTTGACAAAAAAAAAAAAAAAAAACTTGCCATAAAACCAGACCAGGTTTATTTGACCAATGACCGAGTTATTATTGTAATATGATCAAGAAAAATAGTCGGTTACTTATGGCCAACGGTTACATTAATTATGCATTTCGTGTTATATTTGCATGAAAAAAAAAAAAAAAAAAAAAGAAAAAAAAAAAAAGAGATGATCCGTCGCTGGCAAAGTGACGATGCCGTCGCTAGTAAAGTGACGAAGTCAAACCAGACAAAAAAAAAAAAAAAAAAAACACTATTAAACAACCACAATACAAAAAAGAGAGAAAAGTAATGTCTGTAAGTGTTTTAAAAAAAAGAGAGACAAAAGTTTTGTTGCTCCATTTGTTTGGTTTGAATATCTGTGACGAATTAATTACAAACTGTAAATCTGACACGAAACGTGAAACCTTGGTTATTAATAACATTGTGAATAATTTTGTTAGTTTACTTGAAGTACTGACCTGCCTTTGTACTTATAATATTTCATCCATCCACCCATCAGCTATAAGAAGTCAACTGCTGGACATAGGCCTCCCCTATGGATCTCCAATAAGACCGGTTGGATTATAATATTCAGTTAAAAAAAAAAAGAAGTTCCTAGAAAGTCTTGTTTTAAATTACCTGACCATCCTGGTCAGGCATGGCCGAGGAAAATAATATACCTCAAGTAAACTTGTTCCAGGGTGAAAGAATTACGCACGCACATGACTAACTTCAGCTCCGCGGAAGATGAGTATTCAAAACAATTGTATTCTTGAAACTACGCGCGGCAATGTTATACCAGTGGACCAGCGACAGTGCAACTAGCCCGAAATCGTTTGGCAGCCTTTAAGACCCCAGGAATTTGGAGGAAACCGTGGAAAACTTTGGAAAGCTAGCAATCTATGAAACGAACCACACGCGGACGTGTGATGCGCAGGACAGCCGTGTCGGAGAGCAGCCCCTTGAGCTGATTTGCTTTATTTAATTACTGTCAATACACAGACAGATAATATTTCGAGATGCCTTTGACAGATGACTTTTCTGTCAACTTCAATGTCGTGCCCACGTCACACTGACGTACACATTGGCGGGAAAAGGCGTGGCTTGAGTCACTTCACTTTTGTTTTGACGAATATACAAGAAGATGTTGGAAAATCATCGGAGTGTTCAATTGTTTGATTCGAAGACAATTACTGTAATTTTTGAAGAATTACTCTGTAAGCAGAATAAAGATGATATCGGAAATTCGCTGGTGTTCATATTTCAATAACTAGCACTATGATCAAGGAGGTTATCGAGACAATAATACACGTTTGTTGACCCCTCCCGTCATATTTTAATTTTCTATTTATTAAATTTGTTTTTATAGCGGCAACAAAAATACATCATTTGTGAAAAATTCAACGTTCTAGCTATCACAGTTCCTGAGATACAGCCTGGTGACAGACAGACCGACAGACGGACGGACAGCGGAGCAGCTTAGTAATAGGGTCCTGTTTTTACCCTTTGGGTACGGAACCCTAAAAACCAAGGCAATCCGTCGCGCGTTGCATTGCTACGTGAAAACATGTTCTATAATATCACAGCTTATTTTTTTCTCACATTCTAAGTTAGGCATAAAAGTTGTACCACATTAATGGTCTTGATAATCTCTTTTCGGCTTACTTTGAGGTATTCATTCAAAGAGTTTCAGCTCTTGAACTTATGTCTACCACGCTGACCTAGTTGAAGTTTAGCGGATTCACAAACAAATCAAATTTATTTCCCGGACGAATGCAATCTTTTTTCATGATATTTTCCTTCAAAACCAGGCTACAACACAAAAACTGTGGCATATTGCTTTAGTGCTTTGTACTACCGAAAAATGGGAAATTGAAACGATTTGCAAAAGAAAATTCGTCAGATTGCCCTGGTGTCAGTTTTTACTCCACGACGTGGCATTTGATATGGCTGAACAAAAATAAATAATCGGCCAAGTACGAGTCGGACTCGCGCACGGAGGGTTCCGTACTGTATGGGAGCCCCCCTTAAATATTTATTTTATTTTAATTTTATTATTTATTATTGAAGTGAATATAAAACTAAATACTCTGTGAAAATTTCAAGCATCTACCTGTTACCATTATTAATATAGAGCGAAAAATGTGTAAAAATTCAGGTTTGTTGTATGAGAGCCCCCCTTAAATATTAATTTAATTCTCTTTTTAGTATTTGCTGTTATAGTGGCAACAGAAATACATCGTCTGTGAAAATTTCAGCTGCCTAGCTATCATGGCTCATGAGATACAGCCCGGTTACAGACGGACAGACAGACAGACGGACAGACGGACATCGAAGTCTTAGTAATAGGGTCCCGTTTTTCCCTTTGGGTACGGAACCCTAAAAAACGGGTTGCACTCCGGGAGTGCCAGCAGAAGTGAAAAATTGAATATTACGTCATCCGTCTTATGAATTTTCAATCCGGTCACGATTTGACGTGAGTTTAACATATTTTACCCATTCCAAAAAGTGCACAACGCTGTTAAACAAGTTTTTACTTCAAAATAACAAGGAATGAAAACACGGGCAACAGTTAGATGCGTCATGCGAGCCATGGTAGAGCTCAGTTTTAAATACTTAAATACCATCCGCGATCACCCATTTGAAGATAAACCATATTGAACGTTTTATAACTTCGATGATCGCTGAAAAACACTTAGTCAAACCACGCTTTGAGAACTAGTCATCAAAATGTGTTTAAAACAAAAAAAAATTGCATGTCAATGTCGCTACGCTTAAAATCATATTATGAGAAAAGAAATAATGCAAAACGAAATCGACCTGAGACCATAACCTGGAATGTACAGTACATCATTGTTTGTTTTGGGAAATGTTTTTTACAATAGGTATTTTCTTTAAAAAAATCACAATTTAAAGGAATTTCATATTTTTGGATCTTATTATCTTTAGACATTGCTTGTAAAATGTGGCCGCGTAATGGCGGCTTTGAACAAAAATCAAATAAGAAAGTACGAAATTCCATTCCGTCTTTTTTTCTCTGAATTTGTTAACCATTTTTAAAGCTGTTTTGGACTTTTCTTTTCTTCTCTCTTTTTTTTTCAGCCATAGGACGTCCACTGGTGGACATAGGTCACCCTGTCTTGTCTTGTCTTGTCTTGTCTTGCATCCAGCGCAATCCTGCGACCTTAATGAGGTCATCCATCCACCTTGTGGCTGGACGTCCTACGCTGCGCTTGCCGGTACGTGGTCTCCACTCGAGAACTTTATGACCCCATCGTTTATCAGTCCTCCGCGCTATATGCCCTGCCCACTGCCATTTCAACTTGCCAAGTCGCTTGGCTGTGTCGAAATCTGAGCCCACTTTGCAAAATCTTCTTTCAATGGCTGTCGACAAAATGAGTGAGCTGAGTTTTCTTTTCGCGATTTTGCATAGAAAATGTTGTTTATAATTATAGTGTATTCACCTCTGGAATTCCCTGCATTTTGAAAATAACACCTTGTTATTAGACAAAACCACGTATTAAAGTTTCAAGCGAAGAAAACATGCTATTAAGTTGCACATTATTCTGCATCAAATAACGTTATTAAAACTTAATAACGTACCTGAGTTATTACCGCTTACCGCAACAAGCTCTAGGTATTGCAGCTATATTAATAAAGCATTTAGTATTTTGAAGCATTTACACAGAAAGCTATTATTTATGTTGAAACTATTTGAAGTTGTGTTTAATTACTAAACTGTGAGCATGCCATAAACAGACAATGTAATATTGTATATCATTAGCATATGAATGTGAAAAACTTATCAATTGTCGCAAAAAATGGCAAAACCACCTTCCATCATGTACAAAATTCGAATACTTCGCTCGGATTGTTTACATTAGTGTTGATTTTGGAAAAACGGCTCAACCGATGTTTTTAAAATTTAAATGGAACCACCTCGGGACAAAAACAGAATTTTTCGATTCGGTTCACAATTGGCGAAATTATCAAAGAACATACACATAAAAAATACAATCAGACGAACATAGAACCTTCCTCATTTTTGGACGTCGGTTAAAAACTGACTTTTAACGGTTGTTACATAAAAAATAATTGTCCTTTGCAGGTATTACTAGAGCGCTTATCAAAAAGTACTTGCACATTTTAGAGAGGGTTATTACTTTTTAGATTTTATGTAGCAACTACCTTTTGCCCATGGCTTCATCTTCGTGATATTTTTGCAAATATATATTTTATGGATATCAAACAGATAACAAAAACCTAATTAGTTGTTATACATTTAGTAGTTATTTTACAACTAAAGCTAGTGGCCGCGGCATTTCAAACAAGCAACTTCACACGGTACAGTGCGCTCTTTGATCATGTAACTGTCAAGATACCAAATTGGCTGAAAATGTTATATAATTATTACCTTTCATAAAATAAGATATTTATTTTTCAAATAAAATTTAAAAATTAGGGTAGAGAGAAAAATTTCAAATCTTACAGTCTAAATTTATACATAACAAAACGAATTACATTATAATTTCTATTAATTATTTGTACTTTGTCTGTTTGTCTGTCTGAAATCGGTGAAATATACGGACCATAAGCATACGAATTTAGACACAATATATACACGCATAATTTCAAAGAACTGTGCCTTTTTGTTTGTCATTGATGTTTATATTTGTCCATCTATAGACAGGTATATAAAATCAAAGAGTGCGGCAGGCACCGAAATGTACCGTATGAACCAACCGTGCCAGTTTCAGGCGTAATTTTAATAATTCCCCAGTTTCTACTAAAGCTCTCGTAGTATCTCCCAGCTTCAAAATAGTGTTTAATTACCTGCATCACAAACAGAAACGAAGCAATTTGAATCACAGAAGCAACCGTATTTCATTTTAAGGCTGGGTTTTAACTAGGAACGGTATTAAATCCTTAGTTGCGTCCGCATCTATCTCTGTTTCATATTTGCACGTTTTCGCTTAGAAAATATGGATGTGAGGTTTTGGCAATAACGCAAATAATTGGGTCGAACCATTTAATTTTTTAACCTTGATTGCCGAGTGCTACTGTGGCTCGTGTGACACGTTAAATTGTAGGCCTCGGTTGTTTTAACAGTTAAGCCATGTCAGAGGCTTTTGGGCGGCTTCAAAACTGTAACTTATTTTTATTTGCTTATTTACCTTAATTACAAAAAGAGGAGTTTAAAGCCTAGAAAATCTGAAATAGGCAGGGTATATAAAATATTATTAGTTGTTTATTTTGTTGCGATCAATAGCGAATTTATAAAGTAAAGTAACATACTATTATAAAATATTTAAAATAATAAGATCTAAACCAATTACTTGATTAATTCATTGATATTTTCTTGTATTCGTATATTCCGTTTGTATGATCTATCTGTTTATTTTTGTCAGAATTAAATACACGTATTCTAATGACTATTGATTACAATTATTCAAATTGCAAGTGTTAATACACCTAAACAACCTTTGAAAGATTTTGGATTATCTTTAGACCTTCAAAGGTCTGTGGATGATCCAAAGCTTTTTATGTAGTAGTAATGTAGTTTTGTTGTAGTTAATAAAAGCACTTTTGCCCGATAAAAAAAACCTTTAAATATCCGTATTTGAATGATGATGACATCAGCCCCCCCTTAAATATTTATTTTATTCTGTTTTTATTAAATAATTTAATTATTTGTTGTTATAGCGGTAAAAGAAATGCATCACGGTTCATGAGATACAGCCTGGAGACAAACAGACGGACAGACGGACATCGGAGTCTTGGTAATAGGGTCCCGTTTTTACCCTTTGGGAACCCTAAAAAAAGTAAACACCTTAACAGCGACTAGCATTAAATCAACATTTTCCCACTACAACCGGCTATAAATTTAAATTTCCCCGCAATTCTGGAAAGTGAACTTAATAGCCAGTTAAGCACGTGTTGAAACGAATTTAAATTTGATTAAAACGAATAAAATTCAAGGAAAATTTACGTTTGATGGTTTCGATTTAATGTTTTATTGCTTTCTTGTTAAAATTGAATGTACTAGGCAATACTGCTGATGTATTTTATATAACAATTCTACTGAGATAATGTACTGAATTATAAGCTAAAACTGCATACACTACTACTACATAAAAAGCAATCGGATCATCCACGGACACTTGAAAATCCAAAGATAATCCAAATGCTCAAGCCCACTGCCGGTTGGCAGCATGCCCAGCATGCTGGCTGCATTGCCACGCTGAATGTCAATGCTTATTCGTTAAGGCAAATAAACACCAGCATTTTGGTCACGCGTCACGTCCACCAGACGCTCAGAAAGAATTTAGATTAAATAGGATTTTATTGTCATGTGTATTTTATTGTTTTAATCTCATATGTACACTTAGACTGAGTGTTTTTTTTTTATAGAAGACGAACATAATATTGTAGGATATCATCTATTCTTCATTATGACCAATTTTTACCATGGGGCTATTTCCAAAATCATTTGTAAATAATTGTTTTGCGGATAATCGGGAATGGGATAGTAAGCTTGTCACTTTCAAGCTGAAAAATCTGGAACACAGGCGTAAAGTTGCGTGTCAAATTTGGAGTAAATTATACGCTAAACCAGATTTTCTATACTAACTCTGGGCCTGGATGAGGCGCGCGGGTTTAGATCAATCATGGCCATTCATGGCCTTTTAAAAAGCCGAACAAAGGCGAATAAGCAAATTTTTGTAGCGAAATTGTAACCAGTTTAGGAAAAATATATCTATATCTATTCACAGAGATTTACGATACTACGACAAAAATAAACCGGTGTTGGAACATTCATGTCGAAACTTTAAACGTTTTTGTTGCAATCGTTACGTTACCCCGTATGCTTTTATCTAACTGGGACGATACAGCAAATGGAATCTGCCTAAGGCTTTGCTATTCTCAGTAAAAAATACAAAACTAAATGAGAATAAAAGATAAATGAGAACGTTTATTGCAAAATAACTTAGTCTGATATTCGCACCTAGTCATTTAATAAATTAGTTTAGACCCATGGGAGAAGCCTATGACCAACAATGGACGTCATTTGGCTGATGGATGGATGGATAATGGAACGTTCGTATTGTAGAATAAATTAAATGGCACATTTTAATTTACCACTTAACACGGAGATATTGTAATGGATATAGAAACGGTGCAGTACAATTAGAAAACAAGATAGTTGAGTGGCTGCTATATCTGTATGTAGCATAGATTCAGACAGAATGAATAAACAATATCAAAATTTTAAGCAATTCAAAAAGTATAAATACAGCTACATATTCAGAAAGTATTCAGATTGCTATAACAGACACACAAAAAATAAAAATAGTTGCCGCTGTTGGCCTCTAATATCAAGACTTTAATCTTTTTAGTGTTCCGTACTCAAAAAGTAAAAATGGAATTAAAATACATTTCGTGCTAAGCCTCACCTAGAGGCTTCGTTGATTCGCCCCGCGGCCCGAATAGCTTGTGGGGCGAAACCACGAAAGAGCCCAAAACATAACCCTCCCTTTTGTTTCGACGCAATCGGAAAAAGAAAATGATGCCTTGCGGAAAAAGACAAAAGGTAGCTCAATTGTGACACCGATGAATAAAAAAACACAATGAAACACCAACAAATTGAAATTTAAATGGAAATTCTGCTATACAATCGAGTAGAGAGACGAACAATTCACTTGGTCGCATGCCCGTGACAGGTCAACGCTGCCCAAAATTTTAAACTCTTATGTCAGGGCCACACATTGGCTATGTTGGCTAAATAATAGTCTTGGTTCTAACACACCAAGCTGTGGATCGGTCTTGGACTGATATTGATCGTCAACACACACACACACATACATTTTTACATTTTTGCTGAAAAAATGAATGTTTTAAGTTGTACAAATAGTTCAACTCATTTGTGCGCGCGGCCCTATGTGTGCGTGCGCTTGTAAAAATACAACTTTGAACTATCAGTAATATCGTGTATGAAAGTTGAACTATCTGCAATATCGTGTAGTTCGTAGTAAATTTGACACGATGTATTTAATTTATGCTTTAAATTTCGATAAAAAGTCTAAATTATTTTTAAAAAACAATCCAAGACTGATGCACACATAGGTGTGTTGGAACCAATGCTGTAATTTATAGCCAACATAAACAATGTATTGTCCTGGCTTCACAGTTAATTTTGCAGAGCACAACGTTTGTAACTCTTGTCTAGTAAGATCCGCAACCTCTAAATCCCTAGAAATATTTTTCTTCCATCACAAACTCACTTCAAGTCCCACGTAATAATATTATGCGTAGCCAGTCACAAGTCCGATCTGTTCACTTCAAATTTGTTTCACTTTTTTGCCGTGATTTTTTTTCGTGACCCAAGTCACAAGTTAATAACTGTTCAGTTTTTATTTTTCACCAAAAATGGCATAACTGAATTTAACCGTGTACAAATAATACCGCGGGTGGCATTTTCCAACTGAGCGCTGCCGTGGCTCGGATGACACGTTAAATTGTAGGCCCCGGTTGTTTTAACCGTTTAGCCATGTCAGAGGCCTTCAGGCGGCCTAAAAACTCTGACTCCAGGGCTAGCCACCCGGCCTATACGAACTTACTTACTTACCGTGTACAGAATTTGAATATTTCGCACGGATCAATGTATCATGCATGTGGTAGTTTTCACATAATAGTTGGTTTTCAAAAAAAATCTCATTGATTTTTATAAAATTGAAATAGTACCACCTGTGAAATATGATCATTATCACTTTATTCATAACATTTTGTAACAAATCATATAAATTTAGATATGTGTATAAACATCGCGTCCGAAATATTCTAAATATATAATTTGTACCATTTACTTTTTACTGTATAAAAAGACAATTATTTATCGTTGAAATCATAATGCAACAAATTTCAATTACGTAAATATGATAAAATTACAATTTAAAATTAATTAAACATTAAACACAAAAGGATGTCTATAACGCATAAATATTAATCATTGTTTACACAATAAATAACAACAATGTCAACGTATCCATACATATCCACATTCTTCATGACAGGTCTAAACCATCCAAAATTGTAAACATTTCAAAACCCCGCGCTGCTCAGCACTGCGTTCGAATCACTTCGAAAACAGTTCCGCAGTAGTGCTATACAATAACAAAATCTCTCAATAACTTCCTCTGTGTAAACAATCCAAACCAACCCCTATCAGCAAATACGAAGTTCATTTCTTGAAGATTTTATCGTGTTTCTCCGGGTCAGTGGCCTAGAAAAAGGATAAGATCAATAGACCAAAAGTGTGTCGAAAAATCTGCCTATGCTTAGTGGCGACTAGGACATTCTCATAGGGTTGATATATTACTGACTGTGTGATTTACTATCATCGAACTAGTACTGTAAGGGCAGTAACTGAAGTCTTGTGCATTTTTGAAGTGAAACTTCTAAAGCGACTTCCAACAAGGTTGCGTTAAACTTTTAACGCTACCATGGAGGGGTATGAACGCAATGTTACGTTAAAGTTTCACTTCTTTCGCGCCGAGGGACTTTACTCTAATTTTTTTTACAAGCTTTTATTTAACTTGCAATAGATGTACCTATGTATGTATGTAAGTTTGGGTGGAATCTTGCAAGTTAAATTTGAACAACTTCCCGGTTTCCGATAAGGCTGAAATTTTGCACGCTTATGTATATCGTGTGACGATGCAATAATATGGTTTCATGGAGCTGATCTTATGGTGGAGTCGGAAGGTGGTCATTGGAACTCCTATACTAAACAAGATAGACCCGTCGTGGTTGGGCTCGTTTTACTTGTCTTGGCTAGCACTTTGCTACTACAGGATATCCAGGATCTCAAAAGCTTGTATTTTTTAAAAGTAACATTTTTAAAATAACTTATTATTATTTAACATACGACTTATAGGACAGTGCGGGAGTCACAAACTTGGTATTTTATCTCGAGAGCATTTTAAGTGGAATTTAATCACATCTAAAGATGTACGTACTTATATGGTTAGAAACATTATTTAATATGTTATACTCGTATTAATTATGTGCAGAATACGTATAAAGTAAATAAGCTTGTATATGCCGGATGATAGGTATAGCCCTGGTGTTGGTTTTATCGTTAATCGGCTCTGTCTGTGGTTAGCTGTTGCAAGAGGACATCAAAATATATTGTCAACTAGCCTATAATACAGGGTTATTTCTAATCAATTAACATCCTTTTTGGGGCTTATTCTCTACATCAAAACTAACAACTTTTGTTCTGCGAGTTATGTCAGAACTCAAAAAAAATCAGCTGTTCCATACATTTTGTCGCGGGTGAACGATATTTTTCTATGGAACAAAAATTTTTTTTTTGAGTTTTGACAAAAGTTGCAGAACAAAAGTTGTTAGTTTTGATGTATAGAATAAGCCCCTAAAATAATGCTAATTGTTTAGAAATAACCCTGTATAAAGTGTCCATACTGTGTCTCCTAGAACTTGCCGACAACGCATGATAAGTGAAGATGAAGCCGGCTTACTCTACCCATACATAAGTATGGATTTATGACAGATATAAATTCAACCAGAGGTAAATGTACTGAAAAAAATGTCCCAGTAAAATATACAGTGGGCAATATGCGTGATATACGTTCTAAGACTTGGGTTTAGCGTATAGTGTGGAAAAATATTATGTTGTTCGCAGTTTTCTGAACTATTCCGATGATTTATAGCCTCCGAAGGCCAATAGGCCGGGGAATTTTGTTATATAATAACGGTGCTTAATAATAAAATTGAGCCTAGACGTATTTTAGTGCTCTTTAGTTTTTCGGGAGAAAGCGATAAAGATTTTGCTATAAATTACTTTAGTTACGCTATTTATCAGGGATTCGATTTGTTCGAAAATATAAGGATAGTGTTATATAACATTTGGGTCCATTTCACACTTTATACTAGACTTATAAGTTAACTTAACTACCTATTACAAGCTGAAATACATATAACTACGTAGTATAGAACAAAGTCACTTCCCTGTCTGTCTGTCTATGTTTATATCTTTAAAACTACGCAACGCATTTTGATGCGGTTTTAACATATTTGAAATTAAATTTTGATATTTTTTTTAATATTAAAAGAGTGATTCAAGAGGAAGTTTTATATGTACCTATAAAACACCTGTGGGAAGCCGGGGCGGGTCGCTAGTACCTATTGTATGACAAAGTACTATATTACTTCATGCTTAAGAAACATATCGTATTGTACTTTTAATAGACTGTACTCATCTACTCATCTACCTATAACGAGCTGATAAGGCTTACTGTGGATGGGCAATTGGACCTTATGAGTAAGTCTGCCTAGCCCTGGTGTCAGTTTTTAAGGCGCCTCAAGGCCTTTGACATGGGCGAACGGTTAAAACAACCGAAGCGTATAATTTAACGTGTCATCCGAGTCACGATAGCGCTCAGTTGTAAATACCACCCGCGTTCACCCTTCCTAAGACTGAACGTGCCGAACGTTGCTTAATTTTGGTGATTGCTGACAAAAACCTAGTCCTAAACTACGCTTTGAGCTCTAATTTAACCCTATGTTTCACGCAAACTCAGTCCAATGTAGAATCACGTACTCTCATGCGAAGTTCGAGTTTTCAGGATTTGATAATTATTTCAAACATGTTTAGTAAATAAATTATTATAAAAAATTACTTTTAAAAAGTTTTCGAGATCCTGGATATCATGTGACAGGAGTGTGCCAGCCAAGACAAGTAAAACGAGCCCAAACACGACGGGTCTATCTTGTTTAGTACAGGAGTTCCTATGGCCACCTTCCGACTATCACCAGACCAGCTCCACGGTACCATATTATTACATTGTCACACGATATACATACCTATGCGTGCAAAATTTCAGCTCACTCGGAAACCGGAAAGTTAGTCAAATTTTAATTGCATGTTTCCTCCCGAACTTACATACATACATATGTTCATCCATTGCCAGTTAAATAAAAGCTTGTAATAAAAAATTGGTCGTTCGTATCGTTTCCTAGGGAGACTTTTCACGGCCTAAAGTAACATTACTGACGTGATAACGTCTTAATAAATCGATTAACGCCGTCTGCCCGCACGAAAAAGAATCACGTTCCACCTGAACCGAGCGTCCAATATAGAGAGGCACGATCGGCCTAAGCGTTCCGCTTGTTTCAGTTGTTGATTCAACAATGTTTTGTTATGATACGTAATCACGTAAAATCATCCGCAAACTGAATTCACAGACAACTAAATTTTATACTTTGGCAAAAGCGTAACAACCGATTTAAATAAAATATATATTTAAGGGGGGCTCCCATGTGTAATAACAGTCTGTTGGTTAATAAAATATTTTTAAGGTCTCAACATCTTATCAATCGATGAACTCCAGCTGTACGCACGAAAATGTGTACCGTCCCGCGTGCAAGCGAGAACACAGAACAAGTGATAGAAAGGCATGATCAGTCTAAGCGTTTGGATTGTTTCAGTTGTTGATTCAACAATGTTTTTTTATGATGTTGTCACTTATAACTGTCGTAAACTTGGGACCGAGTTGCCTTCGTCCGTGGGTAGGAACCCTATTATTTTTTGTTCCCCACACGTGGTCCTGGGTGGTGCTAACCAGGCAACAACCATACTGGTGGTAGGCTATAGCCGCAGCGAGAGACCACCCACCAGACTAAGCCGCGCCGCCAAGCGACTCTTTTGAGCTCGTGTTCCGGCGCGAAGTCTAGTGACGCCAATCTGGAAGTCGGGTCGGAACAGTAGCGTCCTCTGGAGAATCGAATACGGTGCACGCATCGACTACCGCATCGGCCGACTAGTCGTGGAGAGCAGCGGGATCCGAGGCACGGTTTGTCGCTGGCCGACCGCAGATAGTAGGGGGCCCAAGTAGTGAGCTAGCCACTCATGAAAGGCTGCCCCGCCATCTGTCGAAAAATCCCAGGGATGCCCCATCGTGCCGGTTGGCGACCGGACGAGAGGGCCCGATGGACATCCTTGGGGGGGCTCGGGCGTCCCCGCGGTCTCCAGGCTAGTCTACCGTGGATGTGTGTGGTTTGTGTGTTGTGCCACTGAATCTGCAGAGTGACGTCTCGTTCCACTACCGACTTTCTACCTACTTCACTCCAAAAAATTAAACATGAGAAACAGTAGTAGAAAAAAAACGTATACACAGCGGCAGCACTCCCTCTCACTTAAAGTGCACCTGTGCAATATTCGGGGCCTGTGTGGCGGCGCGTGATTCAGCTCGCAGGCATACGAGGCGCACACGGCCGTCTGCGACGACGGCGCGCTGTGGAAGCTGAGGCGCCTCCCGCATCGCGTACATTTATATGAAGTGCCGCCGCCGGCGCGTGACTCAGCTTGCAGTGCACACGAGGAACACTGTGTTGCACACTGTGGAATGCTGAGGCGTCCCTGGATCGTGTATATTTATATGAAGCACCCACGCCGCGGCGCGTATAATTTTAGTTGTAAATAATATTTAATAAAGAATTAGATAGTGTCGTAGTTTTAGTCCTAGGCTAATTATTTAGAAGTTAAGTTTAGTGTTAGGTAGAAGTTAGCTTGTAGTCTAGATGTAAGTTATAGAAATTATTAGAGTAGGTGCTTCTAGAAGGTAAGGTTTAGTCATAGGTTAGTAGATTATTATTATTATTACTTTAGGATAGGAAATAGTATATAAGGCCGATGATTCCGAATAAATTCATTCACTCCTGGGAACAAGTCTTTATTTTCAATCAAGAAGCGAAACGTGAAACACTGCAGTGCTACCATCCTCGCCCGGTAGTACAGTATGAGACAATGAGTCTCAACAATTGGTGACCTGCCGACTAAGGATGACACGAATAAAAATGAAGTCTGAAGGAAATCATAATTTATTTTAAGAAGATCGAAGATATTTTTGAACAAGTATGGCACATGTAAAAGCCTCGAAAATAAAAAATGATATTACCGTAAAGAAAACTACCCACATAAATTTCTTATGAAGATTACCAAGCTATGTCGGACGAGATGAAGCACACTGGTCAGGCGTCGACCGCGCCTGTGGCCAACGCTGACATCAAGACGCTGCGATACCAGCTCCTCATGATGCAGATCGAAAAGCTGTCACTTGAGGTCGCCGAGCTACGTAGGCAATCCGACGCCAGCCAGCTTGCTTGTGATACGCAAGCGCAACGCAAGACACGCATTAAGAGGAAGGGAAATGTGAGTCCTATAGAGGTCCCGAATGTGAGCCACCGTCTTTGCGTCATCGACATCAACACCCGTGAGCGTTTCCTCGTCGACACCGGTGCTGATATTTCTGTGCTAGCTGTACGAAACAGGAGCCAGAAACCTTCTTCAAATGCAGAGTATACCTTGTATGCCGCCAACAACACCCCAATAAGGACATACGGCGAGAGAACATTGGAGCTCAATCTAGGACTGCGGCGCAGTTTTCGATGGACCTTCATTGTCGCCGATGTAAAAACTTCTATACTGGGCGCCGATTTTTTGAGAAGCCACAAATTGATCGTAGACCTACACCACCGGAAGTTACTGGACCAAGTAACTGAGATCAATATTAACGCAATCAAGATAAACAACCACGATCCCGCCATATACATGATCAATCGTGACCACGCATACCACGACATCTTGATGAAGTATCCAGACGTCCTTCGACCCATGTCACTGAAGACAGATCCTCCGAAGCACAATGTGACTCACTTCATTGAAACAACTGGGCCACCTTTGTACGCCAGACCACGCCCACTACCACCAGATAAATTCAAGGCAGCGAAACTGGAATTTGAGAAGATGGTTGACATGGGCATTTGCAGACCATCGAAGAGTTCCTGGGCCAGCCCACTGCATGTGGTTACCAAAAAAGATGGATCACTACGTGTATGCGGTGACTACAGAAGACTAAACGCCGTGACCAAGCCAGACCGCTACCCGATTCCTCGCATCCAGAGCTTCACGTACCAGCTGCACGGCAAGACCATATTTTCCAAGCTCGACATCAAGACAGCGTACTTCTGGATCCCGAACAGAAAAGAAGACGCAGAGAAAACAGCGATTATCACGCCGTTTGGCCTGTTCGAGTTTACTTGCATGCCGTTTGGGTTACGCAACTCAGGCCAAACGTTTCAACGCTTTATGCATGAAGTACTGCGAGGGCTGGATGACCACATCTTTTGTTTCGTTGACGACATACTTATCCACTCACGAAATCCAGAAGAGCACAGAAGACACATAGAAGAAGTCATCGAGCGCCTAAACAAATTCGGCATTTCACTCAACATCGACAAATGCGAATTTGGTAAGGAGAAGATACAGTTCCTCGGCTACGAAGTGACATCCGAAGGTATCAAGCCCACAGAAGATCGCATTGAAGCTATTAAGAAGTACCCGAAACCTAAAACAGTACAAGAACTACGAAGATTTCTGGGCATGGTGAATTTTTACCGCGACTGTTTACCACACCAGGCTGAATGTCAACACGAGCTAAACAAATATCTACATAACACCAAGAAGAATGACAAGACACCTATAGAATGGACGCCAGAAGCTGAGAAGTCATTCGATAAATGCCGCCAAAGTATTATCGACGCCACTACACTGACGCACCCAGTACCAAACGCTCCAATCTGTTTGTACTCTGATGCCAGTGATCGAAGTTTGGGAGCTGCATGCCTACAAAAAGTGAATAACACCTGGAAGCCACTCGCATTTTTCTCGAAGTCAATGAGTGAAACGCAGCGAAGATACAGCGTCTACGATCGAGAGTTATTGGCGATATATACGGCCGTGCGACATTTACGACGTTTGATAGAAGGCAACGACATCACGATCTACACAGACCACAAGCCGTTATCATACGCACTAACGAAGCCACCGACCAGTAGCGACACCCCTCGGCGAGAACGTCAACTACACTACATCAGCCAGTTTTGCTCAAAGATCAAATACATAGACGGAGCCAACAATCAAGCTGCCGATGCAATGAGTCGATTAGAAAATATCGATGAAATTCAACTGTCGTCGAGTATTGACTACGAAAAATTGGCAGAAGATCAAAGCAAAGATGGCAAACTTCAGAATATCAGAGAAAACCGCAATTTAAGATTCACCTATGTTCATTTGCCCGGTATATCGAAGGCCATCACTTGCGAAACGTCGACCGGCACTCCACGACCTTATCTACCTATGACTTATCGTCATGCAGCGTTCAAGGCGCAACACGATATTAGTCACCCGGGAATCCGAACCTCACGAAAGATGATGACATCGAAGTTTTTTTGGCCTGAAATGAACAAAGACGTCGGTACTTGGGCAAGAGCATGCATCGGATGTCAGCGCGCAAAAGTACACCGGCACGTAACCAGTCCCTTAGGCGAGATTCCAGAATCAGGCCGCTGGGAGCATATCAATCTCGATATCTTAGGACCTTTTTCACCCTCTAACGAGTTCCGGTACATTGTTACAATCATCGACCGCTGCACAAGATGGCCCGAGGCCATTCCAGTTCGTGATATAACTACAGATACGGTAGCAAGAGCTGTCTACGAGGGATGGATAGCGAGATTTGGTTGCCCACTTCGCGTGACTACAGACAGGGGCCAGCAGTTCCAATCAGCATTATTCAGTGCCCTGACCAAGAAGTTTGGCATCGCCCATATCAAAACCACGGCGTATCATCCTGCATCAAACGGAAAAATAGAAAGATGGCATCGCACACTTAAAGGGGCGCTCATGGCTAGAGGCGCATGCACGAGATGGAGCGAAGAACTTCCGACAGTATTGCTCGGTCTAAGAACCGCCCTTTGCGCAGACACGAACCTGAGTCCGGCCTTGATGACCTATGGATCAACGCTACGAGTACCATCAGACATATTCGTACCTACAAAGTCGAATGTCGAAGATGCCGAGTTCGTACGACGTCTTACAGAAACAATGGCATCGTTAGTACCAGTCAAGAGAAAAGAAGCTACATGTAAACAACCTTTCGTTTACAAGGACCTAGCGACATGCAGTCATGTGTTCGTGCGGAACGATACCGTGGGTGGCGCGCTAAAACCACCGTACGACGGCCCTTACGAAGTTCTACAGCGACATGACAAGTACTTCAAACTGCAATTGCCACGGCGAACATCGAATGTTTCTATCGATCGTTTGAAGCCTGCCTACATACTGAGCGAAGACACCGAACGCACGGCAGTGTTACCTGCATCCTCGACTACATCGCAACAAGCTATCACTACGCCGCCAGCATATCGAAAAAGCAAGCCAGCGAAGCCAGAAAACCCGACCGAGTATATCACGAGATCGGGGCGCGTCGTGAAACACCGAGTACGCTTCGCTTGAAGGGGGGCTATGTGGCGGCGCGTGATTCAGCTCGCAGGCATACGAGGCGCACACGGCCGTCTGCGACGACGGCGCGCTGTGGAAGCTGAGGCGCCTCCCGCATCGCGTACATTTATATGAAGTGCCGCCGCCGGCGCGTGACTCAGCTTGCAGTGCACACGAGGCGCGCACGACCGCCTGCGGCGGCGGCGCGCTGTGGAATGCTGAGGCGTCCCTGGATCGTGTATATTTATATGAAGCACCCACGCCGCGGCGCGTATAATTTTAGTTGTAAATAATATTTAATAAAGAATTAGATAGTGTCGTAGTTTTAGTCCTAGGCTAATTATTTAGAAGTTAAGTTTAGTGTTAGGTAGAAGTTAGCTTGTAGTCTAGATGTAAGTTATAGAAATTATTAGAGTAGGTGCTTCTAGAAGGTAAGGTTTAGTCATAGGTTAGTAGATTATTATTATTATTACTTTAGGATAGGAAATAGTATATAAGGCCGATGATTCCGAATAAATTCATTCACTCCTGGGAACAAGTCTTTATTTTCAATCAAGAAGCGAAACGTGAAACACTGCAGTGCTACCATCCTCGCCCGGTAGTACAGTATGAGACAATGAGTCTCAACACCTGCACTCAAATCTCACGCCTGTCCATCATCATCTTGAGACAGATCGTCCCCACCTATTGTTTCTCACGGAGACGCAGATTGCTGGTCCATCCGACGTGTCGTATCTCTCCTACCCAGGGTACTCCCTGGAGCACTGTTTCAAACCACGTGCGGGTGTATGCGTGTACGCCCGAGATGACATTTGCTTTCTGCGCCTTCGTAGGTTTGAAGACTCCTCTTTTTCAGTGCTTTGGGCTCTGGCGGATACTGGCTTAGAGAAAATAATCTACGCTTGTGTATACCGATCACATAGTGGGGACCAGGAGACGACCAGACTCACCGAATACCTCAGTGAGGCGGCGGATGCTGCTCAGCTCAGATACCCTTCGGCGCAATTAGTGATCCTGGGGGACTTTAATGGCCACCACAAGGAGTGGCTTCACCCATACCTGGACACAAACCATGCTGGGCTTGAGACGCGCAAGCTTGCCTTGACATTTGATCTCACCCAGCTGGTTCAAGGCGCCACACGGGTACCTGACGTTGACTCGCACACGGCCTACTGCTTGGACCTTCTACTGACTACCGATCCAGACCGTTATTCAGTGTCGATTTCCTCACCGTTAGGTACATCTGATCACTGTCTGGTGAAATCTGTATCCGTCTACTCCCCATCAGACCCCAGCCCCAAAGGGTCAAGGCGGGTGTGGCGGTACAAGTTAGCGGATTGGGACGAGATGCGGTGTTTCTTTGCATCTTATCCTTGGCAGCCTGTGTGCTTCTCTTCCGATGATCCTTCTACGTGCGCGGATGCCGTGACAGATGTGCTTCGTACCGCCATGGAATACTTCATCCCATTTTCGGACGTGCCCCTGTCTAGCAAAGCTAGGCCCTGGTTTGGGCCTGAATGTGGACGCGCTGAAGCGCAAAAGCATCAAGCATACCTGGCTTGGGTCGATGCTCGAAACCGTAAGTCGAGGGACGTTCGTCTAAGGAAGAAGGCATACAATAGGGCTGCTAAGTCATGCAAAAGGGTTATGCGGAGGGCTCGCTTTGATCACATTAGTCGAATAGGGAACAAGCTTGCTTCTTACCCTGCGGGTAGTAAGGCATTCTGGTCCCTAGCTAAATCGGTTGAAGCGAACTTCTGCCGCCCCTCTCTGCCTCCGTTGCTGAAACCCAATGGTTCGCTGGCCCATACAGCGGTGGAGAAAGCAAATTTATTTGCATCTCAATTTGCTGAGTCTTCGCGTCTGGACCCCGGTAGTGCGAGACCTCCAACTTTGCCAAACTGTGGCACTGTAATGAGTGAAATACATATCCGGCAAATGGAGGTTCTCAAAGTTCTCCGCAGTCTAGATGTGAACAAGGCCAGTGGCCCTGATGGTATTCCGGCCATTGTACCGAGGACTTGTGCGCCTGAGCTGTCACCTGTGCTGACTCGCCTCTTCCGCCTATCTCTAAAGACAGGTCAAGTGCCCAAATCTTGGAAGCTTGCTAACGTGCAGCCTGTTCCCAAGAAAGGCAGCCGTGCCGACCCTGCTAACTACAGACCGATTTCGATCACGTCTATACTCTGTAAGAGTATGGAACGTGTTCTTAACAACAGGCTCCTGGCGTACCTAGAAGCGAATGACCTACTCAGTGACCGCCAGTACGGCTTTCGCCGAAACCGGTCTACTGGGGACCTTCTGGCGTACGCCACACACATCTGGAGTGAGGTCATCGAAAAGCACGGGGAGGCGCTGGCTGTCTCCTTGGACATCTCAAAAGCTTTTGACAGGGTCTGGCACGAGAGCCTTATTGGCAAGCTCCCATCTTACGGCCTGCCTGCTGATTTCTGCGCATGGATATCTGATTTCTTGAGGAATCGGTCGATACGAGTGGTTGTAGATGGCTGCTCATCAGACCAAATGGCTATCAATGCCGGTGTTCCTCAGGGATCAGTACTCTCTGCGACCCTCTTCCTACTGCATATCAACGATCTGCTAAAGCCCGGGATCTTTGGGTACGCAGACGACAGTACAGTCGTGGAGAGCTACACATCCGATGCAAAAACAAGCGGGCCACAGATCGAGTCACACAGAGAGGCTATGGTTGAACGGCTCAACTTGAGTCTGGAGGCGGTATCTGACTGGGGCGATGCTAACCTGGTCAAGTTTAATGCCACGATGACTCAAGGCTGTTTGTTCTCGGCCAAAAAGAGACCCTTTCAATTGTCTCCCGCTTTCCGCGGTGTCTCCGTTCCGGTAATTGACAGCTTGGAACTACTGGGCGTTTCACTCTCATCGACTCTTAACTTTGGCTCTTATATAGAGTCAAAAGCTCAATTAGCCTCCAAAAAACTTGGTGTTCTCGCTAAGGTGAGACGGTATTTCACACCTGAGCAACTGCTTAGTCTTTATAAAGCACAAGTCAGGTCTTGTATGGAATACTGCTCTCACCTTTGGGATGGCTCTGCCAAATATCAACTGGAGGCTCTGGAGTCGATTGAGAGGCGAGCTAGGAGGCTGATTGACAACGACACCTTGTCTAAGTCGCAGCTGCAAAGTCTTGAGCATCGACGTAAGGTGGCGTGTTTGTCGGCTTTTTATCGGATACACTTCGGAGAGTGCGCTCAGGAGTTGCACAATCTGGTCCCACCTGCCCCTTTCTTCTATCGTACGGCTAGACAGACGCGACCAAAGCGCCACCCTTTTATGGTGGACATTCCGCGCGTTAGAACCAAGCGTTTCGAGTCCTCATTCCTCATACGAACAGCCAGAATGTGGAACGCTTTGCCTGGGTCTGTCTTCCCGCTAAAGTACGACGTGGGTGTCTTCAAATCCCGAGTAAATAGGTATCTTCTAGGTAAGCGTGCTACATCCTAGACCGCATATCTGCTCAACATCAGGCAGTATGTAGTCAAACGCAAACCTATATAGAATAAAAAAAAAAAAAAAAAACTTTACTAACTTTACAGACAACATTGTTTTGTGAGACTACTTTGCAATGTTATTTTTTTTTTAAAACGCAAATATCTCCACGTTTGACCACCAACTCGCCTGATGGTTAGCGACGCTGTGGCTGAAGATGAAACACGCAGACCTAGAAGATACCTATTCACTCTGACCTTGAAAAGCTTTAGATTATATCTCTTAGGAAATAGGGAAGTAGGAAGACTGTTCCATTCCCTGGCAGTACGAATCAGAAATGTTGAGTCAAACAGCTTCGTGCGTATGGAAGGAAAATCGACAGTGTAGGGGTGATTTATTAAATGTGTGTATATTCTATTTAATGCAAAGAAATATTCCTAGGTGATCTAAAAACAACCGAGAAATCAGATGACATCGGATCCAAAACACCTATGTAGAAACGAATTGCCAACCCGTCTTTGTGGAATTCGGTTGAAAATAAAATATCTTCCTTCTAAGGCTAACAGCTTAAAATCCGGCGACAAACAGTAAATAAATCAATCAAGCTCCCCGCATCTGAACTTCGTAAGCCCCCTGTCGTCGCGTCCCAATATGGGCAATAATACGACATGCGTCAAAATGGAGAATATACTCGTTTATTTGGATCTTCAATCACAATCGTAAGAACTAGACTACACCAAAGCGAATCGAAGAGAGCTAAGGGCGAGCTACGCCAAAAAAAAAACTGAAATAAATAAGTTTAAAAATATACATTTTTAAATACATGATTTTGAGATCCTCGATATCATGTAGCAGCAGAGTGCTAGCCAAGTAAAACGAGCTCAAACACGACGGGTCTATCTTGTTTAGTACAGGAGTTCCTTTGGCCACCTTCCGACTCCATCGTACCATATTATTGCATTGTCACGCATTAAACATATCTGTGCAAAATTTCAGTTCAATTGGAAACCGGGAAGTTGGTCCAATTTAACTTCCAAGATTCCACCCGAACTTACATACATATACAAAATACATAGGTAGGTATCTACATCCATTGCAAGTTAAATAAAAATTGAAAAAAAAGCATTGGTTGTCTATTAAGTTAGTTTACGGACGATAATAATTTTACGTGACAAGGTCAAATAAAACATTGAATAATTAACAACTGGAACAAGCCGAAAGCTTAGGACGTTTGTAACTCAGGCGCAACGTGGCACTTATTCGTGCGTGCAACCGGCATTCATAGTATCTAATACTCGGTGACCAAAAATGAGACGACTCATTTTGTTACTTCTATATGAAATTAAATTTTGCGAGTGATTTTATGCGACTGAAAACTCACAAAATTATAGGTGGATTCATACAACTTGGCGACTTTGATGTTAGCTACAAGCTGCGGATAACCTAATCGTCGACGAGCTTCAGTAAAGATTGGGCTATCCGTAGCTATAGTCTGACCGTTTAACTGAGTCCACGCCTGCGCGGGTACAGGGGCGCGGGGGTAGACGACAAAGGGGACTGAGACAGGTGCGGGCGGCGGGTCCTCACCGCCCGCACCTATCTCAATCCCCTCCGCAGGCGTGGACTCAGTTAAACGGTCAGACTATAGTAGCTGACATTAAAGTCGCCAAGCTGTGTGAATCCGCCTATAGTTTTGTGAGTTTTTAGTAGCATAAAATCAGTCGCATAATTTGGTTTCATGTAGTAGTCACAAAATGAGTCGTTATGCCTTGGCCTTACTTAAATCCGCACATCTCCCCGCTCCGCTGCAGTGGAGTCCTAGCCCTATTTGGATCTTCAATCACACTTGTAAGACAAGATGACAGCTCAAATCGAGTACTCCCGGCATTAGGTTACGTGTTGACCAAAAACTCGGAAATTTTACTTGAAGCGTTTTGTACACAAAGTGAATGAAGAGAACAAGTTAAAATAATGTTTGTTTTATATGATACGCTATTATTACTACGAAATCTATATTAATCTATATTATATTATCTATAATTTTGAAGGAATAAATTAACGGAGTGGAATGCGACTGAAAACTCAAAAAATTACCCTAGTTTGGTTTTGGCCTTACTTAGCTCCGCACATCTCCCCGCTCCGCTGCAGTGGAGTCTAAGCCTTATTTGGATCTTCAATCACACTTGTAAGACAGGATGACAGCTCAAATCGAGTGCTATAGACTAAGACTTTCTCACTTCGTTTCCTTAGTCAATTAATCTTAAAATCACGAATACAAACCTGAAACTATTTTTACAATTTATTATATCACAAGCTTTTTATTCAGTTTCACTTGTCCCGTTGTATGTCTGTCGGTATGTAATCAAATCTTGCAAGTTAAATTTTATCCACTTCCCGGTTATCGATTGAGCTGAAATTTTGCATACATGTGTAAATCACGTAAATCGCGACAATGCAATATTATGATAACATGGTGCTGATCTGATGATGGAGCTGGCAGGTGGTCATAGGAACTTTGTAATGACACAACACAACCCTATCGAGTTTCGGCTCGTTTGATTCGTCTTGGCGAGTACTTGTTCAGTAAAAGCTTGTTTGTAAAAAAGATATGTTTTTTAATGTAATATTATTATGTACTTACTTGTTTTTACATATCACGTTATTCTTATAACAAAACATCAGTCTAATTTTGTGTTACCTCGAAGCTACGTCAAGTAGAAATCGCAATATCTTTTCCGAATCTGGCCAACATTTTCCTAAGCTACCAAATGTCTATATATAGCTATCTATCTATCGGCTAATCTCTGAATGGAAATTGGAAGCGCACGGATCACGCCATCCTTTGTCTTCTCGGGATAATAGAATGCCACGAAAATTTGTTACAACGGGCAGGATAGATACATTTTCGATCTTTTAGTTAAAAGTGTACTGGGGTCGCGTATTGTATTTGACCGCCGGAAGGCTTCTGGGATTTGATAATGTTGCTAAGGGATAAATAAAAGGTTTCCAGAACTGGTGACCTGAGCTGAAAGGAGGTGATTAACCATCATCTTTATGAACAACTTTTACCAACCCGAAATTCGAAAAAATAATCAGCTATTTTATTTATTTTCAGATTCCGAGGTGCAAAGTTAATTGAATAGACAATTATTTTTTTAAATTCCGGGTTGGCCCCCTTTGAGCAAATATCTATAGTCACAATCGTGTAAAAAAAGTGTCCGAGCCAAAACTCTGCCCAAGCCTTAGTGGGCAGGCTTTTTAGTTAGTTGTAAGTCGATTGCAAGCCAAGTACAATGCTCCGCGATTCCAAAATGCTCGGTTACAAGCAATAATTAGGTGATATAACGTCGAGATTTGAGATGGGACTGTGGCTCTGTAGATATTTGCTCGAAGTTGGCCCCATAGTAAAAGTTGTTTATAATGATGATCTTAATCACTTCTTTCCGGCTAAGTACAGGGAAAACAGATAACCCTGTATAAACAGAGAAACTAGTAGGTATAGTTTCCCATGCCTAAAAATGAATTGAGTGAATAAACTAAGAATAATTCCCACACAATTACAAACTTTAAAAATTAACCTATACATTCCCAATATAATTTACTCATCTCCATACCAGTTTCTCGCTTTGTAGATAGGTAATAGACTTATAGAGATACCAGTTTCTTTTTAGGGTTCCGTACCCAAAGGGTAAAAACGGGACTCTATTACTAAGACTTCGATGTCCGGCTGTCCGTCTGTCTGTCACCGGGCTGTTTCTCATGAACCGTGATAGCTAGGCAGCTGAAATTTTCACAGTTGACGTATTTCTGTTGCCGCTATTACAACAAATACTAAAAACAGAATAAAATAAATATTTAAGGGGGGCTCCATTACAACAAACGTAATTTTTTTGCCATTTTTTGCTCCATATTAAAACGGCAACAGGTAGACTCTTGAAATAGGGCTAAAGGGGTTGGGTTCCCATAGGGTACGGAACCCTTCGTACGCGAATCCAACTCGCATTTGGCCAATTATTTTTAACGCGCTTAACCACTAACTTGCTGATGGTAAGTAACGTTGTGGTCGAAGATGAAGCACGCAGACTTAGAGGATACCTATTCACTCTAATCTTGAAAAGCTTTAGATTAAATCTCTTAGGAAATAGGAAAGCAGGAAGACTGTTTTATTCCCTGGCGGTACGGTACGGTATTTCTGAAATAATAAGTTGTACGGAACTAAAAGAAAAAAAAAACCGTCAAAAGCAAAACATCCAAACAGTCCTCAGCACATTTTGCGCTGATGTGGGTGAAACGTAGCAAGTTCTGTACGCATCGTATTAAAATTTCATCATAAAACATTGGGAAACCACTCGTGTCTACCAATGGGCTCTAGAGAAAACATTAAAACAGTACGTCATCATGTTACCTTTATCTTTAGTAATATATCCAAAAATACGTCTGTTGGGTTGTTACTCATTCATGTAGCAACAGAGCAACTGGTAAACTTGAATTTTAGCATGGATATACCTAGTTATAAATAATAATATGTGTATATACAGGGTCATAGGTATTAAACGCAAAAAAAAATAATTAACCGCAAAAATTAAACGCAAAAATTAAAATTGTGGGACTTTTGGAAAATAACGAAGAAAAAATCAGGTAGGTATTTCATACAAAAATTTCGTCAACGCGCAGCAAAATGTATGGAGAAGTGATTTTTTTTTTGATTTTACAAAAGTCCTAGAACAAAAGTTGTTTGTCTAGATGTAAACGCGCCCTTAAACGGTTTTGCGTTTAATACCTATGACCCTGTACAGATAGTTATAAATTAAGATGTAAAGGTTGGAGATCATAGGCTTTTATCCCGAAAAATAAAATATTCCTATGGGCTAGCACAAAAATCTAAATATCACGCGGGCGAAGCCGCGGGCAAAAGCTTGTTTTACATAAATGTGCTGTAGTGTTAATATTACATTTTATGGTGTTGAAATTGTATCATACTATACTAACTACTCATTCTGGCTTCGCCTGGATACCAATGAATTAATAATTAGGTATACTTATGAATAATTAGGTATATTTATGAATCAATAGTTAGGTATACTTTCAGAAAAAATATTCTAAACGATAGTAAAAACCGCATTGAAATCTGTAGTGTAGTTTGGAAGATATGAGCGAATACACAGACAGACACACAGAAATAACGACATTGCTTTATACTATGTAGTGATAATCATAAGCTAGATTAGATCTCACTCACGCAATATTAAGTACTAAACTAGCGACCCGCCCCGGCTTCGCACCGGTTTATTATACAAACTAACCTTCCTGTTGAATTATTCTATCTATTAAAAAAAACGCATCAAAATCCGTAGCTTAGTTTTAAAGATATAAGCATACATAGGGACAGACAGACAGTGAAGCGACTTTGTTTTATACTATGTAGTAATAGTACTTAAAGATAAACATTCACGTCATGTATATTTTCAAAAAGTATGTGTAGCATTTGTTTACCATAAAATTACACACGCTTTGTAGAGACTACATACAGGCAAGCATAGCGTAAGATGTCCACTGACAAGGTGGACTAATGATGAAAACACGGTCACAAAACACACTGGTTGTAAACCGCTTTCAGCTGGTCTTACTAGAAATCCATAGCATTGGCTTATTTATGTCCAGCAGTGAACGCCTAAGGCTCATAATGATTAAAAGTCTTGCAGTTTGTGATAAGAAAAACAATAATCAATAATGGTCGAAACTGTTCGACCAGTGTGTGTTGCCAGTGATGACGTACGGCACTGAAACGTGTTCTATAACTATGGGCTTTATTAATAAGCTCCAAGTATCACAACGAGCTATTGAGAGGGGTATTTGTCTCTCTGCGAGATCGAATCAGGAATGAGGAGATCCGTAGAAGAACCAAAGTTACCCAGCGGATTGGCAAGCGATGGGCAGTGCACATAGCGCGGAGGGCGGATGACCAATGGGGTCGAAAAGTTCTCGAGTGGAGACCACGCACCGGCAAGTGCAGCATAGGACGTCCACCCACAACGTGGACGTATGACCTCATTAAGTTCGCAGGATCGCGCTGGATGCAAGCCGCTACCAACCGGTCTTATTGGAAATCTATAGGGGAGGGCTATGTCCAGCAGTGGACATTTTATGGCTGATAGATAGAAAACAATAAATATTCTGGGGTAATATTTTGCCTGAATATTGCTTTGTAAAGAATACCTACTGCGCAAATATTTCACTGTACCCGGACTCCTTCGTCAAAATATTTTTCAAACGAGCGTGTTGTTTGTTTTAGCTTTTACAAATTGTTAAAAAAAAAAAACAATTTGTTTTGAGAGTATCCTTTTTGAGGTAATTGTATGTTTTTGTCAGATATAAAGCGTTTAATTTATGTTTAAAATGCGAGAGAGAATAAAGTCTGAATATTTTTTGTGTAGCGATTGTTTAATGATAAAAGTAAATATTTTAAGATAACCTAATTACATAATAACACTGTCTGTAGGTATACAAATGTTTATTTTTGTACAAGCAGTTTTTTGCAAAGTGCAAGATATTAAAAAAAATATAATATGTTCTCGTTAGTACTAACTTTTAATATGAGACCAACTGAGAAATTGGGTAAATTTAGATTAAAAAATAAATCAGCTGAGTTGCGGTGGCGGCCATCTTGGATCCTTATCCTTACGTAATATTACTCCGAAAAGTGTTTGTTTTTTTATTGGTTTGTTCCTCTTTCACGCAGAATCGGAGCAACGGATTGACTTGATTTTTAGCATGGACATAGTTTGAAAGTCGAAAAGGGGCATGAACTGATTTTTATCCCAGATACATAAAAAGCTCCCATGAGAAAGCGCAAAAATTAAAATACCCCGCGGGCGAGGCCGCGGCAAAAGCTAACAAAAGTTTACAATAAAACTAAATAAGTACATAAAATTGTATCGTCATCAGAACTAATAAAAGTGAGACCAAATATCGGATCTATTGTAGCATCAAATTTTCACACATATCTAATTTATGTATAATTCGGAACGCTATTTTTTTATTTCACAGTTGTCAACACTGTAAACGCTTCTAATTGGTCAGGATGAAACGTCAACCTGTCTAGTGATTGACAGTTTCCCAATCAATACTCGTTTGATACAAACTATCGATTTTTTTACTCGATCATTTTTTTCATTAATTCATATCGGCGTCTCCTTTTGATAAACAAACACTTATTTAAAGCCACTCAACAAAGTGAAACCTTTGGATAAGCCTTAGTATTATTAATCTCACCTTTTTAGCATTTATCCGTTGTCTTTGGGAGTAATTTCCTCTCCTCGTATTATTTTTAGTCGATTCTAATTCGATTGTTTGTTAAGTTAGTTGCTAGTCTTTTTTTCTCCAACGTTGTCCCCACCGTCTGCGTTAGAGAGGTGATTGAATCAAAAGGACGACGAGATGGCGGACCGGGGCTCCGAGTTTCTTTCGCACCAAAAATGCGGTGGAAGGCTGAGCTTCGACCCGGGAATCCGGCGGAAGACCCCAGGACCCACGCACCTCTAACTCACCGGGCGTGGAGCGGCCTCGAGCCGCCACATTAGTATATTTTTCCCCCTAACAAGGTATGTGGACGCGTCACCATTCGTACTTTTTATAGTCCAATAATGCACGAAATACATACTAACTCGTATTATCTTCCATTGAGCGCGTGCGCAGCTACTTTTTCTATCGATTTCACTAAATTATTACCCTGAAATGTTCACTTCAACATGTGATTTCAATGCGTTTTTGGGCCAGTCACATGGATTGAAAATACAATCCTTTCGTTATTTAACTATTGAATATAGGATAAAAACCTTCCCCTCGACCCTGCGGTCGTGGCGAGGTGTAATTTTCCCCGATTTTAATGTAAAATCGCTGGAATTCTTGACTTCTTGTAAAAAACACACTCCGTGTAATACCCCCTTCTAAAATGCTACTTGACTGTTAAACCTTTATTAAATAGTTTGTCCACAAGCCCCCCGCACGTGGTGAGGCCCAATTATACCCCATTTTCTCATTTATGACCTGAGAAAATGTAATTTTAATTTTGTTTACTTTTCTTCCTACTCGGTGTTAACATGGATTCATTCCATCCATTTCAGGGTGTATAGGTGAGGCCGGCATGTTTGGGCATACCCCCAACCAGGCTTACCTGGATTAGCCGCCTGGGCGTCGTTGGTGCACCCAGTCAACGGTGCGACCACTGACCTTCACGTGAGCCCTGCCAGAGTATTGGCAGTCTACCTCCAGTTCCTATTTGTTAACCGGCGGCGCGTACAGAGGTATTTCATTCCCCTTTATTACCGTCGGTCATCTACTTCCTATTGGTGACACCATCGGATGGATCCACCCATTTGCTGATTATAGTTTAAGTGAAGGGACAGAACTCGACCAAGCGACCCACCGTTATCATTATTTTATTTACCACTATTTTTCATATTCAAGTCAGACGGCTTCCCCGTCTACATTCTACCTTACCTAGTATACTAATTTAATCCATTAAGTACCCATTGTAAAATAACCAAGCAACTCACCGTTGTTTACCTATTAGAGTTAGACGGCTTCCCCGTCTACCTTTTGTGTTACCCATGGTACCTATTCAACGCTACAATTATACTCCCATTATACTACTCCTATTTACTCCTAAATACTACTAAATACTACTATCATTGTAAAAGTACCATGGTGACCTCTCTGTTCCTGTGAATATTAATCCTTTAAAAAACTTACAATAAAAACAAACATGCCGGTGATAAACGCTGTGATTTTATTTGACTACCTTAGTCTATAAGTGTAGGTATATTTAACCTCCCCCTTTCATAGGGAAGAAACCCTGTTACATATTGGCGCCCGAACAGGGACGTGTGGTGTCGCAACCTTAAATACTTATTATAAAAGGTTCTTTTTTGGTGTCGCTTCGCTATCAAAAAGTTGGTCGAGTTCTTTTACTATAAGCTACATTACTTACTTAAGTTATTCTTAAGCTACTATATATTGTACTACCTTGTAACGTGTGGTCGAGTTCTAAATAATCACTACATAATACTACTACTTTTACCCGAATTTACTGGCGGATACCGTTATTAATCTTTTTTCTTTGTTGTCGAATTTTGAAACGATTGACAATTTAGTACTGTAACTTTTTAACTTATTTCAAAGCGACATCATATATTTATTAATATTGTTGCTGATACTTATACGGATTGGGTAAATACTATGTCTATGATTATATAATGCTGATCTGATAAGAATATTATTTTTTGGTTGTTTTGGTGAAATTCCAAAATGAATAATAACTTTATAATGGGGGTAAGTTTGAACTTAACTTTTAAACTTCTTTTATTTTAAGCGGCATTCTGTGTTAATGTCTTCCTATTTTTTTTTGACACCGATGTGTGTATACTACGCGTATAATTATCTTGTGTTTTTCTTATATATACTAATATTGAGATGATAGGATTTTTGTTGTAAAATTGCAAAATGGCGGAAAATCATTTTGTTGTAACTTTTTACATTCTACTTAACTTAGGTTCGCACCTTGAATAAAGATGTGCCAACCTCTTACTACTTAAACTAATACCAGCTATTTACTTAATAGCCATATTGACATATACTACGTAACTAAGCTTTAAAAATGTGTTCTTATTGTACCTTTTACCGGTGGAAATACTCGCATCGCTTAGCATTGAATTTACTTTTTTTAATAGTCAGTACTACTTACTAATGTTTAGTACTGGTCAATATTTTACCTATTTATACTTTTGTGTACTGTTTTACCCAGTACCTTCGGTGATCACTTTCCCTGGTCACCATACATTCTACTACCTTTATGGTTAGTGTTGCCCTCACCCGGAACACTGATCCATTATTTACCTATACCTACCTTCTACTACCATTATGGTTAGTGTTGCCGTCACACGGAACACTGATCAATTATTTACCTATACCTACTTGTACTGCATACCCAGTACTTGGGTGACCACTTTTTCCTGGTCACGCCTTAATGGAACCGTTCAGCACCTTGCTACCCTGTAACGGTAGCGCTTGCTTGTGCCCACTTTTTCCTGGTCACACTTCGTGCTGAACGTTTCCACCCATTATGGTTAGTGTTGCCGTCACGCGGAACACTGATCAATTATTTACCTATACCTACTTGTACTGCCCACACAGTACCTTGGGTGACCACTTTTTCCTGGTCACGCCTTAATGGAACCGTTCAGTACCTTGCTACCCTGTAACGGTAGCGCTTGTTTGTGCCCACTTTTTCCTGGTCACACTTCCTACTGAACGTTTCCACCCATCATGGTTAGTCCTGCCCCTAAAAGCAGGCCTAATTTACCTTATTACTACCTACTTATTTAGTCCTGCCCGTAAAAGCAGGCCTAATGTACCTTTTTACTACCTACATAACGGTAGTGCTTTGTGCCCACTTTCGGTCACGCTTTGGCTGAGTCGTTCAGTACCTTTGCTACTTTGTAACGTAGCACCTGTTTGTGCCCACTTTCGCTGGTCACACTTCCACTGAACGCTTCAGCCCTCCTTATAGTTAGTCCTGCAACTTACCGCAGGCCTAATTGACATTTTGCTGCCTATTAAAGGTAGTGCTTGCCTGTTGGTGCCCACCACGTTGGTCACCTCCGCTAATCTTGAGAGTACCTTTTACCAATCTTTACAGCATCTCCGTGCCTCGGACAACGTAGTTCTGTTTGTGCCCACGGTGTTGGTCACACTTACTTCCGCGTCCGAGATGTTTTAGTGCTTCATCAGGTGCAGTAAAGTTTCGTTTGTGCCCATAAGGATGGTCACACTCCTCCATTGCTTTACGACCTTAAGAAGGTCGTAATGGTCTTTTTGTGCCAACCAGTGTTGGTCACATCTTGGAATTTACCTTTGTTCTATTACACTCACAGTAGTAGCACAAAATTATTGGGATTGACGTTATTAATATTATTATTTATTATGGAGTTATATAGCCTTCGGTCGTATCCTACTCTGTTTTGTAACTTTGTTGGTTTCAGAATTTCTACCGCGACCCTTGGTTGATTGTCTAAAGATTTAATTTATCAGAATATTATTACTTACATTCTTATCCGCTAACTTACCCTAATTTATTTACTACCTATTATTTTTAACCATTGTTTCTAGTTACCTTCGATTCCGGTCAGGAAAGCTGGAGGGCCAGCTTGAATTTTCCTCGTTTCCCGAGTAAAATTCCGGTGGCAAAGGGGGTCATTGTAGCATCAAATTTTCACACATATCTAATTTATGTATAATTCGGAACGCTATTTTTTTATTTCACAGTTGTCAACACTGTAAACGCTTCTAATTGGTCAGGATGAAACGTCAACCTGTCTAGTGATTGACAGTTTCCCAATCAATACTCGTTTGATACAAACTATCGATTTTTTTACTCGATCATTTTTTTCATTAATTCATATCGGCGTCTCCTTTTGATAAACAAACACTTATTTAAAGCCACTCAACAAAGTGAAACCTTTGGATAAGCCTTAGTATTATTAATCTCACCTTTTTAGCATTTATCCGTTGTCTTTGGGAGTAATTTCCTCTCCTCGTATTATTTTTAGTCGATTCTAATTCGATTGTTTGTTAAGTTAGTTGCTAGTCTTTTTTTCTCCAACGTTGTCCCCACCGTCTGCGTTAGAGAGGTGATTGAATCAAAAGGACGACGAGATGGCGGACCGGGGCTCCGAGTTTCTTTCGCACCAAAAATGCGGTGGAAGGCTGAGCTTCGACCCGGGAATCCGGCGGAAGACCCCAGGACCCACGCACCTCTAACTCACCGGGCGTGGAGCGGCCTCGAGCCGCCACATTAGTATATTTTTCCCCCTAACAAGGTATGTGGACGCGTCACCATTCGTACTTTTTATAGTCCAATAATGCACGAAATACATACTAACTCGTATTATCTTCCATTGAGCGCGTGCGCAGCTACTTTTTCTATCGATTTCACTAAATTATTACCCTGAAATGTTCACTTCAACATGTGATTTCAATGCGTTTTTGGGCCAGTCACATGGATTGAAAATACAATCCTTTCGTTATTTAACTATTGAATATAGGATAAAAACCTTCCCCTCGACCCTGCGGTCGTGGCGAGGTGTAATTTTCCCCGATTTTAATGTAAAATCGCTGGAATTCTTGACTTTTTGTAAAAAACACACTCCGTGTAATACCCCCTTCTAAAATGCTACTTGACTGTTAAACCTTTATTAAATAGTTTGTCCACAAGCCCCCCGCACGTGGTGAGGCCCAATTATACCCCATTTTCTCATTTATGACCTGAGAAAATGTAATTTTAATTTTGTTTACTTTTCTTCCTACTCGGTGTTAACATGGATTCATTCCATCCATTTCAGGGTGTATAGGTGAGGCCGGCATGTTTGGGCATACCCCCAACCAGGCTTACCTGGATTAGCCGCCTGGGCGTCGTTGGTGCACCCAGTCAACGGTGCGACCACTGACCTTCACGTGAGCCCTGCCAGAGTATTGGCAGTCTACCTCCAGTTCCTATTTGTTAACCGGCGGCGCGTACAGAGGTATTTCATTCCCCTTTATTACCGTCGGTCATCTACTTCCTATTGGTGACACCATCGGATGGATCCACCCATTTGCTGATTATAGTTTAAGTGAAGGGACAGAACTCGACCAAGCGACCCACCGTTATCATTATTTTATTTACCACTATTTTTCATATTCAAGTCAGACGGCTTCCCCGTCTACATTCTACCTTACCTAGTATACTAATTTAATCCATTAAGTACCCATTGTAAAATAACCAAGCAACTCACCGTTGTTTACCTATTAGAGTTAGACGGCTTCCCCGTCTACCTTTTGTGTTACCCATGGTACCTATTCAACGCTACAATTATACTCCCATTATACTACTCCTATTTACTCCTAAATACTACTAAATACTACTATCATTGTAAAAGTACCATGGTGACCTCTCTGTTCCTGTGAATATTAATCCTTTAAAAAACTTACAATAAAAACAAACATGCCGGTGATAAACGCTGTGATTTTATTTGACTACCTTAGTCTATAAGTGTAGGTATATTTAACCTCCCCCTTTCATAGGGAAGAAACCCTGTTACACTATCTGTTAATAAAAATCGATATCGGTTATTACCATTTGATCTAAAAAAACACGGGTGAGTAAAGCTAACTGAAACCGCTTTACAAAAATAAATCACCGAGTATTTTAAGATTTCCTTCTTATTTTTGGACGATAATTTCAACTGTGTTGTTTAATGAATGTTTTAGAAGGAAAACAAAAAAAAAACAAAATTTGACAAAAATGTAAATTAAAGTTTCTTAATTAACATTTTAATGATTCGAATATTTAAATAGAACGGAAATGTTTTACAAAATGTGGAAATGTAAGGACAAGCAATTAAATTCTCATTAAATCCGTTTCGAGATGCGGTCAGACTAAACAGTACCTTATAAAGACAAAAAAAAGATCGTAATTCCAACGATACCTTTATTTTTTAGCCGTATGATGTCCATTGTTGGACATAAGCCTCTTCTATGCATTTTCAATAAGACAGGTTTGAAGCAATTGGAGAGGTCTGCGGTCTTGATTATATCGTCGATCCACCTAGTCGGCTGACGTCCTAGGCTACAATTGCCGGTACGTGGTCTGCTTTAGAGAACTGTTAGGTCCCATCGGCCGTCCGTTCTACGACCTATGGGCCCAGTTCACTGCTATTTTAAAATAAAACTAAATAAATAAATACATTCTCCATTCATCAAAAACATTTCGATAATAATATTTCAATCAATCTTAATTAGCTAGAAAAGGTTTCACTGTTTCTGTATTTGTTGCCAAACTAGGCCAGTGGCCTATGTTTTGGCTTGAAGCGCCTTCCCTTATTGCATTTACTTCTAGCATAAAAATAATTTTGAATTTAAACTACAAATAAAAATTATAGATCGTGCTCTTATAATTTAATACAAATTTATTTAAATATAAAATTGTGTATCGTTAGAAAAAATAATATTATGTACGAGTAAATATGCAAATTTATCCTACACTAAATAACTTTAATTACTATTAGTACCACATAAACGACAAAACATACATTTTATATCTTTAAATACCTACAGATGCATGGATTGAGTTTCAACTAGCTCATCCTCTGGGCACTATGAGCCTTATTTATGACTTAGCTCAAAGTAGTTCATCGAGGTATTTCAGGGAAGTCTCTCTACGAGATTGAGGAGATTCGTAGACTAATAAAAGTTATCGACATACTTAGCCTAGCGAATTAACAAGTCAACAACAGTTTATACGAGTATTGTTAGTTTATTTCTTTTTGATAACTTTCTTTTTACAAAACAAAATATTTGTTTCTATTCGTTTTTTTATGAACCACACGAGACTAAGTTTCGTTTGGAAAAATATAACTGTTTGCCAACGACATGCTAATAAAAATACAGTATGTTACAAAAATTGCAGGTGTTATTACTGAGTAAAATTAACTCTAGTTAGGTAGGTAAGTACCACGTTTGTTTCTGTAATCAAATTATCAACGAGTTAAATTTTCACATACAATGCATGACATATGTGTGCATAAAAATACTACATTGGGTTACTCGTACCTATACGTAAATGTTATTATTTTTTTAACTGAATAACACGAATTTTTAACCTGATTCCGAGTGATGCTTATTTAGTCAAACTTCCAAAAAGGATGTAGGTACTCTGTTTGACTGCATATATTTTTGTTCTTCGATTTTTTCGTCAATTGTGAACCAATTTGAAAACTTACTTTTTAATTCAAAAGGGTATACTCCCGAAGTGGTCCCAATTTTTAATTTAATCCATAAATCAACAATAATATACGTGGATGTCACATCGATTCTTGCAAACTATTCGAATTCTGTACGCGGTAGAAGTCGGTGGTGCCATTTTTTGTGAAAAATAATTATTCCATCAGTGATATACTCACTCGAACTGTTACTACATTTTTCGCGCATTGTAAAGAAATTCAAGCTGTATTCTCGTTTCAAAAGTCACTGAATCACTAAGCGCAGGATTTGTACACCCATTTAACTTAAAAGAAACGTAAATGGCCGAGTTTTAAATGGGGTTTAAATCTGTAAATCCTTTAGTACTCTATTAGGCGTAAAATAAGTACTTACATAAGTTCTAATAAACTGGGTGGCTAGCCGTGGTGTCAGAGTTTTTAAGCCACCTAAAGCATTGACTTGGCATTTTTTTGTAATTATTGATGACCTAAAGGCATTTGACATGGCAAAACGGTTACAGCATCCGGATCCTACAATTTTTATGTGTCTTACAATCCACGCGATCGCTTAGTTGGAAATATCACTCGCTAGCACCCATCTGAAGACTTAAGGTGCCGAAAGTTGTTTGACTTTGGTGATCGCTAATAAATTGATATCAAACTATACTACAAGCGCTAGAATTAGTAACATTTTTAAGTAAATTTAGTATTTAGAGTCCGTATTTTGTTACAAACTCAGAATCTCTGCGGATGATTTTGAATGAAACGAGAACGCGTTTTTGATATATTAGGTATATATTTTATTTTTCACTAGCTCCGTCATCCTATTATATCGAATAGGTTATATTATCGTGTGCGGTAAAAAAGTGGAAAATTGAAAGTGTTAAGTCAAGTGGAAGTGGGCGAAAATATAAAGGAAACGTTTAACGGAACGGGTCAAAAAGGTCAGTAAAGTTGTACTTTCTATGTAAGGCGATATTTTGTTCGGTTAAGCTGATTACGTGCCTACTTAATTTAATAGGCACACTTTATGTTTGTCTGTTCATTCATGGCCAATGAAACGGAAAGTTCTCGAGTGGAGACCGCGTAACAGCAAGGGCAGCGTAGGATGTCCACCCATAAGATGGGCCGATCACTTTATTAGAACCGCTAGATCGCGCTGGATGTAAGCCGCTTCCAACCGGACTAGTCGTTATTCAGTCCTTATATTTTTGAAATGAAATCTTTTTTAGCGGCGTTATGCACTTTTTGGGATGGGTAAAAAATGATAAACTCGCGTCAAGACACGTGGCCTGATCGAAAATTCGTAAGACACAGGGAGAGTAGACCGCCAGCGCGGCGTAGGAGAGGCGCTCTTTCTACCGCGCGGCAAAAATGTATGCCTGCTCCTGTGCTGTTTCGTTTAAGAGGCGCACGGCGCTTGCGCGAGTGTATGTGTGTGATAATTATTGTATTGTACCACATAAATGATGTTCAAGTTTTCACTTCTACCGGCACTCCCGGAGTGCAAACCGTTGTTTCTTTTTCTATATATTAATGAATGTGTAGTATGAACAGATGTTTTAATAGCGATTTCGTTATTGTTCTCATTGTAACATCGCATTGATAAGCATGTCATATACTCGTCGGAAAGTCCCTGCTTTTAGCAGAACAACACCCTTTAGAACTAAAGTAAACTAGTAGTTCTCCGAAGAGTAGACCTCGCGAGTATACATAAATGTGTAGGTGCTAGTTTCAAGCAAGTAATCTGCCGGGCTAGTATGCGCGCCACGAATTATTTCGTTCGTAGTGTCAGAACGAGAAAGCGTTATGGCAAAGTATATAACTGTCACTTTTTCGAAATGAATTCTTTTCGTCGCTTTTCGTGATAGCATGTTTTATAGCCCTGTTTCAACATTGCACATTTTGTAGTAGGTTACTATAGTACTCTATTATTTTAGTGATGATTCTAAGGTTCAACATAATTTCTTCCATATAACGTAAGTAGAAAGTCAATAAAAAACCTAGATGCTAGGAAAGAAAGCCTGCAGTGCTTAATAATGCATTCAAATGGAAGTCGCAGAACTTCAAAGCAACTGAAACAGCATTATTTTTTAACCGATTGACATAGAATAGGGTTAGTTTATGGTTTGAAATTTATGTTTTTTTTAAATCTGTTTGTGCACGTAAGACCCAGAAAAATAGTCCTACGTCCTACAGTACAGTCCAATATCAAGTACTACGATTTTTTAAACATTATATCGTCTTTAGTTAGTAGGCCTGTGTTTAGCAGTACTGTACTGTATCAGCCTTTTAATAGTTCACTGCAGGAGGTAGGCCTATCCACGAAGGTTGATTGGGCCATAGGTATCCACCACGCTGGCCCAGTGCGGGTTGGTGGATTCACATACGCCATCGAATTTCTACTACGGACGTATGCAGGTTGCCTCACGATGTTTTCCTTCACCGAAAAGCCAATGGTGTTAAATTCCGTACATAAATTCCGAAGAACTCATTGGTACGGGACCGAAATTTGAACCCACGACCTCACGATTGCCAGGCTGGTGTCACTACCACTAGACCACCACGGTTACACGGCTGTTTAGCAGTAGACAATTAAAAATCCTGGCATAATACAGTGCAATGTTTCAGATTAAACGTTCACATATTAAAATAGGCTTTCGCAATACGCTTCTAATAAACCCTTGAAAAAAGTGGAAGTGGCTTATGTTCACCGATGTAAGACACCATAACTAAAAACATCTACATTAGGGTCCATAAAAACGTATTTTTTTTACTTAAAATCGTAATTATTGTAATAATGGTGAAGATAACTTGAAATGTAATATGATTATGAGAAATTGCCTAAATAAAAATCATCCAAATTATTATTTTAGTATAAGTTAAAAAATACTTTCAATTTCGTTATTACGAAATACAAATAAAAATAAAAAATCTAACCATAGACGTGTACAATAATTAACATTCTTCAAATATAAAAATATTCTAAATAAAAAATCATGTGTTGATACCAACCAACAACAATTACAAGCCAAAATGTCATTATTTAATAATATAATTTAACAGTTTACTTTGAAAGAAGTTTGTACAGTTTATTCAATCCAATCACTAGGGCCACTAATCACCATGGCTCATCCTTCGTGGGTAGGCCTACGTCCTGTAGTGGAATACCAAATAGGTAGGTACTATGTTCAATCCAAATTAAATTACCTGTAAGAAGGTAGGAATAGCTAATTGATAGACCTTTAAAAAATGATAAATGTTAATTATCATTATTTAATTAAAACAGAACACTTATACAGAAAATGAGACCTCATGAACATTATCATGTTTTATCAGCTAATTTTTAACGCTATTAAAACACCTAAACACTTAAAATTACAAAAACCAGCACCCTTTTTGAACCTAAACAAATCCAAAAGCTAAGTCAAATTTTTACTCCAAAAACTTACCTAATTAATTATCCAGAAAGAGCGCACAAGTTGTACGCGTAACTGACTTGACTCCCACTCAAAAAAGTAAAAAAACGTTAACTTCTTCACAGCACTTCACAGTAAAACTTCCAAAAATTTCTGACACTAAACTTTAATCGCTGATTCACATCAAATGTTATCACTCAATGACTGCCGACAGTGCCGACTTCGCTTTACGGTATTCGATTTTATAAAGCGCAAAATACGTCATTCCACGGCGAAATCCAACCGAAAACTACCGCACGTAGCTTCTCCAGGGTTAGGGATCCAACGTGTGCGTTCGACTTTACACTGTATTCATAGAAGCTTGTGTTTCTGTGTGCATGAATTCTAGACCGTTTCAGACTTGGATGTGTTTGCCGATTTTTGTTTGTGTGGGTATCCGATCACCTAAATTTTAGCTTGTGTGAGTGCCCGGTAGAGCTGAATATTTGCGCATGCTCAATAACACGTCTGAAGTAAGATTTCTGTTTTACTAGCAAACACTTGAGTTGTGTAAAAATGTATGTAAAATTAGGTATTCAAAAGCTATTTATTTTATGAACCGCCAACATTCATCTCTTCAATTTCATTTGAAAGTTCTTTTCTGTTTATTTGAAAACCCAATTGATGGAGTATTTTTTTTATATTTCGTAAACCATTTCCGTGACAGATTTCTTACAAATAAAATATTTGCAAGAATTTTCGTGTTTCTCAGAAAAATATTGGGACATTTTGACATTTGTACGAGTTTCTGGATCGGACGTAAATTGAGATGTTTTTTGGCATAAATAATACAAAAGACGTTTTATAGTAGCTATTTATAGAATTGCCGCAAAATCGCGGGGTTATTACATTATAAGGCTTTTCGCTCCTTTAATAAAAGTGATAGATAAAACTGAATTATAGGTATTGGTAGGAAAAATAAATAAATATAATTACAATGTTACGTTTACTGTATTGTACTGTGCCAGCCTTTGTGTGCACTGTAGGAAGTAGGCCTACCCACGAAGGGTAATTGGGCTATATCTACCACAGTGCGGGTTGGCGGATTCACATAAGCCATCAAATTTCTTTTAAGGTTTAGGTTTAAAGATATTTATTCTCATTATAAGATATACATCGCTTCTATGAGAACACTAGCAATTATATACTTATAAATAACATTTCGTCGTCACTGAGAAACAATATTTAAAATATGTGCCTGACAACATTTAAAATAGGTAGGTACGTACGCGTATACCCATGTACCTACTACAAAATAAAAACAAAAACTCGTTCAATGCTTAACAATGATGATGTTACATTTACCCGCGTAACAACTGTTACCTTCTATGAATTGTCGGAAATAATGCAAGTTTATTTTTAACTACGTTGAACGAGCTTATATTTTTAATATCCGAGGGTATACCTATTATTGTAAAGGCGCGCACCGTCAAATGTTATCATAGTTTTACCATTTAGGATCTTTGGTAAGACGATGAAGCTACCGCGGCGAGTGCTGGGGTACGCAACATTTTGTTTGCGTTTGGTGAATAGATATGTTATTTCTACTATTGAGAGGATTCAATTCTTTACGCAGCAACTTATCAAGTTGGTCTAAGAAGATACTCATAGCAGTTTTTAATAGTACATTATGGTACAAGTGTGTAATGATAATGATTACCGCTAAGGCACTATTGAGACCCGAGGACGGTAATCAGCAATACACGCGTGTAGCATACGATAATAGTAATGAAAAAGTCACAGTTTGATTACATGTCATTGTATGCCTAATCGCTGTGAAATCAAAGCCACTTTATGAGCAAGTGTGTTGAAAAATAATATACCTTCTATACAATACAATACAATATTACTTTATTTTCAAACTTAAACTAGAAAAATAAACAATAATTCGGTAGAACAATGAGCAGCCTTATCGCCTGCAGCAATTTCTTCCAGGCAACCTCAATGGAAAATTTTTACAGATAAATTATGTTGCGATCGGTGCTGTTCACTAGTCTATGTAGTTTATGCTAAAACTACATACACTAGAATACACAGATACAAAATCAAATTATAATAATATAACCTACATACAAATAAATAAATAACTATATGCCTACATAAAATACATACATAAAACCATAATAAACTATATATACTCGTATATGTACCAAATTAACAAGTAGATAAATAATGATTAAAAACAAGAGATTTAAAAATATTTAGTGATTTAGCCTGTCTGATCGTGACAGGCAGCGCATTCCACAGCGAAACGGATTGAACGGTAAAGGATTGAATTCTATCAGTCTGTTGAACTAGTTACATTGCTACGAAAATACGTCTGCTTCTTCGTGGACTTTTTTGCTACGCACTTAAGTATATTCTACGCATGTAGCGTTGCTACGGGCACTACGGGCGTAGCATAACAAAAAATAAGTTCGTATAGGCCGGGTAGCTAGCCCTGGTGTCAGAGTTTTTAGGCCGCCTGAAGGCCTCTGACTTGGCTAAACGGTTAAAACAACCGGGTACTACAATTTAACTTATTATCCGAGCCACGGTAGAGCTCAGTTGGAAAATGCCACCCGGTCACCCATCCAACTGCTATCCGTGCGGAACGTTGCTTAATTTCCGTGATACTTAACAATTATTTTCTCTGAGTCATTTAAATCAGTGACAAGATTTTCAACGTCGACTAAAATAACAGAGATTTTTTTGCCCGAACGATCTTTTATTAGAAGTTCACCAAACTAAAACAACATTTTATCGAAACGTAAAATTATATTTGACACCTCTGGATTACATTAAACTTCAAACAATGTTGATTGGCTAATCTATGTCCATTTATTATTAAAAGCGTACCGTGAACGAATAAGTCTAATTTTCTCAATTTGAATTCACACAAACACACTTTGACCTCCAAAATGCTAATGTACGATTTAACTTGCATTTTAATGGCAACTTAATAATATTAAACCCCTTTTGAGATTAGTTTGCATTATATTAATTATGTGGATCAAATATTTATGTTCTTTTCAAGAGATTTAGAAAACAATTTCAGCCAGTTGAAATAATATATCGTAAATACTTTGATTTTAATTTAATTTGCTTTGTTTTAGAAAATCCTAATTATGAGTATGTTTTAAATTTTAAGATATATTTGCTGTATTATAAGATTGTCTATTACTCTTCCAAAAATCTAGAAAACTACGGGTAAACTTAGTTTTAGACATGATATTTTGTAGTTCCATCGACTTGGCATTTTTTTTTACATTCCATATCCACATGTAGTTAAAAGATTGTAAAGTGTCATGCTACAGTTTGGTCCTAAATTTTTGATAATTTTGAGTAGATTTTAATTTAAAAATATATTTTAACGAACGACTATTAAGTGAAGACCACATACTGGTAAAAGTAGAGTAGGACGTCTTCCTACGACGTCGACAGATGACCTCATCAAGACCACAAGATTGCGCTGGTTGCATTGCACGTCGCTTCCAACCGGTCGTATTAGATATTCATATGGGAGGCCCATGTCCTGCAGCGGACGTCTTATGGCTGATGGATGGATGAAGGTGTATATGCCTTTCTCAAGTCATCTCTCCAAAAGTGGACATCCTATGGATAAAAAAGTAAGCAAGTTCGTATGGGCCGGGTGGTTAGCTATCAAAGTTTTTAAGCCGACTGAAGGCCTCTGACATGGCTAAACGATTAATACCACCGAGACCTACAATTTAACGTGTCATCTGAGCCACGGTAGGGCTCAATTATAAATACAAAAAAAAAGTTTTCTCAAAAAAATTTACAACAACCTTAATAATTATATTGACAATTAATTTCATTTTAGAAAGTCATATTATGTTACAATTTAAACTAAAATTAATTTATACAATTAATTTATATTTTAATTTTTACATATAAAAGACATCGTCACCAAAGCAAAAATAAGGTTTAACAGTTTGATCGTGAGACCTGCACTAGTAACAAGTACTGTATTGCAGGGCTCAACGGAGCTCAACAGGGCTCAACAGGGCTCAAATAGCACCGCGCTTAGCTTCTTTCTTTACTTTTCGTTCGGCACGGTCAGTCCAAACGTTGCTTAACTTCGATGATCGCTAACGAACACTTTGTCAAACTACTTTATGAGCGCTACGGTAATACATTAAAATCATACGGCTGATAATAATGATATGAAAGAAACTTATTTAATCTTGAATACCATAAGTAGTGTAACTGAAGGGGGAGATCATAATATTTGGCCTATTAAGTACCTATCAATTATGATTAGTTCCATAACTAGCCTAATGACTAATCTAATCCTCTTCATCCTAATTTCGTTCAAACTTTGCCCAAAATAGGGAACATTTTTAGCCATACAATTTTCCGGGCAGAAAATAATAATAAAACCACCAACAACCTTTTAAGCATAAATACCATCCTTACTTGATTGATCCGGAACGATGCCAAACCTCTAGTGGTATTTGAAGACAAAAACCTATTGAAAAGTTTCGGAAATGCTCCAAGTTAAAAGTTTTTGACGGATCACTTCTTGCATTTTGCGAGATATTATTGCTTCGGCCACATTCGAAATTAAGGTTCAAAACTAGTGTTTGAATGGTTTTATCTCAAAACTAATTCGGTCAAGTCAGTTTGCTTTTTTTCCATAAAAGTAGAGTTTTAATAAAAACTATATTAATAACAGATTTATTATATTAATCGTTAACACTACAGTACACGCGTCCCTTTTTTTTCACGGCTTTCTCTTGCCTGGCCTACCCTGATCCCGAATCTGGTTTACTATAGTAAGCCACACGTGTACTCTAGTGCTAAGAATGATAATTTATTTGCACTTTTACAATAATATCTATGCGATTCGATTTATGTTTCTAGATATTTTTATCTAACACTAGCTGCCCCGGTGAACTTCATCTCACCATCTGTCAACTGTCAATGACAACTTTTACATGCAGGACCATTTTGTATGGGAAAATTCAATGAATGTCTTTATTATTTTACTCACTATATATTTTTATATTTTCTCACCGTTTAAACCTTCCCTTAGATTCCACGGATATTTCAAGACCAAAATTAGCCCAATCGGTCCAGCCGTTCGCGAGTTTTAGCGAGACTAACAAGCACGATTCATTTTTATATAATAGAAGATAGATAGTAATAAGTTCATTATAAACCGTGTGGCTAGCTCTGATATAAAAGTATAAAGAAACAACCAACGTGCTATCTGTGCCACGGTAAAGCTTAGTCGTATATAGGATAACATATAGCTAGAGCCAGTCTCACTTAGTCAGTTATCTATATATAAAGTTATTTTCATAATTAACAGTAGGTGTTTGATCTTCTAAAAAATGTATGTATAGGCATGTTTATTTTCATCAAATTTAAATAGGTACTTGAAACGATTACTGGTAAATTCATCAGAGTGCCGAGTGGGATGTTTTAATTATGTTCGAAACCTGTTCGATCGCGTTTAAGTTTTATTCAATTTCTATTTATATGGCACTGCGCCCTTCTGCGCCACATAGAAAAAATAATAATAGGGAAGTATGCACACAAGCGAGTCAACGTCTGTGATTGGCTAACTCAATTATGTGACAGAGTGTGTGCTCTAGCGTTCGGTGTCAACGTGACGTAAAAGTCATTCAATTTGATTATCAAAACTCCCACTCGGCACTTTGATGGTAAAATTACTCGCCTTCTCTTGTAGTTGAAGGCAAATCCAAAATGAAGGCAATCCGAGCACTCGAGGCAAGAGAGGCCTCACTCCGCGATGGCTTTTGTTTAACATGAGTGCCTACGATTACGTTTTAAAAACTCTTTTTGCTAATAAAATGACTTTAATCTACACTAATGTTGTAACATTCTACTTATGTTTCCAATACTTGACTTATAATGACTACTGTTATGGCGCAGACAACAAAACACTCAATTTAAGCAATATCACATGATGTTATAATATCCACATCGATATCGTAAAATCTCATTATAACATCGCGCGCTCGCTCCTGATTGGCCCTGCGCGCGCAGCTGCGCTCTCATTGGTTAGATTTTAATGGCGCCAAGTTCACTGTGACAATACACGTACGCGTGAATTTAATGTTTCGCAATATGTTTTTTTTAATTTTTATTAGTGAAGATAAAGTAGTGTATGCAACTGCATATAACACGGGTATTAAAACACTCGTTACTATTATGAAACTCGCTGCGCTCGTTTCATAAACTCACACTCGTGTTTTAATACCCTTCATTATATGACAGTTGCATAAACTACTATTATAACATGCCAGTGCTTCAGTGCACAATAAGTGAAGTAGTTTTAGAAAATATTGTTAGAATTTTCTATACATATTAGTTATACACATTTTGCATGACTATCTAAAACATTGACCTTCCTGCCTAGGAAGGGTAAGTCGTGTAAAGTAAGAAGTGTTTTGTGGGTACATAATTATTTATGTATTATTTTGTATAAATGTATCTGGTTTTCTTTAAGTCTGTTCCAAAGCAGACAAAAGTCCCAATCGTTTAATCCGATTCCAATGTAAGTTGTATCGTTAGTCTTTTTTTTTTGTCGCAAATATCATAATAATTTTATCAAATGTATTAATTATTATTTATTCGTTTGATTTACAAAATAACAAAATGCGCACTTCAGATTTACTCTTCTATGAACATACCTTCAAAGCTACAGCTAGCTACAAATTTAAAATTTAAGCAAATTTATAACACGCCGTCCCATAAAAATACCTATCTACAATCTCAGACCAAATAAAAAAAATCAAGACAGAACGTCGTGAACAGACAAGTGAGGCCGGTTTTTATACATGCGGTGAGTGCTTCGGTGTTGCGCCGCCATAGTTCCACTGACGAGCCTAGGCGTAGTTTCTTTGTACGTGTTTGTGTGTGTGTAATTGTGCCTGTGGACTGGACCTCATTGGAGGAGGCCTTTACCCAAACAGGGGTTTCCATCCAAGAAGATGTACCATGAAGAAAAGAAAAACGAAACGAAGAAAAACAGTTTTGTACATTTAATTATATCGTTTTGAAAAAAGTGTATAATACATATTTCGTAAAGTTATATTACGACAAAAACTATGCATGTAATACTTAAGTGATGGGAAATAAAGAAGGCTTATATAATAATAATAATAATAAGTGTGCCTGTACACGGCGAGGCGTAGTTTTTCCGGCCTCACTTGTTTGTTTCCCAACACTCAGTCTTGATTTTGAGTCTACAATCTCTATAATTTATTTTCTAGCAATAGAAATTTATTTAGAAGGAATTTATAGAACCTAAAGGAATTCATGTCGATCCATCATTAATTCAGTGATTGCTTCCTGAAAATGCCACTCGTAAAAACCTAACCTGAAAATTCTATTCTAGGAACAAAAGTCTGTAATTATGAGAAACCCATTAAGTATTAATACGTAGAGATTAATATCTATACGAAAATTACCCTAAATTACAGAAGTTATCCGTAAAATATTCAAATGTGGCCCGCACGGTAAAATTATACGGGCCTAATTATTGGTGCGGGCCAAAAGTTTGTTAAAGCGTGAAGAGCTCGGTACTTTTGTATGTATTAGGTGGGCGATAAAAATCATAATTGAAAGTTTTAGTTCAGGCATTTACATGAAAGCCGCTTTATTAGTGTTTATGGGATATGAACCATTTTATGTAAAGTTAGTTTATCATAATTTTGTTGTTGTTTATCGTTTGTTTCATTAAAAACATTCACCCTCAAAACATAAGTTATTCAATTTAATAACATTGAGGTTTTATGTATCACGAATAAGTCCGCGTTTGACCACCATCCTGCCTTATGGCAAGCAACGTTATGGTCGAAACTGAAGTACCTACGCAGACTTAGAAGATATTATTCACTCAGACCTTAAACAATCTTTAGATTATTAATACTCTTAGTCTCTTCTTAGTCTTAGGAAGTAGATTATTTATGATTATTGCCTAATATACGGTTACCAAAAATCTAACATACCTACCTGCCTAACCTACCTGCTGGTTTAACTAAAGAAAGTGCGGATCGTAATCGTCCTAATGGTGAACGCGCACCTATGCGTGCTGAAGTAGCCACACTGCGCCGGAAAAGTCGACTACACTACGAAAAAAACGACAACGGAATTTACCCGAAATGCGGGTCGTGCGGTGCGGACAGATGCGCGATTTTGTGGACGATTTCATATAAAGATTGCTGACTGCGGCGGGTTCGGTTCTTTTAGCGCGTGAAACAAGGCCGTTAGCTTTTAGCAGTGTTAGAAGTTTCACATGTGTGTCTAAAGTCTTTATTTCTGTATATTCTCTTCTCTTCCATTTTAAGCTTAAAGTATAATAGGTATTATTACTACATAAAAGTTTAGCTCGATTCATGAACTTAACATAATGTAGATTTAACAAATAGGTGCTACTCGTAGTCATGATATTTTTCCTTTGCCTGCGACTTCACCCACGTTGTATTTTTAATTTTGTGTTATCCCTTACAAACCTTCTATTTTTTCGAGATAAGCTACTGTTTATGTCATTTTCCGTTTTATAAACTACTAGACGACCCGCCCCGGCTTCGCACAGGTGTATTATACATATAAACCTTCCTCTTGAATCACTCTATCCATTAAAAAAAACCGCATCAAAATCCGTTGCGTAGTTTTGAAGATTTAAGCATACAGACAAACAAACAAACGAAAATAGCGACTTTATTTTATACTATGTAAGGATAAGGATGTCCATGTCAAAAATTAAGTCAATCCGTTGCTCCGATGCTGCGTAAAAGGAAAACAAACCAACAAATACACCTTCGGATTTATAACATTTGTAAGGATTTGATATCGTGGAGGAGGACTCCATCGGTCATCAGTCCTCCGTGCAATGTGCCCTGCCCACTACCATTTCAACTTGCCAATAACCGGCAAGTGTCATATTTCCCAAGGTGGTCTCGTTACAGTACGTTATTCTAGTAGATATTCACCACAACGAAATAACCAGGACAAAAATACGCACTGTTTATTCCAACTTAGTTTCTCTCCGTACTTTACTTCCAGGCTCTCTCCGAATAGGAATGCGTTGATTATTTACAAATAGTATTTCGTGACTTGGTCAGGTATTGTCATGGAAGAAAAAAAGTGGAAGAGCTATGATATTGATAATTATTTATCGCTAAAAATGGCACAGCCGACTTCAACCGTGTGGTACAGAATACGAATAGTTCTCGCACAAATTGATGTATTATCAATGTAGTGTTTATCAATTTTCACATTAACGTTCATTTTAATCAGCCCAGTACGAGTCCGACTCGTGCACAGAGGGTTCCGTACTGTACGGGAGCCCCCCTTAAATAATTATTTTATTTTAATTTTATTATTTAGTAATAAAGTGAATATAAACTAAATTTTCTGTGAATATTTCAAGCATCTACCTGTTACCATTATTAATATTGAGCGAAAAACGGCTAAAAAAATCATGTTTGTTGTATGGGAGCCCCCCTTAATTATAACTTTTATTCTGTTTTTAGTATTTGTTGTTATACCGGCAACAGAAATACATCATCTGTGAAAATTTCAGCTTTCTAGCTAAAACGGTTCATGAGATACAGCCTGGAGACGGACAGACAGACGGACAGACGGACAGGGGAGTCTCAGTTATAGGGTCCTGTTTTTACCCTTTGGGTACGGAACCCTAAAAACGATCCAGCTGATTTCAGTAATAATAAGACAAAGAAAGAACTACAAAAATCGGTTAATATTTGGCGGAGTAATCACGTAACGTAGAACGGTACCAAAGAAAAACGAAAAACAGACGAATTGAGGACCTCTTTTTTAAAGTCAGATAAATTGATGTTTCACCGTCGACTCAGATCGTGTACCATATTTCAAAATAAAGGTAAGTACATATACCTACGACAAACAAATGCACTCTAAAAGCAAGCACGTTTGTATTACCCACAGATTTTTCAAACTATATTATTTTAATACGATTAGAAAACAGTTTTCTACATAAACTCTAGATAACAAATCTATTTAATAAAATAAAAATAAATTCGTTTTACAATATTAATAAAACAAATATTCAAGCAGGGTACAAGATAATGCGATATTTTGCATTAAAAAAATCAAAACATCTTATAAACAAATTATATTTTCTATCTCTTCTTAGTCATAATCACCGCAAATTGGCGTCCAATACTTATAGTAAATGCCATAATTAAAAAATCATTAATATGAGAGACATTTTGATTCAAAAGTCATTTGAATTCAAAATATCACTGTCATCGAACTACATGTCGGACAAGCTTTAAAGCAGAGCAAATTTTTGATTGACGAATGACTAAACAGCTGATCTGCTTATCTATATATCTATGAGTATAACTGAGTATTGTCTGGTATGACGTCATACCCTGATGTAATAACAAGTTGAGAAAATAATTCGAGAATTCTTCCTCACGAGAATTCTCGCTGAGAAAGTTTGGTGCGAGAATTGTGCGTTTGTCGCATTAATTAAGCGATCTCTTGTGTGTGGCTTATTGACGTTGAGATATCTATGGAGTCAGTCAGACGGGCGGTTTTTCGATCTACGGTTTCTGAATATCAAAACAAAACACAGAAAACAGAAAGTAACAATAAATGACTTAACCTAAACAAACCTACTTAGGAACCTTGATAATATTCAGAGTAGTACAACCTATATTTTTGACCGACGAACCACCGCAGGAGGTACTCAATTCGAGGCGGTTTTTTTTATTATGTATAATCACGCATAGCTTTTTTCCTAGTAATTCGATTTCAATAATTCTTTTTTTATTGGATAGAATATACCTCGATATTGGTCCCATTTGAATTTTATCAAAATCGGCTGAGCCGTTTTTGAAAAATCAACAATAATGTGGAAAATGCCACACCGATCCGTGCGAAATATTCGCAAATTCTGTACACGGATGAAGTCGGTCATGCTATTTTTTGCGAAAAATAATTATTAACCTTCCTATACTCGCGCCCTTGGTCTGTGAGACCGACGAAACACATTTACGTCATTATTTTTATGCTGGTAAATCCTGCGAAGTTGCATTTCTTGCTAGCTGCCGGATTTGTAGCTAGCTTCAATTTAGTGCACGCCGCGCGTTCGAGCGGAACGTACGTGTTGTAGCATTTGGCGCCAATTGGTCCATGAGACCGACGCGAGTATAGGTGCAACTATTTGTGTAAGTATTGGTATTAAATGAATGAAAATCAAAATTAAATGAAACTTAGATATATATGTCCTGTTATAAGTTTTTTATTATTATTTAGAAGATTATTTTGTTTTTAAAAAGAAGTTCTCATTTTATGTTTGTTTTCCATGTACATAAGAAAAAACTCTCAAATACAAAGACTGGTTTGTGATAGACTATAAGTCAGTAAAGTAATTAATAAATTAAGTATTATTCATACTATTTTTTTCACTACATCCTAAACTTTAAAATAATAGCAATAGTTTTTGGTCAACTTAATTAAAAAAAAATATAGGGGTACAAAATATCGGTCTGTGACACCGTGCGCGAGTATAGGTGTTACAAAAATTGGCGCGAGTATAGGAAGGTTAAATAAATAAAAGTTGGTTTTACTTTATCAGCTGTATCAGAGGATCGCTGACGTTGACACCTGCTACTGCTGTTCACTCTAAATAATCGAATACATCCTTCTTTGATCGAATGCGCCAACATACTTGTATCATCCGACGACTCGGCAAGTCTACAGTCTGCTAATATCTGAGGAAGCGTCAGCTACAGAATCTAATTTTTATATTTGGCCAAGCGCGAGTCGGACTCGCGCACGATGGGTTCCGCACCGTTTGGAAGCCCCCTAATTATTTTAGAAAGGAATATAACACTTAATATTTCAAGCATCTACCTGTCACCGTTATTAATCTCAAGCGAAAAACGTCTAAAAAGGCAGGTTTGGTGTATGGGAGCCCCTCCTAATTTTTTTTTTTCTATTTTGTAGTATTAATTGTTATAGCGGCAACAGAAATAAGTCATCAGTGAAAATGTTAACGTTCTAGCTATCACGGTCCATGAGATACAGCCTGGTGACAGACGGACATACAGACAGCGGAGTCTTTATAACAGTGTCCCGTTTTTACACTTTGGGTACGGAACCCTAAAACAGCAGCCAAAAAGTCCACGGTCGATGCAAAAAGTAGCTCGTCTGTACGAGTCCTAGATTATTCTAGATCGCATTGCTACTTAAAATCAGACAGGCAGGCTGTACTTATGCTAAAATGTAGGACATTGGGACCACAGATACTGGCACTCGTATGATGTTAAAATACTTCTCCCAATCAAATACAACAAATATAAGACAATAAATATAATATTTTAATGGTCGTTAATCACAGATTTTGAGAGGAATAGTCTCTTCAACTTCTAAATTAAATTCTTGCAAACAAACATGTCAATTCGTCATTGTTTTCTGCAGGAAAGAGTTACAAACTAACCACACAGTTTCTGATAAATATCTATTGCTAGACTAAACTTCCCCTATAAATTTCTAATAATGTTGGAAAGGACCTACAGGTAGTGTGTTCCTGCGGTTTTAGTTATTTTATTGTGGATCCACTTCGTCGGTGAACGTCGTACGCTACGCTGGCTGGTACGTGGTCTCCATTCGAAAGTTCTACTGACCCATCCTCCAATTGTTCTTCATGTCCGTGTAATGTCCAGTCTAACCAAAGGTTGCATGGTAGAAATCACCAACGGCGAGAAGGTCGCCCTTGTACAACGTGTATTGTGTAGCTTCTGTTACGTATTTTTGTACAGTATTTTTTTATTAATTTTTGGAATATGTGCCCAGCCCACTGCCTTTTTACCCTGCTAATCCTTTGGATTATGTTGATTACTTTCAAGTGGATTATGCGGACAATTTTAAACCAATCATTAATAGTAAAGTGAAGATGGAGCAGGAATACTTTACTGACAGTCTGGCTGGATCTTGTAAAACAGAAATACCTTGTCGTCGAAAAATCAAACAGTCGCACTGAGCATCAAGCATTCATCCAGCTGAAGCCAGGTAGGTGGATCAAGATGTATAAAGGGACACATTTTTAGATTAAAAACTTGTAATTACAAAAAAAAACAATAATAGTAATTGACATTTTACTTTATTTTCGTGTTAGCAAAAATGTTAACGAAATTTCATGGAAAGCTCGTCATTTATTCAAAGGATAATGGATTCAGGTCTTCAGGCGTAGTCTACGAAGAAGTACAAGTCCTTTGAGTATAATTTGACCAAAAATGTGTGTATTTAGGGTGTATTTTCACTTTAGTTCAAGCATCTTTGATAGTAATTTTAGGATAAAGGAATTTGCACCGACTTCCGACCTTTTTTTGGGGTACGTATGTTCATCGATTTGAAAATAAAATAAATGTACTGTAATATAGATAAAAATCACATCACACAACATTATTAATTTATGCACCTATATTTGGGTTTATTTGTGTGAAAGCTAGTAACAACGGAAATTCATTTACCGTTCTTACTACTGGTAGTAAGATTGGTAGTAACACTGGTTATAAAACAATGGACAATGCTGAACCAATACTAATCTAAATATGAATCTATACCAATAACATGAGGAGTAAAGATATGATTGTTTGTTTGCATCGAATAGGCTCCGAAACTAATAAACCTAATAAAAAAAATGTTTAAAGCTACACTATCTCCGGTGAACATAGACTATATTTTTTTTTTTTTTATTAAGTTATCTTTACTATTTATCCTTTTTAGCCAATCGTACCAGGGCTAAGCCGGGACAGCTAGTAATATAATAAGGCCGATTACAGAGGCACCAGCGTAAATTTAACAGCAACGTAAAAAGCGTTCTCTCTATCGAATGCCTAAAGTGAAAAAGAAACAGAAGTATGCGATTTAGCTATTATAATTACGATGGCGCCTCTGTAATCGGGCTTAATAAATCGCTAACTAAAAATATATTTCTTAGATAGAAACACTCTTTATTATTGTTAACATCGTTACAACGTATAAAATTACAGTAGGTAGATTGAAACTAGCGTGACAATTTAGCGATGTATCGCTCAAAGCAATTTCTTCCAGGCAACATTGGATTAAAGAAGGAGGTATACGACTGTTTCTTATGTGCCAGAGCCTTTTGAATTAGTCAGTGGACGTCCTACATTCTAATTAACAAAATTATATCTATAACCCGACCGCTTAACTCAGTCCTCGCCTGCGCGGGTACAGGGGCGCGGGGGTAGACGACAAAGGGGAATGAGACAGGTACGGGAGGCAGGGACCCGCCGCCCGCACCTGTCTCATTCCTTTCTACTCTATTCAAGTCTTTGGCTTGTGCGTTTGCGTGTGGCTCCATAGTCCATACATTTCTGTTATTTCTTTCTCGTTTTCGCCAGGGGCGCTGTACAAAAATGTATAAAGCCACACGAAAACTACCGTAGTTTTACTTTACGTGTAAACCTGTACTAACCCTTCAGATTATAATAATTTATGGTATCTAGTTATAGCAATTTTCTGCAATTAATAAAAGATTGTCACATTATTATAGATATTTGTTAAAACTAATTACACTAAGAAATCTTTTACCTTCCTTTACCTAAACTGTTCAAGCCTAAACACACAAAAAGTTTGCTGAAGTTCGAATAGTTTTTTCTATAATAAAAAACAGAAAAGTGTGTTTATCTGATACATTGGTAGGTTCTGTACATGTGCTAAGAAACTGCGTGACATTGTCTTAGCCCGTGTTTTAAGCTGTAATATAGGGCAACTAGGTATATTGCGTGCCACCAAAAATGAGACTTGAGAAACCACTTTGGTTTGTAATAAATATACAAATTCTGGATAATAGATATACAAACGTTTAATAGATATACAAATTCTGGATAATTAGTTTGTACACGACTGTACCTGCGCAAGATCCCCCACCACTGACGCTCGTCAAGTCTCATCTTTGGCACGACTTATACTATATTGGTATTATAGACTGTCTTTATTGTCAGTTAAGTAGTTAACATTTAAAATGTCAAAATAAAAAAAAAAACAGTAAAAAACACAAATGAATAAATAAGTAAGCCATCATCTTCATTTTCTAAGGCTTAGAACTTTCACTGGTGGACATATACCTCTCCAATAGCTATCAACATACCCATTATGTTGATTGGTAAGTCCATAATCGCCTCGCTGGGTAGTAGTGTTGGCTAAACGTAGATTTGCGAAGAAGATGCTGCTGTCTATGTTGACCCGCAAAGCACCCCAGAGCATGGCAAAAGGATTAATAGTAGTTTAAGCAACTGTCATATAATGAAGGGTATTAAAACACGAGTGTGAGTTTATGAAACGAGCGCAGCGAATTTCATAATAGTAACGAGTAATACGTAACTACGTTAATTTTTGACATCTGATTTTTCACGATTTTTGGTTTGTCCCTTTATAAAACTGTTCATCTAGCTGTACTAAAGTTGTCCTTAACGAGGTAGTGTATGTTTCACATCCTCTCGCGTATCATAAAAGGACGGAAAGACATTTTTTTAATATTCTTACAAAATTTCAAATATGTACATTGTCGTGAATTAACGAAAGGCAACGAGCTATTAACTTAAGACGTTTATTATAATAACTTACTATCAACTTTCTCTATTACTTGTAAGTTTGCTCTAAGTTATCATGGGTCTATAAATTCAGAGGTCTGTTAGATTGTATGAGCTCTAATACATTATTTATGTTATATCAAGGTGTTTGCCTACCATAACGTACTATACCGTAATCGTGCCAGAAAAGTGTCTGGCAAAAAAAAAAAAAACTTTGCATATTAAAAAGTATGCCAGCTATGGCTATTGAACATGATATATTTTAAAATTACTAAGCGCGACGCCATTCGCCAGATCAATCTAACCAATAACTGTTGAATTTAGCTAACGTTAGAAATCCCGGGTTTTTATTCCCGGACGTTTTAAGACGGCTTTAGGCCGTGGTCATAGGTCTTTTCAATAGATCTCCAATATGACCACGTGGAAGCGGCTTGCATCCAGCGCGGTCATACGATTTTGATGAGAAACAAGTACCTATTAAAGTAAAGAACCTTTGTTATTTTTTTAAGTTTTGTATTGAAAAAAATATGCATTTATTGATCAAGTTCTCGGCAAGACGAATTAAAGTAATAATATAGTAAAAAAGTTGCATCGTTTCTTCACAGAGTTCATATGACTCACCATTCAGCACCTTTCAGCTCCATCATCAGACCCTAGTTACCATTGGAAGACAAATCACTCGCCAAAACCATTCAAATGAACCCAAACTCGATGAGGTTGTGTCGTTTCATTGCTAAGTTCTTTTGGCCACCGTCCAACTCCATCATCAGATCAGCAGCATGGCATCATAATGTGCCATGCTGATCGGTCACCGGAAAGTGGATCATATTTAACTTGCAAGATTTGATTACAGACCGACAGACAACGGGACAGATGAAACTAAACAAAAGCTTGTTAAAGATTGACTTCATTCCACATGTTATGCGCATATTGCCCAAAACCCTTTAGTCAGCAATATCACTCTCTCCCTTGTCTATTTGCCGTGAATCATTTAGTTCATTGTTAGAACAAAGTCACTTAAGCAAAGTTCATTTTGCGAGCTATTGAATGTTTCAAGGCATTAATGTTAATTTAACTGTGTGCTTTGCTGTGGATTAGAGATGAGATAAAGTTGCAGCAATGACTGAAGTTTAATTGCTGGTGTATAAGGGTTTGAAACTGCAGGGACCTTTCTCTTTCTTTATATTTTTTATTTTTTTCAACCGACTTCTGAAATGGAGGAGGTTCTATGTTCGTGTGTATGTATTTTTTTTTTGTGTATGTTCATCGATAATTTCGCTAATTGTAAACCGAATCGAAAATTCTTTTTAAGTTCGAAACGGTGTACTCCTGAGGTAGCCCCATTTAAATTTCACAGAAATTGGTTCAAAAAAGTGCAAGGCGCCTTTTCGCAATGACCCTGACGTGTGCTCACCAATCCTGTTGGGCTTGATAAGTAAACAAGATCATTGACTTACAGTACTGTATAGGACCAATCCCAAAATTGCCAAAAAACAGCCTTTCCATAAAAAAAAGTTCATCAACAAAATGTAATTTTATTTCGAGATTACGTGGTTAACCCAATAAGGTCGAAAAGCCACTCTTAGTGAGTATAATTATCTAAGTAGGTACTCGTATTTACCTTTGAAAGAAAAGTCTACAATTTGCCAAGTAATTTTTATGCAAAAACTAAGTTGATATAAAACAAATGAAAAAGAGTAAGTAAAACAAGTATTTAGCCGGAAAAACACGGCCACAAGCCATCTTATCTCTACAATAAGCAAACAACGTAAAGTTGGGCTAAGCTATATCAAATATGCATGCAAGTTGTAATTAAGTTACGGAGAGAAATTCGTTTAACACTTACTTTAGCTTCGAGTTACGAGCCATAAAGTTTAAGTTTGCTATGCAAATGTAAGTTAGAATGCAATGCAATATTTTGTTTTGTTGTTTTGTGGTAATTAGGAACTGGTAGTGATTATACAATACTAAAGTTTTGTTTGTTAATTTTCTTTCTTTTGTTAATTATTTTTTTACAGTACATAATTCAGTGATGACTTTTGGCACAGAAACGTGGTCTCTCACTATGGCTATGCTCGGAGTCTCTCTGCGAGATCGAATCAGAAATGAGGAGATCCGTAGAAGAACCAAAGTTACCGACATAGCCCAACGGATTGGCAAGTTGAAATGGCAATGGGCAAGGCACATAGCGCGGAGGACTGATGACCGATGGGGTCGAAAAGTTCTCGAGTGGAGACCACGTACCGGCAAGCGTAGCGTAGGACGTCCACCCACAAGGTAGACGGACGACCTCATTAAGACCCAGGATCGCGCTGGATGCAAGCCGCTTCCAACCTGTCTTATTAGAGATCTATAGGGGAGGCCTATGTCCAGCAGTGGGCTTCTTATGGCTGATGGATTATTTTTACTTTAACCTACGCGCGTGAGTGTGCTGTTAGAAATAGAATGGCAGAATGATTTGATTTCTACACTACTCAAAGTTATTACTCACATAGCGCAGTAAGTAAGCAATCAATGTGGCAAATGAGCACATATTATGTAAAACTAATGGCCGGTGCAGTAAGTTTTCGCATGAAAACCACTTGCAAGCGCAGTTTAGAACGTGTACCGAATAAGGTGGAGTGACGATCTTATCAAGACTGCAGTAAAACTCTGAATACAAGCCGCTCCTAATTATAATTAGTATCATTGGAAATCCATAAAGGAGACCTATATCCAGCAATAAATATGTGAATTGTCGACGTACCACCTCGTACTAAGCGATTCGCTTCTTTCTTCGTAATGCGGTCCGCCAGAGATTGGGATGCCCTGCCTCCGTCATTGTTTCCTGACAATTACAATCTAGATATGTTCAATTCAATAGTGTATAGGTATCTTCTAGGTCGACATATTCTATCTTCGGCTACAACTTTCCATCAGGCGAGTTGGTGGCCAAATGTAGCTCTTATGCATAAATGCATAAGTTTCGGGACATCTTACATACCAAAGAGTTATCTTTGTGATAAGCATTTCAAAAATCTGAAGATAACGCAGGATTTGAACCTGCCCCTTCGGATCACTAGCCCGACGCTCTAACCAACTGAGCCAGCTCGCCTCCTAGTTGGTTAGTTGGTTAGAGCGTCGGGCTAGTGATCCGAAGGGCAGGTTCAAATCCTGCGTTCGCTTCAGATTTTTGAAATGCTTATCACAAAGATAACTCTTTGAGATAAAATCTAGTGTGGAAAGCACTCTAAAATAAAAATCATATCTTACATACCCTTGGTTTTGAACCCAGTTACCAAAGCTTGTGATATGGCAGCTAAAGACAGATAATACAGATATACTTAGTAAAATTATAAATCTGTGAGTGTATTTGTTGGTTTGTTCCTCTTTTACGCAGCAACGGAGCAACAGATAAACTTGTTTTTGGGATGGACATTAGTTTGGAAGACGGAAAGTGACAGAGGCTACTTTTTATCCCGGAAAAATAAAGTAGCACAAAAATCAAAATATGACGCGGGCAAAAGCTAGTACTAAATATGTTATACATTTTTTTAAATACCTACATACCTATATAGACAATAACATCCAGACACAGAATAAATAGCTACGTTGATCACATATTAAATGCTTGCCCTGTGTGGAAATCGAACCCACACCTCTTTGACCGAGAATCAGTGTGTCTAACCACTGGGCTACTAAACAATGGGCGTTCTACGGATGATGTGATGATTCAGTGTCTTCAAAATATTTTTTTTATTTTTATTAAGGGACATCTTACATACGGCCTCTGACCCCAAACTGAGCAAAGCTTGTAATATGGCTGCCAGATACTGATATACTACGTGTACATATTTTAAATACATACTTATATAAATAGTACCCAAATAACACCTATACACAGAGCCAACACCTATGTTCATCACATAAATGCTTGCCCTGGGTGGGGATCGAACCCACGCCTCTTTGACCCAGAAGTCAGGGTCACTAACCACCGAGCCACCGAGGCAGTCAATATTGAAGTTACGAAAAGGGAAAGGAATAGTACATATAGTACATAGTAGTTATTTTTTGCAAAAAATAGCATAACTGACTTCAACCTTATACAGAATTCACGAATATTTCGCACGTATCGATGTAGCATTTTATATATTCTTGTCAATTTATCAAAAATGGCTCAGCTGATTTCGATGACATTTAAATGAGACCAACTTCAAAGTATATTCTTTCAAATAAAAAGAATTATCAAAATCGGACTACTATGTACAAATTTATGCGTGGTTATACATAAAAATCGGCCAAGCACGAGTCGGACTCGCGCATGGAGGGTCCCGGGTTCCGTACTGTATGGTAGCCCCCCCCCCCCCTTAAATATTTATTTTATTTTAATTTTATTATTTTTTATTGAAGTGAACATAAAACTAAATATTCTGTGAAAATTTCAAGCATCTACCTGTTACCATTATTAATATAGAGCGAAAAACGTCTAAAAATTCAGGTTTGTTGTATGGGAGCCCCCCTTAAATATTTATTTTATTTCGTTTTTAGTTTGTTGTTGTAGCGGCAACAGAAATACATCATCTGTGAAAGTTTCAGCTTCCTAGCTATCATGGTTCATGAGATACAGCCCGGTGACAGACGGACAGACAGACGGACAGACGGACATCGAAGTCTTAGTAATAGGGTCCCGTTTTTCCCTTTGGGTACGGAACCCTAAAAATATGTACGCGTCGAATTGAGTACCTCCTTCGTTTAGTCGGTTAAATAAACATAATGTAATTGAGTTGAGATCCTTCTTTTGGAAATCAGTTGCAAAGGAAAAATAAAAGTAAAAATAAAATCTCCACATGGCTTCCACATCCACGACCAATCGAAACCAGACATCGTTATTCTAATAAGATTGGCCGGATTTGGATGGATTTACGCCATTAGGTCACTGACCTACAGCCGCATTGATTGACCTTTTAATTCCATTTCATTCTATCCCTTTTCATGAGATTGAGTTAGACATGGGAAAAGGGATATTACGACTACGAATGAAAATTACTGACAGATCTAGAGGTAAATAAGTTCTATAGGTGCATCGACTTGAATTTTGACGTGATAACGTCTTGTGAATCGATGAAAACCAGCTCCACGCACGAATTTTCACGTTCAGCCTGAACGGAGCGTGCAAGCGAGAGCGCGGAACAAGCGATAGAGAGGCGCGATCGGCCTTAAGTACTATAGTCTGACCGTTTAACTGAGTCCTCGCCTGCGCGGTACAGAGGCGCGGGGGTAGACGACAAAGGGGACTGAGACAGGTGCGAGCGGCGGGTCGTCTACCCCCGCGCCTCTGTACCGCGCAGGCGAGGACTCAGTTAAACGGTCAGACTATAAGCGTTCGGCTTGTGACGCATGACGTAGTTACGAGTATGTCTAATAAAGTGTTATTGTTTGTTTCTTATCACGTAAAATTATCGTCTAAACCGATTTTACAGACGGCTATTTTTTTTTTTGTAAATGTATTGTTATTCTAATCAGTGTTAAACATTCGTGATCATTATTTATTAGTCGTAGAACGTCCTCTGCTGAGCAAAGGCCTCCCTTGTAGAGAGATTCGAATTAGAGTTGGTTTAAGTTTGCATTCAGCATGGTTCTGCTGTCTTCAAACCGTAGGTGCACTTAGTTGGTAGACATCCTTCGCTGAGCTCGCTGGTACGCGGTATCCATTCAAGAACTTTACGGCCTCGTTGGTTATCACTACACTGTGTTCTGCCAACTACCATTTCAACTTGCGGATCGGTTGAGCTTACTTCTGTTTCGATCTCGCAGGGACTCTGAGCGGAGCTTTCTTCATAGCTCGAGAGTTACTTATTAACTTAGCCCAAGGAGATAATAAAACCTTAATAAAATTACATGTTGACGGTGTTGGTGACAAGAGAGCTGGCTCATTTCTCGCACAGAGAATCTCTTTAGCCGTTCAGCGTGGGAATGCAGCCAGAGTTCTTGGCACCCTACCACACGGACACAGTATTTGTTTCGATTTTTAGCCTCTGTTTATTTTATTTTGTATATAGGTAGGTTTAATATTGTTTTTGCATATGTATATATTAGGTAGTTTAGAATTATATTCCAAAGTTTTTTTTAAGTTATAAAAATTACATGAGCACTTAGTTTAGTTAATAGGTTATATTTTTCGCCCAAAAATAAACCAACAGACTTCAATCTACGTACAAAATTAGAATAGTTCGCTTGAAATGATTTATGCCATTTTTAAATCATTGTTAATATTTTAAAAAATAATTAACCAATTTCGATAAAATGTATATGGAACCAACATAATATATCCTTTCCAATAAAAAAATATATCCATATCTCTGTAAAAAGTTATTCGTGATCATACTAAAAAAATATAAAAGCATTGACTTATAAATCTCTTCCGTAATTTCGTCGGTTCAAAAAATCATGTATTTTCGTTACCCTGAAAATTAAGCTATTCTTAATAATGCAAAACAAACAGACTTGGCAACATAGTTAGCCATATCTCTGTAGGACGGCTTACGAGACACGAGTAGGTGTGGACGATATGACGACGTTTGTACAAGGCAAAACGGAACTAGTCTTGTAGAGATGGGGTAAAACATAACTCTTGATCCCATTTTGGATATTCAAATAACCTATTTTCTGTTTTTTGTGTCGTCTATCCTTACTAATATTATAAATCCGAAAAGTTTGTTGGTTTGTTGGTTTGTTACTCCATCACGCACCAACGGAGCAACGGATTGACTTGATTTTTGGCATGGACATAGTTTAAAAGGCGGAAGGAGCTTTAGGATACTTTTTATCCCGAAAAATTGCATAGTTCCTGTAGGACAGGACAAAAACCATCGAAAGCGAAACTGTCGCCACTATCACAAAGACGCTAAGTGATTAATTCCTCTATGACGCTAATATGGACTAACGAAACGTCACAGCCAAACGTAATTGGATGACAGGTGACATTGTCTGCAGACTTTTATAAATCACAAGTAGCATGGCAAGGGGACAAATTGTTTTTCCACCATTATATCCCCTTGAAGAGGAAATAAAGTATGGATTGAAAATGACAACTGACATTAAAATTGGATAAAATGTTATTTTACCTCTGCATGCTACATGTTACTATGACGTTTAATACTAGGCCGTCATTTTGTCTGACATTTAAAATATTTTTAAATCTTCTATCATTAGAGGTTTAACATGTTTCTTTATTCTACCTTTATGGTATACATCATACTTTAATATTATCAATCCGAAAAGTTTGTTGGTTTGTTCCTCTTTGACGCAGCAACGGAGCAAAAGATTGACCTGATTTTTGGTATGGATACCTTTGGTTTAAAAGACAAAGTGATAATAGGATACTTTTTTATCTCGAGAAAATTCGTGATTCCCATGGGATAGGACAATAACTGTTTCTCAGCAATGTAGCAACGGATTGACTTGATATTTGGGGTGGGTATAGTTTGGAAGACGGAAAGTGACATAGGATACTTTCCATCGCGAAAAAATTGTGGTTCCCGTAGGACTTAACAATAAATTTTTCTCAGCAACGGAGCAACTTGCCTTGGCTTATTGCATGAATATAGTTTGAAAGACGAAAAGTGACATAATAGGCCACTTTTTATCGCAAAAACTTTAACAGTTCCCGTAGGATAGGATAAAAACTAAGTGAGCGGGCTGCGGTAGCAGCCGTTTAAGCGCCAGAAATAACCTGTCATGGCAAGTTTAGGACGTTCCTACATTTTTCGCACTCCTTCGAGGCACTCAACAGAGCTAGCCCAGACTCGGGCTCCATAACGGAGCTTGCGCTCTCGCCATAATGACGGAGTGTTTCGGAGCACAAGACACATCGTCATCCACCACTCTGGACTAACCAGTACTGAACGTCAGACAGCATTCCAACGCCCTGGTTCCAGTGCAGCGGGTCAGTCATAGTAGCCCGGCGCCGCCTCTTCAACTGCAGAGGGCAGTGAGAACGGCCATCGCGATACCGACACCTCTCTTCCCCTGCAGCCCCACTGCGTCTGCCAACACGTTGACGGCCTAGCGGAAGGTAGGGTAGGTGGCGGCACCCACACCACCAGTTCCATATATCCCTCCGCGGCCCCTAATCCGCGGCAGTCATATCAGAGTCCAGGAAGCAGCCTTGCTTTATGAAACTGAGAGGGTTATTCCCAGCAAGTAACTGGAGATAGAGAGACAGAAAAGAAGCCACACCCAGCGCAGCAGGAGGAGCTGGAGTTCATATGCCTGGCAGACGGAGCAGCACTAGAGCAAAATCTTAACCGAGAAATTAACATATTTACAGACGGCAGCAAAGTTAAAGGGAAAGTTGGGGCGGCATTATCCATTTGGGATGATGCCACTGAGATCAGTACCCGCAAGCTGAAATTGGCCGATTGGTGCTCCGTGTACCAGGCCGAGTTATTGACACTTCTTGATGCTACCGAAAAAGCAAAAATCTTTTGTTACTCCAGGTCTGCACTGGAAACGGTAGTTGGCGTATCTTCCCTCCATCCCTTAGCAGTAAATTCAAAGCTAACATAAAGTTGCTACACGCACAAAATAAAATAGTGAAACTTTATTGGATTAAAGCACACGCGGGGATGGAGGGAAATGAGAGAGCGGACCAGCTAGCAAAGGAAGCAGCACTGCACTCGAAGTGCAGACCTATTTACGATAACTGCCCCGTTTCATTCGTCAAGCGAGAAATCCGAAAGGACTCTCTTGACGAGTGGAACCGGCGTTATCAGGATGGCCACACAGCGGCGGCAACCAAAACATATTTTCCGGATGCAAGGGCGGCATACAAGATCGTAAGAGAAATAGCACCAGTGGGAATCATAACTCAAGTGCTGACGGGGCATGGTGGGTTTTCCCAATACTTACATCAATTTAAGTTGAGGGAAAGCCCATCGTGCATCTGTGAACCCACAAAAGAGGAGACTCATGTGCAGTGGCAGATAATCTTGGAATGCCCAGTTTATGGAAAGCAGAGATTTTATTTAGAACAAAAAATTGGAATTAATCTAACACGTAAAAACCTTAGAAACGAATTTATCGATTTTTGCACAAATATTTGTAAAAAAGCAATTATTAGGAACAAGTAGGTATAAACTTTGCTGTACCATTGTAATGTTTATTATAACTGCAAACAGCCAAAAACATTGAAATATAGGTATAGTTTTTATTCATTTGTAATTAAGACCCCTGACCCTTGCATATACACTCCAACCTTGCATTCCTTTTAGGTATTTTGATATTTGTCGGTTAGGTTATTAGGTTTCGCAGCCGACATAAACATAAGCCAAAATCAAAATATAACGCGGGCGAAGCCGCGGGTAAAAGCTAGTCTCTTTATAAATGTACTTTGTCACCTTTGAAAATCAACTGCTATACATAATATATATTTATCCTCCTAAAAAACTAATGGGCTAATTGGCTCAGTTGCATATTAGCGATTTCATATACCTACGCCATCGAACTTCTTCTACGGACGTATGCAGATTTTCATGTTTTTTTTTTACCGAAAAGTGATTCATTTGATTATTCGTACTTCCATTTCAAATAACTCATTGGTGCGGGATCAGGGCTCTTTTTTTGACATTCCAACGACTCGAATGTATACGGAATTTAGAGGTATATGGAAATGTCTGGGGAATGTATATGGAATTTTACGGTTTCTCTATACAATCTGTCTAAATTCCATAATTATACGTCTGCGCCGCTCGAAAGTCAAAAATCGAGCCCCTGACGATATTAAGGCGAGAATTTTTCATTTAAATCAATTTGAATCAAATTGCTAACATAATACATCATATTTGCGAAACGGCTTACAAGACACGAGTAGGTGTAGAGCTGTAGACGGAAAGACGTTTGTACAAGGCAAAACGGAACTACAAGTAGTCTTGTAGGGGTGGGGTAAAATATAAGTACAGATTGTGTTTTAGGAATTTTAACATTTTCAAAACCTATTTTATTTATCAAATTACCCAATAAAGAGATATGTCTCGCAAGATCTATTGTTCGGAGAAATACTAGTAATTAGAAATATTTAATGACAAGTGATTGCAATGCAGTATTAAGAATTAGGATTTTATGTTTAACGTACTAGTAGTGAATAGTTAAAATAAAAGACTGAAATTTAAATTATTGGACATTTTCAGAAAAAACATGAATTGTTAATTGAAATAAATTATTTGATTAAAAACTACCCATATTTAAAGATTTTTGATGTTCTGCTATTATGTAGGTATAAGCTTAAATTAAATTTATCGTATTTGCTACAAAAGTTATAATATAGATATATTACATACAATTAATATTAATTGTTATTAGCTAAGGATACGGAATGTTCATCAGGGAAGTAAAAAAAAACTTGCTCCAATAATGGACACGCATGTCGACATCTCTTTCAGTATAAAACTGCACTCTTTTCCACCTAATAAGATAGCTCCGTTTAGAAAAAGACATAAGATAAGTAATAAAATTTCTAATTATGCACGTACAATCGAACAATCAATATTTTCAATACTTTTTTATATGCATCAGGCTTCTTATCGTTAGAAGTAATAAATAATGTTTTCTACGAAGTTTTTTAGTTGTATTTTTATCGAACTAAAATTATCGACATTGTCTCATCTCTAATACAAAGGAAACGTCGCCAAAGGTGACCCTTTGAGATTTACGAGCCACCATAACGCCACAACAAGGGGCTGCAATACATCTGATATTGCATTTTATCCGTGTAACACGTGTAGTGGCAATATTGCAACTTTTTGTATCACCTGCAATTTTGTTTGGCACCTTTAATCGAGCAAAAGCAAAGATCCCGATTTTAACACGGCGATTTTACTTTCGTCTGTCCAGATGTTGGTTTTCGTCTATTTCAACGAATCTCGACGAAACTTGGTACACGGGTCTTATATTTTTACAAGCTTTTATTTATTTCACCTATCCCGTTGTCTGCCTGTCGGTCTGTAATTAAATCTTGCAAGTTAAATTTGATCTACTTTCCGGTTACCGATTGAGCTGAATTTTTGCATACATATGTAGGTAAGTAAGTCGCGTGTCAATGTAATATTGTGATGACATATTGGTCATGATAGAGCTGGAAGGTGGCGAAAGAAACTTAGCAAGGCTTGTTTGATTTGTCTTGGCGAGTACTTGTTCAGTAAAAGCTTGTTTTTAAATAAAAAGTTTTTTTTAATACCTATTATACTTGTTAATATATTTTTTGTCGTCGGCGATTTCTGATAGGGGGATAGTTCCCTCAAAAAGTCCACCCTATTTCTGTCATGCTATTTATCAGCCGATTTCGGTAATATTTGGCAAGATTGCTTAGTATCTGAATCCTACTCGTAACAAGTCGCGATCATGAACCAAATCGGTCACGAGCGAGTCGAGATTTGAGCATAGGAAAATTCCCTTAAAAAATAGTGTCGCGAGAACTACTAGTGTTTATATCTGAAAATCATTGTTGCCAAAATAAGCTTCCATACTTTTTTGGAATGATTTTACAGGGTTATTTCTAATCAATTAGCATCCTTTCAGGGACTTATTCTGTACATCAAAACTAACAACTTTTGTTCTGCGACTTTTAATAAATCTCAAAAATGTTGTTGTTCCATAGATAAATATCGTTCACATGCGACCAAATGTATGGAAAAGCATTTTTTTTTGTTTGGACAAAAGTCGCAGAACAAAAGGTGTTAGTTTTGATGTACAGAATAAGCCCCTGAAAAGATGCTAATTGATTAGAAATAACCCTGTATAATGAATCGAGCTAACTCTAAGTATTGCACAGTGGTAATATCGTGAAACTTTGAATATCCTGCAGTTTTGTTTGGCATTTTAATTAACTTTTGCCTAAAGGAGTACCTAATATATTAAATTCTATAACTCTTTTGTTTTGTGTGTAAGAACTGAACACTTTTGATCCAAATTGGCACAAATCAGCACGAGACTGACGAAACTGGAACTCTCCAGAGGAGGCCTATATCCCAACAATGGGATAATTCAGGCTCATAAACAAACAAACTATTGTTTTGAATAAAATACCTCAATTAGAGAAAATGTAAAAACGATATTATTTGGTATTGGACAAGTTTTTTGCTTTCAAATGAAAATACTGTCATAAATGTTTTGCTGAAATGTTTTTTATTTTTCTTTTGATTTACTCGTAAATAGCCAATGGGCTGTCTCAATCAAAACGCAAGACTGAAAACCAATGAAAATGGTATTTTCAACTTAGTTGTTTGAAAATACTAAGTATTGTTTCTGACACCTAATCAACGCACTTTAAGTACCTACACCAAAAATGAGGTGCCTCAAAAACGTAATACTTCAAAAAATGGCAAATTGCCTCCAAATTCAAATTTAGCGTTGTCCAAAGTTGTCCAAGCGTGTTTCTTTCATTCCACATTTATCCTGAACGCTGATATTATGTAAAGAGATGTGGCAGTATTTAAAGCCTTTGGTTATATTGACTAAAAACTGTAGTCTTGGTTCTAACACTCAAATGTGTGGATCGACCTTGGACTGATACTGGACGCAAACCTGACAATAATATTAACTGACTCTGATTGGCTATTCAATTCATAGCCAAGCTTGGACGCAATTCGCTGTCGAATGTGTGGTCCTGGCATTTATTCATTCTTGCATTTTGACCACGTACCAGTAAGCGTAGGTCGTCTTCGGACTAGGTAAACGAATGAACTAATCAAGACACCAGGCTCCTGCTGGATATAAGCCACTTCTAACCGGTATTATTAGTGATCCATACGGGAGGCCTATGCCCAGCAGTAGGCGTCCTACAACTGATAATGATGACGTTGATACTTACACAATTTTTGATCAGTTTTTTAGAGTTCCGTACCCAAAATTGTAGGTCCCGGTTGTTTTAACCGCTTAGCCATGTCAGAGGCCTTCAGGCGGCCTAAAAACTCTGACACTAGGGCTAGCCACCCGGCCTATACGAACTTACTTACTTACTCTTACCCAAAATGTAAAAACGGGACCCTATTCCTGAGACTCCACTGTCTGTCTGTCCGTCTGTCCGTCTGTCTTTCACCAGGCTGTATCTCGTGAACCGTGCTAGCTAGAAAGTTGAAATTTTCACGGATGATGTATTTTTGATGCTGCTATAACAAAAAATACTAAAAATGGAATAAAATAAATATTTAAGGGGGCTCTCATACAATAAACCTGATTTTTAGCCGTTTTTCGCTCCTTTGCAGTACGGAACCCTTCGTGCGTGAGTTCGACTCGCATTTGGCTGATTATTTATACAGTTTATAACTTTGTACTGGGACAGTGATGGTGTAAAGTCATAACATAGGATTCGTTTATTGTCTGGTCAATACAAGAAATGATGTCAGTTATTTCTTTGCTATGCCAATAAATAAACAAAAACTTAATAAAATCTAATTCAGTTTTTTAAATTTAATTATATTATTTATAATGCATTATGCGAATTAGATACCCACATGGTAATTACAAAGTTAACAATAACACATTCTCGTTCAGTTCATTCTCGTTGTCAATGTGGTACCTAAGTACCTAATAGCAAAAAGAGGTTTATAGAACCTTTCTGATTACCTAGGTACATCTTTATTTCAAAGTCATTCAATCCGCAGAATTAAAAAAAAATAGAAACCTAAAAAATGCAAGAGGAGTCCCTCCGCGCGGAAGAAGTAAAACTTTGACGCAACATTGATTCATACCCCCTCCATGGTAGCGTTAAACGTTTAACGCAACCTTGTTAGAAGTTTCACTTCAATAACATACCAATAACCTTCTAACATTATAGTTAAAAGCCATTTGAAAAATCTGTGCATAAAAAATAACCGACCTCAGTATCTCATCGCAACGTTTGTGAACTAAACAAACTTAAAGCCGCCAAGGTGTTTCCATTATGCACGTTCTCGCCACATCTTCCGTTTAATAAAGTCCAAGGCTGCGAGTTTCTTTGCTTGCTTTAATTTAAAAAGTTGAATTGATGCCCCTGAAGCGACGTGAAGACGTGAATCATTCCACTTTCATGTAGCCTTGTTTATGTGGTATAAATCTATTTCAAGTCAAATAAGTAAGTTCGTTTATGCCGGGTAGCTGGCCTTGATGTCAGAGTTTCAAAAGCTGCCTGAAGGCCTCTGACATGACTAAACGGTTAAAATATCCGGGGCCTACAATTTGACGTGTAATCCGAGCCTTAGTTGTAAATGCCACTCGCGGTCAATGCCCTACAGTGACAATACACACCCTATACTATACACTTTTATATTAAAGCATACAGGAACAAATACAAGTATTAGGTTACCGGTATCGTTTGTGGATTCCAAATATTCCTCATCATATGTTATTACCAGTTCCATTTGGAATGAGTCTGTCGAATATGGGAAAAAGAAATACTTAATTTGATACGGTACAGAGAGATTATGTAGCAGATGGGGCATAGAGAGATTATGTAGCGGATGGAAACGAAGCCAAAGAATACTAGCAGGCGATATTATGTCATGTACAGACGGACAGACGGAAGGACTTATAGAATAACAGCTTTTACCGCAGCATCGCCCGCGTGATACCTTTTAATTTTTGTGCTATCCCATAGGAAACTTTTATTTTTAACCGACTTCCAAAAAGAAAGAGTTTCTATGTTCGTCTGTATTTTTTTGTGTATGTTCATCGATAATTTCGCCAATTATGAACCTAATCAAAAAAATATTTTTTAGTTCAAAAGGGTAAATACTCCCGAGGTGGTCCCAATTAAATTTTACAGAAATCAGCGCAAAATAATAAGATTAACACCATTAACATTTTGAATATTTATTTTTCCAGAATAAATAATGTATATTTTATTTAATTTAATTGGACATCCACTGCTGGACATAGGCCTCCCTCATGGATTTCCAATAAGGCTGGTTGGAAGCGGCCTGCACCCAGCGCGTTCCTGCGATCTTTATTATATCGTCAGTGTATCTAGTCGGTACCCTAAAGTATTGCTTATTAATTTGCAGTTACTCCATATATGGATATAAATTCTCTTTGACGCACCTGTTAATGACTACCACTGGCCAGCTTCGGTCATAAGCTTCTTATTTGGGTTGCGCAAAACCTTTGTTCTGAATGACATGCTGCAAAGCGCATAATGCAACAGACCACTCGCATTATACCTTACATCGTGAAGTTGTGGGTTCAAAGCCCGGTCCCGTACTAATGAGTTCTTTGGAATTTATGTGAGTACGCAATTTTACACCACTGCTTTTTCGGTGAAGATAAACATCGTGAGGCATCCTGCATACGTCCGTAAATGAAATTTGATGGCTTATGTGCCCAATCACCCTTCGTGAGTATATATGTTTATGGTTAGCCATCCATCATAACCATATCAGCCATAAGAAGTCCACTGCTGGACATAGGCCTCCCTTATGGATCTCCAATAAGACCGGTTGGAAGCGGCTTGCATCCAGCGCGATTCTGCGGTCTTAATGAGGACATCAGTCTACCTTGTGGGTGGACGTGCTATGCTGCGTTTGCCGGTACATAGTCTACACTCGAGAACTTTTCGACCCCATCGGTCATCAGTCCTCCGCGCTATGTGCCCTGCCCACTGTCATTACAACTTGCGAATTTGTTGGGCTATGTCGGTAACTTTGGTTCTCCTACGGATCTCCTCATTTCTGATTCGATCTCGCAGAGAGACTCCGAGCATAGCTCTCTCCATAGCTCGTTGGGCTACTTGGGGCTTACTATAAGGCCCATTATAGTGAGTGTATGTTTAGCAGTGGACTATTAAAAAGTTGGTACATACAGTAAAGTATGGCGTTATGCTTACTTGTGTGTGAAAAAAGGCTTTGGGAGTTTGTATACAGGGTTATCCAGAACTGGTGTACCAAGCCGAAAGGAGGTGATTTAGACCATCATTATGAACAACTTTTACTGTGGGGCTGAACCAGAATTCGAGAAAAAGTCAGCTGTGTCATATATTTTTGCGATCCGATTGCATTCAAGTAGCAGTTTTATAAGGAACAGCTGATTTTATTTTTCGATTTTTGGGTTGGCCCCGTAGTAAAAGTTGTTCATAATGATGGTCATAATCGCTCTTTTATAGCTTAGTACAAGCAAAGCAGATAACCCTACATAATAAATATAATTCATAACTAAAATAATAGTAAAATTAAAAATTTTGAAAACTACCCAAGACAAAATAAACTCTATGTCTTTTCAACATAATTGAAATTCGAATCGATAGGACATATGGAAGGGAGTCAGATCCCTTCATCAACTAGAAAAGAGCTGATGATCTTCAAACGGCTGAACATATTTTCATGAAACATGGCTAAGAACACTCGGGATAAAATTATCTATGACACAAAAAAACTAAACGAAAGTCGGTTCATCCGTTTGGGCGTACGATACCACAGACAGATACACAGACACGTTAAACTTATAACACCCCTCTCTTTGTCGGGGGTTAGTAAAATAATGTTTAGTAGAATCATAAGCCAATTTAATACAGGAGCCAAAATAGACTTTATTACCTCTAAATCTGCAAATACGTTATTATTCAATCTCATTCCGAAAACGTATGTTTGCTAAAACCAGAGCTTTCATTTTAGAGCTATCTTTAGGGCAATATCGCACCAAAATTTCAAATCATAATGAGAATAATTATTTTTCACCAAAAATGGCACAACCTTATAGATACCACCACACCTCAAGGGCAGGCGGGTGGTTATGTGGGAGTCCTGCCGACTGGACAGTATACCCACCAAAACCCCTGGGTGTTCCTCCACTGCGCTTGGTGTCGGGGCTAAGGGCACGCTTGCGCACTCCTCCGCGGCACCCGACAGCGCTGGCCCAACTCGGGCCCCACCACGGAGCTTCGGCTCCCGCCAGAATGACGATGTGCCGAACACCAGACACATCGTCATCCACCACCTGAGAACAACCTACTTCAACCCTGTACAGAATTCGAATAGTTCACACGGTGTTATGTAGTGATTTTTCATATTATCATTAATTTATTTAAAATGGCTTAGCCGATTACGATCCAATTTAAATGGAACCACCTCTTACCAAACAAAAACAAATTATCGATTCGGGCTATGCTCTGTAAAAAAGTTAAGCGTGGTTATACATACGAGTAAAAAATATAAAATTCGCTCCGTCTTGAGCACCTCCTCCATTGTTCCGTCGGCTAAAAAATATTTTTACTAGCAACCCGCCCCGGCTTTGCAGAGGTGTATTATACACATTGTAAACCTTCCTCTTGAATCACTCTACATATTAAAAAAACCCTCATCAAAATCAGTTGCGTAATTTTAAAGATAAAAGCATACATGGGGACAGACAGCGGCAAGCCACTTTGTTTAATACTAGCAACCCGCCCCGGCTTCGCACAGGTTTATTATGTATATAAACATTCCTCTTGAATCACTCTATCTTTTAGAAAAACCGCATCAAAATCCGTTGTGTAATGTTAAAGATATAAGCATACATGGGGACATGAGGACATGGGGACAGCGGAAGCGACTTTGTTTTATACTATGTAGTGATTTCACGAACATGCTCACATTGTGATCAAGTACTTGCATCACATTGTAATTGATCGAGTTAAACGCACCCATAATGACGGATTCGGTATTGGTTAAATCTTCTTTTATAATCCGATTTACAAAATGGAGAAGGTTCCATGATCGTCCATATGTATTTTTTGTGTATATTCATCGATATTTTCGCTGTTTGTTAATTGTGAACAGAATCGAAAAAAAAAATCCTAGTTCAAAAGAGTTTACTTCCGAGGTGGTCCCATTTGAATTTTATTGAAATCGGCTGAGACGTTTTTGAAAAATCGACAACAATGGAAAAATTCTATGCATCAGTTCGAGCGCACTATTTAATTTTGTACACGATGGAGTCGGTTTTGCCATTTTTTGCTCGCCGGATGTAAATCTTGATGAAACTTAGTACACGGTTTTATAATGTTTGTGGAATTTTTACGACAGTTTAGTTTGATCCGTTTATAAATAAATAATATAAATATAAATCTTTTAAGATATACAAGTATGAATCAAACTAATCATAAGCGTATCAAGCTCTAGTAAACCTAGGAATTCCGTTACATGTATTGCAAATTGAACCTTATATAAGACAACAGTAATTATTATTGCATAACATGCAAAAGCATGTTTTTGTACAAATTGTACATTTTGAGAACGAATTAACTCGAAAATGCTGCAAATGTATAGTTGCGAGGTGTACTGTTCGGAAAACGACTATTTTGTCAATTATTTAGGCATAGAAATGCTTACATAATAGCTACGATTACAACTAAGTTCTTTTGTATGTTTGATCAGTTTATAAAGATTCTGGTGCGTTAGAGCCTTATAGCTATCTAAACCAACCAGATTGTTTGAAATTTCTTGATATTCAGGACTTGTTATGCAAATGTATTTCGTAATTTCTGTTTTATCAGGCATCGTTCTCGGTACAGATTATAAAAGAAATAAAGGGATTTGAGCTAAGTACAACATAAACTGTACCTTATATACACGATTCGGGGAAAAGTAATTTACTTGCGATTGATTTTTCAGTGAAATATTTGATTGAATACAGACATTATTATTTCTTGGAAAAAAATTAGAAAAAAATATTAGTAAAAATTTTTGATTCATGCTATTAGTTTATTCTAGGTACTGATTGGTTTCTAGGTATTGTTATATAAAAACCTAATTGGTAATACTCAAAAGATAAATGATTACGTATGTAGGTATACGAAATACGGATTAAGGCGTAGGTATAGGTATCTACGCCTGATGTTTAGTTATGAAGTTTTATTGCCACTCTTTGTAGCGCTTACAGCGTAACTTAAGTAATAAGTGAACTCTTTTTTTTATACACTATATAACACTAATACAATGGGTAATGGAAAAATACTTTATTAGAAGAAAAAATAAACTTAAAACTAGTGTAACAATTCCATTTTTTTGTCCAATGTCCGTTCCACCGTTTTTCGCTTGATTTTAATAACGGTAACAGGTAGGTGCTTGTGTATATTCACTTGAAAAAAATAAAACATATTAAAGGGGGCTCACATACAGTACGGAGCCCTCCGTGCCTGACTCGCACTTGGCCAGTTATTTTCAGTGTTACTTTGCAATTTACTGTGACTTGACTTATGTAAGTCGGTCAAAGTGTAGTTTGACTGGGTCTTTGTCACCCAAGATCGAGGTTGAGCAACGTTCGGCACGGTCAGTCTTCGATAATGTGACCGCGGGAGGCATTTTCAGCAGAGCGCTACCGCGGTTCGGAAAAAACGTTAAAGTGACCCCGGTTATTTAACCATTTTGCCGTTCAGAGGCCTTCAGGCGACCTTAAAACTTTGACAGCAGTGCTAGCCCGCTGGCTTATACTTGCGAACTTACTTTTGAAAAGCTGCTCCGCGCGGAGTTACCCGCGTTAGCCCGAGATAAAAATATTTTTTTCCAAAGTAAACTTATTACATCAGCTACCTGCCAATAAAAGTCCCGTCAAAATCGGTCGAGCCATTTCAGACATTAGCCGGAACAAACAGACAGACAGACAAAAGTTGTAAAAAATGTCATTTTGGTGTATGAACCGTATAAATCGTATTCATAAACATGTAGTAAAAACGGTTATTTTAATATTACAAACAGACACTCAAATTTTATTTATATGTATAGATATAGATGTATAGAAAATGTATAGAGTATAGATGTATAGATTGGCTTATAACTCTGACACCAGGACCAGCTACTCAGCCCATACAAACTTACAAACCGCACTATTTTAATAAAGCGCGGGCTTACCACAGATATCAATCACGGAAGAACGAACAATGCTCGAGTGCAATGAATGCGAATGTCCCACTTACACCCACAATAGTATCCAGTCACAATCAGGATCGTAAAAATTCTTTAAAAAAGGCCATTTTTTCCAACGACAGAGAGGCCCCATTCAGCTGTCCTGAGAAGGCTATTCTATCGCACTGTTATCACGGAAAACGGCCATCACAATTACACTGGCTTTGTTGAAGGCCCCTAATTTTTAAGACATCTCTCTTGAATTTTTTTGGCGTTTCTTGGAAAAGTTTGTAGTGTTTTTACGAGATAGAAAGTAATTAGTTTCAGTTGTGTTCCTATTTAGTTTTAATTAACCGACTTCCAAAAAGGAGAAGGTTCTACGTTCGTCTGTATTTTTTGGTTCTCCCGAGGTGGTCCCATTTAAATTTAATTGAAATCGGTTGAGCCGTTTTTGAACAATCAACAATAATGTAAAAAAAAAAAAAATCGAGCGAACTATTCGATTTTGTACACGATGGAAGTAGGTTTTGCCATTTTTTGCAAAAATAATTATATTGGGTATATAGGTATAGTATCTCCTCTTAAAACCACCAGTGAAATCGCGAAAAAAAAATTCTCTTTCAAGCTATTAAATTTTAATTAAGGATTCAAAATTAAAATAGATATTAGATAATATAATCTTTCATCTAAACAAGGAAACTAATCAATTTGCAGCTATTTCCTACTATTTTTCTTCTATTCAAAAGAAACGTTCTAAAATCTCTGGGTCTTGGGAGGCTGTATGTACTTTTTAACAGACGAGACGGATTCGACGCGTATATACGTAAATTATGCGTTATACACAAAAAATAGAGGTACCTATAACCCGGTCACAATATCTGTGCACCTGACTTCGTGACGTCATATCGAATTATCGGGACGTAGATACATTACCGGACGTCTAGTATACCGTCCGGACGTAAATTATTATCGGGACGTGTATCGGCAACGAAGATGCTAACCGTACTGTCGCACCGGAGAGTGTGCGGAGAGGTGACAGGGGAAGCGGGAGAGGCGCCACATTCCAGCGAGGTGCACAGATATTCTGACTGAGTTATAGGTACCTCTATTTTTTGTGTATAACGCATAATTTTTTACAAAGTTTAAAAAGTCGGATTTCGATAATTAATTTTTATTGGAAAGTGTGTATTTCGAAATTGGTTCTATTTAAATTTTATTGAAATGGAATGTGCCATTTTGATAAACCAACAATAATGCGTAAAATGCTACATCAATTAGCGAACTCTGTACACGGTTAAAGTCTGTCATGGCATTTTTTTGCAAAAAATATTATAACTTGTCTTATCGCAGATTCATAGGGGAAGATTATGTTCAACAGTAGTGGATTTGTAAGTTAGAATGGTAGTGGGCAGGACACATAATTCAAAGAGCGGATGGACGATGGGTTTGTAAAGTTCTCGAATGGAAATCACGGACCAGTAAGCGCAGCGTAAGACGTCCGCCGACTATGTACTCGTATGTGGACTGACGATATAACTAAGATCGCAGGAACACGCTGGATGCAGGCCTTTTCCGACTGGCCTTATTAGAAATCCATAGAGGAGGTCTATGTCCAGCAGTGGACGTCCTTCGGATGTAGACGTCCTAATGTCAAGTCAAGAACAAGTTGAGTCAGCTGATGTAATTATGACGATGACTAACAACGACTTCAGTAACTTTTGATTAGTTAGATAGAAATCAAATACCTAATATATGTTATCAAAAAAGTGTTGTTTATAATTATTTTTCGCAAAAATAAATGGCATAGCTGTCTTCCATCGATTACAAAATTCGAATATTTCGCTCGAATTGTTTACATTATTGTTGATTTTTCAAGAACAGCTCAGTTGATTTCTTTTAAATTTAAATGGTACCACTTCGGGAGTATACCCTTTCGAACAAAAAAATAAGTTTTCGATTCGGTTTACAATTGGCGAAATTATCGTTTTAATTACATACAAAAAAAAAATACATACAGACGAACATAAAACATCCTCCTTCCTCCATTCAAAGTCGGTTAAAAATAGGTTTAAATAATTGTATTTATGTTTCAGAACATTTTTGTCACTTAGATGATAAAAAATAACTCCAAAAAATCCACATCGTCATTACCTCAAATTCGAAACATCGATTAGGTATAAATATTTACAACAAAATTGAGGTCCCACCAATGGTCCATTTAGGTACTTACCAGAATAATTGCCTAACGTAATAATACCTTTGTCATAAACCTAGCAAATAAATTAAATTTTCGGTACAGCAGGCCTATTAGTTAAAATATATGAGGCTTGAATATGACATATTCAGCATTAATGTTATTTAGGGATATGCAGAGACGCACCGAGTAACAATCTCGAAAACAAACTTATAGAATAGAGAGGCAGGTCTGCCGGGCTAGTATGCGCGCCACGAATTATTTCGTTCGTAGTGTCAGAACGAGACGGCGTTATGGCAAAGTATATAACTGTCACTTTTTCACACGTCGAAATGAGTTCTTTTCGTCGCTTTTCGTGGTCGCATGCTTTATAGCCTGGTGTCCAAGTTTTTAAGCCACTTGAAGGCCATATTTAATGTTTCAATCTAACGACGGTAGTGACGCACCACCCTTTTTAATAGTACACTGCAGAATGTAGGCCTACACACAAAGGGTAATTGGGCCACCACGCTGGCCCAGTGCGAGTTGGTGGATTCACTTACGCCATTGAATTTCTTCTAAGGACGAATGCAGGTTGCCTCGCTATATTTTCTTTCACCGAAATGCCAGTGAAGCCAGTGAAAAACTAAGTAGTTTTAAATGCCACTCTTTGTCATTATTCCGTTCCAATCTTTTGTACAACTTTTAGTTATTTAGAATATGGCTACATTTCGCCACCAACTCGCCTGATAGAAAGCGAAGTTGTAGCCGAAGATGGTTGGAGTAAATGACCAATACTAAAATCACAAATAAACAACAGTAACTGTTGCGAGAATCTACTAGAAGTACTTTGTCAAAAAACTTATGAACTCGTAGAGTGTAAAAATGATAGTTACTCGTAATCATAATCATATATTGAATTTGCATGTAAACTTAAGAGGATTCTGAATCGGCCAGAGTTTTCGCGTTTTATGCAGAACATTGAGAAAACGCGCGGTACATCTTTGATAAAATTTACGTTCCAGGAGAAAACTCTTTTCGCTCTTATATTGTAACAAAATGTTATGTTTTTGGTGTCAATCGCTTGAGTAAGAAATATTGCACTCTTGTAAGACTTATTTTTTCAAGATAGTTTTTAGTTTATGTACTTATAGGTACTTTTCAGCCAACATTTTGCGTCAACATAATAATATGACTCTTTAAAGGCTTATAACTGTAAGGTTAATTAAAAAAAACTGTAAAAACTAAGACGTATAAACCTAGCGATTAAAGTGTTGATTACATGAAATGATCGGCCAATTACGAGTAGGACTCGCGCACGCAGGGTTCCGTACTGTATGGGAGCCCCCCTTAAATATGTATTTTATTAAATATTAAATTGTATATACAACGAAGCATTTTATGAATATTTCAAGCATCTACCTATTACCATTATTAATATAGAGCTAAAAACGGTTAAAATTCGGGTTTCTTGTATGAGACTCTTCCTTAAATATAAATTTTATTCAGTTTTTAGTATTTGTTGTTATAGCAGCAACAGAAATACATCATCTTTGAAGCTATAACGGTTTATATGATACAGCCTGGTGACAGACAGACAGACAGACGGACAGCGGAGTCTTAGTAATAGGGACCTGTTTTTACCCTTTGGGTACGGAATCCTAAAAATTTGTTATTTGTAAAGTCGGTAACAGAAGATATTTTTACGTGATAACGTCTCTTATGGGTCACAAGCCGAACGCTTAGGCCGATTGTGCCTCTTTATCTCTTGTTCCGCGCTCTCGCTTGCACGCTCGGCTCAGGTGGAACGTGACATTGAGTCATGCTTTTTCGTGCTTGCAGCCGGCGTTCATTGATTTATAAGACTTTGACACGTCAAAAAACACGTGTATCAAAGCAAAAGAACTCTTCAAATCTTTATTGCAAGAGTTGCGTTTTATTTGCACGAAGTTGCGACCGGTCGTAGGTACAATTATGACGTAGGAGCCTCGATCGATTAGAGGGCATGTACGGGAAGTAATCAGGCTCTGACGTGACCCTTTGGGATCGAGCAGGCTACTGTGAAAGTCTGACAAGATTTTTGGTCTTAATTTGTCCATTTAAAGCAAAGGTCTAGGTAATAGTAAGCTGCAAAAATCTAGAGATATATATCGAGAGATATTAATAGTAAGCTGCAAAAATCGGTCCGAGAAATATGACAAAGTTTAGTTCAAATAGGAGACTAACCATGTATAAAATTGATATGACAAAGTTTAGTTCAAATAGGAGACTAACCATGTATAAAATTGAAATTAGAAACAAACAAAAACAGACAAAAAGGTAGGCTTGAATTTTCATATAAAGTGCTGGGAGCACCCGTGCGTTTCCTGAAGATCTCAGAGCTCCCAAGAAAAGCATAAAGGCTGGTCACCGAGGGGGTTTCAGTGGGTACAATCCCACATACGAGTAGCATGGCTGCACCCCAAAGCAGTCGGGTATCTTTCAAAGACTTTCCCCTCGTAAAAAAGGGTATAGCATGCTTACCTAAAAGATGCCTATTTACACGAGATAACGATATTTGAAGGCAGCTACATTGTACTTTAGTGAAAATCTATGCTAGTCGGTCGGCTCGAATGACACGTCAAATTATAGATTCCGGTTGTTTTAACCATTTAACTATGTCAGAAATCTTCACGTGGCTTAAAAGTACTGACTGGCTGTCCATCCGGCACATACGATCTTACTTACTTACTGTGAATTCGACGAGGTGAACCTGAAAACCAGCGCTCGGTGCTCCGTACCTGTACGAAGCCCTTGCCTTTTCGACATTTCTGTTTTTAGGGTTCCGTACCAAAATGGAAAAAAAGGGGACCCTATTACTAAGACTTCGATGTCCGTATGTCTGTCTGTCTGTCACCGGGCTGTATCTCATGAACCATGATAGCTAGGCAGCTGAAATTTTCACAGATGATGTATTTCGATTCCGCTATAACAACAAATACTAAAAACAAAATAAAATAAATATTTAAGGGGGGCTCCCATTCAAAAAACTTGAATTTTCAGACGTTTTTCGCTCTATATTAGTAATGTTACATGGTAGATGCTTGAAATTTTCACAGAATATTTAGTTTTACGAGTTTATTCACTTCAATAATAACTAATAAAATTAAAATAAATATTAAAGGGGGGCCCACACACAGTATGGAACCCTCCGTGTGCGAGTCCGACTCGTACTTGGCCGATTATTGCTATTTTTCTTTTTTTATTTTGTTGTATATTTTCAAAAAAAAATAATCCTTTTCTTTTTATTTTCATTTTCAGGTGTTTCACAATAGTTCACTGCGTGAGTCTGATGATCGAGCGTTTCATTGTGCTGACACGCAGGATTAAAAGGCCGGGTTATTGAATGACTGAGAACGTGTTACACGGAACCAGTTAAAGTGAACTTGCCTGGGATTTGGTGAAAAGGTTTTGACACGTATTTTATATTAGTATGTTTAAGTTGGAGTAAAAACGGAACGGTACAGTTATAGGCAGAGTTTAAAATATGAAGAGGTTTTTGATTCGTCTGTATGATTTACTTTTATTTCGCTGATCCATAATGATTTTGATCTTTGATTATCTATCTAGATAGATTCCTATTAAATCGGCTAAGCTAAACAGCTAAGAACCTATTTATGCTAAATACACACCAGCATTTTGGTCACGCGTCGCGTCTACCACACGCTCAGATAGACGTGTCAATCAATCAATCAATCATTTATTTATTGCATCATATGTCAAAATGCTGGTGTGTATTTGGCTCAACGAATAAGTATTGCCATTCAGCGTGGCAATGCAGCCAGCATGCTGGGCACGCTGCCAAAGGAACATAAAACTCCGGTGTACATTTAATGTACCTACCTACACAAATTTTCCCACCTGCAAGCATCAAACTTAATAACGTTCCGAATCGCCCGAGGCAACCGGATTCGTTTACTGATGTTCTACGCACCGTGCACACTCGCTACTCATTTGCAATCATGAACAATTGTTTCATAAATACCATAAGCAAAGCATTTCGTTTATCTTATGGAAAACTAAGAGGATTCCTATATCGTAGTAAGGAAGAGGAAATATTAAAAAGAAAGTTTAATCATTAATGCATATAGATAAGAGCATAGACATGCCTCAGGACTTTGTAAGCATTTTCCAATATTGGTATGCGCACCAGAGTAACAGTCTGCGGTGGGCTTGCGCAATGTCTGACTCGCATTGTCTGGAGTGCGGAGTTCGTCAAGGCGGGTTGACCTCTCCGACTCTGTTCAACTTGTATATCAACAGGCTGATCGTCGAGCTCAGCAGTCAGCATGTCGGCTGCCATATTGACGGTATATATGTCAATAATCTGAGCTACGCAGACGTCATTGTGCTGCTGAGCGCGTCGGTATGTGGTTTACGGAGGTTGTTGCAGACGTGTGAGAGGTACGCTTGTGATTATGGATTAAAATACAATGTAACCAAAAGTCAATTCATGGTATTTGAGACCAGTCGGACAAGATGCCCCGAGAACATACCACCCGTTCGAATAAAGGGTGTTCCCCTAGAGAGGGTAAATCAATTTAAATACCTGGGGCATATTGTTACGGCTGATCTCAGGGATCATGTAGACATGGAGCGGGAGCGGAGGGCTCTGTCAGTAAGAGCGAATATGATAGCTCGCAGATTTGCTCGTTGCTCAGATGAGGTCAAAGTCGCGCTCTTTAAAGCGTACTGCACATCGCTCTACACGTGCAGCTTGTGGGCTAATTATACTGACAAGACCTACAGCGCCCTCCGCGTCCAGTATAACAACGCATTCAGGGCGGTGATGGGGCTGGCCCGCCTCTGCAGCGCCTCGGGCATGTTCGCGGAGGCGCGCACCGACTGCTTCCACGCGACCATGCGTAAGCGAGCCCCTTCCCTGGTGCGCAGGGTACGGGCCAGCTCCAACGCCGTCCTGGCGATGATTGCTGCCAGATGGGACTGTCCTTTCCTTCGGCATTGCTTCAACAGACATGTTGCAGTGCCGAAGAGAATGTATCTACTGATAATTATGAATGACTATACTGACATTGACTTATGAATTTGTTTATTTTTACTGAGAATGATATAGATTTTTATTATTGTTAATTTTGATTTTTTGAATTGTGTGAAACTATGGAATTTATATGTAATTTTGCTAATATGGGCTATATACATGCCTGAAATAAATGAATTTTATTTATTTATTTATAATTGTGAGCCGTAAGATTTCCCTTTGATATTTTCACTATCGGACATAGGCCATCCATAGAAATGTTCATGGCGTGCTTGATTTTCGCGTTCAAGGTTAATCAAGCTGTCTTAAAAAATTCAAATGCGATCGAAACTATAGTTGGAATGGCGTGTTAATAGCCAACTCCTGGGTGTGATTGTTCACGAAAGTTTTTGAAGAAAAATAAAAAAGGGCGGGAAGATTGTACACAAAGAAAGAATTTGGTGTCGACGTATACACAGAAACAAAACTGAGACTGACCTGCAAATGACCGCCTTCATCTCCTCGTAGTCGAGACCGGCTGGAGAAGTCTTCTGCCACTGATGCACGGCGCCTGCTGATACTTATCGTCCACTAAAGTTGACGATAAGTATCAGCAGTATGTTGAGGCGAAATACGATTGTCCAAAAAACTGCACTACACACTAGAAAGTTCCGAAGTTCACAACATGAAGATATTATAAAATAAGTTTTCCTTTGGAGGTTAAAGGAGCGTTCTCGGCGGATGGATGTCAACTGGCAGAATTATTTTCTACCATTCCAAAAATCACGATTCACGGCGGTGGTGCGGTGATACGTCCCGCGATGGATATCGCGTCATTTTTGACCAATTGCAATGGTCGAGGGCATCGCGGTTCGAGACGACTAGCGCCACCTCTCGGTAAACTCCGGAACGTCAACGGAATATCGACAGATTGTCCCAGCGTTGCACCTGTTTTACCGACGACACCAAAAAACGGGTAAATTTAAATTGTAAAAAGAAAAGATAACAGAAATGCGGAATTTTTAAATAAAAGATGTTAAGGCGCTCCGCTCCACCAATTAGTACTTTCTGCCATACAAAGAGTTAGAATCGGTATCAAAATACTACTAGTGTATATCTGTAAGTAGTAAAGTTATGTTTCTTCATGTAATGTACCAACCTAGTAATAATGACTTTTTATGAAATAAACAGTAAGTCTATGAAAACCACTGCGTGTGTTTCAATACAAAGAACGCGTAAGTAACTTCTGTGTGACATTCTAATTAAAATCCCTCGTTTTTGTTGGAGGTTAAAAAGTGTCGCGTGTGGAAGACCTTTTATTGGCAATTCCATGAATAAAGCCTTTGATATTTGATTTTAGAAAGCGAAATACGGTTTATTAACGTCGGATTTAATGGAAACGGTGTGAATTGGCTATTAATTTAAAAGTTATTGTCCGACAGAAGTTTGAATTTTAACCGGCTGACATTGATTTGTGAGAATTTGGGAGATGGGGAATTTATTTTTATTATTTCAGTTTGGTATTAATAATATTGTTTTCGCCTGTCCGAATGATACTTAGTTTGCATGTTGGTTATTGCATACAGTTCACGTTCTTTATATTTTTACTAACTTCCAAAAAGGAGGAGATACTATGTTCGTCGGTAAGTATATTTTTTTCGGTATGTTCATTGATATTTTCGCCAATTATGAACCGATCTAAAATGATCTTTTTTTGTTCGAAAGAGTGGTGTCCGAAGTGGTTTCATTTAAATTTTATTGAAATCGCCCGAGCTGTTTTTGATAAATCATAAATAGGGTAAGTGTACACAAAGTCGACAATGTCCCAATGCCCGTTAAAATTAAATAAAAAGACTTTTACTAAATTATACCTAAACTTACATCAAAACTTTTTATGGCAACAAATTCTCGGTAATATTAGCTTCAATTTCAATGGAAACTCTTAGTCATATCTGTTATGGCCTAGGTGCAGTGTTTATCTAAAGTGCAGCACTCCGAAATTTTGTGTTTTTTGCAAAGTTTAGCTCCTGAACCTGACGACTGACTTGCCGTGTTCGATTCAATGTTTACTGGATCAGTTGTTCGTTTTTGTAAGCGAAATTATAATGAGATTAAAGCTTGATTAATATTCTAACATTATAACCTATAAAATTGTGCTTTCTTTAATCATAGATTTTTTAATTACGTGTGTCAGGTAATGGTGCGCCGTAACTCCGATTTGTCCCAATGCTCGTCATAATAATTAATAAATTAACGGCTATCGGGACACACTTGATATTCACTTTGAAAGGAGCACCTTATGTCGTTATTTTTTTAAAATTAAACTTTAATAGAGACGACATAAGGTACATTTTTTTATGGCTCAGTGTCAAAAATATGCATAAGATAATTTATAATTTAATAAGCTATTTTTGATCTAGATATGAATAATTATACTGACGTTTACAAAATGCGCGCGCCTATTGTGTTTTAATGCATTTTGTCGGAATATTTTTGTCCTATCACCTATCAAGCTTTTCGTTTGTATTTCGGTACTTGGCGGTTACGTATAAAGCAAGTTTTGTGTTAAAATAGGACGCGCAAATCTTTTCTAAGTCTTAGGATTTAGGCCGTAGGTCCGAATGTTTGCTGCTGGATACAGATTTCCAATACCAAAACCAGTCGGAAGTAGATTTCATCTAGTGTATTCCTGTGGAAGCAGCTTGAATCTGGTCTGTTCTTACAGTTATAATCAGAGCACCGTACCTACTCGTAGGTACATTCGTCAGAGCCACCTTTTGATTAACGTTCGACGTAATAAGATTTTTAGTTTTCTAGTTTAACCCAGAAAATGATGCCCGTAGCTCATACATATCATGATCTGACACTAGGGATGCCAACTCTAAAATTCGGCAACCAGGACAAGTCGCGTGAAAGTCCCGGATTTTAGAGTCCAGAACCCGGACAAATCAAACCTACCTGACACACGTGTTTTCTCTAAAAGTTTCTCATGACAGTGTTATGTGCATCAGACTAATTTATGATGTTTCTTAATTTATGTGCAATTTATACCTAAGCATTGATTGACAACATTTAATTACATCAGTTTGCTTGAATGAAAATTTACCTACAGATCATCATGGCCGAGAGAAAATACACAACAGAGGCTATGATAAAGGCTATGGAAGCTGTTGCAAAAGGCATAGATAGATAAACTCTTAATTGCACACCAAGAAATAAACAAAAAGAAGAAACAAAGATACATAATCGGCCAAGTACGAGTCGGACTTGCACACGGAGGGTTCCATACTGTATGGGAGCCCCCCTTTAATATTTATTTTATTTTTATTATTTATTATTGATAGGAATATAAAACTAAATATTCTGTGAAAATTTCAAGCATCTACCTGGTATCATTATTAATATAGAGCGAAAAATGTCTAAAAATTCAGGTTTGTTGTATGGGAACCCCCTTAAATATTTATTTTATTTTGTTTTTAGTGTTTGTTGTTATAGCGGCAACCGAAATACATCATCTGTGAAAATTTCAGCTGCCTAGCTATCATGGTTCATGAGATACAGCCCGGTGACAGACAGACAGACAGACGGACAGAACACATCGAAGTCTTAGTAATAGGGTCCCGTTTTTCCCTTTGGGTACGGAACCCTAATAAACAGTGTAACAATGGGCGGCCTTATCGCTGATAGCGATCTCTGCCAGACAACCTGAGGATGGAGAAGACAGAAAGCGTATAAAAATGGACAGGGTGCGCATTAGTGAAAAATATAAGTTTGATTATACATCATAAACATACATACTAATAAAATTGATATAAATACTTAAAATACCTAAAATTAAAGAAAACAATACATATAAAAAATTATAAAATAAACCTATGACTAAATAATAAACTAATACATTACAATATACTAATTACATAAAACAACATAAATAACAACAACAACAGTTAAATAGTTAAAGAATTGACAATTTCAGCAGGTTTTTAACCTGATCTTTAAATACGTTGAGTGATTAAGCTTTTCTGACAGTAACGGGCAAGGCATTCCATAACTGGACTGCCTGAAAGGCAAAAGACCGTCCGTAAAAAGTTTCACACCGTGCGGTAGGGGTCATTTGGGAAAGGTTATCCTTGGATCGGATGGGAAGGGAATATGCATCTTGCCAGAAGGAAAAAGAGTCTTTAAGATAGCATGAAGTAGAAGGATTGAAGAGGATATTATCAAGGAGATTAAGGATATGAGCATTCCGACGAAGACGAATTGGAAGCCACTTGAGCTTAGTACGAAAATGAGAGACGCGGTCATATTTGCGTAACCCAAACATAAACCTAATGCAATAATTTTGGAGACGCTCAAGCTTATCAAGTTGGACTTCAGTGAGATCTAAAAAGCTGGCGTCATCGTAATCTAAAATAGGAAGAAGAAGAGACTGTACGAGCGCAACTTTAGTAGCAGTAGGTAGGAAGTTTTGGAGCCGTCTAAGAGAGCTACCAGCAGCAAACAACTTGCAGCTGATTGTTTTAATATGAATATCCCAGCATAGCGTACGATCAAACATGACACCGAGGTTTTTCACAGATTTATTATATGGCAAAGTGACTCCATCGAACTCTACGCAAGGAATTTCGGACCAGTCGATTCTTGTAATATTATCTTGTATTTATCTTGTAATATTATAAGAGCTGCCAATTATGATGACTTGTGACTTTGCGGGGTTGATCTTCAAGCCAAATGATCTGCTCCACTCTGTTACTTGGTAGAGATCAGAATTTATAGCAGCTATCGCTGAATCTAGATCATCTGGCCGAGCTTGCGAATAAATTTGGAGATCGTCTGCATAAAGATGAGGGGAAGAAGTAAGCCGTTGCGATATAGAATTAATGAAAAAAGCAAAAAGAAGAGGAGATAGCACGCCGCCTTGTGGCACACCAGCAGTAGTGTCACACCAGGAAGAAAAAGTATCTCCAAGGCGAACCCGCTGCCGGCGTCCGCACAGATAGCTGTGAAGTCAGTCGATTGCTGATGGAGACATGTTAGAAGAGCGCAATAATACTAATAAAATGTCGTAGTCAACGGTGTTGAAAGCATCACTGAAGTCTAACAGGGTTAGAACAGTAAGCTTACCGTCATCCATACCCAAGCGTATGTCGTCGGTGATCTTAATGAGCGCAGACACAGTGCTATGCCCAGGACGGAAACCAGATTGGAAAGGATTGTGGAGATCATGTCTATTAAGGTAATCGTTCATCTGTCTGTGGACAAGACGCTCCAGAACTTTGGATAAGAATGGAAGGATAGAGATAGGTCGGTATTTGGAAAAGGATTTGGGATTGGATGGTTTTGGTAGTGGTATAATCTGTGCATCTTTCCAGGCTGTAGGAAATATTCCACAAGAGATGGAATTTTAAAAATGGTACACAGGATAGGAAGGATGATGTCTAAAATAGGCAAAAGGATGTTCCGGCTCACATTGTCACCGCCAACCGCGTTGGAGGATATCGACATTAGAATCCTCCTAACATCACATTCAGTGAAACGATTGAACTCAAAAGGAGGATATCGACATTAGAATCCTCCTAACATCACATTCAGTGAAACGATTGAACTCAAAAGGAGGAAAGTCGGGAGGAGTAATGGCAGCAAGATAACGTAGAGTATAGCTTTTATCAACATCCGACATAATGGGAGCTGATGAGAAATATAAATTTAAGGCATTAAGGTCAATATTGTTAGCAGAAGTGTCTGATTGAGAGATTTGCCAATTCCCACAGACTTGAGAAATTTCCAGACTTTAGCTGGATTCCCATCATCATCTGTTGCATGAACATAGCGACGCATTGCATCCCTACACACCTTATTGCAGCGATTTCGGGCCTGAACATATTTATCATGGTTGACCTCAGTAGGGCGCGACTTCAGCATACCTCCTTCTTCTGCTGCAAAAGAATTTGACGTACCAAGATTGACTTTGATTGATAAAATTAATGGCAGAAGTTCGGTCGACTGCTCAATAGGACCGCCTACTGTGTTGACAAAAGAAGAAGAAGAGCATTTGAAAAAAAGAAATCCACATTTTTTAATATGATAAAAGTGAAATTGAAACCTAAGGTATTGTAAAAACAAAAGTCATAGGCCATAGTAGCAAAAGACTGTTGAATTATATATTTAATTTATTATGTTTAAGATTATAAAGATTTAGGTACATTTTTGAGTTTTATAAACTGATTTTCGCGGGCACTTAGAGAAGCATTGCAATAAAGAATAGACTATCCGCGTAGAATCAAGACTATGTATTCTAAGAACCTATAAATAATTTATGTGCAATAAAAACAATATTACCCCTCTCACAATGAGCTTACTCATTGGGTGATAACGTTTCATATTATTGATCACCAGATCTCAGATTTTTTTTGATTGTCGCTACCATACAGTTTTTTTAGCTGTTTATAATGCAAATAATTACTTATGACAATGTTGTTTTAGTAAAAATGTTTATTTATTGTATCACATGTGCCTAACAACCGGATTATTGTTGGATATAAGACAAGGGACTGATCTAACGTATTCCTTACGTATTTTACTCAAAGTAAACTTTGAAATAATTATTTTTTTGTTGATTCAAGATACCTGATTAAATAATAAAACAATATATTGCGTTTTATTATTTTACAAATTACATTTAGAGGACAAAATAATTAGACTCTATTTAATAGCGGATAAGGTTCAAATTCAGTAAAAAAAAACACGACTTTTGGGTCACTTTGACGATAATTACCTCAAACGTGACGGGCATTGGGACATATGGGTCTTTTTTACTATTTTAATATTTATATCGATCTTATTGTTATTATATTATAATAATAATATATGCCACGTACAGAATGATAAGTGTATGACCTCTCCAAAAATTTTCAGACCTCAAAGTTAATTACCTTCAGCATGACAGAGCTGCAAAGTCACCGAAGTTCAGAAATTCACGAGTATTGGGCCGTTTACCCTAATGTACGTGGATGTCTGTCACATTGATTTGTACAAACTATTCGAATTCTGTACAAAATGGAAGTCAATGTTGCGATTTTTCCCAAATAATATTATAATGTATGTATGATAGCCGAGGCTATTTCTGTTCCTTACAATGTATGTCGGCGATTTGTGATAGCCGAGGCTATTTCTGTTCCTTTTGCCATTTATAAAGAATTTTGGAAGAAAAAGGCAAGATCAATAATTTGCAAATAAGAATATTTTTTTATCTCGGAAAATGAAAAATACCTTTGTGGTAGCATGTTTTTTAAACCAAATTATTACAAAAGCGAAGCCGCGGGTTAAAGCTACTTAGTTGAAAATAATTTCCTATGTGCCCTACGTCATTCCATGTGATAAATTAGTCACAATGTTCATACTTACTGATCTTGTAAAAATATCATTCTCTCGACAAAACTTACTTTTACAATCTATTCCACACTAAAAGTTATTTTCATTGATTTAGGAAATAGTTACGTCGACGTAACTATATTATTATGAATTATGAAATTAAGTCCTTGTAAATCCTGTTGCCAAAAGCGCGAGCCCCAGCTCAACTAAATAGCTATCAAAAAGTTTCTTCAGAACTCCAAACGGGTACTAAATTAATTGTTCAGCCAATCCGCTGCAAGCTTGATTTAAATTTACGATGTTTACTCTAACAACTCACTCAAATTTAACTCACTCAAGATAAGGTCTAGTTTATTTAGTTAACTAAGAAGATAAACACGTTTCGTATGGCTTCTCGACTTAATAATCAAATAACCCTTAATTAGAATCGGGGTTCATGTAATGTACTTACGTTAAACTTGAAATATTCATGTTAGTTCTCTTTACTGTAATGTATGTGCCTTAGAAACCAGATACGCTGACATAATTATACAAATTAGCAAGTAGATGCTCTACGCAATCGCTTTAATCAGTTTAATAAATAATCGGTTTAATTATACTTTATTAAATAAAGAACGATAAAAACAATTTCTTGCAAAAAATTACTGACTCATTTACACGAATTTTCAAATTATTTTCAGTGAATTTTACGCGTGTGGCCGAACGTCAAAAAATCGACGTCAAAATTGTAAAACTCTGAAATACAGAAAACTCATATAAAACTTAACGTAAACGCTTCTCGGCATCGTAACATTCACCGGAACTAGCATGTTCCAAAGAGACTCGGAAAACATCGGGCGGTAAAACTAGAAAAGCAAATTGGAAAAATGCAATACACGTCCAAATTTAGGTTAGATGGAACGAAGGTGGAAGTGTAGAGGTTCCCACAGATCGAAATAATCGGCAAAGTACGAGTCGGACTCACGCACGAAGGGTTCCGTATTCTATGGGAGCCCCCTTTAAGTAATTAGGAGTATTTTATTTTAATTAAATTATTTATTATTAAAGTGAATATACAACTAAATATTCTGTGAATATTTCAATCATCTACCTGTTACCATTATTAATATAGAGCGAAATACGGCTGAATATTCCGGTTTGTTGTATGGGAGTCCCTCTTAATTATTCTGTTTTTAGTATATTATGTTAAAGCGGCAACATAAATATATCATCTGTAAAAATTTCAGCTTTCTGGCTATAACCGTTCATGAGATACAGCCTAGTGACCGACGGAAAGACGGACAGACTGTCGGACAGCGGAGTCTTTTAGGGTCCTGTTTTTACCCTTTGGGTACGTTACCTTTCCAAGAAAGTTCAGATTGAGAGTTAAAAAATTGATAGAACTTGCTAGGTCAAACAGATTATATACACAGCGTACTATTTTTTTTTTAATTTATGATTGCTATACAGATTTATCGGCTTACCCTGTACTAAGCCCCGAGTTCACCAACGCTTGTTTAAGTTAAACGTGTGATTACTGTATTTAACCAACGGTTTTTGCTTGCTGAAATACAGATTTATCTGCTTACCCTGTACTAAGCCCCGAGTTCACTAACGCTTGTTTAAGTTAAACGTGTGATTACTGTATTTAACCAACGGTTTTTGCTTGCTGAACAGCAAAATTCGTTAAAAAGCTGTTTAAAATTTAACCAACTGTTGATAAATTAAACATCTGTTGTTGAACTAGGGTCTAAAACCCGAGTTTAATCGTTGTTTAAATACAGTAATCACACGTTTAACTTAATCAAGCGTTGGTGAACTTGGCTCTTAGTCAAAAGGATTGTGATTAAAACCACCATTACCACAACAACTTTAACTATGGGACCAACCCAAAATTCGAGAAATAAATTCACCTGTTTCAGAAATTTTCAGACAGATATTTTATGATATTCTTTTATTTGAAAGTTTTTTTAGAGATTATTTTTTTCGTCTGTTTGTGATGTGCTTAGGTTCGTAGATTTCACACCGCTCGCTGAAGCAAGTTTTCTTGGCACAACACTTCTCCATATGACTCACTTTTATGGTTGTGAGAATGCTATTGTTGCAGGTGTTTATTTTTCTGTTTTTTATATCTTTTTATGATCTTATAATTTATAAAATTGAAATGCTTGGAATCAACAAAATGTATGAAACAGCTGAGTTTTTGTTCCTGAATTCCAAGTTAGCCCCGAAGTAAAAGTTACTCATAATGATGGTCTGAATCGCCACCTTTCGCATTAGTTCACAAAAATTTACGCAGGATGGTCCTACAGTACATGAAAATTAGTCTTAGTGACGAATGCAATCATATCCTAAAATATTAACGTCGTAGCAAAACTGTATTCAGCTAAAACTCTGTATACTACTAAAGTGTTGGCAAGTTGAAATGGCAGTTGGCAGGGCACATAGCACGGAGAACTGAGGACTGATGAGGTCTAAAAGTTCTCGAGTGGACACCATTAGTTATCGGAAAGCGCAGCGTAGGACGTCCACCCACAAGGTGGACGGATGACCTCTTTAAGACCGCAGGATCGCGCTAGATACAAGCCGCTTTCAACCGATCTTATTAAAGATCTATATGTCTATGTCCAGCAGTGGCAGTTGGATGGATAGATTCAGCTAAACCTTGATTTTGAATAAATATTTAGTGAACTTCCACTCTGTTATGTAGTAAGCAAATAAGTTTGAGAGCCCTATTCAATAAATTAATTAAATATCTAAAACAAAATTTGTATATAATAATGTAATAAGTTTTTTTTTTTTAATTATATTACCCACATTATTATTTGCTATTTTTGTTTTAGATATTTGGTTAATTTATTGAATAGGACCCATGAACTTATTTGCTTACAACACAACAGAGCGGAAATGCCCTAAAATTAAATATTTATTCAAAACAAAGATTTGAAGATGAACTTCCGCAAAGTAACGCATGATTCAATCAACTACATATCTTCAGCTAAACTTGCACTACTGTACTCCAAGTACACAGGTCACAGACTTCTCAACGAAACACTATCACAAAATTTGAAATTCGATACCAATCAGCCACCGGAAGTGATGGGAGTGCATCCGGTTCCCGAGTCGTCGACGTCCGCCGTCCGGCCGTCCGGAATGTCGTCCTATTTTGCCTGATTTGTGATTTCGATGGCAATTATTGTAATTAGGCCGAATCGAGGAAGGCATTAAAGTGTTTCCTGTGATCTTCGGGCAAGATTGACATGGGAATTGAAGAGAATAATGTGAAAACATTTGACAAAGGAAATCATAATTAGATGGACGTTTGTTTATGGTTGCGTCTATTTTTAGAATGTAACTGTTTGAATAATAATAATAATAATAATAAATATAAGAACCGCCCATGCAGCTCCTTGCATATATATAATATATGCAAGGAGCTGCATGGGCGGTTCTATCGGGCCCTAACAGGACCCGATGTGGACCTGCTCGCGTCGGTGGCCTGGCTACGCTTCGGTGACCTCTTTGGGGAAACCGAGGGTTTTGCCTGTGCGATTGCGGACGAAGTTGTCTTGACGAACAACTACCGGAAGTATATCCTGAAGGACGGTACGGTCGACATTTGTCGGGCATGCCACCGTCCCGGAGAGTCACTCAGGCATATTACTTCTGGTTGTTCTCATCTTGCCAACGGCGAGTACTTGCACAGGCATAACCAAGTGGCCAGGATCATCCATCAGCAACTTGCTCTTCGATACGGCCTTGTTGAGTCTGAGGTGCCGTACTATAAGTACGCACCGGCGCCAGTTCTCGAGAATGGTCGTGCGTTGCTCTACTGGGACCGCTCTATCATCACGGACAGGACTATTGTCGCCAATAGGCCTGATATCGTGGTGGTCGACCGGTCCCAGCGCCGGGCAGTGCTCGTCGACGTCACCATCCCACATGACGAGAACCTCGTGAAAGCCGAGAAGGACAAGCTCAGCAAGTACCTGGACTTGGCTCACGAGGTTACCGCCATGTGGGATGTGGACTCGACGATCATTGTCCCGATAGTCGTTTCGGTAAACGGCTTAATAGCGAAGAGTCTCGACCACCATCTTAAGAGGCTCTCGCTAGACGGTTGGGTCAAGGGTCAAATACAGAAGGCAGTCATCCTGGACACGGCGCGCATCGTCAGGAGGTTCCTCTCACTGTAGCCCCAACCACCGGTAGCTTGGGCCCTGCCCCGCTGCCGGCGGCACTCTAGGTTTAGGTTTTTTTATAGTATTTTGTTCTTTTATATAAATATTGTAAAAAAAACTTAAATTTAAGAAAATAAATGAATATGTGAATAAATATAATAATAGTAAGCCCCCCAAAATCTCACCTTACGCCCGAGTCGAACACCTGGCTCATGTGGGGGGCGGGCAACGTGTACAATAAATAGTAACTTACACGGCTAACAAGGTCAGGGTAACCCATGATGATGGAGACGAGAAATAAGAGATTACGTATAGGGCCGCTGCCCGAGGACCGTCGGGGCACGTCTGTTGCTGGTGTCGGGCGTGACAGCATGCTAGCCAGTGACTCCCAGCTATAATGTAACTGTTTGAATAATAATAATAAATATAATAATAATAATAATAAGCCCCCCAAAATCCCACCTTACGCCCGAGTCGAACACCTGGCTCATGTGGGGGGCGGGCAACGTGTACAATAAATAGTAACTTACACGGCTAACAAGGTCAGGGTAACCCATGATGATGGAGACGAGAAATAAGAGATTACGTATAGGGCCGCTGCCCGAGGACCGTCGGGGCACGTCTGTTGCTGGTGTCGGGCGTGACAGCATGCTAGCCAGTGACTCCCAGCTGGTCGGCTGGGCGGGAGTCGGGGACGCGGGGGGTAAGGGAATGTCCTCAAGGACTACAGCCGCGAGTAGAAGTAGGAGCAGCAGAAGTAGTAGTAGGAGTAGTTGCAGCAGGGCAACTACACCGGCGGAGGATGTTTCGCAGGAGGCACATGCCACTCAACCTGCGACCACCAAAGCCGGGAAACCCCGAGTGCGCATGAAATGGAGCGATGACATGAACCTATTCATCATGCGCACATACCTTTACATTACCAAACTAGAAAGGGACAGAACAATGTATTGCAAAAAACTACACGACGAGTTCATCTCACAATACCCAGAATTAAATGTAAGCGCACAAAGAATAGCAGATCAGAGAAGAGTTATCATTCGAAATAAACTACTGTCAGATAAAGTCATTAGCGATTTAAAGAAAGAAGTGTCAGATAAGCTAAAACAAGAAGAAAGTAACGATCCACCGACTCAAACACTTGATACAGAGTTAACCACAGATATACCGACTTTTAATCTTGCACATGACCGGGTCCATTCAAATGTCACTAACACTTTAGCCACAGCTATATCAAACACATTAACGCAACTATCCTCAGTCGAATCAATCTCACCCAGCTTACCGTCCTCTCATGTAGCAACACAAACTAATAATATGCTCCCTAATATAACAGCGCTAACTCAATTGGAGCAATCAACTGAATATTCGGACATACCAACAGACACAATCATAGAGCAATTAGAGACAACACTCACCCAGTACTCAGGTACCGACCCTATGTGCCGCCCGAAACTACCCAGATTAAAAGAGAGTAAACAACTGTATGAAATAGTCGACGCATGTAATAAACAGATCCTAGGTCGATTTTTTACACTAGACTCCGATATAAACGCCATCCACACGCTTATCTATTGCAGTGCACTTGTGATTTGTGAAAATTTGGGCTACAAAATAAGACACGATAGTACAGAGCCACAAACCCGGAAACAAAATCCATCAAAACCAAATTGGCAGATTAGACTCGAAAATGATATAAAGAAATTAAGAGCTGATATTGGCAGACTCACACAATACATACATAACAATAGATCTAGAAAAGTAGTGAAATCAGTAGAAGAAATTTTTAAAAAGACAAAAGTGCACTCTTCGCACGAAAATAATAACAAAAGACCGGGAGAATTTCTAGATACATTGAAACAAAAACTATCGCTGAAGTCACAGAGACTAAATAGATACTTAAAAGCATTGAATAGAAAAGAAGACAATAAATTATTCAATAGTAATGAAAAAGGTTTTTACAGGAAACTAAACAATGAAACAACTACAGTAAACAACAGTGAAATGCCTTCTGCAGAAGAACTCAAAAACTACTGGGCTAATATCTGGAAAAATCAGGGAAACCACAACGACCAAGCTAGCTGGATAGAGGAGGAAAAAAATAGATGGAAAACTACTGAACTGATGGATTTTAGGGAATTCACTATAGACGACATAACAGAAGCGACACGTAGGATGAAAAATTGGAAAGCTGCCGGAGTAGATCATGTTCATAACTTTTGGTATAAGAAATTTTTCATTCTTCACGACATATTAGCAAAAAACATAACAGACATCATTAAAGGACAACAGATACTACCCAAATTTATGACAAGAGGAATTACATATATGCTCCCTAAGAGCTCTGATACAGCAAACCCGGCACAATACCGACCAATAACATGTCTGCCAACAATTTATAAATTGATCACATCATGCATAGCAAATAAAATTAATCTCCACTTAGAATCACATAACATTTTGTCAGAAGAGCAAAAAGGGTGCAGAAGAAACCACAAAGGATGCAAAGAGCAACTCATAATAGACACTACAGTTCTCAAACATGCCAATACACATAAACGAAATCTTCATGTCACATACATAGATTATAAAAAGGCTTTCGATAGTGTTCCACATTCTTGGTTATTGCAAATTCTAGAGATATATAAAATCGATCCTGCCATAATTCAATTCTTGAAAAATTCAATGTTGGACTGGAAGACTTCTCTTCATTTAAGTAGTAATTCTGCCACAATCGTTACCGATGAAATCACTATTAGCAACGGTATTTTTCAAGGAGATGCTCTCAGCGCGATGTGGTTTTGTCTCACCTTAAATCCGCTATCACACCTGCTCAACAACACTACCAACGGTTACAAGCTGGCGCCTAACGCTACAATCACCCATTTAATGTATATGGACGACATTAAACTATTTGCAAAATCAAAAAAAGACATGAAAAATTTGATTGACATAACGACACAATTCAGTGAAAATATTAATATGACTTTCGGACTGGACAAGTGCAAGACTTTACATATTTCAAAGGGAAAAATCGAATCTATCACCGATGATACAGAATATACTGATGACATTAATACATTTGCCACAATGAGCCCGACTGACACCTATAAATACCTCGGAATAGATCAATCTAGCACAATCAACCACATACAAATAAAAAACAAATTAACTACAGAATACACCCGTAGGCTAAATAAAATTTGCAAATCACGGTTGCACTCCAAAAATCTATTCAAGGCTCTAAATACTTACGCAATCCCAGTTTTAACATATTCTTTTGGGATCGTTAAATGGACAGCCACTGACATAAACAGACTTGAAATAAAAACGCGAACAACACTCACAAAACATAATTATCTCCATCCAAAATCTGCAATAGAACGTATGACAATAAAACGGAATAAAGGCGGAAGAGGCTTAATTGACCTTAACATACTATGGCAAAACCAAGTAAAATATTTGCGTGAATTTTTCTACAAAAAGATAGATACAAGCCCCATCCACGAAGCAATAGTTAATTTGGACAATAAATACACGCCTTTAAATTTAAACAACAAAGAGGTCCCATTTAAATCAGCCCAAGATCAGGAAGCATTAAAATTAGGTAGGTGGCGTAGTAAAGAATTCCATGGAAGACACATTCATGATTTGGAACAACCGCATATAGATCCTGAAGGTTCGAATGCGTGGCTTAAGTTAGGTTCTCTGTTTCCCGAAACAGAAGGCTTTATGATCGCCATCCAGGATCAAGTAATAAATACTAAAAACTATAGAAAATATATTATCAAAGACCCCAATATGCAGAATGATAAATGTAGAAAATGTCACCGTCAGCCAGAAACAATTCAACATATAACAAGCGCCTGTCCAACTCTTACCCAAACCGACTACACCCACAGACACAACCAAGTTGCAAACATAATACACCAAAAACTATCCATAAAACATAAGTTACTACCCAAAACACTTAAGCCATACTATCAATACACGCCCAAGCCAGTGCTCGAGAGCCCCAAACATAAGATATACTTTGACAGAGCCATACTTACCGACAAAACAATACATAACAATAGACCAGATATTACTTTAATAGACAAGACTGAAAAAACTGTGTATTTAATAGATGTTGCTATACCAAATACACACAACCTACAGAAAACAATTACGGACAAAATACACAAATATACAGAACTAAAAGAGGAACTTATCAGAATCTGGAAAATGAACAAAGTATATATTGTGCCGTTGGTGATCTCTAGCACAGGAGTAATACCGAAATATCATTGCATCATAGCATCAAATTCATCATAGCATCAAATTATTAGAATTACCTAAAAACATATATATGACAATGCAAAAGGCCGCGATACTAAATACATGTCGAATTGTAAGAAAATTTTTGCAGGAAGAACTTTCTGCAGACATAATACCCGAAAATGATTTTCACTTGGCCTAAGCCCGTGAATCTCATGTTTTACTACCGAAGTTCTTAAAACTTCGAGATAACAATTTTTTCATAATAATAATAATAATACAACTACCGGAAGTATATCCTGAAGGACGGTACGGTCGACATTTGTCGGGCATGCCACCGTCCCGGAGAGTCACTCAGGCATATTACTTCTGGTTGTTCTCATCTTGCCAACGGCGAGTACTTGCACAGGCATAACCAAGTGGCCAGGATCATCCATCAGCAACTTGCTCTTCGATACGGCCTTGTTGAGTCTGAGGTGCCGTACTATAAGTACGCACCGGCGCCAGTTCTCGAGAATGGTCGTGCGTTGCTCTACTGGGACCGCTCTATCATCACGGACAGGACTATAATTGTCGCCAATAGGCCTGATATCGTGGTGGTCGACCGGTCCCAGCGCCGGGCAGTGCTCGTCGACGTCACCATCCCACATGACGAGAACCTCGTGAAGGCTGAGAAGGACAAGCTCAGCAAGTACCTTGACTTGGCTCACGAGGTTACCGCCATGTGGGATGTGGACTCGACGATCATTGTCCCGATAGTCGTTTCGGTAAACGGCTTAATAGCGAAGAGTCTCGACCACCATCTTAAGAGGCTCTCGCTAGACGGTTGGGTCAAGGGTCAAATACAGAAGGCAGTCATCCTGGACACGGCGCGCATCGTCAGGAGGTTCCTCTCACTGTAGCCCCAACCACCGGTAGCTTGGGCCCTGCCCCGCTGCCGGCGGCACTCTAGGTTTAGGTTTTTTTATAGTATTTTGTTCTTTTATATAAATATTGTAAAAAAACTTAAATTTAAGAAAATAAATGAATATGTGTATAATAATAATAATAGAGCCTCGACCAACACCTCAAGAGGCTCTCGCTAGACGGTTGGGTCAGGGGCCAGATTCAAAAGGCAGTGATCCTAGACACGGCGCGCATTGTCAGGCGGTTCCTCAGCCTGTAGCCCTAACCACCGGTAGCTTGGGCCCCGCCTCGCTGCCGGCGGCACTCTAGGTTTAAGTTTTTTTATAGTATTTTGTTATTTTTTATAAATATTGTAAAAAAACTTAAATTTAAGATAATAAATGCATATGATAATAATAATAATAATAATGGCCATGGAATTGTAAGACTGGAGTTAACGTCAAGATGCTGCATGAATGATTTCTTTGGTGGAATTTATAAGTAGGTATGTGTGTATTTTTACAAAACCAACTGAAGAAAAAAAAATGGTGATAAAAACATCCTAAAGTACCTACATACGTTTTTAGAAAAAATCCCTACATACGTTTTTAGATTGAGTTAAAAAGTAACTACATACGTTTTTAGATTGAGTTGAAATAAATCAACAGTTCCAAACGAAAAGGTTATTCCATTGAATCTAGACAAATGTATGAAGCAAACTAATTTGATTTCGCCATATTCCCCATTTCCATACCCAAATTACCATAAACCCATTGCCATATGTACAAATGCCCCATTCAAATATACAAAGTTGGTCTCATCGTAAAATGTGTACATAATGATAAACATACCTATATACCTAATACACCTTTGAAAATCTCTTTTACAAATCGTATTAGAATTCGTCGTAAGTTGCTATCAAGCACAAATTCGTAGTTTTAATCAGATTACCCAATGTACCTGGCAACACTTCCAGTGTCACGAACCATTACGAGATTGTTCAGTTTTTTTGCCGCCATATTACATTTAAAAAAAATTGTTGACCTATTTTTAGATAACCTTGAAAGAGTTATCGCTAATGCGACAGAGATACCTATTTCAATCGAAGCTTTCTTTACCTTCGTCAGTAGTATTACAGTTTCAGTTCTGGAGATCCCCAAGGAATTTCTGCCAAAGAAAATCTAATAAAGACTTCTGAGACATTCCTTGAAAAGCTCCCGAAAGTTCAAGAAGTAAAGAATGTAAGTTCGTGGTGACAGAAGATAATGATGTTACTTTCAATGATGTTGATAACAAATGTGTTTGTCGAGTGATTCATTCTTATTTCCGTTTATAAATCCGAAAGTATGTTTATTGGTTTCTTGGAGTGTTGATTTTTTATTTTTTTTGTGATTAGAAACAGATTCACCCTGCAACAGAAAGAATGATCGACTTGATATTTTGCAAGATCGGACAGTGAAATAAATGTAAATGTAATCTATCAGGTAGGTACATTTTATACCGAATGAATATGTGATTCCTATACACCTATACGAAATATATAAAAATTATAATAAAAGATTCAAAAACATACAAATTATAATCCAGTGAAGCCACAGGCAAAACTAGTTTATGATATCCTTGTCTATAACATAAATGACTGATAACTGTAGCTATCAAAAAGTTATCAAATGGAGAGACCACGTACGGGATGCTAGGATGTTCACCCACCAGGTCGACCTCATTAAGTCCGCAAGATCGCGCTTGATGGCAATCTGTTTAAGTTAAGCTTAATAAGTCTATAGGAGTGGCATATATCAGCAGTGCACGTCCTATGGCTGAAACGAACAAATGATGGACACTATAGCTTCACAATAAAATAAAAAAATTAATACACGTAGTTTTACATTTAGGTACTTCACTATCTTTATTTAAAAGTAACTACATTCTTAATGACCATTAAATTTTCTACAGATGTTTTTCGAAACCTAACGAGCGTAACGGAAACAGTGGTACCCGCCATGTTTGCGTTTTGCGGCATCCCCTCCAAACTTCCGGTCGCCATCTTTACTGTACAGGAGAGAAGTTTACTTAGCAAAGATGAGGTACCTACATATTTATTGTAAGTATGGATACTTCGGTACAGTCGTTTTAAATCAATTAATAAAAATTACAGGGCCTACTGGAATCCACTTTTGCGGTAGTTTTTGACCGAAGCGAAGCGATGGTCTCTGTTTCACGATGAATTTACTTTTGTGGTCAAACAATATCTATTTTCCACTATAAGTCGCATTTTTGAACGAATCTCGTCGAAACTTGGTACCTACACTCATTTAATACAATTGATGATTTAAATGATTTTTTTGTTGTCGGTCCTTTATTATTTGCCTCAAAAAGGGGGAAAATTTGCTGTCGCGTTATTTATCAGCCAATTTCGATAACATTTAGCAAAATGGTTTGTAATCTCATTCCTAACAATATTTGCGAGTATTAAGCAAATTGGTCAAGAACGAGTCAAGATATACTCGTAGACTTATGAAGATTCAATTATAAAGATGCGCCGAGAGGTCAACTGTTTGGAGAACAATTAGTAAGTACTTAAGTATAGCGATCTGCAAAACTCCTACTGTTACTAAAGTCAAACATAAGGGAAGTTTGCTTAGCAGGGAGCACATTGTTTTCAAAGTTTTGCACAAGTGGCACTTAGCCAACTTTCGACTTAGGTTTTTGCTTTCGATAATAATTTTCTAGGCGGGAACTTTGGTAAGCAGAATCTGGGCGGTTTTAAGACTTCACCAGTTTCGTGGACTTACTCATCGGAGATTTGGGATGACTTCACCTTCACTAAGCCTGTTTTGTAAAGTTACGGTGTAGTGCTCATAGCGTAGTTTGACTAGACTAGTCGATTCTAAGCGATCACTGAAGTACTGAAGCAACGTTCGTTATCTTCGGATGTGTGACCTCGAGTGAAATTTACAGCTGTGCGCTGGCGTGGTCAGAATTATGACACGTTAGATTGTGCCCCTACGCAACGTTATCCCTACGTAGTTGTTGTTTTTTTCTGTAGACTTATATGTAATATTTATATGTACAAATATTTTACATAATACTATAATTATCTCATATTTTTGTCAATATAAAAAAATAATTATCCGAATTTTGCCGCCCTCCAAATTCTGCCGCTCTAGGCTTCAGCCTACTAGTAAATCTGCCGCTGAGTTCAATCTTGTGCGATACATCTACAATCTACGTTGTAGGTGAACGTCCTATGCTACGCTTTCCGTTACGTGACGGTGCTACACTGACACGGTGGTGGTACTAAATGTAATATTTACTTAGGTATTGATACAGGATCAAGATTTAAACCAATATCCTCACCAAGGTAATGATATCTATAGTCTGACCGTTTAACTGAGTCCACGCCTGCGCGGGTACAGGGGCGCGGGGGTAGACGACAAAGGGGACTGAGACAGGTGCGGGCGGCGGGTCCTCACCGCCCAATCCCCCTTTGTCGTCTACCCCCGCGCCCCTGTACCGCGCAGGCGTGGACTCAGTTAAACGGTCAGACTATAGCAGTAGTGTAACTCGGCACTGTCCTTGAGATATATACCTACAGAGTCACGTGGCCTCGCAGAGCGAACAATGCGCTAGGACTGCTCGCCTTCAGTATTTTAATTTCATACTACTTACTCATTACCTACTTGAGTTTCTTTCTAGTTTTGTGTATTATAGTAGTTTATGCAACTGTCATATAATGAAGTTACTATTATGAAACTCGCTGCGCTCGTTTCATAAACACACTCGTGTTTTAATACCCGGGTTATATGCAGTTGCATACACTACTTTATCTTCACCAATAAAAACGTGTATTGTCACAGTGAACTTGGCGCGCAGGGCGGCCAATCAGGAGCGAGCGCACGATGTTATAATGAGATTTTACGATATCGATGTGGATATTATAACATCATGTGAAATTGCTTAAATTGAGTGTTTTGTTGTCTGCGCTATAACAGTAGTCATCATATGTCAAGTATTGGAAACATAAGTAGAATGTTACAACATTAGTGTAGATAAAATGTATTACACTATCCTATTGTTCCTACTTCCTACCGATAATGATGCAAAATTATTGTATTTATTACAGAAAATAAATTAGTTCTTAATGAAAAAGGAAGCATTCAATAAAAATACATATTGTGTTATTTGATGTTTTAGGGTTCCGTGGTAAAACGAGGTATTTTTAACTTAGCTGTGTCCGTCCGTCCGGCCGAATATTAAAAAGGCCGACACATTTACGAACCAAATTGGATGAAATTGGAAAATTTAAAATCTTTGCACATAGCTCAGCGGTCAATGACCTCTGATCTATGAGTGAAGCTCAGAGGTCAACTATTTACAAACATATTTCTTAGCCAATTTTGTTTTTCTAGCACTATCTGCCTCTAAAAATTGCTTTTTTATCATAATCATCACAATCTACGAAAGCCTATTATAATACGTGTGTCTCGACAAACACTTGATAACTTATTTGATTATGAAAATACTACGGGAAAAAAAGACACCTGAAGAATTCAAGCAACCATAAACAGCACAATATAGTTTACATTTTCCTATATTAAAAAGAAGTAGGTAAATCGCACGCTTACTAGTTGCAAATCCACACTTTCGTCACTACGGCCGCGCCCCGACTGACTGGTATACTCAAGAACATACTAAGCTCGAGGCGCGTAGGTATGATTCGCGTTCCGACCGTTTGTATGAAGACGGAATACTGTTAGATATCACTACCGTCGTACACTGAGCTGAAAGCTTATGAAAAGAGCTTAGAGCTTTTATCATTCTTATGTACTACGGGACTTATCGCGCACTGAAAATATAAGATAGGTATAGTACATTGTTCACCGAGAGGAGAAAGTGACCGATTACCGTCGAGGGTGTCGTTTGAAGCCCGAGCCGTAGGCGAGGGCTTTAAAACACCCGAGATCGGGAATCGCACTTTCTCTCGAGTGATACATAGTGCTTTATACTACACCTACGAGGAAAATAAAAAACTAAATCTTTACTAATTGAAATTTATATTGAAATTGTTGCAGTTAGTGAAGCTTAATGTAACACTTTTTCCATTAATTGATTTCTGTGGTAAAAGGTTATCAATCAGTATTTTTGCTGTTTCCTTCAACTGCGGCGGAGTTAAAAAATCTTCATCATCCCTATCACTACTTATCATTTTGATAGTTTTATTTTACTTTTCTACGAAAACTGAATCCTCAAACAACACACAAATTGAAAATGGCGCCAATGGCGTCTGCAATTTTCACATGTTCTTTTTTCAAATTGTTTGACACCATCCAACACACAGCTAGTGGCCAGTGTCATTTTGCGAACTTGGATATAAAAACTCACTGTAAAAACTTTTTGGCTTTTGATATTTAGGTTACCAGCGCATAGTCTTACCCAAAATTAAAAAAGGAAAACCACGTAAGAAGAAATGGATTTTCATACACTTTTCTCTCCCGCTCAGATGCGTTTTCTCGCCGCATATATGTTCGATATGCAATGACGTACTTTCTACCGTAAATTTGATAAAGTATCAAGGTACTTTCCGAGCAGGTGTAGTATAAAATAAATACCTCACTATCCCGACGTTTCGACCGAGTTGTATCAATCGTGGTCACAATTAGACTGATATTAAAATAATATTATAAGGGATAATGTGGTTTTTCTTTATCTCATATTCTCAGTGAGTGCGTGATCAGCATAAAAAAAACCAAGTCGAGGGTACTTAAATAGCCCCGTAGAACATATTTAAAAATAATGAGTCCAATTCACAAATATGTAAAAATAACATTTATTACATGTGCGTTTCACCATATTATGTTTCAAGTAGGTATAGGTAGGTATATTTTATCCCACTGGGCTTTTTCGGTGTGTATTTACTGCCGATCTAGATTTGGCCATTCAGTAATAGATTTCCTAGAACACAATGATGAAAATGTATACAAAAAAATCTTGAAGTACTCACATAAAAGCCTGTCATTTCCATGACTGGCCGATATAAAAACCTATTGTTTTCATTCATGTGGGCGTAGGCAATTTGCTATCTACCCACACAGTTATTAATCCGACATAAATGGATACGAACTTTGATTAATTTTAGCATAATAAACGATTTTAATGGCAGTAAATAAAGCCAGAAAATACGTTTGATATACCTAATAAGTATCTTGACATTTGTAAATGGAGGCGGGCTACCTTAGTTGAAAGAACGTCGGGCTAGTGATCTGAAGGGGCAGCTTCAAATTCTGCGTTTGTTTCAAATTTGTGAAATACTTGTAACAAAGACAACTTTTTGAGATAAAACCTAGAGTGGAAAACACCCTTAATAAAAATCATATCTTTGTAAGTTAGGTAAACGGTAAACTTTTATTTAGATGTTTGCAATGTTATAAATAGATCGCCCGCCCGCAAGGTGGACTGATGACCTCATGAGGAGCGCAGGAACTCGAGAACGTTTCGACCCCATCGATCATCAGTCCTCCGCGCAATGGGCCCTGCCCGTTGCCATTTCAACTTGCCAATCCGTTGGGCTATGTCAGTTGGGCTATTGACAGCCTCGGTGGCTCAGTGGTTAGTGACCCTAACTTCTGGGTCAAAGAGGCGTGGGTTCGATCCCCACCCAGGGCAAGTATTTATGTGATGAACATAGGTGTTTGCTCTGTGTCTGGGTGTTATTTAGTTACTATCTATATAAGTATTTAAAAATATGTATAAGTAGTATATCAGTCTCTGGCAGCCATATCACAAGCTTTGCTTAGTTTGGGGTCAGAGGCCGTGTGTAAGATGTCCCCTAATATTTATTTATTTATTTAGTATCTTTGGTTCTTCTACGGATCTCCTCATTTCTAGATAAGATAAGATAACGTTTATTGTTTCAAACTGTGTACATAAACTGTGTAGGTACTGTGTGTTTCTGATTCGATCTCGCAAAGAGACCTACGCAGAGACCCAAGTCAGTTATGTTGCAGTTATGGCCTATTTATATTAGCTATTCCAGCCTAGCAACGGAAATGGTATCTATCCAGTTTTGCGACTCGGCTCTGTCCTTGAAATAAATATCTACAGCTCCACGTGGCCACAAAGTACCTACGTAACACGCGCTAGGGCTGCCCGCCTGGTAGGTAAATCACACGCTTACTGATTACAAACCCACACATTCGTTGGTCACGGCGGCGCATCTGCGACTGTTGTGTACCGAGTGCGTACCAAACTCTGAGTCGCGTAGGTATGATTTGCTTTCCGCCTGTTTGTTCTAAAACGGAATATTAAGCCCGATTACAGAGACGCCAGCGTAAATTTAATAGCAACGCAAAAAGCGTTCTCTCTATCGAATGCCTAAAGAGAAAACGAAACAGAACTATGCCATTTAGCTAACATAATTACGAAGGCGCCTCTGTAATCGGGCTTACTGTATGGATACCATTATCGTGGCGAAGGCCATATTCAGAGTCAGTTAAGTTGCAGTAATGGACGGCTTACATTTTTCCAGTCCAGCAATCGAATCCAGCGCTGGATTGCAACTGGAATAATGTGAACCGGCACTCTAGTTCATTTCAGTGTCAATTTAAACTGGAGGGTCCATAATCTTTGTACGTTACTAACATCTTGTACTGTATGAAAGTATGAATAAATGAAATGGTTCGATTTCAGGACTGAAATAATGCAAACCGGTCATTAGTATACAGATAATGACATAGCCCAGTGGATTTGCCAGTTGAAATAGCAGTAGACAGGGCACATATTTCGAATAACGAGTGGCCGCTAGGACCATACATTTCTTGAATGTAGACCACGTATCGTCAAGCGCAGCGTAGTACGTCCACTGGGAGCACTGACGATGTAATCAAGACTGTACGTTAGCTGGATGCCAACCGCTTCCAACCGGTCTTCAAAAGTATAATTTAATCTTCTGTTTGTCCATAAAGTTTAATTTGTATGTTGCAATAAGTAGGTAGGTACATGGAGGAAACGTGCACACAATTTTGTAAACAAACAACTCAACTTGAAAGACCTTGAACAATTATAACAATACAAACAACCCAAAAACATAAATACACAGATTTCCTTTATACTGTTGTTTTCATGTGATATGCTCACAGAGGAATTTAGAGAAGAGATGGCATGAACGACAACGATATCAAGGATGTCATTCATATTGTAGCAAACTTTGTATTGGCATTGACTTGAACTTATGAATCAAATGTAATATTTATTTAAATATAAAGATTTTGTATGTCATTAACTAGCACACGTAGAGCGCACGGTCTTAACCGATTTCAAAAATAAGGTTTAATTTTTTTTACGTTACGCAATTACTACGCCAACTAAGATTTTGATCTTTTTTCCGTAGATCATATTATGATCATTTGTATATAAATAATATTTTAAACGTTGTCCCATTGAAATTTTATCGAAACCGGCAGGTTCGTTTTTAGGGTTCCGTACCCAAAGGGAAAAACGGGACCCTATTACTAAGACTTCGATGTCCGTCTGTCCGTCTGTCCGTCTGACCGTCTGTCCGTCTGTCTGTCTGTCACCGGGCTGTATCTCATGAACCATGATAGCTAGGCAGCTGAAATTTTCACAGATGATGTATTTCTGTTGGCGCTATAACAACAAATACTAAAAACAAAATAAAATAAATATTTAAGAGGGGCTTAAAATAAATATTTCAGGGGAGCTCCCATACAGTACGGAACCCTCCGTGCGCGAGTCCGACTCGTACTTGGCCGATTATTGAAAAATCAACAACAATGTGAAAATTACTACGTCAATACATCGATTCGTGCGAACTATTTGAATTCTGTACACTGTTTAAGTCAGTTAACCCATTATTGGTGAAAAATAATTATCATATACCCACGTAGGTACCGAATTACACTACTGTATAGGTACTGTATACGGTATACATTTCAAACATGTTTAAGTACTTTACTTGTTCTATATTTCCATTCCATCCAAAGTTTGCCTGGCAGAGATCGCTATTAGGGATAAGGCCGCCTCTTGTGGCGGTTTTTATGCTTCTGTCTTTTTTTTCCTTTTTTTTGTGTTATAAAAAAGATTTTATCTAAACTAATGTTGTAACATTCTACTTATGTTTCCAATACTTGACTTAAAATGACTACTGTTATAGCGCAGAAAACATTTAAGCAATTTCACATGATGTTATAATATCCACATCGATATCGTAAAATCTCATTATAACATCGCGCGCTCGCTCCTGATTGGCCTTGCACGCGCAGCTGCGCTCTCATTGGTTAGATTTTAATGGCGCCAAGTACACTGTGACAATATACGTACGCGTGAATTTAATGTTTCGCAATATGTTTTTTTCTTTTATTTTCATTTTTATTAGTGAAGATAAAGTAGTGTATGCAACTGCATATAACACGGTTATTAAAACACTCGTTACTATTATGAAACTCGCTGCGCTCGTTTCATAAACTCACACTCGTGTTTTAATACCCTTCATTATATGACAGTTGACAGTTGCTATATGAAACTACTATCATGTTTATGGCATTTATCCTCGTGTTTGCTCTGCGGTTACGCCAAACACGTGTGTCCCATAACAAAGTATAGGTTTCAAACAAAGCGTTTACGTTTCGATGGGGAAACTTTTAACGGCTTTATTTAACGCCAGTTCGATAATCGTTCGGTTCGAAAGCGAAAACTGGTCATTATCCGAAAAGTCTCAAATGCCCACTGTGATACATTGAGGCTGAAAATGGCGAATAAACTATTCATAATTTATTTCTGCCAAAATGGCAAAAAATAAATTTGACTTCAATAAAATTATTGCTATCTACGTGCAATATACGAATAGTTCGAATAGCTGTATACATTTTTTAGGTCGTAGTAGATTTTTCAAAAACGACTAAACCGACTTCTATAAAATTTAAATGAAATCACCGCTGAATTATTTACCAATGAAACAAAACGATTAAAATATAGCAGAATAATAAGTACCACCAAAAAAACACAGTGGAATTGAAAACCTTTTGTTTTGGTCGAAAATTCAGATTATTTATTGCTAATTAGCTACTAGCCCATCTCAGCTATACCCAGCAACGAACTAATATAGTTTCAGAAAAAAAAACTGTTTAAAAGGTAAAGAAAACCGCTTGCATTCTGTTGTGTAGTTTATTTTTTCAATTTAAAGCAAAAGTTAAAATTAGTTTTTGAACTAAAAATAACACTACAAAACGTTTTAATACCAACACAGTTGCACAGAATAGTAATTCTTTTGAGATTATGCATATTTTTTAATTCAGATAGGAACTTCTAGGCACTGGAAACAGAGTAAATATGAGGTGCCGAAAAAAAATATATGAAGAAACCTTGACTAGCTAATCCAATTTAACGCCGTACCCTGCCAGCCAGTGATTGAAGATAAGAAACCCTCTTTATCCCATCACATTATTTGCCACTTATCCAATCTGTGTGTATCCCATAGAAGGGATTAATACAAAATGGGAACTTTTCAAATGGTTCGCTGTCAATCTGGTCAGCAACTCGTGGTCAGCGAGAAACAAACTGAAATTATGATTTATACAGTGAATTTATTGTTAGTTTTGATAGATTAATAGTATTAGTGACAGAATTAGTGATATATGACATTAGGAATCTAGTTAATAAATGTTATTAATTAGTTATAAATTTTTTACTATTACCGCTATTTGTCGTTGCATTTTGAAGTTTTAGCTTAGCACTTGAAGTTATAATTCAAGTTTTAGGATATATCCACCAACCCTCACTGAGACAGCGTGGTGGATATGGTCCAATCACCCATCATAGGTAGGCCTACGTCAAAAGGCTGATACAGTACAGTATAGGATAAATCTAAATTATGAATTTTTGTTTTCGGAATCGAAATCAATGGAACTAAGATTTATGATACTAAAAATCTCAATTTCATAGGAACACAGGACATTTTAAGCTAGAAAACCAAAAGTCGATCAATTAAATTTTTGATGACTAATTTTTAAGGTACCTTACTTCGTTTTTCACTTAATTTTAAATACAAAATACAAACATATCATATTCATCCTTATCTTTACTAATATTATAAATCCGAAAGCGTGTTTATTGGTTGGTACTCTTTCACATAGCAACAGAACAACGTTGAAATGAAATTGACGTGATTTTTGTCATCATCATTCATCATCATCATCAGCCTATATCGACCCACTGCTGCGTATAGGCCAGTCTCCCTTGTGCCAGTTTTCCCTGTCTCGGGCTGATCTTATCCACGCGTGTCCCGCGATGGATCTGATGTCGTCGACCCATCGGGCTGGTGCTCTGCCTACGGACCGCCTGTCTGCTATTGGAAGCCACTCAGTCAAAGATCGACTCCACCTTCCATCGTCACGGCTCATCATGATTTTTGGCATGGATAAAATAATTTTGCAAGTCAAAACAGAACATTTAAGTGCTGATCGTTTGAAAAATATCTATCGAAAACGTCTGGCGGACTCCAAAATCCGTTCTATTTAACACCTCGATTAACTGATTCGATTTATCGAGTAACTTTGGACGTAACCCCATTGTCGGCCGAATGTTTCATATTTCGCAGTTTCGATTTTCAAAGTTTCAATTTCGGGAAACGGTCCGTCTATTTTAATTAATAGGCTGGAGAATTTTAATGGTGTTCTGAATTTGAACTTTTTGTTTTTATTAAATGAATCGAATCTGTTTCTGTTTTTGAAAGTAATTTGTAAATACTTTCTAATAAACTAGCAACCCGCCCTGGCTTTGCACAGGTGTATTATATATGTAAACCTTTCTCTTGAATTCTATCTATCTATTAAAACTCTATCTATCTAACTCTATCTATTAAAAAAAACCGGATCAAAATCCGTTGTGTAGTTATAAAGATATAAGCATACATGGGGACAGACAGCGGGAATCGTCTTTGTTTTATACTATGTAGTGATGATGCTATCACGTCATAGTAAATACCTACTTTAAAGGCGTAAGTTTATGAATGTGCTAATATGCTTTAATAAGTAAAATACTTTCACTACAGTTTTTTAAAGAATTCCTATTCCAACAAATCCTGATCACTATCTCTGTGTTACTAAATAATTATCAAAAATAAAATTTTCGTCTAAATAAGCATAAAATTATATTACTTAAAAGATCACAAATGCATTTTTTTTAACCTGACTGCTAAATTCTTCTTCGAGCACGTTTCTTGAACATTCATTTGAAAGTACCTGCCTAGCGGTACAAGAAGCTAGCTGATTTTGAGTAATTATCAATTTTATATAGGTGGGCTATATATGTAGCCCACGCGACCACTCCAGTGTTAACACATACTTAGAGTACATTTCACCCAAAATAAAATGTGAAGTCCCTGCGGTAGGCGATTATGTTAATAAGCGAGGCGCGGCTCTGCTAGTGGCCACAAGAATGTTGTTTTCTAAAAAAGTACACAACAGAATTTTTGATTTTAATAATACTCTGTCCCAAATTAGTTCTCTGGAACTGTTTTTTTTATAAACCATTAAAAACTTTACATGCGGAAAAACGTTGTAAACAAAAATTAAAAAAGTCTTGTTTTCCTTTTGCTATTTCTCGTTCACCGTTACATATTTTTAACATTTACTTACCTTATTATTATATTCAAGTTAATATACCAATAACTTTATTCAGTATAATGTGAAAAAAATTCAACAAAAACACAATAAATCATCGAGCTGCGTATGTATTCAACTTTCAGCGTCTAACTTATTGTGTTCTCATCACTTCCCCTTCTGATTTATTATTTACCTTGAACACAGGTAGCACAGAAGGTCAACTCTTGGTAAAATACCCAGAAAATGGCGTTCGTTTTTAGGGTTCCGTAACCAAAGGGTAAAAACGGGACCCTATTACTTAGACTTCGCTGTCCGTCCGTCTGTTCATCTGGATGTATGTCTGTCTGTCTGTCACCAGGCTGTATCTCAGGAATGGTGATAGCTAGAACGTCAAAAATTTCACAGAAGATGTATGTCTGCTGCCCGTTGTTCAGTGAAAATTTTAAAAAAACCACCTGTCACCGTTATTAATAGCGAGCGAAAAACGGCTTCAAATTCAAGTATGTTGTATAGCTCCCCGTAATTTTTTTTTTTCTGTTTTTAGCATTTTTTGTTTTTATAGCGGCAACAGAAATACACATCATCTGTAAGAAATTCAATGTTCTAGCTATCACCGTTCTTGAGATAGAGCCTGGTGACAGACAGATAGACAGACTGACGGACAGCGGAGTCTTAGTAATAGGGTCCCATTTTTACCCTTTGGGTACGGAACCCTAAACAGAAGAAGGAAATTTAAGTAGTCAAAAGTGAATGTTGTAAATTAGCTTTAAGTATGAGGTATGATTTCAAATAAAGAGTTATCTACCTACCAGAATTCAAAAACCTAAAGATGGCTAAAATACGTTTAAGACGAGTGACGCGCTACAAACAAGTTGCATAGTAGCAATGTAGAATATTACCAATTAAAAACTTTGACTTCATGTCTCTCTCAAAAAGTGTATCGGAGTATTTCTTGTTCTAAATAATATATATTCAAACAGGAACCTAAATTGTCTTATGCATGATTCAAAAATACAATGACTTTAATATCATGGGCTCATTTATTCAAACTAATGTTGTGAGCATTAGACATGTGTGATATTTATAATAAAATATTCCAAAATTTGAAAATTTTAAAAATTCTGTGAAAACAAAATTTACCGTTGACTGTTTCTGAATTTTAATAGGCCCAATTTTAAAAGTAAATTTAAATCTTTCTCTCTTTCAAATGCAAATAGTGAAAAAGAAACAGGAACATTTTAAATTGCTATTAAAATTACGATGGCACCTTTAAAATTGGACCTAATATGTGGCTAAAATCATTTTATACAACGCGAAAATTGAATACGAGGAAATGTTCTACTGTAAGTTATACATCTGTTCGTTATTATTCCGTGTATCCAAGCAAGTCTTTGTCAGATGGCTCGGTAAGTTGCAAAGTTGTGAAGTGATAAATGGAAGTCTTTATAGCTAGTTTTTGCTAAGAATTCTTAGTTTTCAAGAAGGCTTTAGGTGGAAAATATCTACGTACAAAATATCGGCTGAGGTGTTTACGTAATTTTGTATATTTTTTTTCAAAAATATTAGATAACATCTGCTGAATGTAGGAAAGACCAGCGTTTGGTGGACTCACACACGTCCTCTTCTACGGACGTATGCAAGTTTTTACCAACTTTCAAAAAGGAGGAGGAGGTGTTTGTCTGTATGTATGTTTTTATCTGTGTTCATTTATATTTTCGGCAATTGTGAATACGTTTTTTTTTTTTTGAGAAATCTTACTATAATGTAATAATTACTACATAGATATGACAAACCGATTCGTGCGAACCATTCGAATTCTATACACGGTGGAAGTCGGTTATGCCTTTTTTTGCGAAAAATTAATTGTAGGATATTTCCTTTAACGGTGTTACAGTACGTAAATCCATCCATACATAAATTCCAAGAAAGTATTTGGTTTGAGATTATATATTTATAGGTGTGCCATAGCTGAAATGATAATGATGGTAAATTGCTGAATGAAAAGAAGATTTTATCTTCCAAGTCCAGCTGTGAACGTTCTACGGCTTGATGATAATGGCAGATCAATACAAGAAAAAGTCACAATATACCAATATTGTAGGTCATCCACCTCGGATATGCCCAGTTAAGGCCAGACAATGTCCAATTTACCCACCAAGCTGTCCATTACAATTGACATAATATCTCATTTGAACGGCAGAACAAAAACCCGCCAAACATAATTGAAGTTTGATTGAAAATAAAAACAACCACAAACCCTTATATTAATGATTGGTCTCGATAAACACAGCAAGAGTATCATTAATGTAACACAATACATTTTTAAAATCGCTAGGACAATATAAAATGATCCGAATTTTTCAGAAAATTTCTGACGAATCTATTGAATTTAAAATAGAATTACTGCACAAGATGTTTGGCCACCTTGTACGACAAGAAAGTTTGCTGAAAACCATAATAGAAGAAAAAGTGGACGGGAAAGACGGCAATGAGACACACATCATATCGAAAATATGGATGTCATGTGGTACAAGGTAAAAGCACTGGCAGAACACTGTAAGGCGTGGAAGTGGTTCTACCGATAAGAAATTGAACCAAACATTAAAAATTGCTCATTTAATTGTATTTGATTCATAATATGTATTTTACTATTTGCTTCGACTACTAGTAAATTATTTTCTCATAGTTTGGGAATTTTCCGGGGACGCAAAAGTTATGCCTTAATCCTTGTTCGTGACTCCGATACTATACACTTTGGAAGTGACCTCGAGACTGTAGACATAGTACCAAGAAACATTTCCTGAGTCAATATACTTACAAGGTTTATTCAGATAACGGTATAATAACAACTATTCATACTCCAATTTCGAATTTTGTATGTCTAAGTTGCATGTGGATACAAAAACAAGTTACGCACAGAGCTGGAACATATACAGGGTTATTCGTAATCAATTACCATCCTTTTAGGGGCTTATTCTGTACATCAAAACTAACAACTTTTGTTTTGCGACTTTTGTCAAAAACTCAAATAAAAAATTGTTGTTCCATAAAAAATATCGTTCAATCGCGACAAAATGTGTGGAACAGCATATGTGAATCAACCCAATCGTAACTTATCTTTGTTTCTATTACATATACCGCTACGTTAATGTTAGCTTCATCAAGATGGCACCATTGCTGGGTAGTTTAGGAAATTAGAATTATTAGGTCAAGAATTACTTCATTGCAAAAAAGTCTTAAAATTTAGACCCACTACGTCATTACCGCTTACCGATTGCGGTTGTGCAATAATTTATTAAAAACACGTAATCATGGCAAATAGTGAACTACTAAAGAGTAGTACCATACTCTGAGAGATCTTCAACCTCCATGACGCCAGTAAAGTAGCGTACATTACCAAAATCTGCTTTTTACGAGTGGGTGTAATGCGCGTCGTCAATTTTGGTTTATGACCGAGCCCGCGGCTTTTGGATGCTCACCGAACCGTGCTCTGTGGTTATGATTCTGAAACTTTCAACAGTTGCTACGGGCAGGTACACTGAAAAGTCAACAGTAAATTAGGAAGGCTAGAAATAAATGATTCTAACGAATTAGTACACGCTTGGAAGGGTTAGGGTGACCTACGCACAACCTGTTGTTATGAATCTGAAACTTTCAACAGTTGCTAAAGGTAGGTGGACAGGAAAGTCAAGAGTACAGTTAGGTTAAGCTAAAATAAATGGGTCTAACAAATTATTACACGCATTGAGAGGTTACAGAGAACCTACGCATAAGGCGATTCTAGTATGATCGACTTTGAAATCTTGACTAAAAACGCTCCGATCGCGAACAACTTTTATGGGAAAATCGTCCTCTTCAAACACCCATTGCATGAATTGCTGCTTCTTGAGAGGATCGTAGTTATATCCATATATCCATGATTTGTCAATTGTGAGAATGATGGATACGTTTAGCGAAGTACCTCTTTCGAACTTTTTCATCATTGCACCAATCAACACGACGGCATTTTTGCTCATCGGTGATAGAATGAGGTATCCATCGCAAAGCGAGATTCCTAACTTTAAGGTGTTCATGCAGGATGGTGGAAACTGCCTGTGATCCAATGTTCAGTTCAGGCTATATCTCTCGATGTGTAATTGTGTATATTCTCTCGCACTTTCGCCACTTTACCCTGATGACGTTTTTGTGAGTTACTGCAGTTGGCGGTCGGCCGGGTCTGGTGTCATCGTTTAAGTTCTCTCGACCACGTTTAACTTCACTAAACTAATAAATAATTGTTGTTAACGCAGGAGCAGACTGCCCAAAAGCAGCATGTAAATTTTCTTGAGATTCCTTGATGGTTAACCATCGTTTATAATCATTGAAAATCATATCACGAAAAGCTTCCTGCGTGACGTCCATTGTTGCAAACAAAAGAGTGACATGAAGAGTGAATAAATAAAAACTACACCTAAGTGATAATCACAAAGGAGGTTTGTGTTGAAATCAGCCGTTGATTTAAAATAGTTTTATGTAAGAAGAGGTTTTATATATTCTGTGGCTATCAATTTTCGGAACAACCTTTAAATTACGGTTTAAATGCACAAGCATGATTGAAGTGCTGGTTTTTAAGGTAATCAAACACTTTGTAGTCGCGTATTTAGAGTAGAGTCGTTGTAATTCGCATAACATCTTGACCTTAAAAAGATTTTCAACTATCAGGCACATCACTACCTACCTAAAATATTGTTTGGTCAAGCGCGATCCTTTTAGAGTAGTGTAACCACGAGTAAAAAAGTTTACTCGTAGTCACACTGGTGTAACAAAGCGGTGTAACCACGAGTCTGGACCCGTAACAATTATCAATAATAATAAAAAAAACTTTAGAACGTCTACTGCAAGACATAAGCCTTCCTCATAGATTATTATCAATAAGACCGGTCAGAAGTAATTTGTATCCAGTTCGTACATTTTAATGAAGACACAGACAGACATACAGACAGAATATACCTTCAAACTTACAACCGCCCTCTTTTTGCCGTTGGTTAAAAACTCATCGGTACAATTGATGAAAGTATTGAAAATAATCAGTATTTTTTGGATAGATTTTCATTATTATTCATCATACAAATTATATTCAGGGACAAGATATTAATTTTTTCTCAACATCCGTCGAGGGATTAGGACTTTTGCTGTACTCTTATATCAACGCAATAAGGCCCAGAATGAAGCAAAATAGTCAAGTTTTTGCTATATTTCGCTATAGTATTCGGATCGTGAAGGTTTCAATTTTCATCCTATTAAATATCGGCATCGTAAGTAAATTACTTACTGTCCTACCATGTTTTGTATCGAAGTTGAAATTAATTTTGGGTACACTATTCACCTATTTAGGAACATAATATGCTTGTGTTCACAATATAACTTTACTATAATAACGCTACGTTAGTTTTTTAAAGCATTTTACTTCAAAAATGGTTAATGCTTTTTAGGGTTCCTTACCCAAAGGGTAAAAACGGGACCCTATTACTAAGACTCCGCTGTCCGTCTATCTGTCTGTCCGTCTCCAGGCTGTATCTCATGAACCGTTATAGCTATAAAGCTGAAAATTTCACAAATGATGTATTTCTGTTGCCGCTATAAACAAAAATACTAAAAATAGAACAAAATTAATAATTAAGGGGGGCTCCCATACAACAAACCTGATTTTTTTAGCCGTTTCTCGCTCCATATTAATAATGGTAGCAGGTAGACGCTTGAAATATTCACAGAATATTTAGTTGTATTTTCACTTTAATAATAAAATTAAAATAAAGTAAATATTTAAGGGGGGCCATACAGTACGGAACCTTCCGTGCGCGAGTCGGACTCGTACAGGGCCGATTTTTTAGATTTTTTTTAGAAATAATAATGGACGGCAAGTCACCACACGATACGAAATTTCGGAATTGGGCATATTTTAGTGGATGCCGAAACTCATCCCATAGTCCAATTTTACATAAAATTTAAAATTTCACCACAATAGCCCATTTTAAATATTTCAAATCTTATTAAATGCCATAGGTTGTCTACAACGCCATCCTTTTTACACCTTCTGCTATTTTTATATTTCAAAATTGTAAAAGAGGCTTCTCAATGATGGCTTAGGCTCCATTGATGCCTAATAAAGGACCAGGCCAATCCTGTGAATTCAAGTGTATAGGTAAATAATAAAATAAAAATAATATATCTGTATTTTCATTGGTGGTTACTAAAATCCTTACAAAATTGATATTCCCAAATGAAATCTGTTCGTTCAGAGTCTAAAAGTTTAATTTTATTGGTTCGATATACAATTTTACACGGAAAATTTACTGCCTCAATTAAAAATGATACGAGAGTTAAAAATATTTTTATTCGAATGAGTCCACGTTTAATATGGAATTGATAGTAATTTTTGTCGCTTGTGACTTTTCATTTCACCAAATATTCTTTTATGGCCTTATATTGTCAACGATGTTTCTTTATTGTGTTTTTAAATTCAATTTCGTAACCGATTAGATACCTACACGCTACAGTGATACGAGTACAGTGTTGTTAGTCGTTACTGTTCAGTGGTAGTGGCCAGTTACTGAAGTCAACTACATTTAAAAACATTGATTTACATATTCAAAAAAAAAACATTTAATTTTTTCATTCTCTGTATACTTTCAATCACTTTTAGAGTTCTAATATTGGTAAGCTAGCTAAAAAATCAAATAGTCTCTCCGTTTGCTCCGTGAAAAAGTAAAAAGCACACTTAACGGAGGCATGATAATCCATCCATGCGCTATCCACACATTTCCGGGTGCTCGGCTCTGCCGTGTTCCGTCAGGGATGGGAACAAAATCGGTAACGTACAACTTGTATGAACTTGTTTACATAGCTCCGTGTCAGGCACATCCGGATCATCAGTGTCCCGGGGCACGCCCGGACGCACGGACGGACACTCTGACAGTGCTATCCAATTTTTAACTAGATACATTGACGACAACGTGAACACAGAAAAGTTGATAGAACTTGTACCACAGAATAACATACTTTACGTTTTTTCTAATTTACATTATTTAAATTCTAAAAAGAAAAATTTACTAAGGGAAATCTAAGACTTACAAAACAGATTACACTGATACCAATTTCCCTGATAAGTGTGAATACGTGTGACGGATGGCACGTTCCTGCCGGTACACTGACACGGACAGCTTCGAAAACAAACTGCCCTGACCCGGAAATGTGTGGATAGCGCTTTAATCAATTTACCTGTGCAAAAATCACGTTAGTTTCCACAATTTGTACGGCTAACACATACGTACACACCATAATTATTGTCTTAACGTGTTAAAACAATACAAAGTTATGGTGAGAAATACCACGGTAAATCATTCATTACCGTGGAAATACATTTTCACACGTCGATAAAATTATGTTGTGGTGCGTACGCTAACTGAGCAGATTTGTATTTGTAGTTCTGTTGCTGTTAACACCACAATTCCGGTTACGCAACAGATTTAGACATTGTATAGCTGGATTTATGGGCACCTGAACGCGGTCGGATGTGTGGCCAGCCTTTATTATTTCCCAATGGGCGCCATATTTCATCCGACGATAAATTTGGCGATACACTCGCCCAATGTGGTTGTGTTCACAACAGGATATAAACTGCTGTATGGAACTGTTACTTTTTGACGGAGATTTGTTTAGCTTCTATTTTTAGAGTTGTTAAAAGCCGAAGATGTAATAAATAAATAAAATATAAGTTATTTACGCAGAAAATAGCAAAACCGCCTTCCATCGTACAAAATTCGAATATTTCGCTAGAATTTTTACAATATTGTTGATTTTTTTAAAACGGATCCGCCGATTTCTGAAAATTCAAATGAGACCACCTCGGGAGTACCCTTTCGAACTAAAAAGTTTTTTTTCAATTCGGTTCACAATTGGCGGAATTATCGATGAACATACACAATAAAAACATACAGATAAACAAAGAACATCCTCCTTTTTGAAAGTCGGTTAAAAAACTACTTATACCAGGCAAGCTAAACTTCTGCATTCCTCATACGAACAGCTATTATATGGAACGCTTTAACCGAGTCTATCTTTTCACTCAAGTACAACATAGGTGTCTTGAAATCTCGAGTAAATTGGTATCTTCTTGGTAAGCGTGCTACACACTAGACTACATCTTCTTAACATCAATCTACACCCAGATAAAAAATAGCTATCATAGACGGAAATGAACTGAAAAGTTTGTAAAATTTCCAATACGTTTTTTTTTGTTTTGTTGTTTAATCGCATAAACATATCGGATGGATAACCGTGAATGGCATTTCCAATTAGGCGCTACCGCGGCTCGGATGACTCGTTAAATAATAGGTTCCGGTTGTTTTAGCCATTTAGTTATGTCAGATGCCTTTGGGTGGCTTAAAAATTCTGACACTAAGATAAGTAACCCAATCTATCCAAGTTTGTTATTATTATTAACTTTTTGTGCTTATTTATGCAAAAAATTTAGACCACAGCAATGTTATATAAGTATATTTAAGGAAATTCTCAATATGAAATAAAAGAGCCTCTACTTTCCTAACTAATCATCCTCAATCTTACATCGACCTAAAATATACCCATTATAATTCAGACTTCTTTTTGATGAAAACTGAAAGGTTTTTCCAAGACATTAATAGGGTACGACAACCGCTAAAACCAGTATTTTCCCGCTTATTATGGAAGATTTCCGCCAAAATCCTATTTTTTTATCTGGTTTTTGTGTGGTGAATCACAACCTCATTATTTGGAGATCGTTTGCGTTATAATGTCCTTTGGTATTTGTGTCACTGATAAAATATTTTTTATACATTTTGTGACAAATTTCGTATACTAAGTGACGTGACTTGGTATCTCACTATAGGCCTTAGTAGTAAGCTCCAAGTAGCCCATCAAGTTCGATGGAGAGAGCTTAATCTGGAGTTTCCCTGAGAGATCGAATCATAACTTCTGGGTCAAAAGGCGTGGGTTCGATCTCCACCCTGGCCAAGAATTTATGTGATGAACATAGGTGTTTGCTCTGTGTCTGGGTGTTATTTAGTTACTATCTATATAAGTATGAATTTAAAAATATTTATATGTAGTTTAGCAGTCTCTGGCAGCCATATCACAAGCTTTGCTTAGTTTGGGGTCAGAGACCCTGTGTAAGATGTCCCCAAATATTTATTTATTTATTTACGAGGAAATCCGTAGAGCAACAAAGGTTACCGATAAAACATCACAATGACGTGTTACAAGTAAGTTGTAATTTTTGGCTACGATTTAATGTTAAATATTATTATGTTGCTACATTGTTTATATTTGTGCAATTTCTTTAACATTTACTGGCCAAAACTGGAACAGCGGCCACAACCAGTAGGTAATTCTGCCATACCTACCGTCATTAATTGGAACAGATTTTAGAACGCGAAGTGCAACTCGTAAATCCTTCGGTACAAGCAAAACATGTTTGTTTATACCAAATAACATTGCAAATGCATTTGCGTTCTACCGTAGGTACATCACTTACATGAATCCAATTCAATAGCACGAACTAAAATTATTTACATGTGAATATTTCGGGTTTACTCAATATGTTGAAATTGTTAATTTTAGAATGTCATCTACGACACAAGTCTCCTTACAACAACTTTCTATAACAGCTTATATATTATCTTGAAATAGCAATTACCAAGCGATTTTTTTTTCGTGACATCATGACAATAATTATATTCTTTAATGGTATAACTACTTCATCATATTGATATGTGGATGGATGACGACGTCGTCTACTAGATAGCTCTTCTTATGATTTCCAACAAAACCGGGTGGAAGTGGCTTGCTTCCAGCGCTTCTTCATTAGATCATCAGTCCACTTTGCCAGTGTGTACGAGTAGTAGATTTGACTACTTGAGCGCTAACTTTATACTATTTTGTTATTCAATAAACTTTTTTTACTGTGCATAATGCTAAGCGACACGAGTCTACGCTATAGCACTCGTACCTACTTCATTTTCATTCTTCATCATATTGATATGTGGATGGATGACGACGTCGTCTACTAGATAGCTCTTCTTATGATTTCCAACAAAACCGGGTGGAAGTGGCTTGCTTCCAGCGCTTCTTCATTAGATCATCAGTCCACTTTGCCAGTGTGTACGAGTAGTAGATTTGACTACTTGAGCGCTAACTTTATACTATTTTTTTATTCAATAAACTTTTTTTACTGTGCATAATGCTAAGCGACACGAGTCTACGCTATAGCACTCGTACCTACTTCATTTTCATTCTTCATATTATCATAATCAACTGGTGCGGGCAAAATTATAGTAAACTAGCTATCTGCCTTACCATTCCACCATTATCACCTTTTTTATCTCACTGCTGGGTATAGGCCTCTCTCTTGCAGTGCCATTTGTCTCGGTCCTTTGCCAATCGTGTCTAGGGTCGACCCGCAATTTTGAGAACATCGTTGACTCACCACGCTCCGCTTACCGTGTCTAGGTCAGCACTCTGTTGTGTGTTGTATATTTGGTCGAAGTTTGCTACAGCTTCGGTCTGGATTGGATTTTGCGCAGCTTGTAGCTAACTTCACATCCGCCGACTTGTATGATTCGGTCTGTACCGCCTTGCTGCTATCGCCACTTCTCCTTGACACGTGTCCTGCCCAGCTTCATTTAAAATTTAGTTTTCATAATCAAACGAAACTTTACACGACCATTTTGTAGAATATAAATAACTGGTATGAAAGTAATACTTTTAGAACTAGTTAACAACATGCTTTGCCAAATTGAAGTGTGAGCAGATACTCGAAATTAAAGCAAACTATACACAAATTTACACACTTTAAGTGTTTCATCGGGCCAAACTGCTCCTGAATTAGTAGTTTTAAGCTCGCGTGTTGAATTTAACTGCTGGTAGTTAAATAGAATATGTGCGGGTTGGTAGATTTACAGTTTCATGTACGAAAGACATCCAATGCTGGATATAGGCATAGGCATCCAATACGGATTTCTGCAAGAAAGCGGCTTGCATCCAGTAATTTCTTTCGTAATGATGAAATCATTGGTCTACCTTGCTTGCGTTAATACTCGTAGGTAGTTTTTACGAGGTACATACCAGTTAACCTAAAAACCAAAATAGTGGCCAGTCTGTGCACCAAAGTGCATCAACTGATTATTCATTTATCAACTTAGTTTTTAGTTATAGATTTTTGGAATTTAGGTGTATGCACCTAGTAAGCACTACTTACTTATTCATGGCCGCTACAGTTTTTTGTTAACAGAACAATTAGCAGTTTATTTGTACTTGCCAGAAAACAGTCTTATTAATGGAGTAGAGCATCAGCCCTAATTCCACTAAAATCAAATATCTCAATAAAAAAATACAATGTGACTGGGCAAAAGTCGATAAAAAATCTTAGTTTATTGAAAATGTTTCCAAAGCGGTGTAGTAACAAGAAAATCAAAAGAAATTCCGAACTATTATCACGGAGTAATTGAAAGAAATCCTTTATGAAAACATCGCAGAGCGGTTGGAGAAATATTTACTTCCTCCGTAAGTAAACTCAAGAGATCTTTTATGATAGCAAATAGAAAATATTTACACAGGGAATTTGGTGTAGTTTGGCATAGGTGTGGTTTATTGTCAGGGAAACAGTTTTTCTGTATAAACTTAATTTTGTAAGCAAAAATGTGTATAGCTTATTATTTTTTAAGAAAAAACTGAAAACAAGAGCAAAAAAGCATGTTAATCATTGTCTTTTTTGGCTTATTCGTCAACTCGCGCGCGGGGTACTAGCTAGTGCGCGCCTATTGGCATCTTTCTAGCGAATGGGCACAAGTTGGCACATTCCGATTTTTTTTGGCTTTTCTTGAATCTATGTTGGACAAACTATACTATACAGGTACAGGTACATACTATACTAGGCAGGTCCAATTTCAAAAAAGAAGTCAATCGCCGAATCCAACTTGGCTGGGCAATGTTCGGAAAACTGCCCAACATTTCCTCATCCAAAAAATTATGCAGTGCCTCAAGTCGAAAGTCTTCTATCCTAAATATTGCCAGGGACAACTTAAGGTACAGAAACTTGGTGCTTCACTATGAACCTTACAAGCAAACTCAAAGTAGCCAATTTGAGGCGCAAGGTCTTAAATGGAGACCATGAACCGTTATGCGCAGTGCACCGACTAAACAGATGACATATGACTGTAGATCACAGGAACGCATTAGATGCAAGCTGCTTTCAACAAGTCGAATTGAAAATGTATAGGAAAGCCCTATGCTTAGCAATGCATGTCTTACGGCTGATGTGATGATATTGATTAAGTATTCAGTTTTCGTTACCGAGAAATTTGCAGCATACAGGTCTTTCTGCATACAAAAATTAATAACCCTTAACTGCAAGCTCCAATAATAAACGTTCGCGGTTGCGTCGCAAGGTTCACAGCCGTTCTGTTTAAACCACCCTCATTTATCACAGTTTGCTGCCGGCGCTTCGGGGAAAGCATCTTTGTGACGTCGCTTTATTGGATCAAATGGCGCTTGTTAGCGGTGTTTTACCATTGGTGTTACAGCCTTTGCATACATCGCATGGAACGCAAAACAGTTGTGCATAATGGTACAAACAAAATAATTCATAATACCTTACAACGCTATAGTTTAAATTGGTTTTTGTAGGTCTGTTTTTTTTAACATTGTTAATTCAACAAAGTATTAACCAACAAAATTTTAACCAACTTCCAAAAAGAAGGAGGTGCTATACTCGTCTGTATGTATTTTTTTGTATGTTAATCGACATTTTCCCCAACAGTGAACGACTTTAAAAAAAATTGAAATGGTATACTCCCAAGGTGGTCCCATTTAAAATAAATCGAAATGGGTGAGCAGTTTCTGAAATATCACTGGATAGTATAAAACAAAGTCGCTTCCCGCTGTCTGTCCCTATGTACGAGTATGCTTGTATCTTTAAAACTTCGCAACGGATTTTGGTGCGGTTTTTTTTAATAGATAGAAGAGAAAGGTTTGTATGTATAATACACCTGTGCAAAGCCGTGGCGGGTCGCTAGTTTACAATAATGTAAGAATTACTACATGGATGACACATCGATTCGTGCGAACTATCGGAGTTCTTAACACGGTTGGAATTGAAAAATGATTATTTGTCTTTTGCTCGGGCGACGTGACCAGTCCATTTCCATTTAAACCACAGGGGCTCTATTTTTGAACTTCGTGCGCCTTGGACGTATACTTACCTTTACGGACGACTTTTTTTCTCATATTTTTATCCTTGTCACTCAAAACTTTAATACTGTATAGCAATTTAAAAAAAAAAACATAAATTGCAATAGAAGAAGTCGTGAAATGTAACGCCAACAAACGAAATATGGTGAATGGTTTTGAAATTTTTACGTACCTAGGCGTTCGAATTTCAAAAATAAAGCACCAGTGTGTCATTACTGCGTCTGTGACTCTAAATTTCTGCCTGATATCTGCGTTACTTACTTTGTCTCTTACCTTTTCTACCTCTAAAGGCACGCAAAACAATAAGTTAATTGTAGTGTATCTGACTTAGAAACAAGAATTTCAAATATTTCAGGTTGTCCACACAAGAGGTAATGAAGTTCTTTTAATTCTGACAGACATAATTACAACTTTGTACAAAATATAATGTAATTTTATTCCACTTCCAGGGGTTTCGCAAAATTTTAGAGCAAACTCTAGTAAATTAGGACCCTTGTACAATTTTGGTATCCTATAAAAATATTTAGCCAACATTTCCCTGAAACGCGCCATTCAATGATCAACCAATTAATTTTCTCTGAATACCTATTCTAAGAACTAAGAACAGGGCCCAAATTTAACTACTAGAGATGAAAACTGAACTGGTAACTATGACCTGTAATTTTTAAGTTAAATTTTAATGAGTAATTTCTGATAAATGTTAACTTGACGACGCTATTGGTAATAACGTAACCATGCTAAATGCTATTGTTGATAATGTTATTGTTACCTTTTATTTTATATCTGTCCTTTTTCTTTGTTGACTTTATATCGGAAATGGTCAATTTGAATAACACTGACATTTATTTTTTGTTGCGTTAATTACTTAACAATTTACTTCATTGAAACTAGCGTGAGGATTCATTATTAAATTTTATAATTAATTATTTAATTTGTATATAACTTTAGTAGTAAAATTTTTAAATTTTGGTACTTTTATTGAATATAAATAAATAAATAATATAATTAATAAGACATATTTAATACGAGTACCATGCTATCGGAAGATCTCAAGTAAATAGGTACATGTTATGTTTCTACGAAATAAAGAGATCTATACTTTGACTTTTGAAGCTTTTGCGTCATCAACCGTAACTGAAACATTTTGATACTTTATAAAACGGGACTGAACTCGCGTGATTTGATATTTATATTTATATAAAAATAAATAAATAATAAATATTAGAGGACATCTTACACACGGCCTCTGACCCCAAACTAAGCATAGCTTGTGATATGGCTGCCAGAGACTGATATACTACATATAGATCTATAGTTTTAGTTCGCAGTGCATTGCGAGACGGCACCGCGCGCTAGTACTCACCAAATTGAGAAAGACCACTGAATGCGGTCGAAACATCCTAAGTACGTCTTGTTCACACTCATTAAGTTATGTAAGTGAAAGGAAATAAACTTCTAAATGATTTCTTTATTATATGTTGAGAAAAAAATCAAACTTCTCAGTTACCATAGAAAAAAGTTAGAGCCGTTTATGTCGTAAAAAACCGCATATTTTGACACTCACAAAGGAATCTAAACCTACAGGGTACTTTCAGTAGACCTAGAACTATGAAATTTGACAAGAAGCATTGTGGGAGTACACAATACATAATAGAAATAATTGTACTTTTAATTAAATCACAAAAAAATATAGACTACTTATATACAAAAAAGATAGGTCCAAAATTTTAAGTGAGCCAATCGTATCATGTGGGCTGTCATATGAAAGAGCTTCATTAGCGCATGCTAAAATAGAAAAACTTTTTTCCGAGATTGTTTATTTATCCTTTAGAAATTTCAACATTTTCACAATTTTGGGAAGTTTTCAGGATCTGTACGGAACCCTCCTCGGTGTGCGAGCCTGACTCGCACTTGCCCGGTTTTTATTATATTTTAAAACGAGACTGAACTCACGTGATTTGATAGCCACAACGTCTAAAGTTTCGACCGCATTCAGTGGTCTTTCTCAAGTTGGCGAGTGCTAGCGCGCGGAGCCGTCTCGCAATGCACTGGGAACTGAAACAGTCGTTATAACTATCAAACCACGCGAGTTTAGTCCCGTTTTATGAAGTATCACAATGTTTCAGTGACGTAAGAGCGTGTGACGTTTTGAAATCTTTCAAGGTGGAAAATGGGATAAGGCTTAGTCCAGATCCGTCTGATTTTAGTGGAATTGGCCTACAGTAACCAAATTGTCAATTTATTTCTACTGGGATACTAAGCTAATCGGACGAGTGCAAGTTGAACTCGCGCACGAAGGGTTTCGTACTATAATGGATTTATTACCTTACCTTAAATATATTTATTTTTATTTAATAATTAATTTTTGAAGTACACATACAATTTAATATTCTGTGAGAATTTCAAGCTTCTACCTGTTACCGTTATTAATATCGAGCGAAAAACAGCTAATAAATCAGGTTTGTTGTATGGGAGCCTCATTAAATATTAATTTTATTTTGTTTTTAGTATTTTGTTGTCATAGCGGCAACAGAAATACAGCATCTGTGAAAATTTCAACTGTCTAGCTATCACGGTACATGAGATACAGCCTAGTGACAGACAGACAGACGGACAGCGGAGTCTTAGTAATAGGGTCCCGTTTTTACCCTTTGCGTACGGAACCCTAAAAAACGAGTTTTAGCGGAAGAAGCTGGAACTTGATATTCAGAGTAAATAAATTAGAAAATCTGTCTAATTACGAGTATTTTAAAGCCCTTTAAAAACCCGGGAAGTAGTATCAGTATGATATTTTAATAAATGTTATTGTACACGACAAATTTTGCTAAAATTTACAAAAATGTGTAATTGTTTGATGTACTTTATGTGTATTATTTGATTAGTATGTACCTGTATGTTTTATAAGTACGAATTTATTGTTGTCAACGCACACGTCTTTACTTGTTTTATATTCCTATTCCATCTAAAAGTTGCCTGGCAGAGATCGCTATTAGCGATATAGCCGCCTCTTGTTGCACGCTAAAGTTTTAATAATTATGTTTTTCATCTGTGAGTATTTCTTTGTGTTAACAATTTAAAAAAAAATTGTCCACGCGTAGGTATCGTGGCATAGTGGATTTAAAACAACATATAAGATCTAATAAGTAGGAAATAAAGAAAAACGATATGTGTAGCTAATATAGCTTATTTATTTTTCCACTGCGTCCCACTACTCAAATAATGATAAGATTACCACCAAATGAGATCCTAATCAGGTCCAGCTAAATTAAATCTAAGACACGTCCCTGCCTAATATTAGTGATAAAGGAAAAGCGTTAATTCTTGCGCCCGATACAAAATTCGGGACACGTAGAAAAAAGGTCTCACTGGAAGCCACAATCGATTTTGGCGATAATCAGATGGATAGTGCCTGGTTTGTGGTCTGTCCGGCCATTTTCCGGATAAAATTATTCAGTCACTTAATGGCTTTAGGGCCGTATCGCTGTCACTGTCGCACATCTGTAAATTTAGGAACCCACATACAAGATATTATTTATTGTTAGTTTTGTTAATGTGCCTAATTTAATTTATATTGTAATTTTATTTGACTTTTGTAATATCTGTATTATGACGCATAGTAATTTGAATTGACCATTAATAAAAGATATGATGTTATAAGAGATCGGTTTAATAGGCATAATGAAAAAAAAATATAATTACTCTATCAGAGAGACAATCAAAAAATATTAGACACGTATTTTTTCTTTGGTCAATTAAACAAAAATTGATGAAGATAATATAGTCCGTCAAAGTTCCTCGTGACGTCACAAGTACCATACAAATGTATAGACTTCTGTAAGAGAGGCGACGTCACGACCTCCACTCCCAAGCTTTGACAAGGTTTATCTTTGTCATTTGTTGTTTAATTGACAAGAGAAAAAAATACGTGTCCAACATTTTTTGATAATCTAACTCAGGGACATTATTGTTTTTTTTACCCAGTTATCAATTAAAAAAAACTACGTCTATTTATACTTATTTAGTATTTTTCATCTCCAATAACGGAAAATTGTGCAAGCGAGATAGAACTTTAGCAGCTACAAGGCTTTTAACGCTAGGTTAATTTTTCTTTTAATTATTTATTTGATTAATTTTAAAATAACTCTGTAATTTAAGCTAATAATTATTATTAATTTAGTTCAGGAGGTGGCAGTATCTCATCATTCCGACTGCGTAATTTCAGCGTAAATGCATTCGTAAATACAAGCTTGAATAATTGTCTCGACCAGCGCGCGAAGTTATTTTTTGGGGGTTTTTTGGGGTTATTCCTAATCAATTAGCATCCTTTTAGGGGCTTATTATGTACATCAAAACTAACAACTTTTGTCATACGACTTTTGTCAAAACTAAAAAAAAATTTGTTGTTCTATACATTTTGTCGCGGGTGAACGATATTTTTATATAGGATAACATTTTTTTTTAAGTTCTGACAAAAGTCGCAGAACAAAAGTTATTAGTTTTGACGTGCAGAATAAGCCCCTAAAAAGATGCTAATTGATTAAGAATAACCCCAAAAAACCCCCAAAAAATAACTTCGCGCGCTGGTCGAGACAATTATTCAAGTTTGTATTTACGAATGCATTTACGCTGAAATTACGCAGTCGGAATGATGAGATACTTCCACATCCTGAACTAAATTAATAATAATTAGCTTATATTACAGAGTTATTTTAAAATTAAATTATACCAAATTAGTGATGATTTTCACCTTACGAGTAGTTTTAAGTTAGTGCACTTTAGTGCATAAACAAACTACTATTTTGGTTTCTGGTTGTATATGCCTCGTTAGTACTATATCTTCATGGCCGCTAAATGAGATCTTTAAACGTACTAACAAATAACAGTTTATCAGAAAAAGTCAGAAAACACAAAAAAAAATGCATTTCACGTGCGACATAATGAATTCACCTTTAACGCTTAGGTGTAACTACTAATTTAATTTGTAATTTTATATTATTGTGACTTTTTTAAATATTGAAAATGTTGACTAGTAATATTGAATGTGTATATTGATTTTTTATATAAGTAGGTAGGTATTTCTTGGACGACTTCAGCTATAGATATTTATTTTACGCCGGATGTTTCGAATAGGGCATCTCTACCACCACGCAATCGATTCAACACAGGCAAAGGAATTCGTATAAACGCATACCGATTTTATTATTATGCATCGATATAAATCGAATAAAATTCTGGATATCGAGTGGCAGAGACGTGCGAAGATTTGCGTCGATTTTCATTCAACCATTTTATATATGTTAAAAGAATTTAATAGGGAGAAATGCCATGTGGCCATTGAATTGTTGTGGAAATTGAATTGAATTGAAATGTCTATTGGGACATTTTATTATTTTCTTAGAAATTAAGAAACAACAGGATAAATACATACTTATCCTAAAATACGTATTTTTAATTGTTATTTAAGATGCAATGTATGTACGCTATCAATTATGCATTTTTGAAGCATAATTGATAGCATTCATACATTGCTTAGATCATTAGCCATTTATTAATTAATTTTTAAGAATCACCATGTCTCACGATGGCCTAATGCAAGATGGTCAATCAAACCTTACTAATATCATAAAAAAATAGGATTTCTCCCAAAAAAGGGGAAAATTTACTATACCACTATTTATTACTGGATTTTGGTCATTTTAGGCAAAGATGTTATCTTGAATCAAGATGATTGAGTGCTTCATTGATTGCTTTTATTAAATCAATAGATTAAGCAATAAATCCTTTAACCGCAATAAAAGTAGATCAATTGACTAGAATTTAATTAAGCGAGAGCTGTGGCTGGCGGCGACCGGAAGCCTTTGTTTCAGACTTGTATTTCCGGTTAACAATGGACAGTACTTAGGAAAATAAAGCCTGTGCACGAGATAATGGCACTCAATATATTAGGTATCTAGTAGTTCTCCGAACAAGAGACTTTGCGTCATATCACTAACTGAATCTTCGCCTGTATCTCGACTCTCTCTTGTCCAATTTGGTTCGAACTCGCAATTGTTGTTAGGATTTAGATACGGAAGAAAGCGTGATAGCACTGAAAACTTTAAATAATTATTTTTCCCAAAAAATGGCAAAACCGCTTTCGATCGTGTACAAAATTCGAATATTTCACTAGAATTGTTAACATTATTGTTGATTTTTCAAATACGACTATATTATTATCTGCAAAATTTAAATGGGTCCATCTCGGGAGTAACCCTTTCCAATTAAAAAATATTTTTTTGATTTAGTTTACAATTGGCGAAATTATCGATATTCATCGTTTACAAAATTCGGATACGAGTATTTCGCTCGTATTGCTTACATTATTGTTGTTTTTTTTTTTAAAAAGGGCTTAGCCGATTTCTGTAAAATGTAAATGTTACCACTTCGAGGGTATTTACCTATTTGAACTAAAAAATAATTTTTCGATTCGGTTCACAATTGGCGAAATTATCGATGAATATTATGTACACAAAAAAATACATATAGACGAAAACTGAACCTCCTTTTTTTTAGAAGTCGGTTAAAAACAGACAAACTATAGTCATCAAAAGATTCAGCAAATTATACAGATTGAATCGGGAAGTGTTTATACCAAATTATACTCCAAAATCTTTGTGTGAGGAGGATAGTTTCACGCTGGGTCGCAAGACCTCACCGATGCTCAGCGTTCCAGAACGCCGTAAAATAGGTGTTTTAAGCGGACTAATAAAAATATTTTGAAAATTGGTTCAAACTTTGTGTAAATATATAGATAGATAAACTCTTTAACTCAAGAAATAAACAAAAAGAAGAAACAAAGATACATAAACAGTGTAACAATGGGCGGTCTTATCGCTGATAGCGATCTCTGCCAGGCAACCTTAGGATGGACAGGACAGAAAGCGTATAAATAATGGTCGGGGTGCGCATTAGTTAAAAATATAAGTTTTAAATAATGGTGAAATGTTTTTAAAAATATTTAGTTAAAATTTAGTTACCCATTTAACGAGTTTTTTCAAAATTTTCTGAGTGTCCCACGTATATTATGCTTCTTTATACATTTTATATACCATTTGAAACTTTGTTAATTTGTAATATTGCAGCTATAAAATGACAAAGGAGGTGAAATTTATAGCCAGTGCTAAATGAGAATTCCTGTTGCAATATTGTTTGTACCTTTGTTTAAGGAAAATTGGGTACATTGTCAAGCTTCCCAATAAAGGAGTATTAAATTTTATTGAAATCCTACAAGCAATTTGGCTTGTCTCAGTTACTTTGTGCTTTACATAAATTAATTAAATTATATCAAAAGATAGGAACCATTTAGACCAGAATAAAATATTAAAATCGGCAAAGTGCAAGTCGGACTCGCGCACGAAGGGTTCCGTACCGTATTGGAGTCCCCTTAGCTCATTTTGTGCGTCTACCTGTTGCCGTAATTAATATCGAGTAAAAAACTACAAAAAAGAACGCTTGTTGTATGGGAGCCTCAATAAAAAAAAAAAAATATTCCGTCATAGTATTTATTGTTATAGCGGCAACAGATATACACATATCACATGAGAAAATTTCAACTGTTTAGCTATCACGGAACTTGAGATACTCGTACATCCTGGTAACAGACAGACGGACAGGCGGGACGGGCGGACGGACAACGGTGTCTTAGTAACGGAGTCGTTTTTACCCTTTGGGCACGGATTTACTTAAAAACCCGTTTTTTTTGAAGACGTAGGAAGAGTAACACGCCTGTCTCTTTAGTATTCCATTGAAGAAACAAGCAAAATGTTATTCCTATTTTTTTGTATTTGTAATAGGTATTCAAAGATATTTTGCCTCAATTTTTTTGGTCGTTGTACTCGACATAAAACGTCATAAGAAAGTACTTACTAACAAACAAAAGACTTTCTAAAACAGGATTTATCGCTTCTCTAATCTAAACTACAAGCACTAAACCACCAAGGCTCACGCTCTAAACGCTCAAAGCAATTGGGACCCGCTTCTGTTTATTTATAGCTCTTTGATGAAGTTTTAAGTCTATGGCGTTGTAAAATTTATAACGTAACCAAGGAAAGGTGACCTATGCATGTGTTCTAACTGCCCTTGTTTTGAGATGGATTGTGAGGAGCGGAAAGGGACGAGGGGGGTCTATTTTAACTGGCAGTGATTTAAGAGTGAGGACTCAGACTTGGTTTAGATTGTTTGCTTCTCAGCGGTTTATGGGAACAGATAATGGGGGGTGTAGAAACGGCAGATGGGACTTGATTCAGGCTATGAAAAGAGAGTTTAATAGTTTATACTTCATGAAATGTATAGGCTATTTTATGTTAGATGATGAAAAGGATTAATAGATGGGCACCTTTGTATTCGTTTTAGACCTTAGATCGTATCTCTGCTTAACATTAATTGTTCTTCAAATAATAAACTTTGCTTTGAATTCGTATAATTTTTGAGTGAATTATTATTGACTTAGACTGAAATGCATTTTGTAGCAATTTAAGCCCTTTTTTGCAGAACCCGTCTGGTAAATTATCATATTTATTCCAGTTCTCCAATCAGTACAGTGAATACTGCATTCCAAATTGCAAGGCACTGTTCCCAAAGAAACAAAACAATGCAGCACCGTCGCGTATGCACATTGCACACATTATGCATGTAGCATTTTGTCACCAGCTAAATGTTCTCAATAACTCGCCGTTGACGCACGTTGATAGAACGCTGTAGTGGGGCATAGGGCGTATAGTGTTGTATTCCGCACTTGACATGTACCTAGCATGATCATTATTATGGGCAGACACCTTTAAAATCTTTCCGCTTTACCACAAAAGATTTAAACACACTTTAAACCATGTTTAACCGAGTAATTTAAACTGTTCGACATTGTCTAAAGCGTGTGCAAAACTTTGTGAGTGATGAACGTAGTGCCGTGCCGCAGAGTTTTGCACCGCTGTTTTTTTTTTTTTTTTTTTTTTGTATGTATGTTACGTGATCACTCCGCCAATTATGAACTGATTAGATTTTGTTTTGAAGACAATTTTTGTTTTTAATACCTACTTCAGAAATACTCGTAGTCCGGGTAAATTTTAATATAAAATGGCTGAGTCGTTTTTAAAAATTCAACAGTACGAACTAGTATTTGAATTCTGTACACGGCTGGAGCTGGTTGTGGCATTTTCGACGAACAATGTAATTATCCGTCACTCGATCACTACCGTCCCTCGGATGTTAAACTAAATTGGACGTCTCTGTTGTTTTAGATGTTTAACTATGTCAGAGTAGTTCAGGTGTCACTTGGGATGGCCACTTTTTTAACTTGGAAACTAACTTATCGGATAAAAAATAGTTAGGTACCTACATCGCGAGTTTAGAGCCCTCGAAAACTTCACGTATTCTCAACGAAAGTCAGTACGAGATATTATTTTGTTGGTCTTTGTTCAAACATTCTTGTTTCTTGTCTTAGACTTTGGCGAGCAAATGATGCTCGGTTTTCTTACCGTGTTTATTTATAAAGAATATTTGTTGATGAGATGTGGCATGTGTGAAATGTTGGCGATGAATAAAACTCCAGGTTTATTTGAATTCATTTATTATAAAATTGTATTCATTTTTATAAAAAAATATAAAATTTTCCGAAATTTTAATTGACTACTACTCGCACTCATTAATGACACAATGATTCTTATTTTGTCATAAAAGCAAAAAATAATTTATTATACTACTAAAATCAAAAGAACATACATAAATAATACACAGATGTTTTTGAAACGATTAGAAAATTATTCGTATGGCATATGTACACAACATAGTTTTATACAATAAAGAGTAAATTTATGTTCAATTTATGGACATTCTAGCATTTATAACTACTCACACTACATCAATAAACAGTAAAGTGTACAAAACAATATGTTGATGTATAGGTACAAAATAATTTATCTATCTACAATTGACTTATAGCATTAAATCAACTAATCTTTTTTAATGAAATTTAAACCTACTTACTCTACATCATAGCATTTTACAAAGTACAATGTGTAAAACAATAGATAAATGTACTCGTAAATACATAATAACTTATCTATTATAATTTACTACGTTAATTCAACCAATCTTCTTTTATGAAGTCGGACCCTTTCTCAGCTATCATAATAGTAGGTGCATTAGTATTACCTCTAACAATTTGAGGCATTATAGACGCATCAATAACTCTTAAACTTTTGATCCCATAGACTCTTAATCTTGGATCAACTACTGCGTCCTTTTCCCATTTAGGTCCCATTTTACACGTTCCAACGGGGTGATATATTGTGGATGTGTACTGTATGAGCAAACATTTAAGATATTCATCTGTTCCCCAATGGTAGTTTGCACAAGCTTGAACAGGCGTTTTAACAAAACGAGCTCCACTTATTCTGAAAGCATCCGTCTCTTCTAAACTAATTGCATACTTCAAACCAGATATTAGGACATCTAAATCTTCTCTCTCTGTGAAGAATCTTGAATATATTAACGGTTGACCAAACACTGGATCTGTATTGTTTAGTAATATAAATCCTCTACTTTTCGGAGTCAATAATAACGGTCGAACCGTCAACCCATCGTAGAAAGATAATGGGAAAATGTTTGAAGCTAATGATGTGGTTGGATCAGAATAAAAATCTCGTACACTTACACCGTCGAAATGAAATTGTATGTCAGGGGCGTCTTGTTCAGCATAAAGAGTTTTTATAAATGCAGTACCAGATAGTGTCCCAGATGCCGCCAAAGGACCAGATTTTTTATGATGCTGAGCATGATATTGATATAGCTCATTAAGAAGTTGTTGACCCTCTACAGCTGTAGACGTTTTGTTCGATAGACTTAAAATCAAACCACTTGTCGTAATATGATCTTGTAAATTATATCCAACGCTCAAATCTGATAATACAGGTATATTTAAATTTGACAATTGATATTTAGGTCCGATTCCTGATAACAACAATAGTTTTGGAGAATTTAAAGCTCCAGAGCTGACTATCACTTCTTTTTTAGCCGTTACTTGGTAATAAAACCCATCTTTTATGTACTGTACTCCAAATGCTGTTTTGGTTATTGGGTCTATCATGATTTTAGTTGCAAAGGCGTTAGTAATTATATTCAAATTAGGTCTTGATTTTCTTATAGGTCGGATATATGCAGTATTAGTTGAGTATCTACGGCCATTGAGTGATGTAGATTGTGCTATATCTGTTCCTAGTTGGTTTTCTGCGTTAAAATCTGTTACAGGTAGCCCTTTCTCTTTAAATGCTTCCACTATCATCATAGTATTGATATCTATATGAGGATATCTCTCAACATTAAGGTAACCTCCTGTAGAATGGAAATGTTTATTATGTGATTCGATATCTTGATTGTGTTCCGATTTCTTGAAATATGGCAGCACCTGAAATGAAACATAAACAATGCAGTGATATATATGTTAGGGTTTCAATAATCTTTACGACTCAAATTGTAATATTTCTTGATAAGCGCGCGCAACAAAGTCCAATTGCTTCAATTCTACATCGGACTTCTTCAAGATACAGGCTTAGCTGAATTTTTGAGACCCCATGGTAATTGTAATATGTGTTTTTGGTGTGGAAGTAAACTATTTTGTATTTGTAATAATTTTTTATGATAATAGCTTTAGGTTGGTAATAATTTTGTACGAATAGATACGAGACCTGGATTTGAACGCACGGCTATACAATTGTAAGATGAGAGTTGCGACCACTTGGACATGTGATGCGGTATCTCCTGCCTGTAGTAAGAGTCTACTAAAAGAGGACCCCTGGACTCGTCGGTGGTCAGAGTTGGGGCTCTGGCCATCCACTCAAGCGGGCCCGAGGAGTACGGCAGCGTGTGTGGCAATGCTGTCGTACAGGACCGTACAACTTGGTTCTACTACTAGGCGAGCAGACACATAAAGTGCCGGAAGCATCAGTGCTTTCCTTCTGGAGATCCTGGAGCTCCCAAGAAGGCACAAAAGCTGGCCATACGAGGGGGTTTTAGTGGGTACAATCCCACATAGCCCGAAGCGGTCGGGCATCTTTGGAAGATTTCCTACTAGTAAAAAATTAATAAAAGAAGAAGTGATGCATAATAATTGAATAAACTAGGTAGGTACCTCTCGATAGCTCCAACCAGGGTTACCAAGCTCAGCCCATGCATCATAGTCTCTTCTGTTACCTCTCATGTAGACCATGTAGTTTATAGAACTGGATCCACCCATAGTTTTACCTCTGAAATCACATCAAATATATTTGTTAATATCATTTTTACCAAGAAATTGGTCAATAATATGGTGCGTACAACATACAATCTAAATGCTAGTAAAATTAGAAATGTTACGCAGTAGGTCACGCCGTTAGTAACTATTTATTAATCTGTGGCCGCGCGCGGTACGACGGCTAGTTGTTTACACTTAACCGCGAGATTTATGGTTTTATGACTCAGGCGGCACCGGCCTTTGTGTCGCGTCTATTGTTTGTTGTTTGTTAGATTTTTTGTGGTGTTTTCGTAATAATTAGGAACAATAGGGTTTCTCGAACTTTACACTTGTTTACTTTGTCAGTCACAATGGCACCGAATATTCTACAGATTTCTAGAGAACCCTTATTCCGATATAAATAGGGCGATGGTTTTCGTTTGTGGAGTTATCGCGTTTTATACCGGAGCGAAAACATCTCGTGTTCAAGTGCGGTACCAGTGATTGTGAAGTGAGTAGTTGTGTGAATATCAGTGCCAGTGTGACGTGTTTGTGCGAACCAGTTGTGTCGTGTGTACTGTGATTTTGTGCAATAAAGTGCAAAGTGAACAATCGGCGTTTTAACTCATTATCCAAGAACCCATCTCGTAACATTTGGTGTCAGAAGGGTGGATAATTGAAAATGCCGGTTACTCCGTACGACGACGAGACGCCCCGTACACGGAGTCAGCGCCGTCAGGAGGAAGCGCGCCGACTAGAGGAGCAGGAGCGCCGCCAGGAGGAGGTTGACCAGCGACGCTTCGGAAATAATTCACTGTTAATGGAAGGCAGCGAGTCCGAGGCAACCAATGACGACTTCAGGATCCCGGGAGCACCTGCTGTGGCACCTGCTGCTGCACCAGCTACCCCTGCGGCATTTGATATGGCGGCATTGATGTCAATGATGCAGTCTATGACTCGTCAGCTAGAAGACAAATTAGACCGCAACAGAGAAGAACAGGCCCGCCACAACGAGAACCATATTCGCCAGCTGGAAGAGAAATTGGACCGCAACAGAGAACAGGCTCGCCAGCTTGAAGAAAAATTGGACCGCAACAAAGAAGAGCTGCTATCAAGCCTGCAGACGACTTTGGGTAACGAGATAAAAGAGGTCAAGGATACGGTCGACCAGCACGACGCCAGCATAAAGGAGCACGAATCCCGTATTGTTGAAGCGGAAGCACAAATCGCCGATGTGAGGAAAGCCCTCAACGTTATCAAGTCTGGAGGCGGAACCGCTGCATCTACAACCTTCTCGCCAGCCTCACAGAAGATCAAAGTGACTCCTTTTGACGGGACATCATCATGGTCAGCCTACAAAATTCAATTTGACGCCGCTGTTAAAACCAATGGATGGGACAAAGACCAAGCCATGAACGCCCTCATAATGAGCCTTCGTGATGAAGCCCTGAGTATTCTCGATGCGGTGGGCAAGGAAGTGACCTACGATAAATTAATGGAAACGTTGGAGAGTCGCTACGGTGATGAGCACCTGGAGCGTGTGTACAGAGCGCAGTTAAAGAACAGGGTGCAACGTCGCAACGAAAGTCTTCAGCAGTGGGCTGTCGAAGTGGAGAAACTGTTCCGGAAGGCTTATCAGTCAGCACCGTTACCCAACGACGAACATTTGGTGGAAGCATTTTCGAACGGTATAGCAGACTTCGAAGTTAGAACTGCAGTGAAACTCGGGCATCACAAAACACTAAAAGAAGCTTTGGCCCAAGCTTTGGAAGTGGAAGCTGTACGAAATCCAGCGAGAGATGTGCAACACTTAAGGGAAGTTAAAGAAGCGTCACATCGTACGAGGTTTGGCCCAAGATGCTACAACTGTGAAGAGAGAGGCCATTTATGGCGCAGTTGCCCGAAGCCACGCCGAACAAGGGACGATCGACCACTACAGGAACAGACAAACCGTGAAACCTCACAGCAGCAGGGAAACGAGTAAGCGCCAGGACCAAGGGGCGGGTGCTGGCCGGTCTAAAGGCCCCAAAGATTTTGATCTCACAAGCTCACGATGGGAACAGCCTGATCATCAATGGTGCCATCAATGGAACTTCTTACAAGCTGACTTTGGATACTGGAGCTTCTCGTACTGTCATCAGTTCCCGATTGACTAAGCGCTTTCTTCCGAACTTCGAAAGCTGCAAAACAGTCCAACTTCTGACAGCGACCGGTCAGCACATATCAGTCCGAGGAGAGAAGCTGGTGGAGTTAAAATTGGGTGAAAAAACTTTCCAACACAAAGTCATTGTGGCAGATATAGTTGACGATTGCATTCTGGGTCTTGACTTCATGCGAGAACATCATTGTGAGATAGACGTCAACCAAGGAATCTTGAAGTGTGGAAGAGAAGAAATCTTCATGGAAGGCGCCACATCAGGAAAGGTTTATTGTCTGCAGAGAACAGTTCTTCCACCTAGATCGGAGACCATTGTGGCAGTTAGATTACCGCCGAAGTTGGGACATCAACGACGATGTGTGCTAATAGAACAGTCGGAAGGTGATCAACCATGGTTATTGGCCCGAACTCTGGTGAGGACTACTAATACCGCTGTGGTGCGTGTTCTCAACACAAGTAACGAGGAACAACTCATCAAAGGAGGAACCCCAATTGGTACTTGTGAAGAAGTAGACTGGCTGCGTAGATGCCAAGAACAACCAAAGGAGAAATACAACTGTGCTGGGAGTTACACAGTGTCAACGCTATTGGAAGACTCCCGTAAAGACCTGACCGAAAGAGAACTTCTGATGGCAAAGAAGATGCTGCAGCGCTACACCGACATATTTGCTCTCGATGATGCTGTCAACGGGAAGACTGGATTAGTGAAGCACACAATAAATACAGGAAGCGTGTCACCGATTCGACAGCGGCCAAGAAGGATACCAGTGGCTCGAGAAAAAGAAGTTGAGTCAATGATCGAAGACATGGCACGCAATGGTGTGATAGAACCTTCATCCAGTCCGTGGTGCTCACCAGTGGTTCTAGTGAAAAAGAAGGATGGCAGTATGCGGTTCTGCGTTGATTATCGACGACTCAACGACGTAACGAAGAAAGACAGCTATCCTTTGCCGAGGATTGATGACACGTTAGATACACTGACAGGCATGAAGTGGTTCACTACGCTGGACTTGAAGAGCGGATACTGGCAAGTGGAAATAGATCCTAAAGATAAAGAGAAGACCGCGTTTTCGACGGGAAAAGGCCTGTGGCAATTCAACGTGATGCCGTTTGGATTGTGCAACGCGCCCGCTACGTTCGAAAGACTAATGGAGTTAGTGCTCGCGGGACTGATTGGAGATGCATGCCTAGTCTATTTGGACGACATCATAATTGTGGGAAAAACCTTCGAAGACCATCTGCAAAAACCTGGAACGAGTATTGACTAAGATTCGCGCAGCCATTCTCAAGCTGAGTCCGAAAAAATGTTCCTTCTTCAAGAGGCAAGTGAATTTCCTGGGACATGTGATTTCCGAAGCTGGCGTACAGACGGATCCAGGAAAAGTCAGTGCTGTCAAGGATTGGCCTGTGCCAAAAGACAAGACGGAAGTTAGAGCATTCTTGGGTTTATGCTCCTACTACAGGCGATTCGTGAAGAACTTTGCTGACATAGCCAAGCCGCTGCATAGACTGACTGAGGAAAAACGACCCTTCCTCTGGGATGAAAATTGCGACGCAGCTTTTCAAGAGCTAAAGAAGCGACTTTGTAATACGCCTATTCTTGGCTTCCCGGACACAGAAAACGAGTTCATCGTGGACACTGACGCCAGCAACACCGGCATTGGAGGAGTACTGTCACAAAGGAAAGGAGACCAAGAAGTGGTGATTGCGTATTTCAGCAAATCCCTGTCCAAGCCGGAAAGGAACTACTGTGTGACCAGAAAAGAGTTACTTGCAGTAGTGAAGACATTGCGACATTTTAGCAAGTACCTGCTCGGGCGAAAATTCCATCTGAGGACCGACCACGCTGCTCTGAAGTGGCTACTACAGTTTAAGGATCCCGAAGGCCAAGTGGCAAGATGGATTGAGCAACTACAAGAGTTTGACTTCACCACGGAGCATCGCAGTGGAAAATCTCATGGCAACGCGGACGCACTGTCAAGAAGGCCATGCTCAGAGGACTGCAAGCATTGCTCAAGACATGAGTCGAAAGATTCAGTGCCCGTCAGAATGCTCAAAGCAGACATCGGTGACGAATGGAAAGAAACCCTTCAGGTTGCACAAGAAGAAGACGCCGACATCAAGCCGATTCTTGAATGGATGGAATCAGATGTCCCTAAGCCAGACTGGAGTGCTATTGCTTCAATGAGTGTTACGACAAAGAGCTATTGGGCGCAATGGGATAGTCTGGTGCTTCAGGAGGGAGTACTTTGCCGAAAATGGGAAAATGCTCGTGGCAATCAGTGCCATCTCCAAATGGTTGTACCCAGAGCAAAGATACCTGAAGTTTTGAAGCTGTACCACGAAGGGTTTTCGGGAGGACATCTGGGTGTAAAACGGACACTCTTGAAAATTCGAGAAAGGTTTTACTGGATCAACTGCAGAGATGACGTAGAAGACTGGGTACGGAAATGTACGAGCTGTGCATCAGTGAAAGGTCCGCATACCCGCAGCAGAGGAGCATTAAAGCTGTATAATGTTGGAGCACCATGGGAGCGAATCGCACTGGATGTGGCCGGACCATTTCCTGTGAGTGAAAGTGGCAACAAGTACTTCCTTGTCGTCATGGATTACTTCACCAAGTGGCCGGAAGTCTTCGCAATTCCGAACCAAGAGGCATCGACGATAGCAGACAAATTGGTGCATGAAGTGTTCTGTCGATTTGGAGTACCATTGGAAATCCACAGTGACCAAGGAAGAAATTTTGAATCTCAGCTGTTTCAAGAGACGTGCCGGTTAATGGGTGCACACAAAACCAGGACTACGTCTTACCACCCGCAATCAGATGGAATGGTGGAGCGATTCAACCAAACTCTGGAGAGGTACCTGGCAAAAGTAGTCGGAAGCAAGCAACGGGATTGGGACAAGCATATCCAGCCATTTTTGTTGTCATACCGAAGTGCTGTTCATGAGAGCACAAATGTCACTCCCGCTTTTGCCAATTTTGGACGTGAATTACGGCTACCAGCCGACTTAATAACTGGCATTCCACCGGATTCTCCACAACCCATAACTGAGTACGCCAGTGACCTCCGGAACAAGATGAACGACATCTATGAGCACATTAGAGAGCATGGCCAGCAAGCATCTGAAAGAATGAAGACTCGATACGACAGAAGGGCTAACAATCCTGGGTTCGAGGAAGGCTCGATGGTATGGACACAATCCCATACGCAGCAAAGGAAAGTCTCCACAGCTACAAGCCAAATGGGATGGACCGTACCGAGTGGTGACCAAGATCAACGACGTGACGTTCCGCATACAGAAAGGACCTCGAGGTGCCCCCAAAATAGTTCACGTGGATCGATTGGCGCGATATCACGGATGCAACGATGCTCGGGACGAGCATGTCTTGGGAGGAGGTGGTGTTACGCAGTAGGTCACGCCGTTAGTAACTATTTATTAATCTGTGGCCGCGCGCGGTACGACGGCTAGTTGTTTACACTTAACCGCGAGATTTATGGTTTTATGACTCAGGCGGCACCGGCCTTTGTGTCGCGTCTATTGTTTGTTGTTTGTTAGATTTTTTGTGGTGTTTTCGTAATAATTAGGAACAATAGGGTTTCTCGAACTTTACACTTGTTTACTTTGTCAGTCACAATGGCACCGAATATTCTACAGATTTCTAGAGAACCCTTATTCCGATATAAATAGGGCGATGGTTTTCGTTTGTGGAGTTATCGCGTTTTATACCGGAGCGAAAACATCTCGTGTTCAAGTGCGGTACCAGTGATTGTGAAGTGAGTAGTTGTGTGAATATCAGTGCCAGTGTGACGTGTTTGTGCGAACCAGTTGTGTCGTGTGTACTGTGATTTTGTGCAATAAAGTGCAAAGTGAACAATCGGCGTTTTAACTCATTATCCAAGAACCCATCTCGTAACAGAAACAAATAAATAAAACACTAAGCTACTTCTAATTTTGAAACCAATTTTAACTACGCCGAAATGATTAAATCTAATTATTATAATATATTAGTTACGTTTCTGAGTTAACTAGCATAACAACACGTTTATTTAATGACAAACTTAACGCCAATAGCTTAAATTCTACAAAAAAAATACAACTAAATGTAGGAAATCATAACAGACATAAACAAAAAAAAAAACTAATTATTAGCAAAACCCAGTACAATAAACCAATTTAATTTTGCAGCAAAATATCTGGACTTTAAATAAATAAGAACATGAAGTACAAAAACAGTAAAGTACAAAAAAATCAAATATGAAATAGATAAGTAACTACAGTACACGCAAATTAGTAATAAACATCTGCCTTTGAAAAGATACCTATAAAATTGACTAATATATGTTTCGTAAAGTGTTATCTCTGTATCACACCACCATTGGACAATTAAGCGACAAACGTTACACGAGACGTTTGAAAAATACCATAAAATATATTAGAATAGTCAGATTTGATCTACAAAACCGAGCAAAACCCTAACTAAACGATAGTATCTATTCAAAAGCCAATGTCTATTACTTATTCGCTGTTACGTACATAAATAATAAAAAAACATGCAGAAAAACATACAACAAATGATACAACGCCAACTTAAATATTATACGAACAAGAACAATATCCAATTAGCCCCGTAACATTCCTTTAAATTGAACAACAATACTGCTCTAAATAAGTGCATATACTTTCGAAATCAGATAAATTTCAATTCTGAATATTTAAAACTCACCAGTTTGTTTTTTTTGCAATTTGACTTGGAAATTAAATGTATAGAGGGCAACAAAGATAATTAAATTCTATGATCAATGTCACAGAATTGAACAGTATTTGGGCATCAAATTAATGAAACAGTCTTTTGGTCTTTAATACTTTAATTTCTCTTAAAAGTTATTTGAAAGTAATACCTATCTGTTGTTTAATTATAACTCGAAACGGATGCTTAAACAATTATTCAAAACTTGACATCTTTTTTAGTAGCTTTTTCTGGCTTGATCTGGCATGTTTTATAATGGTCACAAGTTGTTATGAGTTTAATGTTTATTCCAATCTTCTTTTATCATATCCGACACTTTTTCTCCGATCATTATCACAGGAGCATTGGTATTTCCTCGTACTATGCTAGGCATTATAGAAGCATCTGCAACTCTTAAATGTTTTATGCCATAAACCTTCAGTCTTGGATCCACCACAGCTTCTTTATCTTTACGAGGGCCCATTTTACATGTGCCAGATGGGTGGAAAATGGTTGTTGTGTATCTTGTAAACAGACAAGCAAAATATTCATTACTACCCCATTTGTACATTTTGCAAGCGCTTACAGGTTCTCTTACGAAACTTACTTCATTGGCTTTAAAGGCTTCGGTATTTTCCAATTTGACTACCATCTTTAAAGCTTCAATCAGTGTATCTAAATCTTTTTGGACAGTGAAAAATCTTGGATAAATTAAAGGCTGTCCCGTTATTGGGTGAGTTTTGTTTAGCGTTAAATAGCCTCGGCTTGCTGGATGCAATAAAACTGGCCTAACATTCATGCTATTATAATAGGCTAAAGGCAAAACATTTGTTTCTATATAAGTTGTACTATCTGAATAAAATTCTTTGAGATTGCGTCCGTCGAAATGGAATTGTATATCAGGTACCGTTTTGTCTTCATCTGCTAGTTTTGTTCTAACAAAAGCACTTATATGTAAAGGTCCTGTTGCAGCCAAGGGATCCCTTTTGCTTCTTGTTTTGAAGAATAATTTCAATTTGTTTAAAATTTGCTTCGCAGCAATTGCCGTTGATGTCTTGTTTGTTAATTTCATGAGCATTGCGTTTGTAGTTGCATGATCTTGTAAATTTCTTCCAACACTAAGATTTTTTATGACAGGAATTTTGAGTGCTTCTAAATCTTGCTTCGGTCCAATTCCCGACAACATGAGTAGTTTAGGTGAACCAAGACCTCCTGAACTTATGATGACTTCTTTTCTTGCATGCGCGTTGTACCATACTCCGTTTTTTCGGAATATTACTCCGTAAGCAGTTTTATTACTGGGTTCAATCAACACCTTTGTCACTTGAGCGTTTGGAACAACAAACAAGTTATTTCTATTATATCTGATTGGTTTTATGAATGCAACGTTTGTAGAAATTCTTCTACCAAATTGTGCAGTGTTTTGAGTTATCATAGTTCCTATCTGTTGTTCTCCGTTGAAGTCGACTAAAGGTAAACCCGTTTCTTGGAAGGCTTCAAGGAGCATTAACACGTTTCCGTCTGCATATTTGAATCTCTCAACATTCAATGGGCCGCCTGTACCATGATACTTTGTATTTTTTGCTTCAGCATCCTGATTGTTTTCAGATTTTTTGAAGTACGGTAGCACCTAAAAAAGAAATTTGCCCAATTAATCTACATAAACATCTATTATATTTATATAATGGTATCATTCATGGGTAAAGGGTGTGATAGGTTTATGTACATCTCTATAGCTCCATCCATCGTTTCCGAGATCAGCCCATTCATCATAGTCTCGTTTGTTACCTCTCATATATACCAGATAGTTAATGGCACTGGAGCCTCCCATGACTCTACCGCTGCAAAGAAAAAAATACATATCACAAATTAATAATCGTATAAAATATCGTATTGACGTACCTAGTTGTTAAATATATTAATATTCAAAGTAAAATAAAATTAAAATCAGGTAAAATAAATTTAAAGCAAGCTTAGAAATTCATACAAATATATTTAAGATGTTTTTAAAAAACAAAAAAAATTACGAAAATAAATAGCAAGCTTAGAAATGCATATAAACATTTTACAGATGTTTTGAAAAGCCTGCATTTCTAAAAAAAATCTGCTGTTTGGTTGCCCGTCACCTGGATATAAAATTACCAAATCAATAATTATAACAGCTATAAAAGTAAGCACTCTTTTTGGGTCATTAGCAAATTTAAGAAAATTATTTAATAAACAATAGCGTCAACGATAAGATGCGGTTCCATCGAAACAGTGTTCACCCATACTTGTTAACAAACATGTTTAGGTCCAAAAGTGCTGTCCGAATACGAGTTGTACATGTTGTTCGTCCATCACTACCAGCAGAACTGTGAACTTTTGTGAGCCTGCTTTTGTAAGACAAACCTGTTCTCATGGTTTTTCTCTGACAGAAAATAGCAATTATTTACTGCATGCAGTGTGCATTATAAAAATAAAGAGAGAAATTTATTTATTAAAACTAACCATGAAATACAATAATGTTAAATAGTATAAATATGTTTGAATTATAGTCAAACCGCTAAACTCAGACTTCGCCTGCGCGGGTACGGGGGCGCGGGGGTAGACGACAAAGAGGACTGAGACAGGTGCGGGCGCCGGGGACCCGCTGCCCGCGCCTGTCTCAGTCCCCTGTGTCGTCTCCCCCGGCGCCCCTGTACCGCGCAGGCGAAGTCTGAGTTTAGCGGTTTGACTATAGGTATATAAATTAATAATAATATATTATGTGTTATTGTACGAATTGACTCCATTGACTTCATTACTACAGTATTTAGAAACTAATTTTTTAGGGTTCCGTACCCAAAGAGAAAAACAGGACCCTATTACTAAGACTCCGATGTCCGTCTGTCCATCTGTCTGTCTGTCACCAGGCTGTATCTCATGAACCGTGATAGCTAGACAGCTTACATTTTCTCAGATGATGTATTTCTGTTGCCGCTGTAGCAACAAATGATATAAACAGAATAAAATAAATATTTAAGGAGGGCTCCCCTACAACAAACGTGATATTTAGGAGTTTTTGCTCGCTATTAATAATGGCAAGAGGAATGGGGCTAAGGGGGCTACAACACTGTACGGAACCCTTCGTGCGCGAGTCCGACTCGCACTTGGCCAATTATTTATTATTTGTTTCGCTGCTAGACGGTAACTTTACTTTTTCTAAGAATTTCGTCAATTCTGATGACCGATGTCGTCCAAAAAGTCTTCAATGAACACTACGTCGGTACATGTTATTCATTCAAGACTTTTTGCAAAGAACACCCACGCGTTTATGACCAAAGAGATAAATGGACTACAATGAAGACCGCAGAATCACGCAGGATACAAGTGTCTTCCAACCGGTATAATTTGGCAATTTATAGAAATAAGGGTAATTTGGGAATTTATAGAAATAAGGGAGGATTACATTTAGCTGTGAACATTCTAGGGCTGAAAAGCAGTGTTGCCCTTTCAGAATACTGTAGAAAACTCTAAAATTCTTCAACAAAGAAACTGTAAGTCTCCAGTTTTTCTTATTTTCATCTTATTGTCCCCCTGTGGAACCTGTGTTTGCCAAAGTTGCCTCGACGTATAGGTACTGTATATTACGGGTCACGAAGGGAATAAAATAAATAATAGAATTTAAAAAGGCTGTAGATTTGGAGGTCTGAACAATTACTTAGCTAACTTTACAGTTATAACTGTAAAGTTAGTTACGCTGCTGAAAAGATAATTTTGATGAGACTTATATGGGATGATTTATATTGGACCGGGTCGTGCCCGAAACGGACCGTGTACGTGGCGCGGACGAGGTGCGAACGGGTCACGTTCTTCATTTTGTGTAGTGTCCCGTCCGGCGAACAAAATGTATGGAACGCGCTCCGTCCGGGCCACGGACACGGTACGTCTCGGGCTCGGCCCGTTCTAATAAAAATCATTCCTAATTATTCAACCCGGACAAAATTGAAGCATAGTATTTTCAGAAAAGGTAAGCTTTGTAATCATAGCCAGCATTTTCTCTCAAAGGGAATACCAATTAAGTATTACTTTAAATGAAATAGTTACCTTATCTTACCGTTCGAAGAAACGATGATTGAACAAAGTTAATACATTTTATTAAATTTACCTTTTCATAATCAAACAAACGTTCTTCTGATTTTATTAAATTCTTTCTAAAACTGTTATACGAAGTAAGCAAATCATTGGAAAATGATTAACAAAAATCAAATTAGTATCTGTGAAAGAGGGATTAACCCTTCTATTTCTGAATTTGTGCAACATTTTTTTAGAAACAGCATTCTTCATACACATAGCTTTACCGGCTAGCCATATTGTAAATAAATCTTACACATGGTCTCTGACCACAAACTAAGCTAAGCTCATGATATGGCTTCCAGAGACTGACATTCTACATATATAGGTACATATTTTAATATACATACTTAAATAGATAATAACACCTAGACATAGAGCTAACACCTGTGTTCATCACATAAATGCTTGCCCTGGGTGGGAATCGAACTTACGCTTCTTTGATCCAGAAGTCAGGGTCACTAGCCACTGAGCCACTGAGGTAGGCCATCTAATGCGTATGGATTACATTATTGTTTCTTGAAACGCGTTAGAATAAACAAGTATTACATTAAAACAACCTTTTTATTTAAAAACAAGCTTTAACTGAACAATTACTTGCCAAGACAAATCAAACGAGCCGAAACTAGTTGCGTCGTTTCATTGCTAAGTTCCTTTGGCCAACTTCCAGCTCCATCATCAGATCAGCACCATGACATCATAATATTGCATTGTCACGCGATTTACACATGTATGCAAAATTCGGTAACCGCTTGCGAGATTTGATTACAGACCGACAGACAGACAACGGGACAGGTGAAACTAAATAAAAGCTTGTAAAATACCTGAACCAAGCACAAGTCTGCCCCCGCTGCGCGCGGCAGGTGAGCTCCTCGGGCTGTGTCCTATAATTCCAGTCAATGCTAGACCCGCCCAGTACTGGCGCCAGACCTGGAACGCTGGTCACGTCGGGTTCTTCAGGGCCCGCCTCTAGGAGTAGCACCTGGAAAATATGCGTAAGGTTGATTAGAATTCCATTAAACGTACAGGCGGCTAGCCTTGATGTCAGAGTTTGTAAGCTGCCTGAAGGCTTATGATACGGCTAAATGGTAAAAAAAATCGAGTAGTTTGTACATTTATTTATATGATCTTAAAGTTATAAGCCTTTAAAAAGTCATGTTTTTACGCAAAAACTTGGCTGAAAAATTTACACAAACAAAACTTTTCTGAAAAAAATTAGACGTACGAGCGTACAATATTTGTTACACAAGCGATTGACACCAAAAACATAACATTTTGTAACAATTTAAGGGGTGAAAGGAGTTTTCTCCCGGAACGTAAATTTTATCAAATATGTACTAAAAATTCTCTGGATGTTCTACAGAAAACTTGAAAACAGTGGTCGATTCATGATGTATACTACTCTGACTACTCTGAATTGTATAATACTATGTATTTGTCACTCGCAGTTGACCTACCAAAGACTGATTGTGTAGAATTTTCACTTAAATAATGCGAATGGAACGTGGTAATTTTTGCTATTCCACTATTCAAGGCGCTACGATTTTCATAAATTTTCTGGAACTTCAAAATCACTAATACTGCAAATTGACGTTAAATCACTATCTGCACTACATAGTATGAAACAAAGTCGCTTCCCGCTCTGTCTGTCCCTATGTATGCTTATATATTTAAAACTACGCAACGAATTTTGATGTGTTTTTTTTTGATAGATAGAATGATTCAAGCGGAAGGTTTATATGCACAATACACCAGTGCAAAGCCGGGGCGGGTAGCTAGTGAGAATTAAAATAGACGTGAGAGTATTTCAACAACCACAAATAACCAGTAGGCAAATTGCGCGGCAACTTTCATTAAAAAAAACCACAACGAATTAAAAAAATCCTTATTGAAAATTTTCTACAATAAAATAAACGAGTTGAAGTTTCAGGTCTCCATCTAGGTATTCTGAACCAGTTTCCAGCTCCCACTACCCCCTTATGAATAAAAAGCAAACTCATCTCAGTACCGCTACAAAGTTTGATTGGGTCTAAACTATCAAAATTAAATTAATTGCCGCGTCCAAGGCACGCCGGTGTTGATAAATGGAACTTTGTATTTTCATTTTAAAAGTTAGTACACACCTGGACTTTGGAATGGACTCATGGATAAAGCTACCGAGGAGAAAACATATATTTTGTAGTGCTGATAAATACTCGTATGTTTAGGTAATATTTTTGCCATATGCATTGGCTTTGTAAAAGCCGTAGGAATATCTAAGTGGTACTCTTCTTACAAGCCTGAGACACGATTTATTTTAAAACTGGTATTTTACTAATAACATTTTCAAAAATTTGTAAATTCGTACATAAGTTCCAATGAGGTAATTGGTTTTGGACTGGGATTTCAACACAATTTAAGACGGGTCTTACTTTCTAGCTAGGTAGCTATGAAATTTAGAACTATCAATGAGTCTTCTCAAAATTGACCTAAAAGTTTGAAAAAAAAAAGGTAGGATTTACATAAATATTTAGAAGTAATAAAAGTAGTATCCCATTTCTCGCTTAGGTATGACCCCTATCTCTACCACTCTACCTGCTATTTTACCGTCCTATGATGAACGAACTAAATGAACAATTTATTTTAAACTAGATTTTGTTTTGTGGTTTTGTTTGAAAACTGTATCTCATGAGCATCATTATTATAAGCAGTCCCTTGTTGGAAGTAAGCTTATTTTATGGATTTCCAATAACATGAGTTGGAAACGGGCTGTATCCAGCGTATTCCTGCAATCTTGATTACGACTTCAGTTTACATAGTTGGCGGGCGTCTTGCCGGCTATATGTAGTCTAACAGAAGTATTTTTAATACGTCTATAGCTTTGGAATATACAGGGACGATATTCCTCGAAATTCATAATGCTATACTTAATGATAAATCACTAATCACTAACATAGTGTAAACAACGTGTATAACAAAGTCACTTTCCTTCGGACAGACAGTTGTCCCTATGTATGCTTATATTTTTAAAGCTACGCAACGGATTTTGATGCGTTTTTTTAACAGATAGAGTGATTAAAGAGCAAGGTTTTAAAGTATTATAAATCTTTGCAAAGCCGGGGCCGGTCGCTAGTCACTTATAATCAAGAACTTTTACTGTGAGGAACCCCAAAATCTTGAAAACAGTCAACGGTTTTTTACCGTCCAAAGACGACGAACTTGTTATACCTATGGAACAGCCAATTTTCGAATCATTTTTTTACGAAAAATGATTTGCTAAAGATTTCCAGTCGGTGGATGCAAGTCATTTTCAGCAAATTTTACTGCAAAAATAAGGCAGGCCTTTCATATATAGCAGTAGACGTCGTGATTATGTTATAATTCTCGTAGGTATCGTCTGATAGAAAAGTTGGCCAAAGCTACCAACATCAAGTTAGTACCTATTAATACGTGCCTAGCTTCATAAGTTATATTCCTTCACTGCTTTAAAACTTAATAACGGCAGTTAAGTTGTCTCCTCACAGAGTAAGTTTAGGCGCTTCGATAATATCGGCAAAACACGATGTGGCGGATTTTCAATCTCGACGTAATTTTAGTTGAAATTTTGAAGCTCAAGCTTTTGACGCAGCAATTAATGGGATCTCATATCGTCCTAAAATCTAAAATTAGTCCGATCAGTAGTACTACTACTTTTTAATTTTTGTTTGTAATAACTTAAAACAACAAGCCTTGGAAAGATGAGGCGTGGATTTAAACCCGGTTCTGTATCATTAAGTTATTTTTCATTTATGTTCGGATTTGCATATCACTGGCGTTTCTTGCATACGTCTGTAGAAGAAATTCTACAGCGTAAGTGGCCCCATCGCCTTTCTAAATAATCTACTGCTGAACATGGGCCTACACTTAATGTAGACCCATGTTCAGCAGTAGATTATTTAGACTACTAAAGAAAGGCAGTACAGTACTTAACTGAAAAGAATCATCCTATCAAGCACCCGCGACTGGTAGGCTTTCATCATTTAGGTATATAAAAGCTGAAAGTTTTTGTACAGATGACCCCGACACATGTAAGAACTATCCCTAAATATGAAACTTGGATCGTCGTTGTGGCTTTGGCAGATAACAACAGTTAGCTGATGGGCATAGTGCTCCAACAGCATCACTAAGATTCTAGTAGACACTCAGATGATACACCGATGGACAATAATACGGACCTCCAATATCTCTGCAGACATTATAAAACTCAAAGTACTTACAAGGCTTGCTCCAACTACTGGCTTATCAAAGCTGGTTCACTATCACAGACTGGCACTCCAGCCCGTCGCCCAAACCATCCATCTGTCTACCCTCATTCCATATACTTTTCACCGTCGCAATACCAAGTGTGCAAGACAAGTGTGTTGCGACTATGTGTAGGTACCCTTTTTAATAAGCGCAGCTAACACAAGAAAGAAGTTGTATCAAATTGTCTCAAATCAAGTTCGAGTATAAAACCCAGTTTTTACTTTGGCATATTTTATTAGAAATTAAATAATTATGAAACCATCTTACCAAATATTATCAAAATCAGCTGATAAATCGTGGTTTTAAACTATAACGATAGTTTACATAAAATAAATCATAGTTTAAAGGGACCACCACTACCATAGGGTTGGATCCATGCTAAGTATCTGCCACGTGATAACTAATATTAATACGAAGCATATATCAATGCCGTGGTGGTCTAGTGGTACGGACACCCGCCTTACAATCGTGAGGTCGTGGGTCCCGTACCAATGAGTTCTTTAGAATTTATGTACGGAATCGCACATCACTGGCTTTTCGGTGAAGGAAAACATCGTGAGGCAACCTGCATACGTCCGTAGAAGAAATACGATGGCGTATGTGAATCCACCAACCCGCACTGGGCTAGCGTGGTGGATATGGCCCAATCACCCTTCGTGGGTAGGCCTACGTCCTGCAGTGGACTATTAAAAAAGGCTGTTACAGTACAGTATATATAAATCAAATCGATTAAGAATCGAGATATTATTTAAAGCTAATGAAAATTGATAGATTGATTAATTAAGTGTTGATTATTACTTTATACTATGGGACTAATCGCGCACTAACATTCACATCAACTGTATGCAACTCGGTCGAACGTCGGGACGAAGATGAATTTATTTATCTCGTAATTTTAGGCGCAATTAGTCCCGTAGTATATAGTAATAATGTGATTAAATCGTGGAAGTATTGATTGTTAGAAACTAATTTTTTGTCATACGTAAACAATTAAAATATAAGTTACCACAGCTGTAATTAATCTTAAAAGAATAATGTTTTCCAATGTCTGAGCACTTTCGTGAATATCTAGGTCATCCCTGAAACTAAAATAAACCATTCATAACGGAGGAACTAATCACAAAACTTAATCCTTTGACGTTATATTTGTTAAATTATCTTCTTTGAGGAACAACTGTTTTTGTTTAACTTTAATCTCGAGTAATAATTCAAATAAAACTTTTACAATTACGACATCTAAACAAGTCTGGAAACCAATCTATTTTCCTCATTAATTTAAACAGAAAACGGACTTCAAATAACAAAATAATTGACTGAGAAGTCGCGGGTCATAACACTTCTCTTAATATTTAATTTGTCATCTTTGCGTACACAACTAAATATGCATATTTAGAACACACGTCGTGGCGGCTATTTTGAGCTTGTTTCCTAGCTCAGATAGATAGATAGATAATTTTTTATTGTCACACCAAAACTTAAATAAACTAGGAAAACTTAAACTAGAAACTTCAAACAAGTGTTACAATCGGTGGCCTTATCGCTAAAAAGCAATTTCTTCCAGGCAACCGTTACATGTGAAGGATTAACGAAAAGGTATAGGCGACGCGGTGTGCATGAAAGTGATAAAACTACTTACTTAAACAACATACATTTTAATAAATTCTAATAATAACCTACTTTACATAACATAAAATAAACTAAAATGTACGTATTATAAATCAATCATATCGGAAATTATAAATAACTATATTTAAACAGCTTATAATGATGACAAAAATAAGTGAAAATAAATAATTATGGAGAATAATTTAGAGAGACGGCAACTGCGACATATAATGATTATAATACATTTTCTTTAAAAACCGCCAGAGATGGACACGTCTAATAGACACAGGCAATGCATTCCAAAGCTGAACAGCCTGGGTAGCGAACGATTTACCATAAAAAATTTCACAACGTGCTGAAGGAGTCATAAGAGAGAGGTTATATGTGGATCTAAGAGGGACAGAGTGGGATGTATACCAATAGGAGAAGAGTTCTTTTAAGTATCGCGGGGTGGAAGGGTTGAACAAAATATTATAAAGGAGAGAGGATATTATGAGGAGGAGGATATGTGTTGTCATCATGGCCAAAATCGTTCTATCGACAAAATCATTCCGAAACGATAACGACGCCATCGTATCGGAATGATTCTGGTCGTAGGAATAGCTCAATACCTCTAGAAATATTTATTACCAAAATATTTAGATAGTGTACTATTTTATGGACATAGTAAGTCAACGTGCTATGGATAGGTATATTATGCTATACTCGGAGTCTCTTTGCGAGATCGATTCAAAAGGTAAGGAGCTCAGTAGACAAATCTAAAATAACGATATGGCAGTGAACAAGGCACGTTAGCACACAATACTCATGACCGGTGAGGTCAAAAAGTTCTCAAGTAGAGCATTATACATAATTATATATGGGCAAGCGTAGCGTACGACGTCTACCTATAATAATAATATAACTCCCTTAACACCTTAGGATCGATGGATTCAAACTTCTTCCTACCGGCCTTAATAGCAATTTATAGAGGAGCTTCAGTTCACACTCGACGTCTTACAGCTGAAATGATGATGATGGTTAATGAACGCTTTATTACGCGTTGCCCACAATGCTTAGCGAGATCAAGAGATATAATTATATTATTTGAAAAGTCCTATTAGGTTAACAAAGTTAGTTTGCATAGGGTATCATGGAAAGGGGATATTTTGGACCATTATTATGATCAACTATTACTATGAGGTCAATCCGGGATCCAGAAAAAAAAATCGTCTGTTCCGTACATTATGTCGATTCTCAGTTGTGATTTCATTCAGCTGATTTTTTCTTGAATTCTTGCTCATAATAATGGCCTGAATCAGCCCTTTTCGGCTTAGTAATATACCTTGTGCCAATACCCAGTATTATGGAATTTAATATAAAAACTCAACATCCACATTTTAGCCGTAATCTCTATTTTATCTGGGCGTTGTACAATAAAACTGAAACAATACAAATCCCAGAGCGAGAGCGGAAAACTTTTACAATAGAGCTCCCATAGTAACTTTTACTTAGCCAATAGTGTAGCGAGCAAAACACTTCTCTTTATAACACGCTTACTCTTTGCCGTGGATTCACTTTACAGCATCGACTTGGCATTTTTATTTTGTAGTATTTAATTTGCCCGTTTTCAAAATTAAGTTATTTTCCCAGTTCAAAACAGAAAGAAGTACTATGTAAATCTGTATACACTCGTATTTTTTGTGTATGTTCATCGAAAGATTCGCCAATGGAGAAGCGATTTAAAAAAAATACTTATTAATAATTAATTTAAATATTTTGTAATTTTGCCTGCCTCGTCACATGCTTTACCGTAGCTGTAAGTGTGGCAAGCATCTAACTTTGAATAAATTCCAAAAACAATTTGATTAAGTAGCTTCAGTAGGATTTCATATTTTGCATGTGCATAGCATATCCTCGAATGTTTTAAATGCTTCCATGTTAAAATTATCCCTAGTCTTTAAAAATTATTTAATTATTAAAATCGCGACGTTTTAACACACAAACCGACAAAGCATTTTACCCTTTTGATTGTGAAACGGAACTCCCAGAAACTAGGAAGTTTTGAAATAAAGCTACAAATTAAGTGAATTATGAAATCGAGGAAACTTCTGGATTCGTATCGGGTTTGCAGCTGATTGGGCTATCACAATCAGAACGATCCAGTTCTGAATCTTTAATTGGATCCCGTTTTTATCAACTTTTTATTTGAATTGAGGAGACGGTCGTTAGGTTTTTGAAAGTTTGTTTTTGAATTTTAAGCTGTTCTCAGGTACAATTGACTGGGAACGGTATTTAGAACCTTATTTTATGGACAATTCATATATTTTATAGAATGTGATATAGGTACTGTTTTATGTTGTTGAGTAGCATTGTTCCCGAAAACAAAAGGTTTAATTAAATAGTTCGTATGGGCCGGGTGGCTAGTCCTGGTGTCAGAGTTTTTAAGCCGCCTATAGACCTCTATGGTTGAACAGTTAAAACAACCGGGACCGTCGGTATAAGTGGAAACGAATTTTCACAGGTTAAACTAGTACTTGCGAAATGCTGTCAAAAATTTAAATTGACTGCAGATCGAAATTCAGATCAGTTTAAAATAGTTTTATCTACACGAAATGCGTTTTAGTAAAGCCAATCCGAACCTTAGTCCAGGTTTTGCGTAGTTTACTTAAACTATTGCGTTCGCGTGTTGCTCCACACAGTGTGGTTAGTTCTTCCTCGTTTGCGCCGGGGTACATTTCATATCGTCAATATGAAATGTAAGATATGTATTATATTAATTGTGACATATCTAACAATAAAGATGTTTGAACCTAAGACATTATCATGGAGTATGTGGTCAAACGCAAACCCATATTAAATTAAATTATTAAAAAAAATGCCAAGTCGATGCATAATATGTATCGTCTCACTTATGTGATAATCTTAAATACTACAAAACATAATAACATATAATCGTACATATACCAGTATAATGTTTGTGACTACGTAACATTTTAAACAATTGCATCATAAAAAAAAATTAAACAAATAATTATGTAAAATATAATTATCTGTTGCAGATACTTACTCACATAAATTTACTGAACCAAAAACCTTTCACAGAATAATTCCGCAATCATAACTTACACAAGTTTAGCAAAGTCATTAAATTCTACTCAATCCTATTACTGAATCATTCAAAGCGTTCGCCAAATATCTAACCATTAGTCAATATTTGCGAATGTCTAATGTAGACCACAAAATAGTTGTATTGTACAGTAAATTCGCAACGGTTGAGAATTATAATGCTAGTAACAATGTAACAAAGTCAATACATTTTTCTAACAAAAGGCATGTTATTTTACGCAAAACCTGGTTAACCTTATGAAATCTAGATTTACTTCAAACACCTAACAATGGAACTTGATTTATAGGGAATCTAATTACTATTTCGTAAGGTCGTCTTTGAATAGTAAATTGCTGTAATATTCTTAGTGTAGATGTTGCTTTACAAGATTAATAGTAGATAAAGGCTTCTAGCCGTTGGGTACAAAATTGTGTATTGTTTATTTTACTTCTGTAGTATGTGCTGCGGCATTAGGCTTGCAGCACAATGTAATAGTTAATTAATATTAATATTTAATCATGATTGCTCTATTGTTATTTTAAAATTGGTTTCATTAATATTTACTGCTACAATCATGCCGTGTACGCATATTAAGGGATATTTTCCAGTTCTGTACTTTTGTTGTATAAAATTTATCTCTTAATTGAATGTATCCTGTTTTGTGTACGTACATTTTTATTAAAATAAATAAATAAAAAAAAATCTTGAGTAAGGGGGTATTGTCCATTGGCATATTATTATGGGTAGGTATTGTGCTGTTTTCACTTTAAAGGAATATGTATGTACTGTGTTTAGTCAACATTTTACAATGACACGGGTGTGTATTCTATGGGGGAATAGTGTAAAGGCGCAAGAAGTATTCCTAATACAAAAAAAGGTACCTATTCGTATTCTCGCAAATATTAAAACTCCCGACATTACCAAACCAAATTTTCATAAACTATACTTTATAAAACTTGATGTCCCTCGTATCTTTTTATATTAAAAAAAAAAAAGGGGAGGCCTATTTCCAGCAAAGGTTGACGTTTTATGGCTGATGGACAGATGGATTATTGGATATATAATTATTTCCATGGCACCGAAGGTGGAATTGCAAAGTAAACAGCTGTTTCATAAATTATATTTTGCGTACGAGTAGAGTCAATGTTATCATTTGTAAATCTGCAAATTTAGAAAAAAAACATATCTAATAACACTTAGTTAATAATATGAGGTCCGCATATGACCACTAGTGCTCATATGCGGATATAATGCTAATAATTGCAAAATAATACTGATATTATATACTTAGGTACTTATTTCAATTAATTAACATTCGGAACTGGTATTGCAATTTGGTGGTACTTGTCGATAACAGGTTTCACACTTGTATCGCACGCGACTTATTTGACAACGAGGTCACCTTTTTGCGCGTAATAGTTATTTGTTTTTAAATTTTTAATAACATTTTTCGTACGTCGTTATTTCAGCTATAAGACGTCCGCTATAATTATTGGACATAGGTCTCCCCTATGAATTTCCAATAAGCCCGGTTGGAAACGGCCTGCATGCAGCGCGTTCCTACGATCTTAATTATATCGTCGATCCACCTAGTCGGTGGACGTCCTACGCTGCGCTTGCCGATGCCGGTCTCTATTCGAGAACTTTACTGTCTCATCGGCCATCGGTACTCCGAATTATATGCCCTGACCACTGCCATTTCAACTTACTAATCCGCTGAGCTATGTCAGTAACTTTGGTTCGTCTGCGAATCTCCTCATTCCTGATTTGATCTCGCAGCGAGACTCCGAGCATAGCCCTCTCCATAGCACGCGGGATAACTTTAAAACTATTCATAAGGCCCATAGTAAAAGACCACGCTTTAGTTTCATATGTCATCACTGGTAACACACAACTAGGCTTTTACTATGGATCTCCAACAAGACCGGTTGGAAGCGGCTTGCATCCACCGCGATTCTACGGTCTCAATGAGATAATCCGTTCACCTTGTGAGTGAGCAATTTACGCTGCGCTCTTCAGTGCGTAGTTTCCGTTCGAGAACTTTTCGACCCCATCTGTCATTTCAATTTGCCAATTTACTGGACTATGTCGGTAACATTGGATTTTTTCCGGATTTTCTCACTTCTGATTCGATCTCACAGAGAGACTCCGAGCATAGTCCTCTCCAAAGCTTATTAATAAGACCCGTAGTAAGAGACGAGTATGAAATAAAAAAACCACTTATTTACAGTGTTATTTCCTGAAGAATTTTTGATCAAAATTTCAACAACAATGTTAAAATTACTCCAACCCTATCAGAACGTCTATGACGGCTTTTAACACAATCTCAAAAAAAAAAAACAATTGTTATTTCTTAAAAAATGTAAAGAATATGCAAAAACAGCTTGTAGCAGGAAGACAGCTTTTATCTGGCATTAAAGAGGCCGCTTCCTTCTTTACATTCTGTCTGTAGTGGTCTCTTTTGTAATGACGCTTTTGGAAGTACTAAAATTAGTTACAACGGAAAATTTATCGAGAAAAATATAATATTATATAAAACATAAAATGTTATAAAAGAACATTACTATATTTTGTCTCAGACAATTTTTCAAGTAAAATAATGGCAGAGATATTTAATATTATTTAGCTTTTGGTGGGAGCTTTGCCCACGTAATATTGGCATACAATAGGCGTCGTCATAATTATGATATTAATATAGGCATAATAGTCTGGTAGTTGGATTAATAATATTGATAAGGTCCATCAAGATGTAGATGACGTAACAAGCACTTGACCATCTTTTAAAGTAGGACTATGAACATAAGTGCTGTGACAATCACATAGTTATTTATATATTGTGTCATTCTTTTACAATTAAGCAAAGACCTTGTACTTACAAGGTCTTTGTAATTAAGATGGACGATGACAATATTATTATATTTTAAATTACCTTCATAAGAAATCACTTAATTGTAAAAGAAGGATGCTAGTAGCCCATCATATACCTGACTTGACTGACTGAATGACCTGACCAAATACCTGGCACACGCATTGTGTTTTGATGTCAATGTTATTTACATGTTTACATCATACTAATTTATGATGCTTCTGCTTATGTGCAAGTTCGTTTAAAATTATCACAAAATAAGAATAAAATGAAAGGATCAAGATAAAAGAAACAAGTACGTATGGGTTATGAAGGTACCTATATTTAGAAGAAACATTAGTAGTACCAGCATTTTTTTGAATAAGTTGCTATATACGCTAAAAATAAAATTATTTGGATATATTTTCATAACTATTATGAACTTCAGAGTGACCTAGACTATAACGTATATGTAAAAATAAGAAATTAACTTACTGATTATTCAACTATAATGATGCAAAAAACATACCGAACCGTCGCGTCGCTCCGATTCTTCGTTATTTAGTAACCTACAAACCGACAAACACTTTCGGACTTCACTTTCACCACATAGTATAAAACAAAGTCGCTTCCCGCTGTCTGTCCCTATGTATGCCTATATCTTTAAAACTACTCAACGGATTTTATTGCGGCTTTTTTTAATAGGTACAGTGATTCAAGAGAAAGGTTTATATTATGTATATTACACCTGTGCGAAGCTGGGGCGGATCGCTAGTATAATATTAGTCAAGTTTACTTATATTTAAGGTATATGCAGAATCAAACTTCTTGTTCGCAGTAAACACGAGGCGTGTGGTTGCGTAGGAACAATATATTCATAATTTGTTAGCGGTGCAAGAGAGGGGATATACGCAGCTTGTAGCTAACTTCACAGGAGCCAAGAAGTTTAATTTGGCGTATAGCGTTTTTTTATTAAATTCCTTTCGAATATTTGAACTACTTACTTATTGTACCGTCTCACATTAGAGTAATAATTTATGAAACATTCACTTACAAGCCAAAGTTACATAACGCATCTTGAAGTATTTAATAAGATCCAACCACGCGTTTTGAAAAGAGGTTACTTTCGAATTACATAACATACCGTACTGGATTTTGAATATGGAAAGGCCGTTTATGTTTTGAGCACAATATTTGGTATTTTAACAGATAAACAATTTAACATAATTATTTTTCGCCCAAAAATAGCATGACCGACTTCAACCGAGTACTGAATTCGCGAATATTTCACACGGATCGATGTAGCATTTTTCACATTATTGTTGATTTATCAAAAATGCCTCAGCCGATTCAACCGAGTACTGAATTCGCGAATATTTCACACGGATCGATGTAGCATTTTTCACATTATTGTTAATTTATCAAAAATGCCTCAGCCGATTTAGCCGATAAACGGGACCAATTTCAAAATATACTCTTTCCAATAAAAAAATAATTTTCAAAATCGGACAACCTAAGTACTATGTAAAAAGTTATGCGTGGTTAAACATAAAAAAAAAAAAAACAAAAAGAAATATAGGTACGCTTCGAATTGAGCACCTCCTCCGTTTCGTCGGTCCAAAACAAATAAATGTTGTAGGATCCAACGATGTTTTTTAGTCTTAATTAATCACTTCTAAAGATGTTCTTTGTAAAGAAACTACTTTTTTTTTCAAAATACGATAAGTACAGGATTTTAAATGTGGCAAGGCCGTTAAGGCTATATCAAAAATTTACATTTTATCAAGTAATAAAACTGTGAACTCTAATATGATTATAATCTTTGTAAATTAATCACTATCACTACATAGTATAAAACAAAGTCGCTTCCCGCTGTCAGTCCCCATGTATGCTTTTATCTTTAAAACTACACAACGGATTTTAATGCAGTTTTTTTTAATAGATAGGGTTATTCAAGAGAAAAGTTTAATGTATAATAACACTTGTGCGAAGCCGAGGTGGGTTGCTTTTTACATATATATACATTTCGTGTCACGTTGTTTGTCCGCGATGACCTCCTGAACTACTGAACCGATTGTAACCAAATTTTGTACACTGTATGCAATTTGATCCAACTTGAGAGTTAGGATAGTTAAAAGTACAATGTGGGCGTGTTCAAATCCCGAGTTAATAGGTATCTTCTAGGTAAGCGTGCTACAACCTAGACCGCTTATCTGCTTAACATCAGGCAGTATGTGGTCAAACGCATACCTATTCAGAATTTAAAAAAAAAACTCAATTCATAATCGCAATTTTTTAATTGTGAAACTTTAATATTATTATGCCAAAACAACGTTTGGTTGGTAAGCTGGTAATAATATAATTAAAACCTATTATATGTAATAGGTTTTTGCTTGTTTAATAAAAGTAAGTAAGTAAGTTCGTAAAGGCCGAGTGGCTAGCCCTGATGTCAGAGTTTTTAGGCCGCCTGCAGGCCTCTGAGTGGCTAAACGGTTAAAACAACCGGGGCCTACAATTTAAAGTGTCATCCGAGCCACGGTAGCGCTCAGTTGGAAAATGCCACCCGCGGTCACCCATCCAAGTACTGACCGTGCGGAACATTGCTTAATTTCGCTTGTTTAATTATAAGAAGCCTTATGAAGCCATCTTATTGTATTAATTGATAAGTTACAAAAATATTTTCAAAAAGTTGACTTTGGTGTTTTATAATACACAAAGTATTTAAAATACGTATTTATTCAAGTGATATCAAATGACAAGGTTGTTATAGTAGGTCTTAAATAAAAAAATCGGCCAAGTGCGAGTCAGACTCGCACACGGAGGGTTCCGTACCGTATGGGAGCCTCATTACTCTTGCCGTTATTAATAGCGAGCAAATAACTCTTAAAAATCACGTTTGTTGTATGGGAGCCCCCTTTAAATGTTTATTTTATTCTGTTTTTAGTATTTGTTGTTATAGCGGCAATAGAAATACATCATCTGTGAAAATTTCAGCTGCCTAGCTATAATGGTTCATGAGATACAGCCCGGTGACAAACAGACAGACGGACAGACGGACAGACGGCCAGACGGCCAGACGGCCAGACGGACAGACGGCCAGACGGCCAGACGGACAGATGGACGTAGAAGTCTTAGAAATAGGGTCCCGTTTTTACACTTTGGGTACGGAACCCTAAAAACTGGTGCAACAAGCGTTGCATCATAAAAGTACATTTTGCCACAAATTATTACTTAACGGGTTTTCAACCGGTTGCAGCTTCCTTTTACACACATTTACAAGTTTGAGTACAAAGACATGGAATTTCCAAAATCCGTACGTAGAATTTAGCAAGCGTAATGTTTGTATGTTGTAATACAGAAAAGGTGGATTTGATTTATTTTAATTTAACAAAAGAGATCGAAAAAACCGGTTGATTTTTCAATAACGACCAGCCGATTTAAATGGGACCACTACCTGACCGCAACCTAAGTATAACCTTTCAAATTAAAAAAAGAATTGTTTAAATCGGTTCACAATTGACGGTTCATAATCGACTACATAGAGCCTTCTCCTTTTTGGAAGTCAGTTAATTACGGTTTTTGTTGTATTCTAATTAGTTTGTGATGAGTTTTTCACTTCCCACAATGTGAAATTAAGCGATCAAGAGGTATTTGGCGTATACTAAAATCCCATTAAATAATAATATGTACTTTGAACCGACTTCCAAAAAGGACGAGGTTCTATGTTCGTCTGTGTGTATTTTTTTTTTGTGTATTTTCATCGATAATTCTGCCAATTGTGAACCGAATCAAAAAAATATTTTTTAGTTCGAAAGGGTATAACTCCTAGGTAGCCCCATTTAAATTTTACAGAAATCGGCTGAGTTTTTGAAAATCAACAATAATGTAAACAACTCGAGCGAAATGTACAAATTTTGGACGCAATGAAAGGCGTTTTTGCCTTTTTTGCGAAAAATAATCATTGGTTTACATTGTTATCATACCAATGACATAACTGTTATGGTCGTCAAATGATAATACATAGCAAAGATAACATAATTATAACATCGAAAAAATACAGACGTGCCTATTGAGAACTTTCTTTCTTTTAGAAATAACTTCTTTATTCTTACTTTCTTATCCATATCCTCACTAATATTATAAATCCCCTAAGTGTGTTTGTTGCTTTATTGGTTTGTTCCTCTTCACGCAGCAAGGAAAGTGCTATGGGCTAGTTTTTATCCCAGAAAAATAAAATGATCCCATGGGATAGCACAAAAATTAAAATACTACGCAAGCAAAACCGCGGGCAAAAGCTAGTTCAAGCTAGTTTTTCCATCGACCAGCAACAAAGCAACAAATAGACTAGATTTTCGGCATGTATATAGGTAACACGGGTAATTTATTATTGCTGTTCTTACAACTTACAACTGCAGGTAGTAACAGCAGTAATTCATTTACCTTTCTTACTACTGGTAGTAAGATTGGTAGTAACACTGGTAATAAACCGTTCAAAGGTCAAAAAGTGACATAGTCTACTTTTTGTACCGGATAAAACAAAATGTTCCTGAAAGATAAAATGACGAGGGAGAAGTCGCCCACAATAGCTAGCGCTAAATAAATAAAACCCAAACCACTCCTCACTCCTACGCAAGTGGATAGCTAAATTGAAATAAACGTCCGATTCCAATAACCTTTAAATTTCCAAATGTTCCAAATTCGTCACTAAACAGACTAGTGGATCAGAAAAGGATCAAGAAAGGGACTTTCGGGTCACAGCACCCAATAGCTAGAATATAGGTGCCTATTATTGCGACATGGTTACGCTCTAATTCTTGTTTCTACGCCTTTAGCGACAAAAAGGGTTGTGTCGCAATAAATCTCATTGATCTGATTGTCCGACTGAAGGTCAGTGCCAATGCCTATTTTCGAATAATTAAATGTCGATTAATTTGCTTTTTCGATGTTAGTGATTCAGAAAATGAATATGGGGTGTTGCCTTCGAGCAAATATCTACTATAGAGCCACCAGTCCGTGAAAGTAGTAAAAAAATTACCGAGCGCCGTCATACATACCGACTTAGATACTTATTTACATTAAATAATTCACAATGACCCGTTTTCTCGAATCTCGACGTTATGTCACGTAATTAGTGCTTGTAATCGAGCACTTTGGCATCGCGTGATCTTGATTAATGAGCTCTAATTATTAAGTGGCATATCGCCGAGATTCGAGAAAATGGGTCATTGTGAATTATTTAATGTAAATATCTAAGTCGGTGTGTATGACGGCGCTCGGTATTTTTTTTACTACTTTCACTTAGGGACTGGTGGCTCTATAGTAGATATTTGCTCCAGGGAAAACGTCTTATTTTAATTTATTAATTCAATTAGTACCGCATACACGAATTAAACTAATGACAGTGATAATAATTATAAATGAATTATTATAAAACGATGAGCGCCGGCTGCACGCATGAAAAAGTGTCACGTTCCGCCTGAGCCGAGCGTGAAATCGAAAGCGCGGACAAGCGATAGAGAGGCACAATCGGCCTAAACGTTCGGCTTGTTTCAATTGTTGATTCTACAATGTTTTGTTGTCCGTAAACAACTTTACAGATAAACAATTTATTTTTTAAAATTGCAACGGATTTTTTTATATCTATCGTTTAAAGAAACATCCTATAGATTATGAATTTGATTCTGCGTGTGTATTGGTGATTAAAATTGAATTTAGTTGTTTCGAGTGGCATAAATGAGTTTGTTAACTATTAATGGTTCAATTACGGCTACACATTAAAAAAATAAGATATTTTTATACATTAAACATGCTTATTAGGGTTCCGTACCCAAAGGGTAAAAACGGGACCCTATTACTGAGACTCCGATGTCCGTCTGTCCGTCTGTCACCAGGCTGTATCTCATGAACCGTGATAGCTAGAAAGCTGAAATTTTCACAGATGATGTATTTCTGTTGCCGCTATAACAACAAATATTAAAAACAGAATAAAATTAATATTTAAGGGGGGCTCCCATACAACAAACGTGATTTTTAGGAGTTTTTTTTTTTTGCTCGCTATTAATAATAGCAAGAGTAATGGGGCTAAGGGGGCTTCAACACGGTACGTAACCCTTCGTGCGCGAGTCCGACTCGCACTTGACCGATTACTTTTTGTAACGTGTTTGACAAAAAAATATCTATATTAGATATATAAATATTTTTCAATAAGAATCAAACAGTTTTTTTTTCTTAATTTATAAATAAATACTATTATTACTTTAGCGAAGGACTTCGCTTTGTTATCCCAAAAAAAAAAAAGATTTCCTTTCCAAAATCAAGTCCGAACAAAAGGAAATGCCATGCCAATACATCCAGAGGCAGAATCGTAACCATCCATTTTTGTAATCCCATAGGGAGGAAACCCTTTCTTCTGTTGCCAATAAAACTATCAATCTAAAAGGGGCTGACAGCTTCCCTCTAAAATGTAGGTAAGATGGCGGAATGCCTACGCTCTAAGAGGGTTTTGAGTGGGCCTTTATTGCGTGTTTACATCGTGAACGATGTTTAGTATAGAAAGATCTTTTAAATTGATTTACACGATTTAATTTAATCTATCATCAAAGTCTTTTAGCTGTTTCCTTTTTCTCATCCATCTATCATTTTTACGACGTCTGCTGTCCGCTGCTGGACATATGTCTCCCCTATGGATCTAAAATAAGACCGTTTGTAAGTGGCATGCATCCAGCGTGATCCTGCGGCCTTGAAGAGGTCATCATACTTGCCTAAAGGCCTAGAATCCAGACCGTTAATTTAAATTATCATCTGAGTGACAGTAGCGCTCAGTTGTAAATGCCACTCACAGCCATCTGGCTATTGATTGTTGTTTTCCTTCGGTGATAAGGGATAGTCAAACTACGATAATAAATTTGTTCGCAATAACGTTCGTTTTAGAATCGTAAGGTTGCCGGTCCACTTTTCAGACCAATTTAATTTACATAGTTATATTTCATAATGTTATAAATTTTAGTAATATTTCATTATTAATTTTCATGTTGTTTATATTTCTATCCGAACCAGAACGGCCGAATACAGTTCCTCTGGACTGTGCTTCAAGTTACGGTAATTTAGATATCATTACCGTGCTCAAGTTGTCCTGTTTTTAATATGAATTTGCAAGAACAAGCAATGCATGTAATGAACAGCACGGACCTAAGTGTCCGTGGGTAATAATACAATCAAAAAAATTCGCAGACTATATAATATTATATTATTATGTTTTTCGGTGAAGACAAATATCACAGGGATCGATGGAGTTATGTGAATCCACCAACCCGTACTGTTTGGGTCAGCGAGGTGGGTACGGCTTATTAGCCCTTCAACGGTAGGCCTATGTCCAACCGTGTACTTAATAAAGACTGGCACGGTATGGTAAGCTATAATCGTCGTGATCGTTTTGTAAAATCGTTTTTTAATTCGCATCCTAGGCAATAAAAATTAACTGATAACCACATGATAGATTGTACTAATAGATAAAACGTGAAGGAAAATACAATAAAAATATTTAACGCATATATATACGCTATACTTCTCTTGCCGCATGCATAAGTGGAAAGTGAACCGTGGCATTGAACTCAATTTTGACCTGCACATTCACTTTTTGACATAATTTGTGCATTTTAGCCATTATTACCTAAAACAAGTTTTAATTTCGAGTTTTAATGTGTTACTTAAGCGATTGAATGGTGGTCTTACACGAGTAGATGTAAATTAATTACGTCAATGTAAGTTTTTAATGGGCTTTCAAAAAGGGTTCTCACTTTAAAGTTTTTGTGTGTATTTTGTAGAATAAATTTTGATATTAAATTTGATAATCAAAAACAATTTTACGAGATTTTTAATCTACTTTACAAAAAGAAAGAGGTTCTTAAAGTTTGTTGTTAAGGTTTGTTTTCTTAGCTATTTTAAGTAAAAATAATATACCTATGCCAAAGCTCTTATGAATAACTTTAAGAGATTTATATTTCCTCTGCGTACTCTAAGAAAATTTGTGTTTTTAATACTATGCATTAGTGTAAAAGTTTTATGAAAATATTTGCAAAGATGATCTCTTTAAAAAAAAGTCATAGACTTTTCATACAAATATTAATAAGAATATAATTTATGTGCTAATATATGTGCGTGGAAACAAATAAATAGTGAACCATTTATGCTTGGTTCATGGTGAGAACATAGAAAAAAAACAATAAATGTATTTGTTACTTATTCATCTTACCTTCCAGTGTTTAACTTCAGACAGCCTGTTCGCTATAACACAGCCAGCAGATCCAGCGCCAACTATAATAAAATCATATTCTTCTATCTTCTCTCTCTTCTTTCTACTCTTCTTAATTTTCTCCTTTACTCCTTCCAAAGGTTTCGTTTCTTCCGCCATGTTTATATCAGAAGCTGCTGCGTCTATATCTTGAAAGCTCCGTTTTATATTTTCAAAATCGAACACAGGAGAATTCCCATCATATCCGACCAAACTTCCAAATTTAAAATCACTGGTACCGTATTCTTTTTGCAATCGCGATTGCTCCGGTTTTCCAAACTCTTGTTTCGAATAAAACGATGCGTCCGGAAACCGGTTGACTTTTGGGCTGTGTCTGTGACTTTTTTCGTCGTGATTGATTGAAAAATCCGTTTGCAAAACTGAGCTTAATCCAGTAGAAAACTGTGGTGACTGCGGTTTGATGGGCACCGAGTTTAAGGGGATCTGAGTTTCATATCCGGACGACGCTTGTGTGCCACTGTGGGGATGAGTTACGCTTGAGGAATACGACGATGGTCCATAGAATCCAGACTGTTCCTTCTGAAAATCTTGATGCATTTGTCCGTGAAAATGAGACTGGGGTTTGTGGAACCCAAATTGCGATTGAAATCCATGTGCCTCGTGTTCAAAAGGACTTCGATTATATTCAAACGTTGACGCACTAGATCCAAAAGAACGAAAATGTTCCGAAGGAGAAGAGGGACTGAAAGAAAACGCACTTTGTCCTGGAATCTGTGGCTGGTTTGCAACTTGCTGATTATATGGTACATTTGCTGGTATCAAGTGATGTGATGGTCCCGTTATGCTAGTGTCAAATTCTTGAGATGTGAACCCACTGTGCACTTCACTTGCATGATTACTGAATGGATTTTTGACACTGATTGTAGGTCTGCCGAACAGTTGAGTTAATAAAGATAAGTACATAAAACCGATGTGGGAACATTGCGTTAGGGGCGCGATTTGGTTTGGGCAAATTTCCGCGATATCTGGAGGGACCCAGATTTGAGACATTTTACACTAGATTGTTTTTAAATTATTTTTTATTTATTTTCACAAAAGTTTTTAAACCAACACACTCTTTGTTGGTTGTAAGTACTACACTTCACAAGCAGTAGCAATGTAATGACTGAGAACGATTGAAAGTAAGCGGGAAAAAATTTGTTGCATAGTGCAGCCGCTGTAGTCAAGGAGCCGTCGGTGCATTTTATTTAAAACTTACTAGAAAGTGACCGCGTTTAGCTCGGAGGAAATGGACTAGAATTTTTTTTTCCAAAATATTTCACGCACGAATGTAATAATAATAATATTTAAAAAAAAAAAATAATTTATTGAAGTCTAAAATAATATTTTCGATTGCAAATCTACTCAAACATGAAGAATCAATAATTTATATCGTCAAAAGTTTAGAGTATTATTAATATCAATAATATTAGAAATAACCATTTTTTTACTCAGTGGGAAAGCTAATTTATATCACATTTATTTTTTATTAATTTTATCAGCATAAAATCATACGGTGATTTTATAAATATAATATTTTTGATCAATAAAATACTTCTATTTCAATTAAAAATGTCAACAAAAATCTATTTCTGAAAATGATAAATACGAGTACATAAACATAATCGACATAGGCAAGAAATTATTTTAATTCATATTTACAAATCTCAGTCACGAGCTCCTCGCCTAAATTACTTGTCCTCGATAAATTATCAACGCTTTAGTCATGTTACAATTTATTGTTATAAGCTCATGTTAATTGACATTGAAATTTGTTACCAAATTATTGAAAATTTGAGTTTATTATCCATTTAAAATTTTATATTATAAAACAGAAACTTAAGTTTTCAAATTCCATCAAGATCACATTTAGGTATATCCTTTTCTCAACGAGTATTCTCTTTTGAAAATGTTACAACGCCGTAAGCTTCACATGGCGTGTCTAATGTTAGGCATTGTAAAATTAATATAAAAACCCACCTTATTTAAATAAAAAGCTATCTTGGAAGTCGGCTCGCAAGCCTCGCCAGTGTACGACCCAGCTTCTCATGCAACGGCACAGTTCTGCTTCTCTTAGAGGTTCTTTTAAGTATTCAGCCAGTAAAATCTGGAAAAACCTTCCTACTCCTATTCGGAACCTGCAAATTATACATATGTAGTTTCAGACTCAAACTTGGATAGTTATTAATTGAGCACCAAAAGAGCCAAGAACTTTTGAGGAACGACACAAGCGCTATATGAGAGACATATGCTATAAGGGAGACAATCACGATACAATGTATTAAGCGTAAAATGAAAGTATCTTACCTTTGCATCGTTTCTGTTTTTAATTTTTAGTTTTTTCAACATTGTGTAATATCATTTTGTAGTCCTTAAATATTTTTTTGTAGCAATTGGTTTGCTTATGTTTTGTAAAAATCCGATTGATTGATTGCGACTTAAGTCAGTTTCAATTTTCAGCTAATGTCAGTTGACATTACATCGTGTTTTGACGTGGCGCGAACAACATATTTGCTAAAATGGATATGCTTTTTTTAAATATGTTTGCACGCTGTTGCTCCAACAACAACTATATATTTTTTTAAATATTTTCATGAGACGTCACCTGCCGGTTCCTCCGGAAGACCAGCGCTGGTTGGTCCACAACCAGCATATGCTGAGGAAGGACAAAAATAAAATTTTTGACAAAAATAAAATTACGTAATTAGGATGACTTTGTAAAATAAAATATAAAATTAATTGTTTATGCTTTTTATTTTGTTTTGTTTTGCTGTGTTGTTTGCTTTGTGGTAATTTTATTTTTGTCTTAATAAATAACTGTCAATTGTCTTAGTTACTAATAAATAAAGGTAATAATTTTGCCTGGCAGAAATCACTATGACCGATATGATAAGACCGCCTCTTGTTGCACGCTGTAACTATAGCATGTTTTATTGGTGTATTTTTTTTTTTGAGTTAACAAAAAAAAGATCTATCATTATAAAACGTTACATTACTTCCTTATATTTATTTAAGTAATAAATTATAATTAATACTTGATAATAATTATTCCATTTATTCAGTTTTCCCCCAACACTGAAAGGCCATTTTTAACCGACTTCCAAAAAGGAGGAGGTTATATTTTCTTATTTTTTTGTGTATGTTCATCTATAATTTCGCCAATTGTGAACCGAATCAAAAAAATCTTTTTTTATTCGAAAGAGTACACTCCCGAGTTGGACCCATTAAAATTTTACAAAAATCGGCTGAGCCGTTTTTGAAAAATCAACAATAATGTCAACAATTCGAGCGAAATATTCGTATTTTGTACACGATGGAAGGCGGTTTTGTGAAAAATAATTATACAAACAAAATATTCTAAAAAAAAACACTATTTTTGGGTAGTAGGAAGAGAAAAACTATTTTAAATACGGGAATATTGAGCTGGTCTATAGAATGAGCGGCACGCACCAAGTAATGCCTCATCTCAAAATATTTAGGCGGGTGGTGACTTGCCATCCACTAAATAGGCCCCCTATAAAGGCTACCGTAAGCTGGCATCGGAAAGGCAACATTGGTGTGGACGGCTAAGAGTGTAGAGAGGTGTGCTGCGCGTTCACTAAGAGCTACTAGCGGCGTTATGCCCTTTAATACTTCCACCCTGGAGCTTAGGTTCTTAGCTCTACAATAACGCAGGCCGGATAAGGCAAGAGATAAGTCAATAGAAGTAATTATCATTGTTATCAGCCATAGGGTGTCCAGTACAAGACACAGGCTTTTAATCCTATTCATTTTTCTTTTGCAACTCATCAATATGGACAACTCCCTAATTTCTACAAAGCAACAGCAAAACAGCATGTGTAGGTATACTTTTTTTAACCCCCTAAACTTTACAAGGCAACAGCAAAACAGCATGTGTAGCTATACTTCTTAAATCCCTGAACTTTACGAAGCAACAGCAAAACTGCATGTTTAGGTATACTTCTTAAAATCTCTAAACTTTACAAAGCATCAGCAAAACAGCAAGTAAAGCCTTGTGCGGGAGCATTACCTAAAGATGTTCAAAATATCGATACTTGTTCAAAATACTTGGGATTAGCGGTTTTACCTTTTAGGTACTATTTATAGTGTTGTTATGTAAAGAACAGTTTATGTTTACATATTTAAATTAAAATTGTATTATTATTCGGTGTAAATTATTTATCAGATTTAATTTGTGTTGATCCTAATTAATTTATCTTTTAGTTTGTTTATTCATGTCTACATCCCATTTTCTTCTACCTAAGGGTTGACTGGCAAACAATGCTATTAGTGTTAAGTCTCCTTTTTTGTACAAATGGGGTCAAATAAAGTGTTAAATAAAGCAACAGCAAAACAAAACAGAACTTATATTAGGTACCTCTAAGAGTCCAGCTCTACATATTTGCTTCCAAAACTGCAATCAAATCCATCGGCTACAGTAGGCTTTAATTTTGATAATAAAATAACAAGTGACCATAAATATTGGACGATAACTCGATTCGACATAACACATGTGTTTGACGATGTCGGTTTTATTGGTGGAGTAATTAATATGGAAATAAAGGTTTATTACCATTCGCGTATTGAATCGTCCGACGCAATTTATTTGGGTTAATGGGCCGTTTCTTTACGTACTTACCGTTAAGAATATGAATAATAGTCCACAGCTGAACATAGGTCTATCTACCATACTAGCATACGCTTTATTTTGTCAGTAACTAACTTAATTGTAACTGCTATTACTTATTTTTTTCCAAATTCGCATGATTTTTAAATAATTTTGAGTTTTACTTTTGCATCATTTTTTTTCTTCTGCTAAACTCATAATCTAACAGCTAACTAATCGGCGGAGTGCCTTGGTATGCCATCAAACAGGTTAATGCTAATTTGGATGCCCTACTTGAAACTGTAACTAATGATTTACGTTTTATTGTTTTTAAGTGATAAGCAGAAGTTCGTAGAAGCTAAATACATAAATTATTTAATTTTCTTTTGTTTGTTTTAAATTATTTAATGTATAATAGAGGCTTATATCGAGCAGTGGACGGACGACTGCTGATATGAGGACTAATTAACCGACTTCCAAAAAGAAGGAGGCTCTATGTTTGTCTGTATGTTTTGTGTGTGTGTGTGTGTTCATTAATATTTTCGCCAATTGAGAAACGAATCAAAACATATTTTTTTAGTCCGAAAGGGTATACTTTCGAGGTAGACCCCATTTACATTTTATCAAAACCAGCTTAGTGGTTTTTGAAAAGTTAACCATAATGTAAAAATTGAATACCTACATCAATAATTCGAGCGAAATATTAGAATTTCGTGCATGATGGAAGTCGGTTTTGCCATTTTTTCCGAAAAATAATTATTTGATGTAACGGCAACAAGTCCAATGTCAATGTTAAATTTCGAAACAAAGTTTGGTCTATCGCTGTTTGTTACCCAAAGAAACACTATAAAAAATAGTAATAATACAAGTACTATCAACAACTCTCTATACAAAATTAGATAAAGACTGAATGCGGACAAAAACACGTCTTTGGTGTGACTATTTTCCCCGTTATTGTTTAACGAAATGTTCAATCTATTATATAAAAGGCTTCGCTGAGTGACTGACTGACAGACAGCCTACAGCCCAAAGCGCTAAAGATACGAACATGAAATTTGGAACAAAGATACATTGGACCACGCAATGGAGCACTAAAAACGGAATTTTGAAAAATCGACCTCTAAAGGGGTAAAACGGGCCCTTTTTGTTTGTATGTAACTTTTTATTCCCTTTACCGATTGACTTGAAACTTTGTATACATGCTACACAAACAAAATAAAAGTTACGTTTGTTCCTGTTTTTCCGAATATTCCTTATCTAAGGGGTCAAATTGGGTCCCAAAGTTGGTGAAAAAAGCGTCTATTACATCCAACGAGCTGAACGGTTATGGATGAAATCTGGTATGGAGGAAGCACACAACATGTTTCAACACATGAACTATTATTATCCCGGAAATTCTATGGGGATCCTTAGGGATAGCCAAAATTAATCAGTTTCGGCTGCCGCCCAAACCGCTAAAGATATAAACTTGAAATATGGAATATAGGTACATTGTATGACGTAATGGAGCACTAAAGACGAAAACTTTTGTAACAAACCTCAGATGGTTTGATCGTCCACATCTGAGTAATTAGGCATAGGAGGAAGGCATTGTTGTAGATCAGAAGTCTCTTACATTCTTTCTAATATTATCTAAAGAAACTTTCCATTCAAATAAAACATTTTAAAAAAGCAACAGTTCTTCAATCTAGGTATGAAAACTCTTTGCAGAATTTGAGAATTTAAAATAAGAGAAAAAAAAGAACAGGGAATTTGACGGGACGGACAGCAGGGACTTCACTTGAGAAAATTATAGGAAAATATTGGAATATTTCATTTTTTAGGATATTTTTAGTTTTGTACCGCAAGATTCAGAGAAAGGAAGAGCAGAGAAGAGTTTACTAACTAGGAGAATTTTGATCCTGGTCTAAAAAGTGAAAGTTTGAAGAAAGTTGTTCTCTATCGAAGGACGAGGATTTTCCTAGAGGATTTGGTTTCGTATAATTGTATCTCTTATTAAATAGATAAGTCTCAATGTAGATATAGAATATGTTCTGCAGTTAATATTCGTCCTGATCAGCACTGCAATAGACTTCTGGATGATTTACTGTTGAATTAATGTACAAATGGACATCAGAGGAAAAGAGGAGAACTATCATAGAAAGATAGGCCTATATCCGCCTTACTGAAACGATGCGGTATGGAGGATTCTCACACGTATCTATTCTTTTATGAGTATGAACGAGTTGCTTACGACGCTACGCTACACCACAGAAACAAGGCAATATTATCTACTCTGACCTGTTGCGGGTTGATAAATACGCATACATCTTCAGGTTCCTAAGGCGGTCTTGCATAAGTTGACTTACGATGTTTCCTACTCTATAGAAGTATGTTACTGTCGAAACTATCCTTCATTGAGCATTTACTCACGAGTAGAAGATAGAAGCTTCTAACTCTCGCCCTTTATGATTCTATGTATGAATTACAAATGTTTTAATTATTTGTCTTTTTCAGCTTCGACTATTTGTGAACATAAAATCTTAAGATATTATATTCTATGCGGATTGAGAATCTCCAGAAATTGAGAAATTTCCAGACATGACGTGCTTTACCTACTCGTACAATTTGCGAAGGACAGAGTGTTCATAGATAAAATGTCATTTATTTATATTATGGGGATTGAAGAGTCGACTATTGCTATATCTTATTATTGCTACATCTCATTATTTTAATACTAGCCGTAAGTGCTACTCGATCAATGCTGTATTTTCATTAGTGTGCAGAACTCTTGAAGCCAGATAGAGCTTGGGCCAGTGATTCTCATTTCCGAAATGGAGGGATATCCCGTGTCCGTATTAAGAGTGTAAATTCTGATCACTTTGAAATAAAGCTATTGATAGCTTATTGATTTGAATATTATTTTATGAGGCGAAGTCGATTCTCGAACCTTTATCTATAGTAATCTTGGAGCTTTTCTTGAGAACACTCTGGAATTCATGCAAGTTTTATGATTTTCCTGACTTTATGAAGTAATGTATAACTGACTATAGACTGACACACTCGCGACTCCTGGTTTTCTTTCCTGCTTTCTTTTTCCAGGATGGCGTTAGATTTACGAAAGCAGAGTAGAGTCATTTTCATGGTTTTCAGCTCTCTCGAGCGCCATGACTAAATAATCAGAGATAAACATAAAATAAAATAAATCTCTGATACCTAAATAAAATTGAATAAATTTAAAATATTGAAATTAACTAACTGTCAGAAATAAATCAATACTATTCATTCTGGCATTCATATCTTTTATTATATTCGTAGTTTGATAATAATATTAGTTCAACAATAGAGTTTCTTTGTTCTAAAGTACTAGTTTAATGGAATTTCCTTCTCATCTCATGTCTAATATTTTCTTATGTAACTTGAACAATATTTTATACCTAGCTTTATTAAAGCTTATTTATTTAATTCTAAAATATTCTAAATAACTCCTTGTAAAACAGAGAAGCTCTAGAATCATTATTTTAAAATAGCTCTTGAGACATTAGTTAGACTGATACTACATTTCTCTCTGAGATTAGTAATATACTTTCAGGTTCATAGGAGCTCAAAATAGGTAAAACATAGGGTTTTTGTTCTGGACTTAGGTAATCTATTAGGAAGATATTTCGAATCACCTTTACCTAGGGTTTATGCGGTCTATAACGCAGGGTCTATCACAAGACGAACACTGGCCAAACTAACGTATAAATAGGTAAATAACTAGATGATTAAGATAGGAATCTCACAGCAGAAAACTAATAAAGCAGATGGCGCTAGGTGAGAATTATTACGTTGTGAACTTCAAAAGTTCAAAAATGATAGTATTCATATCTTATTATTTATCTATACAAATAGTAAGCTGAGATCTTATTGAATATCTGTATCGATATTTAATACCTTCTAAATATCTTAGGATATTTCTTTCATGAGGTTAAATTTATAATTTCATCATAGACAGGTGGAACCAGGACGCGTAGCTAGTATGTCAAACACCTAGGAACCATTGAAAGCAAATGAAGTTTCTTAAATCATTTAATCTGACATTTTATTTTAGACAGGTTTCTTAAAATAGGTTCTACACTTCTTAGGTTTATAAATGAGGTTAAATAGGCAGGTTAGGCTAGGATTGTTACAATTTGATTTCGCGACCAGGATTATTACACTTTGAACTTTTGACCTTTGACGGGGTAAAACGGGCTCTTTTCGTTTGTAAGTATATTTTGTATTCCTGTACCGATTGACTTAAAACTTTGTTAATATGCTACTCAGACAAAATGAAAAATACGTTTGTTCCTGTTTTTCTGAATTTTCTTTATCTAAGAGGTCAAATAGGGTCCCAAAGTTGGTGAAAAAAACATAAATTACATCCAACGAGCGGAACGGTTATGAATGAAATCTGGTATGTAGGAAGCACATAACATGTTTCAATACAGTAACTTTTTTTTATCCCGGAAAATCTATAGGGTCTCTTAGCAATAGCCAAAATAATAATCAATTATAAAGATAAAAGGGGTAAATGAATTCTAACGAAATTTGGTACTACGCTAGACAATAACACAAATTACCACTTGGGGTACTGCTATCCCGGAAAATTTCAGTGGGTCCTTCAGGATATCAATTTCCTAAAAAAGTACTAAATGACTGTTCGAAAACCGATGCAATATTGTTTGAAAATAGCTCACCCTTTTAACTAATATATGACTATTAACGTCCTGGGAAAAGTTCCGGATTCCTTGTCTAACGCTAGACCAAACATCCTATATAAGCGTGAAAAATAACTTGATCGCGTTTTTTTTTAAACCTAGTGAAATATATAGAATTAAATTGAGATAATTTAGATCCTTCAATGGGGGCAAAATGGGCCCCTAATAGTTTATGAACGATTTTATTTTGTGAGCCAATAGACTTGAACTTAGGGTACATACGGATCAATAACTACTTACTTTACTATGGAACTACCCTGAAAAAGCGAAAATTACCTATTCTTTACATTTTGTCGCGGGTCGATGAATTTTTTGTGTTGAACAGCTAATTTTATTTACGTGATTTCTGGGTTGGTACCATAGTAATGATGAGTGTAATGGAATCCTAGAACATGCCTGTCGTCTAGATGTAGGTGCGCTATGTATTTTTCAAATAAAATGTACCTTCTTGTGTGCTACTTTTTCGTCTGTACTTGGTCAGAGAATGTCTGAAAGTCCTACAAGTGTCTCGATCACTTTTGACCGCGTAAACGGTTATGGGCGAGATTGTCATTGAGTTCAGAATAATCGAAATTAAATTTCTAATGACTTAATGAAACATGATGAATACCTGTACTGGCCTTTTTTAGGGTTCCGTACCCAAAGTGTAACAACGGGACCCTATTACTAAGACTTCGATGTCCGTCTGTCTGTCTGTCACCGTAGGTACCGTAATAGTTGGGCAGCTGAAATATTCACAAATGATGTATTTCTGTTGTCGCTATAACAAAAAATACTAAAAATAGAATAAAATAAATATTTAAGGGACATACAACAAACGTGATTTTTAGGAGTTTTTTGCTCTCTATTAATAACGGCAAGAGAAATGGGCTCCCATACGGTACGGAACCCTGCGTGCGCGAGTCCGACTCGCACTTGGCCGACCATGACGTGCGAATGGAGTTGGATAAAATTTGGTATACGAGTGGGAAACTACATGGCTCAACTCATGATCGTCATATATCTCATCATATATCGAAAAATATTCTTTATACTACACCTGCTCGGAAAGTACCTTTATACTTTATCAAATTTACGGTAGAAAGTACGTCATTGCATATCGAACAAATATGCGGGGAGAAAACGCATCTGAGCGGGAGAGTGTATGAAAATCCATTTCTTACGTGGTTTTTATTTTTTAATTTTGGGTAAGACTATGCGCTGGTAACCTAAATATCAAAAGCCAAAAAGTTTTTACAGTGAGTTTTTATCTCCAAGTTCGCAAAATGACACTGGCCACTAGCTGTGTGTTGGATGGTGTCAAACAATTTGAAAAAAGAACATGTGAAAATTGCAGACGCCATTGGCGCCATTTTCATGTGTTACATTAAGCTTCACTAACTGCAACAATTTCAATATAAATTTCAATTAGTAAAGATTTAGTTTTTTATTTTCCTCGTAGGTGTAGTATAAAGCACTATGTATCACTCGAGAGAAAGTGCGATTCCCGATCTCGGGTGTTTTAAAGCCCTCGCCTACGGCTCGGGCTTCAAACGACACCCTCGACGGTAATCGGTCACTTTCTCCTCTCGGTGATCAATGTACTATTTCTCGCTATAAAAAAAAACAGTAGGTGTATTAAAATATAACTTTATTAATTATTTATTTTATGACAAGTTATAAAATAACGCGGTCCAAACCGTGGGCTATTAAAGTCAAAGAACATTATTTATTGTTGAACTGTGTTACATTGAGATCTTACTACTAATCACAAAAATATTGAATTATCAGTTAGGTCCAATATGGCCAAATAATCATTAGAACGTGAAAAAATTATACAATCATTATTATTAAATTTAATTCGAAAATTTAGCAATTTATCATCTAAAAATTGTCGTACTCCATAATAAGCTTTAGATACAAGTAAATTTAAGCAAATACTGAGACAAAGCAGGCCAATCCGGGGGCTAATTATTATCCTTGCAAGTAATACCACAACGTGGGCTAAACCAAGAGCTATTATTTTAAGCAAAAAAAGTACTAAGACAACGCGGGCCAAACTGTGGGAAATTACCATTTAAAGTAAGTACTAAGAAAATGCGGACCAAACCGCGCGCCATTATCATTTTAAGCAAATACTATAACGACGCGGGCCAGACCATGGGCTATTATCATTGCAAGCAATACGACAACGCAAGCCATACGGCAGGCTATTGTAATTATAAGCAAGTACTTAGACAACGCGAGCCAAGCTACGTACTATAAATTACCATATTGAGCAAGTACTAAGAATGCGCAGGCCAAACCGCGACCTATTATCATTCTAGCTAAACACTGGGACAATTAAGGCCAAACCGTAGGCAATGCCTATTACTTGAAAAGATAATGCCTACTAAGCATTAACTTTTCAAGTAATACGTTATACGACAATGCAGGCGAAACCACGAAGTATTATTATTTTAAGCAAGTGCCAAGACAACGCGGGTCAAACTGTGGCTTATTATAATTTTAAGCAGTTACTCGAACAAAGCGGCCAAACCGTGGGCTATTATCATTGCAAGTAATACGACAACGCGTGCCAAACGGTAGGCTATTACAATTTTGAGGAAGTATTAAGACAACGCAGGCTAAGCTGCGTGCTATAAATTATCATCTTAAGCGAGTACTAAGTATACGCAGGCCAAACCGCGACCTATTATCATTTTAGCCAAATACTATGACAATTCAGGCCAAACCATAGGCATTATCCTTGCAAGTAATACGTTATACGATAATGCTTTGCTAAACCACGACCTATTATTATTTTAAGGAAGTGCCAAGACAACGCAAGCCAACCGGCAGCCTTTTATAATTTTAAGCAAGTACTAAGACAAACGTGGGTCAAACCACGGGCTATTTTCATAAGCCAGTACCTGTCTACTAAGACAACGCGGGCGAAGCCGCGGGTTTTAAGCTAGTAGTTATATATTTCGCAAAAATGGCAAAACCGACTTCAACCGTGTACAGAAACGCATGGATTAATGTAGTAACGTTCACATCATTGTTGATTTACCAAAAAATTCTCAGCCAATTTTGATAAATTTTAAACGGGACAATTCATTACACACGTATGAACTACCAAACAAAAAATAATTATTGAAAACGGACTACTCTGTAAAAAGTTATGTGTCATACATAAAAAAAATATACGTGTTATGTAAATAAAAATGGACGACTTGTAAGCCTCCTCCGTTTCTTAGGTCAAAAAACGATTGAAGACTTTCCTAATTGATACAAAAGCACAAAACAATACACGAGATAGAATAGATACAAGTACAAAACAGTGCACAAGATAGATAGATAAAAGATATTAATAGATAGATAGCAATAAAATACACGTATTGCCTCTATCCAAAAGCCCTAAAAATAAAATTGCCTTGTCTTCCTCTACAACACCGTCTACATTGGAACAATTCATCCATCATTCTGAAACTAGCGTCTTCTTAGTATCAGCATTTGTAACGCCTGACAAACTTTACAACAAAGATGATAAAATACAATGTCAAATCCAAGTTTCAGTGCATAAATCGTGAGATATTGAAAATATTGTACGTATCGCAATCGGCGAAGTCTTGGATATATTCGAGACTTTTATTCCTTTTACAAACAAGACTCTTTGAGACGTGACATTGCACTACACGGGCGAAGTTGAAGGTAGAGATATAAATACATTTGTGACTTTTTAGTTGCCCGAAGCGAAGCAAAGGTCTTTGCTTCAATTATACGATTTTGCTTTCGTCTGTTCGGATGTTGGTTTTCGTCTACAGGTGGCATTCTTCAACGGGTCTCATCGGAACTTGGTATACTTTGTAACAATCCTGGTCGCGAAACCAACTGTAACAATCCTAGCCTATCCTGACGCCGAAATGTAACAATCCCTAGCCTAACCTGCCTAATTAACCTCATTTATAAACCTAAGAAAAGTAGAAACAATTTTAAGAAACCTGTCTAAATTAAAATGTCAGAGAAAATGAATCTAGAACCTTGATTTGCTTTCAATGAATCCTAGCTTCATGTCAAACTAGCTATGCGTCCTGATTCCACCTAATTGTGAACAAATTATAAGTTGAACCTCATGAAAGAAATATTCTAAAATATTAAGAATACATTAAATATTGATACAGATATTCAATAAGATCACAGCCTACGAATTGTATTGATAAATAATAAGAAATGTGAATTCTAAAATGTGAACCTCACAGGTTCAAATTCTAATACTTACTCCTAGCGCCATCTGCTTCCGGATCACTTGAGCCTACATTTTGATACAAATATTCTGCAGTGTGATTCCTAATTTATTTATCTAATTTATTTACATATTTATACGTTAGTTTGGCCAGTGTTCGTCTTGTGATAGACCCTGCGTTATAGACCTCATAAACCCTAGGTAAAGGTGATTCGAAATACAAAACTACCTGATTGATTAATACATAACTACCTATTGATAATTGACCTAAGTTCAGAACAAAAACCCTATGTTTTACCTATTTTGAACATCTTTGAACTTGAAAGTATATTACTAATCTCAGAGTGAAATGCAGTACCCAAATAATGTCTCAAGAGCTATATAGAATTAGTGATTCTAGAGCTTCTCTGTTATAGATGGTGTTAATTTAGAATATTTGTGTATAACGTAAACAAGCTTCAATAAAGCTAGGTATAAAATATTAATTTAGTTGCTTAAGAAAATATTAGACATGAGATAAGAAGGAAATTCCATTAAACTAGTACTTTAGAACAAAGAAACTCTATTATTGAACTAATGTTATTATCAAACTACGAATATAATAAAAGATTGGAATGCCAGAAAGAATAGTATTAATTTATTTCTGACAGTTTAGTTAGTTTTAATATTTTAAATTTTATTCAATTTTATTTAGGTATCAGAGATTTATTTGATTTTATGTTTATCTCTGATTATTTTGTCATGGCGCTCGAGAGAGCTGAAAACCATGAAAAATGACTCTACTCTGCTTTCGTAAATCTAACGCCATCCTGGGAAAAGAAAGCAGGAAAGAAAACCAGGAGTCGCGAGTGTGTCAGTCTATAGTCAGTTAAACATTACTTCATAAAGTCAGGAAAATCATAAAACTTGCACGAATTCCAGAGTGTTCACAAGAATAGCTCCTAGATTACTATAGATAAAGGTTCGAGAATCGACTTCGCCTCATAATATAATATTTAAATCAATAAGCTATCAATAGCTTTATTTCAAAGTGATCAGAATTTACACTCTTAATACGGACACGGGATATCCCTCCATTACGGAAATGAGAATCACTGGCCCAAGCTCTATCTGGCTTCAAGAGTTCTGCACACTAATGAAAATACAGCATTGATCGAGTAGCACTTACGGCTAGTATTAAAATAATGAGATGTAGCAATAATAAGATATAGCAATAGTCGACTCTTCAATCCCCGTAATATAAATAAATGACATTTTATCTATGAACACTCTGTTCTTCGCAAATTGTACGAGTAGGTAAAGCACGTCATGTCTGGAAATTTCTCAATTTCTGGAGATTCTCAATCCGCATAGAATATAATATCTTAAGATTTTATGTTCACAAATAGTCGAAGCTGAAAAAGACAAATAATTAAAACATTTGTAATTCATACATAGAATCATAAAGGGCGAGAGTTAGAAGCTTCTATCTTCTACACGTGAGTAAATGCTCAATGAAGGATAGTTTCGTCAGTAACATACGAGTACTTCTATAGAGTAGGAAACATCGTAAGTCAACTTATGCAAGACCGCCATAGGAACCTGAAGTCGGATGTGTATTTATCATCCCGCAACTGTTCTGCGTAATTACGCAAGTATATTCCTGCCTCTAAAGTGCAGCGTAAGCTTCGTAAGATTCTCGTCCAACCTCGTATGAAAATATACACGTATGAGAATTCACCATACCACATCAAACCAGTGTGGCGGACATAGGCCCAATCTTTCTATGATAGACCTCCTCTTTTCCTCTGATGTCCATTTGTACATTAATTATTATTCACCAGTAAATCATCCAGAAGTCTAATGCAGTACTGATCTGGCCGACTCGCAGGAACATCATCTGCTGAACAATTCTATACCTACTATGACATATCTATTTAAAAAGTGATACGATTATACGAAACCAAATCCTCTAGGAACATCCTCGTCCTTTGATCGAAAACAACTTTCTTCCAACTTCCACTTTTTAGACCAGGAACAAAATTCTCCTAGTTAGTAAACTCTTCTCTGCTCTTCCTTTCTCTGAATCTTGCGGTACAAAACTAAAAATATCCTAAAAAATGAAATATTCCAACATTTTCCTACAATTTTTCTCAAGTGAAGTCCCTCCTGTCAGTCTATACTTAGTCAGTTATTTTGTCAAATTCTCTGTTCTTTTTTTTCTCTTATTTTAAATTCTCAAGTTCTGCAAAGAGTTTTTATACCTAGATTGAAGTTCTGTTGCTTTTCTAAAATGTATTTATTTTCCTGCTTGTTTGTAAATCATTTGAATGGAAAGTTTCTTTAGATAACATTAGAAAGAATTATAACCTCATGTGAGAGACTCCTGACCTACAAGAATGTCTTCTTCCTATGCCTAGTTACTCAGATGTGGACGATCAAACCATCTGAGGTTTGTTACAACTTACAGGTTTTTATAATAATGTTTTTTTTTTGTTAGCAATTTTTGATAGGGGAGGTAGGTACTTTCCTAAAAAGGGATAAAATTTGTTAAAGAAATGTTTGTTTGTAGTGACTATTTAACATAGAATATTTTACATACTAGTAGGTCTCGTATCTGTTTAATTCAATTTTTATAAGTTTAAATCTCAACTCGCTCTTGACCGATTTCATTCATACTCGCAAATTTTGTTAGGATTTAAGTAATAAAAAATATTGCCGAATAATATCAAAATTGGTTTATAAATAGCGGTACCTACGGCAGTTCAATATCCCCCCCTTTTTGAGAGAAATAAGCCCCAAGCATAAATCGCCGACGACAAAAAAACAAGAATATATAAAACCCGTGTTAACCTAATTTTCTCAACGTTCGTTGAATAACGTTTTATAGAGAAAGATCAACATAAGATCAAACAAAAACAAATCGTCGATTTAAAACGGAGACCTACATCAAGTCGTTCCCTCGGTCAATAAAACGAAGACCTTTCTCACTTCGTTCGCTCCACCATTAAAGATTTTTACTTCACATCGTCAGACCATCTAGTCACATGGCACATTACATTTGCCAATTCAAGTTTTCTCTGCAACACATTAACTTTAAAGTTTCAGCACTTCATCAGGCATTCATTCTATGCAAATAGAACCTTTAGACTTCCTCTCAGCTCGCTCATACATTGTTCCAAAAAAAGCTTAAATTACACGTCAGCCTGACTTGGCTCGCGCGAAAGATACACATTGTTCTCCTGAGCACGAATATTCCACGGGAATATTGCTACTGTTACCATGATTTAGGTTTTAATAAGAACAATTAAAGTACGTGTTGTTCGTTACTGTAACATAGACCTATAATCATAATCAATTTATTGATAACATTTTGTTACAAGTCATTAAACATAGTAATAATAATAGTCTTGAATAATAATAACAATCTAAAAATAAATGAGTGTTATTTTTACAACCGTAAAAATACAAATATTAAAATTATAATTCATTATGCTAATTCAAAAAATACAACAAGATTAAATCATAATCATTGCCCAATCATTCAAAAATAAACATGTCAACAATGTATAATTACTAATCATTAATACAATTGCAATGATTCAAAAATAAATAAGCAATAGCTCACAATGTCAATCTACAATAATAAATCAATCAAAAATTACAATTTTAAATTAATGAATTCGTCGTAAGTATAGAAGGCGGCTCGATAAGCCAGCGTTTGAGCCGTGACTTGAAGCTGCCTATCGTTGGCGCAGTGGTGATATGAGCTACCTACAAGTACCTAGCCTACAAAGAGCGATTGGGCTGTATTCAATAAGCTGGCTTATTGTGTTACTTGGTTCACGTAAACCTGAGGCTCTTAAACTTTTTCGATGACGGAACCCATTTCGAAAGTGAAATATTTGACGGAGCTCTAAAAATTAACAAAAATGAGTTTATGAGCATTTTTAGTATCTAACATTAAAGCAACTATTCTTTGACTTAAATAACTTTTTAAAATTACCTGAATTATATTAAGATTTAATGACTGATTTGGCATTTGTCAAGTTATTCTATTTTTATTTTTATTTTGTGCTATATTGTATAGGTAACAATTGGTAAATATTGTAACAAATGGTGTTATGAATAAATGACTATATGACTAAATTAATCACTAGCAACCCGCCCCGACTTCGCACAGTTGTATTATGCATATAAACCTTCCCCTTGAATCACTCTATCTAATGAAAGAAACCGCATCAAAATCCGTAGCGTAGTTTTAAAGATGTAAGCATACATGGGGACAGACAGCGGGAAGCGACTTTTAAAATACAACTCAGCTGATTTTGATAAACTAAGGTCTCGTTGGTGCTGAACCGAGTTTGAGCCCACGCCTCACGCTATTATACGTACAGCTACTTACTGCTTTACATTGTAAACATTTACCAAAAAAAATGCAATTAGAAAATCAAAATCACACACTTTCCCGAAAACCTTCTGTGAAATGTTGGCCCAATTCTTAAAACATAATTATCACCATGAAAGAATTCTGAGTCGCGAGATTCTAGCAGGTAGAAGATTGTTTTATATTTTCCATAGAGGCTTTGCGGAACCCTAGGGCTCCGCGGAGCACACTTTGAGAATAGCTGACATAAAGCATCGATTTTTATTTACTAAAGAATGCAGATTACCTCACCATGTACCTATATAAAGACAGACAATTACTTTTTGGTATGAGACCGGGTTTGGACCTACCTCACGCTTGTAAGGTGAACATCTCTCACTAGGTCACTACGGCTATTTATATTTTTTAATTAATTATAATTAAGAAGTGAAGGCCCAGTTCAACTACCTTCTTAAAAAAAAAACAAGGACAATAGCAATTTCCGTTTTGCGAAGCTTTAAAATATTTTTGTTTTGTATTTATTTATGTATGGATACATTTTCAGATCAGACGTGAAATATCAGCTCAGACGTTTCGCCTAGTATCATTATTGTTGAATTTTGATTTTAAAAAGGGTTAAATTTTAAGCAGACTGAAATTAAATTAGACATATTGATACAATGATTTTAGGAAATGAAAATGCTGAACTCTTTTAAGATATCGAATTTTCAACATACATTTAAGTCAGCTTTTCAGTCAGACCTCTTGTCACATTTGGTGGAGGCAATAGGTCCAACACATGGGGGGGGAGTGCGCAATATAACATGGGGTATTTTGTGTATTTCCCAATCCAGCGTCTACTCGAGCCAGCACTGTTTCTTAAAATAACGACTTTGACACAACTTCTCATGTAGCTTGAATTATGTTTGAAATAAATACGTATTTGGTAATAAGGTATAATAAATAAATAAATAAATATTAGGGGACATCTTACACACGGTCTCTGACCCCAAACTAAGCAAAGCATGTGATATGGCTGCCAGAGACTGATAAACTACATATATATATATTTTAAATACATACTTATATAGATAGTACCTAAATAACACCCAGACACAGAGCAAACACCTATGTTCATCACACAAATGTTTGCCCTGGGTGGGGATCGAACCCACGCCTCTTTGACCCAGAAGTCAGGGTCACTAACCACTGTGCCACCGAGGCAGTCAATTCAAGTCAAGTATTATTTTTTGGTTAGCAGTACAGTCAAAAGAAATTCCGAGATTTATTTACAAATTCATAGTCACCAAACCGGTCGCAATTTTGTTTTAAATTTTAATGTTTAATAACCGCGTGGGAAACTGCAGTTTTACTGGAATAATGACATGGAACTGAGGACACTCTATTTTAAGTTTTGGTGTTTATTTTACAGCTACTTTTGTTACTGTTAACGTTTATTTTTAATATTTACTGTATGTTAGTTGCATAAAATTAAGAAAAAGTAAATCTAGACCTTAGTCTGTCAAAAACTCTACACCTTGGTCAATTTAAGCCGCTTGGATGTTTTGCTAACTTCACATGGGCGTAAAGTAATGATTAATTACTAACCGTCCATTATTTAGGTTATATATTCTAATAGATCTTGTTGTAACGAAACGGCTAAGTCAGTTAAGGCGTGTAGAGTTAGAAGCTTGGCTCTACATGAGATCTGACAAATGGTGCAAGCTGTGGTTTTGTCTTGGTTACATTTTACGTGAAAATGTTTTGTTGGATTATAATATTCGCATAACATTGTCCAGGAAATTAAAATAATATTTCAAGATTAAAGCCCTTGTTTATGACGAAATTTTTTCCCGAATATTTTTCGTATTTAACTGCACCCGATAACTTACGGATTGGGAGGAGAGCCAAAGTATCGCCATCGACGTTGTTTCTATTTTATTGGAAACTAGCTTGTGTCCGCGGCTTTTCCCGTATGATATTTTTACTTTTGTTCCATCCCATTGGAACCTTGTATTTTTCAGGAGTAAGAAGTAACCTATACCACGTTCCGATGTTTAAACTATATCTATGCTAAATATCGAGTCGATCCCTTGCTCCGTTGCTGCGTGAAAGAGTAACAAACACACTTTCGTATTTACATATAATAATACTAGCTGATCCGGTGAAATTCGCGTTAATTATAGCCTTTGTGTTATTCTAAGCATTTTTATTGCAAAGTTTCATCTAAATCAGTTCAGTAGTTTTTTCGTGAAAGAGTAACAAATATCCATACATACTCACAAACTTTCACGTTTACAATATTAGTAGGAAGTATCTAGAGATAAAATTATTTGTCTCAATTGTAATTTTTCGCACTATTTTTAGATATTGTCGTCATCTGTTTAGCCTAAGGATTTACATTGCTGTACATAGGCCTACCTTGTACCGGTTTGTGGTGGTTTTACCACTTTGGACTAGTGGAGGTCGGTGGATTCATCAATAATACACCAACCCCAGTAGGCCAGCGTGGTGGCCTAACTCTATGGCCTAATCACCCCTCACAAGTAGGCCCATGTAGATCTTTTGTCTATTTAAAGAATAAAATACATTATAGGGGTGGCATAAATGTCGATACTTATGCCTCGTCCTCGGACTGAAATAATGGTGAGGACTTTATTTTACACCCAAGCTTTGGACACAACGTTGGATCCAATACATAGCTACAGTATTAAAGTATGACCCCGTAAAAAAGCCTCTTCACTCTTAAACGATCTTAAAAACAAAACGATCCCATTGCCACCTCATTCACCCCATCGTTCTCAAAACACATGGCTTACATTTCCATAAAAATACATTCTCAAAAATCTCATATCCAACAAGGAGGAACCTTATTCCACATAATGAAGCTGTAACAGAGAATATAAGGTATAATGGTATACAGATACGGTGGTTTCTTTGTAATAAAGGCCGTATAGGGATATTCTATCGGGTGTGTAATTTCGGGGAAGCGTTATGGGACACTTAAAGTCGCGATGAAGGGGTTTTCAGAAAGAGCGTTTATTGTTTGGTTTCAAGTTGATTTTGAGACGGATATAGATTGTTGAAGATTAATTACACGGGTATTATTTCTAAAAGATAGTCATATTATTATAAGTAGTTCTCCAAACAAACCTCGCATCTGTATTGTTGGAACTTTAATTGCCTAAGTCTAGCCTAATATATCTCCTCACCTTGCTCTGGACTGATTTGGTTCATTCTCGCAAATCTTGCTAAGATAATTATCTGTCTGTATCTGTACCAGCCTTTTTGATAGTCCACTGCAGGATGTAGGCCTACCCACGAAAAGTGATTGGGCTATTATCCACCACGCTGACCCAGTGCGGGTTGGTGGATGCACTTACGCCATCGAATTTCATCTACGGACGTATCCAGGTAGCCTCACGGTGTTTTCTTTCACCGAAAAGCCAGTGGTGTGAAATTCCGTACATAAATTGCAAGGAATTCATTGGTACGGGACCGGGATGCGAACCCACAACTCACGATTGTAAGGCGATTGTCATTACCACTAGACCACCACGGCTTCAGGTAGATAATTATAGATATTAAATAATTTTAATAAACATTATATAATATTATAGGTGATTGTCAGCGCAACGTTCCGCACGGGCAGTATTTGGATGGGTGACCGCGGGTGGCACTTTCCAACTGAGCGCTACCGTGGCTCAGATGACACGTTGAATTGTAGATCCCGGTTGTTTTGACCGTTTAGTCTGAGGCCTTCAGGCGGCCTAAAAACTGACACCAGGGCTAACCATCCGACCTAAAAGAACTTACTTTATTGAAATCGGCTGATATATAGCGCGACAGAAAATTTCCCGCAAATAAGGGGGATTTCGCCGACGAAAAAAAAACATTCATTGCTATTTACATAGAAACTGTGTACCAAATTTCATCGTGATAAAAAAAATTTGACCTGTAAAAGAGAATCAGCAACCGAACAGACAAAATATTGTTTAGCATCCAAATCATAACAAGATTTGCAAGTATAAACAAAATCCGTCAAGAGCGAGTCGAGATATAGGGTTATGAAGATTCAGTTAAAGAGAGGTGTCGCGAAGTCTACTGTTCGGAAAACTACTAGCTTTAATATTTTGACACATAACATTTAGAGCTTAATAATACTAAAGAAGATATAACAATAATAATAGTAGTTTATGCAACTGTCTTATAATAAAGAACGATGAATGAAATGTTTTTTTTTTTTATTAGTGAAGATAAAGTAGTGTATGCAACTGCATATAACACGGGTATTAAAACACGAGTGTGAGTTTATGAAACGAGCGCAGCGAGTTTCATAATAGTAACGAGTGTTATAACGGGACGGGACGGGACGGGGCGGGACGGGACGGGGCGGGACGGGGCGGGACAGGACGTGACGGGACGGGACGGGACGGAACGGGACGGGACGGGACGGGACGGGACGGGACGGGACGGGACGGGACGGGACTGGACGGGACGGGACGGGACGGGACTGGACGGGACGGGACTGGACGGGACGGGACGGGACGGTTTTTGGGTTCTTATTCTTAGGATTCACGCGTACGTGTATTGTCACAGTGAACTTGGTGCCATTAAAATCTAACCAATGAGAGCGCAGCTGCGCGCGCAGGGCCAATCAGGAGCAAGCGCGCGATGTTATAATGAGATTTTAGTGTAGATAAAACATCTTTATGTGATTGCCTCAGACCAAAAAAAAAATCAAGGCAGATTGTAGTGAATAAAACAAGCGAGGCCAGTAAAACTACACCTCGTCGTGTACAGACACAATTACACACACATACACGTATAAGGAAACTACGCCTTGGATCGTCAGTCGAACTATGGCGGCGCAACACCAACGCACTCACCACATATATCAAAACTTGTCACTTGTCTGTTCACGACGTTCTGTCTTGGATTTTTTATTTGGTCTGAGGTGATTGCATACATCACTCATGTCGTATACACTGTACTGTACTGTACCAGCCTTTTTAATAGTCCACTGCAGGACGTAGGCCTAACACATAAAGGATGATTGGGCCATATCCACCACGCTGACCCAGTGCGAGTTGGTGGATTCACATACGCTCTCGAATTTCTTCTACGGACGTATGCAAGTTGCCTCACGATGTTTTCCTTCACTTTCAGTAGTGTAATTTCGTACATTAATTCCAAAGAACTCATTGGTACGGTACCGGGATTTGTACCCACGATCTCACGATTATAGGCGGGTCACTAACACTGGACCACCACGGCTATATTGCATTGTATCGTATAGGTATATTGGCACTATACAAGATACCTTGTTAGTGTGTGAATTAGGTAACTTACTCTTATGTCCCTATTGTCTTATGTTGATTTTCCCACACAAAGGTATATTTAACCACAATTTGTTAACATAATTATTATTAGGTAATTGGACATGTATCTTTTTTCTATTTCGTAAAGGTTTGCGTTTGACTACATACTGCCTGATGTTAAGCAGATTTGCGGTCTAGGATGTAACACGCTTACCTAGAAGATACCCTTTTTTTTCTACACTCGTATATTATGTACAAAAAAAAACGATTATTTACGTTCTGGTATTTTATTTCAAAAGTGTGTAAATATTGACTAAGGGGATTTGTAGACCTTTAGTCCAAAAATCCCCTGCGTCATTGCGGAAGGGGATTTGTGGACAAAAGTCCAAAAATCCCCTTACGCAAAACAGCAGGGGATAAATGTACAAAAATTCCACTTATCCCCTTCGCAGGGGATCATCTAAGGGGATTTGTGGAATAAGCCCAATTTACTCGGGATTATATCTAGTTAGTATCTATCCATTACTGTTTTGTTGAGCAATATTTAACTTTAAATTTATTGCTGTAACCCAAAACTAGAGATCTGTCTGATAAGTCTTCAGGAACGAAATGTCTTTTTGAAGATTTCTCTCTTTCATTTTTAGGGTTCCGTACCCAAAGGGTAAAAACGGGACCCTATTACTAAGACTCCGCTGTCCGTTCATCTGTCTGTCTGTCTATCACCAGGCTGTATCTCATAAACTGTGCTAGCTAGAACGTTGAAATTTTTCCAGATGATGTATTTCTGTTGCCGCTATAATAACAAATACTGAAAACAGTAAAAATATGTATGAATATTATGCCTATGGAAAAAAGTAAATCATGTGATTTGATTTTGAAGTGTGTATTGGTTGGTAACAATATAGAAAGATGTGACACATGGTAAGACGAAGTGATGACAGGTGGAGCAACACGCTAACATAGTGGTGGCACACGCGAAAAGCGGAGCGTGGATTGTCCGATAGGAAGCTGAGTTCACGATATCGTCAATATCGTGGGTCGAACCTTGACACGATTTGCAAAGAGCCGAGGCATATGGCACTACAAAAGAGAGGTCTATAATCAGCAGTGAGATAAAAAAGGCTACGGATGATGATGAAAGTACAAAGATTGATTACTTGAGTGCATGTTACTACCTACCTTTTTATTTGCTATTTAGTCGCTTTGATTTCTTTTTCAAATTGCGTGAATTTATTTTTCACTTATCTAACTTATTATCTAAATGAATACACATTTTTAAAAATACAAGCTTTTGAGTTCCTGCATATTATGTAGCAGCAGAGTGCTGGCCAAGACAAGTAAAAGGAGCTCAAACACGACGGGTATATCTTGTTTAGTGGAGGAGTTCCTATGGCCACCTTCCGACTCCATCATTAGATCAGCTCCATGGTACCATATTATTGCATTGTCACGAGATATAAATGTGCGTGCAAAATTTCAGCTCAATCGAAAATTGGGAAGTTGGTCAAAAACTTGCAAGATTCCACCCGAATTTGTACACACATCCATTGCAAGTTATATAAAAAAGGTTGTAAAATTGCCGCTGCCCAGTACAAAATAATTAGTCGCAAATTGCAATTACGCGTGTTTCATTCACGTCATGTTATATTTTAAGCCGCGGATTAGTAGATAAATCCCGTAATGTATGTTTTCATGCGAAATTTCATCGAGTTTAAGTTATGATAAAATATGGTTATGGAAATTATAATTTAATTATAACTTGGCAAAATTAACAATTACACTGTCAACTAGCTCGACGGTTTATCACGGGATACTTATTTTTTTTCCAAAGAGATGCTTATAAAATTCTCCGACCTTTATACTATATCCATACCAAAAATCAAGTGAATCTGTTGCTCTAATGCCGCTTGAAAGTGTAACAAACAAACCAACAAACACGCTTTCGGATTTTTAATACTATACTAAATATAGATAGATAAATTCTACTTTCATTTACACACAAGCAGATATTACATTAAAGGTACAGAGAAAAAGAAACTCAATTGATAGAGCTAAATTTGGCCACCAACTCGCCTGATGGAAAGCGAAGTTGTAGTCGAAGATGGAGTATGTAGACCTAAAAGATACCTAATCACTCTTGTCTTAAAGATATCTAGATTGTAATTGTCTGGAAACAATGACGGAAGTAGGGCATTCCAATCCCTAGCGGTCCACATTATGAAAGAAGTGAATTGCTTAGTACGAGCAGGTAGTAGGTAAGTCGACTATCTAGGGATGGTATTTAAACAATTTACGGCATCTCCTGTTGTGGAAAGGTAAAGAAATTAATTCGTAGAGTTCGAGCGCACACTCGCCAACATGGATCCTATAGAAGACTGCCAAACACGCTATCTTACGCCTGTGTTCCAGGCTTTTCAGTTAGGATACGAAAAACGTATTGTCCCCGATCACGCCGCACGCCACGTCGTTCAATCGAATCCAGAGTTTCGAGCTGGTATTTAGCTTAACCTTCAAATAAGTGGCTACAGTACTCCAAACACGATCGAACTTGAGCTTGGTATAAATTAAGAAGCTGTCCCAGAGTGAAACACCTCTTCACTTTACTAAGGATGCCAAGTTTTTCCCAGCTAATTTAGCTTTAGACTCCAGATAAGTACCAAAGTTCAAAGTGGGAGAGAGAGTAAGGCCTGAAGCTCTAAGTGGTCAGCCATTTCCACACGTACATCCCGAAAAGTGGGAGGGGTAGAACATTGAGATTTTTGGCAGAGAATAATTAACCAACTCTATTGACGTTGGCGTGCCGTGTTGTGCCGTGGGGTGCCGGCAGAGTAGAATAGCACCCCCCTCTAGTACCAGGTGTCGTAAGAGCCGACTGAGGTACAGCGGAACCGACCAATGGCGGTATAACCATTCAAATAAAACGTAGCTAAAATGGCACAGGGCAGGGATGGGGAGCAGCATCCCTGTCGCGAAGCTACGTTTCTGCGATCGCCACCACGCCTGCCCAGCGCGGCGATTATGGGCAAAAACCCCAATATGGAAAGTACAAATAGACCAGGCCCCCAGTCCCCAGCAGCTCCGCTAGCCCGGGGCTACGGTAGCGGCCCCGGTAACGGCGGAGAAGGGGGTGCTAAGAATCGCTGGCAGACGCCCGGCTACCACTCCCGCAAACGACGACTGGCCCTGGTAACACACAACATGCGCACGTTGAGGACTGACGAGAAGATTGCTGAGTTGGAAGAAGAGTTGAGTAGATTGCGTTGGGATATTGTGGGGTTGTCTGAAGTCCGTAGAAAGGGGGAGGACACGATAACCTTGAAATCCGGCAACCTGCTTTACTACCGGGAAGGTGACCAACGGTCCCAGGGTGGTGTTGGCTTTCTCGTTCACAAGTCCCTCACCAACAACATTATTACCATCGAAAGTGTGTCGAACAGGGTGGTATACCTAATACTCAGAATATCCAAGAGGTATTCGCTGAAGGTCATTCAGGTATACGCACCGACATCGTCACACCCAGATGATGAAGTGGAGACTATGTATGAGGACGTGAGTCGGGCCATTCATATGTCTAAGACCCACTTCACTGTTGTTATGGGGGACTTCAACGCAAAGTTGGGCAGAAAAAACGATGATGAGCTGAGGGTGGGGCAATTTGGAAATAGGCAACGGAACCCTAGGGGCCAGAGGCTGGCTGATTTTCTGGAGAGAGAGGAACTCTTTATGATGAACTCTTTCTTCCAGAAGCCGCCTCACAGGAAATGGACCTGGATGAGCCCTGATGGTTCCACGAGAAACGAGATAGACTTCATCATGACCACCGAGAGACGAATATTTAATGATGTCTCCGTGATCCACAGGGTGAAAACCGGCAGCGATCACAGAATTGTACGAGGCACATTAGATATTAATGTTAAGCTCGAAAGGTCCCGCTTGATGAAGTCCACGCTCCGACCTACTCGTGAACATATCCAAAACACCGATGACTTCCAGCTCGAGCTCTCGAATCGTTTTGCTTGCCTAGAGAACCTTGCGTCGGTGGACGAGATCAACAACGGGCTCGTGGAAACTGTCCAAACGGTGGGTGCTAAGTTCTTTAAACCCCGCCGTTCAAATAAACCGCAGAAATTCTCCGATCACACTGTAAATCTCATGGCCGAACGACGCTCGCTAAGATTGCAGTCTTCCGATGATGCAAAGTCATATAGGCGGCTCAATAGACAAATTTCGAAATCCTTGCGGCACGACATCCGTCTTTTTAATACTAATCATATTAAAAAGACAATAGAGCGGAACAAAGGCTCCAAAGTGTTCGCAAGAGATTTGTCTATTGGGCAAAGCCAATTGTCAAAGCTGAAGAGAGAAGATGGAAGTATAGCGTTGACCAAGGCAGAGGTATTGGAGGAGATCGAAAGGTTCTATGGACAGCTATACGCTTCGGTCGCTAAGCCTGTTAGCAGCGCGGCCAAAGATCCAAGAGCCAAGCTGACCCGACACTTCACCGAAGATATCCCGGACATCAGCCTGTACGAGATTAGAATGGCCCTGAATCAGCTTAAGAACAACAAGGCGCCGGGTGATGACGGTATCACATCAGAGCTTCTGAAAGCGGGTGGAACACCGGTACTAAAAGTCCTCCAGAAGCTTTTCAACACCGTCGTCCTCGAGGGCATCACGCCAGAAGCATGGAACAGAAGCGTGGTGGTGTTGTTTTTCAAGAAAGGTGACAACACCTTATTGAAGAACTACAGACCCATCTCGCTTCTGAGCCATGTTTATAAGCTGTTTTCAAGGGTCATTACGAACCGTCTCGAGCGCAGGCTTGATGACTTCCAGCCTTCCGAACAAGCCGGTTTCCGAAAGGGCTTTAGCACCATGGACCACATTCATACGCTGCGGCAGGTTATACAGAAGACCGAAGAGTATAACTTGTCTCTTTGCTTAGCGTTTGTGGACTATGAGAAAGCGTTTGATTCGGTCGAGACTTGGGCTGTGCTCGAGTCTCTCCAACGATGCCGTATTGACTATCGGTACATCGAAGTGTTGAAGTGCTTGTATAATAACGCCACTATGTCGGTCCGAGTACAGGAAGAGAGCTCCAAGGCGATCCCTTTAAAAAGAGGCGTAAGACAGGGAGACGTAATTTCTCCGAAACTGTTTACGGCTACTTTGGAGAACGCCTTCAAGCTCCTGGAATGGAAAGGATTCGGCATCAATGTCAATGGCGAATACCTCACTCACCTTCGGTTTGCCGACGATATAGTAGTCATGGCAAAATCGATGGAAGAGCTCAGCACGATGCTCGAAGGCCTCAATCGGGTTTCTCAACAGGTGGGTCTTAAGATGAACATGGACAAGACGAAAGTCATGTGTAATTCCCATGTTGTACCCACCCCGATCTCTGTTGGGAACTCGGTTCTTGAAGTCGTTGACTCGTACGTCTACCTAGGACAAGTAGTCCAGTTAGGTAGGTCCGACTTCAAGAAAGAGGCCAATCGCCGAATCCAACTCGGCTGGGCAGCGTTCGGAAAATTGCGTAGCGTCTTCTCGTCCGACATACCTCAGTGCCTCAAGTCGAAAGTTTTCGACCAGTGTGTGTTGCCAGTGATGACTTATGGCACAGAAACGTGGTCTCTCACTATGGGCCTTATTAGTAAGCTCCAAGTAGCCCAACGAGCTATGGAGAGGGCTATGCTCGGAGTCTCTCTGCGAGATCGAATCACAAATGAGGAGATCCGTAGAAGAACCAAAGTTACCGACATAGCCCAACGGATTGGCAAGTTGAAATGGCAATGGGCAGGGCACATAGCGCGGAGGACTGATGACCGATGGGGTCGAAAAGTTATCGAGTGGAGACCACGTACCGGCAAGCGCAGCGTAGGACGTCCACCCACAAGGTGGACGGATGACCTCATTAAGACCGCAGGATCACGCTGGATGCAAGCCGCTTCCAACCGGTCTTATTGGAGATCCATAGGGGAGGCCTGTGTCCAGCAGTGGACTTCTTATGGCTGATGGATGGATTGACGTTGCCGCAGTAAAACATTCCACGTAATGACAACAGTCCGTCGCAATTTGTCATCAGCAAATGAGTGCAGTTGAATAATAACCAGTATCTAGTGCTCAATTGGAACTCAGAGCAGGTGGCCACTCGTGCCCATAAATTATAAGCCAAGAGGCATAAGCTGAAAGCGTTTCTTTCTAACATAGAAAATATAAATATGTATGTAGCATAATAAGTCTAACTATTAGTTATTATGTATACTATAAAACTGTATAACTGTACCTATTTCTGTACATAGCCTTAAGAAAAGTCAAATAAATAAATTTATTAAATTTATTATTATACAAATAAACTACAGTGTCAAGAAAAGTCAGAGTGATAAGTTTAGTGCTGTGATAATCAAAGCAAGCTACAACACTGTATTATGTATTTTGTTCTTACGATACAGAAAAAGACAACACATTTTGCGTAGCCGTGTAGCACAACCAGGATTTTGATAATAAACCGAATGCAGCGTAAATTGCAAGACGAAATTCACGCAACTCACAAAATGATGTGATAGGTTAGTGCTCTTGTTCACGGCAATTTGTTTCACCGGATTTGCGGTAGAATATGGCTTATGCAGAACGTGCGTTGACGCACGGGATTTCCACCTGGCGTAAATCTCGCCGGATGGATGTACGGCGCGTCTCGGTCTGTAGTCACGGTGAAATAAATTGCCGTGAACAAGCGCTCTTAGTCCGCTGAATCTCGTGCCTTGTATCGAGCTCCTGTCCAGCTCGGCATCCATTAGCCGAGAGCAGTATTGTTCAGCGAATAACAAGCTTGCATGAGAACAACACCTTTTGTTCTTACGACATGAAAAAATGAGTGCGAGTTGCGCGTGCTAGTAGAAGGTTCACTACAGCGTTTATAACTTTTGAGAGTGATTTTAAATCCTCTCAGGTGACACGGGTAACCGCGGTCACCGACGCGGCGATCGTGAAGTGGCGAAGTCGCAGCTGATGAAGTAACCTGACGAGACCCCATTTTTTCCCCTATCCCATAAACTCTGAAGGAGAGGTTCCCATTTCATCTGTGTCTTAATTTTTTTGTACTTTTTTTACTGAATTTTTGTGTGTTTGTTTTATTTTACCAGATTACTTTTTCAATAAAACTACACATAATTGCATGAATGCTTTGTTTGCTTGGCAAGAAACAAAACACAGTCGCGCTCTGTTTGGCGCATAATATGCTCTCACCATTTGCATCATAGGGTAATATAGAAGCATAAAACGTTCATTGTTTGATGCGAGCTGAACTAATCAACTCATTTATGGCGTTAAGTTAAGCGACGTTCAGCACGGTTAGTCTTCGGATGGGTGACTGCGGATGGCATTTACAACTCAGCTTTAACGTGGCTCGGATGTCACGTTAAATAGTAGGTTCAGATTGTTTTGTTTATTAATTATTTATAGGCCTTCAGGCGGCTTGAAACTCTGACATTTGGGCTAGCCAACCGGTCTATACGAAATCAATTCTGGCGTTTATTTTATTATTATACACGGTACCCAGAAAATAGTAATTAATCAGAGGAAAATGCAAGAGGTGAGTTTTTTTATTCAGGTCTAATGGAAAATGGTGTGAACTTTTCAGACTGAACGGACGTTGTTTTAAATCATCATGCAAACTTCTTTATTACATTTTTTGACATTTATTATGGCTTTTTTTGAACGTATCATTATCATACATCGGCCCTAGGACGTCTATTGATGAAAAAGATAAATTTTCAATGAGCCCGGTTGGAAACGGCTTCTGTTCAGCGCGTTCTTGCGATTTTAACTTTTGTCATCGGTCCTCCAAGTCGGTGGACGTCCTCAGGTACTCATATAACTACGTGGTCTCAATTTAAGAACTTTAGGTCCTCATCAGCCATCCGACCTTCGAACTATATGCCATTACCATTACCATAATATATCAACTTACTAATCCTCTGGGCTATGTTGGTAACTTTAGTTTATCGCTTAACTGACTCGGTGGCGCAGTGGTTAGTGACCCTAACTACTGGGTCAAAGAGGTGTGGGTTCGATCTCCACCCAGAACAAGTATTTATATGATGAACCCAGGTGTTTGCTCTGTGTCTGGGTGTTATTTTGTTACTATCTATATAAGTATGTATTTAAATAAATGTATAAGTTTTATATCAGTCTATATATCACAAGCTTTGCTTAGTTTGTGGTCAGAAACCATGTGTAAGATGTCCTCAAATATTTATCTATTTGTTCATCTGCAGACCTTTTCATTTCTGATTCAATCTTGTCGCGTGAGTCCGAGCATATTTATTCCTGCCTGTCCATGGCACGTCGTTCTATGTTGAGCTAATTAATCCTTACCTTATGTATGACAATCCCATTAATTTGTTGGCCCCATCGTCAAGCGTCCTTCGAACAATGTGTACCCACGAGCATGTTAACTTTTTGAAGTGAAAACTTTTTGTTGTTGAAAACTGCACGTTGTGCACTTTTTGGGACGGGTAAAAAATGTTAAGCTCGCGTCAGGACACGTGACCTGATCGAAAATTCGTAAGACGGCGGGAGAGTAGACCGCCGGCGCGGCGTATGAGAGAAAGTTATATCGCCCTCTCTTTCAACCGCGCGGCGAAAATTTATGCCTTGCTCGCGCGCAAGTTTGCTTGTGTGATATTGTATTTTACCGCATAAATGATAGTACTTTTGTACTGATAAATAAAGCAATTGGTGCGAAATTATTCCCTAACCATTCCAAAATATTCAAAAACGCACAACGTTAACGTTCAAGTTTTCACTCCTGCCGGCACTCCCGGAGTGCAACCCGTTGTTTTTTATTATTTCTCATAATTTTGCGTTTGACTACATTCTGCCTGATGTTAAGCAGATATGCGGTCTAGGGTGCAGCACGCTTACCTAGAATATAATCTTTACATCTCTTTACTCGGGATTACGATTACTTGCTAATCCTCTGTACTACCTATGTGAACCACTTTATTTCTAATTTGGGTCTGTTCATTCCGAATTTGGCCATACAGAGAGATTCCAAGCATAACATAGCACGTTAGATTATTTTGAGTTTATTCATCCTTACCTTATACAATCCCATTAATATGTTCGAAATTTGCCTACACTGCCATACCTCAGTGGCGTAATTTAAATTCGCACCCGCGACTGCATCGGCCGCGTGTGTCAGCCGGGTAATGCCGGCTCGTTTGTCATTTTTACGATCCTCCAGGCGTTTACCGGTCGGTATAGTAGGAGAGTTGTGGGCTCTAATTTTGTATCTTTTTCATATTACGGTGGAAATTTAAGAAATGTATGGGAAACTAGCATTCGCCAGCGGCTTTGCCTGCGTCCTATTTTTACAAGCTTTTGTTTAACTTGCAATCGATGTACCTATGTATGTATGTAAGTTCGGGTGGAATCTTGCAAGTTAAATTTTACCAACTTTCCGGTTTCCAATTGAGCTGAAACTTTGCACGCATACGTGTATCGCGTGACAATGCAATAATATGGTCCCATGGAGCTGATCTGATGATGGAGTTTGGAGGTGGCCATAGGAACTTCTGTACTAAACAAGATAGACCTGTCGTGTTTGGGCTCGTCATACTTGTCTTGGCTAGCACTCTGTTTTTACATATTATCTAGGATCTCAAAAGCTTGTATTTTTAAAAAGGTATATTATTTTAATAATATATTATTTTTTGCCACCCCATAGAAAATTTCTCAAGTTTATGCGTAATAAAATTCTTTGTATTTTTAACGCCATTTTGTGGTGATAATGTCATAGGGAGTTTTCCCTATTTTCCTTCTTCTATGCATGAGAGTCTGCAGCCAATGTCACCTATCTTCCATTAACTTTTTGCTCATCTATAATCGACATAGATATGGATAAGTTAGTAAGGTAATAAACATAGTTTTGCCTAAGTATCTAACGGGGAACACGAAATTTTTCGGGATAAAAACAAGCATAAACATCATCACTTTCCGCCAGCAAACATACCTTCAGAGTTATAATATTAGTAAAAAGATAGTAAGGAAGTAATGATAGTATACTTACAACGAGTACTATGCTATGGTTGAGACAATATTAATTGTTTCAACTCTAAAATCCTAATAAATTGTCGCTATTATCTAAGCTAGATTAATTTTTCTATACCTATCCTGATTGATATTCCAGACAATTGACGTACAGAATCATACAACCTGTATTTAATTTTTATTCTAAGCTAGCTTTTCCCACGGTTTCCCACAATACCTTTTAATTTTTCCAGGATATAAAGTAGCTTTACAAACTTTCTGACTTCTTAACTATATCCGTGCAAAAATCAATCCGTCTCCTCGTTCCTGTGTGAAAGAGCACAAGCAAGAGAACAAAGAAACCAACAACCACATTTACGAATTCATAATTTTAGTAAGAATAAACATTGCACATTAATTGAACACCAGCTCTTCACCTCATTTTAGGTACCTTGCCTTGTATAAGTTCATTACGCCACGCGGTAATGTACCCTACGTGAGACCATTTCGTTGTTAACACTCGAAAACGGAAATTATGGGAGGGTTGTTATGAATTTAGAACTTACATAAATGGTGGTTCGTTTATTTGACTAAAACTTTATTGATGTACGACAAACATCGACTTGGCATTTTTTCAGTTTTAAAACGGCAAAGCATTGCTTTTTAGGGTTCCGTACCCAAAGGGTAAAAACGGGACCCTATTACTAAGACTCCGCTGTCCGTCTATCTGTCTGTCTCCAAGCTGTATCTCATCAACCGTGATAGCTAGGCAGCTGAAATTTTCACAGATGACGTTTGTCCCATACAACAAACGTAATTATTTTGCCGTTTTTTGCTCCTTATTAATAACAGCAACTGGTAGACGCTTGAAGTGGGTCTAAGGGGGGTTCCCATAGGGTACGGAACCCTTCGTGCGCGAGTCCAACAAGCACTTGGCCAATTTTTTTGAAAAAAAAAAAAAAATACTAGTCTTCCGTCCCAGCTACGTCCAGGCTAATTACGAATTATAGCTTTAAAACTTCCCAAATAAATATTTTATAGGTAATGGACAATGATATTGCAATCTGTAAAAAAAACATATACTCGTAACATTGAGAAAAGCAACCAGTTAATTATTATATATTTTGTAAGATCGTTGTACCCGGAATATATGTGTATGTGTATGTACCCGGTGTATGTGGAATATCTATCTATTCTATCTATCAGCCGTAGGACGTTCACTGCTGGACATAGGCCTCCCCTATGGTTTCCCAATAAGGCCGGTTGGGAGCGGCCTGTATCCAGTGCGTTTGAACTTTGACGTTCCTGCGATCTTTATTATATCGTCAGTCCACCTGGTCGGTGGACATCCTACGCTGCGCTTGCTGGTCCGTGGTCTCCATTCGAGACCTTTACGGCCTTATCGGCCATCCGTTCTTCGAACTAAGTGCCCTGTCCATTGCCACTTTCATTTTCTAATGCGCTAGGCTATGTCGGTAGCTTTGGTTCGTTTACGGATTAGTATCTGCAGTCTGCGTATGTGGAGTACACTCTACTCTTTAAACATGACAACTGCATTTTGCATTTTCATGTTTAATGCATAATGCCAATGGTTGTTGGCTGATGTTTCTACTAAGGTATTACTTGTAGTAGGTAGGTAGCCCGTGGCATAAGCAAAGAAGATATAATAATATCATAAGTAGGACTCATAAATCGGTTATTAGTTGCTTCATTTAGAAATTCGTATACCTAAATTTAATAAATAAAAAAATCAGCCAAGTGCAAGTCGGGCTCGCGCACCAAGAGTTTTACGTACCGTTTAGAGCCCCCCTTAATATATTTGATTTTAAACTGATTATTAATTTATTTTTGAAAGGAATATACAACTTTTTATTCTGTGAATATTTCAAGCATCTTCCTCTCTTAGCCTTTATTAAAATCGAGAAAAAAATCACGTTACTTGTATAGAAGCCCCTCTTAAATGTTTATTTTATTTAAATTTAAGTATTTATTTTTAAAGTGCATAATTAATTAAATATTCATTGAATATTTTAGGTGTCTACCTATAGCCGTTATTAATATCGAGCAAAAACGGCTAAAAATTTAGATTTGTTGTAGAGTATATTAATCAAATATTTTTTTCTTTTGATTTTAGTAGTATTTGTTTTTATAGCGGCAACAGAAATACATCATCTGTAAAAATTTCAACGTTCTAGCTATCTCGGTTCATGAGATTGGTACAGCCTGGTGACAGACAGACATACGGACAGAAGGACTGACAGCGGAGTCTTAGTAATAGGGTCCCGTTTTTAACCTTTGGGTACGGAACCCTAAAAAAAGAGCAAAGTAGTATTTTTATACTAAATCTACATTGTAATTTAATCTACTTGGCTTTACAAATAGAACAACTTAGAACTTAGTTTCAATATTTTTTTTAAGATACGTGTATCCCCACGTATTATACCATGGCAAGAAAAGAGTTAAAAAAAAAAATGACAATTAAATAGTATAAGCAAAGACTACGTGTAACTGAATACTGAACAGCATTGTTGCTATTTCCTAAACACATGATGTGGAATACTAGCTACTGTTTAACCATGAGAACTGCATATTGCATATTCATGCTTCATGCATATGTGGCGGACTATTGTTGACTGATGTTCTAACGGAATTGTTTGTAGCTCGTAACAGTTCCTAAATGTAATAAATTATCGTAAGTAGCATAGTAGTAGCACACTACTAAGTATAGTTAGTGAACATTTTGAAATATTATTTATCACCAAATATGGCACAACTGACGTGTACAAAATTCGAAAGATTTGCTCAAATGAATGTTAGATGTTCTCATTTTTTGAATATTTTTAAATTTTCAAAAAAAATTCAGCTGATTTATATGGAACCATTTCTGAATTATGATCCACTAAACACAAAAAGAATCATCAAAATCGGTTTATAATTGGCGGAGTAATCGCGGAACATATGTACATAAAAAAACATTAAAACGAATTGAAAACCTCCTTTTTTGAAGTCGGGTAAAATAGCCCACTGTCATTTATTTAAAATCAAAATATTTTATTAAGGCAAATAAATTTCATGTTACGTTTATCTCGCAATAATCGCCAGAGTACGAGTCGGACTCGTGCACGAAGGGTTCCGTACTGTATGGGAGCCCCCCTTAAATATTTATTTTGATTTAATTATTTGTTATTGAAGTGAATATCCAACTAAATATTCTGTGAATGTATCAAGCATCTACCTGTTACCATTGTTAATATCGAGCGAGAAACGGCTAAAAATTCAGGTTTGTTGTATGGGAGGCCCCCTGAAATTGTTAAATTAATAGAATTAATTGTTGTCGTTTTTTAGTATATTTGTTATTATAGCGGCAACAAAAATACATCATCTGTGAAAATTTCAGCTTTCTAGCTATAATGGTTCTTGAGATAAAGCTTGGTGACAGACAGACAGACGGACGGACAGCAGAGTCTTAGTAATAGGGTCCCGTTTTTACCCTTTGGGTACGGAACCCTAAAAATTATATGGATGCAAAAAATTACGTCATTTCATCGCTCGGTCACTCTGCCGTATCGCTGCGTGAAGTAGGTATGCGGAAAGTAGGTACCTACAAAATAAATAAAGAACCAACGCACTTTCGGATTTATAATAGGTACTTATTAGTAATGAAGTAAGAATTTCCAGAGGAAGGAAATCTTAAATCAAGGTTGCGATTTCACCTTGACATTCAGTCAGAGTTAATAGCATCCGTTGGGAAAACTTTCCAATAACTCACGTAACTACAGTACGCGCAAGATAATTGTGCGCGGGGACAAAAACGGAAACTAATTCAATGTCATTCAAAATCACAAGTTGGAGTGTCAATATGGTCAAACATGGTTCCACTTTGTCTTTGGCGATATGATCGGAAATTTAAATCCTCTAGTCTCCCAGTAAGAAGGTTCAAGTCTTTGATAATTTTACCTTCCTACTTTTTACCTTTTTGAATTTGAACAGCCGAGATAGTTCAATGCTAGTTTGAACCCCTTCGAAATTACGTAAGTTCGGGTGTATGTGCATCTTTTTCTAACATCTTTTAAATTTATTTCATTTTTAAAGTGGGACGAAGTGATGTATATCTCTTGCTATTTTAGTACGGTTTCTAAAACTTTAGTTCTAATTCGTGATAGATACCTCGTGGCACTAAGACGTTGTGATTCAGTAAGGGTTTTATTTACATAGAAGCTCGAAGCAACGCTCAAAGTACGGGTGGAGCTACACTCAGAGTCTTTGCAACACAGTATCCTAGCAGTTGATGTCTTACGACTGATTGATGAGTGGATAATGTATGGCATTCAATGTGCTGTGTGTGTAACGTAAAGGCCTAATCATACTGGGCATAGGCTTTTCCACGGACTTCCAACAAAACAAATATATTTATTAGACAAAAATTGTTTACAAAAACTATGGGACGAGTTAACATATTAGTATGTAATTAAAACATAAGTTTTCGGATGTAACTGTGGGTTCCAAACTCGGCTAGGCCTGTTTTTGGTAACCCAGGTGGAGAATTACCTAAACATACAGTGTGCGCGCTCTTGTTTACAGTAGGTGCATAGTTTAAGTAAAATGAAACAAAAAAAGCATCTAGCGTGTTCCTGAGCTCTTCCTGTCATCTCCTCCTCTTCCTGCGGTTCAAGAAATGTGATTCGGCCGCTTCGGCATTTACGTGTTGCCACCCATGAGGCGCACTCTTATCCTGCGCGCACTGTAAGTTTCGAACTAAACTAAACCAACTTGTCCTAATAACTAATGAGGCCCAATACTTGCGAGACTGTCCCGACCGCAGGGTTCCGTAGATTTAGCAGCGCGTTTAGTGTTTGCGTTTTAGTTTATAGCTTATATAAATGTCATGATTGCGGTTTGACATTTTGCTTACACGATTTGCACCATAGAGATCTCAGAGGGATAATGTGGTCGATCGCGATATTCGCGATAAACTAAAATATATCCATTGATTTATTGCGGTACGAGTTAGAAGGAAACGTGAAAAATATCTTGACTCAGTGTCTGTTGCCACTTTTGTCGTCTCGTGACGGCAATATCAATACGTAGTTGGCAATTTTGACTTCAAGGAACGAACTTCCATGCATCTTACAAGCTGTTATTTACTTTCACCTGTCCCTTTGTCTGTCGTTCTGTAATCAAATCTTGAAAGTTAAATTAGATCCACTTCCCGGTTACCGATTGAGCTGAAATTTTGCATACATGTGTACGAGTAAATCGCGTGACAATGCAATATTATGACAAATTGGTGCTAATCTGATCATGGAGCTGGAAGGTAGTCAAAGGAACTTAGCAATGAAACGACACAAACTCATCGAGTTTGGGTTGATTTGGCGAGTAATTTGTCTTTCAACGGTAACCAGGGTCTGATGACGAAGCTGCAAGGTGGTCATAGGAATTCTGTAATGAAACGACGCAACCCTATCGAGTTTCAGCTCGTTTGATTCGCCTTGGCGAGTACTTGTTCAGTAAGAGCTTGTTTTAAAAAATAATCGGCCCAGTACGAGTCGGACTCGCGCACGGAGGGTTCCGTACTGTATGTATTTATGATTTAAGTGAATTTACAACTTAATATTCTGTGAAAATACAGACAGACAGAAGGACAGCGGAGTCTTCGTAATAGGGTCCCGTTTTACCCTTTGTGTACGGAGCCCTAAATTAAAGTTTTTTTTTTAAATATAATACTTGTTCATGGTGCTGTGTCGACCCCACCTATTGGGATAAGGGCAGGATGGTGATGAAGATGATGGCTTGTTTATGGTGAAAATTACCCATAAATGACAACAGACGCTTCCCTCGCTCAGTCAGTTACTTATATTGATATTCAAATATATAAAATGTCCCATTTTTGTAACATTTTAATCCATATTTATTTTAGATCCATAGTGACATCTGACAAGATGTAACTATGAACATTTTACGCCTGACTAGGCGTCAGATGTTTGTTCCCATTCCCACATTCAGTCAGTTTTTATGGGGAATAACTTCACAACTCCATGGTATTGTAGTTAGATAATAATGATAACCATGTGTTGCCATCTACTATTCTGTAATACCTATAAATAGGTTTGCATTTGACCGCATACTGTCTTATGTGTTAAGCAGATATTCGGTCTAGGGTGTAGCATGCTTACCTAAAAGATACCTTTTAAATCGAGATTTAAAGACACTTATGCTGTAAATACTGTTTGTGAATAGGCTAGTTGAAATGGCAGTGGGCAGGGCACATTGCACGAAGCTTAGTTCTCGCATGGAAACTATACATGAACAAGGGTAGCGTATGCAAAAAAAAACATAGTATAGGACCCCACACCGAATAACAAGAAACGCGGCGTAGGACGTCCTTCAATAATGTGCACAGACGATCTAATAAACACTAAAAGGACCATATAATGAAAACTAATGTAATGGAATGCTTACTAAATTTTGCTCATATAAAAACTATGTTACAGCTGTCTTATTCATATATGGTTATACAGAACACGCGAGAGTGAGTGGAACAAGAAAAACGCATTGTCTGTCGGCATACGTCAAAATCACAAGTTGGAATGTCAAAATAGTTTAAATTTGGTTCCACTTTGTCTTTTAAGATATGATCGGAAATTTGAACCCTCTATTGCCAGCATAAGGTTCAAATTTTTGATCATTTTACCTTCCTACTTTTTATCTTTTTGAATTTGGACAGCCGAGATAGCTCAATGATACGAGTAGTTTGAGAAACCCTTCAAAATTACGTAAGTTTGGGTGTATGTGCATCTTATTCTAACACCTTTTAAATTTCATATTTAAAGTGGGACGAAGTGATATATATCTTCAAATTCTTGTTTTGAATAAATATTTAGTGCATTTCCGCTCTTTCGTAGTCATATAAGTTAAGGGTACTATTCAAAATTCAAATTAAATCACAAACAAAATTAGTAATTAATCATCAAACTATAGCATGGTTCGACTATGGTTAGGTCAGGTTAGAAAAGTTAGGCTTAGGTATGTTTACAAAATATGAATGAACCTGAAACAAAATTTTTAATTAATCCGTTTAAAATAATAAAAAATAATTAAACCTGTAACAAAAATAGTAATTAGTAATCTATTAAAAAATGTAGTAAACCTGAAAAAATATTTAATTAATATGTTAAAATTACAAATATAATTTATTTATAAAAAATGGTATAAAATAATTGAAAAAATACTTAGTCAATAAATAGCACCCTTATTCTTACTGTACTCTATTCGACACGTGTTTCGCCTCTAAACGAGGCATCTTCAGGACGTGTTGACTCTTCGAGCTCACTCGCAAGAATGACGGCTCGCCGCGCCGGCGCTTCTTATATACTCGTCGTGACGCACCGAAGTAAAGGCGATGTGACGGTAGTTTGATCGTTCAGCAACTCGTTGTGTGTGTTTTGATGTTTCATTATTTCTAAATGCTCCAAAACATTTAAGCGAAAACCTTTTTCACATACATGTAGAATTTCAAAAGTGTTGTTGTTATCCAAATCGTGTCCAGTTTCTAATAAATGTTTCGCAAAATTCGACTTCTCTGGGTGATTGTTTCTAGATGCAGCTAAGTGTTCTTTGTAGCGGGTTTGAAAACTCCTTCCAGTTTGTCCCACATAAACTGCGTTACATGTGTCGCAGGTTAACTTGTATACCCCCGATTTCTTGCTCTTTTCTAAGGAGTCTTTCCCATTGCACATTCGTCTCATGTTGTGATTCGTTCGAAATGCCATATGTACATCATTTCTCCGCAGTATTTTTGCAATTTTTTCTGACGTAGTCCCTAAATATGTCAAACTACCCACATATTTATTTACTCTCACAGGTGGGCAGGAGTATAACATAGATCTTGCTATGTTTCTATTCTTATCTCTGACTAAATTGTTTATCATTTTCTTGCTGTACCCATTTGTCACTGCTATTTGATATATTGTGTTGAGTTCCTTGTTGTAGGCTTCTGGAGATAATGGGACTGTCATTAATCTATGTACATAGCTTCTAAACGCGGCCAATTTGTGCTGCATGGGGTGATTTGAAGACTCTGGGATTGCTATATCTGTGTGTGTGGGTTTGCGATAAATTTGGAAGTCCAGTTTGTTCTCTTTTCTCGTAATAGTTAGGTCTAGAAAATTCAGTGACTTGTTATCCTCCTTTTCTGTCTTGAACCGTATCTTTGGGTGTAAATGGTTGATTCTATCCATATAAATGCCATATCTCATATCTATATATCTCACAAATGCCAATACAGAGGTGGAACCAACGCACATTTTTTATCCGCGGGTCAAAAATATAAGTGATGTTCAGATACCCGACAGAGAGATGGCACTACTAGAAAAGGGATTAAAATATAATTTCAAACCAGGAACCACGAAGACGACTTTACAACAGCTGGCAGTAGATACAGAAATAGCCTGTATTAGAGGAAAACAAGACGTAGGAGTGAAACATCAAGTAGCAAACGAAATAAAGAAAAGTCTCAGATTACCGACAAATAGAAATCCAGAAATACAGCTGCAGCGATCCTTGCAGGACCGCTTAAATCAACACAATTTAATTTTGACAAAAGCGGATAAAGGCAGTACTATTGTAATTTTAGAACAACAAGAATACAAAGAAAAAGTGCACAATGTAATACATGGAGAAGATTTTGAACCATTACGTACCGACCCCACAAAGAAATACGCTCAAGAGTTAAAGAGGGCTATTGAAAACGTCGACTACATGTCACCACGTGCACTCAAGAATGTTGTGCCAATGAACCCACGCCCACCAATGCTGTACGGCTTGCCAAAACTACATAAGGAAGATATGCCGATAAGATATGGTTGATTCTATCCATATATATGTCCAGTTGACGCTGCGTTCCAGTCCAACACAATATAATATCATCCACGTACCTGTAATAAAACAAGATATTAGGATTATTAACCATATGTGTACACTCAAACCTGTCCATGAAGTACTCTGCCATTAATGGGCTCAATGGTGACCCCATTGCAAGACCTTCTTTTTGTGTGTAGTACTGTCCCTCAAACTGGAAGTAGTTCTGTTCCATACATATTCTTGTTAACGTCATTATATCTTCTCTTTCTCCAGGATGTAAATGTCGTTTCTCTAAATGTTCATCCAAAATTTGTAATGATTCTTCACCCGGAACATTTGTAAATAAGCTTTCCACATCCAATGAAATCAGTTTTCCATTTGATGGGATCTGTATACTTTAATTTTTTCTATCAATTCCTTTGTATTTTTCAATCCATATTTCGGCTTAAATGATGATCTTTCCTTCAATAATCCATTCAAGTACTTAGCTAAATCATAGGCCGGGGCACCTATGTATGACACCACTGGTCTTATCGGCATATCTTCCTTATGTAGTTTTGGCAAGCCGTACAGCATTGGTGGGCGTGGGTTCATTGGCACAACATTCTTGAGTGCACGTGGTGACATGTAGTCGACGTTTTCAATAGCCCTCTTTAACTCTTGAGCGTATTTCTTTGTGGGGTCGGTACGTAATGGTTCAAAATCTTCTCCATGTATTACATTGTGCACTTTTTCTTTGTATTCTTGTTGTTCTAAAATTACAATAGTACTGCCTTTATCCGCTTTTGTCAAAATTAAATTGTGTTGATTTAAGCGGTCCTGCAAGGATCGCTGCAGCTGTATTTCTGGATTTCTATTTGTCGGTAATCTGAGACTTTTCTTTATTTCGTTTGCTACTTGATGTTTCACTCCTACGTCTTGTTTTCCTCTAATACAGGCTATTTCTGTATCTACTGCCAGCTGTTGTAAAGTCGTCTTCGTGGTTCCTGGTTTGAAATTATATTTTAATCCCTTTTCTAGTAGTGCCATCTCTCTGTCGGGTATCTGAACATCACTTATATTTTTGACCCGCGGATAAAAAATGTGCGTTGGTTCCACCTCTGTATTGGCATTTGTGAGATATATAGATATGAGATATGGCATTTATATGGATAGAATCAACCATTTACACCCAAAGATACGGTTCAAGACAGAAAAGGAGGATAACAAGTCACTGAATTTTCTAGACCTAACTATTACGAGAAAAGAGAACAAACTGGACTTCCAAATTTATCGCAAACCCACACACACAGATATAGCAATCCCAGAGTCTTCAAATCACCCCATGCAGCACAAATTGGCCGCGTTTAGAAGCTATGTACATAGATTAATGACAGTCCCATTATCTCCAGAAGCCTACAACAAGGAACTCAACACAATATATCAAATAGCAGTGACAAATGGGTACAGCAAGAAAATGATAAACAATTTAGTCAGAGATAAGAATAGAAACATAGCAAGATCTATGTTATACTCCTGCCCACCTGTGAGAGTAAATAAATATGTGGGTAGTTTGACATATTTAGGGACTACGTCAGAAAAAATTGCAAAAATACTGCGGAGAAATGATGTACATGTGGCATTTCGAACGAATCACAACATGAGACGAATGTGCAATGGGAAAGACTCCTTAGAAAAGAGCAAGAAATCGGGGGTATACAAGTTAACCTGCGACACATGTAACGCAGTTTATGTGGGACAAACTGGAAGGAGTTTTCAAACCCGCTACAAAGAACACTTAGCTGCATCTAGAAACAATCACCCAGAGAAGTCGAATTTTGCGAAACATTTATTAGAAACTGGACACGATTTGGATAACAACAACACTTTTGAAATTCTACATGTATGTGAAAAAGGTTTTCGCTTAAATGTTTTGGAGCATTTAGAAATAATGAAACATCAAAACACACATCGCCTTTACTTCGGTGCGTCACGACGAGTATATAAGAAGCGCCGGCGCGGCGAGCCGTCATTCTTGCGAGTGAGCTCGAAGAGTCAACACGTCCTGAAGATGCCTCGTTTAGAGGCGAAACACGTGTCGAATAGAGTACAGTAAGAATAAGGGTGCTATTTATTGACTAAGTATTTTTTCAATTATTTTATACCATTTTTTATAAATAAATTATATTTGTAATTTTAACATATTAACTAAATATTTTTTCAGGTTTACTACATTTTTTTAATAGATTACTAATTACTATTTTTGTTACAGGTTTAATTATTTTTTATTATTTTAAACGGATTAATTAAAAATTTTGTTTCAGGTTCATTCATATTTTGTAAACATACCTAAGCCTAACTTTTCTAACCTGACCTAACCATAGTCGAACCATGCTACAGTTTGATGATTAATTACTAATTTTGTTTGTGATTTAATTTGAATTTTGAATAGTACCCTTAACTTATATGACTACGAAAGAGCGGAAATACACTAAATATTTATTCAAAACAAGAATTTGAAGATGAACTTCCGCAAAGTAACGCCTGATTCAATAAACTATGATATATATCTCTTGCTATTTTAGCACGGTTTCTATTGCTTTAGTTCTAATTCTACGGAAAGGACCCGCTGAATGCAAACTCCATTCACCCGGTCTTATAGAAATCAAATGTTTAGTGGATGTCCTCCGAATGACATCGCCATTATTACGAAGCTGTATTTATCACAGTCATTATATTAAGTTATTATGGTATTATTTTAGTTTCACGAAAACCATACTAAACGAAATTAACGCAAAATTAGCTCATTTTGTAACACCGATGAGCAACTGTTTGAGTATAATCGAGTCCATTAATTAAAATACTCGTATTTACGTGTATTTTTCTCAAACTAAATATAACATTTAGAATTATTATTCACTAATTCTTCTTATATTTCACTATTAAAAAAATACTTAATATTATCTTACAATTAAGTATTTCAATACGCTTTAAAAGATTAATTATACCAATTGCTTCAAAAGATGCATTACCAATTTTTTCTTACAAAACTGTTACTTACCAGCAATAGCAATATCAATATAATGACTATGAAAGTTTCATTAATTGTTACAATTTTCTTACAAAAAATAACAACACTTAACTATTAAAAAGCTGCTAGATCTGGCAATACTATTGTAAATATTGCAAAACAATGTAGGTCATGTGACATAGTATTGTTCGGAGTGAATGGCTTAGAAAATGTAATCGTATTGTTCATAACAGCTATGGATTCTGAGAAAGTGCTGTACGTGATAGAACAAGGTTGCATTTTTTAGCAAAAAGTTTGCACGCCACTATTGTCAGGGCCGTATTTAGAGGTCTTGAGGCCTCGGGGCAACAAAATATATTTCACATAACCTGACGATTTTTTTCACTCGAGATTTTACTAGGCAATTTATGGTTTTTGTTTTTGTTTTGAAAAATTCTTTCTAATCATCATAAATCTTAACTACTAACAATACAAACACAGTCTAATACTAGTAGTAACATTAAAATACAATTTGACTCTCAGGCTAAATTCGCCTATATGGTCAATTAAAAAAACAATTGTTAAAAAAGTTACATAAATTTTAAAAACATGACTGGTTAAAAATAATGACTATATCTACCTGCAATTGATTTACATTTAAGAGCATTTTGTTCCATGCTCATATTTAAAAATTAAATTAACTAACAAGCAATTTATAGTAAAACCAACTTAAATAAAAATAATCAAGAATAAGAAAATAACATGAAATTGATTTTTGGCGATAACGAACGGAACCTTTAAGCCGTATTTTCGCCAAAAAATCATCTTTTTGTGGTTTCTTTCTGCCAATTTGTTTACCATATTTTAACGATTTTTTGGGCCTCTTTTTCAGTCTGGGCTAATTTTGTAAAATCTTCTTTAGGAGATTTATTTTGAAGTCTGTATAGTGCGAGCCTCGGGGCTATTTGCACCAGTTGCCTTTTTCTAAATCCAGCTCTGACTGTAGTTAAGGTACCGATCGACTCACAACAGATTTTTTTGGCTCTTAACAATGATGGGTCTGTAGCGCTAATAGCGTGGTTTGTTAAGGTGTTTGTTAGCAATAACCCGAAGTTAAGCAACGTTAAGCAAGGTCAGTCTTCGGGTGGGTGATCGCGGGTGGCATTTACAACTGAGCGCCACAGTGGCTCGGACGGTCAAATTGTAGGTCCCGGTTGTTTCAATCGTTTAGCTATGACAGTGACATATTATGTTCAGGTGACTTAAAAACTTTGATACCTACCAGGGCCTAACATAGCCTAGGCATCAGGCCTGTACGAATTTACTTACGTACTTACTGATGTGCTGTTACTATACTGTCTACCCACTGAACACACTCCAACTTGCCAATCCGATGACTCTATCAATAACTTTATTTTTCCAGGGATCGCGTCATTTGATCTCGCAGAGAGACTCCGAGCATAGCCCTCTCTATAATTCGTTGGGTTATTTAGAGCTCGAATCAATCTTCATGCAGTCTGTGAAGTTAGCTGCAAGCCGTGCAGAACTCCACCCCTTACCCCCTGACCTATTGCTACTGCGCAACGACTCACTTCATGTTCACAGACACCATAAAGCATTTTTTAGGTTTCTGTACCCAAAGGGTAAAAACGAAACCCTATTACTAAGGCCCCGCTGTCCATCTGTATGTCGCCAGGCTGTATCTCATGAACCGTAATAGCTATAGAGTTGAAATGTTTACAGATGATGTATTTCGATTGCCGCTATAACAACAAATACTAAAATAGAATAATATAAATATTTAAGTGGGGCTCCCATACAACAAACCTGACATTTTTAGTCGTTTTGCGCTCGATTTTAATAATAGTAAAAGGTGATGCTTGAAATATTCACAGAATATTAGGTTGTACATTCACTTTACTAAGAAATAATCAAATTGAAATAAAACAAATATTTAAAGGAGCTCCTATACAGTACGAAACCCTTGGTGCGCGAGTCCGACTCGTACTTGGCCGATTATTTTAAATTGAAAATTTACCAACCACATACCAGGGTCCGTGCCTTTTGTTAGTGAAATTTGTAATTGGTTGCAATCTATTGTACAAGGAGAGGGGTTAAATTAAATGTATTCTACAACTTAGCAAATATAATAGTAGGTAGTTTAATATCTCAACTCAGTTGCTTAAAACATATTTCGGGTATCTGAAAACTAGGGCATCATATCTAATAGGTGTACAAGCTAATTCTGTTGTATGCCGGCGCGCTATCGGACCATGAAATCGGCAGTGCAATAATTAAGTCTATTCTGCACTTCATAGTGCCGTGCCGAGATGACTGCGATAAAATTGGTTTGGTACAGGGGATGAGTGAAAGCGAGTTTTTATTAATGTCTTATAAATCGATGAACGCCACGCACAGAGTCACGTTCCGCCTGAGCCGAACGTGCAAGCAAGAGCGAGGAATAAGCGATATAGCATACGATAATGAGGAACGATGGATGGGCCTATATAAGCGTTCGGCTTGTTTTAGCTGTTGATTAAACAATGTTTTGTTTGTAAGATTACCTATAGTCCGTAGACCGACTATTTTTAAGGTTCCGTACCCAAAGGGTAAAAACGGGACCCTACTACTAAGACTCCGCTATCCGTCTGTCTGTCTGTCACTAGGCTGTATCTCATGAACCGTAACAGCTAGAACGTTTAAATTTTAACTGAGGACGTATTTATGTTGCCACTATAACAACAAATACTAAAAATAGAAAAAAAATTAACGGGGCTCCCATACAAGACACCTGAATATTTAAACGTTTTTCGCTCGACATTAATATAGGTAACAGGTAGATGCTTGAAATATTCACAAAATGTTTAGTTAAATATGCCCTTTGATAATGTATAGTTTTATTAAAATAAAATAAATATTAAAGAGGGCCTCACATACAAGTACAAGATTTTTTGCTCGATATTAATAACGGCAACAGGAGGATTCAAATATTCACAGCACATTAAAAAAAAATTACTAAATTGAAATAAAACATATTAAGGGGGGCCTCCATTTACTCTGTCCTCCGGGGGACAGATCCGAGAGACAGACTGGAATAATCCATTTAGTACGGAACCCTTGGTGCGCGAACCTGACTTGCACTTGGCCGATTATTTACATTAATGTATTTTAAAGCTTGGAAAGTGTAATACGCTACTTTTTGACTAGGAAATTTTCGGCAAAAGTTAAAAACGTAAATAGGTACCCGTATTTGTATTTTTAATCACTCAAACTAGGCCAGAAATTTCAAGAATGACGTAAGTCGCTACCGCTTGTGACTTACATCGCGTGTTAGCAATACCGTCGCCGACGGTCGTTCACTTGAACTCGAGCTGTGTAATCGATGCATTCCGATCGCATTCCGAGTCGACAACTCGATGTTGAATTGGTTTGAGGTGTTTATTCGCTGAAACTGACCAAATTTTGAACATATTTGCTAACAAGACGTAGTTTTAACCTCAGTTAGTTGAAACGACAGTGGACATTGAATTTGGAAATTGAACTGAATTGAGTGGACAGGGCACATAACACGCAGCATAGTTGGACTGATAACCGCTGGAGTCAAAAATATCTCGAGTTACAATGTAGGTAGAGTTTGTGCAAAAAGAGAAGCGTCGTAGGTGAGGTCACCCGTGTGCCATTTTACTAATTTTATTACGTTGGCAGCAGCTGCACTGCTCTGTCATAGCTAGTACAGCTAAAAGTGTTTGATACTTGGCAGCCACCAATTCGGTTTTCATCAGTTCTTGCGTCTACCAAGTATAGTCGGTACCTTGGCTGCTGACTAAAATTGTATTGTTAGTTTATCGTAACGCCACGACGCGACGGTTCTCTTATTGCACATACAAGGTTGACTGATGGACATTAAGACGGCAGGATTGCAATTTTGCCCTAGATGAAAGCCGCTTTCAATCAAACGATCTTTTGAGGTCCATGGGGGAGGCCTGTGTCCAGCAGCGAACATTTTAGGGCTGATGAAAGAATGGACGTTGTTATGAACACAGTATTATGTAAATTTTTGTTCTCTTTATTATGTAATGCACAGAAACTGTTACAACAAATGATGCTTTGCAAACAAATGTGTGCAGGTTTTTGCATCACCGAAAAGAAAGCGGTGTGTAAATCCGTACATAAATTCTAAGCAGCTCATTAGTAGGTACGTGACTTCGAGCAAATATCTACAGAGCCACATTCCCTAATTGAAAGTAGTAAAAAATGTCCGGGCGCCGTCATACATACCTACCGACGTAGATATTTACATTAAATAATTCACAATGACCCGTATTCTTGAATCTCGACGTTAAGTCACCTAATTAGTGTTTGTAACCGAGCACTTTGGCATCGCGCGGCGTTGTAGTCGGCTTGCAATCGCGTTACGACTTACTAAAAAGCATGCCCACTACGCAGTTTGGGCAGGGTTTTGGCTCGGACACTTTTTTGCACGATTGTGACTCCATAGATATTTGCTCGAAGGTACGTGACAATGGATGTATACTTGCAGGTACCTCACGGTAGTATGGTAGAGCGTTTTTTAAAAGTTGTATAGTTACTAAACAATAATAATTTTTCGCAAAAAATGGCACCACCGTCTTCCACCGTGTCCATAATACGATTAGTTTGCATGTATCGATGTGATATTCATGTAGTATGCATTATGTTGATTTATAATAAACTGCTCAGCCGATTTTGATACAATTTAACTGAAACCACCTCAGGAGTATACCCTTTTGAATTAAAACAGATTTTTTTTAATTGGTTCGCAACTGACGAAAAAATCGATAAACATACACAAAAAATACATACAGATGAAAATAGAACTTCCTCGTTTTTGAAGTTGGTAAAAAGAGAACGAGTCAGAGCATTATTAAGAACAACCATTATCATGCTACCAAACTATACTATATAACACTAGCACAACACTTAAAATACACAACAGAAATGTATGCAACCGCGTCCAACACTACTTAACATCAGAAAATCAGCAAACGTACGTTAAATTTGCATTTAGCTGAGTTAAGTACTGCAGATAAGTATACTAAACCGGCATTTTAATAGTCCACTGCTGGACATTGGTCGACCCACGAAGGATGATTAAGCTCAAGATGTTGAAGCTAGTTTATTTTTATATCAGCATAGGTACTTTATCACAAACCCCGGTTACTCATAAAAGATCGCAAGGTCATGATTATGTTCGTCATTTCATCAGCGACTAGGACTTTTGGCTAAATACAGGATTTATTTATCCAAATTTAAATTTTATATGAGCCTGCGAGCTCAAACAAAAAGCACGCGAAATTATAACAGTAAAATAACAAAATAACATTAGGTATTACAATAGGTACTCGTACTACCAAGATGTTTTACGCGTATGTAACTGGTAATCTAAGCACTCACTTATATTTTGTTAAAATAATTTTACGAAATAGGTAAAATATTTTAAAAATTGAAAATTGAAGCCTTTCCACATAAAACTGTAATGAGAAATTATTCCTGCTAAATAAAAACAACAAATAAAGTATAATTATGTATAATTTAATAATTTCGAAACCAAAACGCCTCAACCTCTTAAAACTTTTAAGAGGTTATGAATACCTTCCATTGCCCACGTATAGATATATAACAATATGTGTAGGTATAAATTAACAGTAAACATCTTATTTTCAATTAAATTATTAAAGTTTTCTTCCAAATTATATCAAATTGCATCATAATATTCAAAAGTGCATAAAATACATTGTGAATAGTTTTACAGTAATAAAATATCATTACTCAGAAAATGTAAAAACGAATTATATCAAATTGCATCATAATATTCAAAAGTGCATAAAATACATTGTGAATATTTTTACAGTAATAAAATATCATTACTCAGAAAATGTAAAAACGAAACCAGTCGTTCTATACTTCTTAATAGTTAGTCTTAGTTGATAATGTTTTGCATGAACTGACTCATTCCGTCATTTTTCGAATTGGTTTCATAGTGATGATAATAATGATGAGTGATAACATTACGCACGCGACAACATCTGTGGTTCTCAAGGGTTAGTATGAAATTTTACATCTTTATTATTTATTATAGATTTGAGGGCGGTGAATCGACCACTGTTTTCGCGTTTTCTGTAGAACATCGAGAGAATTGTTTTAAATTGTAACAAAATGTTATGTTTTTGGTGTCAATCGCTTGAGTAAGAGAAATATTACACGCTCGTACATGTGTTTTTTTTTCAGAAAAGTTTTTAGTTTTTTTTTACTTTTCAGCCAAGTTTTTGCCTAAAATATGGCTTTTTAGAGGCTGTAAAAAACTGTAAAAACAAAGACGTTTAACCCTAACAATTTGAGTGCTGATTATAAAAAAAATCACTCATATCGGATAATATTAGAGGTAGGAGGTAACAGCTTATTGTTTTTGTATGGCCAACTTCGCGGTTCACACTCGCCTTAAGCAAATATTTAACATTAAGCCTGATTACAGAGGCGCCAGCGTAAATTTTGTAGAAACGTAAAAAGCGGTCTCTCTATCGAATGCCTTAAGTGAAAAAGAAACAGAACTATGCTATTTAGCTAATATAATTACGATGGCGCCTCTGTAATCGGGCTTATAAACGAACTACGGTGCCTCTGACAGAAACAAAGAAAAATACACAGGGTTAGATACTCGTATTGATGTACTCATCATTACTTTCAACCTTAAAAATGCAAAACAGATACAAGGTTATTCAAAAAGAGTGTAAGCTAAAATAATTCTACTTAGAAATTTAAGAAAAGACAAATAACAGCTGTTTAATACGTTTAGGCGATGGTGAGTTGCAATTTTGTATGGAACTATTTTTTTTAAATTCCTAATTGGCCACTTAAAGTTGATCATAATGCTAATAATTATTTCTCTTTGTCTTGGTTCACTCTTTCTGAGTAACTCTGTACATAAATATCTAACTATTTAATTATTTCGTTACTTAGATAAAGACTTAAATGCGCTAATTATTTCTCTGTACAAATCGGGATAGAGCGCAGACAGTGTTTTTCTGTACTTTTCAAAATATTCTTTCTCTAGCTGAGAACATTGACTGCAAGAAGTTTTAACGTAGCCTGGAATTACATCTGAAACAAGGAGATATTTTTTTCTATACAAGACTAAGCTAAAAATTTTAAAATAGCCTTTGCAATAAAATTCTTACGGCAGCTAGCAAAAGAACTGATGACTTTAAAATTCAACTTTCAAACAAGAAAGAAAATCAAAATCGGTTCAGCCGTTCCGGAGCTATGATGTCACACACACATACGAGTATAATATATGTAATAATATGTATATAGGCTAGATGGCTCAAAAATAGGCTAGATGGCCGTCAGTTACCTATAGGTATTATCAATAAATATAGGACACGTATTTTTTCATTTGTCAATTAAACAAAAAAATCGACCAAGTACGAGTCGGACTCGCACACGAAGGGTTCCGTACCGTGTTGGAGCCCCCTTTGCCCCATTCCTCTTGTCATTGTTCATAGCGAGTTAAAAACTCCTAAAAAATCACGTTTTTCGTATGGAAGCCCTTAAATACTAGTATTTATTTTATTCCGATTTAAGTATGTTATAGCGGCAACAGAAATACATCGTCTGTGAAAATTTTAGCTGTTTGGCTATCACGGTTCATGAGAAGCAGCCTGGTGACAGACGAACAGACGGACATACGGACATCGGGGTCTCAGTAATAAGGTCCCGTTTTTACCCTTTGGGTACAGAACCCCAAAAAATATAAATATATAGCTCGTATTCGTATTTAGGATATTTCGGTGGATGTCACACGCAACGTTTGCCAGGTTGATTATGAACTAACCTGTCTTCCTGCGAGATTGAACCAGAAAGTAGGTTTGAGGAGACTTGTAGAAGAATCAATGCTACAGCAATTGCCCAGATTAGCAACTTCAAATGACAGTGAGCAGGGCACGCCTCAAAACGATGATTAACTTACCTGCGTATAATTTCATGTCTTCATCGCAAGGGGCAGTTTTCAAAAGACAGTCTCGGAAACTTGTGAGCCAGGTTTCATTTCGAACGAGTGCCTCTTCTTTAGTAGAGAAGATGTCGGCGTTGACTACAGCTGCCACGGTAATGGTGTAGAAAATAAGTAGTGAACGCATATTTTAGAGTCACTGAAAATAAAAGAGATAATTATTTTTCGCAAAAAATAGCACGACCGACTTCACCCGTGTACAGAATTCGCGAATATTTCGCACGGATCGATGTAGCATTTTTCACATTATTGTTGATTTATCAAAAATGGCCTTGCCGATTTCAATAATATTTAAATGGAACCAATTTCGAAAAATACTCTTTCCAATAACAAAATAATTATTCAAATCGGCTTACTATGTAGTGTTGCGAACGGGGAAGCCGTTTGCAGCACCACAAGTTAAAAGAGAATTGAAGAGGAACCCGTAATGTTGCAAGCGGGGGAGCCGGTTGCAGCACCACAGGTTAAGAGACTTCAGGGAAACCTAACCAACCTAAGAGTCCTACCTAGTGGATAGGATTCCTAACGGTTCGGAGAGAGGAGATTAAAACAGAAGACTAACCTTAGTATTTACACATTTATTTACACTAACACGCACTGCACTTATAGTCAATTAAATCTTCAAGAAACGGAGAGAGAGAGAGAGAATTTTGAAGGAGTCCTTGGAAAGTTAGCCAAAAAGGGAGAGGGTAGCACTCGTTGAACCACGCTGGAGGCTGGCCGAGGATTTTCTATAGCCTGAGCTGGACCCGCCGATAGTGTGGCGCCAGCCAGGTAGCGCTAGGTGAGCGCTAGCGTGAAGACATCTGTCGACTGAGGTGGAGGCGCCGGCCCAAACCGGCCGACAGGCGCCGGCCCAAACTGGCCGACAGGGTTCTAAGTCAGCGCCAGCCCAGTGCTCCAGGGGTAAGGGGTCAGTGGCCCCAAAACAAGAGATCCACCTGTAATCAAAGTCAAAGGGACCGGAGCCTCTCACCCTGACAGTTCACGCGACGCTCATGCCGTTTACAGGACTCGTCCACGCAACCCTCAAATTCACACCGTCACATATTTAGGAAAAAAGGTGTCTTCCAGATCAGTTCCAACTCAAGACTGCCCAATTTTACCAAACAAGGATCGCTGATCCTGTCAAAGATAAACATTTCAAAAATTTGAATAATTTCATAACTAGAATTGTATGTTGGCAGTGTTATCGTTAAAAGAGTCTGAATGTAGAGAAGCTAACAAAAAGGTTAGTTTCTCTACAACTATGAAAAAAGTTATGCGTGGTTATACATTTAAAAAAAAAGATGTAAACGCGTCGAATCGAGTACGAGTACCTCCTCCGGTTCGCCGGTCAAAAATAAAATAGGGAGAGCAACTCGTCGTCATACTGACACTTCTCTTAGCGATACCCTGTAGCCTCAGCGTCCACCATCAAATGGTGGCGACTCCGTCGAGGCTGCAGAAGGCAGACAAAGTGGCAACGACACACCAGAAGCATGTATTAGGTACATAATTTGTCGCAATAAATGATTGAGTACTGAGTATTGAGAAGTCTTAGCTGCAGTGCCTCCCATACGACACTGCAGTCCGTTTCAGGTGGCGGTGCCCCACATTACAATAATAACACAGCGTTAGAGGAAAAGTCCGGGAAAGCGGCCATAGCTCGAATTCCCCTTTAAAAGAACTCCAGTTCACGGCTACTAAGCCTTCCGCCACGAAAAAGCAGGAACCCACGGGTTTTACCAAAATACAAGGTTATCCAGAACTGGTGTACTAAGCCATCAGGAGGTGATTCAGACCTCATTGTAAACAATTTTTTCATGGGGCCTACCCGGAATTAGTGGAATAATAATAATTGGCCAAGTGCGAGTCAGACTCGCGCACGAAGGGTTCCGTACCGTATGGAAGCCCCCCCTTAATATATTTTTTTTAATTATTTATTTTTAAAGGGATTGTACCTACAAATTAATATTCTGTGAACATTTCAAGTACCTTCCTATTGCCGATATAAATAATATCGAGCAAAAAATCACGTTACTTGTATGGGAGCCCCCCTTAAATATGTATTTTATAATTAGGAAATTTATTTATTTTTAAAGTGAATATTTCAAGCATCTACCTGTCACCATTATTGATATCGAGCGAAAAACGTCTAAAAATTCAGGATTGTTGTATGGAAGCCCCCCTTAAATATTAATTTGATTCTGTTTTAGTACATGTTGTTTTAGCGGCAACAAAAATACATAATGTGTGAAAATTTCAGTTTTCTAGCTACAACGGTTCATAAGATACAGCCTGGTGACAGACAGACGGACAGCGGAGTCCTTATTAATAGGGTCTCGTTTTTACCCTTTGGGTACCAAACCCTAATAATCAGCTGTTCCATAAAGCTGATGTTCTCAAACCTGGCCCATACCTGGCTCGCTTTTATTTATAGACAAAAATAAGACGAATCACGAAAAAATACTGAAAAAAATCCAAACGCTTTAGAAAAAAAGCAAAACATTAATCATTATCGCAGGCCTAGCAACCCATGATTTGAATTTTCCGCCATCTCGTGTACCTAGAGAATGAAAAAGTTAATTTCAGCGTTGCCGCTTTGTGGGAAATCACCCGAATCACGGGGAATTTTAACTCGATTGGTAGGTAATTGAATTTAAACGCAGGGATTTTTTTTATTATTTTATCGATCATGAGGCATTATTATTTTAAAATGATGAAGGATTTTCATGCTAAACATGAGTGTCGTAGTATGATTTGATAAATAGTTTTGTCGCGAAAATCTAAGGAATTTCGCGAAAACACGCATAATTGTTTTAAGATGAGCAACGATATTTTTCAATCTTAGTGATTGCGAAAATACAATGTAGGTATCCTACTACATGCATTATATTTGTTATTGGAGAATTTCGCCTCATTTTTCTGGGAACTAAGAAAATAGAAACTAGTAATACTATTTACGGTTTGCTATTGTTTTATCTCATTCGGCTTTAAATGTACGAATGCATTGTGATATCTTTGCCTTTGCGACAATTCAATCCTTATTATTTACGACATGGTTACGATAATGGACTTCGATGTAATTACAAACCTGACAGATCTGGCGATGACTTTTTTGGACAAACGTGACATTTAAATCTGCAGATTTTGAATCTTGTTGCCGATTGACTCCTTTCTTACATCCATGATCCACAACATGGTGGATGACTTTAATAGCGGTTAATATGGCAATAACGCAAAGCAAAAAAAATGTTTGCTTTTTAATTGACTGTTCGATTAAAAAACACTATGCCTCATCGAATTAAGTTGATTTTTCTCCCAATTATAGTTTAGACCCCGTCATTGAGCCAAAGTCCCACACAAAAAAGAACATGTCCTTTTTCCGATTCCGAATTGTTGCAATATTTATATATGTATGTAGGTTGGCCCCATGCTGAAGTTGTTCATAATATTGATCTAAATCACCCCCTTACAGCTTAGTACAGGGCAAGCAGATAACCCTATAGATGTTACTAAAATATTATTATTTGAATAATCATAACTCTTACCGTCTTAATACAGCGAAGAAATATAATAATTGTTACCTCCTTATACTTTTCTGTTTCAAGTTCAAAAGGAATCTGTTGTAGAAATCAAGTAAAGTATGAATTTTATACTTATTTTTAAATCATTATGAGCCCATTTATATTCAGTATTACGGAATATTAATATTTATTATGATAGCTATAATTATAGCTGTCTTTTAATTTTTCATTGTCATGCGTAATTAGTATGGTGATTGAAAATTTAAAAAATGCGACAATAGTCTTCAGTCTGAGCATTATTTGTTGATTTTAAAGACTTGGCCTTTAATCTTGTCAATTGAAATCAAGAACAATGATAACGATTAAATTTCGCTTTAATAATACTTGCTTCTGCAATAGATTCGGAAAGCATCACGTAAATGTGTTATATACAGTACCTCTGCAAATATTTTGAATTTAAAAATAGAAAAATACACCAATCGTTTTATCATACATCAGTTTGAAACCATTAAAACTGCAACCGTCGATATATAAAAATTACTATTACGATTTTGCAAAAACGTCTCAGCCGATTCCAATAAAATTTGAGATTAGTTCTGAAGTACAATTTTCAAACAAGAAAATAATCACCATAATTATTTTTCGCAAAAACACACATTTAACTTAACTGATTTTCGTAAAATTTAAATGGGGCCACCTCGGGAACTACTCTTTCGAACTAAAAATAATTTTTCGATTCGGTTCACAATTGGCGAAATTATTGATGAACATACACAAAAAAACCAACAGACGAACATAGAACCTCCTCCTTTTTGGAAGTCGGTTAAAAATTGGTACATAAATGGCCGAGTAATCACGTAACAAACATACAAAAAAAGAGACGAATTCAGAGCCTCCTTTATTAAAGTCGGTTAAAAAGCCGTTTCAAACAACGTGTAGGTACACAATAACACACCATTTTCATCACAATTTCACAGGGCAATAACTTTGCCAAACTCCATGATAAGATTTACGTGGCAATAAGGGCTACCTTGCGCTGGCATTAAATAATTTTGATACCCAAAATTTATAGGTCCCAAATAATAAACAAGACAAACGATTTATTGGACTAAACATAAACGGGTAGTAAACAAGAGCTTTTGATACGTTTTTACCGACTTCCAAAAAGGAGGAGGTACTAATTCGTCTGTATGTTCACATTATTTTTTTGTGTATGTACAACGATATTTTCGCTATTTGTGAACTGATTAAAAAAATTTTTTTTTGTTCAAAAGGATATACTCCCGAGGATATATCGAGGACCAAGGAGATATATCGAAATTGGCTGAGCCGTTTTTGATACCTAAATCAACAATAATGTACATGGATGTCACAACGATTTGTGCAACTATTCGAATTCTGTAGGTACACAGTGGAAGTCGGTGTTGCGATTTTTTGTGAAAAATAATTATTAAAACATTTTTTTTATAAATTATTGGGCAATGAACTTAGGGATATCCCATTAAAACGCATATCACAAAAACGTATAACATTCGAACAACAGTTCTTCAAGAGTAAACAGTTGTGAGATTAAATGTAATCACAATTCAGTTTATTTGTTCATACACTACTTATCCACGGAAGTATTAAGTTGGATAAATGCTCCCAGAGGATAACGGTCCCCAGACCCCGATGTCCGTGTGTCCGTCTGTTCGTCTGTCACCAGGCTGCATCTCATGAACCGTGATAGCCAAACAGCTGAAATTTTCACAGACGATGTATTTCTGTTGCCGCTATAACATACTCAAATCGGAATAAAATAAATACTAGTACTTAAGGGCCTCCATACAAAAAACGTAATTTTTTAGTTTTTAACTCGCTATTAATAATGGCAAGAGGAATGGGGCAAAGGGGGCTCCAACACGGAACGGAACCCTTCGTGCGCGAGTCCGACTCGCACTTGGTCGATTTTTTTGTTTAATTGACAAATGAAAAAATTAGGTAACTGACGTCCATCTAGCCTATTTTTGAGCCATCTAGCCTATATACATATATTATATGTGTGTGTGACATCATAGCTCCGGAACGGTTAGGGATATCACATTAAAACTCATATCACAAAAACGTATAACATTCGAACAACAGTTCTTCAAGAGTAAACAGTTGTGAGATTAAATGTAATCACAATTCAGTTTATTTGTTCATACACTACTTATCCATGGAAGTATTAAGTTGGATAAATGCTCCCAGAGGATAACGGTCCCCTATAATGACAAGCAGGTAGGTAGTGCATAAATAAATCGACTTCTATTTTACATATAATTTTTAATCTCACCCATCAGCCAAAGGACGTCCACTGCTGGACATAGGCTTCCCTTATGGATCTCCAATAAAACCGGTTGGAAGCGGCTTGCATCCAGCGCGATCCTGCGGTCTTAATGAGGTCATCCGTCCACATTTTCAATCTCACAACTTTTTATTTAAACAAATATTTGAAATCTTTACCTCCAAAAAATACTACTAAAAAGTAGTTATAGAGCTGATAGTTCGAAAATGATACATTTCAAATAATTTCACAGCACTGATTTTCCTCACATATATTATGTTTTGTTATGTTCTTCGAAAGTAATTTCAACTAATACCCGGGTCGACAAAAGCTTTGAGAGCTGAGCAGACAGCGCTCGTAGCTTAGTTTGATTATTATGTGTTTGTCAGCGAACACCGAAATTAAGCAACGTTCCACACGGTCAGTATTTGGATGGGTGACCGCGGGTGGCATTTTCCAACTGAGCGCTACCGTGGCTCATATGACACGTTAAATTGTCAGTCCCGGTTGTTTTAACCGTTTAGCTAAGTCGGAGGCTTTCAAGCGGCCTAAAAACTATGACACCAGTGTGCTTAGCATACAAGACCACGACAAGAGTTTATCGACGTGTGCAAAGGTGACAGATATATGCTTCATCATAACTCTGTCACGTTCTGACACGTCGATAGTATAATTTTATGGTCCTTATGCTAAGCCCGCAGGGCTAGCCACCCGGCCTATATGAACTTACTTAGTTTCACAATGGAAACTAAATTGATTTTTGTACATTTTCTTATTAAATTCATCTTCGAATTTACATCATTTGAATGAAAATATCTGAGAAATAGGAATCGCGCAATAGTCAATCAGCTAAAGTAAAAAGTAAGTAAGATTTAAGTAAGTAAAACACAGGTGTTACTCACGTTTGATTTTAGTAGGATACTACTATAGTTTCGATCGCATTTGGCGATCTTTCTCAAGGTTGGAGTACTAGCACGCGGGCTCGTCTCGCATAGCACTAGTGCTATGTGCTATACGAGACGATTTTCTTAAATTTCAAAAATCCAAAAGACATCAGATATCTTAAGTTCCGAAACACTGAAACGCTTTTCTAAGTACTTAAAACACTCTGAAAACTGTTCTCAAGCTTTCTTCTTTTAAAATAATTCACTTTAAAAACATTGCAGGACCTTTTCCAACTAGCTTGTGGATTACATATTTCTTAAAGGCTTATGTGCAGCTACTTCTGCCAAATAAACTTCTGCTTTATTTCTTCCCAGTGAGGTATAAAATTGTAAGTTTAATGCGGTATCCGGTTAGAGCACGAATAGATATGTTACAGATTCTCAAACTTTTTAATTTGCGTCCTATTAAATATACTTTTTTGTAATCATTTGTTTTTGTCTTTTAAAATTGTATTACTTCGTTAAGATTAGTGAAAGTTTAGTTTATATGTGAATGTTTATGTAGATAGTTATATTTCTCGAAAAAATATAATTATAATAACATTCGATTTAGTAGCTATTAATAGGTAATAAGCCCTAGTAATGACCTAGCTAATAAAAAAATAAGATATAGTACAAATCATACGTACATTAGATTAGGCCAATAATCAATTTTGAAGTTCTAACTGACAATATCAATTCGTGCTTGTTGGTTTATTAGTTTGTTACTCTTTTACGCAGCAATGGAGCAACGGTCATACGTCTTGATTGTTTGCAAAGGTATGGTTTGAGAAAGTGTTGTAGGCTACTTTTTATCTCGTTATAAAAAATTTTCGCAAAAAATCGCAACACCGACTTCCCCGTGTACAGAATTCGAATAGTTTGCACAAATTGATGTGGCATCCATGTACATTATTGTTGATTTATCAAAAACAGCTCAGTCGATTTCGATAAAATTTAAATGAGATCACCTCGAGAGTATACCCTGTCAAACTAAAAAATATTTTTTTTAAATCAGTTCACAATTGGCGATAATATCGATGACCATAGACCATACACAGAAAAAAAACATAAATACAGACGAACATAGTACTCGTACTCCTCCTTTTTGGAAGTCGGTAAAAATTAAGAAAAGCGTGATTGGGCTTAGGACTCAGTGCTTGCTCTAGACTGGTTAGCTGTAGAGGCTTCAGAGCAATCAAATCCTAACAGATCTAAGTCAATAAAAAAATAGAACAAAGGAAGCGGCAAAGCCACGGGTGCAAGATAGTTACAGAATTCAAACATGGGCCTTAAACTAAATGCTTATACACCTTTCGCTGCTGCACTGTTGCTCGCTTTGAGAACCTGTGTCAGATAATGAAAGAAAGACCGCACGGGTGGTGTGTAGCAAATTGTTTTTATACGACATGTTGCATTAGGAGACATGTTTAGCTTACCCAGCGATTATGGCTAGAGGGGTTCCTGTTTTATACAACTTTTAGACACCTATAACATGGGTATTTTTGAGTGTAGGAACAAAAGATTTAAAGTCATTTTAATAATTTTAGGAAATAGAAACATTTTCGTTTTTTTTTTCTTACCCAGCGATTTTTTTTTTCACTCAGCGGTTATGGGTAGAAAAGATGGCGGCTGCTGCGAATGTTCTGACGTTCTGACGTAGACATTGCTCCAGTATAAACCGCGCGTTGACTTCTGCGGGTGTACAGACCTGTGTAGTACTGCAGCGTGGCGCTCGAGTCACCGAGCGACTTCATCCGGAGCGCGAGGTAGAGCGCGGCGGCCGCCATCTTGATAGTAAGATGGCGGCCGCTGCAAATGTTCTGACGTAGACATTGCTCCAGTTTAAACCGCGCGTTGACTTCTGTGGGTGTACAGACCTGTGTAGTACTGCAGCGTGGCGCTCCAGTCACCGAGCGACTTCATCCGGAGCGCGAGGTAGAGCGCGGCGGGCGCAATGAGCAATTATGAGCTGTGTATGATACGGTGATGAAAAACGTCCTAACAAAGTAACAAAACTAAAAGTGACAATCATGACAAATATAAAAAGAATTCTCGCTTGTTCAACACCGGCATAACAAATGTATATTTCTCATACAAAACATCCTATCTCTCTTTTCACGCTTCAAAAATCTACGTGCAGTGCAAGCCCGTCGAATTTTTCGCCATAGTCCACTGAGCAACAAAAACGGAACAAAAGTCAATCTCTGCCATGCCAGAAACTGACATATAACTTTTCTATTTTTGGTCAGTTTAGTTCATATTTAAAACGAATCAGTAGAGTCTAAATTAGGTTGCAGCTGCAGTGAGCGATTGAATAGAGAAAAATGGAAAAAAATTGAAACTGTACATACATGTGGAAAGGTAGCGGTCAGAAGTTTTACATTGATAAATCTAGATTAACTAAATAACTCCTTTGTAGCAAGATAGGTACATTAAAAAATTGTACAAATCTTGTACTTACTGTATCTAAATACCAGCTTATTTGTTTCTTTAATCTGTCTACAGTTTAGATAGATTTAGATAGGAAAATATTTTCCAATAAGTCGTAGGTACCTATTATAATGACATTACAAAAAATATGACAGCTGTACAAACAAAATTCAATTTAGAGTTATTGAAATACCTATCTATTTATCGATTCACATAAAAATAATTCTAGGTACTTTCTCATAACAACTTTATATCCGGCTATCTTAATATTTTTTTGTTAAAATAATGACGAGTTGGCTTTTACAACTACCTGCGAGTTCACATAGTTTAACTTTATACCTATAAACGCTTGTAGCGTAGTTTGACTAAGTGTTTGCTAGCGATAATAATTGGAGTGCGGTAACGTTCCGCACTGTCAGTCTTCGGATGGGTGACCGCGGGTGAACATTAAAAATAAGTTTTAATACAGAACCTCGAAAATAAATCACCTGTTCCATATATTTTTCGAGTGTCAATTAACTTATAAATGGAGCAGCTGATTTTTTTTGCGGTTTCGCAGTAATTGGTCGCAAAGTTAAAGCTGTTGGGACATAATAATGAGCATGTACATCTTTGAAAGTGCCCGCACTTTACAAAACAACATCCTATACAGGGAAAATTATCTGCGCTTCTGTACTAACCCGAAAGAAGGTGATTAAGACCATCATTATGAATAACTTATACTATGGGGCCAACCCGAAATTTGACGAAAAAAAGACAGCTGTTCCATACAAAATTATAACTCGGAATCAACAAAATGTATGGAACAGCTGATTTTTTTTCTCGAATTCCGGGTTGGCCCCAAAGTAAAAGTTGTTCATAATGATGGTATGAATATGGTGCACCATATCTGGATAACCCTGCAGAGATAAAAGTCGCACGAATTTCTCTAATAACGAATTTATTAATTGCTTTGACTAAGATAACAATAGATTCCACTAATTGCACCGAGTTTTCTTTAATAAAGAGTCAAAATAGATAACTGAACAGTACCTAAACTAATAACTTTGATTTAAATTGTATTTACAAATACAATTTACAGGATGTTAATTGTGTTTTCTATCTATGTGGTACATACGTAGGTACGTTATTATCACAATATAACTAGTACTTCTCCAAACAATTGACCTCGCTACATATTTTTCTTCAAAACTGAACCTTCATAAATATTTTGATTTAATTTGACCGATTTAGTTTATACGCGCGATTCTTGTTATACTAAACAATCATCATCATCCTGCTCTTATCTCACTAGGTGGGGTCGGCACAGCACGTTTCCTTTCGCCACTTCACTCTATCATTCGTCATCTCATCATCAACTCTTTTCTCTCGGATATCATCTTTCACTCAATTCATCCACACTTTTTTTGGTCGTCCCCTCCCATTTCTGCCGCTTATATACCATCATGTTTAGGGTTCTTTTCGTGACATGACTCTCTTCCCGTCTCATGATATGCCCATACCAATAATTTGGCCAGATTGTTAAACTAAACAATCTTGCCAAAAATTATGGAAGTCGACTGCTAAATAGCGCGACAGCAAATTTTCCCTTTTTTGAGAGAAATACCTCCCCTAATCAAAAATCGGCGACGACAAATAAATACCTATTTAAAACCTGTGTACCAAGTTACGTTGAGAAATGCGATCTGTAAACAAAAATTAAAATCCGGACAGACGAAAGCAAATTCGTCTTGTTGAAACGCAGACCTTCGCTTCGATTCAGTCAACGATTTACAGAACATTTGAAAAAAATCACACACATTATGAGAAGCTCATGACCAAAGATAACCAGTTTCGTAGCCAACAAACACGTCAAGGAGGACGAAATAAAGATAATATAAAACAGGACGTCCACTGCTAGATATAGGCCTCCCCTATACTCGTGTAGAGGTATACAATGAATAGAAGTTGTCAGAGGTTACGTGCACGCCATCTCAGATTAGATCCATGCATTCAGGGCGATATGACGGGTTTTAATTAAGTAAATTCAGCAAAACGCCTTGGCGGATATCCTACTAATATTAGAAACGTGAAATTTTGGAAGGATGGATGGATGGATGTATGGATGTTTGTTACTCTTTCACGCAAAAACTACTGAACGGATTGAGATGAAACATTGCAATAATATAGCTTAAATATCAGAATAACACATAGGCTATAAATTATAATGATATTGCGTGAATTTTCCATATTATAACAATAAGTGTTAAGGAAGTAGGAAAAATTCTGCCATCTGCGAGCTATTCTAGCGTGCGCTCCAAGAAATGTCAAAAAGAACTGTCGAATCGAACAAATGTCAAATCGATTTTTTTTGTATTTTTATTTTCCACCTCCTTTATTAAGGGTGGTAATGGTAAGGCAGGGCCTCAAAATGTCATGCGGGCGAAGCCGCGGGCAAAAACTAGTCAAGTATATTATCAAAATCAAATCATTTATTTTTGACATAATAAACGTGTTACAATAATACATTATCCATAGGCTCCTGAACTAGTCTAAGACTGTGTCTCAGGAGCCAGTGGCTTCTCCATATTAATTTTAAAAAAAAGCATGCCAAAATAAAAATAAAAAGTAGACTTAACTAATCTATCTACTATAGTAACAGTGAACGAGTATTATATTAAAATAATTATCCATACAATGTTCTGTAATGACTGACGACCGATATTCCGCATTTACCAGAATATTTAATGTACCAGATCACTGCAAACTGTCTTGTATAAAGTGAACCTGCGTTCCGCAATAAATTTTTCGCGACGGATTTCCGCCTAGTGTAACGCTAGTCTAAATTCTGTCATCCATCCATCAACCATATGACGTCCACTACTGGACATAGGCCTCTCCTAAGGATTTCTAATAAGACCCGTTGGAAACGGCTTGCATCCAGCGTGATGATGAGATCATCTGTCCAGTGTCCACCTCGTAGGTGGACGCACTACGCTGCGCTTGCCGGTACATGGTCTCCACTCGAGAACTCTTCGACCCCACCGGTCATCAGTCCTCCGAGCTATGTGCCTTCCCACTGCCATTTCAACTTGCCAATCCGCTGGGCTATGTCAGTAACTTTGGTTCTTCTACGAATCTCCTTATTTTTGATTCGATCTCCCAGATAAAATCCAAATTAGTTTAAAATTAACCTCTCAACCAATCCATGTGCTGGCAATTTTAAGTGTGCGTTTACTAATAAATGCTTTAATTACAGCACTGATTCAAATTACACAAATCCGCCCCTATAAAGAGACACCCGCAGGCATCACTTTGAAGTTTTAATGCCATCAATTTATTTAATTGAAACCTTACCTTGTTTTGGAGACTGACGCTTTCATGATAAATCTCCTTCGTTACTCGATTTAGTTTCATATTTCTCATATCAAAGACTATTAAGAACCTTTGTGTTTAACAGTTTTACCCATAGAATAATGACCAGTACAAGAAGGAGTACTAAAATAGCAAGAGAATACATCTCTTTGTCTCATTTTAATTATGAAATTTAAAAGGTGTTAGAAAAAGATGTACATATACTCGAACTTACGTAATTTCGAAGGGTATCACAAACTAGGATTGAGCTATCGGAGGTGACATGAGATTGTCATCCCATAAGCAACATGCTAGTGTTGTAACTGAGTCGATTAAAATATCGATAAGAAAATATATTTATTTTAACGTCGCAAAATTGATGGGGTGTTTTAAGTTTACGTGTTTTTTTCCTCGGCCGAGGGTACTTCAGTAAACATCACTTAAATTTGCCTAAGTGTTTTATATTCATTTAAAATATTTTTATAACACTTTTTATAAATATTTATGTGTTGAATTACTGAACAAGTGACAATACCTGCCGGAAAGTGATTTCCATCCAAAAAAACACAGTGATCACTACTTTAGTTGCATTTTATTAGTTGCCTTCATAGTGCACAAGATGGAGGAAATAAAAGAATCCATTTCACAGTTGAACCTGATGTTTAACACAAAATTGGCAGATTTTGAAAACAGGCAGAAGAAGTTGTCAGCTCCTCCGTCACCAACACAGGATAATCTTGATGCAGATTTTGCCATGTTCAAAGCCTTTACACTCCAATCACTCCGGACACTCCAATCACAGGTTGAGCTGTTAGCAAGGCAGAATGACAACTTAGAGATGCACACCAGGCGTAAAATATTGCTGCTTCATGGAGTCCCAGAAGATAAAAATGAAGACACAGTAGCAGTGGTTGTCAAGGTGGTCTCGCAGTCCCTGAAGGTGAATGGCTTTCAGACCAAGGACATAAGTCGTTGCCATAGAATGGGCAAGTCATCATCATTGGATCGTCCCAGGCCTATCCTCTTCAAAGTTAGAGACTTGCCAGTCAGAACTAAAATATGGTCACAAAAGACTAATTTGAAGGGCTCTGGTGTTACGGTTTCTGAGTTCCTAACCAAAACACGTCATGATACGTTTATGGCAGCACGGCAAAGGTTTGGCTTAGCGAAGTGTTGGACCCGCGATGGCTCCGTCTATGTTGTGAGTGCAGATGGGGTGCGGCACCGCGTAAACTGTCTCGTCGATCTGAAGAAGATTGATGGACTTTCGGAGGCAGCGGCCGCAGGACCTCAGGGCAGTGCACCCGCAGTCAAGGTGCCTTCAATGAACGAGCGATCCAAGCGAGTAATAAAGCCCAAGATCAACAAGTAGATCAGCTGTGTCGTTATTGCCGGTTTTCGTTTGCTATAACTTTCTCGTTTTTTCACTTCGACAAGGTACATTTATCTTTCTTTCTTTGTGTGTGCTGATTTTTTCCACGGGTAGGTAGTAATTAAATAATCTTCATTAATGTGCATTCGTCAACTATTTTTGTTAAAATTTGTAAAATTTCCTAAGTCAGATAAATTTTTCTTCTAAGAGTGTCAGTGTTGCTAGTTCTTCTTCGCTGAAAGTACCTCTAGTGCGGTCTTGTTTTTTCGTTATAAACAGTAAAAATCATGTATTCTTTTTGTATTCAGTTAAGTTTGCAGTATTAAATTGTTGTTTTAGCTTACATATGGAATTTAAAAATCTGATAAATAATATTCATCAATTCATTGTGCATAAAAATGCATAATCGTGCTACGTTTTAGTACAAATGTATTGATAGGGCAGCTCTGTTAGACACGTCTTTTTGACACTGACGTACGTCAAGATTGTACGTTTATTGATTTTTGCACAGGTTTTTTGTCATATAATGCTTGGCGTTGCATAGTTCATGTATTTGCCAACGAAAAGTTCATTTTTATAAATTGCATAATGTACTTTTTTGTTTTGTTTTTACAATCTAGTTTCTTGGTTGATATTAAAAATTCGTTGTTTTGTAGTTATGGTTAAATAAACAGTTATGTACTTACCTGGTAAAAGTGAAATTTTATTAAGTTTTTTTATGTTAATTTATTATTCGATCAATGCAAAAAGATTTGAAGCTACACCGGCAGGTGTTGTAAAGTAATTGTAAAGTTTTTTCTTTTATTGTATATTTTATATATTCATATTTATAAATTTGTATTATTTTTTTTTTTATAGTTTACACATAGTTTATTTATTCTTCATTATTAATGATTAATATTTTTGATCATAGTTGTGATGACAATGATGACTTTTTATCGTTATCCTCGTCCGATCAGCACTCTTTAAATGATAGTTTTAGTAGTATCCCGACACTATCGCAGTCTATTGAATCTCAATTCTCTGATGTATCCCAAAACCTTAACCTTATTCACATCAACGTTCAAAGCATCCCCGGCCATATTTCCGATATGCAGGCGTCTCTTGATAGTAACAATATTCATGGCATTTTGATTTCTGAAACCTGGCTTCAAGCTTCTCTTCCATCCGTCTCCTTTACTTTACCTGGTTTCAATCTCATTCGGAACGATCGGGTTGGGCGAGTTGGAGGGGGTGTTGCTATTTATCTTCGTGACCATATCCCTTTTACAGTAATCAGCACATCTCCCCAGCCGCCTCCAGATCATATCGGTGAGCATCTTTTTATAGAAATTCTTCTTTCCCACTCTAAAATTCTCCTTGGCGTTTATTACAGCAATTCTTCCCATAATAACTATTTTTCATCTTTCGAAAACATTCTTGAAAGTCTTATTCCTTCCTACAATCATACGATTATTATGGGTGACTTTAATACATGTCTTTTGAAGTGTGATCATCGTGCAAAAAAATTGCAAAATCTGATTACATCATGCAACATGAATATTCTGCCTCTAAGTGCCACCCATCATTTTCCTAACTCTGTCCCGTCTCTTCTTGATCTCATAATGGTCTCTTCTCCTCAACACGTTGCAAAACATGGGCAACTTCCAGCGGACTTTTCCTATCACGACCTTGTTTTTCTATCGTATAGAGTACGTCCTCCAAAAATTAAACCGCCAACCATAGTGCAGCGCAATTTTAGTGGTATAGTTCCTGAAAATCTTAAAAATGATGCTAAAAACATTGATTGGTCTCCGGTAACATCAGCAAGCACAATAGATGACAAAGTCTCGGCCTTTAACTCTCTTTTGACTCAGCTGTATGATGTTCATGCTCCGTTTCGGACCATAAAAATAAAGCACTTGCCTGCACCTTGGCTTACGGAGGAAATCAAAACTTTGATGCATAAAAAAGGGGTAGCCAAAACTAAATTTAAGATGCATCCCAACGATGTGAATAAGGCGCGTTATACTGAGCTGCGAAATCGTTGTAACAGGGTGTGTAGGGATGCTCAAAGATGCCACATTTTCAAATCCGTACAAGATAAAGATCCAGCAAAGGACTGGAAATTTCTCAGGTCTTTAGGAGTTGGCAAGTCTCGTCAAGAAACTATCCCTCATAACTTAGACATCAATGCGCTAAATCAGCATTTTTCTGCGTCTCCAATCATGGATGCTGCTGCCAAAGCTGGCACGTTAAATAATCTTTCAAACATTGCCGCTCCTGATTTTCCTCCTTTTGAGTTCTGTCAATTTTCTGATTGTGATGTTAGAAAGAGCATTCTCTCTATTTCCTCAAATGCTGTTGGACACGATCTGATAAGTCGTAATATGATTATTCCCATCCTAGATTACCTACTTCCAGTTCTATCCCATATCTTCAATTTTTCCGTATCCAATGGCGCCTTCCCTACCCTTTGGAAAGAAGCCCAAATTATCCCATTGCCGAAGAAAGCCAATCCTGTCAATTTTTCTGAATATCGTCCTATATCTATTCTTCCATTCCTATCCAAAGTCCTCGAACGTCTTGTCCATAATCAATTAAACCATTTCCTTACTCGCAATAATCTCCTTAATCCCTTTCAATCTGGCTTTCGGCCGGGACACAGCACGGTTACTGCACTTGTAAAAATCACTGACGACATTCGTCTTGGGATGGAGAATGGAGATTTAACCGTGTTGGCGCTCCTGGACTTCAGCAATGCTTTCAATTCTGTTGATCTTGACATCCTTCTCGCTATACTTCGCTCTTCTAACATATCTCCAACGGCAGTTGACTGGCTTCAGAGTTACCTGTTTGGTCGACGGCAAAGGGTCCGCTTGGAGGAATCTTACTCCTCTTGGTGTGATACGTCAGCCGGAGTCCCACAGGGTGGTGTCTTATCTCCTCTTCTCTTTGCTATTTTTATAAACTCTATTTCTCACAATCTTTCATCATCCTATCACCTGTACGCAGACGATCTGCAGTTATATTGCCAAGCTCCACTAGGATGGCTTTCAGAAGCTGTGGAAGCTATAAATGATGACTTGAGTCGTATATCAGAATGGAGTAAATCGTTTGGTCTAAAGGTGAACCCGGCAAAAACTCAAGTCATCGTAATAGGTAGCCCTCGTAATATTGCCCAAGTTGACTGGGACTCTCTTCCCCGAATAGTTTTTGACGGTGTTACTATACCTTTTAGTGACACTGTTAAAAACCTAGGAATTACATTTGATCAATGTCTTTCTTGGGGTCCGCAGATTGCGGAAACGAGTCGTAAGATGTTTGCATCCGGGGGATCTCTACGCAGGCTCCGTAATTTTCTTCCTATTACCACGAAAATTGCGCTCGCACAATCCCTTCTGCTCCCAATCCTAGACTACGCTGACGTCTGCTATCTGGATCTTACTCAAGACTTGCTAAATAAACTTGAGCGACTTCAAAACTTTTGCATCAGGTTCATATTTGGTCTGCGTAAATATGACCACGTTTCAAGTTTCCGTGCTAAGCTCAAGTGGCTCCCCATTCGCCGTCGCCGGGATGTTCATATCCGTTCTCTTCTTTACAACACTCTCTTTAATCCCTCTTCTCCTCCCTACCTTCAAGAACGTTTCATTTTCCGTCGTTCTCTTCTATCCCGCTTTTTGAAATCGTCAGAGAATCTAAAACTTACTTTTCCACAACACAGAACCACTTTCTATGGTTCATCTTTTACAGTTGAAGCTGTTAGACTGTGGAATGAGTTGCCAGTGGAAATTAGACGTGCCCCATCGCTGAATATTTTTAAGAATCAAATTAAATCGCATTATCTGTCATCTTAGCTGTATAGTAATGAAATAATATATATTTATGCATTATATATATTTATTTAAGTACAATAATATGTAATAATGTATGTAGGTTTATTATTATTTTATTTTAGATAGGTAATATGTAGTTTATATGTTATTTATGTATGTATCATTTATTGGTATGTGTGGTAGATTTAGGTATTATTTTTGTTAAGTGTTTGTTTATGAGTTAATTTCTTCTTTCTGTTAAGGCCACGTTTTTTTGTAAACTTATATTTTCTTTCCGTACTTGGTTGCCTGGAAGAAATCGCTTAAAGCGATAAGGCCGCCAGTTAGAAACCTAAATTGTATTGTTTTTGTCCCTGTAATTTATTCTTTATGTGGTTGTCTAATAAAGTGTTATTGTTTTGTTGTTTGTTGTGTCTATCTGTGGCATTGTAGTTCCCGAACAGATAAACTGACATTAATTAATTCATTTAAAGGTAAATCAATCGGGAGTGTTCTGATCTATATTTCATCATTGTTGAAAATAATTATCTGAATCATTTCAAGATTATATATTCAGCTGCTTGGGCTGTAGATCATCTATCAGTCTGACATTCATACCTACAGAAAGCGCGCGAGTTGAATGCAGTCGGGGTCTGAGGTAAAGAGCGGGAGCATCTCCCCCCGCTATCCGCCCGCCCCACCTCACGCGCCTGGGCGGGTTGGGCGTGCGGATAGCGGGGGGAGACATTCGCATTCCTAAGCTCTGCATTCAACTCGCACGCCTACAATAATTTGTATAAATCATGTCATTATTATACATTTACATATCAGAATAGTTTCGACAAAGCTCTCACTCTACAGTGTGATACCTGTAATAACAATAATGTAGGTACCTACCTTACATTTTTGAGGAGTTGCTTCGAAGTGAAATATTGTTTGATTTAGTTTTAATGTAGGTACATCATTTGGTTTTAGACGTCGATGTTTAATATTTTCACCCACAAAGCAATCTTCCGAAAAATGATAAGAACAAATGTGGCTGTGTGGTTTTGGTGTCCGGTTTGGTCTTGAAATTAGTGTAATCCATTGATTTTTAACTACTTCATCTCTGGGAAATCTAAAACAAAAATCGGCCAAGTACGAGTCGGACTCGCGCACGGAGGGTTCCGTACTGTATGGGAGCCCCCCTTAAATATTTATTTTATTTTAATTTTATTATTTATTATTGAAGAAAATATAAAACTAAATGTTCTGTGAAAATTTCAAGCATCTACCTGGTACCATTATTAATATAGAGCGAAAAACGTCTAAAAATTCAGGTTTGTTGTAGGTATGGGAGCCCCCCTTAAATATTTATTTTATTTCGTTTTTAGTTTATCGTATTTGTTGTTATAGCGGCAACCGAAATACATCATTTGTGAAAATTTCAGCTGCCTAGCTATCATAGTTCATGAGATACAGCCCGGTGACAGACAGACAGACGGAAAGACGGACATCGAACTCTTAGTAATAGGGTCCCGTTTTTCCGTTTGGGTACGGAACCCTAAAAAGTAGTGTAAGTATAATCAAAAAAACATCGATACAGTCATTTTACCACAGCACTATGACGTGATAACCTGAACTATTATTTTTTGTAAAATATTGAATGAAAATTACACAAATTATTCCAAAATGTATGTAAAATCTCGTAATAATATAATTTAAAACAATTTCTGTTAGACGTAGCTGTTTTTAAATCACAAAAAGTGTATATATATTCCAACAAAACTCACCGATGAAAAGTCACTAATTCATTCTTATTATTTTTTCGGGATGAATGCGAAGTGCACCCTTTTATAAGACACGCCATTTGATATAAAATACACCATTCATAAAGAATTTATACAAATTTACATAGTTTTAGCACTTTGAAACAGTTATTTCTAATAAATTGTATTAAAACTCGACAACCGGCATTCGGTGTTGACAAACCATAGCCACGCAACCACTGACAGTTGATCTTCACAAAGAAGATCGCAGCTCCGTTATGTATTATTTTTGATTTAGTAGCACTATACTTATACTATTATTTATTCTGTGACAAATTAGAACCAACTTTTAACCATTTTGACATTCCAACTTGTGATTTTGACGTTAGACGGCAGACGTTGCGTTTTGTTTTGTTTCATCCACTCTTGCGTATGCTGTATAACCAGATATGAATAAGACAGCTGTTACACAGTTTTTATTTGAGCAAAATTTAGTACTCCCTCTAGTACGTTATTTCTCTAAGGTTTTACCACATTGCTTACTTTTTATCGACTTCCAAAAAGGAGGTGGTACTATGTTCGTCTGTTTGTATTTTAATGTATGTATATTGATATTTTTGCCAAATGTAAACCGATTAAAAATCTTTTCTCCTGGGGTAGTTTAATTTAAATGAAATCTTCAATAATATAAAATACTAGGTACTTGGATGACACACCGATTCGTGCGAACTATACAAATTCTGAGCATGGTGGAAGTCAGTTATGACATTTTTGGCCAAAAATAATAATGATTTTTTACTTTTCTGTACTATTTGGTTTTTAACCGACTTCCAAAAAGGAGAAGGTTCTATGTTCGTGTGTATGTACTTTTTTTTGTTTATGATCATCGATAATTTCTCCAATTGTGAACCGAATTGAAAAATTCTTTTTTAGTTCAAAAGGGTATACTTTTGAGCTGATTCCATTTAAATTTTACAGAAATCGGCTGAGCCGTTTTTGAAAAAACCAACAATAATATAAGCAATTCGAGCGAAATATCCGAATTTTGTACACGATGAACATCGATAATTTAAATTCTTGTTTTGAATAAATATTTAGTGTATTTCCGCTCTGTCGTAGTCATATAAGTTAAGGGTACTATTCAAAATCCAAAATAAATCACAAACAAAATTAGTAATTAATCATCAAACTGTATCATGGTTCGACTATGGTTAGGTCAGGTTAGAAAAGTTAGGCTTAGGTATGTTTACAAAATATGAATGAACCTGAAACAATTTTTTTTAATTAATCCGTTTAAAATAATAAAAAATAATAATAATAATAATTAAACCTGTAACAAAAATAGTGATTAGTAATCTATTTAAAAAATGTAGTAAACCTGAAAATAATATTTAATTAATATGTTAAAATTACAAATATAATTTATTTATAAAAAATGGTATAAAATAATTGAAAAAATACTTAGTCAATAAATAGCACCCCTATTCTTACTGTACTCTATTCGACACGTGTTTCGCCTCTAAACGAGGCATCTTCAGGACGTGTTGACTCTTCGAGCTCACTCGCAAGAAAAAAAGTTTTCTAATATGCAATTATTGTACTTAGAGGAATAAATATTTAAAATTTTTGGCGCGTGAAACACTTAGGTACCTACACTGCAAAATGCATGTAGATGATTGATCGAAGAGAAGCGAAGATGTTCGTGTTAACACGGCGATTTTCTTTCGTCTGCCCAGATGTTGGTTTTTGTCTATAGGTCGCAATTTTCAACCATAATCGTAAAGAAACTTGGTACACAGGTTTTGTATATTAATAGATTTATTTTACTATGGAAATTTACGTGGTTTTCACACATTTTAAACGATATAAAACGGGACTCACTCACGTGTTCGTATAGTCATAACACGATTATAGTTTCGGTCGCGTTCGGCGACCTTTCTCAAGTTGGCGAGTGCTAGCACGCGGAGCCGTCTCGCAATGCACCCTAGCACTCGCCAACTTGAGAAAGGTCACCGAACGCGACCGAAACTATAGTCGTGTTATGACTATACGAACACGTGAGTGAGTCCCGTTTTATATCGTTTAAAATAGATTTATTGTCGTCGACGATTTTTGATTTTAGTATTACGCTATTATCATCCAATTTCGACAATCTTTAGCAAGTTTGTTTATTACTTATCTAAATTCTGTTAAGAATATCTCACGGGCGAGGCCGCGGGCAAAAGTAGGCTATAAACTTATAATTTATATTTAACCGTAAAGAAAGCTAAAATAACCTTAATCCTTTCCTATCTCTACATTGAAATAAAACTTTTCTCCTGCCGCAAATAAGATTCGGAGGTCGGCAGGAAGGAAAATTACGAAAAGTAATTTAAAAGCAAAGTTTACTTTAACATTTCTGCAACTCTGAAGTTCCCATCAATTTTGTAATACAGAACGAGAAATGATCGCTGAGGTAAAGTTTTCGAATGGACATCGCATCGGTAAGCGTAGTGTAGGATGTTCACGGATAAGTCGAACAATCAAACCAACTAGTACTCGTACCAGCCTTTTTAATAGTCCACTGCAGGACGTAGGCTTACCCACGAACGGTGATTGGGCCATATCCACCACGCTGGCCCAGTGCGGGTTAGTAGATACCAACTAGTAGTTCTTCGAAAAATAGATCTCGCGGTAAATCTCTTTAAAACAGAATCTTTATGCTTATGCATATCTTGACTCGCTCTTGATCGCTTCTGTTCATACTCACAAAACTTTTCGGGATTTAGTTACTAAACAATCTAAGCAAATTTTATTAAAATTAGCTGATATGTAACGCGACAGAAAATTTCCCCCTTGTTGAAGGAAATACCCTCCCAATCAAGAATTGCCGACGACAAAAAAGATATTATTGTACAAAACCTGTGTACCAAGTTTCATCAAGATTCAATGAAGAATTCGAGCTGTAAACCGACATCCGGACAAACGAAAGCAAAATCACCGTGTTAAATCGAAGACCTTCGCTCCACTTCGGTCATTTAAAATGGCAACAATAACATATTTTTTTTTGGTTTTATATTCCAAATTGATGGAAAGCATAAATTCTCTCGATGCAAGTCGCAACCAGCCTGTTTGACGTAAGTTTAAGTACCTTTACAGCCTTGGTGTTAGAGATTTTATTCGTCTAAAAGCATTTGACGCGACTAAAATTCACCCAATTGAACGTGACATGTGAGGCACAGCAGGTCTTGGTTACAAATGCCACCCGCGGTCTCCTATTCGAAGACTGACTGTGCCTAACGATGCTTAAGATTGGTAATCACTAAGAAACACCCACTGAAACTACGCTATGAGAGCTATGTCTGAATGTACATCTTTACATAGACGTAGGCCCACCCACAAAGGGAGATTGGGCTTTATCCACCACGCTGGCCCATTGCGGTTTTGTGGATTCACATACGCCATCGAATTTATTTTACAGACGCATGCTGGGCAGGTTATCTCAAGATGTTTTCCTACAAGGTGTGAAATTCCGTACATAAAATCCAAGTCTTCATTAGTACAGAATCGGGAATTGAACCCACAGCCTAACGATTTTTTGCAGATGTTACTACGAGTATCACTATAGCGGCTAGTTAAGTAGGCGTTTTAAGACTACGATAATAATGACAAAATTTCCTTCACACACAATTTCTTCTCATCATAATTACCCATTTTAACTTCAATGTTTTAAACATAAGACATTAAAAAGTCATTATAAAAGATGCAAATAAGCAATTCAAGCAAAACAAAAATAAAATAAATGAAAGCACTAAAGAAACCCCAGTACCGCAAGCCAATAAACAAAGCTCTCAATTGCTACCGTAACAAAATTTAAAAATTCACAAGTTCCCAATGCGGATGTCTTTTGAATTCGCAAGATGGCCTTTTGGCCTCCGTTTGGCCTGAGTTTTGCTTGTGCTTGGCCTCTAATTCACTTAATCTTCGATATACGCCAATAACACTACTTGAAAAAACAGTAGTCAAAATTGTGCACAATCTCCTCATTTCTGATTCCATCTCGCAGAGTCTTGCCTTACTTACTTGGTACTTGGTTGACGGGCGTTATCCGCAAGACGGGCTTCTTCAGGCCCTTAATGCTCTTGCGTGATAACCTGGCTGTGGCTAGTTCAGCCACCCGGTGTCTTCCAGGAAGTCCAGCAGCTCGCTAACGCCGGCGCAGGCCTCCCGGAGCGTCCTCTGAGACCCGAGGATCTTCGTTCGTTGTTCTGCCACGCTGCTACATTCTAGCAGCAAGTGTGCGTTGTTTCCTCTGTCTCCATGGAACTGCCTATAACACCAATTCTAAAAAGGTGCTTGTGTAGAGGGCAATGTCCAGTGACAATTCCAACTATGCGTCGAAGTCTGTCCTTTGCAAGGCTACACTCCAACGACCTAAATCCGAGAGTATCTCGGATTTAGGTCCGGGAAGGATTCTCTTGATTGCCTGCAATCTTTGGTCCTTGCCTAGTATTCTTTATGTTGTCTGTTGGTATGCGCGGAACCATCCGGACTTGGCTGAAGGGCAAGGGGATCATTGGTCCGGGCCCTATGGGGCGTCTACCTGAACCTCTGTTAGCTAGCTCGTCAGCCACGATGTTTCCTCTGGATTCGCTGTGCCCTTTGATCCAATGGAGTGTAACGTTGTTGGATATCACCATCACTTTGCCAACCCCACCTAGAATTAGAAATAGAAAGATCTGACACTGTTTGATTGTATACCGAGGTAATGCAGAGCCCGGAATCGCATGTGAGGACGTGACGAGAATCCACATGGACTTTTTCAACCTGAGCATTGGACATTATTTTCTTCTTTTAATCGAAGTAATGCCTTCTGAAATTATGGACTTTACAACAAATGTATAATATCAATTTTACCGACTTCCAAAAAGGTAAGGTACTAAGTATGTGAGTCCATCGATATTTAATCAATAATTGTGCACCGATTAAAAAAATCTTTGTTATTTAGAGAGGGTATAATAACCCCAAAGTGGCTCCAAGTGAATTTTATCAAAGTTGACTGTGCCATTTTTGATAAATCAATGTAATTTATTATGGATGTCACATCGATTCGCGCAAACTAATAATTCGAATTCTGTACACAGTGGATCGGTGGTGCAATTTTTTGCGAAAAATAATATGATTATATTAAGTACACTATATTCACTCTTTGTAGGTTCTCGAGTGGAGACCATATACCGACATGAGCAGCGTAGAACATCAACGCATAGGGTAAACTGATAAGTTCAACAACCGCAGCATTACGCTAGATGCACACCGTTTCCAACCAATTTTACTGGAGATCTTTAGAGCAGACCTATGTCCAGCACTGAACATGCCATGGCTAATATTATGATGATTATACTTTATCCAGACGTAAAGCAATATTTATATTACAGACTTAGGAGGCTTATGTTCAGCAGTGAATTATCAAGAGTTTCTGTTGCTAATGATAATTATGATGACGTTAAAATTATAAGGCACTGGGTAGGGCACATAGCACGGAGGACTGTTGACGATGACCGATGGGGTCGTAAATTTCTCAAGTGGAGACCACGTACCGGTAAGCGCAACGTAGAACGTCTACACACAAGGAGGATGGATGACCTCACCAAGATTGCAGGATCGCGCTAGATGTAAGCCGCTACTAACTAACAATTATAAATGCAAATAAAAATTAACTCTAATCCAACAAATTATCTTAAAAATGTAGCATTAAGTAAGTATTACCCTCCCGTCTGGGAAAGAGCCTGGTACGACACAGGTCATCATAGTGTGGGATCCAGTGCACTATGAATGTTAATTTAAGTTTTTGTATTTTAAAGGTAAATTTGTTTTTGATAACATAAGGAAGAGCCTAGATCCCACGATACAGGTTGCCCTAGTGTGGGATCTAGTGTACAACTTGTTTGAACAACAAACATTTTATTCATATACATATTTATTTATCTTCTATTCAGTTCCCAGTATCAAATCTAATTCAATTTATTAGTTTATTTAATATTCAATTCACAGGATGAAATAGGATCCCTTTGGCAAAGATCAAAACAGTTAGACACAACCTTCAAAGCGCCTACTTTGATAGAACTTTTGCTGTACATACCTGACGAAGGATACTTTTGAACATTGGATACAGTTCCAGTTATTCAAGAGACTAGAGTTTTCTTCAGGGAGATTTCATTTTCGCGAAAGCCCACATTAATAAAATTAATAATTAGGCAGCCAAGTGCGAGTCGTACTCGTCTACGAAGGGTTCTGTTTTGTATTGGAGCCCGCCCTAATATTTTATTATTATTATTATTTTTTAACAACAAAATATTCTGTGAATATTGCAAGCATCTACCTGTCACCGTTATCAATATCGAGCGAAAAACGGCAAAAAATTAGGTTGGTTGTACAGAAGCTCCCCTTCAATATTTATTGAAGGGTTCAATATTCTATTTCTTCAATATTTGTTTGGGTGCACGGCAGCACTAAAATTTAGTTGTCTCAATAATTTAATTTTTTTGTCCCAAATAACTAACATTTAATTTCTCAATTATATTAATCCTATTTCAAAATATCAACTACTTTGTCTTGTTTAAATTAATCGTCAAATTATTCAATCATAAAATTTATAATAACACGTTTAACATATTTCTTAATTTACCACGTAACTGGAATACGATACAGAATCATGGCTCAGGTACGTGAAATGTGTATAAAATATGGTAACGTTTGTAACTTCCAAAAAACTAAAAAAGTTCTATTCTAGTAGGTATAAGTTATTTTACATCTTTGAAGTCATAACGTTTTCTAAATTGATGAACGCCGGCTGCACGCACGAAAAAGTGTCACATTCCGCCTAAGCCGAGCGTGCAAGCGCGAATGCGGAACAAGCGATAGAGGCACGACGCGGCGACTGTGATGTTAAAAGCTGCTAACCCAATCGGCTATAAAGCATGCGACCACGAAACGCGACGAAAAGAACTCATTTCGACGTGTGCAAAAAGTGACAGTCATATACTTTGCCATAACGCTGTCTCGTTCCAACACTACGAACGAAATAATTCGTGGCACTAGCCTGGTGGGTGATTCTGTATGAAAACAACAAGTGCGTAACACGCTTTAAAGTGCTCTTTGTTTTTAAGATTTTTTTGTGAAAAATATTTGATTTTCAAATAACATAACGTAAGCTCGGTTTAAAATTCATTTTAACATAATTTTACATTTATCAAACATATCTCCAAACGAAATTCACGGAAATAAAAAATTACTTACTTACTGCGTTGAGTTACGTTTTGTCGATAGAGAATAAGGCCCCTGACTGAAAACACTTAACGGCTTCGCAAAGATTGGGTTATCCGCAGCTTGTAGCTAACATACTATGTCATTGTTTTGGCATCTAGATCCAACCCATTTGCCAAAACACGGTTACAAGTTCCTACCAAGTATTTACCCAAAACGTTAAGGTAACCTAAGTTATCCCGTCAGGCTAATGCAGTGCCATATCCACAAGCTCGCAGCGTCCTCTGGGGTCCGATACGTTTTACATAATAAATAGCGGAGTCTCAAGTTTGTCTCTTTGAGTATGAGCGAGCACCATACTGGGACTGCGTCAAAATTGTTACAAGAATAGATAGGCTTGGGTTTCTCTAGAATATTAGGATGTAGCCTGGAAACCTGAATTTGATATTCGCTGTTGGAATATGGGCTAACGCAGAGTAATTTGATACTATTCACTCAGGGGGTTTTCTAATAATGCAGCATTATTTTGTAACTAGCTTCTGCCCGCGACTTTGCCCAAGTGGTATTTAATTTTTTGCGATATCCCATAGGAACAGCTTATTTTTCTGAGATAATAGTAGCATAATAATATGTCAGTTTCCGTCTTTCAACTATGTCCATGCCAAAAATCAAGTCAATCCGTTGCTCCGTTGCTGCGTGAAAGAGGAACAAACCAATAAACCAACAAACACACTTTCAGATTTACAATATTAGTACCTGAGAAAGTAAAAATAGTTATGCGTTTTTAATAGTCCACTGCAGAAAACAGGATGAAGTCACAGAATTCGCGAGACAGAGCATCTATACTTTTTGTCGAAATGTCGATCTAGCAGGGATCTAATTTCATACGAAACTATCTGCTGTGGTCAGCGCACACAAAAAAAATACGCAATAAAATAAAAATTATACCAGTTTACTTTAGAAATATCACTAACCTTACATGACAGAGCTAGAAACCTGTCTGACATAACACTAGAAAGACCAAAATTTTGAACTAAGTACCTAACAAGACCAAGAAAGGTCATTTTCAAGATTTTATTATTGCATTGGGTTTTTTATTTATAGGACACATAAATTCGTATTACTTGTTACATTCGTATTAGTTGTTACATTAAAATAACACAATTGAAAACAATGAATATATAAATTTTTCAGAAAAATATATGGCTAATGGATCATGATTTTACTATTGGAACATTTTGGATCGACGAACCACCGGAGGAGGTACTCAATTCGACGCGTATATATTTTTTAATTCCTAACCACGCATAGCTTTTTTCATAGTAGTCCGATTTTAATAATTCTTATTTTATTGGAAAGAGTATACTTCAAAATATATATTAGTGAAAATCATGTCCCACATATTTATTATTCTAAAAATATATTCTTAAGCTAAATACAACAGAACATGGTCAACTTTAAAAACTAAACACAAAACCCATCTCCGACCGTACTCGGCGCAAAAGAGCCCAAAATGCTGGCCACATTACCTCGCTGGATGGCGATGGCCATCCTTTGCGCCAAGTACGAGCCGGAGCGGCAGTCATTAGTCTTCTCCTTTAGCCTACGCCCAATTTCCCCAATTAAAGCTTTAGCCTCATTACCCCAACAGCCCATTGTCTCCACAGCTATAGGCAAAATTGGTCCAATTCAATTTTTATCGAAATCGGCTAAGCCATTTTTGATAAATCAACAATAATGTGAAGAATGCTAAATCGATCCGTGCGAAATATACGCGAATTCTGTACCTACACGGGTGAAGTCTGTCATGCTATTTTTTGCAAAAAATAATTATGTTGCACACTGTTGACATTTGAACATTTTGTCCTTTCAGAAGTTTTGAAGTACGTCTAGTATTTCAAAAATGCGAAGGGAACAATTTCAAGCAAAAATAATTGTAACACGTCATTGCTTTGATAAGAACTATAAATCTGACATCAATACTTTTTGTGTAATGTAGTGTAGTGTTGTATCGAAATATAAACCGCCGGAGGTCAAATGACCACCTCGGTCTTTCTAGGTAGATTATCATTTTTTTAAACATCTGTCTAGCTATCATAACAAATCTGGAAGAATAATGTAAACCAATATGAATAACTAAAAGTCATAAAACGAGAACGAGCTCAATGCAATAAGTTCAGAAATATGCCCGATCAAAAAATGTAATTAAGGTCATTTGACTTCTCCGGTCCTTCCAGTGTTAAAGAATACACGATCCGCTCTATTAGGCATACTCAACGAATAGGCCGCGTCACACAAGTTAGCGTATGTGAAGTTGGCTACAAGCTGCGCAATTTCCAATCCTGACTGAAGCTCACATAAAGCCGCACGTACTCGTAGATCGGCTATTACACAGTTTGTAGCTAACTTCACATCCGCCAACTTGTTTGGCGCGGCCTATACCGTCAGCAGCAATACTTAGTCGTCACAATATTTTGCTAGTGCCGGAACATTCAATCCAGTATAGTGGGCAAACATCTTAAAAGTAATTGGAATTGGTATACAAATTACTTACAGCTCATTGCGATTTTATATTACTTGATGCATTCAAGAGGAGATGTACAAATTTCACCACGCAATAAAACACAAGCTCATAAAATTCCCGATCGTCACTCCATTACGCGAATTTAAAAATCGAATAAAACCGACACAAGTTCCGGTTCGCACCGCTTCGAACCGGTTTGCCGCGAATGCAAATGGCGGCCGTCAATGGCTGAATAAGCAATGGCTACAATCGATTTATCGGTACATGAATGAGTGGCTTTAAAGTACCTTGATTGACATTTCCGGTTTCAATATTAAAGAACTTGCATTTTAAGACTGCCAAAATATTGCCGTGGTGGTCTTGTGGTAGTGACTCCAGCTTTACAATCGTGAGGTCGTGGTTACAAATCCTGATCTTTGATTGATCAATGAGTTCTTTGGAATTGATGTACGGAATTTCACGCTGGCTTTGCGGTGAAGGAAAACATCGTGAGGCAACCTACATATGTCCGTAAAAGAAATTCGATGGCGTATGTGAATCCAACAAGCCGCACTGGGCTAGCGTGGTGGATATGACCCAATCACCCTTCGTGGATAGGCCTTCGTCCTCCAGTGGACTATTAAAAGGTACAGTTCAGTATTTTAAGATTATTCCCCTCAACTGCAGAAGAATATTATTATTTTTAAACCACCTATCGTTCCTTCCCAAGAAGAAACACTGCCTAAATATCTGCTTCAGTACCTACCAACATCCACCTTTTAAAGGTGACTAACTGCCTATTATAACGTAACCATATATCTTTGAGACGTGGAGGGAAAATAGGTGGAGAAGTAACTAGCGTAAAGGGTATGAGAAAAAAGACGTGCTATACACTTGCTATATACACGTCGTTATGATTTTATCATATTTAGACTCTACATCAGCTGCTCCATACATTTTGTCGTGGGTGCACGATATTTTATTTGTTATTTAGTATATGTTATGAATGATATGTTATTTTTGATGTACAGATTACATAATAAGCCCCTAAAATGATGCTAATTGATTAGGAATAACCCTGTATACGCATGTTAATGATAGATACGTTATAGTCGTCGACTTGACATTTTTTCTTGACTACAACACAATAAAATACTACTTTATGTGCTAAAACTACCTAATTATAATTAAATACTACTACATAAAAAGACTATTTTTCTTTTTTCTTGTTGTCGTGGATACAGTTTAGTGTTGTTTTCAGTGCTTGATACACAGTACACTTTAAAGACCTATTCTCTGTTCAATGGTTATTACCATGTTTATTTAATAAAAGGAAATAAATTAATTATTACTTTACCATTTTGAATTGGTTTCGTTGTTTAAATGTTCATTTCTCTGCATTGTAATTTACATTAATTGACTGCATTTGTAAAACTGAATTAATTTTTGGGTACTTAATTTATAAATGCACACGGTGGACAAGCAAGTTATTAATGACAAATAAGTGGTGTATGAATTTTCTGAAAATCTACATAAATAAGCAGGGTTATTCAGGAACAACCAACTTTTACTTTAAATCCAAACCAGAATTTCATTACATTTTTTTTTCTCGAATTACGAGTAATTTCAGGGTTAGTCCCATAGTCAAAGTTAGTCATAACTATGACTATATTGATATCTTTTAATACACCTGTCGTTAAGAGAAATACCCCGCACACCAAAACATAAGCTGCTTTTCACATCACTATTAAGTTAGCCCTGGTGTCAGGTTTTCAAGCCGCCTGAAAAGCTCTGCCTTGGTTAAAAGGTTAATATAATCATCCACAATTTAATAAGTCATCCGAACCACGGCAGCAACTAAGTGCCACCTATGGTCACCCATCCAAAGACTGACCGTATCGAACGTTGCTTAACTTCCGCGATCGATAAGATACATCTAGCCAGACTACGCTATAAGCGCTACTATAACGAAAATAAAGGATCCCGACTGTTCAGTTGTTATGTGAAATACTGTCAAGTGTTTGTTTTTTTTTATTACAGTTTTTTAGGGTTCCGTACCTCAAAAGGAAAAAACGGAACCCTTATAGGATCACTTTGTTGTCCGTCTGTCCATCCGTCCGTCTGTCAAGACCCTTTTTCTCAGGAACGCGTGGAGGTATGAAGCTGAAATTTATATCAATTACTCAGGTCTACTGTCCCTTGAAGCTGTGAAAAAATCAAACTTCTAAGCCAACGCAATCAAAAGATACAGCCGTTTATGCCGCAAATTTTCGACACTTGCAAGGGAATCAAAACCTACAGGGTGCTTCCCGTGAACTCAGAATCTTGAAATTTGGTACGAAGCAACGTCTTATAGCATAGATAAAGGAAAAATTACGAAAACTATAAAATTTTAGTTACATCACATAATATATTTTTTTTAATAATTTTAACCTTACTACCCATTTCCTCATAAACGCGTAGAGGTATTAAATTGAAATTCATACCAAATACTCAGGTCTATAATACCTTTAAGCTGTAACAAAATCAAACTTCTATGTCAACGCAATCAAAGAAACAGCAATTTAAGCTGCATATTTTGAAACTCGCAAGTACTCGCAAGGGAATCAAAACCTAAAGGGTACTTCCAGTCGACCTAGAATCTTGAAATTTGGCATGAAGCAACGTTTTATAGCACACATAAAGGAAAAATTCCGAAAACCTTAAATTTTTAGTTACATTACAAAATTTATATTTTTTAATAAATATAAACTTATTACTTTTTTTGTCGTAATGAACGAACTTTGTAAACCTTGCAGGTTTGTACGGAACCCTCGGTGCGCGAGTCCGACTCGCACTTGGCCGGTTTTTATTTAAACTTTATGTTTTGAGTAGATACTTATTTGCTAGACTGGAGTTCCTATCAGCATCAGTACAGGCTCAAGGGATTGGTTGTTACGCATCTTGAAATCGATATAGATCCTTATCCTTAAATACCTATTCAACGACGATACATAGTTTGTTGACTTTCATTTTTTTTCTTTTCATAAGATAGCGTCCAGTAGTCACCATATTGAATTTTTACTAACGCCATGTCTTAAGTGACACTTGCCGGACTGGGAGAAATCGATTGACGTAAGAATCATAAAAATCGGCCTAGGTGTTTGGTCTGTATGGTGCTTCAAAGGAACATACCTACAGACATATATAGGCTGATAAACACATTACCACTCCTTTGCGTCGCGCAGTCAGGTAAAAAACAGACAATCTAGCTCAGCATACGTAACTACGAAAAGAGTTGTGTCGACATGTGAAAAAGTGACAGATGTTATGTATACTTCACTACAACATTGTCTCGTTCTGACACGTCGAAAGAATTATTTCGTAGTGGGAATACTAGCCCTACTGAAAACATAATACGCAATAGATAGAAAGTATAAAACTACAGTTTCAGTTCGTCAGCTAAACCGCGAAATATTCCTCTTTTTCAAGCAATAAGGATTACTTTAGCTGAGCATCAAAAGCATAATAGCTTCCAGAACATTCCCTCAAAAAATATTCCAACTTTACGTAGCCGAAAAAATACCATCCAACTTTAGAGTCGGTCAAAGTCGTTAACACCTTCAAGGTGCGATGTGGGTAAACGAGAAAATTTCGTGGAATATAAGTGTTTATGGAACAGACTTATCTAAACTAATACATGTCACAATTTTATTCTTTGCTTAAAATGGCACAGCGGACTTCAATCGTGCACAGAATTCTAATTTTTAAGTTGAATCCATGTATAAGTACTATTTTTGTTTAAATCGAATTCAAAGGCTTGGCTTGGTCCTTTATTAGGCATCAATGGAGCCTAGGCCAACATTGACAGGCCCTTTTTACAATTTTGAAATATGAAATCAGCAGTAGGTATAAAAAGGATAGCGCTGTAGACAAACTACGGCATTTAAAAAGCCCCTAAACTTGAAATATTGAAATTGGGCTACCATTTTTGTTTATTGTTAATTTCTATGTTTGGCAGTGGACTATTAAAATGCTGACGCAATATTGTATTATTTAACAAATATGTAATGCCATTTGGGGAAATAACACTGCAAGCATGTTGAGTCGTATTTGCTATTTGTTGGGAAAACTTTTGTATTCTGATTACGTAGGTATAAGATAATTTTCTCAAAACTTTATGTAGCGATTCCTACTGCCGTCACTGTGATGTTATATGTGTAATGTTATTATTGCGTTTTTTTTATGAATAATTGAAATGAAAAATATTCTTACGAAGCAAGCTCTTACTCTTGCGTCCATCCTTGAAAATTATCCGTCTATTCCAATTTCTTCAACATTTGAATCGTGAAGGTTATACAGGAAATTTCCATGTGTTAATACCATAAAGCTCGCCAATTTGGCGTAACGACGGTCCAACAACCGAACTAACTGTTACTAACTATTGCGTTTACTGTATGGGGAAGCGTTTGACGGCAGTGCCGTGAATAGCCAAGATAATTCTAGATAACGCGAAGCAATTTGCGGACGTGATAGGTGCGTACTTTTTGCGAGATAACCAAAAAGGTTAGGCCGGCTATACATTGACTGCTTAGAGTAGTCTTGACTGCGAGTGCACAGTGGACAAAATGATGGAAATGAACAAATTAAAAGAAATCACTAGTATTAGCTGCGCTTATTAAAGAGGGTACACACAACATACTTCGGTATTGCGACGGTGAGGAGTATATGGAATGAGGGTAGACAGAGAGAAGGTTTGGGCGACGGGCTGGAGTTCCAGTCTGTGATAGAGATCGGCAGTGTAAGGATGAGTGTAACCAGCTTTGATAAGCCAGTGTTCGAGCAAGTCTTGTTAGTACTTTGAGTTTTACAATGACTGCCGAGATATTGGAGGTCCGTATTATTGTCCAATGGTGTATCATCTGAGTGTCCTACTAGAATCTTAGTGACGCTGTTAGAGCACGATGATAATGATAAAGATTATAATTTATTGCTCTAAACTGTGTACATTAAGGTGTTATAAAATTATTTAGACACAACAGCTTATCCTAACGGACATACCATAGGTATTTGTTTTACTTACAATTTAAGGCTATGTAATTCCTTCTTACACCTAGAACTAGATGAACCAAATTAGGTATTATATTTACATTCAAAATTACACAATAAAATATTAACTATAACTAACCACAATGTGACTTAAAGCTGTTTACACTATTAGCAATTTTATATTATACCTACGTATAAAGAAGAGATAATTTTAACTTAATAATATAATTATTATGATCTTTTAGGATTTATGGCCCGTCGGCTAACAATTCAGAAAAAAAACTTTGTTAACACTAGTGGAACAGGACCTCTAATGTTGCTGCAATTAACCTTGTTGCCAGGGCAATACAATATGGCATCGGTATCCCTTGTCAGTAGTAAGAGGCTAATAGGCTAAGGCTAAGCAAGACCCCCTGGGCTCGTGGATGGTTCGAGATGGGGTTCTGACTACCCACTCGAACGGATCCAAGGAGACCAACAACTTTTTGTGGCCACGTTATCATACAAGACGCCACTCCAATGCAAGTCATTAATAAAATACTGAGAGCTTCAGTACGTTCCCACGCATTGGAACCAAGCGTTTCGAGTCCTCATTCCTCATACGAACTGCCAGAATGTGGAATGCTTTGCCTGAGTCTGTCTTCCCGCTAAAGTACAATGTAGGTGTCTTCAAATCCCGAGTAAATAGGTATCATCTAGGTAAGCGTGTTACATCCTAGACCATATATCTGCTAAACATCAGGCAGTGTGTGGTAAACGCAAACCTATACGAAATAGAAAAAAAAATGTTCCCGGGGAAATCCCGGATCTCCCAAGGGCTTTTTCAATGGGATAACCACCTAAGAAATTTTAATTAGTAACAAACATTATAATACCATATAATCCGGCTGCACCAGTATCTCGCTAAGATTTGTCCTCCTAAAAAGATCTTCTAGTGTCACACTAACGCTAATGTATCCCAATTAAATTAGGAAATGCTTATGTTGTATTCTGATTACCTGAGACCTACTGCTCGTTTATCCATTTTATTAGGCCAGTTTGTAGAACGAAATAATCGCCTACAGATGTATAGATCTAAATATTTTTTATGTCATAATTATTCATTTACTTATTCCTCAAACAGATCTGTAAAGCCCTAGAACTTGGATTTGTTAATTTAACGTCTTCCCAGGCTTTTGTAAGTAGACAACAAAAATGTTTTTAGTTAATAACACTTTTGCGCATACACTGACTACTTTTTTGGTTTTAAACCGACTTCCAAAAAGAAGAAGGATCTATGTCCGTGTGTATGTATTTTTTTTTGTTGTGTATGTTCATCGATAATTTCGCCAATTGTGAACCGAATCGAAAAATTATTTTTTAGTTCGAAAGGGTATACACCCGAGGCTTTCCCATTCAAATTTTACAGAAATCAGCTGAGCCGTTTTTAGAAAATCAAAAATAATGTGAACAATTCGAGCGAAATTTTCGAATTTTGATCAGGATGGAAGGCGGTTTTGCCTTTTTTAGTATTTTGTTGATACTACTTATTTATGTCCGCAAAACGATCTTTTATAAATTTATGACGATTGATAATAATAGTTTATCTGTAAAAGATAGCAAAAAGTAAAAAAAAAAACAATCGCGTACTGACTGAGGCCATACGCCTTAAACAGGAAAATAAGAATTATTCAAAGCTAGGCTTCTGCAGCTTTTTATTTTGTGCTTTTAGCCGGGTACAACTTACAGGGACATCAAAATTTTAGTGTTTCCTACATTGTCACTAAACAATTTGTTACATTGTGTGTTTAGTACCGATTTTGTTTCATACTATATTCAAATAAACTAAAGTGTCCCCTATTTCGTATCTATCGTACATATATGCTATAGATTGGTCATTTTAAATTGTGTCGTCGGGTTGTGACCCGACAACACAATTTAAAATGACCAATCTATCTATCGATAATCTTTCATATTTCTGGCTCACTTGCACTCGTTAAGGTTGAGTGCGCTGAAATAATGTCTCACTCTAAAACTTTATAACCCATATGACTAACATTGAATTTTAAAAATTGCATTTTGAGATATTGTATATTCTAGATTTAAAGAAAGCTAAGTTTAATAAACTTTTTGAAGTGAAACTTCTAATGCAACTTGTGTTAAACGTTTAACGCTACTATGGAGGGGGTACGAAAGCACTGTTGCGTCGAAGTTTCACTTCTTCCGCGCGTAGGAACTCCACTTGCATTTTTTGACTTTACTAAGGTTTGTTTATTTTAATTCAAATCGATTTATTGAAATTCAATTATCATAAATATCGAGAAAAATATACTTTCAAATCAATTAAGAACACTACGATGGGCGTTTTTGCAAACGACAGACATAATGATTCTAGTTTAAAAATGTAAATAAGTAATATTAGAAACTCTAAGTAAATTGACATAACTTGTCGTTAATATAGGAGAAGACGCTGGTTCCCGTAGTACAGCCCCTGGCTAGTTCGGGAATCAGAGGCTTCATTATTTTACATGTACCTTATTTTATGTCAATAAAATTTTTGATTAATTGATTGATATCATTGTACGAGTAAATACTCATAATTATAACCAACTAGTACATTGAAGCCAAGTTCTATAACGCGAGAAAATTCGCTTTCCATAATAACAGTTCATCGACATTCGATAAAATGTATGAAAAAGCTATTTTGATATTTCGGGGTTGATCCGACTGTAAAAGTTGGTCATACTAATGAGTGCAAAGACATCTTAGAATATATCTGTCTAAAGAACATGGAAGGCACTCTGATTAAACTAACCTTAGACATCTTTTGCCAAAACTAATATGTAGGTATAAACTGATGAAGATGGCAACAAAATTCGCACACTCAACCCGAAATTATTCAGTTTTTAGGGTTCCGTACCGTTAAAGGTAAAAACGGAACCCTTAATGTATCACTTTGTTGTCCGTCTGTCCGAATGTTTTTTTTATCTCAAGAATGCCTAAAGTTTCCAAGTTGTAATTTAAACTACATACGTTTATCTACAGTCTCTTGCAGTTGTAAAAAAATCTTACTACTCTGTAATCATAGAAAAAGTTAGATCCGTTTATATCTTAAAAGTACGAAATCTAATTATTATTCTAATTTAATTTATTCTAGTAATAATTCACCAAAGGCTATGTGGACTGTGATAAATAAAGAAAGGGGAAAATACAATAGTCCCCGCATTGACTTCGCCGATATACTTAGGAAACCTGACTGCACTAAATTCGACAGTAAGAAATCTGCGATCAATTCAATGAACAATAGGTTTTTGAATGCAGCTGTCGCGTGCAACGCACAGCGCGCGAACGTCACGCGGGCTATAAAATTACTAGAAGCTGCGCGCGCAACGCCTGACCGCTCTCTGCGTCTGCGTAGGTTTAGCGCGGATGAAGTATACCGAATTGTAATGACTAAAATACCGCCAAAAAAGTCCAAAGACATTTACGACATGTCGATGAACTTAATCAGATCGGCGATAACGACGCTAGCCCCCATACTTGCAGACCTTTATAATAGTTGTCTAGCGGAGGGTGTTTTCCCGACTCCCTTTAAGCTCAGCAAAGTATCGCCACTGTTCAAAGGAAAGGGGAATAGAGAGTCGATCGATAGCTATAGACCGGTATCTATTATTCCAGCAGTCGCGAAAATTTTCGAGAATGGGCTCAGTTCTAGACTAATAGATTTCTTGTCTGAAACGGGCGCACTATCGGATAGGCAATACGCTTACAGAGAGGGACGCTCAACGACTGCACTTACCCGCGAGGTGGTGCGCCGCGTCATGGCTGCACGGGAATCCAGACCAAGGCTGCAGGTTGCCATTCTTTGCTGTGACCTGTCGAGGGCTTTTGATGTCGCCGACCACGGCGTGCTTGGTGCAAAATTGCCGCTTTACGGCGTGGTGGGCGCTTCACACTCTCTTCTGACGGGTCTGATGCATGATCGATCGCAAGTGGTAGTCAGCTGCGGTGGATCGCTAAGATCCGATCCCATGACAGCTGAGATGGGTGTGGCGCAGGGGTCGTCGGTGTCTAACATTCTCTTCTCGATGCTTCTAAACGACCTGCCGGATGCAGTGACCGCCGCCGACATACTAATGTATGCGGACGACGTAGCGGCGATCGTCACTGATCCGACAGTGGATGGGCTGGAGGGGAAGTTGAACACTGCGGCTTCGCAGCTGGCGGAGTGGTTTCACATAAACGGCCTCGCTCTCAACCTCTCCAAGACTCACTTCATCCAGTTTAATCTGACAGGTAGATCGATGAGACCGCTGACGGTGCTCCTGGGTGGAGTGAGAATTGAAGAAAAGGAATCGACTACATTCCTGGGATTCGAGGTGGACCGGGGACTGAAGTGGGACCACCACATAGAAAAAGTGTGCGGAAGGCTCGGTAGCGCGTGCTTTGCACTAAGGCGAGTTGCTAGGGTGGTGTCAGGTGAGGTAGCACGAGCGTGCTACTTTGCCACAGTGCACTCTCAACTTCAGTATGGCGCAGAGATATGGGCTAGAGCCGCGGAATGGGAACGGGCGTTCCGCATGCAAAAGCGTGCGGTGCGGGCCGTGGCGCGAGTGTCCTGGGACACCCCGGCTCGCCCCTACTTCAAGAAGTTGGGAATCCTAACGTTACCTGCCATCGTGATCTATCAGGTGGCAGTGTACGCCAGAACAAACCTGGATACGATGCCTGAGCGTGGTTCTAAGCACACGTATCCAACCCGCGGCAGGCACAAGTTGTCGACCGTCCCGCGATCGTTGGAGAAGTCCTCCAAGTTGACGCATGTCATGGGCCCGACTGTCTATAATAATCTGCCGGAAGATGTAACTGCAGCTGTGTCTCTGCTGTCGTTCAAGTTTAAACTAAAAAAGTGGCTAATAGAGCAAGCTTTTTATGACTTCGAAGAATTTTATAAGGTTATAAGATAAGTACCTAGTTTTAAATTGTAAATTTTTTTTTTGTTAACTCCAAATTATGGTTGTACGAGTAAATAGATCGAATTGTTTAATTATTATAATTGACAAAGTTATGTAAAATATCAAATTCATTCATTCATTTATTACATGAATGTACTATTTACAAATATTGTAAGTTATATAATTATTGTACACTTTTATTTGACATGTAAATGCTTTTTACCAATAAATATGACTATGACTATGACTATCGTAAAAAATGCATATATGGACACTCTCAAGAGAATCGAAACCTCGTATAGGTTTTGATACTTTCCGTTGACCTAGAACTATAAAATTTGGCAAGGAGCATAGTCTTAGAGTACACTACATATTACAAAAATGAATTAGTCTGAAAACTGTACATTTTAAATTTAATCACAAAAATTGTATCATGTGAAAGGTCTTTATTGGCGCAAGCTAAAACAGGTTACCACTTATTTTTACAATGTGTGATTTACGATGCATGGCGAGAAGGGTAAAAAAAAGTTTTATCGATTATTATGTTATAGCTAAGTACTCTTTGAAGTTTTAACAACTTAGCTGTAGTAATAGTAATCCAATTTTGAGCGATTTTCAAGATTTGTACGAAGCCCTCTGTGTGCGAGCCTGACTCGCACTTGTTCGGTTTTTCGAATTACAAAAACGGGTCATAATGCTCAGTGACCTATGAAGCCTTAGAGACAATCCGTAATAAAATACCAGACTAGACAGTACCAGACAGTTACTAGGTACATTATATAATATTGCCTTTTTAGGGTTCCGTACCCAGAGGGTAAAAACGGATCCCTATTACTAAGACTCCGCTGTCCGTCTGTCTGCCTGTCACCAGGCTGTATCTCATAAACCGTTATAGCTAGAAAGCCGAAATTTTCACAGATGATGTATTTCTGTTGCCGCTATAACAACAAATACTAAATACCGAATAAAATAAATATTTAGGGGGGGGGCTCCCATACAACAAACCTGAATTTTTAGCTGTTTTTCGCTCGATATTAATAATGGTAACAGGTAGATGCTTGAAATATTCACAGAATGTTTATTTAGTTGGATATGCAATTCAATAATAAATAATTAAATTAAATAAATGTATTATTTAAGGGAGGCTCCCATACAGTACGGAACCCTGCGCGCGTGTGTGCGACTCGTACTTGGCCGATTATATTCCTACTGGTCAGTTAGATCAAGACTTTTACACATTCTTCATTCATATCGACTAGCTAGGATATCATGAAAAATGTGGTTTGAAGCAGCTTGCGGTATTAATTATTTATGCGGAGAAAAACGCTTAGGAATACGAGTATTATGTTTGGTTAGTGCCAAAGAAAGAAAATACAGAAATACAGAAAATTTTATTCGGGACAAAACAATTATAGTCTTTTTCAAATAGCTAGTCACTTATGATACTTCCGAAATGACAGCTGTCAAACATACATTGATAATTGCAATGATGTACCGCACCTATATTCGATTTGTAATTACCGATTATTATCGATTTTACGTACTTATCGAAGTTATCGAACAATATACCTAAAAGTGTTTTGTGAATTTATCTACAAGTCAGTAGGACTTACCTAAAAGTGTTTTGTGAATTATCTACAAGTCAGTAGGACTTACTTAGACGATAGTTTTAGAGGAATCAAAAAGAAATAAAAAAGTGACCGGTAAAAAAAAGATTTATTTAGGAAATAATGTCCTCGCCACTTCGTCATCGGAGCTATCATCATTATCATCATTTGACGAATCTTCCAGATTTATTATCATTGGATTATCCATTAGATATATTGTCTATGTGAACATCGGAGGTAAATGGAAACTAAGTTTTTCATACATTTTTGTATCGAATACGCACTACATATTTTATAATTTTTGTACTAGGGGTACAGATTAACGATAATCTTTGCTTATATCAAGTCGATTAATTTGTTTTGTTTTCGATATTCTTCGATTTCAACAATAGTCGATTTCCCAGCCCTCTTATCATGACGTCACGATCGGCAATAGCACGTAACATAACAATTTAACGCATTTAATATTTTATTAAATTGAAAAGTGAACGCGAAAATGTATACGCGAATCAATAACCTTTATTCTATTTCTTGCGACCTTTGTCGTTTATTTTAGTAGTTTTTCTTGTATGTTTGCTTAATGTTTTCACTGATAAATAGAAATATTCAACTTTTGGTGTGACGTCACATGACGTATTTACGTAATAATTTACGTTCTATGGACCTGTCATAAGTGACTTGCTATTTGAAAAAAACTACACAGAAACAAAACACGGAAATAACTAAAAGTTGAACAATTCACAAACCAAGTATTACCCAATGCTTTGCCACGAAACTGGTTCATTTTCAAACATCTTTAGACAAAATAATTAGGTGAAACATAATAAAGGTAATTTTCAGACATAACACATTATGTATTTTTTCCCTCTATTTTAAGAGCAGCAAGCCGCTTTCAACCGGTTTTATATAAAATCTGATTAAACCTTGAGATCTGAAACTTTTTTTAAATTAATAACACAGTGATCTCAACAAATCAATTAAGTGCCCTAAAACGACAGTAAGTTTGTCACAGCACTGTTATTCGCACATACGCTGACTGTTACAAAGTGCGTGAACAAAAAAATTGTAAATAAACAAACAGAAATTAGATTTTGGATATGGACAATATGCAAATAATAACAGATTAAAAATTTAAAGTCATCAATTAGCATGCATCGATTCATCATATTTTCTTATCAGCCAAGTCAAGTTGCGCAGTCACATTATGACTCGAGCGCTACGACAAAATCGGTTCCAGCCGGCTCGACGCGACAGCGACGACGTAAGCAAATTGAAAGCAGTAATATATACCTACAGGGTTATTGGCAATCAATTAGCATCTGGTGGAGCGCCTTAACATCTTTTATAATAATTCTGCACTTATTTAATGTTTAAATTTACCCTGCTTTCTGGTATCGTCAGTAAAACAGGTACAACGCTGGGACGGTCTGTCAATGTTCCGTTGACGTCCCTAAGTTTTCCGAGAGATGGCGCTAGCCGTCTTGAACCGCGATGCCCTCGACCATTACCATTAGTCAAAAAGAAAAAATCACACCCAGGAATTGGCTATTTGCACGCCTCTCCAGCATCCTTTTAGGGGCTTATTTTGTACATCAAAACTAACAACTTTAGCATCTTTTTTTGAGACCGAAAAAGGATGCTAGTTGATTACCGATAACCCTGTTTATTAATAAAATATGTAATCATCATTATACAACCCGAGACAATCAATTTAAAGCCACCAACACATAAGCCTCCCATTGTTTATGCCATTCACTTCTGTCCCTTGCAAACTGCATCCATTTGCAACCTAATGCTCGTTTGAAGTCATTGATAAAATTATAACAAGTAACTCTCCGAATAATAGACCTGAAACCTGTTTAACTGAATCTTCATATATTTGGATCGCTCTTGATCGATTCCGTTTTATCTATCAGCCATGCTGGACATAGCTGGACTACTTGTTCTAGATAGACGTACAAGTCAACAACTTCAAGAACCGAGCTCTCAACAGATATTGACTCTCGATTCCATTCATCCTAGCAATAATAATCTTGTTAGAATTTAAACATTAAAGAATATTGCCAAATACCGTATTATTACAATCGGTTGATAAACAGCTGTACAAATCGTCCTTTTGTGACGGAAATACTCACCCAACCGACGACAATAAAAGTTCAAACATTGAAGTTTTCTCTAAATTCATTGAAAAATGTGGCCAGTAGACTAAAATCAACATCCGGACTGACAAAAGCAAAATTCTCGAGTCAAAACTGAGACTCTCTCTCTCTCACTTCCTTCGCACGGTCAACAAATACATAAATGTATGCAATTAAAAAAACCTTTTTTTTTAAATAAAGCTTTTACTTCAGCTCCATTATCAGACCCTGATTACCATTGAAAGACAAACTACTCGCCAAGACCATTCAAATGAACCCAAACTCAATGAGGTTGTGTCGTTTCATCGCTAAGTTCCTTAGGCCACCTTTCAGCTCCATCATCAGATCAGCACCATGTCATCATAATGTTGCGTTGTCATGCGCTTTACACAAGTATGCAAATTTTCAGCTCAATCGGTAACCGGGAAGTTGATCAAATTTAACTTGCAAGATTTGATTACAGATAGACAGACAACGGGAGAGGCGAAAATAATTAAAAGCTTGTAAAACATTTAACTCTAAGTACTACATGTAATACTTGCATAAATTTGCTTCTATAAAGTGAAAAGCAAATAATTTTCAAGCACGATGAGAGTGCAAACAATTCAAGTTTCATAAAGTTAACTTGTCTGTCTGTCATGTTTCAAATTAAACTGTAAAAATAGCTGGAAGCTTTGGTAGTACTCTGATGTTTATTTACTGCACTGCGCCATTTATGATGTTTTGTTGCTTTGGGGAATTAAGATTGACTACGGTATTTCTCTACAAATATTTTCATTAACCCGGCGCCGTTGACGCGAAAATATATTATAATGAAAATGAAAATGAAAATATAATAATTGATAAAATATTAGTTTTACTATTTTATCCTGTTACGAGTAATAGTCATAGTCATAGTCATTTATTGATAACACCACTGTTACAAGTCAAATTTTAAATACAAATAGCAATAATATATTTCATACATACAGAACACTTCAATGTCATATACATCGTAATAATATCACAAAACCAGTACATGTACCGACCTAACTAGAATTCGAATCAATCAAAATTCGTACATTAGCAAAGAAGGATGTCGACAGCTCATACATACGAATACCTGTTGTGTACGAATACACTCAGTTTCTCCCAAGCTCATTTATAAAAATGTTATCTTCACCAGAGTAATTTATGACGCTTCTAAAACTGTTCTGATATGTACAAGTTTGTTTAAAATGAAGTTAAAATAAGAAAAACCGAAAACAATTTTCAAGCTATAGGTACCTACTTTGATTTATAGAATTATAGACCATAGCAGTGCTGCCAACTCCTTTTGGCAAAAATTCGCTATCAGCACGTCAAAAACGCGCCAGAAGCGCTAAATGGTAACTACGACGACTGGTACTACGAAAAAATGAATGATAATGAATTTCGGTATTCATCCACTTCATTAGCAATAGTATAAGAACCACAACTTGCTGCTATTCGAACTTCGGCCGCAGCCTGTGGATGCAGGTCGCGATTGCAGGTAACACACATCTGAAATGCAGCCACTGCCTGCGTCCGCAGTCGAGAATGATTCCGAGGTTGGCTACGCGTGCTGCGACAGGCAGCACGTCGGACTTGTCCAAACAGGTGAACAACACTCGCAGCTGAGGCTCGGTAGCACGTGCTGCCGGAGCCGCAATCGGAATCTTTTTTGCAGAAATTCATACTACTACATAGATAACCAGAGCCCTTACTCGTAGTCCAGGCTTTGCGAAGTTTACTCAAACTTTCGCGTTCGCGTGTGGCTCCATAGATTTTGGTTTCTTCCTCGTTTCTGCTAGGGGCGCTGTACAAAAATGTATAGGGCCATACCGAAACAGCTGTAGTTTCAATTTACGTGTAAACCTGGATTAACCCCTCAGTTGTGCAGCCACAGCCGGCTTCGCACAGCTGCTGCAAGTGCTGTTTGTAGCTGTAGCCTGCTGCCGAGATTCGAATAGCACCTTTAAGGATTATTAAGAGCAATATCAAAATAATCAGGAATATCTCGGATAATTTCAACTGCAGCTTTTTGTTAGTAGTAAAGTGAGTGAAACCTAAAAATATAAGTATTCTTTCTTTTTGATAATCTTTTAGTATACAAAAATGTATGTTTCTATAAAATATGTAAAAAGACACCTCAGTTCGTAAAATTACTAGTTGAAACACTTAAAACGAGTTAAGGAAGGAGTATGTACCAACGGTTGAAAAAGAAAATAATTATATCAACCCCTACAAAAAATTGCTAAGTCGGAATACCGAAAACGAAATCTGGTAATACTGAATACATTATCTGATCGACTGAATTTGACATTTCCTTTTTTTTGACAGCAACAGTAATAAAATAGTGATTTTTTAAAATAATGTGCCCATTTTTGGACAGGCTAAAGCCTTTAAGCTCATACCGCCACTTCTTGTGTATGTAATCTATAATGTTAAAACAATAAAAAATCATTGTAATTTTTCTGGTGGTCTAATATTAATTTTAATTAGTGATATGAAAACAGCAAAAAATCACTAAATTTTTGAAGCACATATCATTATTATAAATGATGTTTTGTTTTCTACCTACTTGCAAAAAAAAAAAAAAAAACGACAGGTCCATTCGCTGCATCCTTCTTTAGAAGCTTGGTTCTACAATCGTGAAATGATAACTTTTTAATAGAGTAATAGGTAATTATAATCTTGTCTTGACAACTATTTACATGAAAATGTTTTTGGTAGGATAACCTTTAAATGTATCTGCGTCTATTTGGAATTTCCGGTTGGCCCCAGTGAAAAGAGGTTTAATTCACTCTTCTTCAGCATAGTGCATCCTTTCTGAATAAACCTATATGCACTGTGGGTATGTATTAGGACAAGTTACGTCTGGTAACACAGAAAATATTTCAATTAAGAATTAAACTCGCATACTATTATGAGTATCGCACTTGCGAATGCATAAAGCCATGGTATTAAGTGGCACTGTGGCAGTCAATTGATGACAGTTCTGGCCTCTACTGCAATAAAGCCAATGACGTCAAATTCCATGACAAATGACGTCATAATGTCATAACGTCAGAAAGGCCAATTTTCACGGGCGTGCTCAATTTACTACTGCATTGCACACGAACCAATTTGTCTGATGGCTGATCCCACATATCAGTTGATTCCAACGACAATAATTTAGTTAGTAGGTAAATCGTATGATAAATTATTTCATATTCAATAGATTTGCCTTTTAAAGCATTTGCTTTAAGTTTACTGCTTTAATGTACACAGCCTGGTTTACCTGTACCAACCTTTTACCTACCCACAAGGGTGATTGGGTCATATCCACCACGCTGGCCCAGTACGGGTTGGTGGATTCACATAGGTACGCCATCAAATTTCTTCTGCGGACGTATGCAGGTTGCCTCACGATGTTTTCCTTCACCGAAAAGCCAGTAGTGTGAAATTCCGTACTTAAAATCCGAAGAACTCATTGTTACGGGACCGGGATTTGAACCCATGACCTCACGATTGTAAGGCTGGTGTCAGTACCACTAGACCACCACGGCATCTTCTTGGTTATTTGTTTAAAGTATCAACACGGGAATCATGGCAAAGGGACAAATTGTCTTTCCACCATTATATCCCCTGGAAGAGGAAATAAAGTATGGACTGACAATGACAACTGACATTATAAGTGGATAAAATGGTTTTCTTCCTTTGCCGTGCTACCCCTACTGATGTGACCTATAAAGCATTTATCCATCTACAGTTTCAGATTTATATTATTAGCAAGAATAACGTTTATGTTTTAATTTTCCATATTCCATTGTTGGAATTCAGTATACCCAATAATTTCACTCCATGTATTAATCACATCACAATTGTATGATTGGTGTGAAATTATAGCGATGAAACAGATGATTTCAACTTATCAAGATATGCTAAAAGTAAGTTCGTATAGACCGGGTGACTATCCCTGGTGTCAAACTATTTAAGCAGCCTAAAGGACTCTGACAAGGCTTAACGATGAGAACAACTGCGAACTACAATTTAACTTGTCACCCGAGCCACGGTACCGCTCAGTTGTTAATATAACACCCATCCGAAGAATGATCGTGCTGAACGTTGCTTTACTTCAGTGATCACCGAAACTATACCGAAAAATATTTTCAATAATTTTTTCAATAATATAGAAGAGTCATATCTACTTAATTTTTATCATCGAATCCGCTTGAATTCATGTTTATTTAGCCAAGTTTACGATGAAATATTGGAACGTGTAGTGATGTTTTATTAATCATTGTAAATAGCTCGGTAATCCAATTTAAACGGAAAACAGAGTAAATAGAGTTGATATTTGCTACTGAATCGATTTAATGTTTGACTGCATTTCACATAAACTTTTATACACTTATTTTGTTAAAAGTTTAAAGTTGAAGTTTAACACTATCCCACTCGGGATAGTGTTAAACATTTTAATTTTAGTAAGTCTGATTTTGATAATTCTTCTTTTAATTAGAAAGGGTATTGATCCCGAAATTTCCCATATTATTTTTTTTATAATATTTGTTAGTTAGTTTTTGAAAACTCGACAATAATTTAATAATGGCATTCATAGATTCGAGCAAACTATTCGAATTTTGTACGTAGATTGCAACATTAAAATTGGTTGTACAATTTTTGGTAATATAAATTTAAAAACTTCTAATTCTAAGAAGAAGTTAATTTTCTTCCTAGTCATCATTGCTAAATAATTTCTTTGCTACTTAGTAGGTAGGTACCTACTTACAGAGAAAAGTCGTGCCGGCGTAGTAGCAGAACGCTCGCACATACCTACATTACATAATCATTTTTAAAATACTCCGATTGTATAGGTACTCTTATAACTGTAAATTGCATCAAAATCGGATGATGTAGTAGTTTTGGAATGGCAACATGGATTTGCACAAATAACCTTTCTCTCACCCTAAACGCATATACCGTCTCCGTTTCGCCGTGAGTAAATAATCGGCCAAGTGCGAGTCGTACTCGCGCACGAAGGGTTCTGTACCTTGTTGGAACCCCTTTAGCCCCATTTCTCTTGCCATTATTAATAGCGAGGGAAAAAACTCCTAAAAAATCACGTTTCTTGTATGAGAGCTAAATATTTATTATATTCTGTTTTTCGTATTTTTTGCTATAGCGGCAACAGAAATACATCATCTGTGAAAATTTCAGCCGTCTATAGCTTTCATGGTTCATGTGATACAGATACAGACAGACAGACGGACAGCGGAGTCTTAGTAATAGGGTCCCGTTTTTACCCTTTGGGTATGGAACCCTAAAAATCAAAAATCAAATCAATCTTTTTCTCTGCTACTGCGTGAAATAATACAAATTTGTCTTCAATTCGGCTGCGTAGTGCATGACCCATATTTTAACGTGTCATCCAAATCATACTCCACGCAATTTCAAAAATATGCCTAAGTAAGTTTGACTATAACATGGGCAGTAAAATACTGCCACTATCACCCAGCCCCTCAGATAAAACCTCCGACTCTCCACAGCCGTAAACGCTTTATTTCCGTCGCACTGCGACGCCAAATGAAGCGATGTGATGAATCGTCGGAATATGCTGATTCTGGCTTAGCCGCGCTTTCTTTGAAGCTAATTTGGATGTATGAAGTAGGGATTGCTGGATTATTACCGTGCACGCACGAACTTCACGGGTTTCTGTGGAAATTGGCTAATTTTAGGTCGTTCTTTTTTGTGAGGTAGGTACTCAGGTTGCTCAGGCACGTTAGGCGTTTCCACCAATAGCCGCGAGTATAGGTACGTAACGAGGCATTTGTTTGTAAGCACTAATAGAATGGTTGTGGTCTAGTGGTAATTATACCCGCTTTACAATCGTGAGGTCGTTGGTTCAAATCCCGGTCCTGTACCAACGAGTTCTTTGGAATTTATGTACGAAATTTTAAAATGAAAGCAAACCCATCCATCTGCTATATGACGTTCACTGATTGACATAGGCCTCTCCTGTATAACACCAATAAGACCTGATCGTAGCGGCTTGCATCCAGCGCGATCCTGCGGTCATAATGAGGCCAAAGTCCACTTTGAAAATAAAATAAAAGCCAGCGGTGTATCAATTCGTACATATACACTACGCTAGTTGCCTCACGATGTTTTCCTTCACTGAAAAGCCAGTGTGTAAGTCCGTACATACGAGTAAGTTCCAAATACGAGTAACTAAGTGGTACGAGACCGGGGTTTAATCCCACGACTTCACGACTGAGAGGCGAATGTTACTAACACTACACCACCACGGTCTCTACAAGGCGCGCAGTTCTAAACAATGCTTGAAATGCCACACAAACAGACGAACAAAAAAGTACGCAGACTTAAGGCCGATTCACTTAAATCAGTCAAGCCACCGTCACGTTGTGACGTGACGGTGTCACAGTCCCGGCACTGTACCGTGTCAATGCCGTCACCGGCAATCACGGTTACTGACATGTGGGATACGTTCATAGGGAATGTATGAAAGACACTGCGACGGTACAGTGCTGAGGCCTTAGATAGATAGATGGATAGATAAACTCTTTATTGCACACCAAGAAATAAACGAAAAAAAACAAAGAAACAGTGTAACAATGGGCGGCCTTATCGCTGATAGCGATCTCTGCCAGAGCTTTACTGTGTAAGCACTCTGACGTTCGGTTTCGCTTTTCCTCCCGCTCGCTCTCGTGGTGTGAGTAACTGGCGCGGGCAGGAGAAAAAGCGAAGCCGAACGTCATAGCGCTCACGCAGCAAGGCCCCTGGTACTGTGCAGTACTGTGTACTGAGACGTGACGGTGGCTTGAGTGATCAATATGTGTGAACCGGCCCCTAGAATATACCTATTCATTTAAAGACCAAAAAATAACGTCAAGGTGATTTCAGCGTCTATTTATTCACTTACTATTTTTAATTGCGGACAAATCAAATTTAAATCTGACCTTCACATTTTAGTGGACCGATTAAACGTGATTCAATTTAAATACATATACCTCTGTGAAACCGTGTGCAATACAAGGCGTAGCTTTGCATAGTGCGCTATCTTACATAAGTAATACGAGTATACCGGACATCATTTAATTATGAACGGCTGTCACTATGGGAAAACCTCTGAAATAAAAAAGTATTTGTTACAAATTGTCGATTGATTTTTGGCAAAAATAAAAAAAGTTAATATGTACCTACTACACCTTTTTAAACCGGTGCATTTTGCAAAAAATCAACCCTCATTACAAAAATTTTGATAATGACTTTTGTCGTTATTTGTTTGCATTTACAAGGTGCTGTACTAGTAGGCGGCGCATTACAGTGCTTTGTGTACAACATCTTACCCAAAATAAATGTTATGTAATTCAAGATAATTACATGTAAAATTTTTGGACAAATAATTTTATTATATTTTTTCCATGCGCGTATGATATATAGGGTAAAAAGCTGACGCCGACATTAAAAAAAAATGACATATTTGGTCTTCTATTTTAAAACCTAAGTACATTTAGAATTTAATAAATAAACCAATCTAATTAGTTATGTTATGTATAGTTTTTTAAAACAATAGTTTGCATCAACCCGTATCTATTCAGTGATTTGAGCTATTTCGGCATTAGTCAAAAAGAGCGACAATGGCTGTTTTGATTAGTCTAATGTCAAAGTGGAATGCATTCGAATGAGTTCCATATAAAGTACCTCTGATGTCTAATTATTTCCTTCATTTATTATTTTTAATTTGTTTGAAATATTGTTTTTCAATGGATTTCTTTCGCAATGTTTTTAGAATTATTATTGGTTGCTAGTACTACTTGTGGGTCAAATTAATGTTGGCGCCAGCTCTCCACTCTGTATTGTGCCAAGTTATGAATTGGGAAAATAAAAATAAACATAAGTGTGCATTTTACATTTAGCAACGCCTTGTAGAGGAGTAATCACTAGTCAGCAATAACACAAAAATACACCACCACAAGGTTTGCTATTAAAAAACACTTCGCAAGTCATTCACAGTAAAAACTTCCAGCCCTGATTACATTCCAAAAAGGTACACTCGTAAACAAAAGTATGCGTATACTATGGGAGCAGGAAAATGAGCTTCAAGCGTACCCCAAAGTCAGAGTTGCGCTTAGTTTTTAGGGTTCCGCACTTGAATTGAAAACAAAACTGCAACTCTCACTCGAACTTAATTTGACTTATTTTGACAACGTAAATAAATAAGTGCGGTGGGGCACACATAGGTTGGTCAAAACAAAATAAAACTAAATTTTCTGTGAAAATGCAGATTCAGCAGGTAAATGAGCTTCGAGCGTGGCCCAAGTAAGAGTAGCTCTTAGTTTTTAGAGTTCCGTACGGTACCTGAAAAGATTTGTGCTCAAGCGTTTCGTACCCTGGGATTCGTTATGCGTCAAGCACGTCCGTTGGAAAGTATCTCAGCGATTAAGGCCCTCTACAATGCATTTGTTCGAAGCAAAATGGAATCTAATGCCATCATATGGAATCCATACGAGGACAAATACGTTGAGATGGTGGAGAAACTACAAAGGAAATTTTTGAGATGGCTCTACCATAAGCGATATGGGTATTATGTCGGATATCCTTACTTGTACCCAAGTGAGTTTGTCATGGGGATGTTGGACTATGATACCCTTGAGTTAAGGCGAACGCTCTCCTTGATTCTGTACGTGTGGCGCATTATAACCGGCCGTATGTACGTACCGTCGGTACTCGAAAGGTTGACGTTGACTGTCCCGCTTAAATATATGGCAGCGCGTCCGCATGGTCTGTTTCGAGTGCCGTGGTGTAACCGAGTTCGGTAGGTTAGCACCAGTGCCTAGAGCGCTGGCTACGCTTAATGCTCTACTGAAACGAAACTCAGATCTAGATATATTTAATTGCACTGAAGCTGATGTTCGCAGAACGACAATTGATCTTTATGGTAGGGTTAAGCATCTCATTCTTAAACCACCACAATGAGTTCTTGTTGCTCTATTTTTATTGTATATGTATTCATTTATTACTTGTTTGGTGATTATTAATATTGGTACCACAACTTTTTTATGTTAAATTATTTTTAAAGTAGTTTATATAGTTTAAATCTTATATTTTATAATGTCTTAAGTTGTAATGTAATATAGGCGGGCGCATTGGGGCCGACCTGTAATGCCCACCTATTAATGTTGTAAATAAAATAAAATAAAATAAAACGAAACCTAAACGACGGATGTGAGTAGTATCACGACTAGGCATCTCATTGATTCATGTTACCAATTTTTTTAGCTATAAGTAGTTTTGAATTTTTTACTGAGTGAAATATTTTTAAAGTATCTTTTTTAATTTGGTAATGTGAGTTTCATTTAAAAATCAAATTAATAATAATGCAATATATCTTGTACTGTACTAGCCTTTTTATAAGTCCATTGCAGGACATAGACCTATAGCAGAAGAGTGATTGGACCATATCCACCACGCTGGCCTGGCAAGTTTGTGAATTCACATACGCAATCGAATTTCTTTTACGAACGTATGCAGGTTGCTTGACGATGTTTCTTTTCACCGAAAAGCCAATGGTGTGAAATTCTGTACATAAATTCCAAGGAATTAATTGGTACGGGACCGTGATTTCAATCCACGACCTCAAGATTGTAAGGCGGGTGTCATTACCATTCGACCACCACGACTTTCAAAGTACGTAGAGTGCATTACAGTAAAGTAGAAAATAACTTTTACATATCATATATATATAGATACTGAACCTTCGGTGCCCAGCTCCGATATTTACTTGTCTGGGTTTTCCATTATAATACACACAGTGTAGGACAGTTACTTACCTTGCCGCTGACAATATGTTGTTTTTGGCTGATATTTTATATTCCTAATTAATGCAATATTTGAAATTTATGACATACTTACATATTATTAACGTTGAAAAATGTAAACTATTTTTTTTATTTTATTTAAATATTTTGTAAATTTGACTTATTTATATTGAATGAGTATTATTTTGTTTGCACAATTTAATGTTTGATAGTTTATTTGACTAAGTAATTATTCTTTCTTTTAATTTTAAGATAATTGTAATTTGCTTTAGCAAAGCTGACATTTTAAGGAACAATATTATTATTATTATAATAACAATATTTATTGATTTGTATTGACTTGTATCTTGTATGTTGATATCAATATAATAATATGAATATGAATATAAAAATAATGCCTTGTTTTGTTTTCACTCTGGACTCATACGAATGTATGATTTTTTTTAGTTCCAGCAGATTTTCTATACGGCTGGATTGATTTCAAATCTAGGTTTTATCGTTTTTTGAACCCTATAACACAAAGCCATAAATTATATAGTTATATTGACTAACGTGAAGTTTGTGAAGTTAGTGCTTGTAGAGTTAAAGCTTGGCTTTACACGAGATTTGATAACTTTTTGACAGTCACATTTTCGTCTTTGCTACATTTTATACGAAAATATTGTTGGTGGAATCTAATCTTTCGAAGGTTAAATTTTATTATCTATGACTTTGGCGCGATAACGTCTTATAAAGCGGATAACGCTGGCTGCGGGCACGAAAAGCATGACTCATTAAAGTGTCACGTTCTTCCTGAGCCCAGCGTGCAAGGGAGAGTGCGAAACAAGCGATAGAGAGGCACGACGGCCTAAGAGTTCGGCTTGTGATGCATATGACATTATCTATTACGTAAAATTATCATCCGTAAATCTACTTTACAGTTAACCATTTTTGTTTACCTAGAAGCTTAGGTACTGTAAGAAATGTATCGTACTAAACACGCAAGCTAAGGATTACTGTGCATTATTCTATTGCTCCGCGTTGCTTTATGGACTGTTTAGTGGTTTTGAATGTGATTGTACTTCCTAAATGCTGTTGTGGTAGTTTGGTGCAAAATTTTTAGAACTAATGTCGGTCTTATTGTTTAGGTAGTAGAGTCGTTATTGAGGTAGTTTGGTGCAAAAATCTTAGAACTAATGTCGGTCTTATTGTTTAGGTAGATAATAGTCGTTATTATACACCATTAATGAGTTTGCTCATGTATATTTTTTTATTTCACTGCATGTGAAGTAGCATACTAAAAAATCTGCAGTGTGAATTTATAATCGACTTCAAAAAAGGAGGTTCGCAATTCGACTGTATAGTTATTATTTTTTGACCGAACCGGACCGGAGGAAGTACTCAATTCGACGCGTATATTTTTTTTATGTATAACCACACGCATAACTTTTTTCATAGTAGTCCGATTACAATCATTCTTTTTTCATTGGAAAGAGTATACTTTAGAATTGGTCCCATTAAAATTTATTGAAATCAACTGAGCTATTTTTGATAAATCAACATTAATGTGAAAAATGATACATCGATCCGTGCGAAATATTCGCGAATTCTGTGGGGTAACACGGGTGAAGTCGGTCATGCTATTTCTTGCAAAAAATAATTATTGTATTTATGATACGGCGATTACTCCGCCATTTATGAACCGATGTTGATTATTATTTTTTTGTTTGGTACGAGTAGATCATACCTACTTTAAAGGTGGTCCTATTTAATTCTACCGAAAACGGTTGAGATCTTTTTGAAATATTAACAGTAATAAAAAATTGGTATATAGTACATGGTTTCGAGCAAACTATTCGAAATCTGTATACCTACGATTAACTTAGGTGATTAACTTAGGTTTTGCCGTTTTTGGCAAAAAAAGTATCATAAGTATGCTCAATGCTTATCGTTCGTCACCATTACAGCCCTAGAAAGTGTACTGCTGGACATAGACCTCTCCTACAGATCTCCAATAAGATCGGTTGGAAGTGGCCCGCATCCAACGCGAACCTGCAATCTGAAGTTTTAGTATTATCATCCGTTGTCTACACTCGAAAACTTTTCTACCCCATTGGTTGTTTGTCTTAGTAATAACAGAGGTATGTTTAATTGATACGTTAACTAAGTACTTAATAAACTTAGTAAAGTAGGTACTTAGTATACTGAATTACACGCACAAACACACACACATACACAAAAAATTGAAATAATAACTTTTTTTTGGAAATTTTGCAACCTAACAAGTTTAGAGTTTATTGTTTTAGTAAAAAAAAAATTGTATAAAATAGTTAAATATAACCAAGATGTTACCACATTATGGATATTAAAGAGCGGGGTCTTCTAACACAGGTATTTTTATATCTAATACTCGTAGAATGCCCCAATCTAAAATAATGTGAGTATTTTTATACCTAATACTCGTAGAATGCCCCAATCTAAAGTAGTTTGAGGAATTATGATATAAAAACTTATTTTATAATTATATTTTATTAACTAAATGTGCAGCGTTCAGTGTTTATTTATCCCTTTACCATACCAAATGATCGTTTAAATTTTAAATCGATTATTCGAGTTATTTAATGGCAAAAAGTCGGACCATTGATTGGCGAGATACAGCGCGAGACCGGAACGAATGGATTTCTCTAATTTCGTAGACCTAGACCTACATCCAACTGCTACTCCACTTAAATCTGACTAGAAAGTAGGTGAATACCATACCAAAATCGTAAAAAAAACTGCCGATTAGAAAGTTGATATTATAATGTGACTTAAGATAATTATTTTTCGCCAAAAATGTCAAAACCGCCTTCCATCGTGTACAAAATTCGAATATTTCACTCGAATTGATTACATGATTGTTGATTTATCAAAAACGGCTCAGCCGATTTCAGTAAAATTTGAATGGGACTATTTTGGGAGTATATTCTTTCGAACTTAAAATATCTTTTCGATTCGGTTCATAATTGGCTAAATTATCGATGTTCATCGTGTACAAAATTCGGATATTTCGCTCGAATTGTTTATATTATTTTTGGTTCTTTCAAAAACGGCTCAGCCGATTTCAGTAAAATTTGAATGGGACCATTTTGGGAGTATATTCTTTTGAACTAAAAAATAATTTTTAGATTCGGTTCCCAATTGGCAAAATTATCGATGAACATACACAAAAAAAACATACACCCGAACATAGAACCTCCTCCTTTTTGGAAGTCGGTTAAAAATCCTAAACCCTTACTTACTAAAATAAAACGAAATGAAATGACATTTATTCGACATAAAATCCAAAATTATAAATCAGTTTTTTTGTACTAGTCTAAATCAAGTTTTTGAGTACTTAAATTAAATGACAGGAATATCGAAAAGGGCTCATCTCAGCATTAATGATGAGTGCAGGTACCTTACACTCAGCGCTGGTTTGCAGATAAGTTTGTTAGTTTGTTACTTTTTCACGAAGCAGCAGTGCAACAGATTGGCTTGATTTTCGAAATGGGTGATTTTGGGTTTTGGATGAATTTTTCAAAGTTCGAATAGTGAGCTCCTTTTTATCGCAAAAAATAAAAGGTTCCTAAGAATGGAATAGCACAGAAGTCAAAATAACACTCGAACGAAGCGGCGGGCAAAAACTGGTGTTTATCTGGAACGCTTTGCCTGAGTCTGTCTTCCCGCTAAAGTACAATGTAGGTGTCTTCAAATCCCGAGTAAATAGGTTTGCTTTAGGTAAGCGTGTTACACCCTAGACCGCATAATATCTGCTTAAGATGAGGCACTGTGTAGTCAAACGCAAACCTATATGAAATAACAAAAACTAATAAGTAACTGATCATTTTGAGTCATCAACAGTAGGAACCTAACTGAGGAACGACTCTTGTTATTAAATGAGTAGCAAAAATACGTATGTATAAGGTTTACTTATTTTCCGGTTAATTTTTGTCTCTGGTTGCTGAACTGTTGTTTACAAAAAATCACAAAAATGAATGAGTCCATTATTGCGAATGACGTGCAACGTAAAATGATTGAAACTCAACTGGATTTTCAGGAAATTTTTTCAAATAAAATTATATGTTTTACACACAGGTTTTACATCATCAATCGTAGCTTGGATGTAAAAAAAAATCTTTGATGGTTTTTGTAGAGCGTAAAATTGAATGAGTTTTATATTCGCTCTAGTTATATTTTGCCTTTGTGTCCCGTTACTGATATTAATATTTTATTAGCATGCAAATTATTTGTCTGATAACTAAGTAGATCTATAGGTATTTTAAAGGTGGTATATCTGAGTTCAAAGAGTGAAAAGGATAGAAGTAGTGTACCCACGTATATCGTGGATTGTAATGGAAGGCACACAAGACCGCGCGGAAAGTCACCCATGCGATGGCCCGACTAATCAATCTGTGTACCTACCCAAATCAAGTGTACCCAATTGACCTCTAATAGAGAGGGGTGACACCTGCCTTACAACAGTGAGGTCGTGGGTTCAAATCCCTAACCTGTACCAATATGTTCTTTGGAATTTCACACCACTGGCTTTTCGGTGATGGAAACATCGTGAGGCAAGATGCATACGTCCGTAGAAGAAATTCGATGGCGTATGTGAATCCACCAATCCGCACTGAGCCAGCGACGTGGATATGACCAAATCACCCTTCGTGGGTAAGGACTACGTCCTTCAGTGGACTATTAAAAGGCTGTTACAGCACAGTAGAGAGAGGTGGCGAAACATCGTGAGACAGAGTTGCTACGTATTAATGACCACGACCGCTCTCTCAAGAGCATAGCAACCAAGAAGAAGACCTACACTGTATCTACCTCACGTCCATCCACTAGCCGTAAGAAGACCGGTTGGAAGCTGCGCTTGCCGGAACCGGGTTTCCACTCGAGAACTTTTCGACCCCATCGGGCCGCCACCCCCATTCCCATTTCAACTTGCCAATCCATTGGGCTATGTCGGTAACCTGACGTTAATAAGTAGAATCAAGATAGACAGATAATGACGATTATGTTGAGACTAGGTAATATCAGCAAAGCCTGCATTCATAAAATGAATACCTACATCAATTTCTAACTCGTTTCTTTTCCACCAATACACCGTAATTTCCAGACTTGCGCGTGTTTTTACACAGGATTGATAGAAAAGAGCTAATTGGCAACACTGCGGCGTCGGCAATCAATGTCGCCCGCTGCGCAAGCTGTACCGAACGCTGACGTAATGAATAGACGGTTTACTGATAATTAAGGCACCTATGGCACAGCTCAATAAAAAAGGCAGAAGTGTTTTTACTAGTATTTTTCCGAACAGTAAGCACACATGGACATGATTGGCTCAGGAGTCAGGACCGAGGCAGATGGCACAGTAAGAGAGAGACCTATACCCACAGTACCGCCTTAACCGCCTTTGCGCTTGCGCCGCACGGTCATGTTTCTCGGCTGCGCTATATCAACTATATCAACCGCGACGAAAAAATGTCGAAATCGACGTTGGAATCGCTGGAGAAGGTGCTGGCAAAATTTATTGCCCCACTCGAGGAGAAACTATGCTGTGTCCTGTAAGAAATTATTTCCCTGGGAGAAGAAGTGAAGGAATTAAAACTCAAACAAAAAACTACTACAACTAAAAAGAGGGTAGGCATCGGCGAAGAAAAACAAAACACAAACACTACGACTGTAGCACCGCCGCCGTCCCAAGCATCGAAGCCACCGTCAACACATGAGCAAGAGCGAGCTCCGCCGCGCATGCGCGAGCGCAGGCACCACATCGCCGCACTCCGCCGCTGCACCCCCGAAGACCTCCGTCGCCCGGGAGCGCGAGCCAGGCCGCGGCCGACCGCGCCGCCTGCCGCTCCACTCTTAGATGATCCGCACGACGTTGGTATGACGCACTACATAGACACGCCGACCGCGGTCTGCAGCTCTAGGGATGAAGAATGGGTTGCTATTAAATTTACGCTGGCGCCTCTGTAATCGGGCTTATAGTCTGCATATTTATCTACTTATTTATTTAAATATATCACGTTGGTGCGGAGACCTTTCTTACCTATTGAATACACAAATTGTCGTAATAAACTACACAATGGAAGTTTATTTGCCTACCTTATAGTCTATAGTAGGTATCTACTTCAGTTATATTGATTGCTTTTAAGTACCTATACATGCCTGTATAAAATATTATTGTTAAGTCGGTACTTTGACGTTTCGTGAACTAAATAATAGTTTAGCTATGTATTATAATAAGTTTTTTTTTTTTTTATATCGGGCAAAAGTGGCTTAATTTACTACAACAAAACTACACTACTATTACATAAAAGCAATTATACAACTTATTATAATTAATTAATCATAATAAGTTTTATTTACACTTGCTATTTCATCTTTAATCTAGCATGTATTTTCTCTTATAAGTAAATTTTATGTAATTCTTTGAGAAAATAGAGATCTTAAACCAGATTTCAATAATTTGTTTTTTATTGGAAGGAGCATACTTTAAAATGGGTCTTATTTACATTTTATCGAAATCGGCTGAGCCATTTTTGATAAATCAACAATAAAGTGAAAAATTATACGTGTTGATGTATAATGCGTGCGAAATATTCGAGTATTCTGTACACGGTTAAAGTCGTTCATGAATGCTATAGTTCGGCCGTTCAGAGAATGCGTTCCTGACACGTCATCTTGAAAAAATGTTTTTGGCTGATATCTCGGAAACTATGTACTTAAGGGCAAAAAACTCCAAAATCATTATTGTAGAAAATAAAAATTTCGCATCTTTTGTTACCAGTTAACTTTTTTGTAAAATTTACCGTTTACGATTTATAGCCCATTAGATAAAATTTCATTAAATGTACCTTAAAACATTAAATGGTCCATAAATCGTAAACGGTATGTTTTACAAAAAGTTAAATGGAAAAAAAAAATTGCGAAATTTTATTTTCTACAACAATGATTTTAATGTTTTTTGCCCTTACTAACTAAACTTTGTACATAGTTTCCGAAATATTGGCCAAAAACATTTTTTCAAGATGACGTGTCAGGAACGCATTCTCTGAACGGCCGAACCTATAACGTACTTCATTTACGCAAGCAAAACTCGTATGTTATTAATAACCTTTATAATAACAGAGCTAACGTACGCTTAGTAATAGGGTTCTAGCTAAGACCTGTGGGTACAGAAGCTTAAAAAGTGCTACGTGATTCTAACCTAGATTACGTTAGGATCAGACTTTACCTGAGGTTATAATACTGGAACTATTATTTTACATTTACCCAAAATCCGACATAATAATACAGGGTTAGTCAGGAAAGGTTTACTGAGCCGAAAAAGGGTCTTCAAGTCATTTTTAGGATAATCTTTTATTATGCCAACACAGAATTCGAGAAAAATCCGCTGAAAATCGGCGGTTTATAGTCTTGTTCATGGAGACATTAGTATTATGTAGGTACTACAGGACTAATCGCGCACTAAAAATTATGAGATAAATAAATACCTCATCATCCCGACGTTTCGACCGAGTTGCATCGATCGTGGTCACGGGTAGACTGGAATGTAAAACAGCTGATACCGCCAATTCAACTTGAACTCAAAAAATTGTCACCACGACACACAACACTGACGGTATCTAATAATGTCCTGCTACCTATACTACGCGATTTACATTTGTTGATAACAGGATTCCACAACGCCTCGTACCACGATCGATGCAACTCGGTCGAGACGTCGTCAGGATAGCGAGGTTTTTATCAATCTCATAATTTTAGTCCAGGATTAGTCCCGTGGTACCTAATAATAATGTGTTCAAATCGCGAAAGTTTAAATACAACATTTGTTGATAGAGGTCATGCACTGTGTCTGCTGGTAAGTGGTCTCCACTCATGAACTGTTTAACCCCATCGGTCACCAATCTTTCTTGCTTTGTGCTCAGGCCACTGCCATTGTAATGTGCCAATCCGCTGGGCTATGTCGATAACTTTGGTTCTTCTACGGAATAGTTCATCAGATACTCCGAGCATAGCCTCAGAGTCAGAACTCAGAGTTTATTAATAAGGAGGATAAGTAAGATGTTACATAATATAGATTAGCAAAAGTAATTTCTTCAAGAAACTGCTTCCCTTTTTATCGCGTATGAGTCCGCGCTTGACCACCAACCATTGATTTAATCAAAATTTGATTAAATCAATGCCACCAACTCGCCTTATAGATATCTAATTAAGTGATCGAATCAAACTTTTTGGCCGCTGTGATATTAGCTAGAAGCTGCAAAAAACCCAATTCTGCATGAAGCTCACTACTCAGCTTCACATCCGCCAACAAATTTGAATCGGCTAATACATTTATTTTATTCCAACTGCTTTTTGATTTTCTGTGGCTTCTATTTACCCACACATCACAGTATAAAGAATGTCAGTGTGTCATTTACAGAGCGGGCGCCTAATTCAATCAGTGTCAATCAAGCACCACGTTGTTGATTAAATCGCACTTACGTCACGTCAGTCACAAAATAACCGGTTATAACCGGATATATAATGTATGCGGATATAAGCGGCCACTACTGGTTGTAACAGGATATTAGGCACAATGATAAAGACGCCTTTGTAATTATAATCCAACAAAAACATTTTCATGTGAAATGAAGCCAAGTCTAAATCACAGTTCCCACTATCAAAAAGTTGTCAGATCTCAAGTAGTCGTAAAGTCAAGCTTCTAACTCTACACGCCTTACTCTACAAGTCTTTACTTCACAAACTCTACAGCTTAGTCAATTCTCAAGTCTCATACAAGCTTTCATCCCCTATTATATAAGGTTGGGGGGTAAAAGTTCAAAGTTTTAGAATTTTCCTTTGTATATGCCTGATAGTCTACCTTGATGCCAAATATCAAGTTTCTAGGTCATCTGGAAGTGGGTTAGGTTTTTGATCTATAAGTCAATGAATCAGTGAGTCAGTGAGTGAATCAGTCAATGAAACCCCGGTTTTTAAACGTTAATATTTCATTAACCGTCAAAGCAAAGTTAATGAAATTTTGTACTGTAGATAACCTAAAGAATTTTAATAAATATGCAAAATTTCACATATGTAGGTTAAATGGTTTTCGAGTTATGAAGGGGTCAAAAGTGGCTCGTAATGGGTCGTGTAAAATTACACACGTCGCATCGCCAGTTCCTTTTTCTTTGAGACTTGGCTGGACACGCTTCCGCGTGTCTAGATACGAGTAGCTACGAGTAATTAGCGTATTTCGGTTTCTTTTACATTTTAGGCATTCGATAGAGAAAACACTTTTAACGTTGCTATTAAATTTAGATGGCGCCTTCACGATTGGGATTATCGATTATCGAATAATTTTCGAGTAAATCATTATTTTTCGCAAAAAATGGCATGACCGATTTCAACCGTATACAGAATTCGCAAATATTTCGCACAGATCGATGTATCATTTTTCTCATTATTATTGATTTATCAAAAATGGCACAGCCGATTTCTATAAAATTTTAATGGGACCAACTTCAAAGTATACTCTTTTCAATAAAAAAAATAATTATTCTCTCTCTCTATGTAAGAAGCTATGCGTAGTTACACATAAAAAATGTACACGTCGAATTGAGTACCTTCGTTTCGTCGGTCATAAATTTATGACAGGAAATTACAGTTGTTATTCTACTTAGTAGTTAAGGCTATTATTTCTGATATGAATTAAGTAAATCGTGTGTAGTTTGTGAACTTCATTTAGTTTTAGTTTATAAGCAGTTTTCATTTCAAGCTACCGAGCGGTTTTATTGAAAGTTTGTTGGGTAGGTGTATTTTCTTTTTCACCCACTTTTCTACAAATGATTATATTGATGACGATTCCAAGCAGCGGTAGTCAAGTGAGTACTACAGGTTGGTTCATTGCATGATATATATTAAGTCAGTGTATTATGGCGAGTGGGGCCCGATATAATTATACCAGTAGTTAAATAAAGTATTTTTTTTAAACCAATATAGTGGTAACACCGTACCTTCGTAACATCAGGAAACGGATTCAAGAAATAAAAATAAATGTAGTTTTCATACCCAGCCAGTAAAAAACAAAATTGCGGGAAGTGGTGTTTGCAAAAGAAGGTGCTATTATGAGCAAAAATCGGTGCCTATGTGCATTATGTGTCAAAATTGCAGCTAATCCGGATTTAGTACTACAACGGTTTCCTTTTTTTTTAGCCAGGGGAAATCTTTTAAAGGTACTAACGTACCTCGGGGCAGGCGGGTGGTTATGTAGGAGTCCCCGTCCATTGCTGGGCGGTATACCCACTAAAACCCCTGGGTGTTCCACCACTGCGCCTGGTGTCGGGGCTACGGGCACGCTTGCGCACTCCTCCGCGGCACCCGACAGCGCTGGCCCAATTCGGGCCCCAACGGTTTCCTAAACCAACTCCCAACAACAATAATCGGTAAGAAATTTTTAAAACTTCATAACAGTAGGTAATCGTTTTGTTTCAATACGCAAATAAAACTTGCGATAAAGTTTAGAGTAATCTAATAATTTGTAATTGTAGGAAAATACACTTTATCTAAAATAATGTATACTTAAATCATATTGTTTTGATGTTATGAACCGTTTGGTAACATAATTTGGTTTTAGCCGCAGTTTTTTTTATATTTTTCGTGTTATCTAAGGAAAAATATAACGATAACGATGGATTTTAGTGATGTATCTAATGCATAAATGTTCCTTCTGTGATCAGAGACCAGTGCGTTGCTGAATTGTGACATTGCGATGAGAAAACAGCGAAGACATGTTGGTTTCCATTATGTTTCAGAACTTATGATTTTTTTTTCGATGGTTTCTGTTCTTATCATACAAGGTCAACAGCGTTGGACGATGGTACCTCATCTCGAAATAAATATTTAAGGATGCTCCAATACAGTACGGAACCCTTCGTGCGCGAGTTAGACTCGCACTTGGCCGGTTATTTAAATTTTGATAATGGAACGTAACCTTGTCTAGGATCTCAGGTAAGCTGTTGTCAAAGCTTGTCATCCATAAAAACATACATTGTAGCCCTGACCTTCGAGTCGGTACTCAGCTGAATTAACTTCTTGTCGGTCCCTTTATTCATTTTTTCCGGTACCGGGCCTTATGCTAGGGATGTCGAACTACTAAATTAAGGCAATATTTTTTCTTTTATTATATCGGTAAGAGTATCGAAAAACGAAAAACAGAATTTCGTTGGGTAATTTATTGCCTGTTATTATTTTATTGAGGATCTAGGCTCTTGACTCGTGTATTATGTGCTTGTGCCTACTAACTTCGGATTAAGATGTAAAAATATATTATTTTGGGCTGATGGATAGAAGTGTGCCTGTTTGTTATATCTATATGCATAGGTCAATACTTTGCATAAAGCCGTTTAAGTAAATTTGGACACTAATATCAATAAATCGTAGAAAGTTCACAAATAAAATTAAATGGGCTGCAAAAACCAGCGTTTAAAACTTTGTAAAGAATATATTTTCCAACCTGATTCTGATACAGTAATTGTATCACTGTCATACCGTTTCGTAATACTAACTCCCGAGGATTACAAAAACTGGCTGAGCCGTTTTTGAAAAATCAACAATAATGTAAGCAATTTGAGCGAAATATCCGAATTTTGTACACGATGAACATCGATAATTTCGCCAATTGTGAACCGAATCGAAAAATTATTTTTTAATTCAAAAGGTTATACTTCAGAGATGGTTTAATCCGAAATCCGAAATTTTACAGAAACCGGCACAGCCATTTTTGAAAAATCAACAATAATGTAAATAATTCTAGCGAAATATTCGAATTTAGTACACGATGGAAGGCGGTTTGCCATTTTTTGAAATAATTATCTTATATGGAAAAACCAGTGATGTGTAACTTCTTAAATTGAGATCTTAGAAAACTGGGATTTAATTTTAGTCTAAAACAACTTCCCTAGCAAAATATCCAATACTTTTAAGCCCGTCGAACAAGCCAGCTGATTACTCCCGGACGCAAAGCCGTTTGAGTATAGATCAGTAGATTGCTTTTTCACTCCTCCGGTCCTCCCTATTTTATTGAAAGTCTCGTTAGGTTGACGTAGGGCTGTCTACATTATCTGACTAATAGCTTATTCATACGGCTCCACCCGCGTGATATTTTTAACCAACGAAAGAACGCAGGAAGGTTTCTAGTCGACGCGTAGGTAAATATTTTTGTGGGTTTGCATAACACGCATAACTTTTGACAGAGTACTCGTAGTACTATTTCGATAAAAAAAATTGTTTGGTAGATTTTCCACCGCTAGTCGGCATACCCACTAAAAACCTAAGGTGTTTCCGCCACTGCGCTATGTGTCGAGGATACGGGCACGCTTCCGCACTCCTCCGCGGCCACGACGAGGTTTTATTATAATTATGCCTACGCTGCGCTTGCTTCGCTTAAAACATCTATCCTTAAACTGAGCGCCATACAAATCGGTGAATGGTAAATTATGCGCAGAACGCTGCGCAAAAGCCGAAATATAGATATGCGCGGGAGCCAGAGAGACGAGACGCCGGGGCACACCCGCCCGCCAACCTCATGCCTCCCGCGCGCTCCCTACGCAGCGCAATAATTAGCGAATCACGGCGAAGTGTTATCTGCGGCTAACTTCTCATCCGCCGATTTGTGTGGCGCTTAGTATACTAATATTATAAATTCAAAACTTTGCTGGTACTCGATCACGCAGCAGCACAGCAACGAATAGACTTGATTCTTGATACTTTTTAACCCAGAAAAATAAAATGTTCCTATGAAATAGCATAAAATTAACAAATATTTTTCGCAAAAACTTGCATAGCCGACTTCAAACGTGTAAACAAGTACCCATAGCATTCAAATAGTTCGCACGGATCGATATAGTAATTTTCACATGATTATTGATTTATCAAAATTGGCTCAGCCGATTTCGATAAAATTTAAACGGGACTAATTCTGAATAATGATCTACCAAACAATTTTTTTTATCGAAATAGTACTACGAGTACTCTGTCAAAAGTTATACGTGTTATGCAAACCCACAAAAATATTTACCAACGCGTCGACTAGAAACCTTCCTGCGTTCTTTCGTCGGTTAAAAATATCACGCGGGTGGAGCCGTATGAATAAGCTATTAGTCAGATAATGTAGACAGCCCTACGTCAACCTAACGAGACTTTCAATAAAATAGGGAGGACCGGAGGAGTGAAAAAGCAATCTACTGATCTATACTCAAACGGCTTTGCGTCCGGGAGTAATCAGCTGGCTTGTTCGACGGGCTTAAAAGTATTGGATATTTTGCTAGGGAAGTTGTTTTAGACTAAAATTAAATCCCAGTTTTCTAAGATCTCAATTTAAGAAGTTACACATCACTGGGTTTCCATATAAGATCATTATTTCAAAAAATGGCAAACCGCCTTCCATCGTGTACTAAATTCGAATATTTCGCTAGAATTGTTTACATTATTGTTGATTTTTTTTAAATGGCTGTGCCGGTTTCTGTAAAATTTCGGATTTCGGATTAAACCATTTAGGAAGTACCTTTTGAACTAAAAAATAACTTTTCGATTCGGATCACAATTGGCGAAATTAGCGATGTTCATCGTGTACAAAATTCGGATATTTCGCTCAAATTGCTTTCATTATTGTTGATTTTTCAAAAACGGCTCAGTCAATTTTTGTAATCCTCGGGAGTTTACCCTTTCGAACCAAAAAATATTTTTTCGATTCGGTTCACAATTGGCGAAATTATCGGTGAACATACTCAAAAAAAAGAAAAAAAAATACAGACGAACATAGAACCTCCTCCTTTTTGGAAGTCGGTTAAAAATATCGTGACTCCACCTAAATAAGGTCCCATACCATGCCTCTTTCTTCTATCGTACGGATAGACAGACGCGACCAAAGCGCTACTATTTTGTAGTGAACGTTCCGCGTATTAGAATCAATTGTTCGAATCCGTATTCTTATTACGAACAGCTAGAATATGAAACGCTTTGCTTGAAGCGGTCTTTCCGCTCGAGTATAACATGGGTTTCCTCAAATCTCAAGTAATTTGATATCTTCTAGGTAAGCGTGCTACAACATAGACCGCATAATTATCTGTTTAGCATTAGGCTAAAATATAGATATTTCGAGGCCCGAACCTTACCACCTTTAATAAAGGAAGTGGAAAATAAAAAAACAAAAAAAATCGATTTGACAGTTTTTTTGACATATCTTGGAGCGCACGCTAGAATAGCTCGCAGATGGCAGAATTTTTCCTACTTACTTAACACTTATGGTTATAATATGGAAAATTTACGCAATATCATTATAATTTATAGTCTATGTGTTATTCTGATGTAAAAGCTATATATTTGCAAAGTTTCATCTCAATCCGTTCAGTAGTTTTTGCGTGTAAAAGTAACAAACATCAATACATCCATCCATCCATCCTTACAAACTTTCACGTTTATAATATTAGTAGGATGTTCACCTTAGTAGTCAATACCTAATTAAGGGTTTACAGCTGCGCGAGGATTGGGTTGGATTGGATGGAGCATGTAGTGGTTTAAGAATATTTATTAATCTCGAAAAGAATTTACAAAAATTCACTTACTGAGATTACACACTCATCTATGTACATATTACGTTGCTACAAAGTGCAGCGCGCAGACTAATATAAATCAATAATATAAAACAAAAACACACAGAAGTAAAGACAATATTTGACTAACAAAAACAATATTTCAACCTATGATTTTTACAACAAAATTTTTTCATGACATCTTGAAATTGTAAATGCGTTAATTAAAATCAAAAGTTCAACATAAGATATTTCAAAATCAATTTAGGAAAAACAAACTAGCCAAATTCAAAGGCACTAATATATTTGATTCGGACTATAATAATATCTAGTTAGAAGTCTCGTGATCTCGACGATCGTCTATACATCATAATATCATCGTCTATCAAAATAGCACCCAGCTAGAATTCATTTCATTTCATCATGTATGCGGTGTAAGACCCTGTCAAAGATGTCAACTTATGACCGAAATAAGTGATGTTGAGATGACACGGGTCCGATAGAATACATTTACGTTCAATGCATATAAATAGTGTGATTTTTGGCGTGCTAACGGAATTTTAATATATTTTATCTACACTAATGTTGTAACATTCTACTTATGTTTCCAATACTTGACTTATAATGACTACTGTTATAGCGCAGACAACAAAACACTCAATTTAAGCAATTTCACATGATGTTATAATATCCACATCGATATCGTAAAATCTCATTATAACATCGCGCGCTCGCTCCTGATTGGCCCTGCGCGCGCAGCTGCGCTCTCATTGGTTAGATTTTAATGGCGCCAAGTTCACTGTGACAATACACGTACGCGTGAATTTAATGTTTCGCAATATGTTTTTTATTTTTATTTTTATTAGTGAAGATAAAGTAGTGGTTGCAACTGCATATAACACGGGTATTAAAACACTCGTTACTATTATGAAAACTCACACTCGTGTTTTAATACCCTTCATTATATGACAGTTGCATAAACTACTATTGGATGTTTTTGACATGTTTGAATATAAATAGAAATAAATTCAACTATTTAAAAAATAAATATTGAGCAAAGAAGTAAAAATTTTGGAATCACTCAAAATAGATTTTATTAATACTTTATTATACAGCCATAGAAATCAAACGATTCGCTTAGGACATAGATTTATAACTAAAGTAATTTAATTCTATGACTTAGGATATATTATGACATATCACCCACAGATATTAATAGATCAGCAATTTAGTAATTTGTTGTACAAAAATCTTTTAATTTTTGTTCGCCAATGTGGCGAAGATACCAACATGACATTTGCACAGAAAACCTATGCATTTTTGCATAGTTATGCGTTTTGAAACCCATTTTCCTGTGATCATGTCTACGTTAAGATACTTCTTCTCTTCTTCTTCTTCTTTTCAGCCATTGGACGTCCACTGCTGAACATAGGCCTCCCCTAAAGACCTCCAATAAGACCGGTTGGTAGCGGCTTGCATCCAGCGCGATCCTGCGGTCTTAATGAGGTCGTCCGTCCACCTTGTGGGTGGACTTCCTACGCTGCGCTTGCCGGTACGTGGTCTCCACTCGAGGACTTTTCGACCCCATCGGTCATCAGTCCTCCGCGCTATGTGCCCTGCCCATTGCCACTTCAACCTGCCAATCCGCTGGGCTATGTCGGTAACCTTGGTTCTTCTACGGATCTCCTCATTCCTGATTCGATCTCGCAGAGAAACTCCGAGCATAGCCCTCTCCATGGCTTGTTGGGCTACTTGAAGCTTACCAATTAGGCCCATAGTTAGAGACCACGTTTCTGTGCCATAAGTCATCACTGGCAACACACACTGGTCGAAAACTTTCGACTTGAGGCACTGAGGTATGTCGGACGAGAAGACGCTACGCAATTTTCCGAACGCTGCCCAGCCGAGTTGGATTCGGCGATTGGCCTCTTTCTTGAAGTCGGACCTACCTAACTGGACTATTTGTCCTAGGTAGACGTACGAGTCAACGACTTCAAGAACCGAGTTCCCAACTGAAATAGGTGTGGGTACAACATGGGAATTACACATGACCTTTGTCTTGTCTATACTTCTTCTCGCTTTCTTTCTATTATTTCTCTTTCTTTACATAATAATCAATTATCACCTTTCTTTTTAGGTCAGGAGTTACTTACATCTTTGTTTTAAATTTTCTAATATGTTTTTTTTTATTTGTAAATTAGCTTTTTACGATCTAAGATCGAAAATCTACGAACTAAACTGTTGGACACCGACTAATTATACGAGTATTCCCTTAGTACTCGTACATTCTAAAAATTCCGAGCAGAAATAAATTTCGAGTTCATCGACGGTTATTCAGTCCAAACTTTAAGTTCAGGTGCATTTTGAAACTCAAAATAGCAAAGTGGACCAGGAACGAAGGAATTTCATATCCGTTACGGAAATTCAAGTGGTTGTGAACAGTTTTCTCTTGGAAACTGGAAATTGTACATTTACTGGTCTGTAGCGAGTGAGGTTTACGGTTTTTGGAATAGGGATGAGTTGTGTGCTGTAAGTTGTAACTTGTCAGAGGCCTTCAGGCAGCCTAAAAACTCTGACACCAGGGCTAGCCACCCGGCCTATACAAACTTACTTACTTACTTAGTTGTAACTTAAGGTTAAGAAACTTTTTATATTTTAGTTGTACGTTCTACGTTCCGTTTGTATCATGGTGCGTGGTCGCCTATTAAGAACTTTGTGGTTGTTTACCTTTTCATCTTAATGTCTCTTTCGCCCATATTTTTCGTTTTGGAACTCTGCAGTACCTAAAACAGGAATAGCAAGGCATCCTTTTGAAATAGTTGTGTTCGTTCGTCTGTCGTCTAGCATCGGTTCATATTTATCTTAAAGGCATAAATAAAGCCTTGTACCGTCTCGCAATTCACTTTGACGAATAAAATCACAAGATATTCTGCATTGTACGCCGAATTAGTGATTTTTTTTAAAATTTGATCTCATCGTGTGGGTTATTGATGGACAAGAATTAATAATTTTTTTTCGCAAAAACTCGCAACACCGTCTTCCACTGTGTACAGAATTCGAATAATTTGCACGAATCGTTGTGAAATCCATGTATATTTTGATTTATCAAAAACGTCTCAGCTGATTTCGATCAAATTTAAATGGAACTACCTCGAAAATATACTCAATTGAACTTTTTTTTTTTTAATCAGTTCACAACTGACGAAAATTAAAAAAAATACATACAGACAAACATAGTACCTCCTCCTTTTTGGAAGTCGGTAAAAAAAGTTTTTACTCGATGCTCCATTAACTAGATAGATAGTTAGTTCGTATAGGCCGGGTGGCTAGCCCTGGTGACAGAGTTTTAGGCCGCCTGAAGGCCTCTGACTTGGCGAAACGGTTAAAACAACCGGGACCTACAATTTAACGTGTCATCCGAGCCACGGTAGCGCTCAGTTGGAAAATGCCACCCGCGGTCACCCATCATTCACTAGATAGATGAATGCTGTATTGTTCACACCGGAGATGTTAGAAAAAATACATGACAAAAACTCATAAACAGTGAGTGCGAATTTAAGAGGCAATCTTGGATCTTTTTCGTTTAGTGAAAGAATAGTGCTAAAACTTGACTTTATCAGTATTCTAACACCCACTGGTCCAGACGCACTAGGACAAAGACTGACCTAGCGTGAATAAATGTGCGAACATTTTTCACCAACAAACTGATGATGCTTGGAAGTCGTGTGGGCGCTAACTTATGAACTACTGTCGTTGCTTCACTGGCTCCGGTTGTCTCGGGGCCAAGCTTGGTTGATTTGGTATTGGCTATTTATCACCGCCCAAAACTGTGGGACGGTACTTTGTCGTGTGTCAATCTAAAATAACCTACCACAAAGTTGAGACATCTAGCAACAAAATGCAAATAAGACCGCAGTATCTCATTTTTCATCAGAATTTTTTTCTCTAATTCCAATCTGAATGTAATTCATATATGTTATTAGTATTTTCAAGTTAAAAAAATAACAGAATATAATCTCAGCATCAAAATGGTACCTTAATTTCTGGGATAGGACACAAATATTACCTACTGCATATAGAAAATTGAAAATGTGTTACCTTTTAGCTCGTCTTTTTATATTCATCAATGGTTATATTATCCTTCATTTCATTTTATATTTTTTTTACTATGCACACTTCTCGGGGCTGGCCGGGAATCATTTAGAGTTTTAGACAGCCCACTTGCGACAAAGGGTCTTTGAGACCTACCTACCTACTAGAATTGATATAAAACACTTTTCATCCAAGTCGTTCAACAGGATCTTAATCGTCCGTAGTATTCAACTTTTCCGCTTAGATTTTCTAGCAAATCACTGAAAATCCCAGCAGTACGCGGTTTGAAAAAGTCTTGAAAACGGCTCGCGCGGAATACGCAGGTAATTTATCTCTTTAATGGCTGTCCCCGGTAACCTCTTTCAGGAGATTACTTGTTTTCCTTACGAATGAATGGATTTCTTTATTTAGGGTCCTCATTGTGAAGTTGGCGAGCATTTGGTATTGACAGGGGCTTGTGAGGGTCTACACAGATTTTTAAAGATTTCTGTTTTGGTGAACAGCCGATGGAGTTGTAAGACTTAAATGGAACCAATGTACTATCAGGTGTAGCGTGGGATGTCTTTTGAAAAGGTCAAGGTCACGGATCAAGTGGACGCTCTACGCTGCGCTTGCCGGTACGTGATCTCCACTCGAGGTTTTTTCGACCCCATCGGTCATCAGTTCTGCGTGCTATGTGCCCTGTCCACTGCTATTTCAACTTGCCGATCCGCTTGACTATGTGGGTAACTTTGGTTCTTCTACGGATCTCATAATTTCTGATTCGAGACGACAGTAACGCGCTGGGTAGAAGCTGCGTTTCTAATCACAACAATTGAAAATCTACGGAAAAGGTACCGGAAAATGTCAAGTTCTACGAGTTTAAATTGTAATTATGATCATGGATAAGCAGAATTTTAGTGAAAATACGATGGCATAGCTTAGAGCTAAGTTTATCTTACTTTAAAGCTCCAACCACATACAATTAAGTATTGTTACTTTTCAAAAGGAGATAATTCAAAATGGGCTCAGACTAGGTACAGTAGCTCAAAAAATCCGTTAAACTATGATAAATAAATGCGCAGAGTAAAACAACCGCATCAAATGCTTAATTTTTGAGTAATTTCACATTTTCCAATTTGATTTTTGTTCAGTCATTGAATTACTGTCATTTTGGTCACATGTAACCTTAATACCCGAATACACGAAATTACTTTTAATGGACACTGTTATTGTAAAAAATAACGGGAAAATCTTTTTCCGAAAGATACAAAGCAAATTTTGAAATACTGTACCCTTTAGTGGCCCAGTTTCTATGCCTATTTGCAATATCTCCTTTGTAGCAGATATCAAAATAACCTGATATTTTGTCAGAGATTGATATTATCCTTACTAATATTATAAATCCGAAAAGTTTGTTGGTTTGTTACTCTTTCACGCACCAACGGAGCAACGGATTGACTTGATTTTTGGCACGGACATAGTTTAAAAGGCGGAAGGACCTTTAGGATACTTTTTATCCCGAAAAATTGCATAGTTCCTGTAGGACAGGACAAAAACCATCGAAAGCGAAACTGTTGCCACTATCACAAAGACGCTAAGTGATTAATTCCTCTATGACGCTAATATGGACTAACGAAACATCACAGCCAAACGTAATTAGATGACAGGTGACATTGTCTGTAGACTTTTATAAGTCACAAGTAACATGGCAAAGTAACAAATTGTTTTTCCACCATTATATCCCCAAGAAGAGGAAATAAAGTATGGATTGAAAATGACAACTGACATTAAAATTGGATAAAATGTAATTTTCCCTCTGCATGCTACATGTTACTATGACGTTTAATACCAGGCCGTCATTTTGTCTGCCATTAAAAATATTTTTAAATCTTCTATTATTAGAGGTTTAACATGTTTCTTTGTTCTACCTTTATGGTACAGAATCATCATACTTTAATATTATCAATCCGAAAAGTTTGTTGGTTTGTTCCTCTTTGATGCAGCAACGGAGCAAAAGATTGACCTGATTTTTGGTATGGATACCCATAGTTTAAAAGACAGAAAGTGATAATAGGATACTTTTTTATCTCGAGAAAATTCGTGATTCCCATGGGATAGACAGTAACTGTTTCTCAGCAATAGAGCAACGGATTGACTTGATATTTGGGGTGGGCATAGTTTGGAAGACGGAAAGTGACATAGGATACTTTCCATCCCGAAAAAGTTGTGGTTCCCGTAGGACTTAACAATATTTTTTTCTCAGCAACAGAGCAACTTGCCTTGGCTTATTGCATGAATATAGTTTGAAAGACGAAAAGTGACAGGCCACTTTTTATCCCAAAAACTTTAACAGTTCCCGTAGGAAAGGATAAAAACTAAGTGAGCGGGCTGCGGTAGCAGCCTTCTAAGCGCCAGAAATAACCTGTCATGGCAAGTTTAAGACGTTCCTACATTTTTCGCACTCCTTCGCGGCACTCAACAGCGCTAGCCCAGACTCGGGCTCCATAACGGAGCTTGCGCTCCCGCCATAATGACGGAGTGTTTCGGAGCACAAGACACATCGTCATCCACCACTCGGGACTAACCAGCACTGAGCGTCGAACAGCATTCCAACGCCCTGGTCCCAGTGCAACTGGTCAGTCATAGTAGCCCAGCGCCTGCCTCTTCAACTGCAAAGGGCAGTGAGAACGGCCATCGCGATACCGACACCTCTCTTCCCCTGCAGCCCCACTGCGTCTGCCAACACGTTGACGGCCTAGCGGAAGGTAGGGTAGGTGGCGGCACCCACACCAGTTCCATATATCCCACCGCGGCCCCTAATCCTCGGCTGTCATATCAGAGTCCAGGAAGCAGCCTTGCTTTATGAAACTAAGAAAGGTTATTCCCAGCAAGTAACTGAAGATAGAGAGACAGAAAAGAAACCACACTCAGGGCAGCAGGAGGAGCTGGAATTCATATGCCTGGCAGACGGAGCAGCACTAGAGCAAAATCTTAACCGAGAAATTAACATATTTATAGACGGCAGCAAAATTAAAAGGAAAGTTGGGGCGGCATTATCCATTTGGGACGATGCCGCTGAGATCAGTACCCGCAAGCTGAAATTGGCCGATTGGTGCTCCGTGTACCAGGCTGAGTTATTGCCACTTCTTGAGGCTACAGAAATAGCAAAAATCTTTTGTGACTCCAGGTCTGCACTGGAAACGGTAGTTGGCGTATCTTCCCTCCATCCCTTAGCAGTAAATTCAAAGCTAACATAGAGTTACTACACGCACAAAATAAAATAGTGAAACTTTATTGGATTAAAGCGCACGCGGGGATGGAAGGAAATGAGAGAGCGGACTAGCTAGCAAAGGAAGCAGCACTGCATTCGAAGTGCAGACCTATTTACGATAACTGCCCCGTTTCATTCGTCAAGCGAGAAATCCGAAAGGACTCTCTTGACGAGTGGAACCGGCGGTATCAGGATGGACACGCAGCGGCGGTAACCAAAACATATTTTCCGGATGCAAGGGCGGCATACAAGATCGTAAGAGAAAGAGCACCAGTGGGAATCATAACTCAAGTGCTGACGGGGCATGGTGAGTTTTCCCAATACTTACATCGATTTAAGTTGAAGGAAAGCCCATCTTGCATCTGTGAACCCACAAAAGAGGAGACTCCACTGCACATAATCTTGGAATGCCCAGCTAGGGTAGGTGGCGGCACCCACACCACCAGTTCCATCCCACCGCGGCCCCTAATCCTCGGCTGCAGCGTCGCAAGAGCGGCACAGCTGTCCGAAAAGTGACATAGTACTCTTTTTATCCTAAAAACTTTTACAGTTCCCGTAGGGTAAGAGAAAAACTAAGTGAGCGGGCTGCGGTAGCAGCCGTCTAAGCGCCAGAAATAACCTGTCATGCCAAGTTTAGGACGTTCCTACATTTTTTGCACTCCTTCGCGGCACTCAACAGCGCTAACCCAGACTCGGGCTCCATAACGGAGCTTGCGCTCCCGCCATAATGACGGAGTGTTTCGGAGCACAAGACACATCGTCATCCACCACTAGGGACTAACCAGCACTGAGCGTCGAACAGCATTCCAACGCCCTGGTCCCAGTGCAACGGGTCAGTCATAGTAGCCCAGCGCCTGCCTCTTTAACTGCAGAGGGCAGTGAGAATGGCCATCGCAATACCGACACTTCTCTTCCCCTGCAGCCCCACTGCGTCTGCCAACACGTTGACGGCCTAGCGGAAGGTAGAGTAAGTGGCGGCACCCACACCACTAGTTCCATCCCACCGCGGCCCCTTATCCTCGGCTGCAGAATCGCAAGAGCGGCACTGCAGCCCGCCTCAGTTGCGACACTCCTCATAAGGCACGCAACCTATCGGCCATCCTCTCAGCTGCTTTAGTTAAAAGCGGCTGAATCTCGAGTGCCAGCCTCTAAGCTGCCTTGGGGGCAAAGACCCAAAGAAGAGGGAGACTTCGAGCCCCGCCTTTTCAGCTGCCTCAGACCTCCCCCGCTACGACAAGGCGGGAATACACGGGGGGTTGTGTATACACTCCAACCGTAACTTAGCAGCAAAAGCATTCCTCTAAGGTAATTTGATGTTTGTCGGTTAGGTTAGGTTTCGCAGCCGACATAAACATAAGCCAAAATCAAAATATAACGCGGGCGAAGCCGCGGGTAAAAGCTAGTTAATTATATTTTCAGAACTATACCAAAGCTTTGCATGTTTTTTTATATTTTTTATGCAAAAACGGCTACATTTGGTCACCAACTCGCCTGATAGACCTAGAAGATATGTAGCTGAATCACTCTTGACTTGTTGACTTGCTTCAATAATTTCTACAAGCTGTTATAAAGCTAGTAATTTGAACCTCCAGCTTCTGTCATCTAATAGTTCACAACATTTTTAAATCAGTCGTGAAGTTAATCAAACAACGCAATTTGAAGAATTTCTAAAAATTTGCAAACTCATCGGTGTCAAGTTGGGCCCAAAATTGTACTAAAATTAGAATTGCTGCTTTTTATGCCAAGTCATTTCAATAAAACTTTGCTCTTCAATCCGGAACACAATGATGTTTACGTTGCTTAGCTGAATAACAAGTAAGCATAATATTCTTTTAGCCCAGGGACTGTTGATTTATTCACGAAGAAAATGTACGAAACTCTAACTTTTCCCGAAATAAGCCTTATACGAGTAGAAGGAAGCAAGATGATGGGAATCATTATTTATTATAACAATTAATTAGTCACTCAATCTGATTAAATTTTAAAGAAAATCTTTATTCATTAAAGTAAAACTTATATCTTCATACCTCGTACAGTCTAGACGCGGTCTAATTACAATTTTTGACCGACGAACCACCAGAGGCACTCAACTCGATGCGTATTTTTTTATGTATAACTGTTTTCATAGTAATCCGATTTCACTAATTCTTCTTTTTTTTTTAAAGAATGTACTTCAAAATTGGTCCCATTTAAATTTTATCGGAATCGGCTGAGCCATTTTTGATAAATCAACAATAATGTGAAAAATGCTACATCGATCTGTTGGCAATATTCGCGAATTCTGTACACGGGTGGAAGTCGGTCATGCTATTTTTGCAAGAAATAATTATGTTGTTATGACTTTATCAAGTTAACAAGAGCCTCCGAGAGTATTTCAAAGACATTTTAATTAAATAAAACACAGGTGTTACTCACGTTTGATTTTTAGTAGGATACTACTATAGTTTCGATCGCATTTGGCGATCTTTCTCAAGGTCGGAGTACTAGCACGCGGGCTCGTCTCGCATAGCACTATAGTCGTCAGTGCTATGCGAGACGAGCCCACGTGCTAGTACTCCGACCTTGAGAAAGTAGCAGTAGTATAGTAGTATCCTACTAAAAATCAAACGTGAGTAACACCTGTGTTTTATTTAATTAAAATGTACGAAAACCACGTTAGTTTCCATAGTGATATTTCAAAGATATTACTTTATACTTTAACGTTTTTATTTTAATAAGGCCTTTATTACTTGCAACAAAATACAAAACTACTTAGATAGGCTAAAACTACAACTACATAAAAAGCAATTGGATCATCCACGTTAAACGCTTACATCTGAATTCATGATATTATAATTGATATGAACATTAATGATATGAACCTTCCGCACCAAATTTATTTTTAAGATATTTAACTATGGTGTGTATGAATTTGCGCAAATATTTAGAATTATTATGGACATATTAATCAATGAGTCAACATAAACAAAATTGGCCAAGAAGATGTCGAGATAAAGAGTAATAAAGTAAGAGTAGTAAGCCCTCGGATTTCGACCCAAACTGATGCTAAAACTTGTCCCTATCGTTATGATTTTATTAACACTATAGTTGCACAAATAATTTGAGCTCGCAATATTCTATTATATACCCGTATTCTATTCAACAAAGTTTAAAATTATATCTTTTGGATAAACAAACGATCATAGCACAGCAATATCGACAATAAATATATTGGACAAAATGTAGAGCCAAAATACTGGTCGTAAAATGCATGCCACAGAAACACCGAATCGCCTCATGTTCCTCTGCTCATCACATACGAACCAACCGTTAAATTCCGTGCACGTATGAATTCGATACAGAAAATTGAGTTGCACACTCAAACCCGGGTATAAAATAGAGATGAGATTTATGACCGTCTACTTTTTATTTGAGACATGTTTTTATGCGACAGACGCATGATGTGAAAAATGCATTTCTTGCAAGAAACGGAATGTTTTTGCACGTATTCTTAGGATTCGTTTGGATTTTTGATTGTGGATTAGATTCATCATCGTAATGTTTCATAAATTGAGATTATTTTTTAAAATCCTTAGGCAAATTTTGAGGGTATAAAATAGAAATCAGATTTATGACTAGGTATTTTTATGTGGAGTTTTTATGCGACAGACGCAGGACTTTGAGCAAGATGTGAAAAATGCATTTTCTTGCAAGAAATAGAATAAAACATTCCATTTTTCTTGAGTGTTCTTAGAATTTCTGATTTATTTATGATTGAAAGTTAGATTTTTAATAATACTTTTAGCGTTATGTTCCATACGTACATTAATTAGATTTTTAAAATTCCTAAAATAATTTTGTGGCCTTAAAAAAGATTTTGTTCGACTGCTTTTTAACCGACTTCCAAATAGGAGGAGGTTCTATGTTCGTGTGTAGGTATTTTTTTTCTTTAACCGACTTCCTAAAAGGAGGAGGTTCTATGTTCGCGTGTATGTTTTTTTTGTGTATGTTCATCGATAATTTCGCCAATTGTGAACCGAATCGAAAAATTCTTTTTAGTTCGAAAGGTTACATATACTCCCGAGGTGGTCCCATTTCAATTTTACACGAAATTTTCGAAAATTCAAAATTCCTGCACTTTGTAAAACAACTATGTTAGTACTCTGGCTAATTAATCCGACCAAATTACGGACAGGTTCATCTCTAACATAAAATATTTTCACCCAGTGTAGGCTACAAATTACATCGCCGAGTGAATAAGCTAGTAAAACGATGGTACATCAATTGGATGCTGCGTGCTTAATGTTTGGTGTATAATAGTCCCGTGTGTTGTCACTTCGGAGGTTTTTCATACATCATCCGTAGGACGTCTACTGCTGGACAAGGGCCTGTTCTATGGATTTTCTATGAAGACGGTTGAAAGTGGCCAGCGCGTTCCTGCAATCTTAATGATATCTTCAGTCCACCGAGTTGGTGGATGTCCTACGCTGCGTTTGCAGGTCCGCGGTCTCCATTCGAGAACTTTACGGCCCCATTTGCAGATAAACTCCGTGCATAGGAAGTTTTGGTGTGTATGAAAATCTCCAAAGTTCTAACACTCGGGACTATTACACATCAAACTAAACTTGCAGCATTGAATTGATGTAACATTATTTTGCTAGTTTATTTAGACTTGACTTTTTTGTGATTGCAAGGACTTTTACTATATGCGGCCAAACCCAGCTATCGCGATAAATAAACCAGCTTTATCATACATTTTATTGACAGTCGACGAAACAGCTGATTTCTTATGAGTTCTCTCGATTTCCTAATTTCTTTCGATTCCGACATTTTGAAAATAAAATCAAATATGATATATTTAGCTACTCATAAAAAAAATATAGGTATCAATTTGAAGTAGACCTATAATTGTTAATATAATATAATTTAAATGCTTTATTGAACCAGAAGATTACGAACTATTACAATAATTTGATTTACAAAAATGTTTTGACGCTTATAAAATGAGAGACAAGTTAAGTACAAATTCTTGTTTGTATAAATGACTGGCTGGCGTCCGTACTAGTAACGAAACTGTGTTACAGACGCCAGAGCCCTCCATTGTGTTCTTAAATATATAGTAGTTTTTGTGATTTGGTCTATTATATGACCTTTAGTATAAACTTAGTAAAAACCATTAGTATATTGTAAATACTTAAGCTAGTTTCAATAAAATGAGATTTTAACAAAACACAAGCTTTATTTTACTTCCAATTAAGTCAACAACTTACAGATTTGTTGATCATATAAATAAACGTTTTACTCTTTATTTGTGGTAACAATCAATAAAAACACCGCCATTTTCAACCGTATTCCAGCAAAAATAAATACCAAACAAACAGATATATTATATGCACAGTACGAGCAGTAAGTCATCTTTATAGAAATTCAGCCCTTCCAGTGTAAATATGTGCATGCATATTCACGTGCTTTCAAAAATATACACATCACTATCATTTTATAAACATTGCTAATTTTGAAAATAAAACAAGTTTGTAGTATTATTAGATGTAAAATATGGGGATGGTACTTATCTCATTAATGTCAGACAGGCTTTAAGCCAAAATGTTAAGCAGATATGCGGTCTAAGGTGTAACACGCTTACTTAGAAGACATCTGTTTACTCAAAATTTGAAGACACCTGTAACTAAATTTAGTTTAAAGACAGACTCAGGTAAAGCGTTCCACATTATGGCTGTTCGTATTAGGAATGTGGATTCAAAACGCTTAGTTCTAACGCGCTTAATGTCACTATAAAAGCTACTAACACTCCATTCGGCGCTAGATGACCTACTGTTATGATTGTACTTTGTCTATAGTCTCTACAACTCCACGTTTTCCCGTAGGCACGATTTATCTCAATAATTGGGTAGAGCACGTCGCTAGGAGAAACGATTTGTTTGAAGAATTCACGGTTTCTAGCGGGAGTGCTGAGTGGAGACGATTTGTTACGTCTGTGGTTTTAGTTAAATTACAACCTTTTTTTCTTTGCTTGTAAGTCTTCGAACAAATATCTATAGAGTCATAATCGTGCAAAGCAAAGCTCTGCCCAAGATATGTAGTAAGCAGGCTTTTTGGTTAGTCGTAAGCCGATTGCAAGCCGACTTAAACGCCGCGCGATGCCAAAGTGCTCGGTTACAAACACTAATTAGGTGTCATAACGTCAAGATTCGAAAAAATGGGTCATTGTGAATGATTTAATGGAAATATTTAAGTCGGTATGTATGACGACGCTCGGACATTTTTTGATACTTTCACTTAGGGGCTGTGGATCTGTAAATATTTGCTCGAAGATGTAAGTGAATCATTTTATATTTTCGAATTCGATTTGATTCTTTCTTGATTAGATTGCTATAGAGTACTGTGATGAATAATAATATTCCACTGCTGAACGTAAGCCTACTTATGAAGGGTGATTCATATTCACTACGCCGGGTGAGTGCAAGTTGGTAGAGTCACATACGAAATCTAATTTCTTCTACAGACTTCTACACGTTGTCTGACGATTTTATCTTTCCTCCTAAAACCAATACAATGTAAATCTCTAGGTAAAATAGGTACATACGTGAGCTCCAAAGAACTGTATGTAAAGGACAAAGTTTTAAATCCACGACCTCGCGATTTTTAGGCGAGTGTTACTATCAATAAACTACTATGGCTACACATCATGACATCAGCTTTTAGATACCAAGATCACCAGAAAATGTCTTCAAAAAGTAATTAAAGTAAGGCGTAAATTTTGTTTTGTTTAGAAATAGGCTATATGAAATCCCAACGTAGAGACATAATAATGCAACAAACAGATAAGTACATACAGACCGGAGTCAAACTTATAACTCCTCTCTTTTGCATTGAAATATTCCATGAAAAATGTACCCACTCGAAGCGCAGACAAGTTTAGGTAATATTTTCAAGTCCGTTATCTTTGCTGCTTCGAAAAATGTCTCTTACTCTGAACTCGAAAGTTTATTGTGAAAACTACATTGAATTCCTTCATGGCAATGTATCATGCTTAAGTTAGGTTCAAGTGGCGAAGTAAGATTGTTTCTAGGCTTCCAGTATTTGAATTTGGTGCTTAGTGTCGGACTCTTTGGCTTTCAACTTTAGTTTGATAAATAGACGGAATTTGCTACTATTGGTTTTCGCTTTTGTACGGTGTTAGACGTTTCTTCAGTTTGTGTTATTGGTTAGAACTAACAATATAGAAAAAATGTCAAGTCCATGGTTCAAACTCTACAATGTGCTAATAACAAAAAATAAAAATGGTTTTGATTGGTACAAACAAAGAACCGCCCAGATAAAATCTATATTGTTCTGTGAAAGGTAGACCTTGCAAGCACAAACTACAATTGTAACAATTATGTCAATGTAACCATAGATATTTATCACAGATATTTATGTATACAATTAATTTGCTAAATAGGCTCATAAATGACTGAAAGAGAAACCTCTTTTTTAATTGAGACTTTACAAAACTTTACTTTTAAAACATTATTTTTGTTCAACAAAACTTAAAAAAAAAACATTGATTTTTAGTTCTAAACTAAATTATTGTAATATCCTACCATATCCACAAAAAAGTAGCGCTCGTAGCGTAGTTTGACTAGGTGATTGTCAGCGGTCACCGAAATTAAGCAACGTTCCGCACGGTCAGTACTTAGATGGGTGACCGCGGGTGGCATTTTCCAACTGAGCGCTACCGTGGCTCGGCTGATACGTTAAATTGTAGGCCCCGGTTGTTTTAACCGTTTAGCCATGTCAGAAGCCTTCAGGCGGCCTAAAAACTCTGACACCAGGGCTAGCCACCCGGCCTATACGAACTTACCTTTTTTCACAAAAAATAATGTACAAAAAAGAGGGCTAGAAATCGAAACAGAAACCTTTGTTTTTTTTTTTTTTTTTATTTGAAACAAAATACATATACAATATACTTATCCATATAACAGTACCAAAAAACCTTTCGGTTTGTCTCGGTACCTTTATTCACCACTCGCTACTCATTAATCACATAATAATAAACTACCTAGTCTAAATAAAATAAAAACAAAAACAATTCGCACACCTAGAATAACAACAACTGTTTCGATAGTAGATACTTAAAGTTCTAATAAAAATAATTAAATCGCTTTATTCATTTAGGAGTGCACGCTACGGATAGGCCACGATACAGGATAAGCTATAGATACACACGATAAAACCTTTAATGAAAATATGAAAAAGAAAAATAAAAACCAATTATACCATAAAAATCTGTCGTTGCCTCATAAAAGGTTAGATGATACAGCTATTTCCTAAAATTTTAGGCTCCAATTATAAACCTTTTCCGTACTGAGAGTCCAGTAATTACGACAATTCCAAGTACTCAGTATCATCACTAAAAATACGAAACACGGATAATTATTCCCTTTTACGTCCGAAACATCCGCTCTAAAATTTAATAATTCTTTCCTAAAAAATACCCGTTTTACACGGACAAAACACTGGTCCGCGTTAATTGAATCCAAAAGGTTCGCAACACCAATTAAAAAAGGAAATTTGCTTCTATTTTGGGAGGCTTACAGCCTGTTTTTGAATGCAAGATTGTACCCTAAGCCGGAGTAAGCCAATCACAAGATTGAAGGCATTATGACAAGGGAGCAAGTTTTGGAATAATGCTTCTCGTATTTCCTAGTACCTGATTATTTCAGAAGAGCACGTTGGGAAATTTAAAAGGTTGTTTGTAAGCTAACAAGGTGAAAGCACGTTTTATTGTTTGCGGTAATAATCTGGAAGATAGTGAAATTGCCTTTTCAAAATTGATTGAGTTTGTTGATCGTGTTTTAGGAGATCGACTCTTGTTGACGTTGAAAAATGTTTTAGACTTCAAAATTGTTAGGAAAATCGAGCACTTAATATAAAAATCGGCCAAGTACTAGTCCCACTCGCGCACGAAGGGTTCCGTACTTCCATACTATATGGAAGCCCCCCCCATAAATATTTATTTTATTTAAGTTTAATTATTTACTATCGAAGTGAATTTACAACTAATTATTCTGTGAATATTTGAAGCATCTACCTGTTACCATTATTAATATCGATCGAAAAACGATTTAAAATTTAAGTTAGTTGTATAGGAGCCCCCTTTGATTAATAATTTTATTTTGTTTTTAGTATTTGATGTTATAGCGGCAATAGAAATACATCATCTGTGGAAATTTCAACTTTCTAGCTACCGTCCATAGGGTACAGCCTGGTGACAGACAGACGGACAGCGGAGTCTTAGTAATCGGGTCCCTAGAGACCTCCTGTTGGCCGATGCAGAGGAAGGAGAGGAGACTGAAGAGGAGGGAATGTAGGCAGCCATTAAGATGAGGATCCACATATGCCCAGACTGGCCAACTAAGCCGTTAGAAGGCCAACAAAGTCGTAATGACCAACGCGGTACGGGCGTTTCACACCGTACCGTAAGAGGGGGAAGAGTTACAGACCACCCCCTGCATTGCCCCCTGGGCAGAGTCCCAGGGCGTCCAGCCCCAGCAAGAGGGGTAACCCTGATGCTGGTACCTGACTCCAACTCACAGTAGGAGGAGAAGAACCATGAATGAATGAATGAGTAATCGGGTCCCGTTTTTACCCTTTGGGTATGGAACACTAAAAATATATACCTACTCGTAAGTACTACAGACGGAATACTTCATGACATGTGTTCTTGTTTTACCATAAGTGCGTTTTTGGGTTTGTTACTCTTTCATGTAGCAACTGAGTAACGGATAGACTTGATTTTTGGCATTAATACAGGTCAAAGGTTGAAAATGATAATTGTTGCTTTTTATTTCAGAAAAATAATATAGCAATAATATTACAGCACAAAAATCAAAATATCTCGCGGGCGAAGCCGCAGGCAGAAGCGAGTTATATTTTAGCTTTGCTAATTCGTTAGGTCTAATATGGATTTTTAACCGACTTCCAAAAAGTTGGAGGTTCTATGTTTGTCTGTATGTATATATATATTTTTTTGTGTATGTTCATCGATAATTTCGCCGATTGTGAATCGAATCGATAAATTCTTTTTTAGTTCGAAAGGGTGTATTCTCGAGGTGGTCCCATTTTAAATCTTATAGAAATTGGCTAAGCCGTTATTGAAAAATCAACAATAATGTAAATAATTCGAGCGAAATTTTCGAATTTTGTACACGATGGAAGGCGTTTTTGCCATTTTATTGCGAAAAATAATTATTTTATCAATGCTTTCTCTTCTTGGTCTCGTGACTATTTACGCATGCGTTCCAGCGCGCTATCAGCTAAAAAATATAGCCCCTGGATTTAACGTGTGTGTGACGTACCACATATTTTAAATGTTGTCATGCACAAATTTTAAATATTGTTTCTCAGTGACGACGAACTGTTATTTATAAGTTTATAATTAGTAGTGTTTTCATAGAAGCGAAGTACATCTTATAATGAGAATAAATATCTTTAAACCTAATAACAATAGATTGATCGAGCACTGTGTTCAGTATTGCTTACCACAAATCAGACTAAAACTGTAAAAAAGCCGTAGAAAAAGTTAAAAAGCTATCAACATAAAAAAACTAAAACGTTACATTTACAGAAAATCTACAGTTTTCCTTTCTGGGCCCTAAACTGAAAACAGTATGCATATCCAAAAAAATCGGCCAAGTGCGAGTCGGTCTCGCGCACGAAGGGTTTCGTACCGTATATTTGGTGCCTCCTTATCCCCATTCCTCTTGCCGTTATTAATAGTGAGCAAAAAAACTCCTAAAAATCATGTTAGTTGGAGTCCTTAAATATTTATTTTATTCTGTTTTTAGTATTTGTTGTTATAGCGGTGATAATGCATCATCTGTGAATATTTCAGCTGTCTAGAGATGACGGTTTTTGATATACAGCCTGGAGACAGACAGACAGACGGACATCGGAGTCTTAGTAATAGGGTGCCGTTTTTATCCTTTGGATACGGACCCCTAAAAATTGTAGATTTTCAGTTAAAACTCGGATTCGCTTACAGTGTTTTCAACTTTTATCCCGCTCTATATTTCTAAATCTGTGCATCAATTCCGTCACACATAAAATGTTGCATTCTAAAGTTTGATATTTATGCGCCCGTACCTTTGCGCCATAAACACAATTTCAATGCAGCCAACAAATTCAAACTACCCAATATTCTCGGTGGGGTCATAAAAATACAATGCATGGTACAATATATTGCATAGAATATAAAGGGAACTGCAGTGAGAGATAAACATTTAAATAACATGTACATAATGTTGTTTGGTTTGCGCAAAGGTGTTGAAAAAAGTTGTTGACTCATGGTAAAGCTTTAAGGTAAAGTTTCAATCTGAGAAGATCACCTATTTTCTTTCATTAAAGGATTTAAATAAATAAACTGTAGTTTTTCAATCAAGACATTTATTATTTGTAATCTGTTCTTACTGGTGGTATAATTTTGTTTACAATTTAAAATACTAGCAAAAAATGAACAACCGATAAAATAAGTGAAATACGACCCTTTGACCGCAAAATAAAAATATTTCGGGATACATTTTTCAAATTTAATTTTTGTACAAGCGGTGATTTTAATTTTTACAGCTGAACATAAACAACGGAATATTTTTTTTATGATTAAGTGAAAGCTGCTTTTGTTTCATAAAGTTTAATTTTTAATCCATTTTGACTTCCATCAAAGAAACACTATTTTTGTTATCTTTACAACATCGTCATTTTTTTCATCTCTTAGAACATCGTAAAAAGAAGTAAATCACTAAAAATTAGAATACCAAGCTATGAAATTCAATAAATATATAAAATGGCTTGAACATATGGTAAAAGTATTTTATTTTGATGATGAGAATCACACCGTTTCGGCTAAGTACACCCTCCTTTATGATTAACTGTAATATACAGAGTTATTGTTATACTGTAATATATAGGGTGAACACAAGGGTGTAAGGGTTGTGTGATATTACATTAGACGTCCACTTTGGTCATGTTGGTCATAAAAAATCCTTGGGTCACACAGAAGGTCTAGGTTTAGAATTCCGGTTGGACGGTGAATTTGAAAATATATATATTCTAGGTTTGTGAACTTTAGTTGTTAGTTGTGACCCAAGAAATACTACTATGTGTACCATCACTACATAGTATAAAACAAAGTCACTTCCCGCTGTCTGTCCCCATGTATGCTTATATCTTTAAAACTACGCAACGGATTTTGATGCGGTTTTTTTAATAGATAGAGTGATTCAAGGGAAAGTTTTATAATTATGTTTTATACACCTGTGCAAAGCCGGGGCAGGTCGCAAGTAGGTTATAAACGTCATTTTAATTTTAATTCATTAAAGCACACAATAGCTGCTCTATATTCAATTCAATAAAATAAATACACACCCCAACAATGACTGAGTTGTCAGACTACTGAGAAGTTTTAGCGGAAGTTACTGGATAATTATTATAATCCGACTCAGTCTAAATCTAAAGTTAAAGCTCCACATGAATCTAACGAATACTGTCCTATTACAAAAATATAAAGCACCCGAAAACGCCAATACCTGTAATACGCCAATAACAAAGTAGGCTAAAACGTTCTAACACGGAGTTTAGTCGCCATATTGTCGCAGCATATAAATCAATTCCGAGTAAGAATGTCCGTCCGTCGTTCCACCCCCGCGTCCGCGGCCCGTGAACCGAATGTGGTCACGCCACTTACCTACCTCTGTTGCTACTTACTCCTACCTATTTCTCCCACGACGCTGTACATAAGCGATTCACATGTTTTACAATTATCTAATAGCATTACCTACAAGGAATCCCTAATAAACTAGTTAGATAGATAGATAAAGCCTTTATTACCATTTTATCTTTTACATTTCATATTACATAACATTTAACAATTTCGTTCTGTTCTGTACACCCATATTTGAGCGAAGGTCTCCTCCATGCGTTGCCATAATTTTCTTTCTTGCGCCAGACTCGTCCATGTTACTCCCAGCTGCCTCTACGATGTCATCTCGCCACCTCCTTCTCGGCCGTTTTTTCGATCGTGTGTCTATCGTGTGTGTGTCGGGCACCAATGCAGGACTTTTCCACTCCAACGTCCATCTGTAACTCTCGCAACGTGGCCTGCCCACTTCCATTTTAACATGCAGCACTGTGCTTACTGCATATTTACTAGTTAATGTACAAAAATGATGAATTTCATTATATTACCTATTATTTATATTTATTTATGTATTTGTGTAATATGTTTAGCAACTTTTTATTTAAAGAATTACGTAATATATTTATTCAATTTATGCACCATTACAAACTATAAACATAAAGTGGAACATAAGACATTAAAATTTAACGGCACAACAATTTAAACTATTTGTCCCACACCTAGCCGAAAGCAATAAGACCCGTATAAGCCACCGCCATATAAATCATTTCCCGTATAATATCCACGGTGGGCTATAGCGGAACGCAATTTCGCGGGCGGCATTCAAAAATGGATATACGATTATACGGTGGGGTGTACAATACTGTATTCGGATGCCATTATACAGAATGTTGTAAAAATTGTGTCCGAACTTTGAAGTTCGGATAATTTCTAGCGTCCCTGACGCTACAGTTACTCCATCTACGATATTGAATTTTCGTTACTGATATTAATACTAACAAAGAAACATAAATCATTTCCTGTAAATATTCACCGTGGATTTCAGTGGGACGCAATTTCGCGTGCGGCATTCAAAAATGGATATAAGATTATACGGTGGGGTGTACAATACTGTATTTGGATACCATTATACAGGGTGATGTGGAAGTCGTGTCCGACATTAGTTCAGGTGATCAATGATGAGTCATTTGCTTCGAGCAAATATCTATAGAGTAACAATCGTGCAAAAAAAGTGTCCGAGCCAAAACTCTGCCCAAGCTACGTAGTGGGCAGACTCTTTAGTTAATCGTAAAGGAAATGCAAGAAGACTACAACGCCGCGAGATGCCAAAGTGCTCGGTTACAAGAACTAATTAGGTGACATAACGTCGAGATTCGAGAAAACTGGTCATTGTGAATTATTTATCATAAATATTTAACTCGGTATGTATGACGGCGCTTGTGCATTTTTTTACTACTTTCACTTAGGGACTGTGGCTCTGTAGATATTTGCTCGAAGGTCATTTGTCTAAAAACGATCTTATAGAAGATATTGCAAAGTCGGTCCAAGCTTTGTACAGTAGCCCAAAAATGCGTTAAAATATGGTAAACGAATTCAGAAAAAAAACAACTGTATTTAACGCTTAATTATTTTGGATTTTCATAAATTTTTAACTATATTTTCGTTCAAGGCCGCCATCACGCCGCCATATTTTACAAGAAAAATTATCTTGTCAAAAGATAATTAGATCTAAATATAAGAAATTCCTTTAAATGGAGATTGCTATCAAATATAATATTAGGAAAATCATGTTCCAAAACAAATAAAGAAAATAATTAAAACAAATAAAGAAAATAATTAAAAACTGTACAAGGCAATAGTCTAAACTCGATTCATTTAAAGGAATTTCATATTTTCGGATCTTATTATTTTTGACATTGCTTTTAAAATATAGCGGCGTGATGGCGGCCTTGAACAAAAATCAATTTCGAAAATATTAAATTCCATAGTAAGTAAACATTAAATACCGTCGTTTCTTCTGTAAACCTGTTTGAAATATTTTGACGCTTATTGAGGTACTTTATTATATTCATCGTCATCATTTCAGCCATAGAACATCCACTGCTGGACATAGACCTAACCCACAAATTTCCAATAAGAACAATTGAATTAGTTTTCAAAATTATTAAATCTTACCACGACTAGTACTTAATTAAACGCGAGACGAAGGAAAAACATTCAAAAGTCGTCGATACCTTGTGTTAGTAAATAAAATATCTCGGATTTCTGATACAAATAGCACAACACCCTCTATACTGCTGTATTGTTGCTAATGCAATACTTGAAAAGAATGTCACGGTTGCACTCTGAGAATGACATCGAAGAATTTCATATTATAGGAATACGTGAAGGGCATGTGAAAAATTTCTATAAAAATATTCTATGGCATGTGACATTTTTTCACCAATAATTCTAGATGCTTTTGAATCGCGTTGTATTTATTCATGAATGATATCATGCAATTGAACTTCGAACATAGAGATATATTATTAAAGAATATGCAAGCAAAGTCAGAGCATTATTACAGAGCTTGTTAGGTTTTTATATGGTTTTGCTAGGAAGTAAATGTTGAACAGAGGTAAAGTGAGTTTGAAAAGTAAGGTACTTACCTTAGGTAAGGTAAGGAGTAAGGTTTGAAGTGGAAGTTTTGGCAGCCCAGTAGTAACACCCGCCTTTCAATTATTAGGTATGTATATTCAAATCCAAATTGTCAATCAAATTAAAAATGTATTATTATTATAAAGAAAGAAAAAAATATTATATTTATCAGATGAAATACGACAGAATGTATCAATTTGTGCCGTGTGGGGTTGAGACTTTAGGTTCGTGGAGGTTGAATGCTCATTATTTTATACAAAGACCTTTGCAAGCATTTGGTTGAGTTGACCCGTGACAAGAATGCTAGCATCTACTTTGGCCAAAAAGTGAGCATTGCTATTCAGCTAGGCTATGCGGCCAGCACTTTGCCCACGTTACGCTCTACCAAGCCGCTTTTACATTAAGTTTTTTTTTCAATGTTTTTTGGTTTGATTTTTTTTTTTCAGTGCGCTAGTACCTAAATTTATTTTTTTAAATGTTTGGTCAAATATTGTTTTTGGTAATTTTATTTACATTTTAATAAGGTTTCATAATTCTCAGAGTATGAGCCGTGGTGGTCTAGTGCTTGTAACGCTGGCCTGTCCTTCTTGAGGTCGTGGGTTCAATCCCGGTCCCGTACCAATGAGTTTCTTTGGAACTTATGTACGGAATTTCACACCACTAGCTTTTCGGTGAAGGAAAACATCGTGAGGCAACCTGCATACGTTCGTAGATTTTCAATGGCGTGTGTGAATCCACCAACCCGCACTGGGCCAGAGTGGTGAATATGGCCCAATCACCATTTATGGGTAGGCCTACGACCTGCAGTGGACTATTAAAAAGGCTGTACAGTAAAGTTTTACCGGAATAAATTGTTATAATAATAATTAACATTATTGTAAACTTTTCCAGTCGGAAACCCCGTTCATCAGGAAGCCAAGGTAAAAAGAGGCGGAAATTTGATTTTAATAATTCTATTCTAAACGGAAGCTGTAATTAACTGTTAAAAATAATACTCCGTAATTGCTTTTGAAGCAAAATCTTGAAGAAACAATCTTAGGGATAAAAAATTGGAAATTAGCTTGGAAAAAAGGCAGTACGTTTCACGCTAGAAAAATGATTAGGAGTAAGATTTTTCTGCACAAAGAAAATCATGTCTTCTCGAGAATTTGTTAAATGCCTAAAACTAAATTACGAATTTTTGATAGTAATTTAATTTTTCAACACCGATGAATTTATTTTCATCTTTATTACGAAGATTACTGACATGGCCCAATGGGTAAGCAAATTGGAATCAATAAATACATATTAGGGTACATCTTACACACGGTCTCTGACCCCAAACTAAGCAAAGCTTGTGATAAGGCTGTCAGAGACTGATATACTACATTTACATATTTTAAATACATACTTTTATGTATAGATAGTACCTAATTAACACCCAGACACAGAGCAAACACCAATGTTCATCACATATTTGTTTGCCCTGGGTGGGGATCGAACCCACGCCTCTTTGATCCAGAAGTCAGGGACATTAACCAATGAGCTACCGAGGCAGTCGAATGGCAATGGCGCATAGCACGGAAGACTGATTGCAAAGTGAAATCAATTTTCAAGTGAATATCACGTCACGGACGTCCTTAAAATTGTGCTGGATAGAAGCCGCTTCCAACGGCTCCTAATAAAGATTTAATGGAGAGGCCTGTATCTGGCATGGACATCCTATGGCTAAAATGACGACTGCTACCTTAATCTTTATGTTGAACCTTTGTATTCTTCTTGTAAACAGTCAATGTTCAATCACAGACTTTTCAACATTTCTTATCCAATATCTCAGGCCCCCAGACTTTACCTATTTTCTCACTTTTTAACGTATCGAGTCAGATAAAGAGTGACAGTAAATGGTAAAAACGTTTATTGCACCCAAAAATATTACACGAAACACTATATGTAGTTGAATTGTTACCTGTTTGTATTTTTCAAATAATGACTTATTATTTTAAACAAAATGAAACAACTATCATAAAGATATTTTATTTTATTGATATATTGCAAGGTTCATTGTTTTTGACATTTTGCAACTTTGTGATTTTCAGTGTAAATTCAAGCAAAACTAAGCTAAACTAAAACTAATAAATGCTTGCGGCTGTTATGTGACTGCTTTGTACAATTCGTCGAAACGCAAATTAATTAAATTGTAGCAAATTTGAGCAATATTGCAATTTTCATAAAATATTTAACTACCTACCTAGTATTTAATTTCAATTCTAAAGAAAATGTAAATGTAATGAAATTATTTTTTTCATTTCAATATATAATACTCAAAGTTATGATTTAGAAAAAAATGATTTTATTGTTACCTATCAACCTTTTAGAATTCTAGTTAAAACAATTTAAAAAGAAAAAAATTCTAAAATGCGATTCGTACTACGTATGCGATTTAAAGCATACGTAGTACGAATCGCATTTTAGAATTTTTTTCTTTTTAAATTGTTTTAACTAGAATTACTGTATTTTTTCTACTCGAAATCTACAAAATGAATGGAAAGGCTTTTTTTTAAATTTTAGGTTGACCCCATAGTAAAAGTTGTAATAATAAATATATATTAATAAATTAATTTATCACACAAAACCTTATGTACTATAAATTACACAACAGAGGATAGAATCAGTTATGCTAATAAGTCTATTGCAAGTAACAGCAATGAATATTTCAATTTAATAAAAAATATAAAAATTATTTTTTTTATAAAATAATAAATATTTTAATAGAATACGAGTAGGTATGAAGATAAATTTATCGAAAGAGCGTTATTTGTACAGTTAGACAACTATGACTTAACAGACAGACAGACAATAAACTCATTATTTACAACCACAATTTAAAAATAAACACTATTTACACATATACGACAAAAAATATGATTATAAAGTGGCGGCCTTATCGCCCATTGCATTATCTTCCAATGACAATTTCTTAATTTAGAAAAAGATAGAAGGCAGTATTTACATAATGGTCTGAATAATATTTCGTCTTAGTAGTCTCATCCTGAATAGAAGATCAAGTCGAACAGCTTTCACTATGGAGCCGACCTCTTTAGAGATTTTCAATAAAAACCGGTTAAAATCACTTTCTTTGTGTTACTACTTTGTTTTGTCAATTGCACAATTTCCAGTACAATTAAGTACAAACTAAAACAATTAGTTCACTGCCGCTAGGAACACGAATTGTCAACATTTTGCTTTTCTTTTACAGAAACCCAAACAGCTAATAGGATTTTAACTCTGGAAACACTACCATTTTATCTTAAGCTTTATTTAAGTAGATATGTGAGTTATTTTTGAGTGAAATAAATATATATGCATTTTTCGTAGTTTGTCTTACAAAGTGGGGCGCCAACTTGTCCAAACAAAAAAATAAGCTGTTATCTACCTCTAAATATTATCCGATTTCAGTGATTTTTTCAGATTAGTTGCTAGGATTATACGCCTTACTTTTAACAGTAAATGATCATAAAGTTATAAGCCTATAAAAGGCATTTTTTACGCAAAACTTTGGCTGAAAAGGAAACATAAACTAAACACTTTTCCGAAAAAATGAGACGTACGAGCGTGCTATATTTTTTACTCAAGCGAGTATGGAGTCAATACTCCAAAAAAGTAACATTTTATTACAATTTAAGAAGTGAAAAGAGCTTTCTCCGGAACGTAAATTTTATCACAAATATGCCGCAATTTTTTTCGATGTTCACTGGTCGATTCAGAATCCTCTTAACTACAAAAAAAGCACAGTAAGAGAAGATAGTATCATAAAAATATGACCTCTTATATAAAACAACTCGAGTAACATTCACATACTCACTTACACAGTACCCACTACTAAAATTTACTATGTATTTTGTTAACTAAGATTTCATCGTCGTAGGTGAAATCTTATTACGAGTTTATTGGAACGGTTTATTATTATGTTCTCCAAGTTATCATCAAAAGTTTTGTTGACACAAAAAATCCTTCTTTTTAAACAGTATCCTAAAACAACCTACTATTACACTTACGAGTAAGCCTATCATTATTATTTATCGCCAACCAGCAGTTTTCCACTCTTATCTCGCGTTATTGAAAGTAAAGCGGTCCCGGGGGCATGGGCTATGGTAGCAGGCAGGGAACCAAGGTCCGATGGAACCGACGAGTTCTTAACATATAGACGCCCTATACAGGGTTATCTGATAGCCCTGTATTAAGCCAAAAGGGGACGCCATCATTAGGAACAATTTTTACTATAAAGCAAATCTGAAATTAAAAAAAAACAACTTGGAATCGACAAAATGTATAAACAGCTGTTTATTTTCTCGAATTCCGGGTTGGCTCCATAGTAAAAGTTGATCATAACGATGGATTTAATCACCGCCTTTTGGCTATTTATATCTTTACAGGCTATATCGTATGAATATATGTTGCATTTAATTCCAACGTATCCCATTAGGCTACCGGGATCACCTTCGTTCGTCGTTATTTCCAGCCATAGAACAAGACACTAAGACAGATGTTGTCCGTATCTGTTCTAAGTAATGGAATTTTTATACGGATTAGGCGTTCCAAATTCAAAATCACTTTACTCCCTAGGGAGTTTTATACAATATTATTGCCCTGTCATAGTCATCAAAACTCTGTTAAGATAGTAATATCATAGACGAACGTACCTTATGAAAATAAAAGCACTAAGATCTAAAATTGCGTAATTTTACGGTCTTAGTGAAGTTGAAAATAAAAGTTTAGAAAAATTTTTGTTCATTACAATACATCAGGTTAGGTACACAAAAAAGAAATCATCTGTTCACCCTATGGGTCTACTGAGGTTATAACGAATATTAATAGATGTGATGTCTATAAAATGAAGGCGACGCACGGGGCTCCAGAGATGAAAAATGGACCACTCGCCCACCGTTCGTAGGTAAGAGATTATCGTAAGGGATAATGGTTACCCCTCTGTAAGGGTCTGGATGTTTCTCTAAGGTGCCCCGATATGTTATTTTTGGCCGTTCGGAACAAAATTGCAGGAAGAATGTTTTCAAACAATGGGGGAGAATATTGTACATTTTTGCTGATTGAATCTATATATATACCGGGTGACTGGTAAATAATTCAAAACTAACAACTTTTGTTCTTCGACTTTTGTCAAAACTCAAAAAAAATATTTTGTTGTTCCATAGGAAAATATCGTTCACCCGCGACAACATTTTGTCGCGGGTGAACGATATGGAACAGCTGATTTTATTTTTGAGTTCTGACAAAAGTCGCAGAACAAAAGTTGATGTACAGAATAAGCCCCTAAAAGGGTCACAGTCACCCTGTTTGTATTATAACAGTAGGTATAGTTATATTAAAATCGACATTACGCAGTTTTTATGCAATAAAATGACGAGACTAGCATTTAAAAAGCTATGACTAAAAGCTAATTTAGTCAGGGTTAGTTACCGACTCCAAGAAGTCATATCAGTGCTGTAGTACTTACCTTCACTACTTTGCTTATACCTAAGTAGTCTAACAAACTTAACGAATGACAAAAAGGTCAGACGAATTGCTGATTTGACCACCAATAGATACATAATATGAATCAATCTTTTGACTGTATATGTATAAAACACCACGTTGTAGAACAGTACAAACAACAAGGACCAATCAATTTAAATAGGTGACGAAATGGCGGTTTTTTAACGGCAACAATAACACTATTCGTGTAGGATGACCTTGACATCTAATGCGGTAGGTATTCCATAATTTTACAAAGAAACTAACACAGCCTTTGATAAAATTGAAGTTAAGTACTTTAAACATACCCCGCATTACAACATAACCCCCTAATCACTGTTTAATCATCATAATCTTTAACTACCCCCTAACCCTCTGTAATAGTCCGACCACTGATCAAATTGATACCAACCATAAACCGATGAATCATAATTTACACCGATCCGGGGTTCCGTACATAAATTTACTATCACCCAGACCATAGATTGGCTGATAGTTACACCGGGAGATCTAATCCGGGTTATTGCCTCAGTTTGATATTGGAATATTGACTTGTACGATTTATTGGTAGTAAAGAACTTGCCCAAAGTTTCAAGTATTGGCTGCTTACGCTGTTTGCACAGAATTAACCAAAGATTTTACTGAAATACGCTGTATTTAACTTGGCTGAGTAGCATTTTAAATTTAACACAGGAACACCGTTATCATCACGAACGTGCGCACCGCGGCTCGCAGCCAAAGAAAAAAGATCGCCATATGTGGTCGAAACTATAGTAGAACGTCTATCCACTTAGTAAAATGTGAGTAATTCCTGTGTTAAATTTAATTAAAATGCTTAAAACAACGAGAACCTACAATTTAATGTGTCATCTAAGCCACGACAGCGTGCAATTGGAAATGAAACCCGCGGTCTACTATCTGAAATGATTTCGATGATTGCTGAGAAACACTCGAACTATGCTATGATCGCTGCACTTCAATGCTCCAAGGCGAAATTTTTTGACCAAAGATGATTTATGGCACTGAAACTTGGTTTTCCATTGATAACCTTGTAACTGACATGATCCGACATTTTTCATAACGCGTTAAAAAGGACTAAAGTTAATCAAGTACTGTTATATAAAAAATATAGATAACTGCAGCTACCGAAGCGTAATCAATAAGGTGTATGCTCTTTAGGATGAAAATTCTCTAACAGCCACAAGCATTTATTTTCATAAGCACACATAGGAAAACTTAGACACGTCGACTAAAGCAACAAAATACACAATTTCATACCACCTGCTTGAAAATGACCATTTAAATGTCATACAATCGCAACGTAAAACAAGACATTTCTCGAAAGCTATGGCAGGAGAATAATATTGTATGAAACTCTCTAGGGAGTACAGTGATTTTGATTTTGGAACGTCTAATTCGTGTAAAATTTTTATACTTAGAACAGATACGGACATTGTAAAAAAGTTTTATTTTATAAATTGAATAAAACCTTTTTACATTGTACGGCAACGGGCATTGTAAGGGAATTTTATTCCATTTTATAGAATAAAACCTCTTTACGTTGCCCGTATCTGTTCGATTTTATAGAATAGCTGGCCACTATCTTATATTTTTCACGTAGTGTTTATATTCTCAGTTTTTCATTAGATACGGATTTGGTGTGCTTTTCTATGAAAATTCGTGGGAACATTCTAAATTGTTTCATTTTATTATGAACAATACCGAATTGTCTAACAAGTATTTACAGTTAGTGAGTTTATAAAGGTACGGTGGCTTGAACCCCTCGCTTCACTCAGGCCTCTAAATAAAAAAACTTTAAAACATCCTCGCTACGCTCGGGAGTTCACTATAAAGTCACTCGCTGCGCTCAGGGTCCAATAAGACACGACTTCGTTATCTTGTTAAATAATCTACTATATCCTGCTGTCATCATATCAAACGAAATCAATGTTTCGGATATAAACAGAAACAATTAGTTTAATATTGTATATTTTTGTATGTAGGTACAAACTTGAAATTATGAAATGGTGTTCGTTATAATTATTATCAATGAAATCACTGTGTTATTTAGTTTTGAACTTAATCAAAACCGAGTCTAATTTGAGAAGTTAAATTGTGGCTTAATTAACTTCGGCGTCTGCGATATACCAAATTATACTTATTATATGAAATGGATCTCGCTATTTAAAGCAAAATAATTTAAACTAACTTATCTCAATAGAGAGAGAAAGGGGGTGGATCTGCTTTTGAATAAACAAAGAAACTTGTATAATTTAACACAATCAAAAATACTTGTTTATCATTCATCCATCTAATAATTCAATTCATTAAAGATTTTGTCACCTGTTTGATTTCAATAAATAAACATTTGATTGATTGATTGATTCGCCCTAGACGTTCACTGGACATAGGCCTTCTGGATTTCCAATAAGGCCAGTTGGAAACGGTTTGCATCCATCCTGTTTTCTTTGTTTGTTACTTTTTCACGCCGCAACAGAGCAATGGATCGACTTGGTTTTTGTCATGGATATACCTATAGTTAAAGGTTCGAAAATGACGTAGGCTACTTTTTATCGTGGAAAAGTATAAGGCTCCCATGGGATAGCACAAAAAATAAAATATCACGCGGACAAAGCCGCGAGCACAAGATAGTCATCTATAAATCCTATCAAAAGCGCTCATACCTGCGTTTATTTGTTTTCATCGAACCCTCGCGTCATTGAGTCCGTTAAATCTTGATCAATTTTAAAATATCAATGCAATACAATAAAAAGCAAAAATAAATACAAAAGCTCTCAAAACAAATCCACTCTGACAATTTTTCGCTCTAACACCGCATCAATTTAATACAAATGAACCTTGCATGAAATGAACCTGTGAAACTAAAGTCGAATCTCCTTTGATTTCTATACCACTTTAATCGGATTCACATCTCATTATTTCATCGTTTTATTTTTTAGCAAACCAATTCTATTTATTTCTAAGTTCGATACCCGTTAGAATAATTGAGTGACTTTGATTTGAGTGACTCAATTTAGTAAGTAATAAGGCTTTTTTGTAGAACTCAATTTAACTAGTAATTTTCTGTACTCATTTTAAGCACAATGCGCACAAGTATAAGCCGCAGGTGCCGAATGCGCTTAAACACCAAACGGATATAAAATTTAACAGAAATGCACTCGCAGTTCGTTAACAAGTGATGTACTGCTGTACATAATATCATTTAAAAAAATAATGTTATATTACATTACTCGGCCGTACGAGAAAGATGCAAAGTTCTCAAGATAAAATCATCCATCTCATTAAGATCTAGGGAGTAGCTTCCTTTTTTTCATTGTATTTTTTTCTTTTCTCGTTCATACGAATCAAAAAATCATACACCGGAAATGCACGTTTGCATAATGCGGTTTTGTTTGAGAGCATGTGGTTTGTCGTCTTCTGCAGAATAAATAATTACACAGCCGGTACTTTCTCGTGAGTAATAAATACTGTCCTTCTTATGATAAACAACATATTATGTGTCATACGACGTAACCTAAAATCTGAACCTTATGAATGGTACAGAAAGTTGCGTTTTCAGATACGTAGCATGACACATGGGTACGTTGTTTATCATAGGAAAAGCAGAATAATTGTGTAATTACTTGTGTTAATGCTATATACAATATTTTTACGCACATTTTAAGCATCAATCTTCAAACTTGCATCCGCCAAGAAGTCAAAACTTTTTACCAGGCGCATATCGTAACATGCGAAATTAGATCCCCATTTAATCAAAACAAGCTTGTCTAGTGACCTCTGTGGTCTATCATAGTACGAGTAAATACTTTTAAATTTTCGTGCAATATACTTATTAAGTTTGATTCAAATGTTCTTTTATTTACCGAAATGTATATTAAATATCTTCATGACTGCTATTTATAAGAACATGATTTTATGAATTTTCTCTTTAATGAGCATCTGAACAAATTTGGCAAGATCGGCAAACAAAGTAACTTACTTATGTTGATTTTATTCAAACTATTTGTTTCATCAGATATTCAAATAAAGTCTTTTAGAAAATGGATGGTTGATTAAAGCATATTTTTAACTCGAAAACTTTCAAGAGAAAAGTAAAAATAATGTTATTTATTATTAAGTACTTGAAAAAAAAATGCTTTTTTTTATCTACTTAGTTATTTAACATAACTATACTGGGTGTTTTTATAGAGGACAGATATATTTCATCTTTTTAATATATATATAATAATAATAAGTTTATATACCTCTGATAGTACCTGCGTACGAGAGTTATTCAGAAAACGTGTAATAAACCAAAAAAAGTGTAAATCAGAACATCATTACAAACTAATTTTATTGTGAAGCATACCAAGAATTTCATTTAAAAAATCAGCTCAGAATCGCTATCATGTATTGAAAAGCTGAATTTTTCTCAAATAATAGTCTTTTATAATGATAGTTTAAACCACCTGTTTTTTAACGAAATACACCCTTTTTAAATAACTCTGAATACTGAAAGAACACAAGTTTTATTTACACATGCTCTGCAAATATTAGCTTGTCTTCAAGAGCGCATCTTATTAAACATTACCTTAGGGCAATTTCAGTTACAGTGCTTAACCTTTTCCATGGCAATGCAGACTAAAAACTAGACATTGTGATCTTGCCAACTAATGAACTACACTTTTTCTCCCAATACAGCCTTTATTGGCCCAAAAATAAGGTTGGTAGAGACGGTAGAGTTATATTTGAGAGCGTGTTCAGAGTCTGGGCCTTTATGTGAGAAGTGTCCTTTCATCTCAGTCATTTTAACCTGAAGCTGCAATTATAGTTAGCTTGCCTCAGGATGCTTATATTTTGGGGTTCCGTGAATTTAAATGTTGAAGGTGAAGGCTTTAAAATCTTCTTCTTATTCGTCCTCTTCATTACTGAAGGTTGTGCCCGTCTAAAAATGCTTTCACGGAATCATTGACGAGCTGCTTTCATGCTGCTGCTGCCCTATCTTCGGCTTTCTTCAGAGCAGTGGAAACTGGGAGCCCGGTTATTAACTTAATCTGATCAGACCTACGGGTAGGAGAGCGTCCACGCGGTCTTTTGCCATCTACTTTCCCAACTACTACCAGTTTCTCAAAATTCTCTGGCTGCCTACGGGCGACATGACCAAAGCAAGTTAAGACTCGTTGATAGGTTTTAAAATAATTGGTGGTAAAGTTGACAAGAAGTGGAGTAGGGCTGTGACATGGAGAGGTGGCTGAGGCAAGGCAAGCGAAGCGTTGTTCGTCTGGCGGCGAGATGGGTCAATGAGTGAAAATCGCGGGTAGACCCTATGAACACAATTAACACAGGACCGAGATAAATGGCACCGTAAAATAATCGGCCAAGTACGATTCGGATTCGCGCACGAAGTGTTCCGTACCGTATGGAAGTCCCCTTTAATATTTTTCATTTTAAATAAAAAAAAAATAATTTTTGAAGGGAATATACAACTTAATAAACTGTGAAAATTTTAAGCACTTTCTTGTTGCCGTTATTATATTGAGCAAAAAATCACGTTTCTTGTATGGGAGCCCCTTTAATATTTATTTTATTTTTATTTATTTATTTTTGGAATATATATTTAACTAAATATTCTGTGAATATTTCAAACATCTACCTGTTACCGTTATTACTATCGAGTGAAAAACGGCCAAAAATTCAGCTTTGATGTATGGGAGCCCTCCTTAAACATATATATTTTTCTGTTTTAGATTTTGTTGTTAAAGCGGCAACAAAAATATGTCATCTTTGAAAATATCAACGTTCTAGGTATCACCGCTCTTGAGATACAGCCTGGTAACCGACAAACGGACGGACGGACGGAGAGCAATGTCTTAGTAATAGTGTCCCGTTTTTACCCCTTGGGTACGGAACCCTAAAAAAGACCTATGGATATAGGTATACCCAAGCAGTGAAAAGGAGAAGACTGCCGATGATGATGAGGATGACAGTCGACAATCGTTAATGTTCGTCACAAAAATGTAGCTACAGGAAATTTCCATTTAAAAACCTATGATAACTCAATTTCGTAAAAAATTATACCTAATTGGAAAATTTTCAATTCCGAAATATACTTCATAGTGTTCAATGGCTACTTACCGTCTTACTACAAAGGTTATATTCACGCTTTAGACAATGTTTAACAGTAGAAATTGCACAGTTAAAAAGTGTTTAAGGCCTGTAAGGTGGTTAGAGTTTGTTAACTATATGTTTTACCATAATTTCAGTCTTAACTGATCCTTCTCTACTACTACTCTTATGTGCGGTCAAATAATTCATTTCTAATGTGTACAATAAATGATCTCAGTTTTTATTACTCTAATACTCTAGTAAGTAGTTGTGCTTGTCACTATAACGAATTTTTACTTATTATAAGGCCAACTCTGAAATCACGAATGAAATCAATATTTTCAACTACCTTTTTATAGCTAACATGCTTGAACAGCTGATTTTTTGCGATTATTGGATTGGTACCACAGTGAAAGTTGGTTATAACGATAACCACAACTACAATCTAGAGTATTGCTATTAAATTTTCAATCACTTCGTACCGTATAACTGTGGACTAATAACATTAAAAACTTCATTTGTAAATGTTTTTTCAACCAAATCAAACAAAAAACTCAGACACCAAAATCTAAAAAAAACTATTTTCCTAAAGATCACTGAATATTGAATAAAACACATTCCCAGTATTCTTTAGAGGAAACTCGATACGTTCCCAAGAAAAATATGAAAACAAATGAATATCATTTCGCCCATAATAAAACACGCGTGAAAATAGTATAAATCTCTTGTTCCCCTAAACAGGGAAATAACAGAGAAAATTGAACGAGACAGAGCACATCATGTTATCAGGAACGGCATAAAATATTTATACGGAACTCTCTCGCCTAGCTTGTATTCAATCTTAGCCCTTTGCGGAGTATTTTCACCTTTGTGCGCTGCAGTACTCGTACAGCGAGATTTTTGTTGACAAAATATAGTCATTTTTGCATGAATGTCTCTTTTGCTGTGAGCCAGAAATATCTAGTTTATTTTAAAGTAAAATATTCAGCTACATTCGAACAATATCTTGTAAAAAGTAAAGTTGCAAATATCCTATGTAACAACTTCACTACATGTTATAAAACAAAGTCGCTTCCCGTTGTCTGTCCCCATGTATGCTTTTATCTTTGAAACTACGCACGATGCTGTTTTTTTATATGGATAGAGTGATTTAAGAGGAAGGTTTATATGTATAATACACCTGTGCGAAGCCAGGGCTGGTCGCTAGTATAGAATAAATGAAGTTTGCGACTAAATACTAGGCAAATACATAAATGCAATGATATGAGTAGGTATTATTTACAATAATTATTTTTCGCAAAAAATGGCAAAACTGTCTTCCATCGTGTACAAAATTCAAATAGGTCGCTCGAATGTATACAATTTTTCCATCATTGTTGATTTTTCAAAAACAGCTCAGCCGATTTCATTAAATTTAAATGATACCACTTTTACGAACTAAAGAATGTTTTTTTGATTCTTTTCACGATTGGAGGAATTTCGACATACGAGTACCTACATACAAACAACATAGAACCTTCTTCTTTTTGGAAGTCGTTTAAATAACACTTTAAATCATCATGGTTTTTTCTATTCTGAGTTTTTACATTTTATTTTGTGACTATCCAACATTTTGTGTTTCCATATTCCAGACGGCGTATACATCAACACCAAAATATCGAAGCAATAAAATAAAAAAAAGCATACACCTAAATAAGTTTTTAATGTTAAACTAAAGTAGAGTGGGTGTCCAAAGCAAAATTAAACTCGTAAACTGGAGAATAAATCCACTTTTACGTCTTTCCGCAATTAGTTGGCTCGTAAAACTATGCTCTAAGAAAACAATAAACAATAAAGTGGTAGAGTGACATGAGCATAGTCATAAATTATAAACTTCACGAAGGACTTCTGGTACCATAGACTCCGGGGAATATTTTCGGTGTTCCAATACCAATAAGTTTTTTTTAATAAAATTAAATTTATCACAAAAAAAATGTATAAAAATTAATCTCAATACAGAGCACAGTTTTATAATTCTGCACAGCTGTAGTCCAATATTTATGACTACAAAAATATTTAGCAGCTCCCCAAATCGCCCTAATGGCTCCCTTTCTTCAATGTTAATCTAGATTGGTTCGCGTTTCACCGTCCATCCATCTATCCACATAGGCCTCCCCTATGGATCTCCAATACGTCTAGTCACAAGCGGCTTGGATTCAGGGCAATCCTGCAGTCTTAATGAGGTCATCCGTCCATTTTAGTGGTGGACGTCCTACGCTGCGCTTGCCGATTTGTGGTCTCCACTCGAGAACATTTACGACCCTATCGGTCATCAGCTCGTTTCACAATAATTATCATGTATTTCTGATTTTACAGTTTTTTACATCTAACGCACGGTGTCTGAGCCCAAACTAAGCAACGCTTGTGATATGGCTATCAGAGACTGACATAACCTACACATGTTTTGAAATAAATACTTAGATAATATCTACTCAGACACAGAGCAAACACCTAAATATGTTCATCACATAAATGCTTGCCCTGAGTGGGAATCGAACCCACGCTTCTTTGACCTAGGAGTCAGGATCACTAACCACTAAGCCACCGAGGCAGTCAAAATAAGGACAGAAATAATAATTTTATAAATTCTACGCCGCGTTTGCTGATATATGGTTACCACTTGATTTTTTTTTTATCCCGTTGGTCATTTACTTTCGTACAGCATAGTTCTTCGTTCTACTGTTCTTTTTTAACTTTGGTTATTTCACAGAGGTTACTTCTGATTCAATCTCGTAGAGGCAGTTACAATAAAACAATAACGTATAGTTACATCGATCAGCAAAAATTTTATTATCGGTCGCTCATCCGTAATTTTATACATCCCTGACCCGACCGGCCCAATTTCTCCCAAGAAAAAGGGCGAGGATCCTTGAATTTTATTCATCAATGTAATTGATTCCTCTCAGTTAATTTAACTCAATTAGGTTAGGAACAGATGCCTACATTTGTATAATGAATCGAAATAAGTCTCGGTGTCTTCGCAGCTGTGTCTGCGGAAATCTTTTCAATTTTCTTTCTTGAGAAGTAGGTATCTAATTGTAACGGTTTTTTAGCACAACTTTGGCGGCAGACCGAAATATTACGTTAGAGAACTTTGTACGGAGCAAATTTCGTTATTCTTGCTCATATTGAGTTGAATCTTTGTTGAATGAAATATGTTTAGAACAATTTTTTGAGGGGATACGAGTAACATCATCATAATTATTAGCCGTACAAAGTTTATTGCTGGACTTAAGCATGGACGTCTTTTATGAGTTTCTATTCAGGCTTACAGCATATTCCTGCTGTCTTGATCAGATCATCGGCTCCTTTTATCAGTGGACGTCAAAACCTTCGATCGCCAGCACGTGGTTTCCATTCGAGAAGTTTGCAGCATCATTGATCATTCGATGCAAATGAGAAAATTATGTTTATGTTTTTGACTGGTAGAGTATCTGAAGTCACGAAACACAATCAGCTATTGTACTATAGCTATTATACACACATTTTGTCGGGGGTCATTAAACATTTTTATCTTTGATTTCAGAGCAAGTCTCATATGAAAATTGGTCTAAAATAATATTCTGAAATATGTCCGCCGTTTAACAAATTAATCGCAATTGATTATTTTCTTCCCTCGACGAATAACATACTATAAACCAAAACTAAAAAAAACCAGCACACTCCAATTCATTTATTACACCATTTTATTCCAATTTTAAATCTCCAATTGGATTCCCAATAAAATTCCTACCCTCAAATCCTGAACTAAATAAAATCACAATCATTTCGTCTCAAAGGGAGAGTCTGAATTATAGGTATCATTTTACCAATTATTTTGAAAGCGATACTAGAAATATCCTTCTGAGTTATTGAGGGTAGTACCGCTAAATCCCGAGAATGGAGTCGATATTTTTCGATTTTCTTTATGAAGATAAAGCTCCAAGTTGATGGTGGGTTATAGCTTATGGAAGATTCTGCAAGATCAGAAGTATTGGGCGTCTGTGTTTTGATTTGTTAAGGGAAATCTTATGCTTGTAGGTAAAGGAATAAGATCAGGGTCAGTGTATCCATAAGGTCTCTATTTAAGAATTTTAGTATTTATATGATAATTAAATTTCTTGAGTATTTTTTTTTTCACTAGCTTTTGCCCGCGCTTGCTTTATAGCCTATAACACTCACAAATAATGTAGCTTTCTATGGTTAAGAGAATTTTCAAAATCGGTTCAGTAAATCCAGAGATTACTCCCTACAACCTCACAAACTCACAAACTTTACCTCTATATTATATTAGTATAGATAACCATTTAGTCATAAGAGTCATACTTAAAAGGTGTCTATTTATTCTCAATATACTGCCAAGATGGCTTTTTAAGTGTGTTAAAATTAGAATGTATGTTTTAAAATTGGAAATCGTCTCATTTACAGTTATAAAAAAAAAAGTATATGTCATAAAATCATTATAATACTACTGTCGTAATAAAGTCTTTAAAATAGCGGTGGTAAAAAAATCAGCTGTTGCGTACAATAATTTCACCTGCTTTTATCAAAATACCTACAAGTTAACTTTGTCCTGTTTATTCTGCAATAAAAAGCTTTTTTACAATATAAGTCCAGACCTAAAATAACACTAAGTTACAATGATTTCCAAAAGTTACCTTTAAAATATTTGTGAGCAATTTACCGTTTATCCGGTACAGCCACTTTAGGTAATACGATATAAAAGAAGGTAGATAATAAAAATTAAAATGAAATCCTCGTTTAAGTGAGCAGGAGCAAGTATGACAGTTCTGTTATACTACCATGAGAACGCGACCCAGATTTTCTTCATTACAGAGTTGGCAACTTTAAACCCACCAATGACGATAATTGTGACTATGAAACGATTCTGTACTTACTAAGCAGTTAATTAAGTCAAACCATTTCTTAGCAAAATGCCGAGCGCTACCGTAGCACGCACTAGTAATAGTAGTAGATACGCTCGGACATGTTAAATTGAACGTTTCAGTTGTCTTCATAGTTTAAACACACCAAAAAAATGGCAAGTCGATGTATTATAAAGGCCTTTAAGACGGCTTAAAGCTCAGACACTAGGGCAAGCTACCCGAGCTAAACAAGTTTACTTAGCTATACTTTACATTAGCTAAATAGTGTAATCAATCAATGGCACATAAATCTTTAATGTTTCTGTGTCGATCGCACTTGTTTGTCTTAAAAATGCGGTAATATCGTCTCATTGTGATTTTATGGACTCAACGCGTCAGATAAGAATGATACTACCAGACCAGTATACTTTCTAGGCTGGCTTCATATTTTTATTGCGCGTAGCAAAATTATCATATCACTATTGCGTAGCTTATCGTTTTGCGGGCTGTATTATGCGTAGACTGTGGCCACGTGCTACGCGCAGTCTGTAGCCACGTATGTAGCTAGCTATGCGTAGTATTTTGTAGCCATTTGCCAGATGTGTAACAATGCGTAGACTGTAGCTTTGAGTACGTGTAACTCACACAAATCCGAATGTCACGCAACGCGTAACCAATGTATTTACGTACACGTACTTTTCGTTTGTCCTTGTAGCATAGTGCATAGCTAATATTTCACTGTATTTATTATGCTTAGCTTTTGAGGCGTAGTCGATAGTCACTTTTGGGTTTTTATTAACATGATTAAAAACTTTCGACTACATTTTGTTAGCGTTAGAAACCGAGAAGTTATTTTGAAACTATATAAATGACTTTTAGAATTACTTAGTAAGCTATGATCGGCTCGCTTTCATTTTCAATGCTTATCAAGTTGCGTGACTTGTGATTTCAAAGTTAAGGACCTTGTACTCCGTATACATCTCAATATGCCTACATCGTTGCAAGCCGATAGATAGACGTGCATTACTGTAAGATACTGTGCCTTTGCTCCACGCATGAGAGCGTCGTGGAAATTATGGAAATTGTCGGTAATTACAGGACAATCGTGTCAGTTCGCGTTCTAATTCTAGATTACGGGCCATTGATAGCTCCACAGACGATTAAAACGATCATTTTCTGACGAATTCAGGTGAATTGCGTAATTTACTTTGACTTTTTATTGGTAGTTAACCACTGCTCAGCTAATTTCTAATCACTATCACTACATAGTATAAAACAAAGTCGCTCTCCGCTGTCTGTCTCCGTGTATGCTTATATCTTTAAAACTACGCAGCGGATTTAAGAGGAAGGTTCATATGTATGATACACCTGTGCGAAGCCGGGGCAAGTCACTAGTTAAACTATATATTTCTCATACCTGAAACCAAACCAAACCACCGTCGTTACCAAACCAGATTCCGTACCAATGAGTTCGCGATTTTGTACCAATTCCTAGTTCAGTACCAGTGAGTTCCCGATTCTGTACAAATGAATTCCCGATTCAGTACCAGTTAGTTCTAAGAAATTTATGAACATATTTAGTAACTGGCTTTTCAGTGAAGGCCCATGCTGAACATAGGCTTACCCACGAAGGGCGATTGGGCCATATCCATCACGCTGGCCCACTGCGGGTTAGTGGATTCACATACGCCATCGAATTTCTTCTCCGTGGAAGGAAAATATCTTAAGAAAACTGGCATAAGTCTGTACATAATTATGCGAGTTTTATCAAATTTTTTCCCTCTACCGAAAAAACAGTGGTAAGAAATAGCGTGCATAAGTTTAAAAAAACTCATTGGTACAGGATTTGATTTTGAACAGACAACAACACCACCGCTTAACGAAAAAAAATCGTCACGCCAGAAACTGTAAAAATATAGTATCTAATCATAATTTATTTTTCTCCAAAAAATATAACTATCTTCAACCGTGTACAGAATTGCAATAGTTTGCACGAAACGATGTAGTAATTTTCACAATGTTATTGATTTTTCAAAAACGACTCAGCCGATTTCGAGAAAGTTTTATTGGGATCACTTCTTCAGTATGATCTACCAAAAAAGAAACGTCAAAATCCGTTCATAATTGGCAGAGTAACTACATAACTTATATATACAAAAAAATAATCAGACAAGTATGAGTAGGAGTCGCGCACGCAGAGTTCCGTACTGTATGGAACTGCCCCCCTTAATTTTTTATTATATTTTAATTTAATTATTTATTATTAAATTGTATATACAACTCAACATTCTGTAAACATTTCAAGCATCCACCTGTTACCATTATCAATATCGAACGAAAAACGGTTAAAAATTCAAGTTTATTGTATTGGAGCCCCCTTTATATAAATATTAATTTTGTTTTTAGTATTTTTTGTTATAGCAGCAACAGAAATACATCATCTCAGAAAATTCCAGTTTTTGGCTATATCGGTTTATGAGATACAGCTTGATGACAGACAGACGGACAGCGGAATTTTAGTAATAGGGTCCCGTTTTTATCCTTTGGGTACGGAACCCACAAAAACATTCAGTAGAATAGAGAACCTCCTTTTTTGTAGTCGGGTAAAAGAAGTTTCAAAAATGTTACATTTTACGTTAAACGCTTTTGTCAGAGGAAAACCTCGAAAAGCTAGATTTACCGAGGATTTTCGCCAAAGGATATTTTTTACATTGAAGTGCAAAGTAAAAGTAAAGAGCGTTCGTCCTGACAAAGGCTCAGATGCAAAGGGTTTAAAGCGTCAGCCCGGAGGCTCAATTATTACAAACCCTTTATCCTGAAGCTGAAATTCAATATTTACTGCAGTTCTTTGCATGTCTGCAGTTCTTTGTATGGACATAATAAATTTTAATTATACTAGAGATGAAAATCTCTATTGTGAGGCTGCAGTTATTTCTAGTCCACGTCTGAACGTAGGCCAACCAATGAAGAGAGACCATATCTATTATGGACAGGTAGAGGCAGATACCATTGAATTGCTTCTTGTGACAATTTGTTTCATGATATTTTCCTTCACTGAAAAGCCAGTTTTGTGAAAATACCTACATTAATTTCAAAGCTTATTAGTAGGTACGCGACCGAGATTTGAGCTCTTAAGATCTCTTAAGCTTAAAATTGGAAGACGAGCAACTAAAACACTAAGGACACCAGTCTTATTTAGAATTCTTTAGGAAAAGCCTATGTCCCAGTTGAGACATGATAAGGCTGATATAAATGATGACTAGGTGGTAGTGTGCGATCACCGATGTTAAGCAATTTCCGGCATGGGATTTCCTTAGGATGGGAGACCGCGAGTGGCATTGACGACTGAGCGCTACCGTCGTTCGCATGACACGTTAAATTGTTGTTTAACCGTTTAGATATTGTTAAAGGTCTTCAGGTGGCCTAAAACTTTGACACCGTGGTGAGCCGCTGTACCTATACGAACTTTGATACCTACTCGTACTTGTGATGATAATATGCAAAGTAAAAGTAAGCGCGAAACAAGCTTCAAAACACTTCAAAAAGCTCTATTTACCTAAAATCTCAAGCGTTTAACTCACCTCAAAATTTAATCCCAACTTTACGCTACCTTGTACCAAACCTTTTGTCTTTCCCTTTTTATGAATTTAATCTTGAGTAAATGAAAACACCACTCTGGAAACTCGGTAGAAGCTGGAATTTTCAACGTTTGCACCGTCAAAATGGTCTGAGAAACAATTGTGGGAGTTCTCGTAACATTTTGTGGAGTCTTAGAAAAGCTTAGAGATGTAGAAACGTTTGTGCCAAGGTAAGTTCGCAGAGGGTTGAAATTTTGATATTTTCGTTTCGCTCCGGGTTCCGAGTCTGTAACGTGTTTTGATAACTGACTCTGAGTTGACTGCGGTTTAGATTTGTGTAACTTTGGATTTTAGTTGAGGTTATTTAAAATTAAATCTGCTTTTAGTGTATCTTACAGAACTGATGATCGATAGGGTCTTAAGTTTTTTGAATTGAGACCACGAGAAAACATAAAGCCTACTATACCTATGTAATTTACAAAGTCATGTAAATAAAATGAATAAAGTGGATAGACTTCAGCAGGATCCCACTATGCAAGTCCCATACAGTCAGTCCTGTTTTTAAAGTGAAAATTTCTTTAGCGGCGTTGTGCACTTTTTGGGATGGGTAAAAATGTTAAGCTCGCGTCAGGACACGTGACCTGATCGAAATTCGTAAGATGGAGGGAGAGTAGACCGCCGGCGTTGGAGAGGAAGTAATTTCCCCCTCTCTTTCTACTGCGCGGCGAAAATGTATGCCTGCTCCTGCTGTTTCGTTTAAGCGGCGCAGGGCGCTTGTGAGATTGTGCGTGTGTGATATTGTATTTTACCACATAAATTATAAAGTACTTTTTATCTTCCAGTTTGCAGTTTGCTTTTGCCGCACTCCCAGAGTGCAACACGTTTTTATTTTTTATTTAATAATAACGTATCCGCTTCTAACAACATTATGAGGCGAGGCTATTTTTGCTGGAAGTAACGTTCTTTCTTATCGCAAATAACTACTGGACCTAGTCCACGCTTGACTACCAACTTGCCTCTTGGTAAACGACGTTAAATCAAACCGTTACATACGTATCGAAGGAAAATCCGTGTAGAAAGGGATGGTAAGATAAGGCCGCGTAGCTCTGAAACACGTTCTCCAGGAATTTCCATAGAAAGTCGACAGACTCGCAACCAGACTACGGCTCTCAATTACGGTTAAAATGGTGTCAGCTGTATTCATATAGAAAAACAGCTTAACCTGCTTTATTTAAATGTCCTACATTTGCGTGCCACAAGCAGTCGGTATTGTAAAACAGCGTTCCCCGAGACCCATTTCGCTGAGTTTCCAAACAGAGCATTATCCATATCCGAACGCGCTGTTCCGTAAAATCCCGTTTAATATCCCGATTAAAAAAACCACTCGTGTATATGCTCCCGTTACGTCACATGTTCCTGGAGTTTATATTTTAGGGTGACAAGCCACTAGGGTAGGGTTTAATTTTATTTCTTTAAAATTCATCGAAAACATTAAACGTTGCAAAAATGCAGGTTTACGATTGACATTGGGGATTTTTAATGGTTAGAAGAAGAATAGTTCTTATAAGTAAGTAAGTTCTTATAGGCCGGGTGGCTAATCCTGGTGTCAGAGTTTTTAGACCGCCTGAAGGCCTCTGACTTGGCTAAACGGTTAAAACAACCGGGACCTACAATTTAACGTGTCATCCGAGCCACGGTAGCGCAAATTAAATATTTTTTTATCGACGCCTATTTTCATGATGCAGTAATACGAAGTGCGTTTATACCCTGCTTCAATCTAAATATTACAACTGCTGTATACAAGGTCCCATTTATGAAACAAAATATTTCGCAAGATTGGTGAAAAGAGCTGCGGTGACGGTGCATGCGCTTTGTCTATAGAAATTGTACCGTACGGGAATTAAATAGAGCTTTTAATTGTAGAGCAACGTTTTTTGAATTTTCTGTCATAATTTTGGTAAAGAAAAATACGAATGTGAAATCTTATTTGAATTTATTTGGTTTGGCAATAACTTTTATAGATACCGTATGTAAGGTATAAATAAATAAATGGGGACATCTTACACACGGCCTACGCAAAACTAAGCAAAGTTTGTGATATGGCTGCGAGAGACTGATAAACTACTTATACATATTTTAAAATACAATCTTATATAGATAGTAACTAAATAACACCCAGACACATAGCAAACACCTATGTTCATCACATAAATACTTGCCCTGGGTGGGGATCGAACCCACGCCTCTTTGACCCATCACCAACAACTGAGCCACCGAGGCAGCAAAGCTGTTGCTTTGCAAAATGCAAAGAGTTTAAAACACTAAACTCTTAAACTCGAACATCATGCGCAAGTCTGTCTCGCACTTGGCCGATTTTTTTGATTATGCTCGTATACCTTTGAAAGATCTTGCACTTTGCTAAGCAATACTTTGTATTCACCTCAGAAGATTATGTGGCAAGGATAGTAGCCTATCATTTCGTAAATTTTACTTTTTTGTTTTCACTACTAATTATGCTGATGTTCATTGATATTATTATGTCGATTTCGTTCGTAACATTTTATCAATATAATTACTGTAATTACTATTTTTGTGTTCCATCGCATGACTCAGTGTTTCCTGTTTATCAAATTACTTAACAACCCTAGAGCGATCAGTGCAACTTACCATCGCAATGTAGGCTATTTGTTCGATCAAATTTTCTTTATTCAGAATCAAAGAATTATTTTTCGCCAATAAATGGCATAACCGATTTCAACTGTGTACAGAATTCGAATAGTTCGCACGGATCAATGTGTCATCGATGTAGCAATGTTCGCGTTTTTGTTGATTTTTCAAAAACAATCAAATTGATTTCAAAAAATTTACATGGGATCACTACTGAAGTATGATCTACCGAACAAAAAAAACGTCAATTTCAGTTCATACTTAATTGGCGTAAAAATAATCATCCGAGCATGAGTCGGACTCGAGCACGAAGGGTTCCGTACTATATGGAAGCCCCCCTTAATATATTTTATTTTAATTATTCATTTATTTTTGCAATTAATACACAACTTAATATTCTATGAATATTTCAAGCATTTTCCCGTTGCCGTTATTAATATCGAGTCAAAAATCACGTTTCTTGTATGGGAGCCCCCCATAAATATTTATTTTATTTTAATTAATAATTTATTTTTGATTCTGTTAATATTTCAATCATCTTTATGCCACCGTTATTAATAGCGTGCTAAAAACTGCTCAAAAAATCCCCCTCTCTTTTTTTCTGTTTTTAGTATTTGTTGTTATAACGGTAACAGAAATACATCATCTCTGAAATTTCAACATTCTAGCTATTACGGTTCATGAGATACAGCCTGGTGGCAGACAGACAGACGGACGGACAGCGGATTCTTAGTAATAGGGTCCCCTTTTTACCCTTTGGATGCCTAAAAAACATATAAACGAATTGAGAACGTCCTTTTTTGAAGTCAAAATACATTGTAACACGTGACGTTAGATAACGCGAACGAATACCGTCTTGTTCTGGCTTTCTTTGGTTCAGTACTACAGTAATATGATTGTGAGACTTGGAATACAGAACTGACTGCATAAGACTATGTTATGGAATTGGTGTTGCGCGGGAAGCAATTCGCTGGGAAAGTTCCCTTAAGACTGCAAATATGATGATATCATTTTTTGCTTACAGTGACTTTTTGGTCGAGTTTCTTAGATAAAACTGTGCTGGTTAAACGACAACCCAAAATGCATTCCTATACAAAACTATAAATAGGGCAGCTTAACATTTGGCAGGGTGTAGTCGTACGCGGACCAACATTCAAATCATAAAGGCGGACTATTGTGTACTTAGTATTTTTATACTATGGATGTATTCTTAAATATTTCTGTACTCATCATTATTACCAAAACTTCTTTGAAAATGCAAAAAATAGCTTTACCATACGCCTGTAGGAATAAATCTGTTAGAACAGTATGCCATCAGAAACATTTACCTACATGTGAAGACACGACTATAATATGGCTGTACTCTCAAAAAGATATCGGATCTCATGTAGAGCCAAGTTTCTGACTCTACAAACCCTAATTAGACAAACCCTAACTTCACAATCTACACCATTTATTCTACTTTACTACACCTTTGTCGAAATGTGTGATTTACTACCGTAGGCAGGTACCCTCAGATCTAATATCTTAAACATCAAAGTCAAACATAATAATTATTTTTCGCAAAAAATGGCCAAATTCCATCGTGTACATAATTCAAATAGTTTATTCGAGTTGAAATGCACAATTTTTACATTATTGTTGATTTTTCGAAAAAGGCTGAGCCGATTTCGATTAAATTTAAACGAAACCACCTCAGAGTATACACTTTTGAACTAAAAAGATTTTTTTTATTCGGTTTACAAAAAAAATACAAACAGGCGAACATAGAACCTACTCTATTTTTGAAAGATTTCTCCTTTAAAGTCCAAGATACGTTACTGTACATATCAATGGCTACTACAAATATTATAGCACTGTTAGAAGTCCAAAATCGCCCGGCAGTCACAAAAAATCAAATTATTCACACAGTTCGCCGGTAAAAGGGTTTTCGTGTGGATTTTTCACACACTTTTGCACACCTCTATATCCGGGGTATAATCTCTTTTTCCATTGCGCTACACGCAGCTTCGGTCGGTGGTTGTACTGTAGTATAGTTTTTTTATTTTGTTACGTACGTAACGAATTTTTCGTGAAAGAGGCACTCGAAATGCAATAGACGTCAAAAGTTCAAATTGGAGTTTTTCGAATCAACTTTCGAAAAGCAGAAAGCTTTTCACATTTTAAGTGAACTAAAAATATGAAAAGCTTTTTTTATAAATTTTGAAAAACAATGAAAGTAGCATGATTATAATTAACTATTTTTTCGTCTGACATTGGTTTAGTTTGGGAATCACGATGACAAAAATTATTAAATTGTTGGCAGACTGATCAATTACGATACTCTTACAATAATAATTTTGTCATGTGTAAATTGATTTGCAAATTATGGCTTAGTTAGTATTTGTTTCTCATAGTGTAATAAAATGTATTATCATTACGCTATAAGAACATTAAACATTGTATTTGCATTACTATATTCATCATTGATTTATAGAATAGCCCCAACAAGCCCTAAAAACGGTATAATGAACTCTTCCAGTTTATTTTGCTGTAGTGGATAGTATAAAGGTTTTAAAGTGCTCGAAGTGCTTGCAATACAACCCAATTACTCGTATTACTAAAATAATCTGCCAAGTAAGAGTCGGACTCGCGCACGAAGGAAACCGTATGGAAGCCCCCCTTAGCATATTTTATTTCAATTCTATGTTTTTGAAGTGAAATATAGAAATAAATATTCTGTTAATATTTCAAGCATCTACCTATTGTTGTTATTAATATCGAGCGAAAAATAGCTAAAAAATCATGTTTGTTGTATGGGAGCTCCCCTTAAATATTAATATTTTTCTGTTTTTAATTTTTCTGTTTCGGCAACAGATATACATCATCTGTGAAAATTTCAATGTTCTAGCTATCACCGTTCATGAGATACAGCCCGGTGACAGACAGACGGACGGCGGAGTCTTAGTAATAGGGTCCCGTTTTTACCCTTTGGGTACGGAACCCTAAAAGTTGACGCAGCGACACAACCTGTTTCTTGGCTCCTGATACCTACTCATATAATCGCTACTTTAGTCTGTCTTAGACAAAGACGCTCTTCAACCTTTTGGACCTATATGTCACAAATAGTAGGTACATGTGAGAAAATATCGTTAAGGAAACCTTACACTCATTTTAGAAATCCTATTCAAAGATAAACGACATGAAGGGGTAGGGTTGAAAAAAAAATTCATCCCCATTTTACATGTATGGGAGCTACCCCTATACATTGTTTTGATTTTATAAGTATTTAAAATTGTAATCTATATTTGAACTATCATAATATTAATATCAAATTTCATGCAGTTTGGTTGATAAATGTGGAAGTTATAAGGCTTTGCAATTAATGGGATGGACGTTTTACTACGGAACCCTAAAAACCTAAATCTCTGTTATAAACTGACCTCAAACTAGCCCTATCTCAATAGAGCAAATCTTGTGCTCACGTATCACCACGGTTAGTAGCAGACGTGTGTTACGCGAAATAAAATGTAACAAGCCGTTTGAAAGGCCAACCTTCGCTCTGTATCCGTGGTAATGAAGTATTCATCACTGGCCTGCCGGCAACTTGGGTGGTGCAAGGTATAGGCTTTAGCAGCGAGACGTGAGGCGATTACTCTGAATCGATACGATAGCCTATTATCCGATTTCTACTAATAAGTACTACTAGAATAACATAGAAATATACCATTATAGTAGCTTTAGTATGTTTCAATAGCGCTAAGAACAAGGGTCGCGATCCCTTTGCAGGTACCGCAGATATAACCAACCTTTGACGAATAATAGGGTTGCTTGAAAATATCACTCCATTTCGGTAGTTTAAAAGATAATAAATTTGTGCTCAATATACATCATCTGTGTAACTAACTGTGTAGCTAATAATTAGGTGTTATTTTTATAACTTACCCAATTTTTCAATAGATATTGAAACATGTGTTTGGTAAAACAATAGAGTAGGTAAGTAACCACGTGGTCTCGCAATAGTTCTTAGTACCTTCCTGCCTATTTTTTGTTACAAAAATGGCTTCACTATCATCAATAATTAACACTACAACTTAAAAACCAGAACTATCACGCACACGCTAGAGTACTTCGAGTCGGAATGAGGCCCATGCGGTACGACTCTGGTCAAAATATGTTCGCAACCCCTGATCCTCTACCAAGAAACGTGGCAACTGCGTTATCGACACAAAAGCGATACATATTGAATAGAAAACGATACTTTTGTTTTCATTTCGCCAAGACGAGTGCTAACATAATACTGTGGAAGGTTCTCAGCGCTAATGAAACAGACTATATACCTATAAGTAAGAAGTGTTAAAAATAATTGGCCAAGTACGAGTTGGACTCGAGCACGTAGGGTTCCGCACCGCTTGGAAGCCCCCTTAATATAAGTGAATTAAATTTATTAATTATTTTTGAAAATAACTTACCACTTATTTTAAAAAACATCTTCCTGTTGCCGTAATTAATATCGAGCAAAATAACACGTAACTTGTATGGGAGGCCCTCTTATTTTTTTTTTTAGTTTATTTAATTATTTTTAAAGTGCAAATTTAACTAAATGCCAATATTTCAAGCGAGTGAAAAACGTCTAAAACTTCAGGTTTGTTGTAAGGGCCCTCACCTAAATATTTTTTTTCTATTTTTAGCTTTTTAGATTAATTGTTAAAACGGCAAACAGAAATACGTCATCAGTGAAAAAAGTTTCAAAGTTCTAGCTATCACGTTAGTATACGGCCTGGTGACAGACAGACAGACGGATAGACAGACGAACAGCGGAGTCTTAGTAATAGAGTCCCGTTTTTACCCTTTGAGTACGGAACCCTAAAATGTTTTTCTGTAAAGTCGGTTTACGAATGATAATTATTTTATGGTAATAACGTCATAAGAAAACATTATTGAATCAACAACTGAAACAAGTCGCACACTTAGGCCCAGAACACACGGTGAAACGCAAATGCAACGAAACTGCAACTACTAGTTACTTTTGAGTTGCATTTAAGTTTCTGCCATAGATTCCGTTGAGAGACCACACATAACGCGACTAGTTTGAAACCGGTTTGAAACGCGTTGCAAATCAGTCGCATTGAAACCGGCGTGCAGGAAACTCGCGTTGCGGAAACGCAACGCACTCAAGGAAAACCGAAATGATTGTGGTTGCAACGTGTGTCGAAAATGGTTGAAACTGGTTTCAAATCAATAATTTCAAAAGGGTTTCGTTGCAGTTGCGTTTCACCGTGTGTTCTGGGCCTTAGTGATCGTGCATCTCTATCACTTGTTCCTTGCTTTCGCTTGCACGCTCGAACGTTTACGGCGGAACGCTAAAATTTTTCGTTCGTGCAGCCGGCGTTCATCGATTCATATGACGTTATCACGTCAAAAAATGTAGGTGCTGGAAACTGTACACCAAGTTTCGTCAAGATTGGCACAAAAAGGCTGTAGAGACTACGCGAGTAACAACAGCCAAAAATTTACATAAAAGCTCTTCCTCATGACTCCCTCCGTACGTTGTAAAAACAAAATTGTAGGAAATCGTTCGTATTTGAGGCCGCAGTACCCGTTCATATGGAATGCACCGCATGTGTCCATTAGAGGTGCTCGATCTGTAACAGTTTTTAGTTAACAGTAGAAAGAGTTCTTAAAAATTATAAAAAGTAAAGTTGTATGAATGACGAACACAACATGTTTGTTTCTATTCTTTTTTTACACTTTAGTGTCCACGTTTCCTTTATTTTTAACCGACTTCCAAAAAGGAGAAGGTACTATGTTCGTGTGTATGTGTTTTTATTTTTTGTATGTTAATCGATAATTTCGCCAAGTATGAACCGAATCGAAAAATTCTTTTTTAGTTCGAAAGAGTAAACTTCTCAGGTTCCATTTAAATTTTTCAGAAATCAGCTGAGCCGTTTTTGAAAAAACCAACAATAATGTAAGCAATTCGAGCGTAATATTCGAACTTTGTACACGATGGAAGGCGGTTTTGCCATTTTTTGCGTAAAATAATTCTCCAAAAAAGTAATGAATCCTCCCGTAGACTTTATTATTTGTAGCACTTCTCTCATAACTTAAACCTCAATTTCGGCAACATTTTAGTCCGTTAATGAAACTCCATTCGGAGCTTGATGCCCACTAATTATACCTGTCAGTGTTGAGACAGCCTGATAGCTCCCAAACTGTAGACACAATAATATGATAATATTATTTATTTACGTGTGTTACAGTTTTGGTATCAATATAAGTTCATCCATCAGTCATAGGACGTCCACTGCTGGACATAGGCATCCCTAATGGATCTCCAATAAATAGTCTTATTGGACCGGTTGGTAGCGGCTTGCATCCAGCGCGATCCGGCGGTCTTAATGAGGTCATCTGTCCACCTTGTGTGTGGACGTCCTACTCTGCGCTTGCCGGTACGTGGTCTGCACTCAAGAACTTTTCGACCCCATCAGTCATCAGTCCTCCGAGCTATGTGCCCTGCCTATTGCCATCTCAACCTACCAATCCACTGGGCTATGTCGGTAACTTTGGTTCTTTTACAGATCTCCTCATTTCTGATTCGATCTTGCAGAGAAACTCCGAGCATAGCCCTCTCCATGGCTCGTTGGGCTACGTGGAGCTTACTAATAAGGCCCATAGTGAGGACCACGTTTCAGTGTCATGAGATATCACTGGCAACACTTACTGGTCGAAAACTTTCGACTTGAGGCACTGAGGCATGTCGGACGAAAAGACCCATCTCGCTTCATCTTGGTGTCAAAATAAGTTCATATACTCGTAATTATTATAAACAGCGCAAATGTAGGTGCACAGTGGTGCAACTAATTAGCAAAGCACTCAGTTATAGTAACACTCTTTTTCGACCGGAGTTAAATAGAAGCTTATGATTTCGACTGTATGGATTTTTGTATGTATGTTACTAAAATGGTGTAACATTTTTTTGTAAAACTTATAGTTTGTCTGTTAAACTATAAAAAACATTTGTACCCCAATTTGTACGTGTTTGGTAGCTGTGAGTCGAGGGTTGCGACCCCACAAACTTGAATTTAACTTTAGACCTAATCCCTACTAGATATCTTAATAACTATTTTTCGCAAAACATGGGAAAACCGCCGTCGTGTCCGTCCGTCGTGTACAAAATTCGAATATTTCGCTCGATTTATATTATTGTTGATTTTTCAAAAACGGCCCAGCCGTTTTCTGTAAAATTTAAAAGGGACCACCTCTGGAGTATATACTTTCGAAATAAAAAATAATTTTTCGATTCACAATTGGTGAAATTATCGATGAACATACACAAAAACAGACGAACATAGAACCTCCTTCTTTTTAGAAGTCGGTTTAAAATAAAATTGCGTCTGAAAAATGCACACTAGGTGCCAAATAAATGAAGCATCTCCATGAACTACTGCTACGTTGCTATCTGTCAGCGAAGAGACAGCCTGATAGCTTACAAATTGTAGACGCAATAGCAATTTTCTATCTCATAACAACAAACAAACATTCATAACATTAGCTTTGAGCAATGTTTGTACCGAAACAAACGTAGGTATATAACAGGCGAGTACAAGTAGGTAGGCACACGGGCGTAGCTGTCTCGAGAAAGCAAACTTCCCGGTTTTCCTGAACCAATATTGATAATCCTATTGCCGTGGGACAAACGACAACTTCCAAGTCACAAGCCCGCGGGAACTCTGACACGTACTAAAGTCATTAATTAGTACATTCAGGCAAATCTTACACGGGGAAAACGGCATCTCAACTACGCCGCTAGCCTCTCGTCTATATGTACAAGTCCGTATAGCCTAATGAATAATAATTAAGCAACATTTCGCACGGTAAATATTTGGATGGGTGACCGTGGGTGGCATTTTTCAACTGAGCACTATCGTAGCTCGGATGACACGTTAAAATGTAGATACTGGTTGATCTAACTGTTCAGCTTTGTTAGAGGTCTTCAGGCGGCCTAAAAACTCTGACAACAGGGCTAGCCACCCAGTCTATACGAACTTAAATAATATTAATTAATAACCGATAATCTAATTAAACCTAATTCATTGCCTAACCTAGAGAAGTGTAATGGTAGTAAAGAAAGTCGACGGCAAAAGATCACGCAATCAATCGCCTACAAGATGGATGGTACAAATAAAATCTTTGACTTATCCCTGACGTCATAAGATCCGCAGCGGACCGGTCCGGGTGGGAGAGTATTGTCCAAAAAGTGATTCAAGTCGCTCCAACCGAGACACGACCTTCAGTAATGAAGAACACGACTAAAAAGACAAAGAAAAAGATAACTTAATAAAATCAAAATTTATAATTTCCACAGCTGAGTTCCCGTAGTAACAGCAAGTGGCATGTTGCGGTGACTCTACTATGGAGTACATTATGTTGGTTCCGTAGTGACTAATACGAGTATATTTGGTATTCACTTTTTGCCTGCCTTAGAAATTAGCTTTCAAGTTTAATACCATTTCACCGCAATTTCACAGTAATTAGTCTGCACGTAGCGTCACATAAAGGCAATACCGCGAACGTATTTTGATTAGGTGTCTGTTAAATCACCAAAGCCATCGACTTGGTTTTTTTTTCTATGACCAAAGCAAAGCAACGTTCGGCACGGCCAGTCTAGTCTTCCAAAACTCTAGCACCTGGGCTAGCCATCCGTCCTATATGAACTAACTTTCTTAAGACAATACAGAATCAGGGCTTAGTTAGTAGTTCCACCGCGACACGTTGACTGCTACCGTTGCCGCTGCTACGTAAAGTCGGCTACTAAACTGTACTTATTTTGAGTGATTGTACATGTACAGTTGTACACGCACAGTTACTTAAAAGCTTTGGACAAGTTTGCGGGATGAGGATTTTTTTAAAATCTTGGTTGCGTTGACTTTGAAAATAGTTTTATTATGATTGCCTCGTGTGAGATTCGCCCTGCCCATCCGGCTCGTTTTCAACGTTGAAAGTTTTTCACATGATTAGCGATAAATTAATTGTTTGTTTAATATTTTATGTGTATTTAATTGTTCACTGAGTGACTGCTGAAACTTTCTTAACTTTCTAATAGGCAAGGGCATAAGAAATCCCGTTAAAAGATCCACAGCGCTTCGAGTCCACATCAATCTTGCCAAACCGCGGGATCCAGCTACAACTAGTAATCAGTATTGATTGCCGCGCTGATTGAGGTGTGTTTGGCAAAACACAGCCCGGGTTAGATCGTTATAGCCAAGGTATATGGAGATAGATGGACACGGTAGATAGGTAAAGCTTGGATCTTAATGTTGACTCTGCAAAATTAAGACATTTTTCAATAGTATTGTTTGATTACACTGTGGTCATGAATAATTGTTTAATTCATTAGCACAATAAAAAACGCACAAAAACCCTTCGGTATTTGATGTAGTATTTACTTATTTCATTTTTCAACGAATTTACTTTTAACTTGTTTCTACCCACAACTACAGAAACTTTCTTAACTTTCCAATCGGCAAGGGCATAAGAAATCCCGTTAAAAAGATCTACAGCGCTTCGAGTACACATCAATCTTGCCAAACCGCGGCATCCAGCTACAACTAGTAATCAGTATTGATTGCCGCGCGGATTGAGGTGTGTTTAGCGAAACACAGCCCGGGTTAGATCGTTAGCCAAGGTAGATGGAGATGAATGGACACTGGAGCTGGGTTAAGCTTGCAGCTGAATGTTGATCTCGCTAAGTATTGAACTTGGCGGGACATCTTCTAACGGTGTGTAGTTAATTTTATGGTCATTTCCACGAAATAGAATAGTTAGTCTTCTTTAGAACTACTGTCACGAATAAATTAAATGAGGATACAGCCGGATGTCACACACATTTCACATCGATCACGAGACAACTAGATCAGAGGTAACGATCATAATCATCTACTTAGTTATAAGCTTATTTACCAATCCATACTTACTAGTATTATGAATCCGAAAGTGTGTTTGTAGGTTTATTATTTTTTCACGCAGAAACAGAGCAACGGATCGACTTGATTTTTGTCATGATATTAGTTGAACGTTACATGGTACTTTTTATCGAGGAAAATCAACTGCGCTTAAAGCTAGTTTCAATTGTTTAAAAGCTTTTTGACTGCATGATAAAGACATGAAACCAACACAATTCCCAAAGTTCATCTATAACGATCGCAATTGTATCTATTCCAACATCAGGTACGAATGAATAGTTGCAGCGAAACAACTCGTTTCGTGTTTGTTCGTGTCCCGCAACAAATTCTAGATGTTTCCTTGCGAGGTGTCATGACACCGCCGGAAGACGTCGACCTAAATACCACCGTATTCTCATTCAAATACGAACCACAGTTGGACACAAGCAGAATAGACACTAAAGGCAGTTGTGGGCAACTTAGCCATACAAAAACGATATAGGCCCAATTATGAAGGCGCCATCGTAAATTTAATAGCAACGTAAAAAAGTGTTCTCTCTATCGAATGCCTTAAGTGAAAAAGAAACAGAAGCATTCTAAATAGCTATTATAATTACGATGGTGCCTTCATAATTGGGCCTAATAACCTGTTATCTATCTTTAAAAATTATCTGATTTTGGTGTTTTTTTATGTAATCAACACTTCAATCGTTAAGATGAAGGTCTTAGTTTTTACATTTTTTTACAGTTATAAACCTCTATGAAGCCATTATTTTTATGAATGATGTATTTCTGTTGCCGCTATAACAACAAATACTAAAAATAGAATAAAAATAATATTTGAGGAGGCCTTCCGTTCAAAAAATCAAAAATTTTTAGCCGTTTTTCGCTCGATATAAATAATGGTAACAGGTAGATGCTTGAAAAATTAACAGAATATTTAACTGCATGCTTACTTCAATAATAAATAATGAAATTAAAATAAAATAAATATTTAAGGGGGGCTCCTAGTGCGAGTCGGATCGCGCACAAAGGGTTCCGTAATATCATATGGAAGCCCCCTCTAAAATATTTTAATTTAATTATCAATTTATGAAGGAAATGTGCTACCTAATACTTTGTGAATATTTCAAGCAACAGGAAGATCTGCTGCCGTCATTAATATCGAACAAAACAATCACGTCTCTTGTATGGGGCCCTAAAATATTTATTTTATTTCAATTTAATTATGTACTTCTAAGTAAACATTTAACTAAATACCTATTTTATGAATATTTCAAGCATCTATCTGCCACCCTTATTAATATAGAGCGAAAACTTTAAGAGGCTTTAATATTTTTTTCTGATTTTAGTATTTGCTGTTACAGCGGCAACAGAAATACGACATCTGTGAAAATTTCAACGTTATAGCTATCACCGTTCATGAGATACAGCCTAGTGACAGACGGACGGACAGACGGACAGCGGAGTCTTGGTAAAATATAGAGAAAAAATTAAATAAAATCTGGTGTTTTGAGTGAAACTTAGTTAAAAAGCTTCTCTAAACTGTAGCTATGCTTTTATTGTTTAAAAAATTTTGCTCTTAACTTAGCCTTTAGCTCTGTATCGGTAGTCTACTGTCGAACATTAGCCAAAGCACAAAGGGCGATTTGACCATATCCACCACGTTGGCCTAATGCAGCCCGCATTAGGATATGGTGGACTATACCGATAAACTAGAACTAAAAGTATAAATTCGATAAGACATTGGTATATAACTAAACTTACTGTATGTTTCTGTGGCAATCTTTATCTCACCAAAGAACTAAGGAAACAAAACACGAACAAATTGCGGAGACGGTCGTTTATTCAAAAACTTTAGCGCGAAGCAATTTTCCCGAACTGCTGCAACTGTACACCTACCGCAGTATGTGAGTCTGTTAGTCCAACATAATAATAATGTATACATATTGTAGGTTTCTGGTAACATAATGCAAAATTTTGAATGATGAAGACCTATCATGGGAGACACTAATTAACAGGCAAACGCATTGCACGTCTCGTCACTGAACTATACAGAAAACCGGACAAGTCATAGCGTAGTTTGATTAGGTGTTTCTTCGCGATCACCAAAATTTAGTCACCTTCGGTGAAGACTATCTTTAGAGGGGTGACCACGGGTGGCTTTTGATACGGTATAACTTTAAAGACGCATTTGAATAGATTTTGAGAGATACGTCCTAGTTATGCGCTAGACTTTGTCAAACGTTGTCCTGGACTCTACCAAAACAAAGCTATGTGGTGTGGAAGTAGATCTGAGAAAAACCTACCGATCTAAGGCATGAAACTGCGTTGAACTGCGCAATGTCATCACTTTGGTATAGAAATGCGTGGGTGTCCGCCCACGTCCATTTTAAAGTCTCATAATATGGTTCACGCAAAATATTGTCAACATAATATCTACTAATTTATTATTTACCACCAAATAATATCTTTGTGAAAAAAAGTTTTTGAACAGGGCGTTTTTGTTCTCATAACTCTTGAATGAAGCATTTGTTTCGTCTATAGTTATTTACTCTGTCCATATTTCAATAAACGACGTCAGTCTCATATTCAAGCGCTTTAAGCTACTTCTAAAAACCTTCTCGAATTTTCCGTAAAGATTCTGATAAAGCCAGATATAAAACAACTTTTTCTCGCGGAGCTGAAACAAAAATCTTGCATATTCATGAAGGGGCGAAAGGAAGGCTCATTTGCAAGATTAATACAGAAGCCTTAGGGATATCTTATAGCTTAAACAGCTGATTTGCTTCGACGGTGGCCGCCTACGTCACTAACCGTCGCTTTATTCAATTTGTGATTCGAGTTTTGAATTTTAAAACGGTCTTTTGTTTGCCCCGGGCGAATGAATAAACATGGCTGGGTCTTTAAATTAGTTTTGATTAAGGAAGTATGATGGAGGTTTTGGAGTAAGATTAAGAACTTTGAGGACATCATTAGGTTGTACTCGGTCTAGTGATTAAAATTCCGCAAAATGAAATCATTGAGAACGTTTTCGAGATGAAAGTTAAGCAGTCATTTGCCTTTTATTTTTGAGTTGGCTGCCTGTAATTAAAGTGCTTAAGAGGTGGTATTAAATATCAAAGAAAGTTAAATATTTTTTACAAATTTTTATTCATTTCTTTTACATTTTTCTTTCAGAATCGTGTGAACATATTGTAATATCTATGATGTCTTTACGACCGCAATTGGCTTAAAACAAGCATCTCATTTTAGGCAAAGAATGGTGTAGCTAGACAACAGCCATATTAATTTTTTTTATTGCGAATATGTTCGCGCTTGGCCACCAACTCGCCTGATGGTAACCTAGAAGATACCTATTGCACTCTGATCTTGAAAATATTTAAATTATATCTCTTAGGAAACAGGAAAGCAGGAAGATTGTTCCATTCTCTGGTGGTACGAATCATAAATGTTAGACCGCTTCGTACGTATCGAAGAAAAATCGACTGTGAAGGGTAATGTGGCGACTTTCTACTTGTCCCGTAGTAAAAAGGGGATGGTAGGATAAGGTCGTGTAGCTCAGATGCACACTCTCCGAAATGAATCCCTTAGGAAATGGACAGACTCGCAACCCTACGGCGATGCTCCAGGCAATATTCTTATTATTATCAATAACTTTGACCATGGGATCAGTGAAGAAAAAAAACTGCTGGTCCATATTATTACCAAGATTCATTGAGCATTTTGTATGAAATACATCATCTTTGAAAATTTCAGCTTTCTAGCTATAGACAATAGACAATATTTTACTAACGAAAACAAAACACAGGAAATACAGCAACAAAGAAAGCGTTTTATGAGATACAGCCTGGAGACAGAAGGACAGCGGAGTCTTAGTAATAGGGTCCCGTTTTTACCCTTTGGGTACGGAACCCTAAAAAATTGTACATAACTAAGTAAATAGCGTTCTTTATTAAACTCTAAATAAGTCAAAGGCGTTAAAACTGATGGCCAAATATGTGATTTATTTAATATCAGCGTCAGTTCTCCACCTTGTAGACCTGTAGAGGAAAATCAACATCCCGTCAGACGAAAGCAAAATCGTCGAGTTGAAGCAAATACCTTTGTTTTGCTTAGTCAATAATTCCATGCACCCACAAATCAGGGGCCTGTTGGTTTATCCATTTATTCTGCAATATATGTATCTACCTCTGAAAATCCCTGCACTTTACAAATCCTGTAAATAGCGTCGTTCTCTGACTTACTCGCACTTCCTGTATTTTCTTAGCGCCCTCTGAGTCAACAATTTGCGTCTTGCTCGGTTGAGACTATTATCTTGCGGCCGGCTGCATAATAGTGCTGTTAGCGTTACAACTCCTAAGTTTCGATAGAATGGTTTATATCACTTTCTTTACTGCGTATCTGTCTTTTTAATAGTTAATAAGCAGTCATGTAGATATGTTATAGTGTAATTTCTTTTTAGTTGGCGTATTTTGCCAACCACATATTAATATGAAAAACATAGTTAGAAATATAATGTACCATCATATTACTTGCATAATAAAATGCAATGAAATACAACATTATTATATTGCGAATATTGTGAAATGATCAGCCAAATCATTAAAATTCATCAGGGTGGCCTATACATTTAACTGTTATTTTGCGTGTACCTTTATTTTAGCTTGTCAAACATCATTGTGGTTATAAATATATTAATAACACCTATGAACATTATTGAAAGCAAAAAATTAATAATTTTCTAAACTTTTAATAAAAATTATCTTTGCCCTAGAAAAACATAACATTTTCGTTTTCGATTTCCAAACTATCCACAACTATAGACACTTTTTATAAACTCTCTATTCTGAGTCCTCTCTGTAGTCAGATTATTAATCTTTAGATCTTAGATGAAATCTTAGAAAATCATCTATTTTTTTATATTTAAAACAACATTAACATCGACACTTTTTCTAAACTATAATATTCTAAGTCCAATCACTAATCGCAATTTGCGCCTGCAGACACCTTAATAGCGAGCATGGCGGTCACTTCTCTTATTTCGTGGCTGCCATTATTTCATCGCGTCAAGCATCATTGTGGTTTTATTTTAATTTTATCACCACTGAGAACATTAGTGGAATAAATAAATGTTAAACCGTATCCTAATTTTTGCGCACAGAACCTTAGAAAAAAAACGAAACATTTTCTTTTCGACGAAACTATCGATATGTTTCTCTAAGCTATCTATGTTAAAGCCCTTCACTAGTCGCAATTCGCGCTTGCAGACACCTTAATAGCGAGCATGGCGGCCACTTCTCTTATTTCGCGGCTGCCGTTATTTCATCGTGTCAAGCATCATTGTGGTTTTATATTTATTTTATTGCCTTACGTGTTCAGAATAAGGGATTTTTTACCCGCCACCTACTGTTTTTATTGCGAGTGGGATGGCTGCAGGCCTATACTCACCAAGCTTGGATTTTCCATTTTTACAGATGAAAAGAAGAAAGTTGCCTATTAAAATGTATTTTCTGTGCTGTGCTGTACTTTGATGGGGTATTGTGCTATTTGCTGGGCTTTGATCTACTGTACTGGTCTTTTTAAAGTCCACTGCTACCATAGACCAAACTACGAAGGAACACTGCCCATCTTTTTCAAACCCGGCTCAGAACGGAATAAAAGATTCACATACGCCATCGAATTTCTTCTATAGACGTATGGAAATTTCTTTCAAAGTAGTATTAGTTTTAAGTAGTAAAATTTCCTTCACCAAATAGTGGTTTGTAACTTGGTTCTAGATAAATTTAAAATAGGTTACGCATTCATTGGTTTGGCACAGTTCATATTTTAGAAGAGCTACAAGTAGCGGCACGTAAGTCTAGCGCTGAGGGTACTGTGGAGGGGATGGCTGCGCATGTTGACTGCCATACTAAACTCATGCGCAGCCACCCCCTCCACACTTCGCTCAGCGCTAGACTTATATGCCGCGACCGCGACCGCGACGTCGAATCTGGACATAATCAGCACAGGACCGAAACAGATGGCACCTTAAGAGAGAGGCCTATATCCAGCAGTAGAATAAAGAAGACTTCGGATGATGATGTAAATTCTTACATTTTTAAACGGTTTCATTTAACTTCACTTGCCCGTTTTTTGGGTCAAATCTAGAAATTGAAATTTGACCCCCTTCTTGTAAACAGATTGATATGATATTTATACACTTCCTTAGTTTATACACTACTTTAGTTTCGATGACAATACAATTTTTTGTATTCAGTATTGACGTAAATAAAAGATGGACACCGCCACAACATGGCCGATTAATTTTTTTTACACAATCCCCTCAATGTGGGTATCAAACGACATGGCTTTTCATGTAGAACACAGTTTTAGTAACAAAATAAAAACTTAAAACACTTCAATAAAATTGGTAAAAAGTTTTTTTTAAATTAAACGGTTTTATGTACTAAAAGTTAAAAAATAATAACTCAAAAATGTAATCGCGCAAAGGGCGCAAAGTACCATAATGAAATCTTCCAGGCAAAGATTTAAGAGATTGAATTTAAAAAGTTTTTTATCAATTTTACTTAGGTAGGTACTTAATTTAAATGATTAGTAGTGAATATCAACCCTAAAGCGTGCGCGTGTAATTATGGATGACAGGCCGTGTCGTGCAAGTCAATGCTGAGATTTTTATTGCCCATAACTCATTTGTAACGTGATGTATGGTTTTATTACTTGAGCTATTGCGGCGAAAGATTTAGTGCCTATCTCTGAATTCAGACTTTTATCGCGACTTTCAATTTGATTTTTCTACATGTTCAATCTGAAATAGGGTTTAAACTTAATTGAAGGTCTCTTTAGGCTCTGTAGCGCTCGTAGCGTAGTTTGACTAGGTGATTGTCAGCGGTCACCGAAATTAAGCAACGTTCCGCACGGTCAGTACTTGGATGGGTGACCGCGGGTGGCATTTTCCAACTGAGCGCTACCGTGGCTCGGATGACACGTTAAATTGTGGGCCCCGGTTGTTTTAACCGTTTAGCCATGTCAGAGGCCTTCAGGCGGCCTAAAAACTCTGACACCAGGGCTAGCCACCCGGCCTATACGAACTTACCTACTTACTTTAGCCACCATAGTCATAGTAACAATAAGCATTTATTTCTGTAGACACAAGGAACACTTGAAGGACACATCGATTAAAACAGAATACATTAGTGTTAGTACCGGCTTTTTAAAGCCTATTCCATTGGCAAACCTTTATCAGAAGCGTGATAGGACCATATCCACCACGCTGGCCCAATAAGTACATATAGGTTGGTGATTTACTTTGAACAGAATTTCTTTTACGGACGATGTCTGCAAGTTTCCTCGCGTTTCTTTCGCCGTAAAAATAATCCTTATAAGAGAAAATCTTAAGACCTCATTGGTACAGAACAGGGATTTGAAACCACGTCGTCGCTTTATGACTAGGTGCCACCAGTGACACGTTTATTACACGACAAGCAGGTAGTGTATTTTTTGTATACATTATTTGAGCCAAACATTTGAATTTGTATTTTTAAGCCAAAAGTAGGTTACATTATTGTTTATTATGAACATCTTTCACTATGCAATTAACACTGAAATTGGCAAAATTGTTTTAGAGTTGGGCTAAATTTTACTATGGAAATTAAAGTATGAAAAATCCGTCACATAGTCTAAATAAAAGCTAGTCTTAAAGTAAAAATTCGTTTTGATTACGATAATTATCTTTTCATCCATCCATCCATCCATCAGCCATAGGACGTTTACTGCTAGACATAGGCCTGGGGGAGGTCTATGTTCAGCAGTGGACTTCCTGGATATGGATCTCCAATACGACCGGTTGGAAGGGCTTGGATTCAGCGCGATCCTGCGGCCTTGTGAGTGGACATCCTACGCTGCACTTGTCGGCACGTGGTCTCCACTCGAGAACTTTATGACCCCATAGGTCGTCAGTCTTCCGCGCTATGTGCCCGCCATTTCAACTTGCCAATGCGTTGAGCTATGTCGGTAAGTTTGGTACTTCTAATGATCTCCTCATTTCTGAATCGATCTCGCAGAGAGACTCCGATTATCTTTTGTCTTAGTGTAATAGCTTAAGTAGGTACCATTACACTTTAACCATGCATTTAAAGCACAAAAGCGTTGCATCTGGGCAATGTTTGGCCTTCGCATAACCGATGGCTGCAGACCAAAATTTACTGAACACAAAATCCTAATTCTTCCGTCACTTTATATCTTGGAAGTGGCTTATTTTGTAAAAACTAACCAACACAATTTTCCCCTCTCAAACGACAAAGTAATTCGTAATAGACGTAACAAATACAAACTTAATATAGACCAGCGTAAAAAAGATAACAAGTGAAAGTATTTTCTGTATGGGACCTGGAATCTACAACAAAATACCGAACTCGCTGAAAAAACTCAGCCACACTCTCTTCAAGGCAAAACTAAAGAAGGTCCTTCCGACTAAGTGTTACTACACAGCGACTTTATGACTGATAAGAAAATTAATTGGAATACTATTATTGACTTATCAATCTATGACATTGTAATCTACTAACATAATATTGACTAATCCTTGACATTGTAATCAATCTATTGTAATCAATTTAAACATAATTTTAGACTTTTATTTTTGTAATATTAATTCAATTTGATAATAATAAATTGAGCTGCCAGTAACATTGCACGCCTTGAATAGGCAAGTTTGTATTGAGCCATGATTACATATATATTTATACCACCAATGTAACATTCAAACTGCAATAAAAAATTTGACTTTGACTTTGATAAATTTATTTTAAACAATAAAACTAGTTAAGATATAAATTTCATTAAACTTCGCATAATGAACCTTTATGATACGAATCTACTTTTTCCAAAAAATTTTACGCCATTAGTTTTACAATAAACTTACAGACTTATTGTTTTTCAATTTCATCTGAAACATTAACTTTTTCATTGATATTATACTTGTACCTGCCTTTTCAATAGTCCGCTGCAGGACCTAAGCCTACCCACGAAAGGTGATGGGGCCTTATCCACACAACGCTTGCCCAGTAACAGATGGTGTATTCATAATACACCATTAAATTTTTTTAAGGACGTGTACACAGGTTGCATTACGATGTTTTCCTGCACTTAAAAGCCAATGGTGTCAAATTCCGTACATAGGTTCCAAAGAACTCATTGGTACGGGACCGGGATTTGAATCCAATAACACGAGACCACCACGGCTTAATCATCATTAAATCCATTGCTATTAAATATCACAAAATGTTAAAAACTTATACAAGACACTGGCAAATGTGATTTTGGCAAAATATAAAAGAAGTAGACGGATAGATTTCACACTACTGACAGACCTAACACTGGTGAAGGAAAACATCGACGTACGTCCTTGGCTGAAATTAAAAGCCGTACCAAGTACATAAAATGCCGCAACCCGCACTGGGCTACAGTGTGTTGAATATGACGCAATCGCCCTTCGTAGGTAGGCCTATGCTCAGCTGTACAGAACGGAAAAAGACCGGTACAGTACGAGTACATACACAATGTCAATGAAAAACAAACGTTTGCGTCGCTGAGATAGCTTTTACGAATACAAACAAATCAAAGTACCAAAGTAAATTACCTCACAAAAGAAAGTCGCTCCGAACAGAGCGAGATAAAGTTGCATCTACTTGGCATGAAATTTAAATAAGCCGTGTTCAGGTACCTACTCTAATTTCCTACTGGGCTAGGCATGGGTATTCGTACAGATAGAATGGTTAAAAATAACGAGTAACAAATAACTAAATTTTACGCGCAGTTTTCATTATTTAAACTACCTATTTTCATGATTTACATAAAAAAAAAAATATAATAATAACTTTATAAAAATATAAGCTTTTGAGATCTTGGACATCATGTAGCAGCAGAGTGCTAGCCATGACAAGTAAAACGAGCCCAAACACGACGGGTCTATCTTGTTTAGTAGGTACAGGAGTTCCTATGGCCACCTTCCCACTCCATCATAGTACCATATTATTGCATTGTCACGCGATATACATATGCATGCAAAATTTCAGCTCAATCGGAAACCGGAAAGTTGAGTCAAATTTAACTTGCAAGATTCCACCCGAACTTACATACATCCATTGCAAGTTAAATAAAAGCTTGTAAAAACAAATTTTTCAATGAAACGCGTATCCCGTACTCAAATAATAACTGTTAGACTGTGAAACCGTTGTGATCTAGTGGTAAAAACACGAATTAATGTTTTAAGTTGTCCATTTAATGAAATTTCATTAAATGGGCCATAAATCGTAAACGGTAAGTTTTACAAAAAAATATTCTAGAAACAAAAGATAATGATCTTAATGTTTTTGCCCTTAAACATAGTTTCCGAGATATCGGCCAGAAAATTTTTTTCAAGATGACGTGTCAGGAACGCATTCTCTGAACGGCCGAACTATAGTCGATAAGCGTGGTCCCAGTGGGTTGAACCATTACCGGGGTCTCGGATAATTTTAATTACCCGTAGTCCCATGGCAGTACGGATTGTTTCCTGGACTTCCGACTTTATCGATAGAAAATGAAAACCATCAATACAAAGTACCATTACATAATACAAAGAAAGTAGGAGTAGAAAGTTGTCGTCATTTTGACATAGTAGGCTTGATGACTAAAAAAATATAATTAGTCCGTCAGATAAAAAAATATTAGGCACGTGTTTTTTGTTTTGTCAATTTAACAAAAATTAATGAAGATATAGTCCTTCAAAGTTCCGCGTGACATCACAAGTGCCATATAAATGTATAAACTTCTGTAAGAGAGGTGACGTCACGACCCCCACTCCCAAACTTTGACAAAATCTATTTTTGTCATTTGTTGTTTGATTAACAAAAGAAATAATACGTGTCCAATATTTTTTAATAATCCAACTCACGGACTAATTATAATAACGATTTTTTAACCCAGTCCTCATGCCTATTATGTAAATGCAAGTGACAAATACAAATCAGTATGCAAAAGGAAAGTTCGACTGCTACGTATGTCTAATATCTGATAAGTATATATGCGGCAACTCTATCTCTACTGAATTCCAAGTTCAAACTAACATCCCCGGGAACTGCATTCGAATTCACAAACTCGTTTGAATTAATTCTCATCTGAATTATGTATTTTTAAAATGAGTGTAAGGCTTGCTAAGAAGAACGGCATCTTGAGACGGTTTGTAAATGGAACGAGAATTGTTTTTATTTTCTGCCAGGAAACTTGGCTACTTCTTATTGTGGTTTCTGTGGACCGCCTGTAAAAAGCTTACTATTTGTGCAAAAAAGTTGCCGTCAGGGTTCTTTAGCGTGTCGCCTTTTTATTGAATAAGGAATATTGCCATTTATTTTCCTTGTTACATTTAAACCTTTTTAAATGATACTCATCGAGTTTTTGTGGGAAAACGGAAAAGTCGTAGTAGGTACGTATTGTTTTATTTTGTATTTTGTTTCTATCTGGGGTAATAATGGTGAAGAGAGCGCTCGCATAGTGTAGTTTGACAAAGTGTGCGATCACTAAAATTAAGAAACGTTCAGCACGATTTTTTTCGAATAGGTGACCGCGGGTGGCATTTAATAACTGAACGCTTCCGCCGCTCGGATGACACATTAAATTGTGGATCCCAGTTGTTTAAACTATTTAGGCAGTCATATTAGAATCCTACTTAGGCGACTAAAACAACACCGACACTAGGGCTAGCCACCAAGCCTATAAGTATACGGAATTACTTTGTCAGTGGTAAATAGTGAAAAATTGAGATATTTCAGAGATAATACTATGAATTACGAGAATGAGTGTACACAAGTGAAAGAATGCGTTTTTTTCTAGGTTTTTATTAGAACTCTGTTACGGCTTTTTGTGAATTCGCAAATTCCCAATTTAAAGTAAGATAAAGCAAGTTGTGTCTGTGATTGCATATTTTTCTATCAATGGCATCCATTCCCAAGTAACTGCAGTAAATAGAATCTAGTGCGCCGGTGGTGAAGACATCCTAATGGGATTTTATTCTATTCCGGCGTGTCACTGACGCGACGTCGCACTGGACGGGAATTTACGGGTTCGACCGCACTGATTCTTTGATACTTAGTGCATACGTTGAAAAATAATGGATCTGCACTAACATTTTTAATGTCACTAATTTGATTAATTGCGTTGTTTTTTAAATTGGTTTGCAGTGAATTATGACGGTGGTGAAGACATCCTAATGGAAATTGTTATTATATTTATTATAAACTAAGCCACACATTATAACTACTATACTTACTGTATTTACGCATTAAAACAAACCTATAAAAAACATGAACGAAAAAATGTAAATGAAAAGATGACGATGAAAATCCTAATCTAAAAGCACACTGCCAGTGGGCGCAGTTCCCAAAATGCTGGCCCCATTGCCACGTCCAATGGTAATACTGATTCTCTGAGCAAAGTAGAAGCCAACATGTTGAAAAACTACGGATGAACAACAATTTTCACTATTACCTTTTATTCGATAAATTTTATTTTTTACTTTAACATGGTTTAGTAAATTACGAAGATACCTTCGAGCAAATATCCATAGAGTCACAATCGTGTAAAAACAGTGTCCGATCCAAAACTCTGCCCAAGCTACGGCTACTGTAGTGGGCAGACTTATTAGTTAGTCGTAATCGTAGGGCGATTGCTAGCCGACTACAACGCCGCGCGATGCCAAAATGCTTAGTTACAAGCACTAATTAGGGGACATAACGTCGAGAGTCGAGAAACCGGGTCATTGTGAATTATTTAATGTAAATATCTAAGTTGGTATGTTTGACGGCGCTCAGTAATTTTTTTACTACTTTCACTTATGGACTGTGGCTCTGTAGATGTTTGCTCGAAGGAAGATACTGAAGATATCCTAATGGGAATTCAGTTCAACATCTTGTCAATGCCCGAGCATAAAATTACATTTAAACGTAACCAATTTATAGGCCGACTCAAACTTATAGGCACCTATGAAGTTAGCTACGAGCAAGGTACGCCACACACAATCCTTGGTGAGCTTCTGTCGGGACTAGGTTTTGCACAGATGGAGAGTGTTTGCAGCATTTTCTACTACGAAATAAATAAAAAAATTAATGAAATGAAAGTACGCCCGGTGCCGAAGATACAAATAAAAAATCTATTCGTTTTTAGTATTACCTCTACAATAGTACCTACATTCTGTTACTTTTAAAACTTGTTCTTTTTTAGATTTTTCGTAGCCGTCCATTATACTGAAATATTTATTCTGAATAATACACGCAAAATATTATAATAAGATATTTGTATGTTATGGAAATATGGTTTTCCTCGTATTTGGGTTACAGAAAAAATACCATTGGAAATATGTTTGTGAAGTACAGGTTTTTTTTTGGCTTCGCCCATGATATTTTGATTTTTGAGCTGTCACTAAGGTATAAGTACTAGTTTTCAGGTTATGTTAAAATTAAATTATTTTTTTAAATTCCCTGGAGAAAAAGAGGTTAAATTTACTACATGTATGACTGTGGATGTATGGATGGACTGTGATGTATACCTTTACATAACTTTTAAAGTACAAAGTAAAGTAAGTGTTAAAGTATTTCGAAACGCAAGTTGAATTAAATACCCTTACAATAAATAATTAATATGTTTGAGTTACTACTAGGTACCTATTCACTTGTAAATGAATTATGGATATAAGCGATATTCATTTATGCTTGTATTTTAAATAGTTAAGCCCGTATTTATTCTAAGGATATTATCTATTTATACTGTGTTTGCATCGACAGTATTTATTGAAATATTTAGTTACTTTTATATAAATACATAGATTTAGGTACCTACTCACCCGTTGTAGCTGCATTTTTAATAGCAAAGTTGTGAATGGAAAATCGCAATCGTTTTTGAATAATGCCAACAAAGTCTCTAATATTTATAAGCAGACAAACTTATCTCTAGCACTCTTTTAATAACCTACTAAACATTTACTGCTTAATATTTTTACTCCGAAGAATATTCTGAACAAACTTTGTAGGTGCCTAAACTTCTCTGGTAAGCACTAATATCTTCACACTGTATGCTGTAGTACCTATATTATTATACATCGTGTTCTTTTAAACTACGAGTAATACAATACTATTTTATAAGCTAAAACTACATACACTACTACTACATAAAAAGCAATTGGATCATCCACAGACCCTTGAAGGTCTAAAGATAATCCAAATGCTCAAGCCCACTGGAACCTACAATTTAGTGTGTTCCGAGCCACGGTAGCGCTCAGTTGGAAATGCCACCCAGGGTTACTCATCCGAAGACTGACCGTGCCGAACGTTGCTTAACTTCGGTGATCGCTGACAAACACCTAGTCAAACTACGGTATGAGCGTAAGTCGGCGGATGTGAACAAGCTGCGCTATATCCAATCCTGACTGAAGCTCACATCAAGCTGCGCGTTGATTGGGTTTCGCGCAGCTTGTAGCTAACTTCACAACCGCCGACTTGTATGATTCGTCATATATCTTGCTTACAGGTTTTTCTTAGAATATATCCATAGTTTACACCCCGTGTTTACTGTACCTACGTCGATACAAAATTTCGTAAACACTAAAACTAAACTTAGCCCAGGTGAGTCAAAGTTGATGTTTCCAAGTTTCTGGTAGGTTTCAAGATTAAGCTCAAAGACAAATTGTACGTAGTTTGTTGCGAAGTGATGGAAACTTTGATAAGCTTTGTTAAAAGCTAGATTATTGACGCCAAATATTTTCTGTCTTTCATTGTTTTGTTGTTTAGGAGGATACGAAACGGAAGAGTTACTCAAGTCGACATGTTTATATTTTTTTAGGTATGAATACTTAGTTGAATACGCATAACTTTTTAGAGGAGTTCAATTTTGATAATTCTTTTGTATTATAAGGGTATTCTACGAAATTGTTCCCATTCAAATTTTATTGATTTTGATCCGTCGGTTTTTGTTAAATCATTAATAATCTAAAATGTTTTAGTAAATTACATCGATTCAAGTGAACTAGGTATTTCAGTTTATTCGTATATTGTAATACGGTTGTATTAACAATATAAATCTGATGTCACTTTCATAACTAAATAATACAACTAAAAAAATTAGTGAATATTTTAAGCATCTTCCTGTTGCCGTTATTAATATCGACCACAAAAATCTCGTTTCTTGTGTATGGGATACACTTAAATGTTTATTTTATTTTTAATCAATGACTCCCGCTCTGGCTCGTACTTGGTGCAAAGGATGGCCATAACAATATACTCGTAGCGAGGCAATGCGGCCAGCATTTTGGGCTCTTTTGCACCAGGTATGATCGCAGATGGGTTATGTGTTTAGTTTTACTATGAATTGAATTGTGACTTAATTATGACTTTTAATTTGACTATCTATTTTTAAAGTGAATATTAACTAAATATTGTGTGAATATTTCAAGCATCTACCTTGGGTCACCGTTATTAAAATCGAGCAAAAAACTGCTAAAACTTCAAATTGTTGTATGGGAGCCCCCTAAATATTAGTATTTTCCTTGTTAATATTTGTTTGTTATAGCGGCAACAGAAATACGTCACATGAGAAAATTTCAACGTTCTAGCTATCACTGTTCATACACACAGCCTGTTGACAGACAGACAGACAGAGAGACGGGTAGACGGACAGCAGAGTCTTGTTCCTGTTTTTACCCTTTGGGCACGAAAACCTAAAAACATTCGTGTTTCAAAAACTAATTAGATACTTGATCTTTTGTTATTCAAGCAAGAAAATAGATAGAAAGATAATACAAGAACAATTTCTAAGAAGACTCAGGAGCAGATGCAATTACGCGTGAGTCCTCAAAAAGAAAATAAACCCCTCAAACTGGTAGAACGTAATGTAAAAAAAGAATCCTCCGCAATAAAAACCGACAGTCGTTTTAGCGCTTTTCCCGCAATTTTCATAATAAAACTGCATTTAATTGGAACCCCGACATTGAATAGAAGAGCCACCGTTAAGGCGAAAGCAGACCTAGGTTGTTACCATCGAACATGGAAAAAGCCAGAAAAACTATTTTTTAAAACATGCACTTTAATGAAATGCATTGTATCCAAAATCGAGGCAGACAAAAAATAATAATAATCGGCCAAGTACGAGTCGGACTCGCGCACGGAGGGTTCCGTACTGTATGGGAGCCCCCCTTAAATATTTATTTTATTTTAATTTTATTATTCATTATTGAAGGGAATATAAAACTAAATATTCTGTGGAAATTTCCAGTATGGTACCATTATTAATATAGAGCGAAAAACGTCTAAAAAATCAGGTTTGTTGTATGGGAGCCCCCCTTAAATATTTATTTTATTTTGTTTTTAGTATTTGTTGTTATAGCGGCAACCGAAATACATCATCTGTGAATATTTCAGCTACCTAGCTATCATGGTTCATGAGATACAGCCCGGTGACAGACGGACAGACAGACAGACGGACAGACGGACATTGAAGTCTTAGTAATAGGGTCCCGTTTTTCCCTTTGGGTACGGAACCCTAAAAACGAGCTCTACAAACCGCTCCGTTTCTAAAAGTATATCAGTGGCAATAACGTACTGGTATAGTACGTTGCACGGAGGACTCATGACCGATAGAGTCACTCAAATGAAGACCACGTACCGGCAAGCACATATTTTGATGAAAATCTAAAGGGGAGGCCTACTCGTATGTCGTTGATAATAGAACGTTAGCCTGTAAAAACGTTTCAATATCAATATCAGTCATAGAACGTCCATTGCTAGATATAGGCCTCCCTTCCCGATGGATAGAAATCAAGCGATCAAAACGTTTTCATGGTGATAAATGATAATGTCTTCAATGGCAGAATGACTTACCTCCTAGAAAGTTGACCAAAATGTAAAACCGTCAACAATATAATAAAACATGAGGGACACTCATTAAATAGGTCCAATAAGTTAATTAACAAAATTAAATTTACCTCTTTTTTTAAATCGAGTAGTTTTTGTAACTTCACTTTGGCGTAAAAGTTCTTTTGATTATTTCGTATTCAGAGGTTTTTTTACGTTCGGTTTAATGAACCGATTCAATAGCACTTAATGCTGCAGTTTTACTGTTCTTTTGATAGGAAGTATAGAACCGCTTTTTCTAAACTATGCAAGAGTAAATGGATCATCATTATCAGTCTGTATCGACTCACAAATAAATATTGAGTATTACATAGTATTAATTATTTTTTATATTTAAGTTAGGTATGACCTAGAAATAATTCTCTTTGACGAGGCCCCTGTACAGCTGAAAACATTTTATTAATTCGATTTTCAATTTATTTACTTTTGATTTTGTAGTTTAAGATTTTAAATTTAGTTTTTATGTGTGATTTAGTGTAGTTGAGTTGATTCTGTTGTAAATGTTGTTAATATTGAGTACATATATGCACTTGTATAAATACGTCCATTTCGCAAAACCACACCTTACATAGGTATTTTTGTGAAAAAGAAAACATCGCAACTCGTTTTCGTTATGTGCTCCTTGATAGTGATTTACAATCAAGTAGGTAGTTTAGTATTTTCCTGTCCAAAAAATTAGGTACCACCACCAGTCAAAGACAAAATATCGGGTCACCGAACTTCGCTCGATTCGAAGTTCATGTTAGCTGTTAACAAAACGGCGTAGAAAAAAATGCATTTTTTAAAAAGTCGCGTTTTCAGGGGAACACTGCGCACACATATAAACTTAAAACATAAAACTCTATCTACGAGTAATTATCAAATTGCATCCAAATCGTTACACGTTTGAATAATGTACATCCAAAAAAAAAAAATATCAAACGAGTGTAAGCCTATAGTACCATTACAAGGAAATATGTACATTTAAAAAAAATATAAGTAGTTAAAAATAAGTAAAAAGGCAAACAAGGTTTTTCAAAAAGGTAAATAGCCCTATGTGTGTGTGTCCCTATGTTTTTTATTGTTCCGATGTTACCTGATTTTTCCGCTATTTGTGGACAAATTCTCGTGTTTTTTAGGGTTCCGTACCCATAGGGTAAAAACGGGACCATATTACTAAGACTCCGCTGTCCGTCCCTCTGTCTGTCTGTCTGTAACCAGGCTGTATTTCATGAACCGTGATAGCTAGACAGTTGAAATTTTTCACAGATGCTGTATTTCTGTTGCCGCTATAACAACAATAATAATGAGTGTAATGATGTCCTAAAATAAATCTATTTTTTAGAATCTTTCATATTCTAAAGAGATAGAGACCCCGTACACTCTTGCTACACAAGAAAATATTAGTTTCCTCAAATAGCTTTACATTGGTATCGTACGTTTTTGAACCCATTTTGACTCTAACCCACATTGGCGTATCGCATCGAAAAGGTCACACTTACGCAACTTGCGTAGGTATCTTCGCTTTGCCCAGTGGAGTGAGTGAGTCGCCTTCGAGTGACTCGGCTTCAAAGTTTAATCCCTGCCCGCTCATGATCTATTGAAGAAATCGAGCATGACTTGCACTCCGCCGCGATTACATCGCAATATTTATACGGAGAATCCGATCGAAGGCGGTTCGCTCGTTTAGGTGTAGCTGGTCATTTGGAATGGCAGCGGTTTTGTTGGAGTTTGCGTTTTTATCTGGCAGACTTAAAATTAATATTTTTACGACATTTTCGATGTTTTTGGGATGTGAAAGAATTAATATTCGCTGGTCTGAACTGTATCGGCCTTTTTAATAGTCTATTGCAGGACGTAGGCCTACCCACGAAGGATGATTGGGCCATATCCTCCTAGATTCACATACGCTATCGAATTTCTTCTATACGGGTGTATGCAGGTTGCCTCACGATATTTTCCTTCACCGAAAAGCCAGTGGTGTGAAATTCCCATTTCCTAAGGAAGTATTCACGTTGCTTTACAATATTTTCCTTCACTGAAAAAGAATATACACAAATTCCAAAAACTTGCTGATACGAAGCCCTCGTCAGCGTCCGCAGGCAAAGCCACAACGGCTTCATAAAAAAAATACTGAAACACACCCAGTAAGAACTATAACAGTCCGAAACTTTATAGAGAGCGTGTAATTTACTTTAAAATTTTGTCTAGTGGTATCTGTTACGTAGTGTAATCTCTGTTTTTAACTGAGGCACGCCCTTTCAGAAAATTACGAGCGAAGTTCAGCAAGTCGTTAGCTCTGCACTTATCTACGAGAACCGCTAGTCTTTGATAACGTTTTTAGTTCATAGATGCGCTTAATAGCTGCTTTAATGGTCCAGTTTCAGAAATGTTCAGAAATGGTTAAAGGATTTACTTGTAAAATTATAATTATCTTTATTTATGTTATAATATAGTACTGAATACGCATTTTAATTTTTTTAGTGTAATAGTGTGGCAAACAGCTTGGAAACAGCCTAGGCTGGCAGGCCTTTTGACTGGAAGACGTCACCGTCGCCAACTGTATCATAGGAAGTGCTACCAGTAAGTATGTAAGAAATCCGTGTAGGCCAGCCGGGCTAGCATCTAGCATACGCATCACGACATAAAGAAGGATGTCGACAGCTCATACATACGAATACCTGTTGTGTACGAATACACTCAGTTTCTCCCAAGCTCATTTATAAAAATGTTATCTTCACCAGAGTAATTTATGACGCTTCTAAAACTGTTCTGATATGTACAAGTTTGTTTAAAATGAAGTTAAAATAAGAAAAACCGAAAACAATTTTCAAGCTATATGTACCTACTTTGATTTATAGAATTATAGACCATAGCAGTGCTGCCAACTCCTTTTGGCAAAAATTCGCTATCAGCACGTCAAAAACGCGCCAGAAGCGCTAAATGATAACTACGACGACTGGTACTACGAAAAAATGAATGATAATGAATTTCGGTATTCATCCACTTCATTAGCAATAGTATAAGAACCACAACTTGCTGCTATTCGAACTTCGGCCGCAGCCTGCGGATGCAGGTCGCGATTGCAGGTAACACACATCTGAAATGCAGCCACTGCCTGCTTCCGCAGTCGAGAGTGATTCCGAGGTTGGCTATACGTGCTGCGACAGGCAGCACGTCGGACTTGTCTAAACAGGTGAACAACACTCGCAGCTAAGGCTCGGTAGCACGTGCTGCCGGAGCCGCAATCGGAATCTTTTTTGCAGAAATTCATACTACTACATAGATAACCAGAGCCCTTACGAGTAGTCCAGGCTTTGCGAAGTTTACTCAAACTTTCGCGTTCGCGTGTGGCTCCATAGATTTTCGTTAGTTCTTCCTCGTTTCTGCTAGGGGCGCTGTACAAAAATGTATAGGGCCATACCGAAACAGCTGTAGTTTCAATTTACGTGTAAACCTGGATTAACCCCTCAGTTGTGCATCCACAGCCGGCTTCATGCAGCTGCTGCAAGTGCTGTTTGTAGCTGTAGCCTGCTGCCGAGATTCGAATAGCACCTTTAAGGATTATTACGAGTAATATCAAAATAATCAGGAATATCTCGGATAATTTCAACTGCAGCTTTTTGTTAGTAGTAAAGTGAGTGAAACATAAAAATATAAGTATTCTTTATTTTTGATAATCTTTAAGTATACAAAAATGTATGTTTCTATAAAATATGTAAAAAGACACATCAGTTCGTAAAATTACTAGTTGAAACACTTAAAAAGAGTTAAGGAAGGAGCATGTACCAACTGTTGAAAAAGAAAATAATTGTAACAACCCCTCCAAAAAATTGCTAAGTCGGAATATCGAAAACGAGATCTGGCAATACTGAATACATCGTCTGATCGACTGAATTTGACATTTCCTTTTTTTTGACAGCAATAGTAATAAAATAGTGATTTTTTAAATAATGTGCCCATTTTTGGACAGGCTAAAGCCTTTAAGGTCATACCGCCACTTCTTATGTATGTAATCAATAATGTAAAAACAATAAAAAAACATTGTAATTTTTCTGGTGGTCTAATATTAATTTTAAATAGTGATATGAAAACAGCAAAAAATCACTAATTTTTTGAAGCACATATCATTATTATAAATGATGTTTTGTTTTTTACCTACTTGCAAAAAAAAAAAAACGACAGGTCCATTCGCTGCATCCTTCTTTATCTACATGTCAAAACTAGACAGAGTTATGGCGAAGTATACATAATATGTCACTTTTTCAAACGTAGGCAAAAATTATGCCGTGGTGCGGCATAATTTTTGCCTACTAGGTGGCTAGCTGGTGGGTTGCTTTTGAGTTGTTGTAAAAATAAACAACTGAGGATCACAATTTAACGTGTCATCCTAGCCATGGCAGCGCTCAGTTACAAAAGCCACCTGCGGTCACGTAGTAGAGATTAACCTATATTGGACCACTTTTGACTTTCAAACTTTCATTTCAAGTCACACATTAAGTATTATCACCTAATCCTTTAAAGATTTACTAATGAAATATAATTTATTATGTAGCTTATTTCAATTCTAGATAATATTGATTATAAGTAAATTGCAACTAGTGAAAAATAAGTGTTTGGTAAAAGTTGTCATTCGGTCCAATTAACGTAACTGGTATCTTAAATTGAACCACGACCCCTAAATTGTACCGTAAAAACATCACCTCAAAAGCTTTGTGTTTGTTAACTGACATTGAAACAGTATAATACAAGCTAGTTTATAAAATACCATACAAAGTTCTAACTTACTATTACGATGAATTAGGCAACACAAGCAAAATTTACATTGAGACAGCCAAATATCGTTTTATCCGATTGCAGACGTAATCACTGTACAGCGTTAATGCAAAATGGCAGACAATTTGTAGTGCTGTCATCGCTTAATTTTTTGTTGCCAGTGTAAATAAATTGTTTGATTTCGTAGATATAGGAGTAGAGTCCAATTTAAGCACGGTCCAATATAGGTTACTCTCCCCTATGAGAAGTCTGAACTTTTGACTGAAATAGACTGCATTTAAATAAATAAATGAGAAACAAATAAACATTCACAAAACCAATACTCAATAATGCAGAAAGAAGATTGAAAAGAACTAAAGATGGTTCGTAAAGATTCTGTCTCTGAGTTAGATTCCAAGTGTTTCCAAGTCAGTTTAAAAATGCAGACTTGAATTGAATTCTCAAGATAGTAAACTTCCCTTATAGTTTAAACTATTGAATCGTTTGTCGTGAAGTTGGTGCTAGGGCAATGATTCATTTTCATAGATAAGGTGTTTGAAGGGAATTTTGCTTTTAATATATGTCTGTGTTGGCTCTATTTTTACGAACTCAGTGGTTTTTGTTCTTTTTTGGCGGATTTTTTTTTCCGGGATAAATGTAGTTTATGATACTTTTCAACCTTTAAAATTTCATGCAAAGAATCAAATAAATCCGTCGTTCCATTGCTGCGCGAATTAAAAAAAATCGGCCAAGTGCGAGTTGGACTCGAGCACGAAGGGTTCCTTACCGTGTTGGAGTCCCCTTAAATATTTATTTTATTTTGTTTTTTGTATTTGTTGTTACAGTGGCAACAGAAATACGCCAACTGTGAAAATTACAGCCTGGTGACAGACAGACGGACAGACGGGCGGACAGCGGAGTCTTAGTAAAAGGATCCCGTTTTTACCCTTTGGGTACGGAACCCTAAAAACAAACCAACAACTCTCGGATTAATATTTTAAATAAGGATAGCTATGGATAACGTTGATCCATCAAAATGGAGCAAAGCGAAGACTTGTGGAGCTGAATAGAATAAATCTATTGCAGAAATGCTATATTTGATGCTGAATTTAGCGAACAATAAATTACAGCTCCCATAAACCGCAACAGCAACCATAAAAGCCTCTGGGGAGTATGGTGTCGAAATTTTTCATACCCTCTGCAACAAAATATGGCATTCTGGAGCTTGGCCTCAAGAGTGGGCTCATACCGTTTTTATCCCATTGCATAAAAAGGGCTCTACAAAAAGTTGCAGTAACTACCGTCTGATAGCTTTAATTTCTCATGCCAGCAAAATTTTACTGCATGTTCTAAACGAGCGGCTCAAATCTTACCTATCCAAGGAAATTGCTCCTGAGCAGGCTGGCTTTGTGAAGGGAAAGGGTACCCGTGAACAAATTTTAACTGTTCGACAAATCATTGAGAAGTCCCGGGAATTCAACAAGCCGGCTTACATTTGCTTTGTTGATTTCTCGAAAGCATTTGATTCTGTCAAGTGGCCAAAGCTTTGGGAAACTCTTCTGGTCATGGGTACACCTAGACACTTGGTCCATCTTCTGAGGCAACTCTACGAGGAAGGGACAGCTTCCGTTAAAACAGACGACATATTGTCGCGCAACTTTCATCCATCTGCAGGAGTTCGGCAGGGATGTATCATATCACCGCTTCTGTTTAACATCTATACGGAACTTATCATGAGAATTGTCCTCGAAGACTGGACTGACGGAATCAATGTCGGAGGTCAGAAGATTTCAAATCTGCGATATGCAGATGATACCACCTTGTTTGCGACTAGTATCAACCATATGGAGGAGCTTCTCGGTAAGATGGAGCGTATCAGCCTGGAGTTTGGCCTGAAAATTAACCGCAACAAGACAAAGATTATGATTGTCGATCGTGCTAACAACAACTCGCAAGAAGTCACAAGAATTGCGAACTGTGATGTCGTTCAATCATACATCTACTTGGGTGCACTCATTTCGAACAATGGAGGGTGTGTCGATGAGATCAAACGTCGCATGGCTATCTCAAGGTCGGCTATGGACAAATTGAGGAAAATATGGGGAAATCGGAATATAACTAAGACCACGAAAATCCGACTTGTGAAGGCCCTCGTTTTTCCCATTTTTCTTTATGCTGCTGAGACGTGGACCTTGAGAGAGGGTGAGAAAAAGAGGATAGATACTCTCGAAATGTGGTGCTGGAGAAGAATGCTGAAGATATCGTGGACCGAATTTAGAACGAACCAGTCTATTCTACAAGAACTCGGCATCAAGCAGCGTCTATCTTCAATTGTCCAAAATCGTATTCTCACCTTCTTCGGGCACGTATCACGACGAGATAACACCTCTGTAGAGCGCCTTGTGGTGCAGGGAAAGATTGAAGGTACAAGACCGCGCGGTAGATCTCCATTACGTTGGACCGACCAAATAAAGGCTGTACTAAACGGTCCCATCAATATGTGCACGAGAAAGGCGTCCATATGAGAGGAATGGCGACGCATTGTAAAGCGAGCCACCACCGGAACTGATGACCACGACCACTCTGTCAAGAATGTATACGACTAAGAAGAAGAAATTACAGCTCATCTAAACTCGTAATATCGTGTTTTGTTTCTTACTAAGTAAATATGGCGTTTATGCAATAAGTTCGGCCCCGGCCTTGTCCTGTTCGTACATTCTTCGATACAGAGCTATCCTAGGTGTCAGGACCTGAAACCGTTGAGCTTCTGATCTTAACTTCATTTCGATGATAGGTAGCAAGCAATGGAACCTGGTGAAGCTGATATTTGCCTTAACAATAAATGTAAGGCTTCGAGCAAATATCTACAGAGCCACTTGACTGTCCCTTAGTGAAAGTGGTAAAAAAAATGTCTGAGCGCTACATACTGATTTAGATATTTACATTATGTAATTCACAACGACCCGTTTTCTTGAATCTCGAAGTCGTTTTCTCACCTAATTACGTAGTACTTGTCCGAGCACTTTGACATCACGCGGCGTTGTAATCGTTTTGCAATCACCTTACGACTAAAAAGCCTGCCCACTACGTAGCTTGCACAGGGTTTTGGCTCGGACACTTTTTTGTACGATTGTGACTCTATAAGATGAGATAAGATAATATTTATTGTCATCAAGTAAATCTCTTATTACATAATTAAATATAATAACGATTCCTATAATGTACTCGTCAGTTAATACATTTGAGAAAATACTAAATCTAGTAACTTTATAGAAATGTAGTGTATATTTTCCCGTGCATCATTTTGTAAGCACCTCAATGTCTATGAACAAAACATATTAAAATTGAATCAAAAATAATTTCACAATAAATTCATAATTTTAATGTCATAATAATTTAATTCATGATTCAATAAGTAAAGAGCTGTAAAGTGGCTTATATATATAGCTATAGATACTTGCTACCCGATGATTTAAGGGCTAGATTTAATAGGCGATATGTCGCAGCCCTGCGCCAGTTTTGACCAAGTTCCCGCGAGTTTACGATATTGTCGACTCAACGAGCTGGCGGCCATCCAACTCTACTGATACCGGTATGCGACCACCGATCTATCAACATGTTAGTTGGTTAGCCATTTCACCAGGTATTCTTATCAAGAAATGTAACAGTATGATACTTCTTTCTACTTTATAATCATAATCATAAATCTTTATTGTGCAATACCGCGTAAAACTAAGATGTTACATTTTTCTGGTATCAACGGATTGTATCCTTGCGGACATTTAATAAATTTTTACGCTAATTAAACTAAATACGATTAATGTTGAGTTTTTTGGCTTTTAAAATATACTATACCTACTTAAATCTATAATCGAATGGTCTTTTATACTTCATGAATTCATCGAAATTATAGAGTACATTTTCTGTGAGCTATATCTTTAGATTTCTTTTATATGCATTTCCACGTAGTGACTTTGTATTTTGCGGCAGGTTATTGTAAATTTTTATTGCAGTTATGTACGTACTTTTTATGACTCTTTACTCTTTATGATACAGCTTCTACCTTCATAACGCGGACCACCATGGATTGAAATGCCCTACCTCCGTCATTGATTCCTGACAATTACAATTTGGATAAGTCATGAGTGAACAGGTATCTTCTAGGTCTACATACTCCATCTTCGGCTACAACTTCGCTTTCCATCAACTCGCTCAACTCGAGTTGATGGCCAAATGTAAGCCCTATTCTACATTTAAAAAAACCTCCGAGTTTTTTTTTCTGTACAAAGTTATATGTGTGCCCTGTATGATATAGATGTATAATATAGATTTAGATCATTACTAGCTTTTGCCCGCGGTTTCGCCCGCGTGATATTTAGATTTTTGTGCTAGGGAATATGAACTTTTTATTTTTACGAGATAAAATTTAGCCTATGGCATTTACCGTGTTTCAAACATGCCAAAACTCAAGTCAATCTGTTGCTCTGCTCGCTGCGTTAAAAGGCCAATAAACCAACACACACAGTTTCGTATTTATAATATTAGCAAGTATTACAACTTGTACCTACCAAAGGAAAGAAAAAAGAATTGGAGAAAAAAAAACACATTTGGCCCCACAGTGAAAGCAATCCTAAAGTATTGCTAATTAAATTTCAGGCACCCCGTAAAAATCTTTTTATTGTACTGTTTGTTTGTTTTCTTCATAAGTACTGTACGGTATTATGATTAGCCATAATAATTGGCTCAGTACCTAATAGTAAATGAAATTAGCTTGCATTTTATATTTTTCAATATGAACTAGCGTCCTAAAACGCAATGGAATAAAAAAAAAAAATTTCGCTTCTTCCGCACTATCCTCTTAACAATATCGTTGACCCACCTCACTGCCAGACCGCACCGGCTTACCTTCGGCTGCCACTCTATCATTACCTCTACCTGTCATCAATCGACATTTCTGATGCGATTCCGCCGTTCACATGGGCCAGACAATAAATAAACGATAATTATTTTTCGCAAAAAATGGCAAAACCGCCTTCCATCTTGTACAAAATTCGAATATTTCGCTCAAATTGTTTACATTATTGTTGGATTTTTCTAAAACGGCTCTGCTGATTTCTGTAAATTTTAAATGGGACCACTTCGGGATTATACTCTTTCGAACTAAAAAAGATTTTTGATTCGGTTCACAATTGGCGAAATTATCGATGAACATACGCAAAAAAATACATACACATGAATATAGAACCTCCTCCTTTTTGGAAGTCGGTTAAAAATCTGCACAAATCTGAACCGATATAGGCGAACTACACAGATACTACCTATATGCGTACTGGTATTTTATTTGGAAACTTTATTGTTTTAATAGGTGTCTCATAAAAATACCTTGTGGACCTTACTAGTAAATTCAAAGTAGCCCAACGTGCTATAGAGTTAGATCTACCGAGATCGAATTAGGAATGAGGAAATTCGTAGTCGAACCAAAGTTACTGACATAGCCCAGCGGATTAGTAAGTATATTTAATTGCACAAACTTAAATGACATTGAAAAAAGTATTAAGTATTTGCAGCTATCTACATGATTATAAGTAAAATCGGCCAAGTGCGAGTCGGACTCGCGCACGAAGGGTTCCGTACCATATGGGAGCTCCATTCCTGTTGTCTTGTTAATAGCGAGCAAAAAACTCCAAAAAAACACGTTTGTTGTATGGGAGCCCCCTTAAATATTTATTTAATTCTGTTTTTAGTATTTGCTGTTATAGCGGCAACAGAAATACATCATCTGTGAAAATTTCAGCTGCCTAGCTATCACGGTTCATGAGATACAGCCCGGTGACAGACAGACAGACAGACGGACATCGAAGTCTTAGTAATAGGGTCCTGTTTTTACCCTTTGGGTACGGAACCCTAAAAATATACTAAAATCAAAATAAAACTATTCTGGAAGCCCTGTCGCAGAGGGTAACGTGACCAGAATGCTGGCAGCATTACCTCGCTCAATAGCGATGCTCAGCTTTTGGCCAAAGTAGACCAGTAGTTAGTTTTAGTTAGCAAGTTGAAATGGCACAGCCACATTACACATGACCGATGGGGTCGTAAAGTTCTCGAGTGGAGACCACGTATCGGCAAGCGCAACGTAGAACGTCTACCTACTAAGTGGACCTTATCAAAACAGCAGGAACACGTTGAATGCAAGCCGCTTCCAACGGACCTTATTGGAAATACATAGGGAAGGCCTATGTTCTACAGTAAACGTCTTGTACTTAGCTGAATATGTTGATGAAGATTACAAGATTAAATTTATCTTTTTTAGGGTTCCGTACCCAAGGGGTAAAAACGGGACCCTATTACTAAGACTCCGCTGTCCGTCTTTCCGTCTGTCTGTCTGTCTCCAGGCTGTATCTCATAAACCGTTACCTAGAAAGCTGAAATTTTCACAGATGATGTATTTCTGTTGCCGCTATAAGAACAAATACTAAAAACAGGATAAAATCAATAATTAAAGAGGGCTCCCATACAACAAACCTGATTTTTTTGCCATGTTTCACTCTGTATTAAATTAATAATGTTAACAGGTAGATGCTTGAAATTATCACAGAATATTTAGTTGTATATTGACTTTAATAATAAGTAATAAAATTAAAATAAAATAATCTCCGCTCCCATACAATACGGAACCTTCCGTGCGCGAGTCCGACTCGTACTTGGCCGATTATTTTTGAATGAGTGAACTAAACGATTAAAACGTCCCTGTAACTATCGTTGAAATTTCATTTGCTTTACCTACATTTCATATTACTTATCCCATAGCAATAGTAGATGAATAAAGTGATGTCTTCAATAACACCATCACCCATATCAATGCTATATTTTATAAATATCATAGTAGCTGCGCCCCGCGGTGTTACTCGCGTTAGCCCGAGAAAAAAATTAGCCTATGTGTTAATCCAATCTCTAAGCTACCTCCATATCAAATTCCATCTAAATCGGTTCAGCCGTTTGTTTGTGAAAGAGTAACAAACATCCATACATACTCACAAACTTTCACGTTTATGATATTAGTAAGATTTGCCTATACTCAACAGGAAACAGTACATCTACCTAATAATGCACAATGCTTTTTATTTAAATAGGTCAAAGCAATTTTGTGGAACAGACCTTTCGACTAACCTACTTAGCAAACCAATTCGGGCTGGCACTTAAAAACCAGAGGTATAAAATTGCGGAGCCTGTTTTACTATCTTCCGATAGGATTAACCGGTTGTTTGAAAATACACGTGGAATATACCTATTATTTCAGTCGGAAAATGTTTACTGCTATACATAGGCTTGTCTTATAGATCTCCGGCCGATGAGGGTGGGGATTGATTGGAAACGTCGAAAAGTTCTCGAGTAGAGACCACGTACCGTGCGCACCCAGAAGGTAAACAGATCGCCTCATCAAGGCCGCAGGATCAAGATAAATTCAAGATGGTTCTAGTGGGCCTTATTGGAGATCTATAGGGAAATCCTATGTCCAGCTGTGGATGCCTTTTAGCTGATGGATGGATAGATAAATCGATACTTCCTTACTTAATATTATAAAACCGAAAGTGTATTTGTTGGTTTGTTCCTCTTTCATGCAGCAAAGGAGCAAAGCATTGACTTGATTTTTAGCATGGACATAGTTCAAAAGACGGAAAGTGACATCAAGTTACTTTTTCCGGGAAAAATAAAAGGTTCCTATGGTATAGCGCAAAAATCAATATATTACGCGGGAGAAGCCGCGGGCAAAAACTAGTCTCCAATAAACCAACACTGTGCATTTGGATAATTTATCAGAAAGATTGCCAGGATTATCAACAGCAAGCAACCACTCGCTCTACATCCAAATGGCTTATTTTAATCTCGCAGGAAATGACGATACTTACTGACCATAAATATTCATGATTTTAATAAAGAATAGAGTAGGTAATAGATGCTCGAATAATGTATTCTCTCTTTTATGTTATTTTCAGCTCCAAATTTCCAAATCCAAATTTAAAGTAGACTACATTGTCTTTTTAGGGTTCCGTACCCAAAGGGAAAAACGGGACCCTATTACTAAGACTTCGATGTCCGTCTGTCCGTCTGTCTGTCTGTCTGTCACCGGGCTGTATCTCATGAACCATGATAGCTAGGCAGCTGAAATTTTCACAAATGATGTATTTCTGTTGCCGCTATAACAACAAACACTAAAAACAAAATAAAATAAATATTTATGGGGGGCTCCCATACAACAAACCTGAATTTTTAGACGTTTTTCGCTCTATATTATTAATGGTAATAGGAAGATGCTTGAAATTTTCACAGAATATTTAGTTTTATATTCACTTCAATAATAAATAATAAAATTAAAACAAAATAAATATTTGAGAGGGACTCCCATACAGTACGGAACCCTTCGTGCGCGAGTCCTACTCGTACTTGGCCGAATATTTTGTATTTGTCTAAGTAGCCAATCTGTAGTCATTCACTGCTGGGTACAATCCTTTTCTTTTTTTCGCCATTCTTTTTAAATGATATACGATAATCCATTTATCGAAAAGGTATTAGGACTTGAGGAACGAGCTGGATTAAAACTACTTCCAATTAGTCTTCCAAACGTTTATTCCAAAGGCTTTTGCTTGAGGAACTCTTTAAGGGGCTGGACGTTTAATAGATTTTTTATCATTCAGCGACAAGACAAACTATGCTATACAGGGCTATTTCTAATCAATTAGCATCCTTTTAGGGGCTTATTGTACATCAAAACTAACAACTTTTGTTCTACGACTTATATTAATTCTCTGTAAACAACAATTTTTTTTGAGAATTTTTAAAAGTCGTAGAACAAAAGTTGTTAGTTTGATGTACAGAATAAGCCCCTAAAAGAATACTGATTGAATAGAAATAACCCTGTATAGACTATAGATACCTACGTCATGTATGTGGTTATGTCATTTCAGTTGTATTTGATGCCATCAGTAATCACTGACGGCAACAAATACAACTGAAACATAAATACAAACGTTTTACTTCAACAGTGTAATCATAATCATACAATTAGTTAGTAAAAATAGCCTCGTAAATAAATAACCTTCATAAACAAAAATTAAAAAAAACACGTAGTTTCATCGTAATTGAGCAGTGGACACTGAATCAATTTTAATTTTTAACCGCACAAAATACGCGCTGTTCGGTTTAATTGCTCAATTAACTCTCGTAAGCCGGTTTGAACTGGTTATAGCCGGCTGAAAGCAGATATTTCCAGTATTTTACTGACAATCGTCACGTTGAAGCGTTTTATTCTCACAGATCGAGGAAAAGCCATCTCGAACTAGACGCGCCAGCCACTTTATGTAACAAATACTCATATACCGCAAAATTGATCTTGATGAAACATACAATGAATTTATTATTATTTGTATTGTATGTATGTATAACTTTTAGAAGTATCCTACTATATAATATTATAAACGTGAAAGTTTGTAAGGATGGATGGATGTATGGATGTTTGTTACTCTTTCACGCAAAAACTACTTAATTAAGATGAAACTTTGCAATTATATAGCTTATGTATCAGAATAACACATCACTACATAGTATAAAATAAAGTCGCTATTTTTGTCTGTTTGTTTGTCTGTATGCTTAAATCTTTAAAACTACGCAACGGATTTTGATGCGGTTTTTTTAATGGATAGAGTGATTTAAGAGAAAGGTTTACATGTATAATACACCTGTGCGAAGCCGGGGCGGGTCGGCTAGTAGGCTATAAATTATAATTATATTGCGTAAATTTTCCATATTATAACAATAAGTGTTAAGTAAATAGGAAAAATTCTGCTATCTGCGAGCTATTCCAGCGTGCGCTCCAAGAACTGTCAAATCGAACAAATGTCAAATCGGTTTTTTTTTTTTTCTACCTCCTTTATTAAGGGTGGTAAGGTAGGGCCTCGAAATATAATGCGGGTGAAGATGCGGGAAAAATCTAGTATAATATAATATGCTTATCAATAAATAAAAATAAAATTCATTCATATTACAGGCCATTGACCCATAAAATTAATTATACATACATTTTTTCTACAATTATTGAAAATTCACAATCAATTTAAACAATTTTTATCTTAAATATAATAAAAACAGCTGCTTTAAACAACAGCAAATCGGAATCGCCAAAATATATTGCAATACCTATGTACGAGTTAAATATTTTTATTAAACTGGTATTTTTCTCGAATTTTTTTTCAAGATTGACTCCATACGAGTAGTTGTTAATAATAAAATAATCACCCCTTTTTGGCTTAATACAAGTATTCAGAATAACCCTATATAATTTTAATTTAACGAATACACCTAGCTACAAAACCAAATTTACGTTTACGACACATATTTTACAAAATGCAATCGCATAAATGCGTGATTCGCCCTTAGTAATAGTTACGAGTATGTAACTTTTCTTGTATCGCATAGATTTTCAGTAGAAACTTCCTTGCAAAAATAGTTTTCCGCTAAATCAAAATGATAATATTTCCCATCTCCTAAGATCTGTGATTTTACTGTTCCACGCTCGTCACATGTCATAAACCGTAGCTTTTAATTTTATGATTGTTCATTTTATGAGAAAATACAAGTGTTATTTTGAGGGTTAACTGCCTAGGCGTGCCATACTTTAATTTATTGTAAACTCATAAACCGAAATTACAAATCGGATTTCAGATTTGTGTCATTTCCAACACGTGCTATACGTACAGGCACAGATATACCAGAGGGATATTGCGGACGCTCGAGAAAATCTGAAAGAGATGCATTGATACAATTAGGCACGAGTAAGAAAGAGACATGAAATCGATTCGGTGGCTATTGTTGGGTTTTTCTCCGCTGAACGTCAAATTCTTGCCAAATTCCGATACATATTTTGACAGTGACAAACACTCGGAGAGATTTTCCATTTTTTTCCATAGATTTGTGTGGTTGTGAATTGCCAATTGAAGTGACAACAGCGTTATCTCTTTAATATCTCTGTGCCTACAGGTGGTTTTTTCCAGATGATGGACATATTCTAGCACAGAGCTAGCTCTGTGTATTACGTACTCTGTGTAATGGCACACTATTAATACCAATTTTTAAGCGAGCAATTGGTATCAAAAAGGTGCAGTTGACAAGGGCCATAGGTGAATGACATTATCAAACAACAGGAAAGCGATACCGTACCTATTCACGTCAAACAAAATCAGAAACTACTTACTTAGACTAAGATTTAAACTAACCTCTCTCTATTGTACAGTAGAATTCTTTCAAATATAATTACTTAACAAAGGGCATAGAACCCGGAGTCTGTTAGACAATTATTAAAAAAAAAGTGATATAGTTCCCATAACCCAAGTTAAGAAAAATGTACCTAGTGTATTATTTCCCGATGGATAAATGTATGGAAATACTATAAATAAAACTACCTGACCTTGACACTCCGCTAGCACGAAAACATAAAGAAAAGCCCTATAATAAAAGGGATTCCCGAAACCTCTCCAAGTGACTGCTTGAATAATTCATTTTTATTCATCTAGTGAAAGAATTAATTTACGAATGCTCGACTCAACATTTCCGAATTAAAATCCAGGAACAATTGGAAGTTTTTTAATAAAATCTTCAGCATCAGGCGCCTGAACTTTGATTTATTGACTTCTTAAATTCACTGTGAAAAATGGACTTTGTTCGTATAAGCAAACGTTAGGTTAGAGTGCATTTATGTTAGTAGAACGTTGAAAGCTATATATTTATGTATATTAATTTGCATAAGTGCATAATTTGCATAAATATTTTGTGATTTGTCAAAACTGTTTCAAAACGACTTCTGTTTCAGATTCCAAAGTTGCCATAACGTTGTAAAATCATATCCTTAACTACAGAAAATAAAAATTCGAGATTTTTTACAGAAATATATATTCAATTAAAATTAATTTAGTAAAAATACCAATGCTATGTTTTTAGATTTTATTGCGTAATACATACATTACTAAAATGTGTGCTATATGACCTTTCATTTATTGCAACATAGTTACAATACCTACCAATTAGCTTTTAGTAGGCACTTAAGTACAAATATTTAAACGTAATACGTTTAATAGCAATATTATTAAAAGTAATTAGTTCTTTTTGAAACTATGACTCTCTATAAATTATGTTATCTCTATGATTTGTTTGCACAAACATTAACATGATTACTTATGCTCAAAGTTGCCAGACAACCCATACAATCTACACGAATACACATACAGGATGCTCCATAAATCAACATCCACTCCGGTAGAGTTCAACTTGTAAAGCATTAGATCTAGTAATGCAAGTCCGAGCAGTGAAATAAAAGAAACATACAAATACGCTTCAATTTTTTAAAAAACGGGTGTATTTCTGGATAAACTACGGACATATTTTAAGACATCATCATAAATGATAAATTTTCACTATGAAACCAACCCTTAAATCAGCAATATTCAAAACTTGATTGAACTTAATGTTTTTTTCGTGATTTTAAGGTTGGTTCCATAGTAAAAAATTGGTAAAGAGGGTCAGTAAAATGATATCCTAAAATAATTATCTATGTAATTTCGTAACATAATCTAAATAAAAATCGGCCAAATGCGAAGTGGACTCGCGCACATAGGGTTCCGTACCCGTAGCGTATAGGATAGCGTATTTACCTCCATTTTAAGCATCTATTAATATTAAGAAAAAATGGCAAAAAAAGTTATTTTATTATGTTATTAGTATTTAATGTCATAGCAGCAACAGAAATTCATCATCTGTGATTTTTTACTGTCTAGCTATCACGGTTCATGAGATACAGCATGGTGACAAACATACAGACGCTAGACGGTCAGACGGGCACAGAGTCTTAGTAATAGGGCCCCGTGTCTACCCTTTGTGTTCGATACCCTATAAAGCTTTTAAGTACAAACTTAAATGTGAACGTTCTTTGGCTAAATAATAATGATGACTAAAGTAAACATGAATACTTATATTACTTTTGATTACTTTTGAGCAAAATCTATAAACGGTACAATATGAAATGTACACATACAGGTGTTCCATAAATCAACGTCCACTCCGGTTGGCTTCGACATGCAGAGCAATAGATCTAGTAATGCAAGTCTGATCAGTGTATTTGCGAAGCTAAAATAAAACAAAAATACGAGTTCACTTCAAAAATATTGAAATATTAACTTCATTTCTGTTCTGATCTGACATAAAGAACGTGATATACTTTTTCTTAATGGCAAGTGCCTTTATTAACTACAACATAATATCTGAAATGGTCCATTCGTTTGAAAGATGATAAGACAGTGTTACAGCATATCATATCATGGCAAATGGACAAATTCTCATACCACCATTTTACCCCCTCCAGGATGATTTAATGTTGGGTGATCAATCCATACTATCACCACCATTTACCATTTATATAACAACTACCAATCATACCAAGTACCTACCACACCATTTTATCTACTTTTAATGTCAATTAATAAAATATGTAGATTAATCCCTTTGGCATGCTGGGGTGGAATTAGAAAAATACACACACAAAACATGCTAAGTTTAGCATACACAATTTACCTACTTTTTGTGTGATTTTTTAGTAATGTAGCAATCGTTTCAATAAAATAAATCGTTTTCAATATTTTTATTGATCTAATTTAATTTAATGTCAGCCTGTATATTGAATATGTTTTACTCCTATTATACGTTCTCATATTGCACTTCATGTTACTCTTAATTAGTTCGTTTAGTTTATAAGGCTGCACCTCCATTGCGACCCTATAATATTAGAGTTTATGCTGCAACTCAAACTTATTAGCTACTAGCTTCTGCCTGCGGCTTCTTCCGCGTGGTATTTTAATTGTTGTGCTATCCCTTGGGAACATTTTATTTTTATGGGATAAAAAGTAGTCTATGTCAGTTTCCGTCTTTCAAACTATCTCCATGCCAAAAATCAAGTCAATCCGTTGCTCCGTTACTGCGTGAAAGAGGAACAAACCAACAAATACTTTTTCGGATTTATAATATTAGTATAGAAAGAGGATTGTACCTTGTTATAATTATATCACAGCCAAATCGTAAAGAACTGCAAAAAAACATAGATATCCCTTGTTTCAAGGAATAAAATACAGACCACACTTGCACGTCAATTAGTGTATGCAAATTAACTCACATAAGCTACAATATTGGAGAGAGAAGATTGGAATTCTAAGGCTTCCTGGTATTCTACGCCATGATCCTTTGCACAAACTCTGCTAACAGAGTTTGTGCAAAAAGAGAAGCGTCATAGTTGAGGTCGCCTCACCTACGACGCTTCGTGTGCAATTTGACTTATTTTGTTGCGTTGCCAACACTGCTCTGTCATTCCTAGTACAACTAAGTGTTTAATACTTGGTAGACACCAATTTGGTTTTCATTAGTAGACTCGCGACCACGAAGTCAGTACCTTGGCTGCTGATTAAAATCATATTTTTAGTTCACCGTAACGCCGCGACAGTTCTCTTTTTGCACAAACTCTTATCTAAATACTTTTTTATGCATAACATGATTACATTTAGCCACCAACTCATGGAAAGTGATGTTGTGGCCCAAAATGTATGTAGAGTATAGACCTGGGAATTAAAGATATCCGGATCGTAAGTAAGAAACAATGGAGGTAGGGTATTCCAATCCCTTAAGATGATGTGGGAAGCGAATTGCTTAGCGCTTAATAATTACGTACTGGTGGTTTGTCGACTACGCAGAGATATACGATTATTACGAGTTTTTATGGTTGTCTTGAATGGCTTGTTGAAGGGCTTACTTTTGTATTTATTTTGTACTCTACTTGCCACTGTTGAACCGCTTATTGTTTTCTTGTCTAAAGAACATAATTATCCATAGCTCCACAGTACAGGACAACCTTTATCGAGGCCTGGAGGAAGCCAGACTGTGGACGGCGACGGCGGTCATGTAGGGACTGCCGTATTCCCAAATTGGGATGCCACTGAGAAATGCTGCTTGACTTGATGGTACTCAACGATCGTACTATTATAAAATAGGTTTCAAGTTTTCGTTTAGATAACTAAGTCGTAGTTGTATTCGTATATTTTGGTATGATGGTAAAAAGTCGCCATCGCTCATGAACAACTGCAGCAGTAGGTAATAGGGTTTAAACGTAACCAATGCATTTCCTATTTTTTGGATTTCATGATTGTATTGTACTGTACTCAAGTGGAAAGTTTTCGACCAGCGTGTGTTGCCAGTGATGACTTGTGGCATAGAAACGTGGTCTCTCACTATGGGCCTTATCAGTAAGCTCCGAGTAGCCCAACGAGCCATGGAGAGGGCTATGCTCAGAGTTTCTCTACGAGTTCGAATCAGAAATGAGGAGATCCATCGAAGAACCAAAGTTACCGACATACATAGCCCAGCTGATTGGTAGGTTGAAGTAGCAATGGACAAGGCACATAGCGCGGAGGACTGATGGGGTCGAAAAGTTCTCGAGTGGAGATTACGTACCGGCAAGCGCAGCGTAGGACATCTATCCACACCAAAGTTACCGACATACATAGCCCAGCGGATTGGTAGGTTGAAGTAGCAATGGGCAGGGCACATAGCGCGGAGGACTGATGACTGATGGGGTCGAAAAGTTCTCGAGTGGGTGTACGTACCGGCAAGCGCAGCGTAGGACATCTATCCACAAGGTGGACGGATGACCTCATTATGACTGCAAGCCGCTACCAACCGGTCTTATTAGAGATCTTTAGGGGAGGCCTATTGTCAGCAGTGGACAACCTATGGCTGAAACGAACGAATTGTACTGTACTATATCAGCCTTTTTAATAGTCCACTGACTAAAGAACGACGGCATTATAACAAAAGGTGATTGGGCCATATCCACCACGCCACCAGTGTGGGTTGGTGGAAGCTCACATTTACGCCATAGATATTCTTCTATAGACGTATGCACTCATGCTGCAGGCTGCCTTACGATGTTTTCTTCATCGAAAATCCAGTAGTGTGGTATTTCGTTCCAAAGAACCCATTAGTAGCTTCTTACTTGGTCTGAGATTAGTAGGTACGGGACCGGGATTTGTACCCACGACCTCGCGATTGTAAGACAATGTAAGGTTAAAGTAATTAACAAAAACACTTTTGTTTTTCGTGAATAAATCCGCGCTTGACTACCAACTCGCCTGATGGTAAGCGACGTTGTGGTCGAAGATAAAGCACGCAGACCTAGAAGATGCCTATTCACTCTGACCTTGAAAAGCTTAAGAGTATATCTCTTAGGAAACAGGAAAGCAGGAAGACTGTGTTAGTAGGAACCTACTTCTCCTGGAGAAATCTCAGTTTATTTATTTTTATCGCGGAAAATATCGAGCGGCGTACGGTACTGACAAGAAATACCTAGTCAAACCATGCAATGAGAACTACAATGGAGATAATAAACTCTATATAAGAGCCTTTGACACGTAATACACCCGCCTACATCATTGATATTAGCTACCTTAGTTAGCAGAAAGGATATTAACATTCTTGATTTTGTTTGAGCTCGTATCTTCAAAACAACCGCTATAACTCCCGTCCCTTAAACACTGTTTCATAAACTTTCCTACACCTATTTGGATTTTGTATTAATTATTCCAATCTTTATAGTTACTGCACTGGCTTTTTAACTCTCTACTCTGCAGTACCACTTGCATGGCAAAGAGATTAAATTATCTACTTCTGATGTAAGTTGTTAATGTCAATTCATTTTTTGTTTCCACCTCGAGAGGAATAATTTGGTGAACACAGTGAACAGACCAATTGTGCACCATTTGCCAAAATAATAATTAAATTGAAAATTAAATTAAATATTTAATAACCAATAAAATTAGACTAATACTTGCCATGAGGTGTTCCACCGCACCACCATATAATTTTATCGAGGTGTGAAAATATAACAGAGATCTTTGTCTCGATTTGATACTTCGTTATGATTATGTTATGGTAGATAATATTATGCTGCTCAACATAAGCCAGCTAAATGAATTTATTACCATACTTTGGAAATAAAATATCTAGATGAAAAGGAAAGAAAATATGACAAGGTGATGAGATCAAAACACACAATAACCCCTAAACAGGGTGCTAATTGATTAGAAATAACCCTGTATAGGACATTGCTTGAAGTCAGTTACCTTTATGTAAATAAAATAAAAATCGGCCACGTGCGATTTGGACTTGTGCACTAAGGATTCCGTACCATATGGGAGTCAACCGTCTACCTGATGCCGTTATTAATATTAAGCTAAAATCGGCAAAAAAAATAGTTTTAAGGGCTGCTTTTAGTATTTTTTGTTATAGCGGCAACAGAAATACATCATCGGTGAACATTTCAATTGTCAAACTATCACAGTTCATGAGATACAGCCTGGTGATAGATAGACAGACAGACGGACGGACAGCGTAGCCTTGGTAATAGGGTCCCGTTTTTACCCGTTGGCTACGGAACCAAATAAATTCAACAAACTGAAACTCGACAATCTCTAGGAAGCGATAAGATAAAAGTATTTTCCTGATAGCATTAGGAGCTAATGATATTCTGGTGGTGATAGGCGACAAAATTATTCAGTCCGATTACGGAACGGAAAGAAGTAAAATCTGCTCGTATTTTTTTACTGTAATGTTCTGACTTCTGATACATTTTGCTTTATGCATAAGTAACTTTTCTAATACAACCCCGAGACCAACAAGGTTTATTTTTGCTGGAAAAATACACTTATTTTATTTTATGATCGGAAAAACTGCTAAACGAGGTTTTTCTTAATTGTATAGATTTTTATGACTAGTAATTGTCAGTTGCTTCCAATGTACATAATTTATGATACACCTTTTACTTCAATCACATTTTTATGCCTAAGATATGTGGTTAAAATTGCGGCAAACACGTTAAAAATTTGACTGAAAATATATTATACTCATGTGAATACGTTTTTCAATTCAAGTTAATTCAAAATATTTGAATTTATTGAAGTAGTGAGATTTAATTTATTACGTATTTTATTGTGGTTGTTGTAGCTTTATAAAATTTAAGAATCAAGGAAATATTAAAAGTAGATAGGTAATTTTAAAACCTTTTAAGTATGTCGGAAATTTACTGTGAAACTGTCTAATTGCTTAGCGTCCGATTTTTCTTATTCACACTAAAAGAGTTGGATTTTGTTGTAAAAATATCGTAGCTCAAAGTTCAAAGGGTAAAGTTTGAGCACCGCTGCCTTAGGCCTGTTACAACAAGTCGTTATCCTCTGGAATGGTCGTCATATACGACTTTTATAACACGTTGAGTCAAATTATGAATGTTATCGCATAACTAAAGTCCTTTGTTGAACATTGCCTAGGGGCTATGCCTATAAAGCGCTTTTGAATTTAATCTTACGCAGCTCACTCGATCTCTGAGATATTTGAACCTGTTTCCAGTTCGAATTTATGTTAGTTAAAGTTATTCGGGGAAGGCCTAGAAAATGCTGGCGTGGAGATTTTGACGCTTATGGGGAAGGGTGGCAATAAGTTTATATGTGGTTAGTAGAACGTGATGCCTGAAAGGAGTATATGATTCTTTTGCCCAGTTCTGAAACAAGACCAAAAAGGTTAGACTAATTATTCGTTTACTCTAGCTCGATTAAAGGTGGTACAAGGTACAACACTAAATTGACATAACAGAAAGAAATTTTATTCTGATTATTACTTGCATCTGAATTGAATCAATCATGGCTATTGGTGTTTGCTCTGTGTCTTTGTGTTATTTAGGTACTATTTATATAAGTATGTATTTTAAATATGTATATGTAGTATATCAATCTCTGGCAGCCATATCACAAGCTATGCTTAGTTTGGGGTCAGAGACCGTGTGTAAGATGTCCCCTAATATTTATTTATTTATTTATTGTCAGTCTATGAGACTTTAAAAACATCTAATCTGAACAAGTGGCACATTTTCTAATGTCAAATCAAATCATTTAATATCTGGTTTGAATTTTGTGCTCATTTTGAAACAATATTAATTTTTCTTACCATAACTTGCAAACTAATAGTCTAGCTAGGAAAATTCGTTTGTTTTTTTCATAAATACTTTTTATGCTTTCTTATTTTAATGGCTCTAAAATTTAATCTTCTATTATATAAAAGGCTTCGCTGAGTGACTGACTGACAGACAGCCTACAGCCCAAACCGCTAAAGATACGAACATGAAATTTGGAACAAAGATACATTGGACCACGTAATGGAGCACTAAGAACGGAATTTTGAAAAATCGACCTCTAAAGGGGTAAAACGGGCCCTTTTCGTTTGTATGTAACTTTTTATTCCCTTTACCGATTGACTTGAAACTTTGTATACATGCTACTCAAACAAAATAAAAGTTACGTTTGTTCCTGTTTTTCCGAATATTCCTTATCTAAGGGGTCAAATTGGGTCCCAAAGTTGGTGAAAAAAGCGTCTATTACATCCGACGAGCTGAACGGTTACGGATGAAATCTGGTATGGAGGAAGCACACAACATGTTTCAACACATTAACTATTATTATCCCGGAAATTCTATGGGGATCCTTAGGGATAGCCAAAATTAATCAGTTTAGGCTACAACCCAATCCACTAAAGATAGATACTTGAAATTTCGAACATAGGTACAATGTACAACGTAATGAAGCACAAAGGACGAACATTTCGAAAAATCTACCTCTAACGGGGTAAAACGGGCCCTTTTTGTTTGCATTTAATTTTTTATTACCTTTACCGATTGACTTAAAACTTTGTATTTATGCTTTACAAATAAAATAAAAGTTACGTTTCTTCCTGTTTTTCCGAATTTTCCTTATCTAACGGGTCAGATAAGTTCCCAAAGTTGGTGAAAAAAGCATCAATAATTACATCAGACATGCTGAACGGTTATAAATGAAATCTGGTAGGTATGTAGAAAGCACACAACATGTTTCAATACAGTAACTATTTTATCCCGGAAAATCTATTGGGTTTCTTAGCAATAGCCAAAATAATCAATTATAAAGCTAAAATGAAAGGGGTAAATGAATTCTAACGAAATTTGGTACGACGCTAGACAATGACACAAATTACCACTTGGGGTACTGCTATCCCGGAAAATTTCAGTGAGTCATTCAAGATATCAATTTCCTATAAAAAGTACTAAATGACTGTTCGAAAACTGATGCAATATTGTTTGAAAATAGCTCACCCTTTTAACTAATATATGACTATTAACGTCCTGGGAAAAGTCCCGGATTCCTTGTCTAACGCTAGACCAAACATCCTTATAAACGTGAAAAATAACATGATCGCGTTTTTTTTAACGTAGTGAAATATCTAGAATTAAATTGAGATAATTTAGATCCTTCAATGGGGGCAAAATGGGCCCCTAATAGTTTATCAACGATTTTATTTTGTGAGCCGATAGACTTGAACTCAGGGTACATACGGATTAATAACTACTTACTTTACTATGGAAACTACCCTGAAAAAGCGAAAATTACGAGCTCGTACCTATTCTTTACATTTTGTCGCGGGTCGATGATTTTTTTGTGTTGAACAGCTAATTTTATTTACGTGATTTCTGGGTTGGTACCATAGTAAAAGTTAGTCAAATGATGAGTATAATGGAATCCTAGAACATGCCTATGTCGTCTAGATGTAAGTGCGCTATGTATTTTCCAAATAAAATGTACCTTCTTGTGTGCTACTTTTTCGTCTGTACTTGGTCAGAGAATGTCTGAAAGTCCTACAAGTGTCTCGATCACTTTTGACCGCGTAAACGGTTTTGGGCGAGATTGTCATTGGGTTCAGAATAATCAAAATTAAATTTCTAATGACTTAATGAAACATGATGAATACCTGTACTGGCCTTTTTTAGGGTTCCGTACCCAAAGGGTAAAAACGGGACCCTACTACTAAGACTTCGATGTCCGTCTGTCTGTCTGTCACCGGGCTGTATCTCATAAACTGTGATAGTTGGGCAGCTGAAATTTTCACAAATGATGTATTTCCGTTGTCGCTATAACAAAAAATACTAAAAATAGAATTATATAAATATTTAAGGGATATACAACAAACGTGATTTTTAGGAGTTTTTTGCTCGCTATTAATAACGGCAAGAGGAATGGGCTCCCATACGGTACGGAACCCTTCGTGCGCGAGTCCGACTCGCACTTGGCCGATTTTTAATAGTCTACCACTGAACGTAGGCCTCACGAAGAGTGATTAAGCCATATCCATCACGCTGGCCGAGCGCGGTTTGCTGAGTTCCCATACGACATCGATTTTTCTCTAAGGACGTGCCTATGCAGGTTGCTTTAATGTTTTCCATCAATGAAAAGCCAGTAGTATGAAATTCTGTACATAAGTTTCAAAGAGCTCAGTGGTCTGACCAGGATTAGGACCTTACGATTGTAATGTAGACCATGACATGCGAATGGAGTTGGATAAAATTTGGTATACGAGTGGGAAACTACATGGGTCAACTCATGATCCAGCAATATATCGAAAAATCTTCTTTTCTCGATATAAAAAATCAGTAGGTATATTAAAATATAACTTTATTAAGTTTTTATTTTATGACAAGTTATAAAATAACGCGGTCCAAACCGTGGGCTATTAAATTCAAAGAACATTTATTGTTGAACTGTGTTACATTGAGATCTTACTACTAATCACAAAAATATTGAATTATTAGTTAAGTCCAATATGGCCATAAAATAATCATTAGAACATGAAAAACTTTTAAATCATTATTATTAAATTTTATTCGAATATTTTGCAATGTATCACCTAAAAATTGTCGTACTCCATAATAAGCTTTAGACACAAGTAAATTTAAGCAAATACTGAGACAAAGCAGGCCAATCCGTGGGCTAATTATTATCCTTGCAAGTAATACGACAACGTGGGCTAAACCAAGAGCTATTATTTTAAGCAAAAAAAAAGTACTAAGACAACGCGGGCCAAACTGTGGGAAATTACCATTTAAAGTAAGTACTAAGAAAATGCGGACCAAACCGCGCGCCATTATCATTTTGAGCAAATACTATAACGACGCGGGCCAGACCATGGGCTATTATCATTGCAAACAATACGACAACGCAAGCCATACGGCAGGCCATTGTAATTTTAAGCAAGTAATTAGACAACGCGAGCCAAGCTACGTACTATAAATTACCATATTAAGCAAGTACTAAGAATGCGCAGGCCAAACCGCGACCTATCATCATTCTAGCTAATCACTGGGACAATTAAGGCCAAACCGTAGGCAATTCCAATTACTTGAAAAGATAATGCCTACTAAGCATTATCTTTTCAAGTAATACGTTATATGACAATGCAGGCAAAACCACGAACTATTATTATTTTAAGCAAGTGCCAAGATAACGCGGGCCAAACTGTGGCTTATTATCATTTTAAGCAGTTACTAGAACAAAGCGGCCAGACCGTTGGCTATTAGCATTGCAAGTAATACGACAACGCGTGCCAAACGGTAGGCTATTATAATTTTGAGGAAGTATTAAGACAACGCAGGCTAAGCTGCGTGCTATAAATTACCATCTTAAGCGAGTACTAAGAATACGCAGGCCAAACCGCGACCTATTATCATTTTAGCCAAATACTAAGACAATTCAGGCCAAACCATAGGCATTATCCTTGCAAGTAATACGTTATACGATAATGCTTTGCTAAACCACGACCTATTATTATTTTAAGGAAGTGCCAAGACAACGCAAGCCAACCGGCAGCCTTTTATAATTTTAAGCAAGTACTAAGACAAACGCGGGTCAAACTACGGGCTATTTTCATAAGCAAGTACCTGTCTACTAAGACAACGCGGGCGAAGCCGCGGGTTTTAAGCTAGTCAGGTATAAATTACTTTGTCAAATACTGGTAGTTCTTCTCCGTTTTCTTTAACTTCCTAAAACTTAAAAGGTCCGCAATCAACTCTGAAACTAAGGCCGTTTTCTGACTTGTCGGTGTGGGAGCGGTGCGGGATCTGTAAGGTCTGTACCGAAACGATACCGCGTTGCCTTCACCTACTCACCTATCGGTATATTCTCGGTATAAAATTCTGCAGTACCGAAGATGTCGTCTTCTAGTGATGACGATATTTTGGCGTGTTATTATGTTTATCGCCTACGTAAAAAAAGAAAACGTTATTGGCGTCATCCTTATAACGAAAATAATATTAATTGCCGATTTTTTGTTGCGGCTAAAGAACTTTCCCAAGATGACGAAAATGTTTTACTGATGTATAGAATGTCAAAAAATACTTACAATTTATAATTATACAATGCAGGATACTTTTCAATTTCTAGTACTAAAACGACGTGAATATCTCGCTCCGTCATCTTGTTTGCACGACCTCGCGCGGTAAATGTCGAGCGGCGCCTGGACACGCATCCCGAGACGCGGTAAAACGAAACGATCCCTCCCCGCTCCCGCACACACCGCGCCAATCAGAAGACGCGCATTAAAACATAGGCGCTCGGCAAGCTTTCGGTACCGTGTATACCGAGCGAAACGAATCCGCACCGTTCCCGCACCGACAAGTCAGAAAACGGCCTAAGACTAACCATTCGGTTTACACGTACCAAGGCTGAACAAGGAACACCGGAATTAATTAAACAGAAAGGGATATGCCAACAATTGGGTATCTACCTGATATGTTTTGAATGGATCAAACACAGGTAATAAAAGACTTTCAAAATAAAATTTACAATAATATGATTATACTGTACAAATAGAGTTAGTAGGTACTTCAAATCTTAGCCTAAGTCGTCATATTCGTTATAATAATAAATATTTGGGGACATCTTACACACGGTCTCTGACCCCAAACTAAGCAAAGCTTGTGATATGGTTGCCAGAGACTGATATACTACATATACATATTTTTAAATAGATACTTATATAGATAGTAACTAAATAACACCCAGACACAGAGCAAACACCTATGTTCATCACATAAATATTTGCCCTGGGTGGGGATCGAACCCACGCCTCTGTGACCCAGAAGTTAGGGCCACTAACCACTGAGCCATCGAGGCAGTCATAAGATAAGTCGTAATATTCGCTGTTCTAACATTTAATCAAATATAAATAATTTTATTCTACTTTACTCACACTGCTCTGTTACTTTACTGATAATTCTTCTTTGTTATTTTTGAACTTCCTTACACTTAAAAGGTATAAAACTAACTCAGAAACTATGACTTAAACGGTTTACTCCTGCCAAGGCGGAACAAGGTACAACACTGAAATTAATTAAACAGAAAGGGATATGCCAACAAATGGGTATCTACCTGCTATGTTTTGAATGGATCAAACACAGGTAATAAAAGACTTTCATAATAAAATTTACATTACTATGATTATACCGTACAAATAGAGTTAGTAGGTACTTCAAATCTTAGCCTAAGTCGTCATATTCGTTATAAGTCGTAATATTCGCTGTTCTAACATTTAATCAAATTTAAATAATGTTATTCTACTTTACTCACACAGCTCTGTTACTTTACTGATAATTCTTCTTTGTTATTTTTGAACTTCCTTACACCTAAAAGGTATAAAACTAACTCAGAAACTATGACTTAAACGGTTTACTCCTGCCAAGGCGGAACAAGGTACAACACTGAAATTAATTAAACAGAAAGGGATATGCCAACAAATGGGTATCTACCTGCTATGTTTTGAATGGATCAAACACAGGTAATAAAAGACTTTCATAATAAAATTTACATTACTATGATTATACCGTACAAATAGAGTTAGTAGGTACTTCAAATCTTAGCCTAAGTCGTCATATTCGTTATAAGTCGTAATATTCGCTGTTCTAACATTTAATCAAATTTAAATAATTTTATTCTACTTTACTCACACAGCTCTGTTACTTTACTGATAGTTTTTCTTTGTCATTTTTGAACTTCCTTACACTTAAAAGGTATAAAACTAACTCAGAAACTATGACTTAAACGGTTTACTCCTGCCAAGGCGGAACAAGGTACAACACTGAAATTAATTAAACAGAAAGGGATATGCCAACAAATGGGTATCTACCTGCTATGTTTTGAATGGATCAAACACAGGTAATAAAAGACTTTCATAATAAAATTTACATTACTATGATTATACCGTACAAATAGAGTTAGTAGGTACTTCAAATCTTAGCCTAAGTCGTCATATTCGTTATAAGTCGTAATATTCGCTGTTCTAACATTTAATCAAATTTAAATAATTTTATTCTACTTTACTCACACAGCTCTGTTACTTTACTGATAGTTTTTCTTTGTCATTTTTGAACTTCCTTACACTTAAAAGGTATAAAACTAACTCAGAAACTATGACTAAAACGGTTTACTCCTGCCAAGGCGGAACAAGGTACAACACTGAAATTAATTAAACAGAAAGGGATATGCCGATAATTGCTATGAACCGTTTAGAGGCCTCAAGGCTTTTATGATGTACCAAAGATGTTGCCTGAGAGAGAACGGCTGTAAGTATAAAGCCCCTTCTTATTCTTATTCGATGTGGGGCGATAAGTCCTGCACTGACGTCCCGCATGGGGTGTTTTGTGCATTTCCCCCTCCAGCGTCTACCCGAGCCAGCCCAGCTCCTTAAAGTAGCGGAGCGTGGCTCTGGGCCGCTGGCATAACTGCTCCAGTAGCTTAGATGGTGAATAAGATGGTGTCGATGTGGATGACAAAACTGATGATAATGTCAACGCAGAAGCGTCATGCAACCCGTTAGCTATTCTAGTGTCTTCTGTGGCTTTGCAATGCCACAGAACATGCTCTACAGTTTCGTTTTCTTCCAAACAGCCACGACAGTCTAAACAGTCTAAAGCCCTTGATCAACGTACAAAATAAAACTGCGGTTTCCAAGTTTTCTCTGTGGTAATGTGGTTATATCGTCATACCATACCGGTTTTGTTTTGTACGTCTATCAGAGGCTTAAAAGTAAGTAAGTTTTTTTTATAGACCAGGTGGTTAAAGCTGGTGTCAGAGATTTTTAACCGACTTCAGAAAAGCAGGAGGTTCTATGTTCGTCTGTTTGTATTTCTTTTATTTTTTTTTTGTGTATATTCATCGATATTTTCGCCAATTGTAAACCGAATCAAAATTTTTTTTTACTTCTAAAGGGTACACTGCCGAGGTGCTTCCATTTATTTTATGGAAATCGGCAGAGCCGTTTTTGAAAAATTAACAATAATGTAAAAATGGTATACATCAATTTGAGCGATCTATTCGAATTTTGTACACGATAGAAGCCGCTTTTGCCACTTTTTGCGAAAAATAATTTTTAAGCCACCTGATGGCTAAACGATTGAAACAACCGGGGCCTACAGTTTAACATGTCATTCGAGCCGCGGTAGCGCTCAGTTGTAAATGCCACCCGCGGTCACCCATTCGAAGATTGCTCGTGCTAAACGTTGCTAAAACTAAATACTTAAAATACCACTTCAAAAAAAATCAAAATCAAAAAAAACGCTCACTGTTTCGTTTTTTTTTCTTGATTTTAGGGTGACGAAATTGATCATAATGATGAATACGTATAGTTATTATATACCTACATCGTACCCTTATAAACAGATTAACTTAGATCTTGCCGTATTGCAGCCAAAAAACTTTTCAGGTGTGTATTTTATTACGGAACAGCTAACTTAGGTAGATAGTTAAGGTCTTTATTGATTCACAAACATTAGGTTCATATTAAAAAAGAGAAAACAGATGCTTAATTAAACATGAGAAGCAACCAGCGGCCTGGTCACTGAAAGTGATTCTTTCCGGGCTTCTAAATTCATAATTGAAAGTTAGTAAAAAAACAGAAGTTCAAGAAAATGTACAAAGCAGCTATATTGCTATTTCAGAGTTGATGCCACATGCTACTAATGTTATAACCGCGAAAGTTCGTGAGTATGTATGGATGTTTGTTACTCTTTCACGCAAAAACTACTGAACGGATTGAAATGAATCTTTGCAATAACTATGCTTTTACATCGTAATTACACATAGGCTGTAATTTATAAAGATATCGCGTGTAACGAAGTTCGCCGGGTCAGCTAGCCTATTATATAAAATCTTGTATCACAGTGTTTATTATCAAACTCCTCCAAAAAGGCTTGACCGATTTTAACAGAAAAAAATTAAGTTATATTTGATAGGCTATGCATTATACTCCTACGTGAAGAAGGCGGCAATCTCGTTTTGTGGCAAAATGAGTTTGTCTTTTTAGGGTTCCGTACCCAAAGGGTAAAAACGGGACCCTATTACTAAGACTCCGCTGTCCGTCCGTCTGTCCGTCTGTCTGTCTGTCACCAGGCTGTATCTCATGAACCGTCCCGCTAAGCAAGCAAAAGTTGCAATAACATTACTGAAAGTAACATCAACAAGCTTGTAACTTACAAATATAAGGTTGCAACGTGACAGCGACAGCAACAGCGAGCTTGAAACGAAGCCCTAACGGCCGCGCTGTAGATAAACCCTGTAACTTGCCCAGAGCTGATCATCAAAACTTTTTATAACTTTTAAATGTGAAGTTGTAGTAACATTACACAAGAAACATGTCTGAAAGTTGTAAAATAAACTTTCCGCAAGTATAACATGTAACATTTCCACAACTTTGAATTTGAAAGGTAATAATAGCAACTTGTCTGAACTATCTTGCTTTTAGGTTACAAATTAAACTTGCACGTGCATTGCATTTATTTAGTTGTCGCAAAGTTAAATATCTGTAGGTTTTCAGTTCCAGGTTTAAAAAAAAAAAACAATATTTTATTTTAATTTTTTGAGTTCTAAGTACATGTCCGAGGAACGCGTTTGTGTGAGGAAGAATGAGAGACTTTATTTCTCTATCTGCAATAAGGAACGTTTTAATCAATTTTACAAATGAGGATACTAATTTCTGCAAACACAACGCGATGCAGAAAATCAATGTGCGATGCTAACGCCATCTAGTTTTTTAATGTTAACTGAGACATTCCACAACTTTCAAAATTTAACTTCCAGCAACATTACATAGGTAATCTAAATAACGAACCCAATTCGTAATGTTGTAGGAAAGTTGAAAAAAAATTACAACAAAAGACATTTTGTCGCGATGTTACAGTATAACATTTCAGTAACTTTCATTTGTAAGGTACAGGCAATGCCGGACAGTGAAGTTAGTAAAATTATATTGCTGCAAAGTTTTATTTGTAACGTTCCAAATACATTTTTGCCACAATGTTAATTACTTACGTTTAGGTATGTTTGGGAGGCAATATCCCTGCAAAGTTGATATATAAAGTTTAATGCGAAATATAAAATGACTAAATAACTTTTAATAAGTTTCAACCTAACAATAAGATATATGTTACTGACATGTTCCTGCAAGATGATGTTTGAAAGTTACAAATGTGCCATATACAAACTTACTATAACTTATTGCAAGTTTCATGCTTAGTGGGGTGACAGCTAGGCAGCTGAAATTTTCACAGATGAAGTATTTCTGTTGCCGTTATACTCGTAACTAAAAACAAAATAAATATTTACGGGTGGCGCTCCCATACAACAAACCTGATTTCTTTGCCGTTTTTCGCTCGATTTTAATATTAATATATAACGATGACAGGTAAATGCTTGAAATATTCACAGAATAGTTAGTTAAATATTCACTTCAAAGTAAATTATTAAAATAAAATAAATATATTAAGGGAGGCTTCCATACGGTACGGAACCCTTCGTGCGCGAATCCCGCTCGCACTTGGACGATTATTAAATCTTAGCAGACTTAGCAAGGTGACACTTGCATAGATATAGCATTCCCTCAAATTTACAACTTTCCTAAAGCTATCAGAAGAATCACTCTATCTTTCTCCTTCGCAGACCATCACACCAATTTGCATCCACTTAATTGGATGGAACGTTTCTTCGTCGCTTTGATCTTATTACTTCGGAATGGATTTGCTATATCCATTTGGATTTTTCCGAGTGGTTTCAGCGGTTATTCGTTTAATTTTATTGTGTCTGGCAAATACGCTCCCTGGGGGTATTATAGTGATTTTGCTTTTGTTTTTGTGAATGTTAGAGGCATTGTGTACAGTGTCTAAGGCTCTAGGCATTATATACGTTGTCTGAAACGTCCAGGAAATGTTTGTTTCACACTCTTTAACCGTGAGAAGTACTCGTGTGATGATGATTATGATATGTTTTCTCATCGCTTTGATTTTATTACTAAGGAATGGATTTGCTATTTCCATTTGGATTTTTTCGAGTGGTTTCAGCTGTTATTTGTTTCATTTCAAAAAGTCTGGCAAATATGCTTGCTGCGCGGGTAGCACATTTTATCCACTTTTAATGTCAGTTGTAATTGTCAATCCATACCTTATCTCCTCTTCCAGGGGATATAATGGTGGAAAGACAATTATTTGTCTCTTTGACATAATACCCGTGATGGGGGTATTACAGTGATTTTGCTTTTGTTTTGTGAATGTTATCTACCGATATACGGCATTGTCTAGGCATTTTGTTTAGTGCCTAAATTGTCTAACTTAAATTCACTTAGCTCTTGTTTCATACTTATCCACTTATTCTATTATATAATTATATTGCCTAACGGGCACCAAGCAATGTGTGATATGATGTAGTACCTACTTAGTCACTTAAAGTCACGAGAATATTTCAAAATTAGGTAAGCACCTGTCGAAAATTTTAGTGTTTCTACAATTTGGTTTTAGGTGGTTTTAAAAATATTCTTTTAACTTTTTTTTTTTTTTGTGATGTTAGACTGGTTTTCAGATTTTTTAAAAACACTTAATCTTTTAACTTCAAGCAGCAATAGAAGTAGTGCTTGAACTTGACTTACTTGACTTGATTTTATTCATGAATATGATTTAAAGGTCTGATAGTGCCATAGTTTACTTTTTATCCCGGTAAAATAAGGTTCGTAGCGCAAAATTCAAAATATGACGCGGATAAAGTCTCAGCCAAGGGCTTGATAATATAATAAAATCTGAATGACGAGTACGAGTATCATTTATTTATTACTAGCTGACCCGGTGAACTTCATTTCACCATCTGTCAAGTGTCAACTGTCAATGAGAACTTTCACATGCAGAAACATTTTGTATGAGAAAATTAAATTCAGGTTTTTATTATTATATTATTTTTCTCGCAACTTTTACAAGTTTTCCAACCGTTTAAACCTTCCCATAACTTTTACAAATATTTCAAGATCAAAATTAGCCAAATCGGTTCGGCCGTTCTCAAGTTTTAGCGAGACTAACAACCACGATTCATTTTGATATAAATAGAAAATAGAAGATTTTATTGAATTGATACGAGTATATCCAGAAAACGTTTTAACAATAAGGTTTGGCATAGTGCCAGCGTCCTCTATAGTTAATGATTGTCTGGTAGTTTACAACCTCTGAATGCCCACGCAGGTTTCAATGAAGTCATTCCATAGAATGCCTAGGTAATTTATACAATACTAGTATTGCACTTTCCCTCTAACATGAACAGTGTTTTTGTTATAAGGGTCAGAGACCTAACAAAGTAAGGTCGTGTAGGTTACGGTAAGCATCTTGAGATATGTTTTAGTACTACTTTCTTTGTTTGATGTTTGTGTTTGGGCTTTTCTCGTCTTTGAAAAGCAAATCTACCGAATATAAGAAACTCTTATCTGATACTTATTTATGTACAATATTTGTTTTGCTTTATACTGAGACCGAGTGTTTTATAGACGACGACGGACTAAGTCTAGGACGACTTCTTCTGATATAAACAACTTTGACTAATAACCAATCCGGAAATCGCAAAAAATCGGCTGCTTAACGTAAGGATACCTGACAGGTACGGTGTTTCCTCGTGGTCATACTAGTTTGTCATATCAATTTGACCACGAGGATAAACATGTCATCGTGATAATACTCTCGTTTCTGCACATCCTGTGAGAAAGCCCAACCAACTAAGGGCGTTTCGTCGTAGTAATACTAGTTTGTGGACCACAAGGATAATAATATGGAGTAGATACATGTACTCGTGGTCATACTGTCATACAGCTTTTTACTAATTAATTGAATTATGTTGTTATGACATTATATTATGATGAATTTACTGTGAAATTATTATTGATTCAATTTTGATATTTATTGTACATGGACATAGAGGAGCTTACAAAATGATGCACGGGAATATATACACTACATTTCTATAAAGTTACTAGATTTAGTATTTTCTCAAATGTATTAACTGACGAGTATATTATAGTAATTGTTATTATATTTAATTATGTAATAAGAGATTTACTTAATGACAATAAATATTATCTTATCTTATCTTATCATAGTAATAGATCCGACTGCAGAATCGTTACGGTCAGCGAGTACGCTACGCTTAAAACCTATTTTCACGTAAATGTCTGAATAAGAAAATCTTACTTACTTGGTACTTACTTCTTTCGTTTGTGTACCTGTCTACATAATTTAACTTTGATGACATACGTGAATCAGAAAGGTTAAAAATCCTCAACAATAAACTCACACCTTGATTCAGTGAAAACACAAACACATTTAATAAAACCAATTCCTTATTCGTCTGATTGTTACTATTTATTGTTTACATTACCTGTTATAATACATTTTCAGTTAAATTATATCATATCTAAAGGTACGCAAGTATTTAATTAGATACACATCTTTTTGTATCACAAACAATTTATGACATTAATTTTATGAACAAAAAGCTCAGGTGCTCTACAAAACTAAGTATCCCTAAGTACACATTAGTAAACTCATAAAAGTTAATATTTCAAAATTCTATAAAAATCTATATGTCTGGCATAAATCCTCCCGGGCCGTAACTTGGTGCAGTTAACATAATATATGGAGGTGGGGCGGCGCAGGCTAATGCTAATTTAAACGCCCGTGTATGAGTAAAATGGTTATATTCTTGTAAGAAAACTGTAAAGCAAAGAGGGTAGTTTTACTAGAAGTACGCGGGTAGGAAAATTGATGGTTGTTTGTGTACGCTTCCTTTTCAGGGTCCTGTGTTAAAAATCCTAAGGTACCCTCAATGCAAGGCGATCGGTCAGCCGCTTCGTTTTTTTTTTTTTTTTGGTCTAGTTACCATTTACAAGTATTTTCTATTTTTTTGTGATAAAATGACCATTGAATATTAGTTAGTTAAAACAGACAACAGGTAAAGTGCGCAGGACGTCCACCGACTAGGAGGACTGATGATGTAATTAAGAGCGTAGGAAAATGCTGGATTCAAGGCGCTCCGAATCTGTTTTATGGAAAATATCTGTAGGGGGGTTGTGGGTTTGGCCACCGTAATGGTATCTATGAAGTATTGTGACTCGGCCCTGTCCTTGAAATAAAGACCTACAGCCCTGTGTGGCCAAGCAGTACGTAAACACACGCTAGGGCTGGTAAGTAGGTAGGTAAATCGCACGCTTACTGATTACAAACCAACACGTTCATTCGTCACTACGGTGCATCTGCGATTGTTGTGTAAGTACCGAGTGTGTACCGTTTGTATGAAGACAGAATACTGCATAGATAACATTAGCATGGTATGGCCCAATCCGTTCACATCTGTAGGCCGTAGCCACAACTCTGGCTCAATACAGACGCCCAAAATAGTTGTTGTGGTTGGTTAATGGATTTACATACGCCATATGTCCAACCCGTTCTTGAGGACTGGCTGGATAAGGCGCACAGGTCGCTTACCTTCCGGCTGGTGCAGGTGCTTTCCGAGCACGGATGCTTCGGAAAGTACTTGTGTCGAATAGCCGGAAGAGAACCGACAACCGAGTGCCACCACTGCGGTTGCGACGAGGACACAACGCAGCATACGTTGAAGAAGTGCCCAGCGTTGGCGTGTGAGCGACGTGACCTCGTCGCAGTCGTAGGAAACGACCTCTCGCTTCCATCGTTGTTCAATTCAATGATCAGTTGCGAGAGATCGTAGGAAGTGGCCGTTTCCTTGTGCGAACAAGTTATGTTGCAAAAGGAAACGGCGGAGCGTGAACGGGAGATCCTCTTGGATCTCACAATGCGCCGACGAAGACTTGGGCGTCGAAGGAGGGTCTACCACGCTTTTCTCCTACCTCCATAACACGGGGAGCAACGGGGTGAAAGCACGATGTTTGTTTTCACCAAAAATTTAAATAGTGTGAAAGTCTGTACATGAATTCCAAATACCTCATGGGAACAGTAACTCACCACTTTAAGATTGCAAGTCGAGTATATTCCTCGGCCAAAGCACTTTTCACACCGATAACAACTAAGTAATTTCGGTTTTCTAAGTTCAATCTTTTCCAGTAAGTTGAACTAGACCTTTGTTCTATAAAGTCTTCGAGTGTAGCTCCATGGACTAATAGTCATTTAAATGAACGAAAAGATGAATGAATGAATAATAAAGCAATTTAAGTTACGTGCCGACAGGTTAAGTACTAGGTGTACTTGACTGACGGTGACTTTAGTATTAGATACTGAAATACTTGGGTAGTAGAATAGGAACAGTTAAGAAGTTTCATTAGCTATCATAACGTTGGCCGCAGAAATACGAGTATGTGTATAAAAGTATCATGAATAGTGGGTAAGTAAGTTCGTATAGGCCGGGTGGCTTGCCCTGGTGTCAGAGTTTCTAGGCCGCCTGGAGGCCTCTGACTTGGCTAAACGGTTAAAACAATCGGGACCTACATTTTAACGTGTCATCCGAGCCACGGTAGCGCTTAGTTGGAAAATGCCACCCGCGGTCAACCATCCAAATACAGAACGTGGGGAACGTTGCTTGTAATGAATAGTGGGTAGCGCACTGGTAACCCTTTTGCTGTAACATTCGTCTGTGGTCGGCGGTTACTTCTTGCTATCAGCAATAATACTACTTAACAGCTTGTTTACCACTTAATCATAAAAAAATGTAATTGCTGGCGATTTATATCAATCATTGCTAATTTCATTCGTGTATAACCTTTGATGCGAAAGACAATCACATACCTAAACACATATTTTTATCAGACACAAGTCAAACTCAAAATAGGAGTGCCTCTCTTAGCAAGAATAAATGACCACCGATTTCACGTGAAAAAATACATGTCAATACCCTTTTTTAGATTTTAGAGCTTAATAATTATTTTGGGTTCAATAAATTTAATTGAACGCATTGACTAGTATATGAGGTTCAATTTTTTTGTTGGGAATTAAAGAACATTTTTACGAAGAGATGCACAATACGGAGTTGATTTTTTGGATCTAATGAAATTCTGTAGCAATAATCATTGTGGTATTAGATTATTCAGGACCGCCAAATAATAATGAAATGATGTTTAGTTTTTTTTACTTACATTCCTACTCCACAGACTCCAGGGTACTTATGTGTTCTTTGTTACATTTAGTTTTACAATCGTTAATTTAAGTCTATAGAAGGAGTTAATTTTATCTTAGCCTGAATTAGTACTAACAGTTTCGATAATGTTTAGTTTTCACACAACAATTCCACAACCAAAAGTTTACTGAAATTCAAACAAAAGCCAACCAACCAGAACGATGCTATCAGACGAATATTACAACCATCTAAACCCATAAAACGTATATTTTATCCGTATTCAGATCACGTAAATTCCTTACAACATTAACTGTGACTATGTACATAAATCACGTTATCAGTGCAAATTCCTACTCTATTGTTACTTCGCAATGTTCTGAACAACTAATGGCTTTGAACAATACAGAGTTTCGAATCACTTAGACAATCGACGCAACAAACTTCTTGGAGAGGCAGTTGTGATGTCATCCATGGAGGGAGCAATGGCCTTACTAAATTTGGGGATAACTTAAATTTTCTCCACTTCTAGCACAGCAAAAATACTATAGGTAACTTTTGACGATAAATTTGATGAGATATTATGCATTATAAAGCAAGACTCCACGACGGCCAGACCTTCGTTATTTTATAAAAGAAAGTTTAAATATAAAAAAATTGAACTTTATTCTATTACTTTGACGAATTAAGATACTATTTTTAGGCACTTTTACTACCTGTTATCTTCCGAAGTAACCACAATCGAAACTCTATTTTCATAGGTCATTATTACCTGTGTTGGAGACACACACAGATAAACTTTCAGCTTTTATAAAATAACGAAGGTCTTGCCGTCGTGGGCTCTTAGGCTATTCCAAGCGCATTTTTTTGATAATTTGCCAATAAAAGGCTAAACTAAACAAAGACTATAATTTATTGTACCAAACCATCAATCCATCCATCAGCCATAGGACGTCCACTGCCGGACATAGGCCTTCCCTATAGATTTCCAATAAGACCAGGCGGTAGCGGCTTGCATCCAGCGCGAACCTGCTGTCTTAATGAGGTCATCCGTCCACCTTGTAGGTGACACCCTACGCTACGCTTGCCGGTATGTGGTTCATTCCACTCGAAAACTTTTCGACCCCATCGGTCATGAATCCCTCATGCTGTATGCCCTGCCCACTGCCAAGTCGACTTGCCAATTCACTAAATTTTGTTTTTAACCTTATTGTACTAAACGCATCTTCATAATTTAATTACTTTAATTTATTATTTGCTACCACTCTTCCTTACACCCTTAAAAATAAGGCTGTAGATTTTAGGACGCCCGTGTAGATTTTTTTGACGTAATACCCTATGTCCTTATAAGTCGAATGCCGGCTGCACGCACGAAAAAATCTAATATTCCGCCTGAGCCGAGCGTGCAAGTGAGAGCGCGGTACAAGCGATAGAGTGGCACTATCGGCCTAAGCGTTCGGCTTGTTTCAGTTGTTGGATCAATAATGTCTTCTCAAGACGTTATCACGTAAACTTATCGCCCTTAAATCGACTTTACAGACAACCATTTTTTAGTTAAAGTTGTTTATTAATTGGTTTTTGTTTGTAAATAAAGTATAAATACTGCATAACTAAATAAATAAATAAAAATTAGGGGACATCTTATACACGGTCTCTGACCCGAAACTAAGCAAAGCTTGTGATATGGCTGCCAGAGCCTGATATACTACGGATACATATTTTTATATACATACTCATAAAGATAGTAAGGGCATAAGCCTTGCCTTATTTTATTACAACTAAAATTCTGACGTGACGGTAAAAAACTTATTAATGTAACAAAAATATGGTAAAAACGTGCAGAGATAACATGAAGCCACGAAATAGTACAAGTTTCAAGATTTTTCATAAAAAATGTACCCATCCCACCAATCTCAACGTTGTGAACTCAAATCACGTCTAGGTCCTAAGGGAAAATATATGAAGATATTATATCACAGTCAAGCGACTGCTAGTTTTTAGTTTAAGACGATTTTCAACTTATTTTTATGCGCTGATATTTATTTGTGCTGCGTTAAAAAGGGGCAGTAACTTGCATTGCAGTTTAAAAAATCTTAGTGTAGTTAAGTAGTTTAATTACTCAATAGGCCCAATTATGAAGTCACCATCGTAATTATAATAGCTAATTAGCATATTTCTGTTTCTTTTTCAACTTTAGGCATTCGATAGAGTGAACACTTTTTACATCCTTACTAATCCTTACTCCTTACTAATATTATAAATGCGAAAGTAACTCTGTCTGTCTGTCTGTCTGTCGCGCTTTCACGCTAAAACTACTGAACCGATTTGAATGAAATTTGGTACACAGATAGTGTAGAGCCTGAGAAAGGAGATAGGCTACTTTTTGATTCGAAAAAATAGTTTTAAAGGGTTGAAAACGGGGAATCAAAACGCATTGGCTAAAATCTTAGAAGAAAAAACTTATTTTCTACCATGACAAATGGTAATTTGCATCTTGACTTTCCAAATTACATTCTCTATGCCCAATGCCCATTCAAGGCTGCTCGAGTTGCAAATGTCAAAGTCAATCAATCTTTTCCTGTAAAATTTAGAAAAGGTTACATGTATTTTTTCAGTTTAATTACGTAGTTTTCATTCTAATAGGTATGCCTACAAAACGCAAATCGAATCTAGCGCGTAGTTCTAGCGGAGCTCGCGTAAAGAAAATTGCTAGAAGCCAAGAGTCTGAAGAGCACACTTAAATGCGTTTGACATTAGATGCCGAGCGCCACGCATCAAAGAGAGCTGCTGAGACTGAAGTTGAAAGTCAAGCGCGGCGACTTTTAGATGCTGAGCATCACGCAGCGCAAAGAACTGCTGAGACTTAAGAGCAAAAAACCAAGCACGTCAAATTTTAGATGCTGAGCGTCACGCAGCTCAGAGAGCTGCTGAGACTTAAGGAGAAAGTCAAGCGCAGCGACTTTTAGATGCCGAGCATCACGCAGCGCAAAGAACTGCTGAGACTCAAGAGCAAAACCAAGCGCGTCGAATTTTAGATGCTAATCATTAGACGTTAAGCAAAAAATTGCATAGTTCCTGTAGGACAGGACAAAAACTATCGAAAGCAAAACTGTCGCCACTATCACAAAGACGCTAAGTGATTAATTCCTCTATGACACTTAACGAAACGTCGCAGCGAAACGTAATTAGATGACAGGTGACATTGTCTGCAGACTTTTATAAATCACAGGTAGCATGGCAAGGGGACAAATTGTTTTTCCACCATTATATCCCCTTGAAGAGGAAATAAAGTATGGATTGAAAATGACAACTGACATTAAAATTGATATTGATGGATAAAATGTTTTATTCCCTGTGCATGCTACATGTTACTATGACGTTTAATAACAGGCCGCCATTTTGTCTGACATTAAAAATATTTTTAAATTTTCTATCATTAGAGGTTTAACATGTTTCTTTATTCTACCTTTATGGTACATAATCATCATACTTTAATATTATCAATCCGAAAAGTTTGTTGGTTTGTTCCTCTTTGACGCAGCAACGGAGCAAAAGATTGAATTGATTTTTGGTATGGATACCTATGGTTTAAAAGACAGAAAGTGATAACAGGATACTTTTGTATCCCGAGAAAATTCGTGATTCCCATGGGAAAGGACAATAACTGTTTCTCAGCAATGTAGCATCGGATTGACTTGATTTTTGGGGTGGGCATAGTTTGGAAGACGGAAAGTGATATAGGATACTTTCCTTTCCGAAAAAATTGCGGTTCCCGTAGGATAAGACAATAACTTTTTCTCAGCAACGGAGCAACGGATTGCCTTGACTTATTGTATGAATATAGTTTGAAAAACGAAAAGTGACAAAGGCCACTTTTTATCCCAAAAACTTTAACAGTTCCCGTAGGATAGGATGAAAAGTAAGCGAGCGGGCCGCGGTAGCAACCGTCTAAGCGCCAGAAATAACCTGTCATTTTAAGTTTAGAACGTTCCTACATTTTCGCACTCCTTCGCGGCACTCAAAATCGCTAGCCCAGACTCGGGCTCCATAACGGAGCTTGCGCTCCCGCCATAATGACGGTGTGTTTCGGAGCACAAGACACATCGTCACTCGGGAGTAACCAGCACTGAGCGTCGGACAGCATTCCAACGTCCTGATCCCAGTGCAACGGGTCAGTCATAGTAGCCCAGCGCCTGCCTCTTCAACTGCAGAGGGCAGTGAGAATGGCCATCGCGATACCGACACTTCTCTTCCCCTGCAGCCCCACTGCGTCTTCCAACAGGTTGACGGCCTAGCGGAAGGTAGGGTAAGTGGCGGCACCCACACAACCAGTTCCATCCCACCGCAGCCCCTAATCCTCGGTTGCAGCGTCGCAAGAGCGGCACTGCAGCCCGCCTCAGAAGCAACACTCCTCATAAGGCAGGCAACCTACCGGCCATCCTCTCAGCTGCTTTAGTTAAAAGCGGCTGCACTACGAGTGCCGGCCTCTAAGCTGCCTTGGGGTAAGACCCAAAGAAGAGGGAGACTTCGAGCGCCGCCTTTTCAGCTGCCTTAGACCTCCCCTGCCACGACAAGGCGGGAATACACAGGGGGTTTGTAAATACACTCCAATCGTAACTTAACCAACAAAAGCATTCCTCTAAGGTATTTTGATGTCTGTCGCTTAGGTTAGGTTTCGCAGCCGACATAAACATTAGCCAAAATCAAAATATAACGCGGGCGAAGCCGCGGGTAAAAGCTAGTTACTAATAAATTTACGATGGCGTCTTCATAATTGGGCCTAATGCCTAATTTTAAAGGCGCCGTCGTAATTTTAATGGCAATTTAGAATGTTCCTGTTTCTTTTTCGCTACATACATTTGAAAGAGAGATCAATATTATAAATCGCTATTAAAATTACAATGTCGCCTTTAAAATTGTGCCTAATATTGTATAAAATGTGAGAAATACTCATTTACAGTTACTATTGATACAGTTAAAACCATCTTAATTATTTCAGTTTTCAATTTATAAAACTCAATAAAATTAGTGTATGTACTTGTTAGTTTCGAAACTATAATGCCACATTTATCGTCACAGATGCACAGAGATATCCGTCAAAATTATCATAGACATGATGACTAAAACACAAGTAAAAAACATAATTAGTCCGTCAGATAGACTATCAAAAAATATTTGACGCGTATGTTTTCTTTTTCACTATGGAAACTAACGCGGTTTTCGTACATTTGAATTAAGTAAAACACAGGTGTTACTCACGTTTGGTTTTAGTAGGATACTACTATAGTTTCGATCGCATTTAGCGATCTATCTCAAGGTCGGAGTACTAGCACGCGGATATCAGCACTGATGATCAGTGCTATGCGAGACGAGCCTGAAACGATCGCCAAATGCGATCGAAACTATAGTAGTATCCTACTAGAACCAAACGTGAGTAACACCTGTGTTTTACTTAATTAAAATGTTTTCTTTTGTCAATGAAACCAATAAAATATGAAGATACGAGTATAGCCTGTTGAAGTTCTATTATACCCCTCAATTCTGGCTCGGGGCTTAGAAATATGTATGTACATTGTACTTACTATATCTGTTACAAAAGTACCTTACAAAAGTAAGTTCGCGTTGACTGCAAGATTAGCCCTAGAGTCAGACTGTCTTACCTCAAAAGTTTTATGCACAGTTTAGACCACGTTTAACAGTACAAATTGCACGATTAAACAGTGTTTATAGCGTGTTTAAATCTTTCGTGGTATAGCGGAGACCTCTTAAACGCCTGAATGCCTCTGGCATGACCTCTGGTACTAAACGGTTAAAACAACCGGGACCTTACAATTTAACGAGCCAACCGAGCCACGGCATCGCTCAGTTGTAAATGCCACCCGCAGTCACCCATCCGAAGACTGACAATGCCGAACGTTGCTCAACTTTGGTGATCACTAAGAAACCCCTAGTCAAACTACGCTTTGAGCGCTTTAAGCAGAAAACCGTAAAGCAACGAGCCACGAATACTAATAAATAAATATTAGGGCACATCTTTCACACAGTCTCTGAGCCCAAACTAAGCATAGCAAAATGATAAGGCAAAAGTATATAAGATACTACATATACAGATTTTTGAACACATACCTACTAACATTAATAAAAAGCACTCTCCCCATTCAAACGAGACTCGCCATGCAATGAAATATGTTTTCTATTTCATAAAACTTTGAATAGAACTTTGTGAACTTTGTCACACCTTCTTTGCGTTATTGTTTGACTTTGAAAGTTCGATTAAACCATTTATGTGCTATTCTGTTATTGATAGAGTTCAAAACTAGAGACGATTGACCTTTAATAGGAGCATTAAAACTAGTGGGCACTCAGCTGTTACGTTCAGCAAACTATTAAATTAGATTTATCTCAGAGCTATTATATACAGAGACGGTGAGTATTTACATGTTCATAGCATTATGATAACGAGGCCAATTTGTTCATACTCGTAAGCTTCCTGTCCTGAGCTAGCAAAACCTGCAATTTTATTTGATTTTCTTACAGAATCTACGAACAATTCATAGGAGGTATGTGTTAAATATATAGGTATACATAAACATTATGCAATGTACCTATATGTTTCAAAGATACTTTCCCCCTTCGTATTTTATGGCAAATTAGTGCCACTTTTTTCGCCTTTCTATAGTTTTAGCCTAGTGCGTTAATGATATGAAAAGTGAATCCGATTTTGTCAGAAAAAGCTTTTTAAAGTCATGTTTTTTTGATACAATGGCTTTCCTTGTCTATCTAATGTAAAAACAAGACTAACATTATGATTGGCCCTTCGGACTGTCGTAGAAAATAAAGCTGATTAACATATCACATTTTTATCTCGTACTATTTGTTAAAAATCGAATAAAATCTCAATAGCCATAGGACGTCAAAGCTGGACATAGATCTATCCTATAGATATTTATTAAGACCGCTTGGAAGCGACTTGCATCCAGCGCGAACCCGCGGTCCTAATGAAGTCATCGCTGTACAAGTTGGACAAAGCACTTGAACCACGAGTCGGTATCAATCTCCTCCGCAGTCGGTACGTGATCGCCACTCTAGAACTTTTCGAAACCATCACTAATCCTCTACATTATGTGCCCTACCCACTGTCATTCAATCTGCCAATTTGCTGAACTATGTCAGTTACTTTAGTTCTTCTACAAATCTCCTCATTTCTGATTCGAAATCACAGAGAGTCTCTGGACTTAACACTCTCCATAGCTTTTAATAATTTGTCTATAGTGAGAGACCACGTTTCACATAGTCATCTCGTACTATTTGCTAGAAGAAGACCCAGAATCAGCATGAAAACTCCGTCTTCTAACAGCAGTCATTCAAAATACATTAGCCTGTCCTCAGTCCTCACACGCCATGAATAAAACGCTCGACACTCAGGATATGATGCGATATTTCAAAAGCCGGCCAAAATCTCATTTAACGCAAAGGTCAGAGAGCTGCTCGATTTATAGATATCTGTATGAGAGATGTAGGGGAGAAAGTTCGGCGAGCATGCTCGTAATACGAGTGTAGCTCTCAGACCAAATAAAAAAATCAAGACAGAATATTGTGAATAAAACAAGTGAAGCCGGCAAAACTACGCCTCGGCGTTTCCAGACACAATTACGCACACATGCACGTACAACGAAACTACGCCTTGGCTCGTCAGTCGAACTATGCCAAGTATCTGACGAACGTCTGCGTAATCGGCGGCGCAACACGTACGCACTCACCACATGTATAAAAAACCGACCTCGCTTGTCTGTTTACGACGTTGTTTTGATTTTTTATTTGGTCTGAGGTGTAGCTGTGAATATAATTAGGTATAGTTGCTTGAATCAGGCGTTACTTTGCGGAATTCCATCTAATAATCTTTGTTTTGTATAAATATTTGGTGTATATCCGCTCTGTTATTGTGTTGTAGTCAAATAAGTTTAAGGGCCTTAATCAATTAATTAAATATCAAAAAGAAATTTTGGTAAAAAGAAATTGGTAAACCAAGTGAATTCGAAATAAAATTGAAATGAATCCGTTAATAATTAAGCAACTGTAACAATTATAAACTTTTTTTTTAAATAATATTGCAAAATAGTAAAAATACCTATTTAATAAATTGCGCTCTAATTTTTACTGCACTCTATTCAAAATATATTGTAATTAATCCGTTAAAAGCTAAACTTTTTTTTAAATAATCGTACAAAATGCTGAAAACATTAAATAGCACCCTTATTATCACTGCACTGCACTCTATTCGACACATGTTTCGCCTCTAAACGAGGCATCTTCAGGTCGGGTATAATTATATAAAAAACAAAATATACCTGAATGGCACTGTACTGTACTAGCCTTATGCAGGACGTAGGCTCACACACGAAGGGTGATAGGGCCATATTCACCACGCTGGCCCAGTGCAGGTTGGTGGATTCACATACGCTATCGAACTTCTTTTACGGACGTAGGTATGCAGGTTGCCTCACGATGATTTTCTTCACCGAAAAGTGTGTAACTCCGTACATAATTGGATGGATGGATGGATCGTAATGTAAGCGATGTCCATCCATCAGCCATGAGACGGCCACCGCTGCACATAGGCCTACACTATATATCTTCAATAACACCGGATAAAAGCGTTTTTGAGATCTTAATCAAGTCATCGACCGACGCTGCGTCCGTTCTTCCGTTAAGTAAGCGCTCTCGGCCCGAGAGCTTTTGGTCCTCATCGGTGAGCAGTTTTATTTTCATTTTTGACATAGACCCTTATTAACATGAAGTTAGAATGTGAAAACAAACGCCAACCGCCAACCTATCTTCACTTCATAAATAGAGCAAACTTATTCGAGATATGTGCAGGTAGAGGTACTCTATAGACTCTACTTATCAAGTAACTATGCTTTTGCGGATTTATATGGCTTGCTTGCTGTAATCTCGGTCCGTGAGTACACGGGTTATTGAAAAGGCATTGTACGAAGATATTATTGAGATATCCGAAGAATGGAAGGCCTCCGATTTCATATTGTCAGATTTGTGGAATTTTTGTCATCGATTTTATTACTGACTCGCCTTTTTGCAGCTTTCAGAATACTGCTGGGAATTGCTAATTAAAGTGCATCTTTATATCTGCCTACTAAAAATAGTTTAACAAATTATTCGTTAAACGTTTTGTGTCATTATCTTAACACTTTTTTTAACACACAAGTAAACAAGGTATTTTTATCTTAAGTACCTAATAGAAATGTGTTAAGTATGTTAGGGTTCCATTCTTCGAAACTTAAAAAATAACCCTTAGTTATAGAAGTATTGTATTATTTTAAATGTTTACAAGATTTTAGGTTCTGCATTCAAGTTTTAACTTAAAACATCTACTACATTTCTTTTTAGGGTTCCGTACCCAAAGGGTAAAAACGGGACCCTATTACTAAGACTGTGCTGTCCGTCCGCCTGTCCGTCTGTCTGTCTGTCACCAGGCTGTATCTTATGAACAGTGACAGCTAGAACGTTGAAATTTTCACAGTCGACGTATTTCTGTTGCTATAACAACAAATTCTAAAATAGAAAAATATAAATTTTAAGGGCTCCCATACAACAAATCTTTATTTTTAGCAGTTTTTCGCTCGATATTAATAACGGCATGCGGCTACAGAAATATGCTTGAAATACTCACAGAATATTCAAAAATAAATAATTAAATTGAAATAAAATACTTAATTATATTGAGGGGCTTAATTATATTAATTAATTAAGTAATTAATTGTCTAAACGGTACGGAACCCTTCGTGCGCTAGTCTTACTCGTAATTGGCCGATTATTTATTTCTGATTGTATAACTTACGACGCCGTGCACGACAAAATCAGTTCAACAATTTATCCTTCAAGACCCACAATTAAATAAATAAAAAAATCAGAATACATCTTACACACGATCTCAGGTCTCAAACTAAGAAGCTAGAGCTTGTGATATTGCTGCCAGAGATTATTCGAACTAAAAAACAACGTATACAAATTCATACATAACACATAAATTTAAGTTACAAATTGTTTGTCTTCCTAAATTCAGTAGTGCCACGGGTAATGACCAAGTTATCGGGTAATTAGATTGTATAGACTAAGCAGCTATAGAAAATTGGTCGTGCCACGGGAGAGAGAAATTTCCTTTGGCACTACTAGTTTCTCCACACACTCACACACAGAAACACTACCAAATACACAAGTGTAGCGCTGCAAACCTTGACTCTCATGAGATCTCGTGTATTGCAGTGCTACACAAACACACACACTCATACCCACGCACTCACAAACACACACACGGGTAGCACTGCAAACCTTGACTCTCATGAGATCTCGTGTATTGCAGTGTTACTCAAACACACACATACACACTCTCTCACACACTTTTACCCAATCAGTGTTAATAACGTGCATATTGTTCTCTCCGCTTGCTGTCCAATATCTATAGTATAGGATCATATATGTTATTACTTCAATCATTACTAATTTTTGATCTATACATATTTGCTGTACAACTTATAAGTATAATAATTAAAAATGATTATCTAAAACTATTTTTTTTTTTTTGTAAAGTCAGGGTTAATGTTAATGCTTTTAATGTTACGAAATTCCTCCACAACTTATCAAAAAAAATTGAATATTTCGTATTTTTGGTCTCCACAACACCTGCCCTCGAGCCTAGTGTGGGACCGCTGAAAATAGTAATAAGGAATTGTTTTTCTTGCTTTCTTTTATTTTGTCTGCATGCGATACTTAAGATTCCTTTGTAATTTGTGTTTGTGGAAATAAATGATTATTTATTTATTATTTATTTATTAGTTTAGCCAAGCAGAAGAGCCTCGGGGGATAAACGAGCTATTTCACTAAGAACGCAGTACTAAGTCACTTATACCAGTACGTTTTCAAAGGAAATACGACTCGCTGCTTTTGATACGTATGCCGATTGCGAAATGCAACCAATTTCAACTGTTTCAATTTGTAACTTAATACAGCATTACCAGCATTCCTCGCGAGAGAAATCTTGAGTCTACACGTCTTACTCCGCTCTTAAACTTAATTAAATTCTCTGAGAGCGTTGCAGCTTTTTCAGCGACGAAATTCATAAAAGTAACACAGAAAGATGCTTCGTCATTTTCTTAAACGCAAATTCATAAAAGCTATTACCTCCTGTCCATTTGATATACAAACATAGGTACGCACAAACTCATGAATGCAAAACTATTTATGTCGCCAGGATGAAACGAGTTTTGTATGCTACTTTATTGTCTGGGGTTTGAGTTGAATTTCGTTTGTTGATGTTGACAAGTTAGTTTTTGTAGGGATGGAATGAATTCAGTTTTTACCGGATAATTTTAAGCTTCAAGGTGGCTGCCCACTATAAAGTACCATAAAATGACTGTGCTAGGAACGTATTAGGTACGGAAAAACAACACGATGCTCTACTATGCCCATTACAACGTATGTCAATAAAGTAGTCGTTGAGAATATTTTGCTAGTGCCGATATGCTCAGTGCATGGCACGCGAAGGTGCTGGCCGATGACGAAACAGTCTTGTAGGCATAGGCATACCTTTCAATTCAAAGAATATATTTTGACTGCCCCTATTATGGTCATGACCCTAATAAGTTATAGTTGGCAGACACAAATGATAATATTGTTCCTCTATCCATTAGTTCAAATTTAATCTGTGCCATATCATGTATTAAGATTGTCGGTGACTGTATTAAGTGTTTTATTCCGAATTTTTTGTCCCTTCTCTATAACACTAAATACATTATACAAACATGTGTGCACATGTACATTAGGGTGGAGTGAAAAACACTTTTTTTAAATTTTAAAACTCCTGTATTTCCTATCAGTACCCTATAATTTTAGGAGTATTTGTGCAACATTTAAGCTTTCTAAGTTAATATCCTAAGGTGGCGCGTAGAACTTGAAGTTTGAAAAAATGTTACTTTTTGGCACATTTCCAGGACCTAATTACTGTTAACATTATCATATAATTCACATCATATACTCATAAAATATGTAACTATATAAAACAAACATTAAATAATTATAAAAGTTATGTTTTAATCAACAAAATGAGATATTACACCATGTTTTTGACCGACTTATGAAATATTGATGTTATATGATAGGATGTGCTTTCGAGGGTTATTTCCTGAATTCAATGAAAATGTATCTTCTATTTGGCCTAAAAACACATATAAACCTCTGCTATAAGACTTCTGAACACGTTAATTTTTTCCAAACACTAACATTTTTTCAAACTTCAAGTTCAACGCACCACCTTAGGATAAAAACTTAGAAAGTTTAAATGTTGCACAAATACTCCTAAACATATAGGTCAATGATTGGAAACACAGGAGTTTTAAAATTTAAAAAAAGTGTTTTTCACTCCACCCTAATGTACATTAATGCCGGAGACTGTATCATTCATGCCGGATTTTTGTCACAACACTATAACACTATGTACAAGCATGTGTGTACATTAAGCTGCGCTGTTCGTACATCGTTATACTTAATTACAGCTCTTTACTGCCGGAGGTTGAACGCGGCTGAATCAAATGCAAAATTCTGAATGTAGTTCAAGAGCTTGTGAACTAAAAACCAACAAGTGTTTTTGAAGGGAAAACTTCTTTAGCGGAGACGAAATTCGTAAGATGGAGGTAGAGTAGACCGCGTAGGAGAAGAAGTAATATCCCCTTCTTTTTATACTGCACGGCAAAAATGTATGCCTGCTTGTGCTGTTTCGTTTAAGTGGCGTAAAGCGTTTGCGCGAGTGTGCGTGTGTGATATTGTATTTACCACATAAATAACAGTCTGATAAATAAAGCAATTCGTGCGAAAATGCATCAACCATTCAAAAATACACCACGTTAATGTTTAATTTTTCTTTTGTGCCGGTTACAATCGCGAAGCGTTGCATTTTTTATTTATTTTAAACTAGCTGACCCGGCGAACTTTGTCCCGCCGTATTTTCTAAATTCAAAGACTTTGTTTTCTGACAAATTAAAAAAAAAGAAACAATAGCTCCTGTTTTAAATAGAACCATATGTTGAAATAAAGTTAAAATAAAATAATACGACTGTATACCTATATATATTCATCATATTTGTTAATAATTGAGAAAATATTAGAATACTTTTATTTGTCAAAAAAATATTTTTTTTATGAATAATGTCACACACTTATTTACCCAATTAATGTAATGTAATACTATTCTTAAAATTATTATTACATGTTATTGTACTGTAATCAATCTATAAGGCCGATGGTTTGCCGACTGATTGTAGATAGATGGTACTTGAGCACACAACGTACAACTGTCCAAATCCTGGCAAATCTAATGAATTTAGAAACTTAGTTGGATAATTGACTACTTCATTTGTATCGATAATGGAATCGATCGAATTAAATGAATGTATTTGTCCATCAATTTTACTCTGAATGTTTATATTTAAATCATCTACTTACATATTTATTTTTTGCTGCTAAAATGGCTCGTTTGCTCAACCAAGCATGATTTTTGAAATTCACACCAATATTTGGAAACACTTTTAATATTAATTCTTCTTTTGAAATTGTGACAATTTGGTGGTTAAGCAATAAGGCCAGTAGTAGTGACAACAGGAATTCTCCCATTGCCATTGTCTAATAATGTATTTGAAAACAGATAAAACTTTCTGCCGATAAGTCATATTTCAACTGCACTCGCATATTGGTTGTTAATTTAAGTTTTTAACCTACTATCTCCATAAATTTGATGTCTTTATGCAAGCATTTTTTTTATTTCGTATAGGTTTGCGTTTGACTACACACTGCCTGATGTTAAGCAGATATGCAGTCTAGGATGTAACACGCTTACCAAGAAGATACCTATTTACTCGGGATTTGAAGACATCTACATTGTAATTTAGCGGAAAGACAGACTCGGGCAAAGCGTTCCACATTCTGGCAGTTCGTATGAGGAATGTGGACTCGAAACGCTTAGTTCTAATGGGCTGGATGTCCACCATAAAAGGGTGGCGCTTTGGTCGTGTCTGTCTAGCCGTACGATAGAAGAAAGGGGTAGGTGGGACCAAATTGTGTAACTCCTGGCGCACTCACCGAAGTGTATTCGATAGAATGCTGATAGACACGCCACGCTACGTCGATGCTCGAGACTTTGCAGCTTCGACTCAGTCAAAGTTTCGTTGCCTATCAGCCTCCTGACTCGCCTTTCAATGGACTCTAGAGCCTCGAGCTGGTATTTGGCAGAGCCATCCCAAAGGTGAAAGCAGTATTCCATGCAAGACCTGACTTTTTTTTCAAGACATTTATTTCATCAGCAGCTGCTGATTTGGGAATGACTGGTAGCGTTTGGCGAAAATCACCAGACATTAGAATCATCGCACCTCGGAAGTGGTTTTGATTGCTACGTTAATCTTTCAATGTTCGATCGAGTGCCTCTAATGCTCGTTTGTGCGACATCGTACACTCATCCCAGAGAATTAATTTACAATTTTGTAGCACTTTTTCCATTGCCGAAGTTTTTGTTATATTACATGTCGGTTTATCTATTGTTTGCAAATTTATTGGCAGCTAGAATATAATATTAAAGAAATCTAGTAAGTTTTACCAGTTCCACCAGTGCATCAATAAAAATCCTCCGAAATTAATCCTCCATTGCCATCATTTACTGCTTTCTAATACCTCTAGTACCGTAAGCTGTTTTTTGCTGCCGATTTAAAAGTGGGACTTTGCTTTGTACGGATTGACTCAAAACATATATGTCATATTGCCGTTCTCGTTCAAATTCTCGACTTAATGCATCGTGCATGGGTCGATTAGGTGCAGGCATTCCTAATTGGTGCAGCATCTTGCCGGACAACATCGCGCACAAATCTTCTAATGATTATTAATACCTTATTATGTATTTCTGCGCAAATTTCAAGTTCAGGATTTTCTGTTATTAAGCATATCCTATGCAAAATGTCTTCAGCCATACTGTCTTTGTATTTGTTCCCCAAATTATGTGTATTTGATGGAAATCAGGTTGAAATAAGGATGGCAAAAAGTGATCTAGTTCGAAAAATTTGAATAAAATTTGTTATTATTTTTTTAGATACAAAAACCTTGTCCTGCTTATAACGAACACAATAAAGAATTAGCGAAATCGGTCCAGCCGTTCTGAAGTTATGCGCGTACATACATTTCGCAGATTCATTTTTATATATATAGATTGTTTTAAATACATATTTTAGAGCTTCTTGCACAACTTACTAATTTAAAATCTTTTTTTAACCCATATATACCCAGAAAGATTTACATTTCCGATTTTCGTGAGGTTTCGATATTTTCATACGACAATTTTTGCTCATCTAATTCGGTATCAAGACAGATATTTGATTATGTCAAAGATAACGTGTTTCCATTTTGATGCTGAAAACAGTATTTTGTATACTTTATTTTTATTCAACAGTAAAAAGTATAATTTAGTGAAAAACAGTATAGTTGGCAACCCTACCTCCACAGTACCCTCAGCGCTAGGCTTACGTGCCGCAACTTGTATAATAATATATCTGCTTATTATTGTGTCAGTGAAATATTTTTAACAATACAACATTTCTGATTCGTATTGCCAGGGAATGGAACAGTCTTCCTGCTTTCCTATTTCCTAAGAGATATAATTTAAAGTTTTTCAAGGTCAGAGTGAATAGGTATCTTCTAGGTCTGCGTGCTTCATCTTCGACCACAACGTCGCCAACGTACCATCAGGCGAGTTGGTGGTCGTCCGCGTTTGACCACCAACTCGCCTGATGGTAGTGTGATTATTTGCGTTAAAAAAAAACATATGCTCATATACCTTTGCAGTACCTACCTAATTAAAAAAAATAAACTACCTAATTCAAAATTATAAACCTTCAAACGAATATATTTAGAAACTAGTTACTTGAAACAATAATCTATATATATAAAAATGAATCTGCGAAATGTATGTACGCGCATAACTTCAGAACGGCTGGACCGATTTCGCTAATTCTTTATTGTGTTCGTTATAGGCAGGACAAGGTTTTTGTATCTAAAAAAATAATAACAAATTTTATTCAAATTTTTCGAACTAGATCACTTTTTGCCATCCTTATTTCAACCTGATTTCCATCAAATACACATAATTTGGGGAACAAATACAAAGACAGTATGGCTGAAGACATTTTGCATAGGATATGCTTAATAACAGAAAATCCTGAACTTGAAATTTGCGCAGAAATACATAATAAGGTATTAATAATCATTAGAAGATTTGTGCGCGATGTTGTCCGGCAAGATGCTGCACCAATTAGGAATGCCTGCACCTAATCGACCCATGCACGATGCATTAAGTCGAGAATTTGAACGAGAACGGCAATATGACATACAGTCAAACCTGGATAAGAGAGAGTTGGAGGGACCGCCATCTAATTCTCGCTTATAGAGGTTTTTCACTTATCCAGGTTTCTCACTTATCCAGTTTCAGAAGAGACTGCTCTCACTTATAGAGGTTAAAAAATACGTATAATTTGTACGTTGGTCCATTGGTTTGTATGTATCTACCTATACATACGTGAAGAATGATAAATATATTTATAAATAGTATATAGGTACTAATTGTTCGGGATGTGTTGATTAGAATTGAACATGGATGATTGACTAATTCATTATAAAAGACCCTTTTTAAAATTGGGAAAATCAAAAATATTTTTGATAATTCCATGTCCTTTAGAGTACTGAGACCGTATGGGGTCTTTGGATTTTATTATTTTATAAAAGTTGGATTCTACTAAATCAAATTCATTGCGCACTTTATTTTCAGATTTTCCCCTTTTGAACACATTCAAGCTTGGCGATTTATTTGTTTATTCCTAAAGATTGATTTATTAACACCGAACCTTTATCTTCAATTGAAACTTGTCAACTGTTGTTAGTTTGACCAATAAGATACTGTAAACGGACGTATGGCTATTTCAAAAGAATGTGATACAAAAATAATGTTAGGCAGATAAATGAAAAACACAAAATAATTTTTAATAGAACACTATTTCAATAAACGGGATAGTATAGACGCACACGTGTGCCCATTTCAATAAAAGTCGATACAAAAACAATGTTACTTATTTCCACGAAATACCAAAAAAATGTTTGAATAGAACACGATCTGAAATCAACGGTAGTTAGTTCCAAGAAATTTAAGAATGGGTCATAAATTGCAGATGTTTCATTACCCTCAACTCTCACTTATAGAGGCTCAGACAAGTAGTACTCTCAGTTATAGAGGTCCATGAGGGAAAAACGACTCTCTCTTATAGAGGTTTTGGTCTCTCACTTATAGAGGTATTTGAGGGTTAAAATGACGGGACCTGGCAATTTCTCTCACTTATAGAGGTTTCTCACTTATCCAGTTCTCAGTTAGCCAGGTTTGACTGTATATGTTTTGAGTCAATCCGTACAAAGCAAAGTCCCACTTTTAAATCGGCAGCAAAAAACAGCTTACGGTACTAGAGGTATTAGAAAGCAGTAAATGATGGCAATGGAGGATTAATTTCGGAGGATTTTTATTGATGCACTGGTGGAACTGGTAAAACTTACTAGATTTCTTTAATATTATATTCTAGCTGCCAATAAATTTGCAAACAATAGATAAACCGACATGTAATATAACAAAAACTTCGGCAATGGAAAAAGTGCTACAAAATTGTAAATTAATTCTCTGGGATGAGTGTACGATGTCGCACAAACGAGCATTAGAGGCACTCGATCGAACATTGAAAGATTAACGTAGCAATCAAAACCACTTCCGAGGTGCGATGATTCTAATGTCTGGTGATTTTCGCCAAACGCTACCAGTCATTCCCAAATCAGCAGCTGCTGATGAAATAAATGTCTTGAAAAAAAAGTCAGGTCTTGCATGGAATACTGCTTTCACCTTTGGGATGGCTCTGCCAAATACCAGCTCGAGGCTCTAGAGTCCATTGAAAGGCGAGTCAGGAGGCTGATAGGCAACGAAACTTTGACTGAGTCGAAGCTGCAAAGTCTCGAGCATCGACGTAGCGTGGCGTGTCTATCAGCATTCTATCGAATACACTTCGGTGAGTGCGCCAGGAGTTACACAATTTGGTCCCACCTACCCCTTTCTTCTATCGTACGGCTAGACAGACACGACCAAAGCGCCACCCTTTTATGGTGGACATCCAGCCCATTAGAACTAAGCGTTTCGAGTCCACATTCCTCATACGAACTGCCAGAATGTGGAACGCTTTGCCCGAGTCTGTCTTTCCGCTAAATTACAATGTAGATGTCTTCAAATCCCGAGTAAATAGGTATCTTCTTGGTAAGCGTGTTACATCCTAGACTGCATATCTGCTTAACATCAGGCAGTGTGTAGTCAAACGCAAACCTATACGAAATAAAAAAAATGCTTGCATAAAGACATCAAATTTATGGAGATAGTAGGTTAAAAACTTAAATTAACAACCAATATGCGAGTGCAGTTGAAATATGACTTATCGGCAGAAAGTTTTATCTGTTTTCAAATACATTATTAGACAATGGCAATGGGAGAATTCCTGTTGTCACTACTACTGGCCTTATTGCTTAACCACCAAATTGTCACAATTTCAAAAGAAGAATTAATATTAAAAGTGTTTCCAAATATTGGTGTGAATTTCAAAAATCATGCTTGGTTGAGCAAACGAGCCATTTTAGCAGCAAAAAATAAATATGTAAGTAGATGATTTAAATATAAACATTCAGAGTAAAATTGATGGACAAATACATTCATTTAATTCGATCGATTCCATTATCGATACAAATGAAGTAGTCAATTATCCAACTAAGTTTCTAAATTCATTAGATTTGCCAGGATTTGGACAGTTGTACGTTGTGTGCTCAAGTACCATCTATCTACAATCAGTCGGCAAACCATCGGCCTTATAGATTGATTACAGTACAATAACATGTAATAATAATTTTAAGAATAGTATTACATTACATTAATTGGGTAAATAAGTGTGTGACATTATTCATAAAAAAAAATATTTTTTTGACAAATAAAAGTATTCTAATATTTTCTCAATTATTAACAAATATGATGAATATATATAGGTATACAGTCGTATTATTTTATTTTAACTTTATTTCAACATATGGTTCTATTTAAAACAGGAGCTATTGTTTCTTTTTTTTTAATTTGTCAGAAAACAAAGTCTTTGAATTTAGAAAATACGGCGGGACAAAGTTCGCCGGGTCAGCTAGTAAATAAATAAAACACTGTTAATTTTTCTCAAACACTGTTTAATATTCTTCATAGACCTAAATACATTTCTTTACATTTACTTTATTACTTGTTAAAAAAGTTGGCAACCCTATGTGGAGGGGATGGCTGCGCATGTTGACCGCCATACTAAGCTCATGCGAAACCCCCTCCACAACCTGTACTCTATTACTTCTGTAATTATATGGAAAGTGTATTTTTAGACGGCGGACATAAATACATTTTACCCAAGGTATGAAACATCGGATTCTTTTTTTTTTTAACTTTAGGGTTGGTCCCATCGTAAAGTTGGTTATAATGTTGAGTACAATGGTACACTAGAATATGTTCATCGTCGAGATATACACCCCGTTCACTACATTAAATGTAGCTTTGACATAATCAACGACGACTTTATACCCTCTAACTTTCAAAAACAATAAGTATTTTTTTTTACAGTAAACCTCTATGCCTATACAAAGCCTGGAGCAATCAAGTGCACACATCATTTCAGTGTAGACTCGCACTTTCAGTGTTATTTGCAGCACTTTTGACTTCTATCGCCAAACCATGTTCCCTACCGAGCGTGTACATGTGTATTAATTATGTGTTTGCATCAATGAACTCGTAGCAAAGTTTGACTAATACTCGTATGTGTAGTTTGTGAGAGATCACTGAAGTTTACCAACGTTCAGCATGATCGGTCTTCGGATGAGTGGCCGTGGGTTGCATTTGTAACTGAACGTTACCGTGGCTCGGATTATTCGATAAATCATGGGTCCCAATAATTTTAGTACCGTATAGTCATGTCATTTTTTTATTTATTTTATAGTCATGTCAGAGGCCTTCAGAAAGCGTAAAAACTATGAATAATCGGCCAAGTACGAGTCGGACTCGCGCACGGAGGGTTCCGTACTGTATGGGAGCCCCCCTTTAATATTTATTTTATTTTAATTTTAATATTTATTATTGAAGGAAATATAAAACTAATTATTCTGTGAAAATTTCAATCATCTACCTGGTACTATTATTAATTTAGAGCGAAAAACGTCTAAAAATTCAGGTTTGTTGTATGGGAGCCCTCCTTAAATATTTATTTTATTTTGTTTTTAGTATTTTTTGTTATAGCGGCAACCGAAATACATCATCTGTGAAAATTTCAGCTTCCTAGCTATCATGGTTCATGAGATACAGCCCGGTGACAGACAGACAGCTAGACGGACATCTAAGTCTTAGTAATAGGGTCCCGTTTTTCCCTTTGAGTACGGAACCCTAAAAACAAAGGCTAACCACCCGCTCTATTTAGGTACTACTTATCACATAACTGTGGTGTATATCGCAAACTTACTCATGTAAATAAAAAGTGTATCTTTTCAAAGTACAGGACTTTCAGAGGTCTAAAAAGTGTTTCAGAAGTATAATAATTTGTATAATTGTATACTCAACTTTTGCTATAGAACCAACCTCAAAATTGCGAGAAATATATCAGCTGTTTCAGACAAAAAGTTCAGCGCCTTGATAGGATGTAAAGAGGAGCTGTTATTTTTCGTCTTTGGCGTTGGCCCCATAGTAAAAGTTACTCATAATTATGTCCACATACAGGTCATTATGGTCAGTACTTGGATGGGTGACCGCGGGTGGCATTTTCCAACTGAGCGCTATCGTGGCTCGGATGACACGTTCAATTGTAGGTCCCGGTTGTTTTGGCCGTTTAGCCAAGTCAGAGGCATTCGGGCGGCCTAAAAACTCTGAGCCCTGCCACCCGGCCTATACGAACTTACTTAATTGACTGAAGATGCATTTTATTTTCATTATTATCATCATTTCAGACATAGTAGTAGTACCCCTACAGATCTGAAATAAAACCGGTTATAAGCGGTATGCACCCAGTACGGCCTAACAAAGGCCTAACATGACGTCTATTGTTTTTAAACTTTTGCGATTTGAACACATTATACAGGGTTATCCTTAATCAATTAGCATCCTTTTAGGGGCTTAATCTGTACATCAAAACTAACAACTTTTGTACTGCCACTATTGTCAAAACTAAAAAAAAAATGTTGTTCCATAGAAAAATATCGTTCATCCGCGACAAGATGTATGGAACAGCTGATTTTTTTTTGAGTTTTGACCAAAGCAGCAAAACAAAAGTAGCAGAACATACGAGTAAGTTGTTAGTTTTGATGTACAGAATAAGCCCCTAAAAGGATGCTAATTGATTAGGAATGACCCTTAAAACTACGGGACTAATCGCGCACTAAAATTACGATATCTCGTAATTTTAGTGCGCAATTGTCCTGTAGTATATAGGTATATAATAATAATCTAACATGACGTCTTCTGTTGATTTCGTGGGTAACCGACCTACGCGGCACTTGCTGGTCTATAGTATCCATACGAGAACTTTTGAACTTCATCGAGTCACTTGAGCTATTTTTCAGTCGAGCCAAGTCAAATGCCTAAGCATGTAGCCCAGCTCATTCCATGTGCCATTCAAGTTTAAAAATTCTCTAAATCTCCAAATCCTAGATTTTTCTAGTAGCAACTAGCACACGGGCACAGGGTATAATATGAATAATCAGCCAAGTGCGAGTCGAAATCGCGCACGAAGGGTTCCGAATGTCAAATTAATTATTGAAGTAAACATACAATCAAATATTCTGTGAATAGTTCAAGCGTCTACCTGTTGCCGTTATTAATATCGAGCGAAAGCTGGCTAAAAAATTAGGTTTGTTGTATGGGAGCCCTCCTTAAACATTTATTTTATTTTGTTTTTAGTATAATATGTTGTTATAGCGGCAACAGAAATACAGCTTCTGTGACAATTTCAACTGTCTAGCTATCACATTTCATGAGATACAGTTTAGTATATGTTGTTATAGCGGCAACAGAAATACAGCTTCTGTGAAAATTTTAACTGTCTAGCTATCACGGTTCATAAGATACAGCCGGGTGACAGACAGACAGACAGTCAGACGGACAGACGGACGGACAGCGGAGTCTTAGTAATAGGGTCCCGTTGTTATCCTTTGGGTACGGTACCCTAAAAACTAATAAAAGCCTAGTGCGCTGAAATCTCAAAGGCACATAAAGTCTGCTTCACGGCATAAAGTATCTACTAAAGTGTGGTCTTTATACACAAAGTTGCGGCGACTCGCTATGTCGAAGATAAACTTGGAAAATCTTGAATAGGCACAAGCTACGAGAGATTTGCCGAAAGATAAGCTGCAGTAGCCTAGCCGGTTCCAAGACAATCAGTTCTTTGGATTCTATGTACGGATTTACATACCACTGAACATTTTGCAAAGAAATGTTCGTGCCTCACGAGTGCTTTATGTCTATAGAAGCAGTTTGATGGCGTATTTGAATTCATCGAAGCGTACCAACGCGCCGGATTTGGCCCAATCGTCCTTAGTGGATATGCCTATGTTCGGCAGTGGACAGCAAAAAAACCGTTACAGATAAGATTACCTACTATATTTTATCATTAAAATTAACACACATTTTGTTATTGCCAAATTTGGAGATATATTTCTAATATAACGTTTATTTAAAAAATTGCAATGTTTTCCTTTTAAAAAGCATGTAAACAGAGGAGGAAAATCATTTAACAGAAGTGCAATGAGTGATTTTTTTTTAATTTAAAAGTAAAAGTAAAATCCCTATGGTCAGGAGTAGATTTCATAACAAAAAAGGTGTGTGTTAACCGCCAAATGCTTTTTCCTTGTACAGTTCTTTGTAAGTAGTATCCCTGTAAGGAAACAGCTCCGCAGTATCGAATCGCGAAGGAAATTGAAAACTCACAGTGACCCAATCATGCCATTTGTGATGTGCAGCACAATGCAACTACGGGGGACAGCTTTTATCATCCATCTTTAATGTTCAAAAAGTAATTATTTAACTAATTGAACCTCTTCACTTAAGTAAACCTCTTCTTCTAAGAGGGCCTTTTCAATAAAGTGAACCATTTCAATAAAGTGAGCCTTTTTACTAAATTGAACCTTTTCATTTAAGTACACCTTTTCACTAAAGTGAACCATTTCAATAAAGTGAACCTTTTCATTTAAGTGAATCTTTCTAAGCGAACAATAAAATTGGTCATCATAACTTGAAACTTTTTGAATTACTTCTAGAAATCTCAATACAGTTAACCGCCAAACGCTTTTTAATTGTACTACAGTTCTTTGTAAGTAGTATCCCTCTAAGGAACCAGATCCGCAGTATCGAATCGCGGCGGAAATTGAAAACTCACAGTGACCCAATCATGCCATCTGTGATGTGCAGCACAATGCAGCCTCGGGGGACAGTGCTTATCATTCATCTTATTGTTGATATGCAGCCTGAAGGCGTGAAAAAACGCGTCTAAATTACAATCTTAGACGGGCCGTTTTCGACGCCTTCATCCCCGTAGGTGTCAGGGAAACCTATCTGCATATTGTTTGGTAACCTTTACTTATATTATAAAACCGGATGTGTATTTATTGACTTAGGTGTTGGTTTGGTGGCTTATTAGTTACTCGTTTTTGCAGCAATGGACTGATCGACTTCATTTCTTGCATGTTTTGAGTTTGTAAAGTGTCATAATTAACCGACTTCCAAAAAGGAGGACGTTCTATGTTCGTCTGCATGTATTTTTTTTGTTTAGATTCATCGATAATTCCGCCCATTGTGAACCGAATCGAAAAAGTTCTTTTTTAGTTCGAAATACGGGAGTATAATAATATACTCCCGAGGTGGTCCCATTTAAATTTAACAGAAATCGGCTAGGCCGTTTTTGAAAAATTAACAATAATGTAAACAAATGTTATTTTTAAACTTTCGCGATTTGAACACATTATCATACTACTACACGGGACTTATCGCGCAATAAAACTTGAGATATGAGCTAATTAAGTACCTTTTTTCTCCTCCCGACGTTTCGACCAAGTTGCATTGGTCGTGGTCACGGGCAGACTAAATGCGACGCCGTATCGTTTTATTGCGCGATAAGTCCCGTGTAGTAGTATGATAATAATACAAACAATTCGTGCGAAATATTCGAATTTTATACAGGTACTTTTAATTTATTAATTTTATACAAACTAGTCGGCGGATGTGAAGTTACAACCAGCTGCGCAATATCCAATCATGACTGAAGCTCAGATAAAGATGCGTTTTGATTGAAATTCGCGCAGATTGAAGATAACTTCACATCCGCCGATTTGCGTGATTCGGTATATAAAACTAATGGTTAAAAAAACTTAGTTGGATCAGCAAACAACAGGCATAATCACTATCATTATTTCTTGTTGTTTTTAGGTTGTCCATCCTATTGTCCAATCATTATTAATAATTATTATGCGCCTATAGCTGAATTAATTATGATTTTTGACTTATAAATTATGCTTATTAATAAGTTAACTTTGAGTTTTATAAACCAGATTTATTAACAAATTTTTGCTGGCTCAATGCAGTAACCATTTTTTACGTTTTTGACATTACAAACTGTGAACATTTGAAAACACTCTTTTCTTCATTAAAAAACCTGAATTCACAGAGGTCCCTGTTCTATTTTCTAGGAGTAACTACTTCGGTCCTCGGGAGGACTGAGGTTTACTCTGAAATAGCCAACTTTCCTCACTGGGGAGGTAATCAAAGGATTGTTCAAAGTTGAACTATCACTGGCCATTACAGGCAGCAATGTTTCAAATAGCTTTTTATACAAAATAGCGTAGGGTAACGGACTCCTAATAGCTGAAAATTTTATAACTCCCAAAATGAAAAAAATACCTATAGGCGAATAAGAAAATAATAAATAAGTAAAGATTAAAAGGCATCTCAGGTCAGAGGTATCATTTTCACACGGTCTTAAACCAGATATGGTTACCAGAGACTGACATACCTACAACATACCTATACCCACATGATATATTTTTAATTACACATTTATTTTAGATAATAACATCCAGACACAAAACCATCACATACATTTAATATTTGCCCTGTGTCGGAATCGAACCCACGCCTCTTTGAATCAGGAGCAAGGCTTCATAAAATCTTCTTCAAACTTAAAATAAAGAGCGATTTAAACGATTTTGCTATTCGATTTCAGTAGGCGTGATTATAATCAATTTTCTAGACTCACCTTAAAACTGCTGTACCAAAATATATTTTAAGGACTTTCCTTTACAAATAAAAAAAAAAACAAAAATCTATTCAACCACAAAATAGAAACATCGAAAATAAGATACACATTGAGAACGTCGTTATTGGAAGTCAATTGATAAAGTAAAGACTTGTTTATACATCATATTTGATTTTCCTACAATGAAGTATCGTACTTAATCGTTGATTTACAGGATTATCCAGAACTGGTATACTTAGGCTGAAAAGAGGTGGTTCAGACTATAAGAACAACTTTTACTACAGAGCCGACCCGGAATTCGAGTAATAAATCATTTGTTGACCGACGAAACGAGGAGGTACTCAATTCGACGCGTATATTTTTTTTTGTGTATTACCACGCATAACTTTTTACGTGGTGGCCCGATTTTGATCATTCTTTTTTTATTGGAAAGTAAATACTTAGAATTTGGTCCCATTTAAATTTTATCGAAATCAGCTGAGCCATTTTCGATAAATCAACAATAATGTGAAATAATTTTGTCGAATCCAAGTTGCAATTATGTATAGAACAGGTGATTTTTATTATCGCATTCCGGATTAGCTCCATATTAAAGGTTGTTCATAATGATGGTCTTAATCACGACTTGTCGGCTTAGTACAGGGCAACCAGATGCGGGTGGCTAGTCACACCACGGGTAGGACGTTCGTTGTCCACCCACAAGGTGGACGGATGACCTCATTAAGACTGCAGGATCGCGCTGGATGCAAGCCGCTTCCAATCGGTCTTATTGGAGATCCATAAGGGAGGGATATGTCCAGCAGTGGACTTCTTATGGCTGATGGATGGATGGGTGGCTAGTCCTGGTGTCAGAGTTTTAAAGCCACCTGAAGGCCTCTAAACGGCTAAACGGTAAAAAAACCGGGGATACTAATTTAACGTGTCATGGGTAGCGCTCAGTTGTAAATGCCACCCGCGGTCGCCTATTCGAACACTGACCCTGCTGAACGTTGCTTAACTTCTGTCTTAAGCTTCCATCTACTATTCGGCATTGCTTAAAGATGTCTAAAATCTCGAACACATAGGATAAGCTGTTTTATTCCTTTACTATTTATCGTCATATAAATTATTATTGTGTATTATAATCGTTTATGTATTTTATTTAAATTGAAATTGTATCATTATTTGGTATGGATTTTATTTTTTAGTTTTGATATGTATTGATGCTAGTTAATTTAAGTACATCTTTGTTTATTCATGCCTACATTCCAATACAATGTATTCTACCTATGGGTTCACTGGCAGATACTATTTAGCTTTAAGTCCTCCTTTTGTACAAATGATGATCTTCTTTTCGCTTACCTAGTCAAATTACGCTATGAGCGCTACGATCAGTTTATATTGAAAGACATTTATTTGCGCAATAACCTCTCAAACGTCCCCAAATTGGTTACTTTGACAAAGCAGTCACATAATCGGGCCTCAAAGAACAAAGAGCCAAAACGAGAGATCGACAATTTCAATAGCCAAGACCAATAATCCGGAGTGCAGGAAACAAGCACTCATCACCCCGAGAAGGATTTGTTATTCAATTTCCTGTATCGAAAGAGAAATCTTCCTGACACATATTTTTCTTATACCTTTTTGATAGACCTCCCAAAGGTTATAAAAACCCGACGCGCTACACAAACTTCAACTTTAACACCGAGGGAGAAAGACTAAATTGTTCTTACCAAGTTTCATAACTACTGCTAGAATCATAGCAGTTCGTTTGGAAAACGTTATACGAGTACTTATTTGTTCCTTTTGTTTCTAAGTTAACGTTAATTGAGGATGAGTATCTGGGTGATATACGACTAGATGCGTTATGACTTCTGATTAAAGTTGAAATTGTGCAATGTTTTCTTTATTTGTTTGTGAAATATGAGTATGAAAAGTCTACGCCCTATGCTTTGTGCGTGATTTTCCTGCTAGCCCATACACCAGTGTTCCTTTAAATACTACAGTCAGAATCAAATATGTTGGCAGATGTGATGTCAGCTACATTCTGCGGATAACCCTATCCTCGCAGCTGTTAAGTGAGCTTCAGTCAGGATTGGATTGTCAGCAGCTTGTGGCCAACAAAATTTTTTATTCGGCCTAGGTATACCTTATTTAAGCCATAATGGTACACATTTTGTTATTTAATTTACCCACGACAGAACGGAGCAGGTAAATGCGTTTAGGGTGAGAGATGTTTGTTTGTGTGTGCGTTTGTGCAAAGTAATGTTCCCACCTATCTTCTAAATTAATGATCCGATTTTGATGCGGTTTTCAATAACGGGTTTGTGTTTGATGAGTTCATGTTCTTGACAGGTGTCATGGCTGTAAGTCACTAGGGGGCGCCACAATATTAGTGCAAAACAATGTTGCAATATAATCAAAACGAAATGTCCGATTACAATTCTGTTTTCAGCAATGTGTACGTGGTAGCTTAATGCATGTTCCCAAATAATAAAAATTACGTCTTTTATTCTTTTTCGATGAGATTTTTACCGTCGTGGGTTTTTTATAAATTTAAATTTTACTTAATCTTGTGTTGATACCAAAGCCGCAATACCCTAAAATAGTATTTCAACATCAAAAAGACAGTGTCGTTATAGAAATGGTTAGTGTTCACTTATTAGGTATTTTAGGAATTCACTGCGGAACATGAGCCTACCAACGACCTTTTGGTCGATATCTGCCACACCGGTCCAGCCGGGCTAATGTACCTGTACCAGCCGTTTTAATAGTCCACTGCAGGACGTAGGCCTACTCATGAAGGGTGATTGGACCATATCCACCAAGCTGGCCCAGTGCGGGTTGGTGGATAAATGATAGCTACGGACTAGGTGGACCTACGCACTACGAAATAATTATTTTACTTGGTATCAGAACGAGACAGAGTTGTGTTGAAGTAGGTATAGTATATATCTTTGGTAGTAGTAGGTATATATCTTTCCACGTGTCAGAATGAGACAGAATTATGGTGAAGGATACCTTTATAAATCACTTTTTCACACTTCAAAATTAGTTTGTTTCGTATCGTATGCTAAGCTAGCAGTGCCGATTGGTGGACTCACATACGCCATCGAATTTCTTTTCCGGACATAATTATACAGATTCTCTTACCTCAGGTACTGTTTTCCTTAACCAAAAAGCCAATTACTTAAAAACACACTAAGTTGCGCGTTGGTAGTAAGTGCAAGTGTAACATAATTATAATAAACTAAAACTTCAAAATTCATACATTTCACAATGTAATAGAAAGTTGCTACTGTTAGAAAGTTCGGCACTGAACACAACTCAAATAGCTTTAATTACCTACAGAACGCGATCTCCACCAAAGTAACGCGATAGTTAAATACAATTTAGTTGAACTAAATACTATTTAGAAGTCAGTTTTCACGTAAGCAAACTGGAAACATTCTGATACATCGTAGAGCTTCTGGTTTTACAGTCAGCTGCCAGCAATCACTACAATGAGACTAATTCTGAATAATCGGCCAAGTACGAGTCGGACTCGCGCACGGAGCGTTCCGTACTGTATGGGGTCCCTTAAATATTTATTTTATTCTAATTTTGTTATTTATTATTGAAGTGAAAATAAAACTAAATATTCTGTGAAAATTTCAAGCATCTATCTGTTACTTTTAGTATTTGTTATTAAAGTGGCTACAGAAATACATCATCTGTGAAAATTTCAGCTGCCTAGCTATCATGGTTCATGAAATACAGCCCGGTGACAGACAGACAGAACAAAACTATACTCGGAATTTTAATTCGATTCCAGATTTGACATTAGCTACTGTAATTTTTGACAGTTTTTGACAGTACATACTGTCAAAAATGACAGTAGCTGATGTCAAATCTGGAATCGAATTAAAATTCCGAGTATAAAAAGTTTTGTTAACAGAGTTCAAGCATTAATTACAGGTAGCTGTAACGCGATGTTAAATTAAATACAATTTAGTTGAACCAAATGCTGTTAGGAGTGAGTTTTCACGTAAGCAAACTGGAACATTCTGATAGGTACTGCGCTGAAACGAGTTTCAGGCTTTAAGGCCAGTTCCGGCCCAGTGTGACCAGAATCATTATTTTAATAACTAGGTACTTTTTGGTATATTTTATTAACTTTTTTGAATACCGGTATTGTTTGTTGGTGTATTTTCGGAGGTTGGTATTTTTGAGTATATATCTTGATAACGTTTCTGTAAAATAGTATTTTCCATTATTTTTTTGTTAAAATTTATGATAATAGTTAATTCTTTATTTTGTATTGGTAATTTAAGAATACTTCTGGTGAAACCTGGCTCGGCACTGGGATTAGAATTTGCTATTTTAGAGAGGAACTTATGATGAAAAATAGTGAAATATACCGATTCAGTATGTTTTTAAGATGCTTCGGTATTTTTTGTGAAATTTAACATGGTCACACTGTTCCGACCATCGCTCTGTTTAGTCGGAATACAATACGATCGAACCTGCTGTTTACTTTTACGATTCACATAACTATTTAATGGCCAGAATCAGTATTAAGCTTCTGGAATAGTCGATGCGAGATTGATTGTGAAACTGCATTATACGAAGTGCTGTGTAAAAGTATTCAAGTCTTAGAACAAAAGGCACTAAAATAAATAGGGAACTGAATGACTAATACTTCTCATCTCAAAAACGTACAAAATTGATTTGACATTTGTTTTTCAGAATATCTCGAGCTATTGCGCTGTACTTTACTATTATTTATTTACTAGCTGCCCCGGCGAACTTTGTTTCAGGCAATATCTTTATAAATTATAGCCTATGTGTTATTTTGATGTATAATCATGAATACTGCCAAGTTTCATCTCAATCCGTGCAGTAGTTTTTGCGTGAAAGAGGAACAAACATCCATAAATACAAACTTTTGCGTTTATAGTATCAGTAAGATTACTTTGTAATTCAAGAGAATATTCGACTTCCATGAAAAAGACAGTAGCCTCAATTCAAATTTCAATTCACGAAACGAAATTGTAGGTACCTAAAGGGCTACAGGTAAAGTTGGTGCCTTCCAAGATTGAGATGTTTACGGATTTGGATAAAAATCAAAGTTCACTTTTCATACTATGCTAAATACCTCCAGGAGGTAATCCTATTTCAGGAAATTATTATATCTAACATAAGTACCTATTTAAGTTTCCTCAGTAGTGGTTACATATTTGAGCCATTTGGAGTTGTGACATTGAGTCCGTGGGGGCCGGGAGCTCGTCTTGTTTTCAAAGGTCTTTCTGAGCGTCTGGTGGACGCGACGCGTGACTAAAATGCTGGTGTTTATTTGGATCAACGCATTAGTATTGCCATTCAGCGTGGCATTGCAGTCAGCATGCATTTTAGCATATTTAAGGTAATGTTGTATTTTGTTATAGTTAATAAAGAAAAAAAAATATATCTAACCAATTTATGACATGGCCTAACCTTGAAATCACGCGCTCCATTTTAAAAATTTCAACACAGAATAGATCTGCTGAGAAAAAAATCAGCTATGTTCCAAACAAAAAGTTTATTAACTTTCGACAAAGTACATGAAACTGCTATGTTTTATTTTCGCAATTTAAGGGTTGATCCCATAGTAGAAATCGTTCTTGATAATACGTTTAGTAGGTAGGTACATCAAAATGACATACTTAATTACCTATCGTCGGGGATAAAGCATAACCGCTTAACCAACAGATGTAAATACCGCGTAGCTACACCTCACCGAACTTTACAGAAGAGACAAAAAACTGCCTAGTTTCTTAATTTTTGGGTCTAGAAACCGCGTTTTGGTGAATTTTTCAATAAAAAAAGTAATTTACATGCTAGTAATAGTACCTAGTTTTGTATAAACATGGTTTGTTTTGCTTGTATGTGCTTGCTTGTGCACTTCATCATTACGAGTTTTTGAGGACATTTTTTGTCAATGATTAATATATCATCATTTTAATTTAATAAAATTAAGAGAAATCTCCAAATATTTTAAATAAAAAATCACAAATGAACTGCTATGTTATATTTTCGCAATTAAAGAGTTGATTCCATACTAAAAATTATTCTTAATAATACGTTTAGTAGTTAAGTACATTAAAATTATATGCCTATAGTTACCCATGTACCTATAAAACTCCCTGCACTTGGCAAATCAATACTTCCTGTACAAAGCCACCCGCTGTCATATTCCTCATCACAAATAATAAATCAACATGTGACAAAAATTAATACTGACTATTCCAATCACTTACCAAGGGCCATAAAATAAATCTCTCTGTATGAGGTCGCGGTGAAAAGCGAAAAGATCTCTAATTGCCACGAAGTGGGTCAGCCATTGGCACAAGTTATTTTCATAGGCCGTTTTCCTGTTATGATATGCCATGGATGTATATACAACATGTCTATTAATAATAATTATGTTTCACCAAAAACCAACTAAACAGAATTAGAATAGTTCGCGCGGATCGATGTAGTCATTTTCACATTATTGTTGATTTATCAAAAATTGCTCAGCCGATTTCAATAAAATTTTAATGTGACCTCTGAAGTATGATAAACCAAAAAAAAAGAACTATCGAAATCGAACTACTCTGTAAAAAGTTATGCGTGGTCATACCAACACAAAAAAATATACGCGTCGACAATAATACCTTTATAATAAGAATAATAATAATTAATAAGAACCTTCTCCGTTGTTTCGTCGGTTTAAACCCAGTAATACTTGAACCACACATCAGATACATAATAATTATGAGAAACTTTTACTGTAGGTCAACCCTGAATTGCAAAAAAAAAAACAGCAGCTTCATTCCTTATGAAATTGTATAGTGCATCCCACACTAGGTTTATCTAAAGAGTTATTTTTGTAGAAAACATTTCAAAAATTCGTCGTGAATGTCTGTAGAACTAGAACCTGCGTCTTCGGATGACTAGCCAGTCGCTCTCCCAACTGAGCTAATTCGCAGTCCTGACTTTGCGTCGAATTTGAGAAGTGTTTATCATTTTAACCAAATTATTCATTCCTTATTTATTCATTCATTCCTTATATAAAGTTATTTACTAGATGTAAATAACTTTTTGTATGGAACAACTGACTTTGCAGCGATTTTAGGGTTGGTTCCGCAGTAAAAAGTTTGTTCATATTTAGCTTTTGCATTTTGTTTTATTCCATATTGATGGTTGTGGGCGTAGCAGACTTGATTCTAGACTTGATTCGTCTTGTTTTTAGGCCTAGGGTCTTTGTCTCATCCACTGTCACTTTTACATCTGTGTAATACCTAAGCTCAGTATATAAGGTACAGTTTCAATAGAAAATTTAGTTATATTTTAAACCTGCTTGCTCTTTCACAGAAAATACGTTTACGTGACATTAAAGAGACGTTCAAATGTCATTTATGTCAAATATCTTATCTTCTTTGCGAAGCAGAGCTGACTCGATTCTAGGGTGAAACTTGTCTTGTATTTAGACCAAAGGCCTTTTACTTAAATCATCTCAATCTTACATCCATGTTATTACGCTCAGTATATACAGTCTCAGTAGAGAATTTAGTTCTGTTTTGAAGCTGTTTTCTAGTTTACAGAAAAGACGTTTGGTACATTAAAGAGACGTTCAAATGTCATTTATGTCAAATGTGTTGTTTTCTATGCGGAGCAGAGCAGACTCGATTCTAGGGTCAAACTCGTCATAAATTTAGACCAAGGATATTTTATTCAAATCCTCTCATTCTTACAACTATGTGATATGAAAGTATAGACAGTTTGAATAGGGAATCAGTAACTCTCCTATTCTCCTTAAGGAGAATAATGATGGGGCAGTTATGGAAAAAGAGCTTTGGTAAATTATTGGATGACTATCAATTTTCCGCGGATTTACTCTCTATGCTGCAGAAACTACTAAGAAGTTCTGAGGATTTATTATGATTAACTTTGATTAACTTCCCGTAGGATTATAATATTTACGAAAAAAGCAGCCCAGGATACTTAACGACCTTTAAACTAGCTTCTTTTAAAAAATGAAGTGAACTTATTACTATGTCGTATTATTTATTATTGAAGTAAATATACAACTAAATATTCTGTAAAAAACTAAAGCATCTATAGTCTGACCGTTTAACTGAGAGAGGACTCAGTTAAACGGTCAGACTATAGCTGTTACCATTATAAATATCGATTGAAAAACGGCTAAAAAATTAGGTTTGTTGTATGGAACCCCCCCTTAAATATTAATTTTATTCTGTTTTTAAGTATTTGTTGCTAAAGCGGCTACAGAAATACTTTATCTGTGTAAATTTCATCTTTCTAGCTATAACGGCTCATGAGATTCAGCCTGGTGACAGACAGACGGACATAGGAGTCTTAGTAATAGGGTTCCGTTTTTACCCTTTGGGTACGGAACCCTAAAAAACAGGAAACACATTTTTATATTAGTAAAGATTTGATTTAGTTTTGAAAAGGATACATTCTATCTTTTTCAAGTGCGCTTCTCGAATAGCAAAAATATTTCGTTTCCCGTACAACAAAAAAGACAAGTATTTTTGGAATTATTGCTTTTTTGTATGTTTTGTATGTTTGCAATGCCTTGGTTATAAACCACTAAAAGAATTATTTCTTGTTTATTTTTAAGGCACTGCTACACTGCTACTACTGCTACTGCTACACTTTAATCAAACCTGGGAAATGCTTACCATGTCCCATATCCAAGTATTCTCTTGTACCCTTTGAAATTAATAGTACAAAAGTTTCGTACTTACAAAAACGCAATCGCAAAATCTTTTAAAACCCTTTTTTCAGTGTTTCAAACAATTTGCGTTCATCCATTGCGAACCGCTTAGTCCGCTTACTGACGCTTTTACTAACTGTTCGGAAATGTAGCAGACATGATCAAATGCTAACAAAATGTAAACATTTTAGAAATTATATATATTTTCAACTTTTATATTATATTTCAACTTTTCTGATTCCTACCACCAGGAAATGGAACAGTCTGCCTGCTTCTCTGTTTCCTAAGAGATATAATATAAAGCTTTTCAAGGTCAGAGTGAATAGGTATCTTCTAGGTCTGCGTACTTTATCTTCGACCACAACGTCGCTTACCATCAGGCGAGTTGGTGGTCAAGCGCGTACTAAAAGAAAAATTATTTCAAAAGTATATAAGTTGGCTAGAAGCTAAAATAAATATTTAGCTCTGAAACAAACACTAAATAAAACAAAATTTCTTCTAAAATTTAGCGTTAATATAAAGTGAATTATGCGTAGTTATCAATAGCCCGGAAATTATACTTCAGCTTTTATCTGGCATAAAAAATATATATTGATTCAATTTAGACAACTAAAGGTTTCCTAAAATGTGTTTTCAGTATAGTAGGTAAGTCATACAGGCTAGTTTGTAATAAACAACTAATTTTCGATTTCGTGTCTTGACACTCTCTTGGCAACATTTTTTCTAAAATAATAAATTATAATTTATTTTTGTTTCATAACTTGCTTAGGCTACTTAATACGCTGCACTCCGCACTACATCTCTTAAGAGCCTGTGTTGTAGGGTACAGTTATACACGTCATACACATTATACACGTGTGTTGAGTGTCGCGTCAGTTTTTCTATACTGTAGACAGTAGTCTTTTATTTTTCAAAATGCAGGCGTCGGTTCTAGTTGCGTACAATTGCATTAATAAATCACGCGAACTCTCTAAGCTATAAAAGGTCCATAAAAAATCTGATCCAACTTTATGTCGGCCGCAAAGTTTATAATCTCGGTTTAATTCACTACCAAGTTTTATCGTGTAATGAATTTACAAATCTGAAGGATTATGGTAAGCAGGAATTCGAGGCTGAGTGGAATATAATTTTCTAAGATTTCCACCATTTAATCTTATACGTAGTTGCTAGCCATATTTTTAATTCGCTCATAATGAAAGTGTGCAGGTATACCTACCTACATTCATAAATAGTGCGAATCATAGATATGAAAGATAGGTATCTCAAAGAGTTTAGTTTTATAGTAAAAAGAATAATCAGACTGGTTTTGGAAACCAAGTTTTTGCAAAATATGAAAAAAAACCTCTTTGGAGAATAATACATATTTTGTAGGTACCTACTAGGGAAATGTTCCGGAGAAATTGTCAACCTTACAATTCTACCACAGAACAGGCAGAACATCCCAACACCCTGAGAAATGTGTATTTTAATATCTTAAGGTTTCTTAGAGATGCAAATAAAGATTTCTAATTCTAAATCCCATGCACACATCGTGTTTCTTATCAGCCATATTATGTCCACTGTTGGCCATAGGTTTGCCCTATAGATCTCCTATAAATTACGTGTGAAGCCGCTTGCATCCAACGCGTCATCTGTACGTACACCTCAGTCCAAATAAATAAAATCAAGACGGAACGTCGTGAACAGACAAGTGAGGCTGGTTTTTTTATACTGTGTGAGTGCGTCGGTGTTGCACCGCCATAGTTCTACTGACGAGCCCATGCAAAGTTTCTTTGATCGTGTACTTATGTGTGTGTTGTCTGTACATGGCGAGGCATAGTTTTGCCGGTTTCACTTGTTTGTTCACAACATTCTGTCTTGATATATTTATTTGGTCTGAGCTGTAAACCTTGTAGGTGCCTACGCTGCCCTTGCCGGTACCTGATCTCCAATCAACTTTACCAACCAACGGACATTTCAACCTCATTGCTGATCTATCTTGCAGAAAGACTCTGAGCATAGTCCATAGCTCATAGAGCTACTCGAAGCTATCATTTTATAGATGCAAGAAATAAAGCCCATACTTGCATTTTAGAAAAAGACTAATGCATTATTTCACTTATGGTAAAACCTAGCAAATTCACAAGCAAAGGCCAGTACGTGCATAAAAACGTTTAACCCAAATAACATGTTTTATATTGGAGCTTTTAATCCTCGCCCTATATTCAAATACGGTAGGTATATGGAGTCGGGCCATAACCCGTATCGCAGAATAAGATACAAGAGAAGGAAAAATATAATTATCTGGGTGCATGGCAGTGCAACCCAACTAGTCGAGCACAGCCGCACATAGATAAGCTACGTATAGCTTTTATAAAGCTCTCTATTCTCTTAACTATTATACTTGACCAATTTGGCATCACCTGAGCTGTTATTATGGTTGATACCCATAACTGATTTGAGCAGTGGAGAAAAAACGGTTGACAGAGTTTTCTGTAGGCCGCACAACAATTTCAAAGTGCTATTTACGGAGATTATAGAGGTAGATAGAGCTACATTTAATTAGTATTTTAACTGACGAAACGGGGGAGAACTTTTTACAGAGTAGTTCGATTTTATTAATTCTTTTTTTATTGGAAAGAATATAGATACCCCGAAATTAGTTCTACGTTAACATTTTTAATTTTTTTTGTTCTTTTTTTTAGGGTTCTGTACCCAAAGGGTAAAAACGGGACCCTAATTACAAAGACTCCGCCGTTCAACTGTCTGTCTGTCTCCAAGCTGTATCTCATGAACCGTTACAGCTAGAAAGTATAACGCAATGAAACACGAAACACTCAGAGTAGCAACAGCTTGTTTATTCAGGAACGGTTCGGGGACGAATAGGGCGCAAAAATAGCTGAACACGGCTTAAATAACTTTCCCCTCCTTTGTCTCTTGAGTTTCAACATGGCGGCTGGCAACAGCATGGCGCGAAGAGGCGTGGCGACTGCAGTTGACGTCAGTTCCGTTTCATCGGCCATCCTGGAAATTACCATTGCTCCCGCAATGGAAACAAACAACACGTCTAAGTTTTCTCATAAAACAACATTTTTAGGCTAAATACTGACATTTCAAAGCATTTAAAAAGCTACTTGTTCCTAGTGCTGCAAATAATAGCAAAATCAGCGGTTACTAGGCACAGCCCTACATGGCCGCCGTGGATTACTCAATGAATAACCAGAACCAAGTATTTGGTCATACATGGCCTTCTATTAGGTATAATTATAGCAGTTTGCACTGGCACAGCGAGGCTTATGTCCGAACCTATTGTCTACTGTTATCAGTTACTGACACTGATAGCTGCTGATGCTATTAAAACTAAAGGCGTTATCGGTATTACTGGCACTATTCTGCGTTACTAGAGCTACTAACACTACTAGGATTACTGCTAAGCTTAGGGCAAATGGCACGATTTCAGCTACTAACATGATCACGGCTCATGAAAAATAGGGGTAATGTCATTATATCGGCATGGGCTAAAAACACATGAGCCTTATGACACTAGAGGTAAATATTACAAGAGGGCTAACAACATTATATAGGGACTATAATCATACAATATGGGCTCACAACACTATCGGGCTATTGTCTGTCTTTTGGCTGGCATTATTAAGGTTGCTTGCTTTTATTAAGGCTACTTGCGTCGTCAAAGTTCCTTGTATCGTCAAGGCTCCTAGCGTCGTCAAGGTTCCTTGTGTGAACAAGGCTCCTTGCGTCGTCAAGGCTCCTTACATAATCAGGACATTTTGCACCGTCAAGAGCACTCGCATTAACAAGCTATAATAATTATCGATCAAGGCTTTCCTGCAATGTTCGCAGCTTCAACACAACAATCTCAGCATCGGCACAATTGTCATAACTTTGGCACTCTTGGCTTTGGCATAAATTAGGCTAGATGGTTTGGCTGGCTGTATCAACCGGTTCCCGGTTGGTTTGTCATCACTAAAGAGTATTTGCACAAGATACGCTTGGTTTAGTTAAACGAGACTAAATGGCTAAAGGCTATCTGTACAACAATGGCAACACTGTCTAATCAGGGTTTTAAATATATCTAGGCTGATAGTTCCTTTGACATTAAGATTATGAATTAAGGCTTAGCACGGTCCACATCATTTGCCCTAAATATACTATTAATCATTTTCAAACGCATCTAATATATGCACTATATAGACTTGATACTAACATAGACAATGAACTATCAAGACTGCGCTTTCGTTAAACTACAAGCTCTAACATAAATGGGGCACTGGCGTTAAAATTATTTTACGTACCATCTTGTAAGCGTTTCCTCCCATTGCTGTAAAAATTAACGGCACCCTACAATACGTTTACTATTTTTAGCTACCGCTGAAAGCAACTGGTTTATAACATTCAGTAACTTTGTTATTATAAGAGCCCCGAAATGTTGCATAAACATGAATTGTTAATAAAATACAAAAATAATGCTTCCATTTTGTCATACTGAAAGACTTGCTTACTGCCGTTTAAATACTAGATTATCTTACGGTCAAATGGGTCACAAATTTACTGCGAGTACGTAGGTAGTTGCTTACTTAAATATTTTAAAAGATCGGCGTTTCAGCGGCCAAATTGTGAAAACCAAATATGATGCGGCTGTTAAAAATCTGAAAGTTCCGTGAATACGTTTGCTATAATCTGCTAGACCTGATAAATGACAGGAAAAACGTGATTGTTTTGTGTAATGCATCTATAGTTTGGCATTATCTTAAACAAATGCTACACACAACAAATATCGGCTTTGAAAATTACGATCTTCGATTCTGATGCAAGTCACAAAACACGTATGTTAGTTAGTACTGTGCTTACAGTATTATTATAGCTAGCTACAACAAATCGCGAAATGAGCTAAAAAGAATAGCAGGAACACAACTAAAACAACATGATAGTCTATCAACGAACGCTCAAGTACCGTTATCACAAAAATGCATACTAAACGAACAGTTTTGCTATACTCGAGAAATGTCTATTGTTGAACATGCATTTCCGACAATGCTTGCATTAGTTATGATTAGCAATACTGATTTTTCCATCTACCCGCGAACTACACTAAAGATTTCAGACTTGTTTCCTATTACAACGAATTGCGGGACGTGCAACTACCCACAAATAAAAATATGTTCACAATTACAACCAAATTTATGTTTGCTTCGTAATTATCTGTTATCTGAATGCTGCAGTTTTGAAACTAAAATAAGCAAGCTTGTATAGGCTGGGTGGCTAGCCCTGGTGTCAGAGTTTATAAGCTGCCTGAAAGCCTCTAACATGCTAGCTAATCGGTTAATACAACCAAGGCCTATAATTTATTTTGTCTTCTGAGCCACGGTAGCGCTCAGTTGTAAATGCTGCTTGCGGTCACATATCCGAAGACCGTGTCGAACGTTGCTCAACTAAAATGAAGGTATGCAAAAGTGTACGTAGGTATTTCGTTTTCATTTACTCCTGATTAAAAATTATGTTGATCTAAATGTGACAATGCGGTATGCGGTATGCGGTGCGATTATGTTTTGACTTCTTACGCAAAATATAGATGATAGCAGACAAATAATGACTATTCAGATTATCGATCTGTTTGACCTAAATGCGCCGATGCACCAAAGACTGATTAACTTGCTTCTGCTCTTTTCTACCAACCCTTTCAAAACAGTGGCACCGAAAGTCATAAATAGGCTTATCGTAGGGGAAAACAATGACAGATAGAAACGAACACACCTGGTTAATTGACTGGCTGAGGCTCCTTGCTGACGCTCGCTGGTGGCGGTAGCGTAGACGGGCCGACGGGTAGGCTGCTATGCAGGCAGGTGGGCAGGCCGGCAGGTGGGCAGGCAGGCAGGCGGGCGGACAGGCAGGCAGGCGGGCGGGCAGGCAGGCAGACCAGCAGGCGGGCAGACAGGTCAGCTTAGCGAACACCATGAAGCGTCATTACGTAGAGTAGTTGTTGATTCTTGTTTTGCTCATCGCGTGGTTGTGTTCAACAGGTGGATTCTGGCAATAGTTTTGGCTTGGTATTCGACTTAGTAGCGTTCGTTACACGTGCTGTTAGGGCTTCACTTTGCTGGCGGTTGTTTTAAAATGGTGAATATGTTTTCTTGCTGTTCAATATGTCGCCGATGCAATCGTCTTCTAAAAGTAGCTTCATCGATGTCATGGAATGTCTCGAAATTCGTCTTCTTTGTAGATCATCTTGAACTTGCATCGCTTTTAACCTCATTATTTCTCGCACCGCTCTGCACTTGCTGAATGTTACTTCAAAATAGCAGCGTGGCTTTTTTGTCTTGATGCTTATTTCTTCCGAAGATTCTTCTAAAGCAGGTCTCACAGGCGGCGTAGTGATTTTGTCTTCTTCGATGGTCAGGGCTTCATGTAGGCCGAAATTTTCATAATTTGCTGATTTTGACGCTGTGCACGTGGGTTTAGACGATGTAGAAGTATTTTTCAAGATATACCACTTCTGAGTATAACGCAATGAAACACGAAACACTCAGAGTAGCAACAGCTTGTTTATTCAGGAACGGTTCGGGGACGAATAGGGCGCAAAAATAGCTGAACACGGCTTAAATAACTTTCCCCTCCTTTGTCTCTTCAGTTTCAACATGGCGGCTGGCAACAGCATGGCGCGAAGGGGCGTGGCGACTGCAGTTGACGTCAGTTCCGTTTCAAAAGCTTAAATTTTCACACATGATGTACTTACTTTTGTTGCCGCTATAACAAATATTAAAAGCAGAGTAAAAATAATAATTAAGGAGGGCTCCCATACAACACACTTGATTTTTTTGCCGTTTTTCGCTCTATATTAAATTATGATGACAAATAAAATTGTTTAAAATGGTTAAATTAAATAAATATTTAAAGGGGACTCCCATACAGTACGGAACCCTCCGTGCGCGAGTACGACTCGTACTTGGCCGATTATTTGAAAACGCAACAAAAATCTGAAAATGGCATGTATTGATTCGAGCGAACTATGTTGTGCTATTTTTTGGCGAAAATGGCGAATTTAAGGTGACAAACAATTTTGTCGCTAAGCCATGTAGATTATTTTTTACATGGCTTTAACCTATTTTGCAAGGAACAAATGAAATAAATAAAACGATTGTTTTTTTCAATATTTTTAAATCTTCCTTCTACACATTTCTACTCAGTGTTGCCATATAAATATTTACCCATCAATCAAGGCAAAACAGCCATGCGGGCGGTATTGTCGATATTATCATAACGACTCGGATTCATATAACCAAAATGGTATTACAGTATTACATACGGAAATGGGGATGTTGGGGCAGATTCGTGAACTTTTGTTTTTCTTTTTCACTAATTTCAATGAAAGACCGGAATGTTACGAACTTCGAGGTTTGCCGGTTTATTGATAATTAGATATCACTTATTTAGGTTTATTTAGAAACGAAACTTTATGCCATGACAATACCAGATTTTTACAAGCTTTTATTTAACTTGCAATGGCTCGTACCTATGTATGTATGTAAGTTCGGGTGGAAGTTAAATTTGACCAACTTCCCGGTTACCGATTGAGCTGAAATTTTGCAGACATGTGTAAATTGCGTGACAATGCAATGTTATAATGACATGGTGCAGATCTGATGATGGATCTGGAAGGTGGCCAAAGGAACTTAGCAATGAAACGACACAACCTCATCAAGTTTGGGTTCATTTGAATGGTCTTGGCAAGTAATTTGTTGTTTTTCAATGGTAACCAGGGTCTGATAATGGACCTGGAAGGTGGTCGTAGGAACTCTGTAATGAAACGACGCAACCCTATCGAGTTTTGGCTCGATTGATTCGTCTTGGCGAGTACTTCTTCAGTAAAAGCTTGTTTTTTTTTAAAGTATTTTTAATAAAATACTTGATTTTAATTCATCGTGCCATCCAAGCAACGGTAGAGATTAAATAAAAATACAACACAACAATCCGCTATTAGACGTCCACTGCTGGACAGAGGCCTCCAAGCGGCACAAATACTACTCACAGTCATCCATTGACGACAGACCGTGCTGACTCTTGCTGAACTGCAGTAAACGCTGGACACTGGATACTTCTAAAAAACGTTGTAAATTATTGTAAAAAGATCGCACCCCTAGTACAGATCTGCTATAATACATCATGTGAAATACGGAAGACACCCGGTATGTTGTTCCGAGTGCGGCGGCAGACCATGAAATTGAATGTGTCCACTGGTTTTGAACGATACGAACCACCTGAGTTTTTGATTCGCGGAATAGGACGCTGGAAGAGCCAAAATATTTGTACCAAAACAGCACAAAGAGCATAATAATTTATTTTATTGCCTACGACACTCCCTAACCTTTAACCTCATAAGTTGTCAAGTGCGTGTCTCGACACGCGTATGATAGGCTTCCGCATAGATGGTGACGATGATTGTGATCATGATAAAAATCATTGTTTTATGTCATTAGATGGTAGACTGCTAGAAAACATAATTGACTAAGAAATATGTTTCCGAGGTCAACGACCTCAAGAAACCTTACATTCATTTTAAAAAGCCTTTTTTTATTCTGAACAGGTTTGCGTTTGACCACCTACTGCCTATTCAACAATACCCCACAAATAAAAAAAAATCCACCCCTTAATTTCTAAAGTATGCAAAATAGAATGTTCAAACTTTCTAAGTTTATAGGACACATCAAAAACTTTCTCTGAAAATTATTTGGAGCACTGTGGGATCATAACTTTTGAGTTATAAAGGAAAATTGAAATTTTAAACATGCACATAGCTCAGAGGTCATTGATCTCACAAACATAATTTTCATACTCAATTACATTTTTCTAGTAGTCAACCATCTAAAAATTGGTTTTTATTATCATCATAATCACCGTCTACAATCTACGGAAGCCCATCATACGCGTGTCTCGACACGCACTTGACAACTTATTTATTTCAAAATCCTTTCCAGAAAACTTATATCTCTGAATACACGCGATCGGGGGTTACCGTAACCGCTTCCATTCATCATCTCGCTTCAATTTTTATTTCTATTTCGGAAACCTTTCAAAGTTTTCCTTGTAATTTATAACTTTAATAAATCAAGGCCAATTGGTCGTAGGATTTAAATCCGCTTTTAATTCAATAAGGGACGGACTGTTCTGGGTGCCCATTGAGTTTCCTCAGCGGTTTAGTTGATATTGAGCTATTTTTTTTTGCCAAATTTTATTGTATCTATTATGTTCACATTGAATGTTTAAGGTATTATTGTAGTTATAATGCTGAACCACTTTTACGGTGGAATTAACTCTGAACTTAATTTAAGATCTTTGAAAGTTATTTAAGATCACAATGAAATTGTTTACCTATTTTGCAAGAAATAAATGAATATGAAAAGTACGCACTAACAAAGGTACAAAAATTTTCTTGCTAAGCAACTAAGCTTTTGAGGCTAAGCGTCATGGATTTTGCGGACTTTGTAAAACCTATAAATAGAATAAAATACATAAAACTTGAACAGAAGCCGTTGTGGTATAGATGTAGTGACACCCGCCTTACGATCGTGAGGTCGTGAGTTCAAATCCTGGTACCAAAGGTCATCAAGGAATTTATGTACGGAATTTCACACCACTAGCTTTTCGGTGTAGGAAAATTGCGTGAGACAATCTGCATACGTCGGTAGAAGAAGTTCACATACGCCGTTGTAAATCCACCAAGCCGCAATGGGCCAGCGTAGTGGAAATGGCCCAATCACCCTTCGTGGGTAGGCCTACGTCTTGCAGTGGACTATTAAAAGGCTGGTACAGTACAGCACAGTACAGTACATAGAACTTCGTAAAATCAGATCATCGATCTGCCTTGCGTACGCTACTAGTTCTACGCTGCGTTTGCCGGTACGTAGTCTTTACTCGAGAACTTTTCGACCCCTTTCGATCACCAGTCTCCCTTGCATGTGCCCTGCCCACTTCAAATTGCTAAACTTCTGGAGTATATTAGTTAGTTTGTTTTTTTAGAGATCTTCTCAATAAGTAAGTTCGTATAGCCCTAGTGTCAGAGTTTTTAGGTCTCCTCATTGAAAATATGATATAATATACGTACCTTCTATGTATAATATATGTAGAATAATGGATTATTCTACCGGACTGTTACTATTTTAAGTTTAAGTGTTTTTCATGTACATTCAGGTGCAAAAATAAAGATATTTTGTATTGTATTTTTGTTGTACCTAAATAATGTTGTATTTTATGAAGAATAGGGCTACATTTGGCCACCAACTCCCCTGATGGAAAACGATGTTGTAGACAGCCGAAGATGGAGTATGTAGACCTAGAAGATATCTATTCACTCTTGACTTGAAGATATCCACATTGAAATTTTCAGGAAACAATGACGGAGGCAGGGCATTCCAGTCCCTGGCAGTCCGAATTATGAAGGAAAAAGTGAATCCCTTAGTACGAACAGGTGGTACCTAAGTATGTGTTTTTAAACAAGTCTAGCCTAAATCAAGTTGATATTCGCCCGCACTCACATCTCTCTTTCACCTTACTCCTGCATTTCACAGTACCTGTGCCAATTTTAATCTAACTTTGGCTCTTCATTCGAATTGAAGGCTCAAGCGATCATAAAACCACTTGATGGGGCTGCAGAAAAAAATACTGCTCCGAAAAAATATTTTTTAGCTGATTTTAAACAAGTAAACTCACATAGGACACTGGTGGAAGACCGCGAGACATGGATTTGCTCCACCGACAAGAGCCGCGTTCTTAAATCCTGAATTAAACTCACATAATTAAAAAATCTTTGGGATCTTTTATAACCATTATTTAATTTGTCATGGATAAGTAAAATGTGTCAGATTATGTGCAAGCCGTGGTGGTCAACACCCGCCTTTCAATCGTGAGGTCGTGGGTTCAAATCCCAGTCCTGTACCAATGAGTTCTTTGGAATTTATGTACGGAATTTCACACCACTGGCTTTTTGATGAAGGAAAACATCGTGAGTCGTGAGGCAACCTGCATACGTCCCTAGAAGAAATTCGATGGCGTTTGTGAATCCACCAACCCGCACTGAGCAAGCGAAGTGGATATGGCCCAAACACCCTTCGTGGGTAGGCCTACGTCCTGCAGTGGACTATTAAAAGGGCTGGTTCAGTCAGATTAGGTAGTGTTAGTAGTGTTAGTATATGTACTTCACTAACATAATCAGTTTCCCGCGATACAGGCTAGCGGGGACTGTTCTCAATTTGGTATCTACATATTTCAAGGTAAATAAATATTGTTGTACTTTGTATTTTTTGTATAATTATGTTGGCGACGGTCGATTTAGTTATAACAATAAATTAAGTCCTCACCTACTTGAATTTCTTCTTTCGAGTGGATTTTGCGTGCTAAAAATGTTATATTCCGGCTTTTGACAAGAAATTTTCCACCTCAATGACGTTATCTGTTGCCTCATTTAGGTCCTGAGTGGTGCAGGTTTTAGGGCATTCTGCACAGTTGGTCAGAATCTCAACTATTTTAGGGTTCCGTACCCAAAGGGTAAAATTATATTAATAAGACTACGCTGTCAGTCCGTCTGTGCGTCTGTCTATCGCCACGCTGTATCTCACTTATTTCATGGCGTATTTCTATTGCCGCTGTAACAACAAATAATTAAAAAAACATTTAAGGGGGCGGGCTCCCATACAACAAACCTGAATTTTTAGCCGTTTTTCGCTCGATATTAATCACGATGACAGCTCGAAATATTTACAGAATATATCGTTCAATATTCACTTCCAAAATAAACAAGCAAATAAAATAAAATTTAAGGGGAGTTACCATACAAGAAACGTGTTTTTTTTGCTCGATCTTGATAACGGCAACAGGAAGATGCTTGAAATATTCACAGAGTATTAAGTTGTATTATAAGGAAGATAAAATCTTAACAAAATATCAAAAATAAACAATAAAATTAAAACAAAATATGGGCTTCTATACGGTATGGAACCCTTTCGTGAGCGACTGTCACTCGCACTTGACCGATTTTTCCAATATTTTATTAGCAATTATAAACGAAAAAAAAATAGAATTAATCATGTTGCTGTTTGTGAACTTTGTTACTCAGATGTATATGTAGGTATGCTTTTTCAAGCATGTTGAAAACTTATATCAAAATATACACTAGTCATCTCCCAGTTGTCATCTGTGTACAAGTATTGAGGTATCTCTAACTTCTAAATAGAGACAAATGAAGGTTCGAGTACGTTGGCCTGCAGTCCTGAACAACCCCGGGCAAAGCCATTAGAGAATTCGAAGAAATACATCAGGTTCATTTCATTTTACACTTTGTTCTACCACTTCACCTTTGTATGGAAAAGATGTTAAAAGCGAATTAATTTAGACGACAACGAAATTTACTTGTTGTACGAATTAAGTTATCAATGTGGACAGCGTACTGGCAAGCGCAACATAGGACGTCCACCAACATGGTTTATCGATCTTACCAAGGCTTCAGGAACGAAAGGAGACCAGGTTAAGTGCAGCGTAGGACGTCCGACCACCGACCAGGTGTACCGATTATTAATGTTTAATCAAGACCGGAACACTCCGAATGCAAGGTGCAAATGCAATGCAACGCCGTACTAAATAAAGTTACCGAAATAGCCCATGGATTAGCGAGTTAAAATGGCAGTGGACAGGGCGCATAGTTCTAAGAACGAAAGGCCAAAAAGGCCGATTGAAGATGGCAAGCGCAGTTTAGGACGAACGCTCTGGATGCAGAACGCTTAAAATTGGCTTTATTGAAAATCCATAGGGAAGGCCTATGTCCAGAAGTAGACGTCCTACGGCTAATAGACGACAATGATGAATAAAATACTAAAATACTTATAAAGTAAGTAGTTTTATTCAGTACAATCCTGTTGCTAGTTAAGCCTTTCTCACGCAGTTGACACCAGGGAAACCTACACTGGCAGTCGAAACCGCTCCCACAAACGTGACGTAACGTAACGAGTCTAAAAGCAGTACGTACAAGTGCACGGATTGTGGGATTGATGGATGACCTGTGAGGCTTTGTTTGTACAAATGCTCTGCATTTATGCTACCCTGGTACGCGATAGTCTAGTGATAGCTCACGTACGCCAATATTCGGTTAGCGTTTGTGTTCCATATTTTCTAGGGAATTTGTAGTTTGTAGTATTTTTGGAACGTACCAAACTCATTAAAAGTTTGCCTGAGAGGGATTGGCTTAAACGATAAGGCTGTCTGTTCTTTAAATTCTCACTTATTTAAGAATTAACATCGTTTTAAGTGATGTAGGTACAGTAAAGAGTTCAATAAGTATGAATGGTATAAATGTTTTGAATGATCTGTCTCACAGCCCAAGAGGATAATATCTAGGTATATTTTTGCTAAAACTGGCCACTATTTTTTTCCCTGCATTGGAATAATAAATAATCCAATTGTCTTGTTTAAAACAAAAAAAAAATGCCAAGTCGATAGTCTTGCCCAATACAGGCACATTCAACGTTGAATAACTGGCAAATGTGTAGTAAGTAGATTCCCACGAAAGCTTTGTTTATGACACACAAAAAACTAGCTAAGTATTGTTTTATTCTCTCTAAATATTCTGAACTTCCACCTTTTTCAATCAATTCACTTTACTTACCACAATAATAAACCTTACACATGATTACACCCCGGTAATAATGTCAAAAAATACTCATTCAAAAAGCTTTCGCTGTCACATTCCACAAAGAAAGCCCAAGATTTTTTCCTCATATGCCATTATAATATACAAAATCTTCCTGCCAATAAATATTTGCCGACATACATAAACATTAAGGTCGACTAGTAATAAATTCCGATAAATTCAAACCCAAAAATCCGCTCCCTTTTGTCATATCCTAGTGTAGGGTGTGCTACAATGTACATATACATGTGTTATTCATAGTATTTTTCGAGTAGGGTTATGGTGTTAGGCTTTGGCGATATCTTATTATACAACAGCTTAAGGAAAAGGGTCATCAGCATCATCAACATCAGACGTAGAATGTCCACTTTTGCACATAGGCCTATGAATCTCAGATAAGATCGTTTGGTAGCGGCTTGCACCCTTGCGTTCTTGATGAGATTTTATCATCCCATTCCTCCATCGGCTATCTGTATGTATGTTATGTATATCCTATGGTACTATATGCCCTGTCCACTGCGATTTTAATTCATATTCATATTTTCATATTAGTTTTTTGGTATCAAAATACAAGATACAAGTCAATCCAAACCAATTACAGTTGTAGTTATAATAATAACATGAATCCTTCAAATATTAGCTTTGCTAAAGCAAAGCATAATTATCTTAAAATTACAATTACATAAAATTTAAAAAAAAAATAGCTATAAGTATAGTTAAATAAATAAAATTTATTAATTCACTGAGATATATCGGTAACTTTGATTCGTCAACGAATTTCCACATTCATGTTTTCAAAAAAAAATCAAGACAGATGGTTGAAAAACCAACAAGTAAGACCAGCAATACTACGCCTCGCCGTGTGCAGACACAATAACACATAAACACGCACAACGAAACCACGCCTTGGCTCGTCAATCGAACTATGGCGGCGGAATACCGACGCACTCACCACATGTATAAAAAACCGGCCTCATTTGACTGTTCACGACGTTCTGTATTGATTTTTAAATTTGGTCTGGGGTAGGTAACCCAGACCAAATTTAAAAGGTACCCCAGACCAAATTTAAACATCAATACAGAACAAATCAAAATATCAAGTACTTGATATTTTAAATTTTCAAATCGCTTCGCGTATTATTGTGCAGTCACCCGGATGAGGTCGCCATCGACCATCCGGCGCAGCACATCCGGGGCCGCACACCCCGTCCTGAGCCCCACACTTCAGATTGTAATTATTCTTATGATAATCATTATCACATAATAGTTTTTGTAGACACTAATAGTCACTTTGTGTTATTTGTCTATATCTTGTTTTTTTTACAATGACTGCCATGACGTTGCGAAGAGAAAAAGAAATTGGTTATCTGTAAAGTTGGTTTACGGACAATAATTTTACGTAATAACGTCGTAAGAAAATATTGTTGAATCAAAAAGCAAAGCAAACCAAACGCTTTCGTGTCTCTCTATCGCTCACGCTTGCACGGTCGACTCAGGTGCAACGTGACACTTTTTCGTGTGTGCAGCCGGCGTTCATCGATTTATAAGAAGTTATCACGTCAAAATGAAATTAGAGGTAGGTAATCCTCCCAAATATTCAAATTTCGAATCGCTTCGCTTATAAATGTGCGGTAACCCGGATGAGGTCGACATCGATCATCCGGCTCGGCACATCCGGGGCCGCACACCCGGCGCTGCGCCCTACACTTCAGATTTTAATTACCAACATATTATCACGTAATGTGTGCACATTTTGGGATTGCTCTCATTAATAATTGTAATTAAACTTATGTTTAAATTATGCAGTATTTATCCATAAAATATAGTAAAATATCGGCTTAAATCTAAAGCTTAATACTCAAACTAGGAATGTTTGTGTTAGGAAACAACCACTAATATCATCACTTAGCTTTATTTTGGACTAACACCCAACCAAACCCTGTTATATAGAGATACTAGCTGCGCCCGCAGTGTTACCCGCGTTAGCCTGAAATAAGAAGTAGCCTATGTGTTAATCCAAGATCTAAGCTACCTGTATACTGAATTTCATCCAAATCGGTTCATCCGTTAGTGCTTGAAAGAGTAACAAACATCCATATATGCTCACAAATTTCACGTTTATAATATTAGTAAACAAAAACGAAAACAAAACACAGGAAAAACAACAACAAAGATTAGAACTAATTAGACACTAAGAACGAATCTACCCAATGTTTTTAATTTCGTCACCACAACTTGGTCCCACCCACCCCTGTCTTCTATCGAACGGGTAGACAGACGTTACCAAACCGCTATCCTTTTATGGTGAACATTTCTCACGACAGAACCAAACGTTTCGAGATAAATACCTACTTTATCCAAACAGCCAGAATGTAAGCAAGCAACAGAAATATAAGTAGAATCGGAAGATGGTAAATCGTCCACGTGGATGTTTTGACGAATAAATCAGTTGACTTACACAGACTTTGACTTGACGCTACTTAATTTCGGAGAGGCTATAAATGAATATGCTTTAGAAAACAAATTGTCAATCATGAACACATATTTTAAAAAGAGAAACAATCGCAAGTGGACGTGGCTATCCCCAAACGAAAAAACCAAAAATGAAGTTGATTTCATCCTGTCAAATGAACCAAAAAATATAACAAACGTAGAAGTCCTCCATGGATTAGGATTCAGGTCTGACCATCGGCTCGTCAGAGCTACATACTACACTGGAAACGAAAAAAAGAGTCGAACATCATTCAGACCTCAACCTAACTCACTCAAGACAGTGGAAGACATTACTCAGTACCTGGAAAGATTGGAGAAAAATATACAAAATCTTGAAATAGATGAGAAGGAAGATGTCCAGACATACTATGATAAATTAGAAAGTCTCATTAAGAAAAGCACAGCTCCAAGACAAAAAGGACAAAAAATTAACACATTAGAAAAAATTCTCAGCAATTCCACACAAGAACTCTTACTGAAACGTACGGAACTTTTAAAAATCAAGCATAAAACGAAATTAATGAAGAAAGAACTAAGTTCATTGTACAAATCAACTAGTAAAGCCATCAGGCAAGACTACCGAAACTACAGAAATCAAATAATAGAAAGTAACCTACAAAAACGTAGTAGTACAAAAAAATCTTACAAACAGTTAACCACACACAAAAACTGGATTCAAAATCTTAAAACAAACAAAAAAGAAACTAAAACTAGACAAGACATCCTAGACTGCGCTACCGAATTCTACAGACAACTCTATAAAAACAAAAAGATTTATACGAATTCAAATTAGTCTGGAAAAGCCGCAAAGAAACTGGGAACAAGCTACCAACAATGACAACTTAGCATCAGTGAGCGCTACAGAAGTTGTTAAACATTTACAAAAAATTAAATTAGACAAAAGTCCCGGACCCGATGGTATACAGAATGAAGCGCTAAAAACTGGCGTCACTTTGCTAGCATATCCACTCACCCACTTATTTAACAAAGTTCTTGTCTCCGGTCAGGTACCAGATCAGTGGAGGAGATCCGACATAATTCTATTGTATAAAAAAGGAGACCCACACGACATAAGTAACTACCGTCCAATAAGCCTGCTGTCATGCGTGTACAAACTATTTAGTTCGATCCTACAAACCAGAATGAGCCCAAAAATTGACAGTTACCAACCAATCGAACAGGCCGGTTTTCGTTCTGGCTATTCTACAATGGATCACATACACGTTATGCAACAAGTTATGGAAAAATATAAGGAGTTCAATAAACCCCTTATATATCGCATACATAGATTACGCCAAGGCTTTTGATACTATTTCGCAAGACGCAATATGGGAAGCTTTGGAAAAATGCAACATAAACGAAAGTTATATAAGGGTACTGAAAAACATTTATGACGATAGTTCTAGCAAGGTCAAACTGGAAAAGCGTGGACCAGACATACCAATATGCAGAGGAGTGAGACAAGGAGACCCTCTGTCACCCAAAATTTTCATCGCAGTATTACAAGGCATCTTCGATCATGTCCACTGGCAGTCGCAGGGTATCGAAGTGAGAGGTAGAAGACTCACACACTTAAGGTTCGCCGACGATATTGTTCTCTTCGCCGAAACGAGCAAGAAACTAGAGCAAATGATACATTCACTAAGCGAAGAAAGCGAAAAAGTAGGTCTTAAAATGAATGAAGAAAAAACAAAAGTAATGACAAACAGCAACAGAACTAACATAACCTTGAATGGAAAGCCTTTAGAATATGTAAGTAACTACATCTACCTAGGAAAATTAATATCATTCAATGACAGAAGCGAAGAAGAAGAGATCGAAAGACGCGTAAACATGAGTTGGAAAAAATTCTGGTCATTAAAAGAAATCCTAAAAGGTACATTCCCTCTCCATCTCAAAAAGAGCGTCCTAGACACCTGTATTCTGCCGACTCTCACTTACGGGTGTCAAACATGGACATACAACTCAAAAATAAAAACCAAACTTGTGACCTGCCAAAAAGCGATGGAACGGAGTATTTTAAAAATTAGGAAAATCCACAAAATACGAAGTTCACATATACGAAGGAAAACAAACGTAATAGATGCTTTAAATTACGCCCTGATGTTAAAGTGGCGATGGGCAGGTCATATAGCTAGATATAAGGACAAGAGATGGACCTCAGAATCGACGAAATGGAAAGGACCGATGGGAAAAAGAAGAAAAGGCCGTCCAACGAAAAGATGGATTGACGACATAACGAACATAGCGGGAAACGACTGGATAGACAAAGCAAAAGATCGAGAGACTTGGAGTAAGCTGGAGGAGGCCTATACCCAAGAAGGGGTTCCAAGATCAGAACAAGAAAATCTGTTGTAATTCTAATGTATAAGTACCAGTTATCAGTGTTATTTGTTCTCAAAGAAGTATTTGTAATTTAGTTAAGGATTTTGGAAATAAACAGGCTTATTATTATATTATTATTATTATTATTATAAATGAATAAATAAATAATATATCTCAGTAAAAAGCCATGGTGGTCTAGTGGTAATGACGCTGACTTTACAATCGTGAGGTCGTGGGTTCAAATCCCGGTCCCGTTCCGTATGAGTTTTACGGAATTTACGTGCGGAATTTTACACCACTGGCTGTGTGAAGGAAAACATCGTGAGGGAACCTGCATAATATGTTCGTAGAAGAAATTCCATGGCGTATGTGAATCCACCAATCCGCACTGGACCAGCGAGGTGGATATGGCCCAACCACCTTTCGTGGGTCAGCCTACGTCCTGCAGTGGACTGTTAAAAGACTGGTACAGTAAAAAAAGAATAGCTCGGACCAAAGCATCCAGACAGAACCATCGTATCCTGACCACAGCCGCAATCAATAGAAAGGGAAACAAAGGGTACCCTCTTTTTGCGTTCCGGATATTGCCAGTCTGCGGCGAGCCGTCGGGTATGGCAACATTGTGTTTACTGTGCTGCCATTTGTTTCCTGCTTGGCTTAGGCAAATTGAGCTGAATTAGAACGATGTTAGAGTTCATTTTGTCCAAATCGCGAACTTGTTTTTGCAGCAAAATAATTATGCTATGTACTTATGTGCTTTTTAATCAGCTTGGGAGATGTCTTCATAATATAATAACATACACGTTCAATCGAAGCATCAATAAGCGTTTTATTTTATTTGGAACTAGCGACTCGCCCCGGCTTCGCACAGGTATATTATACCTACATATAAACCTTCCTCTTGAATAATTCTATCTATTAAAAAAAACCGCATCAAAATCCGTTGCGTTGTTTTTAAGATATAAGCATACATGAGGACAGAGAGCGGGAAACGACTTTGTTTTATAGTATGTAGTGATTTGTTATCGGTTTTGTTCCTTTTGAATGCGATTATTTGTGTCGGATAATTTTATTACAGTTTCAACAGTATCTATCTGCCTTTTTAAAAAAACTAGTAAGCATAGCATAGCAGTTTAATCAATATTAGCATCAAAGTTTTCTTAAGTTTAGTTAAGTTACGAAATTATCAAACAAAAAGTTTATTATATTTATTTCAAAAACAACAATAGTACCTAATTCAATCAATAAAATTTCTTTTTTAAATCGTAAATTACTAAATAAAACACCTTTAAATTTCAATTTAAAACTACTACAAATTCCCTTACAAAACGCGATAGCTGCTTGTTTCTTTACACGCTCAATACAAAACTGTAGAGAACAAACAGCTCCTTTCTTGAAGCATTTGGAATAAAAGCTTTACAAAATGCAGGTTTTCTGTGAAGTGAAACTGCCACAAAGTAACACTTGGTATCTGCAATTCTTTAACCCTCTACGAAATAGGATTGAAAAACGTGTAAAGATTATCGTATGAATCTATGTGTATTAACGAATTACTTGAATGATTTAAAGTTAAAAATCGGACAAGTGCCAGTCAGGCACGCCCACCGAGGGTTCCGTACAAGTCCGAAAAATTGTACGAAACCAACCTTAGGAAAGAAATAAAAGACTGTGAATTCAGTCATCGACAAATGGTTTTTAGGGTTCCGTACCCAAAGGGTAGCAACGGGACCCTATCACTAAGACTCCGCTGTCTGTCCGTCTGTCTGTCACCAGGCTGTATCTCATGAACCGTAATAGCTAGAGATTTAAAATTTTCAAAGATGATGTATTTCGATTGCCGCTATAACAACAAATACTTAATCAGACGAAGAATACGCATCGTAAAATAATGAATCACCTGTTTTAGTTTGGGGGTCTTTTCATATATGATATTCCACGTGATACGATTAATTAGATCCTTATTTATTGAATTTAGGTCCTATTTTTATTCCATTTTTTCCTTTTGAGGTACTGACCACGAAACCACGTTTTTTTAACTGAAAATTTATTTACCACAGACAACAGAGTCCGTGCCCTTTGTTAGCGAGAATTTACAATTATTTGTTTTCTACTGTACAAGGAGAGGGGTTCGTTGAAATTTTAGCCTATGTCAGTTAGTAACATATATAGTTTCGGTGCACTGCGTGAATACCACGAGCAGACCGGCGAAAACCACGTTGCTTTCTATAATAAAATCTGCGTGTGTCTGTGTATGTACCATTGTATTTTTGAAACAAAGTTTGCAACAGTATGTATGATGCCTTTATTTTTTGTTTAAAAACTGCTTTAATTTGTAGGCAATGGTGTTAAAACGTATAATTAAACGTATAACAAAGTCCACCTGCATCTACCTATACAAAAATGGCCCTCTTCTTCCGCAAAAATTAGGAAAGTGTTATACGAGTATTCCGTCTTACTACAAAAGTATTACGCATGCTGTAGACAATGTTTAACAGTACACATTGCACGATTAAACAGTGTTTAAAGCGTGTTTAAATCTTTTCGGTGAAGGAAAACATTGTGAGGCAACCTGCATACGTCAGTAGAAGAAATTCGATGGCGTATGTGAATTCACCTACTCGCACTGGGCCAGCGTGGTGGATATGGCCCAATCATCCTTCGTGGGTAGGTCTACATCCTGCAGTGGACTATTAAAAAGACTGGTACAGTACAGTACTAGAACACCATGACTTACCCCTTTCTAAGTAAAACTTAACTTCTACCTCAGTAATGCAAAAAACACGTTACGAACCGCAACTGTCAAAAAAATACGCAGAACTTCTAACATAGTTTTCCAGTTACCTCCAGAGAGATCTACAGAGACACCTTTCCCTTACACGGCGAGTGAAAGACTTATATGTAGCGATAAGCGATCATTACGATCGACCTAATTACTGAAATTATAGGTAAAAAGTAAGACAATGAGATATTTGATTTATAATTTAATATTTTATGCTTTAGGGCGTTTGTCAACCGCCGCCGTCACCAGACCGTCACCGAGAACGAGATGATGACCCTTAGTGTTTATTTTCTGTTTAATTTAAAAATTATATATTGTTTCGCATTTTACTTATGCATCTTCCATATCTGACTTCGACTTGATTTAGTTGGGGGCCCATGGAGTCCACGGGGCCCTGGGCTGAAGTGCAAAAAGCCATATGATATTTACGGCCTGGAATTTTGCAGGGCGTGCCATATTAAAAATCATTGTCTAACCTTTCAAAAATAAATCCTCGCGAGATCTGTGGTTACCACATTCCAATCGTACTCGTTAACTAAAGCACGGCAGTCACGAATGGCGTGTCAAGGCACAATAGCGAGTTTTCACCAGAAAGCATTGGCTTTTTATTAATATTAGGGAAGGTAACACCTCATTGGAATATTCAGTGCGTGATAGAAATTTTTAGAGGGCAAGCTTTATTAGCTACTTTTTCTTATTAGTACTGACCCGCAATTTTGGGCGATACTTTATAACTTGTTTTGTTGACATGTAGTGTTATAGTCCAGTAAGTAAGTAAGTTCATCTAGGCCAGGTGGCTAGCCCTGGTGTCAGAGTTTTAAAGCTACCAAAAAGCCTCTGACATGGCTAAACAGTTAAAACAATCGTTCGTCCGGTAAAACAGTCGCTGAGCTTACAATAACCGAAGTTAAGCACCTTCCGGCATGGTCAGTTTTTTCCTGGGTGACCGCAGGTGACATACACAACAGAACACTGCCTTGGCTCGGATGACGCATACATAGGTAGACATCAGATTAAGTATACTCCGCGTCACACAAGTTGATCGATATTAAGTTAGCCACTAGCTGCGCAATAACCAATCAACGTGCGGCTTCCACGTCATGTCTCGTCAGGATTGGCTGTTGCGCAGCAAGTGGCTAACTTAACATTCATCAACTTGTGTGGCGCGTGTATCCTAACGTATAGCCATCTGTAAGCATTATTTTTCGTGTACACAATCGAATGAATTATTTTTGTACTAATTTCTTTTTCCCAAGTCTTTATATATTTTCTTCCGTCGAAGAGCTTTCCCACACATCACCGTTGTGTTAAATGGTCTATCAAGTGATATAAACCATTTATGCTACGTAATAACTGAGTCCGGCCCATCGTAAATTTCTTTTACTCACACATATATTCGGAAGTTCGATAGGTGGTAGGATTAAGGATGTTTTTGGTAACTTGGCGTAAATATTTTGAAGGAAGTTGGGTATTTTGATGAGTCGTCTCGTCAGATCAGATGAAGAAAAGGGCGGGAAAATTGTGTAAAAATTAAATGGCATGGCGTATGCTTTGCCGAAACTGGAACTTCAAAATTCTTAGTATTATTATTAATCCTACAGTGTGTTCGTACTTTATCCTTTATTTTTTTCACAAAGCAACAGATGGATCAGCTGTTTTTTATGGATATAGTTTTAATGTTGGAAAGTGTCATTCACCACATTTTGTCTTGGAAAAATCAAGAATCTTGTGAGCAGCCGCGGGTCAAGCTAGAATATAATGTATTCTTCTCGGTGAAATACCTACCTGAGTTTGTTTTAGAAATTAAAATGGTACATAGATTTATTCCTAATTATTTTCGGTAAACTGTGGTGGCCTAGTGATTGTAACGTTTATCTTACACTTGCGAAATGGGCTCGAATCCCGATCTCGTACCAATGAGTTCTTTTTAACTTACGACTACATAAGGCCCAATTATGAAGGCACCATCGTAATTATAATAGCTAATCAGCATATTTCTGTTTCTTTTTTACTTTAGGCATTCGATACAGAGAACACTTTTTACGTGGCTATTCTTTTTTTTATTTGAATTGTTACACTCCACAGACTCCGGGGTCTGTGCTTTTTAAGATTTATATACATTTTTTTAAATGATATTTGAACAATATTGCTTATAACTAAAGGCTATTAAATTTAGGATGGCGCCTTCATAATTGGGTTTTTTATGTACGGATTTTTACATCACTGGCTTTTTGGTGAAGCAAAACATTGTATGGAAACCTTATCCTGCATATACGTTCGTAGAAAAAAATATAACGTGTATGTGAATCCAGACGCACTCAATCATCGCGATAGGCTAAATTATGACCTAATTGCCATTCATGCGTAGGCCTATGTTCAATGGTGGACTATAAATAATTATTTTTTGCAAAAAAAATAGCATGACCGACTTCACTCGTGTACAGAATTCGCGAATATTTCGCACCGATCGATGTAGCATTTTTCACACACTCTTTCTAATATTTTTTTTTTAATCGAAATCGGACTACTATGAAAAAAGTTATACGTGGGTTATACATATATATATATATCGGTTCGTCGGTCAAAAAATACGGTACAATACAATATCCTAAAATACTTGTACTTAATCATTTATCTTACACTACCTATCTTTAATTAGAGTCAAATTCAGATACTTTATTCGTTGAGCCCAGAACATTTTCAGCCATATTTTCCCCGCAGCAAATGTAGGTGGAAACGAATCGAACGGCGTAACGGTCGTTACGTTACGCCACGCCGGTAACGAGAATTCGATGGTGTCATAATTACCTCTGGCGGGCGGTTTTCACCACATTGGTATCGCTAAAATATGTACCAATAGTAATAATTCTGAAAGAAACCTGGTCGCTTTTTTATACAAATGACTCTTTAAGTTACCAACATAAATGTAGCTCAGCGGCAAGTTGGGACGGAAGTGGGCAGGTCACACATCACGGGTCCGCTATCCCTATCCTCTGCACCTCTGGACCATGGCTGTAGGACGTGGGTGCTGTCCGACGCCCAGTGCTGGTTGGTCCCAGGTGGTGGTCGACGATGTGTCTGGTGTTCGACACATCGTCATTCTGGCGGGAGCGCAAGCTCCATGGTGGGACCTGAGTTGGGCCAGCGCTGTCGGGTGCCGCGGAGGAGTGCCGAAGCATGCTCGTCGCCCCGACACCAGGTGCAGTGATGGAACATCCAGGGGTTTTGGTGGGTATACCATCCAGTCAGTGGGACTCCCACATAACCACCCGCCTGCCCTCGAGGCTTGGTGGTATCCATAAAGGATTTCTCCTGGTGAAAAAAAGGTCACACATCACGGAGGACACATCATTATTTATCGATAGGGACTGCTAAACAAAAGGTTCTAGAGTGGAGACGACATACCGAAAAACAATATTTCATTAATAATGATCGAGATTTCAACGTTTTTACTGTCCATTGTTTCGTAAGTGAGTGACGAGCTTCTTCAGGTTCGATCGATACCCATTACAAACACAACGATAAAGCTTCACCATCTGCAGTCAGTCCACGGAGCATTTTACAAGCCATTAAAGTCAGTCATTACAGCATCGAAAGAAGTGTCACGCTATAAAATTAACTTTAACGCCATCCGTGTCCAATTTTATCGCCGCTAGTAGCGCAGTCGTAACGTCATATAACGTAAAACATGTCATATAACGTAACGCGAATCAGGAAGCCTAGCGGTTGATACTCCACGCTATATTTTTTTTCAGCAGAAGCACATCTTTGCCCTGAAAAGCAGATTAACTATAAAAATTGGGAAAAATAATATTTTATTTAGTGACTTTTGTTTTACATTTCATTAATATCAGTGACTTTATTGAAAAATCCGTATTTTATTCCGACAAAATCGTGTATATGTTCATATTCATTTATTTGCAGATATACAAACACATACATTAGGTTGGCATTAATACATGATTAAAAATTTTCGCAAAAATGACAAAACCGCCTTCCATTGTGTACGAAATTCGAATATTTCACTCGAATTGTTTACATTATTGTTGATTGTTCAAAAACGGATCAGCTAACTTTTGTAAAATTTTAATGGGACCAGCTCGGTCGGTAGTATACCCTTTCGAACTATAAAATAATTTTTCGATTTGATCACAATTGGCGGAATTATCGATGAACATACACACAATAAATACATACAGACGAACATAGAACCTCCTTTTTGGAAGTCGGTTAAATTTCAAGTTCAACTACATTTCCATCAAGTCCATGTGATCTCAATTTTTACTATTTTAGTATAGACCCACTTCATAAAGTTTATTGACACTGAAAGCTATAATTAAGAGCACACTCAAACTTCCAGCAGTTTGCTAAGTGACAATCACTATATTTACATACTTATATAAAACTTATTGCATGCTTATTATAATTTCAAAACAAAGCACAAGTCGTTAGTACCTTCTTACTTATCTTTAGACCTTCATTCATACATTACAGTAGTAGTTTAAAATAGTATGTTTTCGCTTAAGAAACTAGTAGTAGTGTTTGTTTAGGTTTGTAAATATAGTATAGAACCTAGTGGTAATAAATGGTTTAGTTTATGAAATTTTATTTAAGAAATTGTATTGTTGCAATAAACGTACACTCACTAACAACATAATTATAACCTCATTATATACATTTTGTATGACCATAAAACCGTTTTAGAAAGTAGTATTGTGTTTTGTTGTAGTTTATTTAGTTTGTGTTACTGCTCTCAAAAATTACTGTGTTCGTGGTTTAAGCTATCGTAAAATATTTTTTATGTCCAAAACAAGGTATGCAAAGATTTGGTTTGGCGGAAACGCCATTTTGCGGCGCTCAAGGTAATGTTTGGTCATGAATTTTCGGCGATATGAGGAGTTGTTTGATACCATACGATTTTCCAGCTAAATGGTTAATATTTAGTGCCTTTTCTTCTTAAAAACGTTCACAAGATACAATGGTGTCATACCATAGATGCTAACAAGAAAAATATGTAAACGACAACGTTGCAGTAAATTTTACAATCGTGATTAATATTTCTGAAGTGACTAAAGTCCCTATCCGAAAAGTGACCAACTAATAAATCTAAAAAACTAAAAAAATCTATGATCAACCATACTTGACTAATTAATACGAATGAATTCTGGGCTATGTTAGCGAAAAAAATCTAGACCAAACCTAAATATACGAACGAATGTTTCACTGTCTTTGGGAAAAAATGTACACGACAGACACATTACACTTATCATATAACCAACATTTACAATGGAACCTGCACCAAAATGGAGAAAAAAAAACAACTAAGTATTTCATACCTTTATTAATACTATATACTACGGGACTAATCGCGCACTAAAATTATACCGAGTTGTATCGATCGATGCAACAAACAAACAACTAAACTTTGTAGACGATGGCAGTCGGTTTTGCCATTTTTTCGAAAAATATAATTATCTTTGGCAAGATTGTTAATTCAGACGTCTTCCAAAATAGGGCAGCACTCAGAAGCAACAGCTCTGTAGATGTTAAGCCATAAAATGCAATAATGACCTACTAAAATAGCTACCTCGTCAGTTTGCTAAAAAGTAAGTAAGTAAGCTTTACATTTGCACTTTGCTACTTTTTGTGCATTTTATCACTTATGCATCCCCTGGAGAAGGTAGTAAACTTCATTTTTATAATCTCTCAAGCGGACAATGTAACTAAATACGCCCAATTACGCGTATTCTTACATTGTTTTTATCTCAAATGAGGACCAACGTGGAACTGCAATATATTAGGTTTACTTTGACCATTTAGGAGTCCCACTTAATATATTCTATTTTAATGTTTTTTTGTTTAATCAATATGCTACGCCAGATTTGAGCCAGAGCGTGGATCCCTTCCCTTATCCCTGAGCCGCCGTCCCACATCCTGTACGAGTTTCCGAGCTTCAGAACACCACGGACCAGCTGTCTCAACCGCGAACGGGACAAAGTCGTACGCTGATTCCAGACCGGCATATTTAAGGTGTTTGCTTCGGGCAGCTGCCTCCGCTCCTGCACCAGCCAATTGCTGAGTAGCAGGGAGTTGACAGGATGCAAATGTGATTACATAAGTTGCATCCCACACGCCCTTTTTGCCAAGGAATCAGCGTAAGACCAACCGGCCGCTTACTGTCCGTCCGAGACAACCCTGGGGGCTCTAAAACTCTCGGGACCTCGGCTGACACCAAGGCACGTTGTATTAAACTGTTAATACTATGATGGCGTGGTATTTGCTTGGTGCCACGCGTGTAGGTCAGGTGTTACTTGTTTCATAAAGAAAACATTTAATTTGGGGGTTCGCGTCCTCTCGCTTGCATAAGTACGAGTAAATAAGTGCGCGCATTTTTGGCGTCGACGATTTTTGAGTTGGGGTATTTGAACCCGTTACAAACCGATTTTCATGACTCTTTTTCCGTATGGTAGATCATACTTCAAAAGTGGTGTCATTTAAGTATTATCGAAATCAGCAGAGTCGTTTCTGAAAAATCGACAATAATTTGAAAGCTATTACATCGATAATATAATACGTTGATCCGTGGGAGCTATTCAAAATATGTAGGTACACGGTTGAAGTCAAGTTATGCCAATTTTGGCGAAAAATATTGTGTGGTTCGAAGACCTTTATTGTTATACTAGCTTTTGCCCGCGGCTACGACCGCGTGGTATTTTAATTTTCGTGCAATCCCATGGCAATGGTGTTTTATTTTTCTGGGATAAAAGTAGCCTACGTCACTTTCCGTCGTTCAAACTATGTCCATGCCAAAAAACCCAGTCGATCTTTTGATCTGTTGTTGCCTGAAAGAGGAACAAACCAATAAATCAACAAAGTAACACACTTTCGGATTAATAACATTAGTTAGGATAATAAGAAACATAAATTATGATGGTCTTACTTTTGTGATAATATCTTATTAAATACTACACTAGCTGCCCATCCCAGCTTTGCCCGGGTATGATTTGCTAAAGAAGACAGATTTTATAAATAGTGCTCCCATATACCTACCACGTAATGTAGGTATGGGAGTTTTAGTAATGATCTCTAATTTTTTTATCTACACTAATGTTGTAACATTCTACTTATGTTTCCAATACTTGACTTATAATGACTACTGTTATAGCGCAGACAACAAAACACTCAATTTAAGCAATTTCACATGATGTTATAATATACACATCGATATCGTAAAATCTCATTATAACATCGCGCGCTCGCTCCTGATTGGCCCTGCGCGCGCAGCTGCGCTCTCATTGGTTAGATTTTAATGGCGCCAAGTTCACTGTGACAATACACGTACGCGTGAATTTAATGTTTCGCAATATGTTTTTTTTATTTTTATTAGTGAAGATAAAGTAGTGTATGCAACTGCATATAACACTCGTTACTATTATGAAACGAGCGCAGCGAGTTTCATAAACTCACACTCGTGTTTTAATACCCTTCATTATATGACAGTTGTATAAACTACTATTAAAATATAATATAGTCTATGTCATCCTGAGATAGTGTAGCTTTCAAATAGTAAAAGAATTTTTCAAATCAGATAAGTAGTTTCAGAGCCTATTCAATGCAAACAAACAATTCAATCTTTCCTCTTTATAATATTGGTATTGATATACATATTTTTGTATCTTAAACTATCCTACGTAGGTTTCTACTTGCGTCTGAATTTCAGAACTTGGTCGAATTTTCTTTTACTTTTATACCACGTAAAGCATACCTCTCAGAAACTACGCGATTGAGCAAACGGCTTCAGCTGAAACTTGTTAATTTACAGATTTCATGAAACAGCCATGTTTAATGGTCAACTTTCTTTGTTTTTTCACGACTGGCTGAAACTTGGGATGGAACTTATCAAAATGGCCTGAATCATTTTTGAAAAATTAGTAATAATGTTAAATTTACTACATCGATGATAGGTACCTACATTGATCCGTGAGAACTAGTCAAATTCTGTACACGTTTGAAGTCGGTTATGCCAATTTGGCGGAAAATAAAAATATTTTGTTAAAATAGGTTCGGTTACAAACAATAAACTATAAATATGAAATATTAATATTTACCTAAACTGATTTACGTTTTGAACCCTTCGTGGGTAGGCCTACGTCCTGCAGTGGACTGTTAAAATGGCTGGTACAGTACAGTACATTTTGAACCTAAGGTCAAATTATAACCGTACACAGCTTAGACAAAAGAAAGGTAAGTACACAGTTAACTAAGGGAAGAACAAATTTTCATGCATGTACTTATTTATGATTTGCAGGTTTGTGCTGGATTGATGGCGCTGGATTCAAGCCGCTTCCAACCGATCTTATTGGAGATCCATTGAGGAGACCTATGTCCAACAAGGAAGGTAACGTTACCAATCATCTATCAATCTATGGCTGATGGTAAACATTACATTTGCACTTCGAGCAAATATCTACAGAGCCACAGTCCCTAAGTGAACGTAGTTAAAAATGTCCGAGCGCCGTCATACATATCCGGTTTTATCGGAAATTTATAGGGGCGGCCTATGTTCAGCAGTGGACGTACTATGGCTGATGGATGGATGGAATTCTGCAGTATCTGCAATACAATCATGGCCAAACTATTATTCACTCTAATTTATCGTAACAAAGTCTAAATTCCATAAACATGGGGAGCCTAAAATAAGCTCGAAAATTCCGATGTTCCGCGACAACATTGTGCCGTTATCACGGACGCATACACGAATGCACACAAATCTAAATGAGCTACTGAACCTTGCTGTGATAACCGCTAATATACCGCTGAATGCGATGTTTCTACCACTTGTACACTAATTATAGGAAAATTTACAATAAATGTAAATGTATAATCATAGAGCCGTGGTGGTCTAGTGGTAATGACACCCGCCATACAATTTTGAGGTCTTAGGTTCAAAGCCCGGTCCTGTATAGGCCGCGCCACACAAGTTGGCAGATGTGAAATTAGTTACAAGCTGCGCAATATTCAATCCTGATTGAAGCTCATAAATCCGCATCCTGATAAAGCCGCACGTTGATTGGATATTGCGCAGCTTGTAGCTAACTTTACATCCGCCAACTTGTGTGGCGCGGCCTATACTCGTACCAATGAATTCCTTGGAACTTATGTACGGAATTTCAAACCACTGGCTTTTCGGCGAAGAAATCATCGTAAGGCAACTTATTAAATTGTTGTGTTAAATCCCGTACATAAATTCCTAGGAATTCAATATTCTAGGAATTGGGCCCGGGATTTGAACCCACGACCTACCGATTGTGAGGCGGGTGTCATTTCCACTAGACCGCCACAGATTATACACTAATTAAGAGAAAAATATTTTTTCTCAAAAATATGACTTAACCGATTTAACCAATGATATTTATTCAACAGTGTACAGATTTCGCATAGTTCGCACTGATCGATCGCGATGTGGTAATTTTTACATTAATGTTGATTTTCCCAAAAATGGCTCAGCCGATTTCGATAAAATTTAAAAACGAACGATTCAATTTGGACTACTCTGTTTCGGATATTGGACGAATCGAAAAATTATTTTTTAGTTCGAAAGGGTATAACTCATACCTACTCTCGAGATATTTCTGTAAAATTTAAATGGGACCACCTATTTAAATTTTACAGAATTATCACACTGAATACACTGAATTATGTACCTATATATTTGCAATAAATGAATAAATAAATAAATTTTAGGAAGGTAGTCAAAGAAACTCCGCAATGACAAAACACAACTTCGTAGAGTTTGGGCTCATTTGAATCGTCTTGGCGAGTACTCGTTTATTATGTACTAGCGACCCGCCCCGGCTTCGCACAGGTGTATTTTTTACACATATAAACATTCCTCTTGAATCACTCCATCCATTAAAAAAAAACCGCATCAAAATCCGTTGCGTAGTTTTAAAGATTTAAGCATACAGACAAACAAACAGACAAAAAGCGACTTTATTTTATACTATGTATTGATATTGATGTATGTTCGTATAGGCCGGGTGGCTAGCCCTGGTGTCAGATTTTTTAGGCCAACTGAAGGCCTCTGACATAGCTAAACCGTTAAAACAATCAGGACCTGCAATTTTATGTATCATCCGAGCCACGGTAGCGCTTAGTTGGAAAATGCCCATCTTGTTTATTCAAAAGCTTGATTAAAAATAAAGGTTTTTTCAATATAAATTTGGTTTAAACAGATCTTAGAAAGGTAACACATACGAGGGTCAAACTGAAAGTTCTTAGAAAATCAAAAACTGATTACATTAGCCAGTTATTAGTTTTATTATATCTTTTCAAAATATTGTCCATTCACGTCAATACACCGCTGCATGCGATGGAACCACTGGGAAAAGCACTTTGCCCACTCGTCCTTAGGGGTCTCTTCAATGGCATCGCGATACGCAGCCACCGCTTCTTCAGCATTCATAAACCGCTTTCCTTTAAGTTTTTCTTTAATTTTTGAAAATAAATAAAAATCACAAGGCGCGAGGTCGGGGCTATACGGCGGGTGACCCAGTAATTCAACGTTTGATGTCGCCAAATAGTCGATCGTTCGCTTGGCGGTGTGCGATGAGGCGTTGTCGTGGTGAAGGAGGATCCTACTGCGAGGTCGTTTCTCTCGAACTTTTTCCAAGACAAGTGGCAAACAATTGGTAGTGTACCATTCTGCAGAAACTGTTTTTTGATCCTCTAACACAATTGTCGCGAAATGACCTATCCTTCCAAAGAACGAGGCCACCATTTTTTTCCCCGCACTTCGATCTCTCTTCACTTTAGTTGGCAACTCCTCGAAAGGAAACACCCACTGAGCAGATTGTCTTTTGGTTTCAGGATCATAACAGTAAATCCAGCTTTCGTCACCTGTTAGTATGTCGAACACAGCATTTGAGTCACCTCCGTTAAATCTTTCAATCATTTTACGGCACCAATCCACACGATGGAGTTTTTGAGCCTCAGTCAAATTATGAGGTATCCACCGGGCGCAAAGCTTCCTGACCGCTAAATGTTCGTGTAGGATTTTGTGCACTTGACTCATACCGATGCCTAAGCTTGTCCGAATCTGCTGATAGGTCACTCTTTTGTCAGTCTCTATCATACGCCGCACAACACAGATGTTATCTTCAGTCGTCGCCGTAGAAGGCCGTCCCTCACGTAAATCATCAGTGAGATTAGTGCGACCACGTTTAAACTCATTAAACCAGTTGTAAACAGTCGCACGAGATGGGGCTTCATCGTGAAAGGCCAATCGTAGTCTATCATAACTTTCTTGTTGACTTAAATGACATCGAAAGTCATAAAAAATCATTGCACGAAAATTTTCTCGTGTTAAATTCATGTTGACGTGACACAGACAATTTTCAATTTGCCGCCAAATCGTAAAACAAATGACAAATGAATGAAGTATATACTCAGTAATATTGGCAAAGAGTTCTATTTTCAAATTATAGAATTATTTTTTTATTATATTGTTTATAAGTGGCCAGTTCTAAGAACTTTCAGTTTGACCCTCGTATATTATACCACCAAGGTATCGTTTGGATGCAAGATAACATAAATATGCGATGTGATCTTTATCAAATATCTCGTCCCTGTTTTTCTTTCTCTCTCTTTCCTCAATCTCACCTTTCTCTTTCCGTCTGTTTTCCAATGTTCACCTATCCAGAAAACAATTCCCATCAGTCGGTACGTAAATTAATAATGCCTATGCGTAGGAACGCATGGCTGCTTAAGCCTATAGAAATTACCATAATTTTCATTATTATTAGCGCAAGCGGCTTTCATTCGACAGTAACCGTGGCTTGATAACGCGCCGGTTAAATTTCACAGTCTACTCACTCGAGAATTGTGGGCCGGATTCAGGGTTGAAAGGGGGCAAAGCCTGAAACTGTTTTAATAACAAGTGAAACGTAACGTAATTAGTTAAAGAACCGACTGCAAAAAATCAATGGTTAAGAAACGCAGTGAAGAAAATTCAAATGGTTATAATTACTGTACTTTACCAGCCTTTTTTTTGATAGTTCTGCAGCACGTAGGTCTACCCACGAAAGGTGATTGGGCCATATCCACCACGCTGGCCCAGTGCAGTGAATTCACAATACGCTATCGAATTTCTTCCACGGACATATGCAGATCATCTCATATCGTGAGTCCATTGATGTTTAATTGTGAAGATTTTACAAAAGGCCAGTTCAATCCTAGCATCTGCAGCACAGTTTCGGTCTTAGTACGGACGCCAGCCATTTGAGCTTAAATAATTACTAAGAACTTGTAACTTGTCTTTTCTTTCAAAGTGTCTAAATATTTTTGATAATCCAACTCATGTTATTGTATAATTTGTAAGCTTTAAGTTCGAAGAATTTATTTTATTTATTATAACACAACATGTGCCCAAAATGCATCGACCTTGATCTGTCCCTGTCCATTTATGGTATCAGGGCACCAGTGGCAAGCAGCGAGCTGCGTTAATTGTGTCGCATTATAACATCACGGCGTGATTGAACCTGGGCCCTGTATCTGTGAATATTGGGCTGAAATGTAGCTTTTCCAGTACGATTCTTAGTATTTTTCGAAAGAGCACTGTTTTGTAAATATGTAGCTTTTTAGTGCTTCTTTACGAGTACAAATACAAGACAAGACAAATACAAGAGTACAAATGTGACAAGAACCACAACTACTCATTCGCATTCAAAGTCAAACAAATTGAAAGTCCTCAAATGGAGACCACGTACTAACAAAAGTAGCGTAGGACGCCCTTCGATGCAGTTGACAAACGACCTGACCTGATTAAACTGGTGGTAACGCTCTGGATGTAAGGCACTTCCGATCAGTTTCATTGGAAATTAATTTTGAATGACCCTATGTCCAGCAGTATGCTACCAGGACAACAGCAGCAGACATAAATATCATTGCAAGCAGAGTGGGAAAGGGTTAATCATTAATTACATTAGTCCGAAACATACAAAAATTACATTGAGAAAATACTTGTAGACAAACATATACCAGCGCAAAATAAAACAAGCATGACTCAAGAAGATTTCTTCAGTATTTCTGTTAGTTTTTCAATAGCGCTGACAGCGTAGTTATCGTACTTTATGTTACTCGGATCGCTCCCTGTATGTCTCATGACCTTATTTTACTTTGAGACACATGTCATTGACTTGGACAAAACCGCTTTGATCCTTTTGTGTCACTTTTTAGAGCACAACCATTATAATACTCCTAACGATCCGTGCCACGGACATTTTAATGGAATATCCATTACTGAAAAGCGTTTATTTTTTCATTTTTAATGCAAACGTTGACTATTATTTGAACGTTTCAATTCAAAATACTCGGTAGAGAGTTTTGTAAATAAAGTCTAACTGATACGCCGAGGGCTCTCTATTTTTAGGCACTTTTATTTTTTTACTGTGTGAAACGTATGATTATTTTTCGCAAAAAGTGGCAAAACCGCCTTCCATCGTGTACAAAATTCGAATATTTCGTTTGAACTGTTTACAATATTATTAATTTTTATAAAACGGCTCGGCCGATTTCTGTAAAATTTAAATGAGACCTCGGAAATATACCCTTTCGAACTAAAAAAATAATTTTTCCATTCGGTTCACAATTGGTGGAATTATCAATGAACCCACCCAAAAAAAATACATACAGACGAACATAGAAACTTCTCCTTCTTGGAAGCCGGTTAAAAATGGAAGATATTATAAGTTACAAAAATAATCTATTCACAAATTAAAACTATGATTATTATGATAATATAATTCTAGAAAAAGGTAAGTAAGTTTCTTAAGTTTTGTGAATAAATGTCTATTTTTGTAATTCTAGAATAGAATAACAGGATATTTATGAATTATAGAGTCAGAATCCAGAGTGAACCTGAAAGTGCACGTCAGTTATACAAATTTAAATCTAAATGTTTTAGCTTATTTGATAAAATGCAATCTACATTTACCTACTACTTACTTACTTTATTTTGTAATATACTTTATTTAATATTAAATTATATTTTAATTCTAACTAGAATGAATGACATGTTATTTTTTGCTAGATAGCAAAAATTTTCAGAATGGTTTCTTTATCCCATTTTTGTGAGGAACTCTAACACAGATTGAATCGGTTACGAACGATAGGCAGTGCCTACTACCATCATACGAACAGACGGTAAAACTTTTAGGTGTTATTTTTCTAGTTATCTATGTGATTCGTAATAGGTATCCACCAACCCAAACTGGGCTAGCGTGGTGGATATGGAAATATTGAGACAAAAACCAATTAAAACCAGAAAAACTGTAACAAATGACTACCTTATTACTAAAGTGTTCTTTTCCAGGTCCATATACATATAAATAAAATAGAATGAAAATAAACGATAAAATATAATTTAAAAGTTATAATATTGAATATGAAACGGTTATAACATGTACAAATCGACGGTGAACTACCAATACTTGACCGAAGTGAAACAAAGGTATCCGCTTTCAGTCGACGATTTTGCTTTCGTCTTTTCAGACGTTGATTTTTACAGGTTGCATTTTTAACGAATCTCGTCGAAACTTTGTACTCTGGTTACATTAATGGAACCGCGATTTCAGATTCCACAATAAAAAGAAAATAACCACGTTTTTCCTTCAAAAAGATGGGAATTATGCTGTCACGCTATGTATCATCCAATTTCAATAATATTGGGCAAGATTATATACTTAATACCTGAAGTAATTTGGGAAAGTGTGCCCAAGAGCTGCACAATCTGGTCCCTCCTGCTCCTTTCTTCTCTGGTACGGATAGACAGATGAGACCAAAGCGCCACCCTTTTATGGTGGACATTCTACGCGTTAGAAGCTTTTTGAATCTTCATTCCTCATACGAACAGCCAGAATGTGGAATACTGGTACTTTAGCGGGAAGACAGACCCAGGCAAAGCTGCCTGGGTCTGTCTTCCCGCTAAAGTACAACGTGAGTGTCTTCAAATCCCGACTAAATAGGTATCTTCTAGGTAAGCGTGCTTCACCCTAGACTGCATGTCTGCTTAACATCATGCAGTATGTATTCAAACGCAAACCTGTACGGAATAAAATAATCTAAACCGTAACAATATTTGCGAGTAAGAACTAAATCGGTCAAGAACGAGTCGAGATATACTCGTATCTATGAAGATTCAGTTAAAGAGATGTGCCGAGAGGTGTGCTCTTCGAAGAATTACTATTATAATAGTTTTTAACACTTTTCGAGCGAATATTATAATATCGAATATAAGAGGCAATATCGCAAGGTCATAGTCAAGTCAGATAGAAAGTATTGGCACTTCACAGTCAAAATGATTTAGTTGCGTGTAAAAAATCTATCTCACGCGTCTTTGTGCCCAAGTATCTATTTAGTTCTGAAAACTAGATTTTTTGATACGAAAGGATTTATTTTCACTCTTCAATGGTTTTGCGATTTAAAAGTTGATTGCCCGTGACTTTGAGATCTAGTCACTATAAGTAATAGGGAACGAATAACCGAAAAAATATTTTCAGCGATCACCGAAATTAAGCAACGTTCCGCACGGTCAGTATTTGGATGGGTGACCGCGGGTGGCATTTTTCAACTGAGCTACCGTGGCTCAGGTGACACGTTAAATTATATTGTTATTATATTGTAGGTCCCGGTTGTTTTAACAGTTTAGTCAAATCAGAGGCCTTCGGGCGGTCTAAAAACTCTGACACTAGAGCTGGCCACCCGGCCTATACGAACTTACTTACTTACCGAAAAAAAAAAAAGGTTTTAAATCAGTTAACGGTATGACGCCAAACAGTTTATTTCAACATAATATGAAAAATTAAATTATGATAAAAATAATGAGGGCATGGTAAAATAGCCGTACCGACCTATTATTTTACGATGTCTTCTCTACCTCTATCAAAATAATTATTGACAATGACAATGATATCCAAGCAACTCCGCTGAGCGACTCGAGCCTCTAACATTTTTCGGTAGCGAAATTATTTCTGTTTTGAAATTAAAGTACTGATAAGTGTTATACTCAGACTTACTTTTCAAAATATATCGGTAGTGTAACCGCTACCATCAAGCTATATCGCGCACTAGAAGACATCGCTACTTTATATTATACAGGTACTTACTTTAACCGCATACAATCCCTACATACCTAAAATAGTAAATGTAAAGGCATTTTTAGCGAGCAAATTGGAATTTGCTTTGTACGAATGTAATATAAAGTTCTTTTTCATACCTGGATGATTTCATTCCTAGGTGATCAAGTCCGTTTCATGCATTTATTCACTTTATACACCTCGGTGCTCAAAGTAAAATATACAAAAACAATGAGACGCTTTGATTGAAAGGTAAACAAGTAAATTGGATTTTTATTTACTTTTAGCTTGATAAAACATAGATTGAGCAACTATTGTAAACATACACTTAGTGGCAAATAAATTGAATTGAATTGAATTATTTTTTTCTGGCTGGTGTAGGTAAAACCAATCACATGTTTCTTAATATTAGCAAATGTTTTATTATAACGTTTTCTAATAAACACCTAAAGATGATCCATAATTACATGATTGACGACCAAGTCCTAGCCAGATCGGTTGTTGTTAAAGATTTAGGAATTTTGTTTGATGAAAAATTATCTTTTAGAGCACATTTTCAACATATTACAGTGAAAGCTAATCAATTACTAGGATTTATCTTTAGATCTACCAAAGGTTTTAGAAAATCTAGTTCTCTTCTCTACTTATTTTTCACTTTAGCAAGAAGTGTTTTGGAATATGCCAGCCCCGTATGGTCCCCTCACTATAGAGTACATATTGATGAAATAGAAGTACAGAGAAAATGTCTAAGAATGTTATGTTACCGTCAGCACATGGGCCATTCTAAGTTGAACTATGAAGAGAGACTAGCAATGTACAACGTCCAAAAATTAGAAACCCGACGAAAATACTTTCATTGCACAAATCTTTATAAAATAGTTCACTCTATAGTAGACGCTCCTGAATTGTTATCTCAAATTAACTTTAACACTATGTACAGTGCACGTAGATCCAATCAAATAAATGTCTTTGCTCTACATAGTCACAAAAATAACATTTCTTTTTTCAATCCCCTTGTGAGAATGGCTCGTCAGTATAACGAATTTGTTAATAAAAAGTTTGACATCGATATATTTTCTTCAAAATTTACATTTTACATTAAACAAGTTAAAGATATCCTCTACACCAAACCCGTCAACCTCCAGTGCAACCTCTGGTGTAGCCTGGCTACTAAAACACATCTGATACTTAGATTGTAAAGAGTGCGCACATCCGCTTGCCGAGTGCGTACTCGATATTTGTTAGTTATTCTTCCTTGAAATCCAGTTTTTACTTTCTTTTTCCATTTACTTATTTATAGTTAACAATTTTTAACGAAACCAAAAGCCTCTATGTCTACTCGTTCAATTACTTTTTCTGTGTACACATATATTTGAATTACAATCCAGATCATCTTCTATCTATATAAAAATGAATCTGCGAAATGTATGTACGCGCATAACTTCAGAACGGCTGGACCGATTTCGCTAATTCTTTTTTTATTGTGTTCGCTATAGCCAGGACAAGGTTTGTATAAAAAAACAATTAAACAAAATAAATTCTAATTTTTCGAATTCGATCACTTTTTGCCATCGTTTTTTCAACCTGCTTTCCATCAAATACACATAATTTGGGGAACAAATACAAAGACAGTATGGCTGAAGACATTTTGAATAGGATATGCTTAATAACAGCAAATCATGAACTTGAAATTTGCGCAGAAACACATAATGAGGTATTGATATCATTAGAAGATATGTGCGCGATGATGTCCGGTAAGATGCTGCACCAATTAAGAATGCCTGCACCTAATCGATCCATGCACAATGCATTTAATCGAGAATTTGAACGAGAACGGCAATATGACATAAATGTTTTGAGCTAATCCGTACCTACAAAGTCCCACTTTTAAATCGCCAGCAAAATACAGTTTACGGTACTAGAGGTATTATTAAAGCAGTAAATGATGGCAATGGAAGATTAATTTCGGAGGATTTTTATTGATGCACTGGTGGAACTGGTAAAACTTACTTGATTTCTTTAATGTTTGATACCTACAATTCGGCCTCAAGGTCAAGTAGCACTAGCAATAGCTTCATCCGGGATTGCTGCTACATTGTTAAAAGGTGGACGTAGGTACTGTTAATTCTGCGCTTAAGCTGCCATTAAAGTTGCAAACAATAGATGAACCGACATGTAATTTAACCAAAACTTCGGCAATGGCAAAAGTGCTACAAAATTGTAAATTAATTGTCTGGGATGAGTGTACGATGTCGCACAAACGGGCATTAGAAGCACTCGATCGAACATTAAAAGATTTACGTAGCAATCAGAACCTCTTCCGAGGTGCGATGATTCTAATGTCTGGTGATTTTCGCCAAACGCTACCAGTCATTCCCAAATCAACAGCTGCTGATGAAAGAAATGTCTTGAAAAAAAGTTAGGTCTTGCGTGGAATACTGCTCTCACCTTTGGGATGGCTCAGCCAAATACCAGCTGGAGGCTCTAGAGTCCATTGAAAGGCGAGCCAGGAGGCTGATAGGCAACGAAACTTTGACTGAGTCGAAGCTGCAGAGTCTCGAGCATCGACGTAGCGTGGCGTGTCTATCAGCATTCTATCCGATACCCGTCGGTGAGTGCGCCCAGAGGTTGCAGAATCTGGTCCTACCTGCCCCTTTCTTCTACTGTACGGCTAGACAGACGCGACCAAAGCGCCACCCTTTTATGGTGGACATCCCGCGCATTAGAACCAAGCGTTTCGAGTTCACATTCCTCAAACGAACTGCCAGAATGTGGAACGCTTTGCCCGAGTCTGTCTTCCCGCTAAAGTACAATGTAGGTGTCTTCAAATCCCGAGTAAATAGGTATCTTCTTGGTAAGCGTGTTACATCCTAGACCGCATATCTGCTTAACATCAGGCAGTGTGTAGTCAAACGCAAACCTATACGAAATAAAAAAATGCTTGCATAAAGACATCAAGTTTATGGAGATACGTAAAAAACTTAAATTAACAACTAATATGCGAGTGGACTTGGAAAATGACTTATCGGCAGAAATATTTTTAAATACATTATTAGACAATGGCAATGGGGGAAATCCTGTTGACACTACAGCTTCTACAACTTTAAAAGAAGAATTAAAAGTTTTAATTATTAAAAGTGTTTCCAAATATTGGTGTGAATTACAAATATCATGCTTGGTTGAGCAAACGAGCTATTTTAGCATCAAAAAATAAGTATGTAGATGATTTAAATATAGACAGACAAACAACAAATTCAGAGTAAAATTGATTGACAAATACATTAATTTAATTCGATCGATTCCATTATCGATACAAATTAAGTAGTCAATTATCCAACTGAGTTTCTAAATTCATTACATTTGCCAGGATTAAAACAGGAGCTATTGTTTCTTTTTTTAATTTGTCAGAAAACAAAGTCTTTGAATTAGAAAATATGGCGAGACAAAGTTCGCCGGGTCAGCTAGTAATATATATTTAAGTTGAACTTTTGTAACGATTGTGATTTGTTTGTGTATGAATAAATAAAATAAAAATTGAAATCCATAAAGACTTAGTTGATTGCATTATAAACTTCAAATAAGTAGCATAGTAAAATTATGATTAATCATTCATCCATCTATCAGTTGTAAGACGTCAACTACTGAACATATGCCTGCCTTGGTTGGAAGCGGGTTGCATCCAAAGTGTACCTGTGATCTTCTTTCCTGTGACCATTTTCTAGTTTTCAAACAGCTGTTAAACACAATGCACACTTTTTAAATAGAATATACCTAACATAGCACTTATACATCCATCAGTTGTAAGACGTCAACTGCTGAACATATGCTTGCCTTGAGAGTGTTTGGAAGCGGGCTGCATCCAACGTGTACCTGTGATCTTCTTCCTGTGACCATTTTCTTGTTTTCAAACACCTATTAAACACAATGCACATTTTTAAAGCGAATATACCTAACGATTGTACTTATACTACTTTTTGGAAAATATGAGGTAATAAAGAAAACTAACATTCATGTAGGCACTGACCACCGCCACCGGTGGCTAGCAACAAGGAGTTCTCACGATTGTCCTCGAGCAAATATCTACAGATCCACAATCCCTAAGTGACAGTAGTAAAAATGACCGAGCGCCGTCATACATACCATACATATCTTCGTCATATGACGTCGTCTGGTGACTCCTTCTCATAAGCTGGCGAAATCGGAGAGGTCTGTATAAATTGGTGGGCCCGCTATATACAACCGAATACCCGTAGAAGTTCGGGATGCACTTTCCGCTGGGTTGTTTAGGAATAAATTAAAATGTTGGCTACATGAGCAACTATTTTATGACGTAATGACTTTTTAAAATTACCTGAATTGTATTAAGATTTAGTGACTAATCTGGAAATTGTCAAGTTTATCAATTTTTATTTCGTGCAATATTGTATAGTGCCCTAATGTAATGTTTACTTTTTGACTTGTAACAAATGGTGTTATGAATAAATGACTATATGACTATACCGACTGAGATAATTCACAATGACCCGTTTTCTCAAACTTCGACGTTATGTCACCTATATAGTGGTTGTAACCGAGCACTTCAGCCTCGTGCGGGGTTGTAGTCAGCTTGCAATCGCCTTACGACTAACTAAAAAGCCCACTACGTAGTTCGGGCAGGGATTTAGATCGGACACTTTTTACGCACTATTGTGACTATAGATATTTGCTCGAAGACGATTTTTTATACATTTTGTTAAAACGCGGCGCACTCGTGTGGCAGGTGGCGGCCACTCACTACAGTAGTGTCCGCGAAACATACAGAGGACCGAGTGGCAGATTTTAATAATGTTCGAAACCTGCTCGATCGCCTTAACGTTTGATATGATTTCTATAGAAATGGCACAGCACCATCTAGTGTCACGTAAGGAAAACTGAATAGGTCGGTGTGAGTTATAACGAGTGCCTAATCGAACACAAGCGCGGCAACGTTTGTGATTGGCTTAGTCAAGTGTGTGTGTCAATGTGCTCGCGTGTGTGCTCCGTGCTCGGCGCGCTCGGTCAACGCGAAGCAAATAATAATAATAATTCGATTTGATTTACAAAACTCCCACTCGACACTCGGATATAGCGGTAGCGTGCGGCCGCCTCCACTTGTGGCTTTGGTCAGTGCCCCGTCTGCGCTGGGCTATAATTTTTACGAGATACAAAAAACATAAAGCCTTATTTAGCAGTTGGGTAAAAAGTTGCCGGTCCTACTGTTCAATGCCCTCTTTCAGCCGCTTACCAATATTTTGTTCAATCGACTTCAATCAAAGGGGTGAATTGAATCGTTTCAGTAATAATGGCACCCGCTCGCGACCAAACGAAACTCGATTCATTTACATAAATTGAGAAATTCGGTTATATTGATGAGTTGTGTATTAAGTTGGAGGAGGTATATGAGAATGATTTTTCAGTTCCTCGACAAAAAAGAGGGGTGATATAATTTAAGAATGTACAACAGTCTAGAGTTTAGTTGTTTTTAAAGAAAATAAACCTATATACAGAATTATCTGCTCACCTTTACCTACCAATGCACAGATAAGGGAGTGGCTAAGAGCATTTATATGTTTTTTTTTACTATAGGGCCATCCCGTGACTCGAGAATAAAGTCTAAAAATAAGCTATTTCGTACGAAGTCGCAACTGGGAATCGACAAAATTAATGAAACAGCTGATTTTATTTTCTTAAATTCTGTGTTATTGGCCCCACATAACAATTTGTTTATAACAATTTTCTGAATCACCTCTTCGGCTTAAGTGTATCAGTTTTGGGTAACCCTGTATTTATAGTAAAATTCTTATACCGCGTAATACGCATGTTTACAAAATATACATTTTATGATGTAGTGTCCTCAGAAGAATGACAAGTAAAATAGAAATCTTGCTAAATTTTACTCAAGTACAAACTACGTTACAGCTGTCTTATTCATTTCTGGTTACCTATACAGCATACGCGAGAGTGAGTGGAACAAAAAACGCATTGTCTGTCGGCATACGTCAAAATCACAAGTTGGAATGTCAAAATGGTTAAAATTTGGTTCACTTTGTCTTTTGCGATACGATCGGAAATTTGAACCCTCTAGTTCCAGCAGAAGGTTCAAATCTCTGATCGTTTTACCGTCCTACTTTTTATCTTTTTGAATTTGGACAGCCTAGATAGCTCAATGCTAGTTTGTGAAACCCTTCGAAATTACGTAAGTTCGGGTATATTGCATCTTATTCTCACACCTTTTAAATTTCATATTATTATTTAAAATGGGACAAATATATATCTTGCTAATTTAGTATGGTTTCTATTACTTGTCATTCTTCTGAGGTAGTGTCCTATGAAGAATAGTGTGAATTGTGAAATTATTGGTGTAACTTGTAGCTCAAACTCTAAGAAGAGAGTTTAAATTTTAAGAGGACAAATAATTTGCCACATCAACACTAATTTCTTCATCAACACAAACCCAAGCCTTCTCGCTCCGCTAATAAATAATATTGAAATGAATTGTTTTTGTTTAAACTTCACACTCTATCCTTTTCTAGCGTTTTGAATGACAATCTTTCTCTCTTCCTCGAGCTAAAGATCAGTTTGATTGACGTTGGCCTCTTAATTTCGACTGGTCTGAATATTTACTTAGTAAATGGCAATTTGTGTTCTGCCCCTTCGGAATAACAAAACGTACTTTGTAATTTCCTGTGATATAATTTTGTTGCGGGCATGGTGATGTCACATAGTTTATCGATATAACACGACGTAGATTGATAGTTACTATTTGCAGTATTGGTTAGTATCTTCTTTGTAGACACCGTAACAGGTAAACACCGTACCTATAAAAACAATAAGCTTGTAAACGGGCAGTGAAAAAATAAAGAAACACGTGGTTAAAACAATAAAAAGCTACGAAGTGTAAGTAAAGCCGATTCACACAGAGGCGGGAAGTGCAGGAAAGCGATCGCGATCCGAGACGGGTTTTTTTTGTAATATTCGAGTTTGTATGCAACCTGACTCATAACAAGCGGGCGCGATCCGGCGCTATTGCTTTGCACTGGACCGCTATCGGATCGCTTTCTCGCGGCTCCCGCCTCTGGCGGGCGTCCTTAAGCCTCAACTCACGAAAATTGTTCAGTTGTTTTCGTAACTCATCAAATATTTGCCAGCACTAACAGTAAAAGTATACAATACATAAACATTAATAGTCGATCTTATTAGTTTCATAATTGTATTTGATTTTTTTGCAGGATACCTAATATATCTTCTGTACCCAACAGTTAATCAAAGTCAAAAATAGAGTAATTTCGATACTGATTCTGTCTTTTTCCTTTACAATAAGCAGGAACATAGTCTAAAAATAATCGAACGAAATGCAAAGCTATAGCAAAAATTAATAAAATCATCTTCACTCACAATCCTCAACTTTTTAAAGGAACTTATCTAATGCATTGCGACACGGCTCCATGCGCTAATACTCGCTCTACTTGAGAAAACTTTCCGAATGCAATCGAAAATATAATCGTATCTAATGATTATTAAAATAAGCGTAAGTGCCGTTATATTAAGTATCAGAAGCGTAAGCATAGCGTATCAAGCCTACGGTACTCATTTTATACGTTATGGAACGAGACTGAACGGTACTCTTCTTTCTTTACTACTGCTTTAACCAACGCTAAATTACTTAACTTGGATTAGCTTAACAGCCTTACCTTCTACTTTAGTTTATCTTCTATACAAGTACCTAGTACACCCATTTCGTCTTGTCGAAATCGTTTGCAATAAACTTTATTACTTTGGTTATAACTCTACATGTCAATTTTTATCGATAACTTTAATATGCCAATTCCCATCACTAAATCTTAACAGCAAACTTTATGCTCAGATATTCAACGAAAATACGAACTAAGTAATACAATTAAGCTGCCTAAGTACTAAAGTTTGACTTAACTCCCTAATTCAAATTAGCTTCCCTTAAAATTAAAAGGCGTGATTCTTAATTAGGTATTAGAAACTTTAAAGTAGCGTTAAGAAGTAACTTTTGTTTGAATTTAACTTCACAGATTATTTATTGTAATAAAACCAAATGGTAGCATTCTGAAACGTTTTTTGTGTGTTCAGTAAAAAAAAAATTGGAACTTTACAGCCACATCAGCTATATGTTCTTCTATGTGCCCTGTACTGTATCAGCCTTTTAATGGTCAACTGCAGGACGTAGGTCTACCTACGAAGGATGATTGTGCGTGATATCCATCACGCTGGCCCAGTGCGGGTTGGTGGATTCACATAACGCCATCGAATTCTAGTACGGACGTATGCTTCACAATACGGACGTATGTTTTCCTTCACCTAAAAGCCAGTGGTATTGAATTCCGTACATAAATTCCGAAGAACTCATTTATACGGGACCGGGATTTGAACTTTATTCCAGATTCGATCTCGCAGAATGACTCCGACTTCCATAGCACGTTGGGCAATCATGAGTTTTAGGAACCAAGCAATTCTACTTCATCGTCATCATGTCAGCCGTAGAACATCCTTTATTGGGGGTAGGCCTCACCGTTTGGTTTCCAAGACCCTTTTAAGTAACAAATAGGTATTTCTAGGGCATTTTTTCGGTTCTGAATGTGAATTTTGTGTAGGTAGGTATTCAAGATCAATGTCTGTGTAGGTCACCCCTATTAAAAGGTATTGATAAAGGTGAAATGAATGATATGTTGTTCAACGCTCTTTAGAATTTCTAGAATGAACACCAATCATCTAATTGACGTATTTTTGTCAAATTTCTTAGAGAGCTTAGAGGTTCTTGAGCTTGACGGCCCGAAAAATTATAATTGAAAATTCGAAGTGTATTAATGCGAAAAATAGTGAAAATATTTAGGTACAGTTGATTAATGAAATCGAATCTTTATAGCTTTCAATATGGAATGTAACCAATAAAAATATACGAGGTTATTTCTAATCAATTAGCACCCTTTTAGGGGCTTATTCTGTACATCAAAATAACAAATTTAGTTCTGCTACATTTATCAAAACTCAAAAAAATTGTTTGTTCTTTCATAGAAAAATATCGTTCACCCGAAACAAAATGTATGGAACAGCTGATATTTTTTTTGAGTTCTGACAAAAGTGGCAGAACAAAAGTTGTAAGTTTTGATGTACAGAATAAGCCCCTAAAAGGATGCTCATTGATTAGAAATAACCCATACAGGGTGTATATATACATACATATCGATGTTTATAGCGTTTGAATAAACCATAAAAGAAATTTAAAAATAAAAAAAAAATCAGTATAACTTATTTCACTATCAGTACATTACAAAAAAAGAGTTATGCATTAATCGCCAAACTACCTACAAACGATTAGACCTTCATATGACAAAAAGTTAGATTCAGTACAGTATAATGAATTAATATTGTGAGATTACGAGAATTAACAATATGAATGAACACTATTTTTTATTGAATCAGGCGTTACTTTGCGGAAGTTCATCTTCAAATTCTTGTTTTGAATAAATATTTAGTGTATTTTCGCTCTGTCGTAGTCATATAAGTTAAGGGTACTATTCAAAATTCAAATTAAATGGCAAACAAACAAAATTAGTTATTTTTTTTTTTTCTGGCTTGACCTAACCTTAGCCTAACCATAGTCGAACCATGATACAGGTTGATGATTAATTACTAATTTTGTTTGTGATTTAATTTGGATTTTGAATGGTACCCTTAACTTATATGACTACGACAGAGCGGAAATACACTAAATATTTATTCAAAACAAGAATTTGAATACTATTAACAATGCTAATATTAATAGATTAGTCGTAAGGTAAGGTAGGAAAATCTGTAGTCACAGGCATATTGTCAGTAGTGGACTACTAACGACTCGGTTCATTACATAACTCAGAATAAGGACAAGTTAGTACGTACTGTACTTTAACGACTTTTTCATAGTCCACGTTGAGTCAGTCAGTCTTCGGATGGGTGACCGCGGGTGGCATTTACAACTTACGCTAACGAGGCTTGAATGACGTTAAATTGTAGGTCCCTATTGTTTTAGCCGTTTAGCCATGTCAGAGGCCTTAAAAAAAGTGGCTTAAAAACTCTATCATCAGGGCTAGCCACCGAGCCAAAACTCTGCAAAAGCTACGCAGTGGGCAGACTTTTTAGTTAGTCGTAAGGCAATTGCAAGCCAACTATGACGCCGCGCAAAGCCAAAGTGCTCGGTTACAAGCACTAATTAGGTCATTAGGGTCATTGTAAATTATTTAATGTAAATATCTAAGTCGGTGTGTACGACGGCGCTCGGTCATTTTTTTACTACTTTCACTTAGGAAACCTTCACTTTCACCAAATATCTACAGAGCCACAGTTGGCTCTGTAGATATTTGGTCGAAGCTTACGTCGTCGATTTTTGTCTACAGAGGTACCTATGAGCATGTACATACACGTACACGTATGTATTGCAGACGTGGTCTCACGATGTTTTCTTTCACTGAAAATCCAATGTGTAAATCCATACACTAGTAATTCTCCGAAAGGTAGACCTCGCGATGCATCTCTTTGACTGAATCTTCACAAGCCTGTATCTTGACTTGCTCTGAACTGATTTGGTTAATACTCGGAAATCTTATTACGATTTAAATATTAAACATTATTGCCAAATATTATCTAATATCTGATATAATACTATCTAAGGCTGATAAGTAGCGCGACAGCAAATTTCTCCCCTTTTTGAGGGAAAACAGTATAGTCGAAAATTGCCGACGACAATAAAATCCCATTAACATAATACTGTGTACCAAGTTTCGTCACAGTTCGTCGAATAATCGGCCAAGTGCGAGTCAGACTCGCGCACAAAGGGTTCCGCACCATATGGAAGCCCCTTCATATATTTCACTTAATTATTTATTTTTGAAGGGAATGTACAACTAAATATTCTGTAAATATTTCAAGCATCTTCCTGTTACCGTCATTAATATCGAGCGAAAAACGGCTAAAAATTCAGGTTTGTTGTATGGGAGCCTCCCTTATATATTTTTTTCTGTTTTTAGTATTTGTTCTATAGCGGCCACAGAAATACATCATAGCTGTGAAAATTGTAACGTTCTAGCTATCACCTTTCATGAGATACAGCCTGGTGACAGACAGACAGATAGAAAGACGGACGGACAGCGGAGTCTTAGTAATAGGGTCCCGTTTTTACCCTTTGGGTACGGAACTCTAAAAATGCGACCTGCATACAAAAATCAGCATCCAGAGAGACACAAGCAAAATTGTGTTATTGTGGAGTTGAAGCAAAGAATTTAGTTTCGGTCAGTAAATGTCAGTGAAGTTATTATTTCAGAACCCATAATTAAATATTAGAATCCCTTTCAAGACCTTTACCTTTAAACGAAACTTGATCAACGATCAAAATTGATTGATGCCATACAAAATATTAAGTGTCCGCCTTCAACAATCTGACAATTTAATGAAATAGAGATTCCTATCTGGAATGTTTCCGTCCAAGTTAGATTAAATAACTTATTTTTCTGTAAGGGAAGTCTGTTGAACATCATTATATAACTTTACGAGACAAAAAGCGTTGCGACCAGCGCAAAAAGTAATTTAAGATTCCGTATCGTTATCTCTCTGACACAAAAGTACAAAACTTTAGTTATGAAATGAATATCTGTCTTTTTTAGACTAAGTTTATTTCTAGTAAATATCTTATTTGTTATTTTTATGAAGCTAGTATCTCAGACCAAATAACAAATCAAGACAGAATGTCGTGGACAAAACAAGTGAGGCCGGCAAAACTACACCTCGCCGTGTACAGAGCTATAAAAGATTATAAAGTATACATGCCTATAAAAGATTGTCATTCAGTGCCGTAAGTCATAACCATTATTACAGAAACTGAAAGCTATAAAACTTCCCTTCATCTTCGAGGATTCCCTTACAAATATCAATAAGTATAACACCTGTAGCTCTAGCTGCAGGCATTCAACTGATCCAAGTAAATTGCCCTAATTTACGTTATATGTCCGTCCGTTTACGGGTTTATAGGTCGTAAAGCAGTTGAGCAGTGACCCTCGTGTCCGAATGTAGAATTATGGGTGATAAAAATGGGCAGTTTTCAAGTACCCTTGTTCAAATTTTCGCAAGTGTTTAGGGTTTGTGTAAGATTTGATCTACGCGTGTAGGTAATTTATTCCTGTATTCTTACGGGGTTTTGTATGATTTATGTGTCATTTTCGTTTATGAGATACATTGTCAGTATAGAAAAAAAATACAATGATTAGCCGCAGCACGTCCACAGTTGAACATTATAAATGCTCCCCGGTAAACCAAATCGTCTGTCTACTTTGTAGGTGGCTTGAGCTTTTGTCTCAATTTAAGTACAAGTAGTAGAACAGTTGACTTATATGACACTAAAGTTAGTGTCATATAAGTCATCTGTTCTACATATGCCATGCCTTACCACGTCAATCTAATGATTCGCTGAGGTACTCGTATGCTAGTTACTTTGGTTCGTTTTTCTTCTTTACTGATCTGACTGAGTCGACTATGACATCAGTGGACGTAAACGTAAAGGGCAATATCAGACAAATTGCTCTTTACCATACTCAATTACTTACTTTTATTTCAACTGGTGAAATCTAGCTCAAACCATAATTAACAGATCTTACTCCAACATTAATCTTGATCATAATTATATAAGTAGGGGCACAGAACTTCTGACAAATAATTTTTTTATCCGATCTCTATGAATCATAGAGTCAATTTAAGGCTTAATAGATCGTAAAGCACTTTGGGAGAGCGTCCCTCTATGACGGCCTATAAAAACGTCTCTTTATTTCTACAATGTGCGTTTTATGGAAGAATTTGCATGCTGGTACATATGACATTCTATTAAAGATACAACTTGAAGAAAATCGTAGAGATTTTCATCAGCTTGGAACTTAATTTGTTTTTAAGAAATCTCTTTAGTCGTCGTGCAGAGCGTAGTTATAGTTGCGACGTGAAGCTTATGCTCTAAGCTGCGTCCTAATTTACAGTGCATGTTGCATTAAATTCTTGATATTACATAGTATCTCCACTTTGGTTCGGAAATACTTATTTATGTTACCAAAATACCACAGAATAGGCCCTACAGCAAAATACTTATTTGTATGTCTTTAATGCTATCTGATTCACAAGATTGATGTGATTGTTACGACAGGAAAAAAGATTAAATCACCGAGTCCGTTGAAATTCATGATTGTAAGAAATTGAAAAATACATTCATTTTAGCAGCTTCTTGGGTATCTTTTAGCTATTGTAAGTTTTCAATATAAAGCAGGACGACAATTCAGCTTGCCTATTTTTTATTTTTTCTAAGTATTTCAAGAAACCGTTAAGCTAGAGAGCAACTCTAAGTAGAAAAGAGTTTTTATATTATATTCACTGAGGCCATTGATTTTTGACAATTTCAATAAGCCAAGAAGATTTAGTCTAAGTAGGTACATCAAGAAACCGGTAAGCTAGAGAGCAGCTCTAGATGGAAAATAGTTTTTAATTAATATTCACTGAGCACATTGATTTTTGACGATTTCAATAAACCAAGAAGATTTAGTTGTTAGCAGTTTCTTCAAAAACTTCTTGCAGCCGAAAAATTGTTAGTGGTATACAATTGGAACAATAAAAATAAAACCTAGAATAAAAGAGTAGATTTTTTTTAAATCACGGGGCCGTATATTTTGTTCATTCAAATACAAATATATGTAGTTAGTTATTAGCACTACCTTTTATTCTTTCTAGCGTTTAGATGTAGAAGTTGAAAGAAGCAAAATAGATAGTTTAATTTATGTGATTTTTCGATGTCGATAAACCTATAGGCCATAAGACTAAGTAGGGACAGAATAAACAAGGAAAATAGTTGAGAGTTACGAGTAAATTTTAATCATTGAGCGTGTTGATTTCAACGTTAAAGAATACAAATGGAGTAGGGTATTAGTAGCTTCTTCGGCATCTTCTAACGGTTGGATGTTAAAGCGATGTTGGATGTTGAATGGGACTGGAAAATCTCGCCTGGTTCAGATTCAGATTCTTTATTAACCTTATAACAATGTTGCATTGATTAGGCAAGTCAGTTACAATTTTTCATGATGCTTATAAGAAATATGCAATCAGCTTAATATTCTAAAGCCATTAAAATCATAATAATAATAAAATGTTAATAAATTAATTAGTTAATGTCAAAAATAATACATTGGGTAAAATAATAATTTCTGTAAAAATAAAATCGAAACATGTCAAAAAAAAAAAAGATAAGTTCACAAACAAAATATGTAAATACTAAAATTCAAACAAAGATTCAGTTAGTCTAATTTTCATGAAGTCATTTAGCTTGTAAAATGCATGGTTCGTCGACTTTGGATATCCAATAGGCAATGAGGGCAAGATCAGACAAAACAAATACCTATAAAAGGTCAAGATTTTTTTAATTACGACGATTCAAGGAAATCAAGAATAGATAGTTATTAAGAGGAAGGATGGTCTGTAATTTTCCATACAAACGTATTACGCTGTTTTCTTCCTGGAAAATACTTTTAGAGCCTCAATTTTTTGTCATAAAATTAAATTTAGCTGTTTAGACTACCCTGTCTTTTCTTTTTCTTGATAAATTAATTATCAGGCAAAATATGACCCTTCAAAATCACAAAAAAATTCACCATTATTACTGACGTCTTTAGAGACCTACCAGAAGAGACTAAATAATATCTAACGAAATATAAAATGACAGAATCGTGAACACATGTTTTTTTTAAATTTTGACATAAAAAACACTTGATTGATCTTGTTTTTGAAGAAGAAAACAGCGTAATACGAAACGTTGTCTCGCCATGTTTTTTGTAGGTATAAATCGCTCTGAGCTGCAATTGTCCCTATCGCACGATGCGGGGGTAGGGTCGAGATGAGGGAGGTTCAAACCTATACGTACACAAGCACTAGGGATGTAGTAATAGTCGATATTTTTGTCGATGCTCTAGTGATGTCCATCGATATCGATGTTTATTAAAAAGATTAGTTATTTTTCAAATCCTGTGATTTGACCGTTGTATGTTTGTTACTTTTGAAGAAAAGATTTTATGTATGGAATATAGGCGTTTAGTTGCTATGTTGCAGCGATTATACAGAATATCGTGCTGTATCCGCAGACATCTACGAGTAAATGAGTTAGGCGCAGAATAACCAATTCTCTTAATGCCCAACTAATCTGGGAATGCTCATTTCTACGAAAGCATAATTCTATGAATGCCCAATTCTCAAAATGATCGTGTAATAACTGTAACGTATAAATATAATTATCCTTAGTCCACTTACCTAAGCGAAAAACGTTCTATTAAATTATTAAATTATCAAAGACACAACATTAAATAATTAAAAAACACATAATCAGTCACATTACAAATACAACAAAATAAATAAATCTATATCTAATAAAATAAATAAGTTCTATGCTGTGCTTGCCAGTATAGGTAGCGCCACACAAGTCGGCGGATGAGATGTAAGACGCAGATGACACTTTGCCGTAATTCGCTAATTATTGCGCATGTGCGCACAATGCCGACGCCGCGTGGCGTAGTGGTACTCGTAAGCACGGGCGTGCGCGCGGGAGACATGAGGTTGGCGGGCGGTTGTGTCCGTGCGGCGTCTTGTCTCTCTGGCTCCTGCACATACCTATATTTTGCCTATTGCGCAGCGTTCTGCGCCTAACTTTCCATCCGCTGACTTGTGTGGCGCGAATTATACGTGAGATTCATTCGAGAAAACAGCCCCATTGGCTATCCGTTCATTGAACTATGTGCCTTGCCCTTTGTCATTTTAACTTGGCTATCCGCTGAGTTTTGCTGAAAAGTGTGTAGTAATTTGTGGATGTTCTATCCTGTATTTATATGGTGTGTGCTAACCACTGCTGCTTTAATTTGCTAATAGTTTCAACTTTTTTAAACTTATTCAAAGTAGAACCTAAGTATGACAAGCAGTTCTCCAAACAGTAAGCATTGCATCTGTTTGATTCAATTCTTAATTATTTTTTATACTACTGGACTACTCGCGCAATGAATATACGGGAATAGTTACAATATAAAAGGCAAGAAGTTTTATATGTCCAGATATACAGGGTTATCCAGAACTGGTGTACTAAGCCGAAAGGAGGTGATTCGGACTATTATTATGAACAATTTTTAATATATGTGGCCGAACCGAAATTCGAGAAAAAAACCAATCGTGTCATACATTTTTTCGAGTCCAAGTTGCAGTTTTGTATGGAACAGCTGATTTTTAGTTCACGAAATCCGCAGCTAGACCCATATTCATATATTCATATAATTTTATTGGTATCAAAATACAAGATACAAGTCAATCCAAATCAATTACAATTCTAGTTATAATTATAATATCCTTAAAATTTCAGCTTAGCTAAAGCAAAGCATAATTATCTTAACATTACAATAACTTAAAATCGCTGTAGTTAAATTAATTAAATTATATATTTAAATAAAAAATGATTAAATATTAAATTGTAAAAACAAAACGATAATCATTCAATATAAATCTGAACAATGCTACAATATCAAAACTTAAAATGACAAAAATTGCATAGTTAATAAATTAACAAATATGAATTTGTAACAAAATATAGTAAACATAGTAAACTTTGTTCATAATAACGAACGTGTAGGTCATAGGTAGGTACACCTCTGAAACCTCCTTCACTTTGTAAAACACGACCTTGTAAAGAGGTATCGTGTATCCACCAGTAGACGTCACGTGACAGAAATGATGATGATGAATTGAGAAACCTTTCATTTTGACTGACCTACAAAAAGAAGGGGATTTGCAATTCGTGTATGATAAGATAAGATAAGATATATTTATTGGCCTTATAACTACAAACGTTACACTAGGCAAGTCAAATTTACAATTGTATCACAAATAATCACAATGCATAAAATTCAAAAAAATAATAAAAATAAAACAAAACTTAAGTAATTCAACATCAATTAGGTAGAAACAACTATTATAAAATTAGAAAAATTTAAAACTGTTAGGTAATTCAAGGGCTTAAAAATAGGTACTAATTACTTCACATATTCGATTTTTCCGAGCCGATTCTCAAGTTTGTTTTTACAAGTTTATGTTTAACTTGCAATGTATGTATGTAAATAATATATTATTTTGGGTCAAACCATGCAACGCAATTTTGAAGCAGATATTGAAGCTATCTGTTATTTTTTACGTACCTAAATCACTTGAAAGATTTTATACCCCTAAAATTGTGTAATATTCGAAAATTTATAGGTTGAATTAATTTTAAAGTTTAGATTCTTCTTTTTGGACTATTTAATTTAAATAAAAGCTTGTTTTTAATAAGATTTTACACTTTGTTTATTGTCTGTTGAAGAGTTATGTGCGTGTTTTCCTTAAAAAAAGTTATTTGGTATATCTTAAGTTAGGTATTTGGTAGAATTTTCAGTATGTATTATGCAGCGCCTATAGAAATCAATTAGTTAAATAGCTATTTTTCTTCGCAGCTTTAGGATTGAGGTCAATTGTGTAAAGTTGGCTATTTATAAGGTTTTTTCAAAAAATATTATTCGAAAGAAAATTAAAATCAATATATTCGCCTATATGTGTAAAAAAATAATGTAGCTTTCTAATTCGATAAAAAATATTCAGTATAAAGGTTTTCGTTTGCTATGCGCTATCCCAAAAAACCGGAGCTTATGTACCTACCATATTTTGCTACAATTCAAAAGAATACACCAGCCGTCCGCCTGAGCTAGGAGAGCGGGCGGGCGCGGTAAGGGCGCGGGCGGAGTTGGTAAGCAGCACACACACAAATACAATTGCATCACACCACACATAGAAGCTCCCTGGCTTGGGCGCATCGCGACAGCAATAGTTTAGCCAAATACCTACTTCTCAAATTCCTTGGCGCTCAGCTTTTCTCTTAAGTTCTTCGGTATCTTTTAGCAGATGTTGAATGGTGAAAAATGGCAGTGGTAAATTAGATAAATTTTAAGTATTCGTTGACATGGGCGGAAATCCAGTATGCGTTGGGGCCAGCACCAGAAAAAACAAGGCAGAGAGGTTAAAATTTAATAAATACAAACAAGTGTAGCTAGGTATTAGTAGCTTCTTCGGCATCTTCTAACGGTTGGATGTTGAACCGGGAGGAATGGGACTGGAAAATCTCGTCTGGCTCGTCGACGTCGGGGATTCGGTACCCCATGAGAGCAGCCCCGTGGTTGCCCTTGCCGATATCCCAGAATATCATCTGTGGAAAAATTAATTAGCGAAGTGCGAGTCGGATTCGCGCACGAAGGGTTCCGCACCGTATGGAAAGCCCACCTAAATATATTTTATTTTAATTTATTAATTACTAGCGACCCGTCCCGGCTTTGAACAGGTGTATTATACATAATAAACCTTCCTCTTAAATCACTCTATCTATTCAAAAAAACTTCATCAAAATCCGTTGTGTAGTTTTAAAGATATAAGCATACATGGGGACAGACAGCGGGGAGCGACTTTGTTTTATACTATGTAGTGATTTTCGAAAGGAATATACCACATAATATATCAAGCATCTGCCTGTTGCCGTTATTAATATCGAGCAAACAATCACGTTACCTGTATGGGAGCTCCCCTTAAATGTATTTTTTTAATTCATTTATTAATTTTTAAAGTGCATATTTAACTAAACACTCTGTGAATATTACAAGCATTTACCTGTCACCGTTATTAATATCGAGCAAAAAACGTCTAAAAATTCAGGTTAATTGAATGGGAGCCCCCCTTTTTTTCTGATTTTAGTATTTGTTGTTATAGCGGCAACAGCAATACGCCATCTGTGAAAATTTCAACGTTCTAGCCATTGCCGTGCATGAGATACAGTCTGGTGACAGACAGACGGACAGCGGAGTCTTAGTAATACTCGTAGGGTCCCGTTTTTACCCTTTGGTTACGAAATCCTAAAAATGATGAACTATTTATTGTTCAGACCGATTAAAATTACAACTTAGGGGTCTGAAATCTAACCTGTTCGTCTACGATGTATCTCGTGTAAAAAATCTCTTCATACTTCTTGAAACCTAACTCTTCGGCTATTTGCTGCGAGCGACCGGTCGTGAAGATACCTGCCACAAAAACGTATTTAAAACTAACGGCTTTTACAATACTTTATACACCATTAACTTTAGTAGGAAAAAAATAGTCTATGTGACTCTGACCTTTATGATATACTAGCGACCCGCCCCGGCTTCGCACAGGTGTACCTATTATACATATAAACCTTACTCTTGAATCACTCTTACCTACTATTAAAAAAACCGCATCAAAATCCGTAGCGTAGTTTTACAGATATAAGAATACATGGGTACAGACGACGAGAAACGATTTTGTTTTATACTATGTAGTGATATCCATGCAAAAAATTAATGTTTCTATCAAGATATAGGTATCTTCTAGGTCTTCGTGCTTCATCTTGGAACACAACGTCGCTTACCATTGGTTGGTCGCACCACTCGAGTTGGTGGTCAAGCGCAGACTTATTCACGATAAAACCATACCATTGCACATGTGCAAGCTCTATTGTGCAGGGTGAAAGCGCATCGACACCCACCCCTTCTCTAGTTTAGATAAGTTTAGTTTAAAGTAGAATAAGCTTTGTCACAACATTAGTTAAGTTGCCATCTAAGGGAACAGACTTCCAACTCAGTCTGTTAGGTTAGGATTAGATAATATCAAGTAAATGACTTCCAAATTAGTCGTACTTTTTATTGATAGTATTAATCTCAAAACACCACCGCGACGCTCCTTGTCTTGATGTAAGTATTTAATACTTTCTAATTTTTAGCCAAAAACCAAATCCCAACGTTATGGGCTAGGCTTCAACTTCATAATAAATTTAACTTGATTTTACTTCTAAACTAAAAATTGAGATAATTTAAGATAAAATATTCCAGACTACCTGCAATCCCCGGCACAAAAGCACTAGCAGCGAGTTTGATGGCAGCTTTCAACATCTCCTTGGCTACCCCTGAAAAATATAAATAAAATAAAATATTTACACAGTAACACAAAGTTTTTAGGTTCGTTCTTTTTACGGCAGACAAAAATATTAATTCAAAGAAATTTCAGAGAAAGCCTTTTGAAATTTCTGGATTTCATTATATCTGGCATTTGGAAACATTTCAAGAACTCGAAAGCAATGTGACAATAAAGACCCAATATTTTATTTTATTTTATTTTTATTTTATTTTATTAATATTAAGGAAGTTAACAGCTAGGCATGAGTAAATTTACTTAAATATATAAATATGGCCAATTATAAACTTCCACTGCTATGCTAAAGAAAAACAAAAGTGTTAAATCGTCGCTGTACATCTCATAAAAATAATACACACAAAAATTTCAAGGTAGGTACATCAATACGAATCAAAAAATGCATCACTTAATAATCGCCTCAACTGCAAATCGGACGTTGTAAATAAATCAATGTCGTGCAGTGCAGCCTCTGCATTGAAGCTGCGGCTCGCCCTCAATAAGAATGTGTTCTGCCTGTAGTTGGTACTCGCGGGGGGGACATGCACTGAGCAAGGCCTTCTAAACGGATCGACTGTCACTTTGATGCCTAATTTATCAAGTATTTCAGAACAATCAACGGAACCATTTGCTACCTTTAGTAAGAATGATATATCTGCAATCCGCCTCCGCGTCTCCAGAGGAAGGATATGAAATTTTTTACAGCGTTTAGTGTAATTCGAAAGGTAAATTTTAGACTTAAATTGTAGGAACCGTAAAAATCGTGCCTGAATACGTTCAATACGTTTGGTATAAATATCATACATGGGATTCCAGACCTGTGAAGCATATTCAAGGTGACTCCTGACATAAGCACAATAAAGAATTTTAATAGTTTTTATCAACTTGAAATCAGCTGATAAGCGCATAACAAAGCCAAGTGCGCGGGATGCCTTGTTTACAATGTTATCAATATGCTCTTCAAACAGTAATTTACTATCGAATATAATACCCAAGTCACGAATAGATTTAACTCGTGTGATATCAGTATTTTTAAGTTTATAAGTGAATGAAATAGGGTGCGGTTTACGGGTAAATGAACATGTGTAGCATTTGGAAACATTTAATTCAAGTTTGTTTGCCAAACAATATTCATCAAACCGGTTTAAGTCAGTCTGAAGAAGTTGCGCATCTTCTAGGGAATTAATAGGACAAAGAATTTTCATGTCGTCAGCATAAAGAATAACTTTTGAATGTACAAAACATTTTGCAATTTCATTTACAAAGATGTTGAAAAGCAGTGGTCCTAATAAAGAACCCTGAGGGACGCCCGAGGGGATGAAGAGTGTAGACGAGGTGTATCCATTTAGTGCCACAGTTTGACATCTATTCTGGACATAGGAAGTGAACCACCGATACAAATTACCTCGTATGCCGGACTTGCGGATGTGTCGTAGAAGCGTCTGGTGATCGATTCGATCGAAGCATTTACTATAATCAGTATATATAATGTCTACTTGTGACGGTACCGACATATTTTCCGATAAATAGTCACTGCACACGATTAGGTTTGACGTGGTCGACCTGCCCTTTAAGAAGCCGTGTTGGTGTGAACTAAATGTATGTTTCAAAGCGGCATAAACCTGACTATGAATAATTTTTTCTAGAATTTTAGAGAATATGCATAATTTAGAAATGGGCCTATAATTTTCCACCAGATCCTTGGGACCTTTCTTATGTACTGGTGTGATGTAGGCTGATTTCCAAACCAACGGTACAGTACCCTCGGACATCGAACGCCTAAAAAGTAACATAAGGGGGGCAGATAAGTATTTGGCACACCTAACTATGTATAGTGGCGGAATACCATCCGGTCCTGCCGTCTTGTTTAGGTCCAAAGATTCCAATAACTTGCATATTTCAGCACAATCAAACTCAATGTCCGCTATATCGGCGACAGACTCGTTATTCACGAAGTCATCGGATGAGTCATCACTACCGCTATTGTCCAAGAACGTCGAGTGAAAATATTCACTAAACAAGTTACAAATCCCCTCTCCCGACCCCGAAGAGCGCAATCCTAACCGTAACACTGCAGGATATGAATTATTTTGATTTTTTATTTTGACATAGTTCCAAAAGGCTTTGGGATTTTTAGCAATATTTTTCTCTAAGTTAGAAATGTATTCATCAAACAACTATATTCCTCTTAACCATATGAACTCTTATTCCTTTTTTCTTCCTTTGTGTTTCGGGAAACATGCCAGGATTTCTTTTGGACATTTACTACTATTTTTTTCAATTTCAAAAAGAAGCACTGTAATATGAGTAAATATTAAAAAAGATTAAGACTGTTTTAGCTCATACAAAATATGAAATTATGTTACATTATTATTTCGCACCACTGGCTTTTCGGTGAAGGAAAACATCGTGAGGCAACCTGCATACGTCCGTAGAAGAAATTCAATGATGTAGGTATGTGGATCCACCAACCCGCACTAGGCCAGCGTGGTGGATATAGTCCAAATCACCCTTAGTGGGTAGGCCTACGTCCTACAGTGGAATATTAAAAATGTTGGTACAGATATAATGCACAACAATTTACCAGTTAATACGACTGTTGTCATCATCATCTTTAGCTGTAAACGTCCACTGATGGACATAGAACTCCCCAGCTAGCATACCTACAGCGTGTTTCTAAAGTTTAATCAAGTATTACATCTATAAATTGTCAGTGAATGTCCTACACTGAGCTTGCCGATACTTGTTGATCTCCATTCGAAAACTTTACGACCCCACCGTCCATCCGTTCATGCCCGGTACATGGTCAAAGACAGAAAAGGGATGGATTGTATTACAATGAGAAACTTTGATTATGAGGCCAACCCAAAATTCGTGAAAAAAAAATCAGTTGCTAAACTGCTAAATCGACAAAAAATTATTAAACACATGGTTATTTTTATGGGTTTCGGGTTGTCCCATAATAAAAAATGTTCAGCTTAGTATAGCTCATCTGAATAACTTTATATTTTCTGTTACTTTCATTCGGTACAAGTTCGTTATTATAGACCTAAGCTAGCCCTGGCTATAAAGCATGCGACCACGAAAAGCGACAAAAAGAACTCATTTCGATCGACGTGTGAAAAAGTGACAGTTATATACTTTGCCATAACGCTGTCTCGTTCTGATACTACGAACGAAATAATTCGTGGCGCGCATACTAGCCCGGTAGGTGTCAGAGTTTTTAGGCCGCCTGAAGGCTTCTGACATGGCTAAACGGTTTAAAAACCGGGACCTACAATTTAACATGTCATCCGAGCCACGGTAGTGCTCGGTTGGAAAATGCCATCCGCGGTCACCCATCCAAATACTGATCGCTGACAAACACCTAGTCAAACTACGCTACGAGCGGTACAAACAATACCTAACATAAATTATGACTGGGTAAAAAAAAAATATTATAAATAGTCCATTAGTTAGATTATTACAAAATATCGGACACGTATTTTTTAGGGTTCCGTACCCAAAGGGAAAAACGGGACCCTATTACTAAGACTTCGATGTCCGTCTGTCCGTCTGTCTGTCTGTCCGTCTGTCACCGGGCTGTATCTCATGAACCATGATAGCTAGGCAGCTGAAATTTTCTCAGATGATGTATTTCTGTTGCCGCTATAACAACAAATACTAAAAAGAAAATAAAATAAATATATAAGGGGGGCTCCCATACAACAAACCTGATTTTTTAGACGTTTTTCGCTCTATATAAATAATGGTAACAAGTAGATGCTTGAAATTTTCACAGAATATTTATTTTTATATTCACATTAAATTAATAATGTATTATAAAATTAAAATAAAATAAATATTTAAGGGGGGGCTCCCATACAGTACGGAACCCTCCGTGCGCGAGTCCGACTCGTACTTGGCCGATTATTCTTTTTATGACAAAGATAAACATTGTCAAAGTTTGGGAGTGGGGGCACGTGACATCACTAGTGCGACGTAGTCAACACATTTGTCGTGCACTCGTGACGTCACGAGGAGCTTTAACAGGCTAGGTATTTTATCTGCATAAATTTTTGTTTAATTGCCAAGAGAAAAAATACGTGTATTATTTTTTTCAAATCTATCTGGCTAATATTTTTGTTCATCATGCCCATTATGACATAATTAAATTATCACACCACACATTCGGAAACATTATTTTCCATCTCTCCGGATGCCCAGTATGAAGTAGGTACTGAAGCAGAAATTAATCAAGTCCTGTATAAAGTCTCTAAGAAATCGCAAGCACATTGTTTGGATCTCCTCCAGATTCCAAGTAAAAGTGAAATAGAAGTGTCTATTGGCCCCATTCTCCTATTCTACATTTGTAAGTTTTCCGATGAATCTTATTGGTGTTATATCAGTTTGGAAAGTACTTAAATGATCCGCTATAATTCTGCTGTATTTTCTAGTCCGTGATAAGCCAAAATGACAATTTGGTCTCGAGATTTACTGATCAGTAACCGTATTGTGTACGCGTTCTGACATTTGGGGTCGATTTTGCTCCCGCTCACTCTCTAGGCGCGGGTAACTGTCGAGAGCAGGAGAAAAAGCGAATCCGAACGTCAGAAAGCCTACATAATACAGCCGCTGGACCACTTGAATCTTTATTCAGTAAACATTTTATGCTGAAGATTAGCTAAGCCTGGTCATAGCATAATCGTGCTGGTCGCCTCTCTATCAGTCTATGTATGTCCTGTTCACGCAATCCCCACATATTAGGTTTACATACTTATTTTTAGCGTTCATGACTTTGTTGACGGGAAGAGAATCATGTCACTAAAAGAACTCTAAACAAGATGGTAAGCGGCAGAAATGGGAGGGGACGACCAAAAAAAGCGTGGATGAATTGTGTGAAAGATGAAATGCGAGAGAAAGGAGTTCATGATGAGATGACGTATGATAGAGTGAAGTGGCGAAAAGAGACGTGCTGTGCCGACCCCACCTAGTGGGATAAAGGCAGGATGATGATGATGATGACTTTGTTGGCGGTCTTGGTTTTTTTTAAACCGGCGAATAAATGGAGGAGGTTCTCAAGTCGACGCGTATATTTTTTTGTATGACCGCATAACTTTTTACAGAGTAGTCCGATTTCAATAACTCTTTTTTTGTTTGGCACATTATTTACTTCAGAAGTGGTTCTTTTTAAAATTTGCTAAGCCATTTTTGATAAATAAACAATGATGTGAATATTACTCGATCCGTGCGAACTATTCAAATTCTGTACAGAGCTGAAGTCGGTTATACCATTTATGGCAAAAAATAATTATTATTATTATACTATATAAAGCTAAATTACCACTGACTGACTCACTGACTCACTGACTCACTCACTGACATAGAGAAACCTAAAGGGTATAAGGAGGTGTGTGGGGGGAAAAGTGAATATAGGGTCGTGTTGGGGGTGGTTCACAACCTCTGGGAAAAATCCGAAATTGGAAGAAAGTCGTACCCTGATGGTGAGATGCCCTCGTATCTCAAAAACTGTGAACATTTTTGGTAAAGCACTTGAACTAAAAATTGAAGAATTATACTATATAAAGCTAAATTACCACTGACTGACTCACTGACTCACTGACTCACTCACTGACATAGAGAAACCTAAAGGGTATAAGGAGGTGTGTGGGGGGAAAAGTGAATATAGGGTCGTGTTGGGGGTGGTTCACAACCTCTGGGAAAAATCCGAAATTGGAAGAAAGTCGTACCCTGATGGTGAGATGCCCTCGTATCTCAAAAACTGTGAACATTTTTGGTAAAGCACTTGAACTAAAAATTGAAGAAACCCTGGGACCTTTTTGGAGAATTGAAAAAAAAGATGGCTTCCGAAGAAAAAAAAATGGCCGCCATACAAAATTGGATCTTCAATAGCTCGGGAACGGTACAACTTGGATGGGGAGTGTTTGACCAAATGTCATAGGGGATCGGGAGAGCTACCTGGTGGGGTCGATGAAAATTCAAGATGGCGGTTTTTTTTTTTATTTCGCCATACATTTGAAATGACAAAAAATTTTTTTTTTTTCAAAATAACAAAAGAGTGCCTCGCGGGCCGCTTGCGGCCCGCGCACCGCCCCAAAATACTAGTTATTATACTATATAAAGCTTAATTACCACTGACTGACTGACTCACTGACTCACTGACTGACATAGAGAAACCTAAAGGGTATAAGGAGGTGTGTGGGGGGAAAAGTGAATATAGGGTCGTGTTGGGGGTGGTTCACAACCCCTGGGAAAAATCCGAAATTGGAAGAAAGTCGTACCCTGATGGTGAGATGCCCTCGTATCTCGAAAACGGTAAATAATTTTCCGAAAGTACTTGAACTAAAAATTGAAGAAACCCTGGGACCTCTTTGGAGAATTGAAAAAAAAGATGGCTTCCGAACAAAAAAAAATGGCCGCCATACAAAATTGGATCTTCAATAGCTCGGGAACGGTACAACTTGGATGTGGAGTGTTTGACCAAATGTCATAGGGAATCGTGAGAGCTACCTGGTGGGGTCGATGAAAATTCAAGATGGCGGATTTTTTTTTTTTTTTACTTTCGCCATACATTGGTTCGAAAGTAATTTTGAGGAAACTATTAGAAATGACAATTTTTTTTTTTTTTTAAAATAACAAAAGAGTGCCTCGCGGGCCGCTTGCGGCCCGCGCACCGCCCCAAAATACTAGTTATACTATATAAAGCTTAATTACCACTGACTCACTGACTGACTCACTGACATAGAGAAACCTAAAGGGTATAAGGGGGTGTGTGGGGGGAAAAGTGAATATAGGGTCGTGTTGGGGGTGGTTCACAACCTCTGGGAAAAATCCGAAATTGGAAGAAAGTCGTACCCTGATGGTGAGATGCCCTCGTATCTCAAAAACTGTGAACATTTTTGCCAAAGCACTTGAACTAAAAATTGAAGAAACCCTGGGACCTTTTTGGAGAATTGAAAAAAAAGATGGCTTCCGAACAAAAAAAACATGGCCGCCATACAAAATTGGATCTTCAATAGCTCGGGAACGGTACAACTTGGATGAAGAGTGTTTGACCAAATGTCATAGGGAATCGAGAGAGCTACCTGGTGGGGTCGATGAAAATTCAAATTGGCGGTTTTTTTTTTTTTTACTTTCGCCATACATTGGTTCGAAAGTAGTTTTGAGGAAACTATTAGAAATGACAAAAATTTTTTTTTTTACAATATTTAAAAAGAATGCCTCGCGGGCCGCTTGCGGCCCGCGCACCGCCCCAAAATACTAGTTATACTATATAAAGCTTAATTACCACTCACTGACTGACTCACTCACTCACTGACATAGAGAAACCTAAAGGGTATAAGGAGGTGTGTGGGGGGAAAAGTGAATATAGGGTCGTGTTGGGGGTGGTTCACAACCTCTGGGAAAAATCCGAAATTGGAAGAAAGTCGTACCCTGATGGTAAGATGCCCTCGTATCTCAAAAACGGTAAATAATTTTCGTAAAACACTTGAACTAAAAATTGAAGAAACCCTGGGACCTCTTTAGAGAATTGAAAAAAACGATGGCCCCGGAACAAAAAAACATGGCCGCCATACAAAATTGGATCTTCAATAGCTCGGGAACGGTACAACTTGGATGAAGAGTGTTTGACCAAATGTCATAGGGGATCGGGAGAGCTACCTGGTGGGGTCGATGAAAATTCAAGATGGCGGATTTTTTTTTTTTTACTTTCGCCATACATTGGTTCGAAAGTAGTTTTGAGGAAACTATTAGAAATGACAAAAAAATTTTTTACATAAAAAAAAATTAAAAGAATGCCTCGCGGGCCGCTTGCGGCCCGCGCACCGCCCCAAAATACTAGTTATACTATATAAAGCTAAATTACCACTGACTGACTCACTCACTCACTGACATAGAGAAACCTAAAGGGTATAAGGAGGTGTGTGGGGTGAAAAGTGAATATAGGGTCGTGTTGGGGGTGGTTCACAACCCCTGGGAAAAATCCGAAATTGGAAGAAAGTCGTACCCTGATGGTGAGATGCCCTCGTATCTCGAAAACGGTAAACAATTTTGCCAAAGCACTTGAACTAAAAATTGAAGAAACCCTGGGACCTTTTTAGAGAATTGAAAAAAAAGATGGCTTCCGAAGAAAAAAAGATGGCCGCCATACAAAATTGGATCTTCAATAGCTCGGGAACGGTACAACTTGGATGTGGAGTGTTTGACCAAATGTCATAGGGAATCGGGAGAGCTACCTGGTGGGGTCGATGAAAATTCAAGATGGCGGATTTTTTTTTTTTTACTTTCGCCATACATTGGTTCGAAAGTAGTTTTGATAAAACTATTAGAAATGACAAAATTTTTTTTTTTTTTAAATTCTAAAAGAATGCCTCGCGGGCCGCTTGCGGCCCGCGCACCGCCCCAAAATACTAGTTATACTATATAAAGCTTAATTACCACTGACTCACTCACTGACTGACATAGAGAAACCTAAAGGGTATAAGGAGGTGTGTGGGGGAAAAAGTAAATATAGGGTCATGTTGGGGGTGGTTCACAACCTCTGGGAAAAATCCGAAATTGGAAGAAAGTCGTACCCTGATGGTGAGATGCCCTCGTATCTCGAAAACGGTAAATAATTTTCGTAAAGCACTTGAACTAAAAATTGAAGAAACCCTGGGACCTTTTTGGAGAATTGAAAAAAAAGATGGCTTCCGAACAAAAAAAAATGGCCGCCATACAAAATTGGATCTTCAATAGCTCGGGAACGGTACAACTTGGATGAAGAGTGTTTGACCAAATGTCATAGGGAATCGAGTGAGCTACCTGGTGGGGTCGATGAAAATTCAAGATGGCGGATTTTTTTTTTTTTTTTACTTTCGCCATACATTGGTTCGAAAGTAGTTTTGATGAAACTATTAGAAATGACAAAAATTTTTTTTTTTTCAAAATAACAAAAGAGTGCCTCGCGGGCCGCTTGCGGCCCGCGCACCGCCCCAAAATACTAGTTATTATTATTATACTATATAAAGCTTAATTACCACTCACTGACTCACTGACTCACTCACTGACATAGAGAAACCTAAAGGGTATAAGGAGGTGTGTGGGGGAAAAAGTGAATATAGGGTCATGTTGGGGGTGGTTCACAACCACTGGGAAAAATCCGAAATCGGAAGAAAGTCGTACCCTGATGGTGAGATGCCCTCGTATCTCGAAAACGGTAAACAATTTTGCCAAAGTAGTTGAACTAAAAATTGAAGAAACCCTGGGACCTCTTTAGAGAATTGAAAAAAAAGATGGCCTCCGAACAAAAAAACATGGCCGCCATACAAAATTGGATCTTCAATAGCTCGGGAACGGTACAACTTGGATGAAGAGTGTTTGACCAAATGTCATAGGGAATCGAGAGAGCTACCTGGTGGGGTCGATGAAAATTCAAGATGGCGGATTTTTTTTTTTTACGTTCGCCATACATTGGTTCGAAAGTAGTTTTGAGGAAACTATTAGAAATGACAAAAAAAATTTTTTTTTACAATATTTAAAAAGAATGCCTCGCGGGCCGCTTGCGGCCCGCGCACCGCCCCAAAATACTAGTTATACTATATAAAGCTAAATTACCACTGACTCACTCACTCACTCACTGACATAGAGAAACCTAAAGGGTATAAGGAGGTGTGTGGGGGGAAAAGTGAATATAGGGTCATGTTGGGGGTGGTTCACAACCTCTGGGAAAAATCCGAAATTGGAAGAAAGTCGTACCCTGATGGTGAGATGCCCTCGTATCTCGAAAACGGTAAATAATTTTGCCAAAGCAGTTGAACTAAAAATTGAAGAAACCCTGGGACCTCTTTGGAGAATTGAAAAAAAAGATGGCTTCCGAACAAAAAAAAATGGCCGCCATACAAAATTGGATCTTCAATAGCTCGGGAACGGTACAACTTGGATGAAGAGTGTTTGACCAAATGTCATAGGGAATCGAGAGAGCTACCTGGTGGGGTCGATGAAAATTCAAGATGGCGGTTTTTTTTTTTTTTACTTTCGCCATACATTGGTTCGAAAGTAGTTTTGATGAAACTATTAGAAATGACAAAATTTTTTTTTTTTACAAAATATTTAAAGAGTGCCTCGCGGGCCGCTTGCGGCCCGCGCACCGCCCCAAAATACTAGTTATTTTATACTATATAAAGCTTAATTACCACTCACTGACTCACTCACTGACTGACATAGAGAAACCTAAAGGGTATAAGGGGGTGTGTGGGGGGAAAAGTGAATATAGGGTCGTGTTGGGGGTGGTTCACAACCTCTGGGAAAAATCCGAAATTGGAAGAAAGTCGCACCCTGATGGTGAGATGCCCTCGTATCTCGAAAACGGTAAACATTTTTGCCAAAGCACTTGAACTAAAAATTGAAGAAACCCTGGGACCTCTTTAGAGAATTGAAAAAAAAGATGGCCCCCGAACAAAAAAACATGGCCGCCATACAAAATTGGATCTTCAATAGCTCGGGAACGGTACAACTTGGATGAAGAGTGTTTGACCAAATGTCATAGGGAATCGGGAGAGCTACCTGGTGGGGTCGATGAAAATTCAAGATGGCAGTTTTTTTTTTCTTTTTTTTTTCGCCATACATTGGTTCGAAAGTAGTTTTGATGAAACTATTAGAAATGACAAAAAATTTTTTTTTTTTAAATAACAATAGAATGCCTCGCGGGCCGCTTGCGGCCCGCGCACCGCCCCAAAATACTAGTTATTATACTATATAAAGCTAAATTACCACTGACTCACTCACTGACATAGAGAAACCTAAAGGGTATAAGGAGGTGTGTGGGGGGAAAAGTGAATATAGGGTCGTGTTGGGGGTGGTTCACAACCCCTGGGAAAAATCCGAAATTGGAAGAAAGTCGTACCCTGATGGTGAGATGCCCTCGTATCTCGAAAACGGTAAACAATTTTCAAAGCACTTGAACTAAAAATTGAAGAAACCCTGGGACCTCTTTGGAGAATTGAAAAAAAAGATGGCTTCCGAACAAAAAAAAATGGCCGCCGTACAAAATTGAAATGTTAATATCTCGGAACCGGTACAACTTGGATGGGGAGTGTTTGACCAAATGTCATAGGGAATCGGGAGAGCTACCTGGTGGGGTCGATGAAAATTCAAGATGGCGGATTTTTTTTTTTTTTTTACGTTCGCCATACATTGGTTCGAAAGTAGTTTTGATGAAACTATTAGAAATGACAAAAAAAAATTAAGATAAAAAAAAATAATTAAAGAATGCCTCGCGGGCCGCTTGCGGCCCGCGCACCGCCCCAAAATACTAGTTATTATGGAGTATAAAATTAAACATAACGGTAGAGTACTGTACTGTACCAGCCTTTTTATAGTCCACTGTAGGACGTAGGCCTACCCACGAAGGGTGATTGGGCTTATGCAGGTTGCCTCACGATGTTTTCCTTCACCGAAAAGCCAATGGTGTTAAATTCTGTATATAAATTACGAAGAACTCATTGGTACGGGACCGGGATTTGACCGACCTCACGATTGTAAGGCGGGTGTCACTACCACTAGATCACCACGAATACACTGTTTATAACGGTAGAGTACTGTCCCAGTATCTCAGAACATCTCTCCGTCTGCTGACCACTAAAACCAAGCCCGAGTGTTACTGGTATTATATCTCTTTTATATCTATTCCCTCACAATCGCAACTCGGTGAGAGTTTATGGATCGGCTATAAATTCTTTATTCGGGGTAAACACGAGTTTTATCGCGCTGCGGCGGGTTTTGCATCGGAACCAATCAAGAAGTTCGCCTTGCGCATTGCGTTATTCGCTTTAGAGAAATACTAAACGGAGGCAGTAAACCGAGAGAGTCGTATTTAAAATATTTCCTACTAAATAAATAAATTATTGTGTTATTTCCATTAAGCATATTTTTAGATTAGGGTAAGTATTCGTAAATAACCCTTCTTAGGAAGACCTACTTATTATCAGTCGTGAACTTATAAATAATCGACCAAGTACGAGTCGGACTCGCGCACGAAGGGTTCCGTACCGTACGGGAGCCCCATTCCTTTTGCCGTTATAAATAGCGAGCAAAAAAACTCCTAAAAATCACGTTTGTTGTATGGGAGCCCCTCATAAATATTTATTTTATTCTGTTTTTAGTATTTGTTGTTATAGCGGCAATAGAAATACATCATCTGTGAAAATTTCACCTGCCTAGCTATCATGGTTTATGAGATACAGCCCGGTGACAGACAGACAGACGAACATCGAAGTCTAGTAATAGGGTCCCGTTTTTCCCTTTGGGTACGGAACCCTAAAAAAGGTTTAATTTACAGAACAGAAGTTGTTCTTATATGCAAGCAACAAGTCATCAAGCAAAGATTGGTGTATTCATCTGATACGAGTATAATATTAGCTAGAAGAATACGGGGAAAAATTCCACGGAGTTAAAATGTTCTGCATTAATTGTTGCTATAGACTGGTCGGCTAGCCCTAAAAAGCATTCGTAATTTTTGACCGACGAAACAGAGGAGGTACTCAAATCGACGCGTATATTTTTTTATGTATAACTCATAACTTTTTACATAGTAAACCGATTTTGATATATTTTTTATTGGAAGGAATATACCTACTTTGAAGTTGGTCCCGTTAAACATTTATTGAAATCGGCTGAGCCATTTTTTATAAATCAATAATAATGTGAAACATGCTACATAGATCCGTGCGAACTTTTCGCGGATTCTGTACACGCTTGAAGTCGGTCATGCTATTTTTGGCATAAATAATTATTAAGCTGTCTGTCCGTATGGAAGGACTTTGTCTTACAGGTACCGAATTAAATTTAATGCTAGTATGGCTTAGATGTAAATTTCACTCGCCATCACCTATCTGAAGACTATTTGTACAGACCGTTTCTTTACGTCAACTTTTGAATAACATCCTAGGCGGGCTATATGATATGAGCTCTACGAAAGGAGTAAAGTGATGCATGAATGATTTTTTCTCACATAACAACTTAATTGGAAAATCAGACTAATTGTAGCGTTTAATTTTACGTATTTTGAGAATGGTCTCACCTCGATGCCTATACCTGTTCTTCAGCGCTATCAGATAGACCTTGAAATATCGTTTGGCTTTCAGTTTCTGGTACAAATCGCAGGGCTCTTCTAGCGTATTGTAAAACGTCATCACGGCTGCGTACTTAGGGTTATGTGTGAGCTTCACTCGGCTAAATGTTCTCGAAAATGCACCTGAAAAATAAAACGACAGCAGTGAAAATCTTCTCATCGACATCTTCCAGGTCTACAAACTCCATATTTTGCCACAATATCGTGTTTTCCGGTATATTGATTGGTGTTTAATAAACACAAACGATAATGTAAACGATTTGTTTCTGTGGGGGTATGGTCACCTCCTTTTTTTCTACGGCCCTATGCAAGCCTATTCATCACCTTTTGACGTATGTATAATTAATGTTATCAACTGGCCATCGTGCTGGTCTATGTCGTCGTTATTTTTTTAAGTATCTACCACTGTTGACATCAAATCTAGCCAAACGTCCTGCCCTCCATTTGACGATGTGTGTGATACTTTTCACACACATCATCCCATACATACTCGTACTAGAACGTTTGTGAGCGAAGGCATGTGTCTTCAGCGAAAGTATAAGGGTTGAACTTTCTATATCACGAATAACGCTTATATATAGCGTAGTTTAACTAGGTTTTTGTCAGCGAGCAAGCTGCGACACGGTCAGTCTTCAGGCTACGGATGGCAACTTGACAACTGACAACTGAGCGCTACCGCGGCTCGGATGACACGTCAAATTGTAGGTCCTAGTCGTTTGAAGAATGTCAGATGCTTTCAGGCGGCTTAAAAACTCCGACATCAAGGTAAGTCACCTGGCTACTGATATACCAGAGGGGTAATGTGCTCGATCGAGAAAATAAAGAATCAATCAATCAATCAATCAATCAATAATCTTTATTGCAACATATGTGGTAATACATGTAGATCTTAATTAACATGTTTCAAAAGTTATACACATATGACCCTGTAAGGGTGTGGCAACGTTAATTTTTATAATATCAGGTATATTTTCCTATTTTTAATCAATCAATGTCATTATTATAAGTACATATAAAATTAATTTTACATCATTTGATAATATAATTTATAAATTAACACAAAAAAAGAAAGTTATAATAATAAAATGGAAATTAAATTAAAAAGCACAATTATAAACATGCATGCGGCACGACGCTTTCCTCAAAAATTCGTCAACTTCATAAAAACTCTCGCTTACTAGCCACTTCTTCAACTGCGCACAGAACCTCTTATATGGTAAATCAATCAACTCTTCAGGAAGGGAATTGAAAATTAAGGCCGCCATATAAATACAATTATTTCTGAACAGCTCTAGCCGAGGCTGTGGTAATTTAAGTCGAAGTCTAGGAGCAGATCTTTTATTAACATTATCATAGAGTTCAAATAACGATGGATTATTTCTAACAAATTTTGCCATCTCAAATATATATAGACACGGAACAGTCAACAGATTGTTAGATTTAAAAACAGGTTTGCAAGAGTCATCCCACTTCATTCCATACATAGCTCTTATACATTTCTTTTGACCAACAAAGACGCTATTAATGTCACAAGAATTTCCCCAAATTATAATACCGTATCGGAGAATAGAACAGACATATGCATAATATACCCCCAAAACGGTCTTCATGGGAGTACATTGTCTCAAAGTTTTCAAAGCAAAAACAAAGCTATTCAGGCGATTTCGAAGAGAATCGACATGTCCTTTCCATGTCAGACTCGCGTCAATAGTAATCCCTAAAAATTTTATACTATTAACTTGTTCAATAGTGTTATTGCCAGAAAGAGATACAATGATTTAATATGGCATGAGTTAGAAAGATACATGAAAGATATCTCGATTCAATTGCTATTGCCGTGTTTTTCTCTCAGTAGTGTCAAATTCCAATTCATATCAGACAGATTTGACAGATCTGGGCAAGATTTTTCATTCATTTATGTGGTTGAAAATTGCCTCAAGTCAAGTACGTAGTATTTTTATTTATTCTTTGCTCAAGTGGCAATAGCGCTATATATTTCTCTAGTTGTAATAGCTCTGTGCACCCGGCCTATACAAACTTACTTTTGTGTCAACGATCACAATAAAAAAAAATTTAAAGAAAATTTGGTTATCAAACGTCTGCCCCACCGGGGTTGAAGCTTTTTCCTTTAAAGTAGTTCCGTACCAGTATTAGATAGGTAATAGACGAAGTAATGGACAAAGCGCTAGTTCTCAAGGCAATCGGCTTCCACTCCGTTCGAATCATCTTCGGCGACTCAATCAGAACCCGCCGCGTCTCAATAAACATCTACTACTCGTAGCATTCACAAAAGACTCACATACTGTCTCTTCGGTCTCTGTCGTAGGGATGGGATGTGATAGTTGCATATTCGACTAAGTTATTTGATAAACTTGATACGAGTATTCGACAATGTTACGACTCTGTTTTTTGCCCCGAGTATAAAAAGAAGAGAAATACCGAATTTTTTTGAACGCTTGATAAAATTTAAGATATGGTAAGTTTGACTTGCGTAATATGTGCATGTCAGTATCTGTATGTGTTTGTGTATTGATGTGGCTTTGCATCTCCTATCCAACCCTATTTTAATGCGCATTTTTATATATTTATAAAAAATAAAAATAAAATATATAATAGCCATTTTTATCGGCAGTGATTTTAATTTCAATGGTAGGACATCTTAAGCCTCCCTTAATCTCCATTAAGACCGATTAGAGAAGAATTACATCTAGTCTGACAGAAAATAGACAAAGTACCTAATGGACAAAGCGTTAGTTCTCGGGCGCCGGGGACCCACCGCCCGCACCTGTCTCAGTCCCTTTTGTCGTCTCCCCCGGCGCCCCTGTACCGCGCAGGCGACGACTAAGTTAAGCGGTAGGTTTTTTTTTTTTTTTTATTTATTTAAATAATAAATTTTTGTGACTGATGGCAAAGAATATATAATAATACTACCTGATGGGGTTGAGAAGTTATCGAGAACATTACACGTACGGGCAAGTGTGAACCGTAAATACTAAATAGAAGAAGCTTTTTACAAACTGTCGGGAAATCTCAACACACCAAAAAGAGTTAACGTAACAGAAGCTCCAACAAAACCGCCGTTGAACCGTCATAAGAGCGCAGACACCCATCCCTAAACTATTCACGTATCGAATCGAACTCTATTCCCTTGTATCGATACCGTTCCTGCCAGTAACATTAGGGGAAGATTCCTTGAACGCTTTGAGCCTAAATTTTTACTGCATTCGTAAAAAGAATTCCGATTCAGCTATAGGATTTGATGCGTGGTACAAGTGATACTAAACGAGCTGTTTACACAAACGTAAAGTAGGTACAGTAACGGTAACGGCACGTAAGTCTAGCGCTGAGGGTAGTATGGAGGGGATGGCTGCGCATGGTGACTGCCATACTAAACTCAAGCGCAGCCATTCCCCTACACACTTCGCTCAGCGCTACACTTATATGTCGCGACCTGTACAGAGCTATTTCATCGAGTGTTTACACATAAAATGTTAAGCAATTTTTGTAAAACTTACTTTTATACTCTAAACCCAAGCATCAGTTGTAGCTGCTAAAATAGCAAAACTAAAACAAAGCGAAAAGATCAGGAGTTTCATAAAACAACGCCAACGCCAACGCTCAACAACAAGAACAACTCCGTATTTTCAGTATGTGTCCAGTTTTTTACGCGTCTGATAGAGTTAACATAGTAGAGAGTAAAGTAACTACGATTTTTATAATGCGGGTATACATTACAGACCACTATTTACAGCATGTGGGACCAACACAGAATTTGAGAAAAAAATCAGCAGTTTGATAAATATATTCAAAGTTGCAATTTCGTATGGAACAGCTGATCTTAACACGAATTCTGTGTTGGTTCCATAGTAAAAGTTGGTCACAATGATAGTGTCCTTTAGATTTAGTACAACCTATCTGAATAACTCTGTAGATAATTCGAGCAATTAAAAGTGATTGAACTTGGGTTTTGGCGGGAACGCCGAAAAATCATGTCGCCGCATTGTATTATTTTGTTTTTTAACTTGTGTTTTTATCAGTGATAATTAATAGATAGATAGAAAATTGTGGTATTTCGTTGATAACGAGCTAAAATATGTTCATGAGTGTAGCAAGTGCCAAAAATGATGTGGTGTATCGTGTTATTCCCTGATGTTTCCAAAACTCCATAGACGCCTCTAGTAAAGTCTCCACTGCTTTAATAAGGTATGACTTGGCTTAGGCTTGAACTTGGCCGTGACTTTTTTGGACTAAAACGTGAGTATGACTGTGAGTATTTTGGTAAAATATCAAAATACTATTAAATTAAAACTTCTTTTATATTATAACTTGACACTGGCAAATGCATAAACCATACGACGCCAAAATATAAAAGAAGAAGTGATAGAACTTTTCTCTCCACCCGCTATTGACTTAAGACGCGCGTCTTGTACGTAAATTGGATTCCAAGTAGTCGATAGGGGTAGGTCTATATTAAGGGAATGTTGATGGTATCGAGGCGAATAAGGAAGGGAGAACAATCGTTACGCGAGGTGAACCTTTGAAGGCGGTACTCGCTATGTAACTAAGTTTTCAGTACTTTAACTTAGTATAAAACTTAGAAGTATTGATCAGTTGTTTCAAACTCCGAACACAGTCATAACTTGGGAGTTTCAAACAGCTGATCTTTTTTTTGGGTTCTGTACCTCAAAAAAACGGAACCCTTAGTTGTCTCTGCTAAGTAAAAAAAAATGATTGTGCAAAAACATTAAAGTTATTTTTATTTACCTTTAAGTCACTTTGCATCGATAAATGGAAAATAAACTTTAATTCAATTCTCCTCAGAAATGGTTAACTTTTGTATGGAGGCTTATGGGGTCATATTTGTTGATAATAACCCCCTCTAAAACCCACAAGAAGGAATGGGTTCAAAACCAATAACCCTGTATTAGTCTCCTGAAATGCTGTGGTGTGCAGTCGGCTTTGCAATCGTACCTTTACAGTCTGTGGAAAGCTTCGTCACTGCCCCAGTTCGTCTATAAAAGCGTTCGCTTACATTTTGTGTCGGAATTACTCGTCTTTGTGGTGGCGTTTACCAAATTGCTCAGAGCTGGTGCTAAATAAATAAAGGTAGGAAAGCTCGACGGTTATTCTGCCGACGTCTGGAGACGCGATTAGGTAAACACTCTGTGCGAATCTCGACGAATGAGTTACTTAATATTCTTTTGTTTTTAAAACTTTTTTACGGGTTTTGTCGATATAAACTTGGGACAGTATCGGTAAAACTAAGTCTGGGCCTACGTCGTAGAAAGTTATCTCTCCCCAAAGCTTAATGCCCTATAGTCGGCGCTGGAGGAACTCAACGCGCTGCAATTATCATCTTTTCTTTTGCTTATTCTAAAATGTTACATCGCACAACCGTACCGCACGACTTGCATTTTCGTCAAGTGCTGTACTATTGTATTGTGCTTGTAATTTTGATATGGTATTGTGTTACATATGACGTTTCCGCCGCGTTCGCCTCTTGCGGCGCGAATCGATAAGCGTTCAGCATTATATTTTTTTAATTGTGTTGTCTCTATAGCTTCATTGAAACGCCCTTAAATATATCTAATACTTAATTAAGTCGCGTCTTAGACTTGATCATGACTTTTGTCTAGACTTGGACTTTATTTTTATTTTGATAAAAATAAAGTTATACTCGTAATCGCAAACACATAAATCATCCGACGTCAAAGTCAAGTCAAAGTCAAAGTCAAAATTTCTTTATTCCGTAGACACAATACAGGCACTTGGAATCGTCTGGTAACAATATTTCAAAATTCTACCAAATTACATTTTTAATACAACTAAGTAAGCACACCCTTTAGGTTTTACAAGATCAAATATTAGGTACACAAACAATATATCCAAAAACAATATATCCAAATAATCAAAACAAATAAAATCGGCCAAGTGCGAGTCAGACCCGCGCACGAAGGGTTCCGTACCGTATGGGATCCTCCCCAATCCTCTTGCCGTTATCAATAGCGAGCAAAAAACTGCTGAAAATCACGTTTGTTGTATGGAAGCCCCCCCTTAATTATTCATTTTATTCTGCTTTTAGTATTTGTTGTTATAGCGGCAACCGAAATACATCATCTGTGAAAATTTCAGCTGTCTAGCTATCACGGTTCATGAGATACAGCCCGGTGACAGACAGACAGACAGACGGACAGACGGACATCGAACTCTTAGTAATATGGTCCCGTTTTTACCTTTTGGGTACGGAACCCTAATAAAAAAGAAACTTTTATTGTGTACAATATTTTTGGCTATTCTGTGACGTAGTAGAAATCGTTCACGTGTTTCTGTTTATATTTTGTGATACTTTGTCCTACTTTTAACGTAAATCTTTTTGTTTCAAAGTTGTTTTTTCTTTGTAAATTAGTGAGACATTGTTTTCCAGCGATTGTGCGCAAAAACTCAACTCAACTTTTTCAACTTCTTGCAAATCTATAGAAGAGAAAATAACAGAAATGTTTTGTTATCTTTTCCACGTGTAAACTTTTGTTCAAGTATACAGTATACATTGTCAAGGACTTAAGGAAAAGCTTTTCAGTCATTTTATTCTAGATTTATGTTTGCCACTCAAGTGACTAAAGCAGAAATACTTTGAAGTGTTTCTGCTTTAGATACAGTATTTTAGTCATGCCATTGCTATCTCACTCAAGTATTTTCAAGCTTTAGTATTGTAACGTAGGTATTTTTATGTTTGATATAGATACCTATTGATCGATCGGAACCTCCAAAAACAAATTTACATTTGCCATTGAATTGAAGAAAAAAAATTCTTGATATACCTATTTTAACAAAAACGAAATCACTACATCCCTGTCTGTCCCCATGTACTCGTAAGTATGCTTATATCTTTAAACTCCACAACGGATTTTGATGCGGTTTTTTTAATAGATGATAATGATTCTAGAGGAAGGTTTATATGTAAGTAAAATACACTTGTGCGAAGCCGGGGCGGGTCGTTAGTTGAAAATAAAACGCTAAATCTATTTTTCTAAAAGCGACTAATTGAACGCAATAGCAACTGACGCGTAGTCTATCATGACGCTAGTCTATGTGTAGTCGTCTATGGAATAGGCATGATGCTGGGTAAAAAAAGACTATTATTTTAATTAGTCCGTTAGTTTTTTTGTCAATCAAACAATATATGACAAAAAGATAAACCTTGTCAAAGTTTGGGAGAGGAGGCTCGTGACGTCACTATTTGTAGTTCACTCGTGACATCACGAGCAATTTTAACGGGCTAGAAATTCATATATTTTATTTAATTGGCAAGAGAAAAAATACGTGTCTATTTTTTTTTAAATCTATCTGATGGACTATTTATATTTTTTAGTCATCATTCCTATTGTAGTTCTACTATAACTTGGGTGAAATTTTAAGGACATTTTACTTTAAAACTCACTTTTCTCCTGTATCCTCATAATAAGCACGCCAACAACCTTCTCTTCCCCTTCTTTCACAGCTACAATGGACATCTTGTCCTTCATCCATATTCTCGCGTTGTGTGTAAACTCATCTGTACCTTCTTGATCTTCCTGTATTTTCACCGATCTGTACGTTATCTGAAATTAGGCAAATATAAGCCAGAATAATGTAAGGGGCAAGCGCAGCGTAGAACGTACACCCACAAAGTGGACAGATGAGCTCATCAAGACTGCAAGATCGCGTTAGATGCAAGCCGCTTCCAACCGATCTTATTGGAGATCCATAGAGGAAACCTATGTCCACCGGCGGACCTCCTATAGCTGATGGATGGACGAAGCGTGCTACACTACCGCTTCTCTGCTTATGATGACACAGGTTGTGATCAAACGTGAACTTGTCTAGAATTTAAAAAAAAAACCTGTACTGTACGGCCTTTTAGGTATATAGTCTTCTGCTGAACATACATAGGTATAAATCATAATTCATTTATTCTTCTTCCATAAAGTACATGATGGTAAAGTACATAACATAGGTAACATAACTCACGTAACGCGATCCCCACTTCTACTAATTATTTTTCGCCAAAAATGGCACGACTTACTTCAATCGTGTACAAAATTCGAACAGTTCGCTCAAATCGATGTGTACAAGACAATAACCGTCTTACCAAAAAAGATTTACGCACGCTTTAGACAGTGTTTGGCAGTACGAATTGCACGGTAAAACAGCGATTAAAACGTGTTTAAGCCTTTTGTGGTAAGGCGGCAAAAGTTTTAGATTTATTATTGATTTTTCTAAAATGGCTCTGCTTATTCTGTTCAAATTTAAATAAAACCAACAAAACATAAAAAAATACTTTTAAATTATGATATACCAATCAAAAATCATTATCATCATCAAAATCGATTCAAAACATTGGCGAAGTAATCACGTAACATACACACAAAACACACAGTTGAATTAAGAACCTCCTTTTTTAAAGACAATGAAAAGACAAAACTCAACCCTTAAAAGACGAAGCATTCCCTTCACATTAAATACACAGCATAACAGCCATAGCTTTACGAAACCCTAAATGTTTATTCGAATAAGTTATTCGAAAGAAAATTTAATCAAAGTGCACAATTCGCAGAAAATGTCGAATGGGAAAAATTAAAAAATTGTTTTCAAAAGTATTCGAGCGAGCTCCCGAGATTTTTTAATCAACTTACCAATTGAAATGCGAATGAAATTATATTTAAACTGGATAACGCTATTCGCTTAATAAAGGCTTAAAGAGGTTTATTCAAAAAACTCGCAGAATTTTTCGAGTACCTATTCGGGGGGTTGAGGTGTGATGCCGGTTATAGCGGATTTTAATAAGTAATATTTTAAAAAATATAAATAACCGATGCGATTGAGCGCAGTATGATGGGCATCAAAAGGACGGACAGAGTTCGAAACACAACACTGCGTTCCATCACAGGTGTAGTTGACGTAGGCCAAAAAGCTGCTAAACTAAAATGGGATTGGGCGGGTCATGTGGTTCGTATGCACCCCGAGAGATGGGCCAGGATCGTCACACAGTGGGTACCGGAGGGCAGACGAAAGCAAGGAAGGCCTAAAAGACGCTGGCGTGACGATCTTGACACTTTCCGGCGGGATTTGGCTATAGAACGCGATAAATGGAAGAAAGTGGGGGAGACCTTTGCCCAGCAGTGGGACAGCATAGGTTGAGAAAAAAAAAAGTTATATTTCTGTGTATATTTACTAAAGGTCGAAACAGGTAGTACAATTTTAAGTACTTGCGATTTTGTGATATCAATAATATGGATATGCCTCCGGAACTCCGGACTCCGGAATGTCGAACTTTGAAAATAGTATTTCATTTTCTGTCAGACAAAGCTTATAAAATTGAAAACTATTTATTTAATATTTAGAAAAATAAAATGTAAAATAAAATTTTAGCAGTAAATTCAATCACTGACTGGATCTTTAACTAAAAACATAATTATGTACTTATCTAAATTAAAATTAACTACCTACAACGTTAAATTGTAGGCCCCGGTTGTTTCAACCGTTTAGCCATGTCAGAGGCCTTCAGGCGGCCTAAAAACTCTGACACCAGGGCTAGCCACCCAGCCTATACGAACTTACTTACTTTAGTACTTATCTAGTACTTTATGAACTACATTTCAATTGAAGTATTCTTTGAAAATTACGGTGATCACGCTGGTTCCCAGGATTTTAGGTCTTATCCATGTTCAGGTTACGTTGACTTTCTTTCTGCATCTGTACCAGCCTTCTTTTAATAGTCCACTGCAGGACGTAGGCCTACCCACGAAGGGTGATTGGGCTATATCCCCCACGCTGGCCCAGTGCGGGTTGGTGGATTCACATACGCTATCAAATTTCTTCTATGGACGTATGCAGGTTGCCTCACGATTATTTCCTTCACCGAAAAGCCATTGGCGTGAAATTCCGTACATAAATTCCAAGGAATTCATTGGTCCGGGATTTGAACCCACGAACTCACGATTGTACGGTGGGTGTAATTACCACTAGACCACCACGGCTTTCTGCATCTGCAAGTACATAAAACTGAACTACCTATTCCGACCCCCTTGTATTTACAATTGGTAGCTAGCGTGGTGGTAATGGCAACATATTATGTAGAGCGTTGGTCGTCTAGCAGCGATACGGGTCGAGAATCTCGCGGAAATCGCAGGTCGAACCTGAACACGAGTGACATAGGACCGAGGCTCAGGGTATGACACTAGATAAAGTTGGTCCTATAGTATAAGTTGTTCATAATGATGAACATATACGCCTCTGTAAGTCCCTCGTCAGTCAAAGCAACACGCTGTAGGTATAGTATTTACATGCAGTTCTTAAATAACAAGTTCTGTATCTTTAGACCTTCAAGGGTCTGTGGATGATCCATTTGATTTTTTATGTAGTACTTACCTAGTACTGTATGTAGTTTTAGCAAATAAAGTAGTATTGTATTTATTTGTAGTTAAGTTCTCTATTAGTTATATGTACCTCTACCCTATAATGGTTTGTCAATTTTTAACCGACTTCCAAAAAGGAGGAGGTTCTATGCTCATCTGTATGTATTTTTGTGTATGTTCATTGATATTTTCGCCAATTGTGAATAGAATCAAAAATATTTTTTAGTTTAAAACGGTATACTCCCGAGGTGGTCCTATTTTAATTTTATCGAAATCGGCTAGGCCATTTTTGAAAAATCAACAATAATGTAAAAATTGTACACATCAATTCGAGCTAACTAAGCGAATTTTTACGCGATGGAAGTCTAAAAGATGGAAAAATAATTGTACTGATTCATCAGTACAATTATTTTTCGCAAAAAATGGCAAAACCGACAATCTGAACGGTTTTAAACTACGTTTCCTTGTGTTACTGTACTGTACCAGCTTTTTTAATAGTCTATTGCAGGACGTAGGCCTACCCATGAAGAGTGATCTTCTAGTTACGAGTACTTGTGTTGTTGTCATTTTATTAAATTTACAAATACTACAAAACTAAAATTGCGAAAATAATTCGTATCCGCTAGTCGCTCTAATTCAAACCCTAGCTCAATTGAACTTGATTGTTTTTCGGTCAGTTTTTCGCCTGCGCAAAATAACTTAATTAAGTAAATTAAGTTTTCTGAACCGGCAATTCATCTTTTTGTCAGTTTCTTAATTAAGGAAGTCTGGTGCAAAGCGGCCAGTTTTTGCTACATTTCTAAGTTTAGGTTTTTCCCGCTTGTAGCTTAAATAATTTTCTTGTAAAAGTTTGTTAAGTATTTTTAAACCACGTTTTATGAAAAACCTCAATGGATTAAGATAGCATTTTTGACCGACAAAACGGAGGAGGTACTCAATTCGACACGTATATTTTTTTATGTATAACAACGCATAACTATTTTCATAGAGTCCGATTTCGATATTTCTTTTGTGATTGGAATGAGTATACTTCAAAATTGGTCCCATTTAAATTTTATCAAAATCGGCTAAGCCAGTTTTGATAAATCAACAATATGAGAAATGCTACATCGATCCGTGCGATATATTCGCGAATTCTGCACACGGTTGAAGTCGGTCATGCTATTTTTTGCAAAAAATAATTATAAACCAAATTAATGGTAGAGCATTTTAGCCCGTATCCCACTTGTAAGCTTGTTTACCATACAATGAACCTGGCAGTGATAGCTATCAGCGATGAGGCCGCCCTTTGTTACACAGTTTTTGTATCTTTATATCTTTTTATTATTGTTATTTATTGGTGTTTATCTATCTATCTACGAAATTTACCGAGGATATCCTTTCAAACAAAATAAGTAATAATTTCTATGATCAATAATTTGCAAATTCAGGGAACATGACAACATAACAAAAAGATACTAATAAGTTGAGAATCACTACATTTTTGGAAGATACTAAACTAGACTATTTACTAAGTAAATACCTAATGAAATGTATTATATCAGGTACCGTGGAATTCTAGTGATGAAGCCGTGGTGGTCCAGTGGTCATGGATTCCCGGTCCCGTATCTTTGTATTTATGCACGGATTTAAACACTACCAAAGAAGATATAAAAATACTACACACTACTGTCTTTTCGGTAAAGGAAAACATCGTGAGGAAACCTGCATAATATGCCTGTAAAAGAAATTTGATGGCGTACATGTATCCAACAACCTGCACTGGGCAAGCGTGGTGGATATGGCGCAATCACCCTTCGTGGGTAAACCTACACCCTGCAGTGGACTATTAATAAGTCCGGTTCAGTACATTATATACCAGGCACCTATAAGCCCTAGAAGTTTTGACCAAAATATTCATCGCCCTACCACTTCATTCAAGTAGTGGTTCTTTAACAGGCGTATAGCGTCATCATACTGCTGTCGTGCAGGTTTTCGAATCTTCTTTTTATTTTTTGAAATGCAAAAGCTACTGCATAGTAAAAAAAGAAATTTACAAACAAACATACTCAAATACACGCGAAAAACAACGCTCTTTCTTGGCAGTCGGATAAAAATAATCGGCCAAATACGAGTCAGACTCGCGCACGGACGGTTCCGTACTGTATGGGAGCCCCCCTTAAATAGTTATTTTATTTTTATTTTATTATTATTATTGAAGGAAATATAAAACTAAATATTCTGTGAAAATTTTAAGCATCTACCTGGTACCATTATTAATATAGAGCGAAAAACGTCTAAAAATTCAGGTTTGTTGTATGGGAGCCCCCCTTAAATATTTATTTCATTTTGTTTTTAGTATTTGTTGTTATAGCTGCAACCGAAATACATAATCTGTGAAAATTTCAGCTGCCTAGCTATCATGGTTCATGAGATACAGCCCGGTGACAGACAGACAGACAGACGGACATCAAAGTCTTAGTAATAGGGTCCCGTTTTTCCCTTTGGGTACGGAACCCTAAAAACTGACGATTGAAAACCTGTGAATGTGTTTTTATAGTGCTTCCTACACTAGATTTATCTTAAAAAGTTATTTTTGTGATGAAATTGCAAAAAATTGGTGCGACAAGATTCGAACCGGCATCTTCGGGTTACTGTCCCAAACGCTTTATCCAATTAGACTGCCTCGGTGGTATGGTTAGTGACCGTGACTTCTCGGTTAAAGAGGCGTGGGCTCGATCTCCACCCAGGGCAAACATTTCTGTGATGAATTGAATTCATGAAGTGTTTGCTCTGTGTCTGGGTGTTATTTAGGTACTATCTATATCATGGATAAATATGTATTTAAAATATTCATATGTAGTATATCAGTCTCTGGCAGCCATATCTTAAGCTATGCTTAGTTTGGGGTCAGACACCGTCCCCTAATATTCATTTAATTTACTTAAAAAAAATTAAGCTAGATCGCTTAATTACCTCTTCATTCAAGTAGTGGTTCTTCAGCAACCGTATAGCGTCGTCGTATCTGGTGTCTTGAAGGTCTTCGAACCTCAGGCCGATGGGCATTCGGCCCCATATAGAGGGCGCTTTTATCCTCTCTTCCAGCTGCTTCATCTTCTCGATCTCTTCTTCGGCGGTTCTTTCAGTCTTTGCCGCCATGCTTGTTTAACTGTAACAAGTCAGTTTCAGATTTATATGTTAAATTTTAGCGGCTTTTGTTATTTCATTCATACCAATTATATCTGCCATAGGACGTTGTTTCTTGCAATTTCATCCACATATACATCCATTCATAAGTTATAGGAGGTCCACTGCTGGACATAGGCCTCCCCTATGAATCTTCAATAAGACCGGTTGGAAGCGGCTTCCATCCCGCGCGATCCTGTGATTTTAAAATCAGGCTGTCAGTTCACTTTGTGAGTGAACGTCCTTTGCTGCGCTTATCAGTACGTGGTCTCCACTCGAGAACGTGATTATGATTACATCGATCACCAACCCTCTGTACTATTTCAAGTTTCCAATTAGTTGAGCTATGAGGGTTACTTAGGTTCTTGTACGGACCTCACTTCTTATACTTGAAATATTCACGTAATATTTAGTTGTACATTCACTTCAAATAATTAATTAAAATAAAATATATTAAGGGGGTGCTCCGATATATAAGGTTCGGAACCATTCGTGCGCGAGTCCGACTCGCACTTGGCCGATTATTTATATGAAAATCGATCGAAAAAGTAAGCATAATAATATGGCGTCTGTACAGTACTAGGATTGTCTCCAAAATATGTCTGACAAAACAGAAATATACACGCGACCCTGCATTGACGGTTTCATGGACGATTAACCACGGACCATGTTATCAGTAGATGAACAGTAACGACTTAGAATAGTATTGCATCAAAATAGGTATAAAACTTGAAAGTATTACGATTTCAAGTGCTTGAGCTTTTATCAGGAAAAACTGCTGAATGGATCAACATGCATATTTTCAGATTGAAAAAAAAACGCCATTGCATTGCAACAGCTAACAGTAACTTCAATCCGAGCTATTGTCGAGGACAAGATATTGTGATTTGTGGCCAATTTGAAAGGCCCCATCATAATTTTAATCCGTATTTAACTTCACTTGCCCGTTTTTTGGGTCAAATCTAGTCTTTGAAATTTGACCCCCTTCTCGTAGACAAATCGATATGATATTTGATACACAGCTTTAGTTTCGATGACAATACATTTTTAATAGTCAATATTGACGTAAAAAAAAGATGGCCACCGCCACAACATGGCGGATTACATTTTTCTTTACACAATCCCCTCAATATGGGTATCAAATGAAATGGTTTTTCGTGTAGAAAACAGTTTTTAGTAACAAAATAAAAACTAAAAACATAAAAAAAATAGTAAAATAAATAAATAAAATATTGGGAGACATCTTACACACGGTCTCTGACCCCAAACTAAGCAATGCTTGTGATATGGCTGCCAGAAACTGATATACTACATATACTTATTTTAAATACATACTTAGATAGATAGTACCTAAATACACCCAGACACAGTACAAAGTACAGTACAGTACACAGTACACAGTAAAAAGACTTTTGAAATTAAACGATTTTTCGTACACTAAAAGCTAAAAAATTATAACTCAAAAATGAAATCGTAGGGCGCAACGTACATAATGAAATGTTTCAGGTGAAGGCGACACGAAATTATTTTTGAGTAATTTTTTTAGCTTTTATTACATAAAACCATTTAAGTAGTACAAAAAGGTTTTTACCAATTTTAAGTATTTGTAGGAGAAAACGATATTTTGAAATGTTATTTTTACGATGTCGCCCTAAAAATTGGCCACATTAATTAAGTACTTTGGCTACATAAAGCTAGTAAATAAATAGTTTTACTTTCGTGACGCGAGCGGTAACAGAACTTTAAAAAAAAATGGCTGATTTACTTTGTTCTATAGTCAAACCGCTAAACTCAGACATCGCCTGCGCGGGTACAAGGGCGCGGGGGTAGACGACAAAGGGGGACTGAGACAGGTGCGGGCGCCGGGGACCCGCTGCCCGCGCCTGTCTCAGTCCCCTGTGTCGTCTCCCCCGGCGCCCCTGGACCGCGCAGGCGATGTCTGAGTTTAACGGTTTGACTATAGCTTTGCCTGCGACTTCACCCACGAGATATTTTGATTTTGTGCTACTGCATTTTATTTTTCCGGAATAAAAAGTAGCCTAGCTCATTCTTCAACCTTTGAACCATTTCCATACCAAAAATCAAGTCTATTCGTTGCTCTGTTGCGTGAAAGAGTAACAAACCAAGAAACACACTTTCGGATTTTTACCGACTTCCAGAGATGAGGAGGTATTATGTTCGTCTGTCTACATTTTTAATCGACGAAGTGGAGGAAGTTTACAAGTCGAGACGTATATTTTTTTTATGTTTAACAACGCATAACTTTTTACAAAGTATAGTTCGGAATCAATAATCCTTTTTACACTTGATAGATCATACTAAAAAATAAAGAAAGTTCGTATAGGCCGGGTGGCTAGCCCTGGTGTCAGAGTTTTTAGGCCGCCTGAAGGCCTCTGACTTGGCTAAACGGTTAAAAAAACCGGGACCTACAATTTAACGTGTCACCCGAGCCACGGTAGCGCTCAGTTGGAAAATGCCACCCGCGGTCACCCATCCAAATACTGACCGTGCGGAACGGAATAGATCATACTTTATACATGGCATACATCTCGTTAAAATGTCATTAAAATCGGCTAAGCCATTTTTGATAATCAACAATATTTTGAAAAATTAGTACATCGGTCCGTGCGAACTATTCAAATTGTGTACACGGTTGAATTCGGCTATGCCATTTGTTGCGAAAAATAATTATTTTGTTTATGATGATTGATATTTTCGCAAATTGTAAACCGATTTAAAAAATCTTTTTTATTTTAAAAGTGTACACCTACTCCCGAAGCGGTTTCACTTGAATATTTATAAATCATCTTTATCGTACATGGATGTCACATTGATTCGTGCAAACTGTTCGAATTCTGTACACAGTGGAAACCGGTGATGCCATTTGTTACGAAAAAAAACCGGCCAAGTGCGAGTCGGACTCGCGCACCGAGGGTTCCGTACAAACCTGCAAGGTTTACAAAGTTCGATCATTACGACAATCGAGTCATAACTATGGTAATCTTATTGCAAAATGAAATTCATAACATTACAATGGGGAAAGATGGAGGAGCATAAATTTAAGACAAAGATCTCTTTATCGTTTAAGTAACTAAGTACTAAGTAAGTATTTCAACTTGATAGCTCTACGCGTTCATGAGGAAAAAAGTAATAAGTTTATATTTATTAAAAAATATAATGTAACTAAAAATTTAAGGTTTTCGGAATTTTTCCTTTATGTGTGCTATAAAACGTTGCTTCATGCCAAATTTCAAGATTCTAGGTCGACTGGAAGTACCCTTTAGGTTTTGATTCCCTTGCGAGTACTTGCGAGTTTCAAAATATGCAGCTTAAATTGCTGTTTCTTTTGATTGCGTTGACATAGAAGTTTGATTTTGTTACAGCTTAAAGGTATTATAGACCTGAGTATTTGGTATGAATTTCAATTTAATACCTCTACGCGTTTATGAGGAAATGGGTAGTAAGATTAAAATTATTAAAAAAAAATATATTATGTGATGTAACTAAAAATTTATGGTTTTCGTAATTTTTCCTTTATCTATGCTATAAGACGTTGCTTCGTACCAAATTTCAAGATTCTGAGTTCACGGGAAGCACCCTGTAGGTTTTGATTCCCTTGCAAGTGTCGAAAATTTGCGGCATAAACGGCTGTATCTTTTGATTGCGTTGGCTTAGAAGTTTGATTTTTTCACAGCTTTAAGGGACAGTAGACTTGAGTAATTGATATAAATTTCAGCTTCATACCTCCACGCGTTCCTGAGAAAAAGGGTCTTGACAGACGGACAGACGGACAACAAAGTGATCCTATAAGGGTTCCGTTTTTTCCTTTTGAGGTACGGAACCCTAAAAATAACATGAGTAAGGATGTGCGATCAACTAGTTTTTCATCATTCAATGAGATAACGTTTCAATGGTACGCGTGTCTGAATAAATGTCCTAGAAGGTAGAGAGTGGCGAGAGACACGCGTCAAACGGATACCGACCCTAAATAACAAGCAAAATTATACAGTGCGCGGCATTTTACTTGCCACATCTGCACACCTATCATAGCAAATAGACAAATTGTATCTCAACGAATTTCTCACCACACAGAGAAAACAAGGTATTAATTGACATCCATCCATCAGCCATAAGAAGTACACTGCTGGACATAGGCCTCCCCTATGGATCTCCAATAAGACCGGTTGGAAGCGGCTTACATCTAGCGTGATCCTGCATTCTTAATGAGGTTATCCTTATGGGTGGACGTCCTACGCTGCGCTTGCCGGTACTTTTCACACCATCGGTCATCAGTCCTCTACGCTGCGTGCTTTTTCCACTGCTATTTCAACTTGCCAATCCGTTGGGCTATGTCGGTAATTTTGGTTCTTTTACGGATCTCCTCATTTCTGATTCGATCTCGCAGAGAGACTCCGGGCATCGCCGTCTGCATAGCTCGTTGCGTTACTTGGAGCTTATTAATAAGGCCCATAGTGAGAGACCACGTTGCTGTGCCATAACCCATCACTGGCAGCACACACTGGTCGAACAATTTCGACTTGAGGCACTGAGGTATGTCGGACGAGAAGCCATTACGCAATTTTCCGAACTCTGCCCAACCGACTTGGATTCGGCGATTGGCCTCTTTCTTGAAATCAGACATGATTGATTGACAACTGACAATAAAAGTGGACAAAATAGGTTAACCCCTTTGCCGCGATATATTTAGTTTGAGCTATCTCGACAAATAAAAATAACCTGTTTTCCTGTGATGTCACTCTTTAGGGTACCACGTGAACGGGGGATTGTCTTTGTTTACGTTTATTTATCTAAGATAATAAATAAAAGGTAATCAAAGTTATAATCATCATCAGCCCGTAATAACCCAATGCTGACCATTGGCACGGTAATGATACCCGTAGATATCATTACAACAGTATTCCGTCTTCATACAAACGTTTGGAACGCGAATCATATCTACGCTCCTCGGAGTTTGGTATGCTAGTCAGTCGCGGCGCGCCGCCGTAGTGAATAACGAAAGTGAATTAAGCGTTCCGGTTTATGTTTTTAGGGTTTCGTAGTGAAACGAGGAACCCTAAAAATATCAATAAAAAACAATATGTATTTTTATTGAACGTTTCCTTTTTAATACACAACGAATTTCTTTTTGTAAATAGAAACTAGAAAGAGTAACTAGATGAAACTAAAATACTGATGGCGGGCAGCCCTAGCGCAGGATACGTTCTGTGTGGCCACGTGGCGCTGTAGGTATATGTTTCAAGGACAGAGCCGAGTCACAATACTGTTAGATACAATCATAATATCTGTCCCTTGCCAAAACTATTCGTTTGAAGCCCACTGCTTCCAAAGTCGTCGTCCAAACCCATCACATTTTCGTCTCATTATGACTTTCACAGGAAAAAAATAATATTTTTTTTTCAGTGGTGCCATCTAAAATGACATGAACTATACCTATCTATTTTCCTTTGATCCCTAACAATACGTCCTGGTATTTGACGCCTGGTCTAGAAACAAGACATGCGTGTTATTAATTATTATTCACGCTTTGTAGATTTTTCTTATTATCATCATGTTGAATGTATCCCATCTGGCCCGGTGACTTGGCCCGGCGCCGGGCCACATGGGAAAGAAAAGTTTTAACTGTAGCCGTAGTAGGACGTCCGCTGTAAGGTATGGCCGGTCATTCTACAGGTTAAAATAGTATTCTATAATTCCAACCCATCCATCCATTCATCCATCCATCAGCCATAGGCAGTCCACTGCTGGACATAGACCTCCCTTATGGATCTCCAATAAGACCAGCTGGAAGCGGCTTGCAATCAGCGCGGTACTGCGATCTTGATGAGGTTGTTTGTCCACCTATGCTGCGCTTGCCGATAAGTGGTCTCCGCTCGAAAACCTTTCGACCCCACCGGTCATCAGTCCTCCGCGCTATGTGCCCTACCCACTACCATTTCAACTTGCCAATCCGCTACAGATCTCTTCTGATTCTGTTCTTATCGACAATAGATTAACCAATAAGAGCGGTTGGAAGCTGCTTGCATTCAGCACGTGCATACGGTCTTTATCAGATCGTATATCCACTTTTCTGTTGGACAATTTAAACTGCCGTGCCGGTGCGTGGACTCCATTAGAGAACTTTACAGCCCCACTTGCCTTCAGTTCCGAGTGCTGTGCAATCTGCCCACTGATATATCAACAACAGCTTCTTACACTTTTCGGTTTACCTTTAGTGTTTTCAAAGTATTTTTGATGTTTCCCATATATATCTCAAACGCACTTGATGAATTCTACTGTTATCGGATATATTATTGTGGATTTAAAATTTTTTACCTGATTTAGTGAGCACAACACAATGAGTATTTTTTCGGATCACGTCAAGTATTTATTTAATCTATTAGGCTATGAATTTGCTGTAAATCTATAGAAATAAAAATTTTAATAAATCTACAGAAAACGTAAATAAATAGACTTTAGGTCTGCTTTAGATTAGATGTCACCATCACACAGTGAGCCATAATTTTCATGAGATGTCAATGTCAAAAGAAATTTTAAAACCACAACTTTATCAAATATCTACAAAGCCACTAAAAGTAGTAAAAAAATGTCCGAGTACCGTCGTACATACCGACTATAGAATAAGAAATTAGATAAAACTGATAGGTAGTCGATATTTACATTAAATAATTCACAATAACTCGTTTTCTCGAATCTTGGCGTAATGTCACCTTATTTGTGCTTGTAACCGAGCACTTTGGCAACGCGCGGCGTTGTGGTCTGCTTGCGACAATCTAAAAAACCTGCCCACTACGTAGCTTGTGCAAGGTTTTGGCTCGGACTTTTTATTGAACGATTGTGATATATATTTGCTCGAAGAACCACAAATATCTAATACACCTACTTTAAACCATAAACCGGAACTGTTAATGGTAGGTACTAGTGGCAACGAACCTTAAAATCATTATTTGTAGTTTTACCATGGAACTGTGAATGATACTAGTGTAAACTCTAAAAACTTTCAATTGCAGTAGTAAGAACGGTAATTCAATTACGATTCTTACTACTGGTAGTAACATTGGTAATACACCAAATGACAGTAGTTCCATTATTTCGAGATGCATTTCAAATGGAACAAGTCTTGTAAATCATTAACAGTAGTTTCACCATGGAACTGTTAATAGTACTAGTGGCGACGAACAGAATGTACCTACTCACAGTACCTACTACATCGCGATCTGCAACGCTCCTCTGAGAAGAGACCAGTAGTGAGTCCACTGTAAAATGACATAGGTACTTATTTTGACAATCGAGAACAAATCAGTAGTATTTTGGAGGAAAGTGCATATTTGGGCTTTGTTGTGCATAGTTGTGCCATTAGGAATACGTATTTTGTATGTCCAACTAGTTGTGCGAAAGCAGTTGGTCCACGAGGAACTCCTCAAACCAAAGAAATACCGAATAGCACTCAGCACGAATATCTTATAATAGCACTTAGAAGAAGCTTTATCATAAACAGCACTATCAAACAAACATCGCTACATACGTAGATATACAATTATACATAAACAAAAATACTACAAAAGCTTCCATAGAACAAGAACTAAACATCAGCTAAGCGGGTGACAATCAACCATTGTCTTGTCGGTTTGCCGAGCAATCTACCTGCTAATAGTTGCCGAGCTGTACTGCTGTGACCATGATGGTTTATTTACAGGATATCTGTGATGATGATAGTTCTTTACAACTATTTTTTTTACTAAAAATGGCATAACCGACTTCTACCTTTGCAATCAACGTACAGAGTTTGAAATCTATTTAGTCTCAACTTGAGATGAGGTACCATCGCCCTAACCTGGTCGCAAACATCAGCCAGGAGTTGTTATGTACGCACCGGAACCCCATGGATGTAGCGTATTCATTGAGGGAAATATACACGGGTGTATATTCCTCAGCAATCCAAGTCAGATCTCTAGAGCAGAAAAGATACACGGGTGCGCTAATACCCCACAACCTCCCCAACACCCTCTTTTTGGTTCACACTCAAGAAGAAAAGGAGACCCTTATCAGCCAAGGGTATGGAGAGGGGTCAGGGTCGCGCATCCTTACCATCCACGAAGCTCAAGGTCTGACATACGACTCTGTCATCGCCATTAAAATCAAGGCCAATATGAGGTTGCACGAAAGCGTTTCGCACGCGGTCGTCGCAGTATCACGGCACACCAGGTCCTTCACATACTTCGCCGACAACGAGGAAGACGCCATCAGCCGCTTTGTGCGGCGTGCGACTACCGCGTCACCTAAGGTCATCGTAGACTATAATTTAAAGATGGCCATTAAAGACCGGAACGCGGCGGTGATGGAGGCCCTGAGCAGTATAAGTAGTTATTTGGAAAATAATAAATAATTAATTTAATCGTAGTTTAAAATCGTATTTAAAGAAAATTAGATTTAGATTCATTTTAGTGTCCTCTTGTAAAGCCTTTAGTTATAAGCAATATTGTTCAAATCATTTTAAAAAAATGTTAATCTTAAAAAGCACAGACCCTGGAGTCTGTGGAGTGTAACATTCAAATAAAAAAAAAAAAAAAAAAAAAAAAAAAAAAAACTATTTAGTGACCAGTCGATTTTGATATTAATTAAATTGGAACATTTCTGACTACCAAGCAAAAGAAGAAACACCAAAATCGACTCGGGATTGGCAGTAAGCATTACATACATACTAAAAACATTCAGTCAAATTGATAGCCTTCTTTTTTGAAGTCGGTTAATAAGAACATTTCCTATTCGAATTCAGCCCATGGCAAATAAACAATTGTAAAGTGCTACCAAGAGTCCGACCTAGCCGAGTTTGGGGCCCGCTGTTGCTCCAACTAGCCTCATAATAGTTTTGATTCATGACATATATATTGTACTCGTACCTAATTCCTTTCTCCGTTAATAAAATTGTTTTATCTCTCTTTACGTACCCCCAGCATAAGTTTGCCAAGTTTTTCACATGCGCGGTAGAGTTAGCGTAAACCACAACTTTGTATGGGACAGTACCATCTGTTAACACCAATTTGGTGCAGTTACATATTCCAAAACTGCGTCAATTCATAAGTTAAACTCAGAGACTGCGTAAGTTAAACAAAGAGAAAACTCGGTTAAGAAAAAATATTTGAAAGATTAAAGTGTTCTAGATTTTGCCGTGATAACGTTTAATAAATCGATGAACGCCGGCTGCATGCACGAAAAAGTGTCACGTTTCGCCTGAGCCGAGCGTACAAACGAGAGCGCGGAACAAGCGATAGAGAGGCACGATCGGCCGAATTGTTCGGCTTGTTTCAGTTGTTGATTTAACTATGTTTTCATATGAATTAATTAATTTTTTTAGCCACTTCCTTGCTTTTATTTCGTTGTCAAATTCAAGCTTATAAAATAAGCAATAAGAAATGAGCATAACATAAAAGTATTCCAAGTTTCTATATTTTCTGTTGCTTGAAAAGATACTTAAACATTACAAAAAATCAATTGTTTTCTACAAAAAACTGGCTGTATCTATGGAACAGCTGTTTTTCTTGCTGTTTTTAGGTTAGTCCCAGATTAAAATTTGATCATAATAATGAGTGCTATATACCTCTAAAAGTCTATGTGCTTTGCAATGCAACACTATGTATGTACACACGCATACACATACTTATAAAAGTATGTGTATACATACTTTATGTGTATACATACACATACTTATAAAAGTATGTGTATATAGTGTAGTGATAATAATATCACTACACTGCCTTTGTTACACTAGATTACAAATAAATTAGTAAATCAAAAACTACTAACGTACAATATTGATCAAAGCTTTCATTTAATTTGTAAATGTATAGCGGTTTAATCCAATTAAGTTATTTAGTTAACGCGTCAATAAAATTATTCACGAATCAACTTTAATTTGAAATAGTCACGAGACATTGAAGAGCAGTCAAATGTAGACTCTATCATGTTTAAATAAGGTTAGTTATGTTATTTTACTAGTGCTATGAAATGATTTCAGCTGAAAAATAGAGTCGGTAGAAATACCGCAGTTTTTTATATTATGTCGTAGTTCTACCAGTAGGAGTTAGAAGTTGTAAATCAGATAATGTGGACACATTTTACCAAGAAATTTTGGCTCTCGCGGTTGTTCCACGAGCTATTTTTATACTACTAAGAATGATTGGGCCATATTAACCACACTGGTCCAGTGCGGGGGTTTAGCTCTATGGCGGGGATTGACGTTTTGTTTCCAATGGTTTTTTATCCAAGGATTTTTTACCTTAACATTTTTTTTGTTAATGTAATAGGTGCCATGATTTTATCTCAAAATGATTTTGTCCTTTTTGTGTTTTATGAGTATTTCACGAGTATTTAGTGTTTTGTTTTGTAAAAATTATGATTGGCATTACGCACAGTTCTATAAGTAGATTTTGAGCAGATTTTAAGCAAAATGTTTCGTTCAAAATTATGTCTTCGCTTGGTAGAGACGTGAGATCGATTTTTGAGGTTTTTTTTTCTAAGGAAAATCCTACCTGGATAAGGTAGGGTGGTTAGGTATGTGGGAATCCCACCTACTGGCGGTGTACCCACTAAAACCCTGGGGTGTCCTTCTCTGCGCATCTTAGTCGTTATGGCGAGAACGCTTGAGCACGCTTCCGCGACCAAATTGATTCTTGATTCTTGATATTCTATGTCTGAGATGCGAACTTTAATCGTTCAGATTGGAAACACACTATAGTACCAAGTTTGCTACTTGAGTAGATATCGAGACCTGAGGCCACAGAGCTATTGTAACTAGAAAGATAGCGCTGTGGTCACTTGAGGCAATTCTCAACCACAAAAATGTATAGAAAATCTTGTCTATGGCTTTCAAAACTGTCAAATATGAATTGAAATTTGTCACTACTGAGAGAAAAACACGGCAACTAGCCACTGAATCGAGATATTTTTCAGGTCTCTTTCTAACTCATGCCATATTAAATTATTACATCTCTTTCTTTCTTTTCTCGATCGACCAATATACATTATCCCTCTGGTATCTCTTTGCCTGAGGTCTATATGAACTTTTATCATGGTCACAGCACTCGAAAGAGGAATCAAAGCAAGCAGGTGTGTATCTGATTAAATAAGGGCCCAAATCCAAACAAGGATGTTTGCCGACGCCGAGTCCCGCTGCTAATAACAGCACGACAGCGCCACCTAGTGTTTGTTTGCTTCGGAACAACTGCGTTAATGTTCCAAAGTTCCAACTACCCGCATACTTATAAAGTCGTTCGGGCAATATTACTAGTTTTTACCCGACTGCCGAGGAAGGGTATTGTTTTCGCGCGTTTCTTATAAGTTTGTAAATTTCTTTATTCCCACGTATCTTCCAAAAGGCTGGATGGATTTCGACAATTGTTATTAAGGTATTGTTAGATCCGTCTTAAAAACCCAACCACCTTACCACAAAAAATTTAATCACGCTTTAAACACCTTTTAACCGCGTAATATGTACTGTTAAACAATGACCGCCTGATCACAAAAGATTTAAATGCGCTTTAAACACTGTTTAACCGTGCAATTTTTACCGTTAAACATTGTCTAAAGCGTGCGTAAAACTTTTGTAGTACGACGGCAAGTGTTCTTAAATAGGTTTTTAAAAAACAAAAACAAAATGGCAGATTTGTGTCGCCAAATTGAAAGTACTTAGCTTAACTTTTTTGTGGTAACTAACCGTGGAGTAGCTATCAATATAAAAGGTCCCCCCCCCGAGTGGGTTCCCGCCTTGTCGTGGCGGGGGGGCTCAGTAACCCTAATGTAAGGAGTTTACCTCTAGGTCGTTCTGTAGGTAGACTAGGGTGAAGCTAAGAGGAATCCGTGGTGGGGCCGCTTCTCCGGGCTTTTCTTCCAAGCCCGTGATGAAGCTGGCCAATGTAGGTTGAGTGCCTTATGGGGGGCACCGCAACTGAGGCGGGTTGCAGTGTCGTATGGGCGGCACTGCATCTGAGGATTGGAGGCCGCGGCGAGAGAGGACTGCTGGTGTGTCGTTGCCACTTTCCCTGCCTTCCGCGGCCTCGACGGGGTCGCCACCGTTTTGATGGCGGACGCGGTGGGGCTGCAAGGGAAGAGGAGTGTCGGTATCGCGATGACCGCTCTCCCTATCCTTTGCAGCCGTAGTAGCAGGCGCGGGGCCACTTTAATTGACCCGTTGCATTGGTACCAGGGCTGTCGGACACGGGTGCTGTCTGACGCCCAGTGCTGGTTGGTCCCAGGTGGTGGATGACGATGTGTCTGGTGTTCGGCACATCGTCATTCTGGCTGGAGCCGAAGCTCCGTGGTGGGGCCCAAGTTGGGCCAGCGCTGTCGGGTGCCGCGGAGGAGTGCGCAAGCGTGCCCGTAGCCCCGACACATAGCGCAGTGGCGGAACACCCAGGGGTTTTGGTGGGTATACTGTCCAGTCGGCAGGACTCCCACATAACCACCCGCCTGCCCTCGAGGTGCGGTGGTATCTATAAAAGATTTCTCCTGGTAAAAAAAAAAGGGCCTTAAAAGGTGATAATAAAAATATACATGTGTGACGTAATCACATTTAACCAGAGGAATAGTTATAATTATAACTATTTTAATTCTTTTTAGTGAGCTGTTTATTATGTATGATATTTATTTTTACAGTCGGGTTTTTCAACCTTGTTACGAATCCGTTGTTAATCAAAGACTTAAGCGTAGTTTTGCTATAGAAGTCGTGGTGGTCTAGAGGTAGTGACACCCGCCTTACAATCGTGAGGCCGTGGTTGCAAATCCTGGTTGCGTACCAATGAGTTCTTTGGAATTGTGTACGGAATTTTACACCACTGGCTTTTCGGTGAAGGAAAATTATTATAAAAATATAACTTTTTAAATACAAGCTTTTGAGAACCTGGATATCATGTAGCAGCAGAGTGTTAGCCAAGACAAGTAAAACGACCCCAAACACGACGGGTCTATCTTGTTAAGTACAGGAGTTCCTATGGCCACCTTCCGAATCCATCATCAGATCAGTTCCAAAGTTTCAGCTCAATCGGAAACCGGGAAGTTGGTCAAATTGAACTTGCAAGATTCCACCCGAACTTACATACAAACATAGGTACATACATCCATTGCAAGTTAATAAAAAGCTTGTAAAATATAGAGCGTCCGTTGTGGCATATCTAGAAAGATAGAAATAACCTAAAAATCAAAATTTTAAGTATATTACAAGATTAACTAGCAAAGAATCGGGAAAGAAAGACGAGCTCGATGTTTTAAATGATTCACTTCACTTAGCAATTCGATTATTACAGAGGTCTAGACAGTGCACTGCAATAACTTATTAAATTATGAAGCTGCAATATCTATTACATTAGCCTTTGACTTATGCGGGCTACAGGGAGCGTAGGTAGCAGTAGTTAATATAAGCTTATAGTAATAGTATGTATAATATTTATGAACAGCAGAGCTTAAACGCTTAGTTGTTGATTAAAGCCAATAGAAACGTAGAGATATAGTTAATATTAGCTATATTAGACTGGTAAGTTGTATGTCAAGCTGGATTTAACTGTATTAAAATCGAGATACGTATCGACGTGTTAATTGTAGCTTAAAGTGATGTGTTATTTTCTTAAAACTAGCACATCAAAGTTGTTTTCTGATCTCTCATCTATTTATCATTGATAAATTTCATTTCGTTAAAAAACATGATTAAATTAATAAAATTATAATTAATTTAAATTATATTTAATAAAATTTGTTTGCGATATTTCATTTACTGTTTCAATTTTTAGACAATATTTCCTCAATACAATAAAACCATCCATATCGTGTTGACAGGTTCTGTGGCTTCCTTTACGTGGTCTGGTGAAATAACCAGAAAAAAACAAGCTCTGATAAAATAAAACACTCACCTTCCTTCAGCGAAACCGCAAAAAAACAACGTAACAAAAATGAACCACCAAATCCAAGCCAAGCTGAAAGACTGCCGATTCGCCCTGATACTGGGTCAAAAAAAAAACAAAATAAATCAATAGTAGTCGTTACGGACTAACTCATAAAACTTTGCACGATACCAAGTGAAATGAGTTGAAAGCAAAAATAAAATGCTTTCAGATATTTTGTGGAAAAATGCGACGGTTCCGTAGGTATTATTATAATGTGATGTGATGTTTTCGGGTCAGGTTTATGAAAAAAGTTTCGGGTTTCTTCTCAGAGTTGATTATTGTCACGCAGTGCAGTTTATGCGAATTGTGGCGTTGGTTTTTTAAATTGGCGTTCTGGAATGGTGGAGTTTATTTCGATTGTATGTTTTAGTGTAATATTTTGTGTGTTAGTTTTTGGAACATAAGCTTTAACATTTTTCGCTGATTTTCAAATAATAAATGTAGGAAATACTTGCATGAAACTGTAAACCATATATTTTCAAAACAATTTCAAAATATTGTTAAATGCAGTTTATTTAAAATTGTGTAAGCAGTGATAAGATTTCTTTTTTGTGTCTATAATATAAAACAAGATAGTTTCATACGGGTTTTTAATTTTTTTTAGAGCTATAATTTATTTAAACATAAGTACCATTCAATACTTAATATAATTAATGATAAGCGGTTCCATCAATAGAACCTTACTCGTAGCTTTGGCCTTACCTATTGTATCAAAAATGTCTTTGTCATATCGTGCGTCACCTATTTTTTGGAGAAGATGAATTTGCAGTAATTATAAATGGATTTCCATACCCTCCTGCGGAACCCTAATCACGTTAAAAGGTTAAATCGATATCAGACGTGAGTCAATACTATTTGCTGATGGCCAAGAAAATAGCGTCAAAATCAAATGGATCGGGCGATCTTTTCAGTTTTTTTCTGATTGGAGCATTTGGAGAGAATCGTTTAAGTCGCTTGCTGATTTTTAGAATCTAGATTTGTACCAAAGTACGTGGCTGGGACATGGAAGGTTTTATAATCTTATACTGTCTTTAGATTTACTGACTGCATCGACGTTTTTGTTGTTGTGCTGCCGCAAAAACGCGCTCAAGGTGCGCCCCTTCAAACAGGCTTTATTGGAGATATATAAGGGTGACCAAGGCTATGTCCAGCTGTGGATGTCCTAGGACTGAAATGATAATGACAAAGGAGACTTCGTACCGACAATTTACGCGCAGCATAGGATAATGTCTACTGACTAGCTAGATGGACCGATAATATAATTAAGACCACAGAAAAGCGCTGGATGTAAGCCACTTCCAACCATCTTTATTGGAAATCTTTATGAGAGGCCTATGTCCAACAGCGGACGTCCTTCGGCTGATTTATGGATGGATGAATACAAACAAAACAAAGTACAAAAACAAAATCGAAGTCGCATGAACGCAGTATGGCAGGGACGATCGAACTGCCAATTTCTTTTTCTGTGTTTGTTTCGTCTGTATGTAACTCGTGTGCTCTGTCTCCATCAATAATTTTTTTTTTACCTTGTATACGAGTATTGTAGTGTATTCTACTATCTACAGCCTGTAGTTTACATCCCAGTTGAAATAATGTGTGGTTTTGCAAAGTGTTAGGAATTTCAACGAGCTACGGAGAGGACCATGCTCGGAATTTCTCTGCGAGATCGAATCAGAAATGAGGAGACCCGTAGAAGAACCAAAGTTACCGACATAGCCCAGCGGATTGGCAAGTTGAAATGGCAGTGGACAGGGCATATAGATCAGAGGACTGATGACCACTGGGGTCGAAAACTTCTTGAGTGGAGACCGTACCGGCCGGCAAGCGCAGCGTAGGACGTCCACCTACGAGGTGGACAGATGATCTCATCAAGACCGCAGGATCACACTGGATGCAAGCTGCTTCCAACCGGTCTTATTGAAGATCCATAGGGGAGGCCTATGTCCAGCTTTGAACGTCATATGGCTGATGGATGGATAGATGGATGGAAGCACTTTCAAAGGTATGCATGCTCATCATTATGAACAACTTTTGCTTTGGGACTAATCACGAAATTGATCAGACTTATCCGACCTACGGCTTAAAATGATGATGAAGAAAAAAATGTTACGTAATAATAATTCATCAATCTTTTATTTTCAATCAATAATTTATTAAAAAGAAAATCTCAAACAACATTTGTTCCAATAACTTCTGATGAAAATTGATATAACACAAGTTAATCTTCGAAGTGAACTCGGACCGCCGCGATCGTAACATCGCCTCCGGGTAAGAAATATAATTAAAATATAAATTACTGCTTTTAATTATTGTCAGTTAGTTTAATGTGTTAACAATAGTATAATTAGGAAGTGACAGTGTTATTAAGTGATTGGCATAAGGGGTTCATTGTGTATTCACCAATAAATAATAATTGGTAGTCAGCTAACCCCCATGTGTGTACCTAAAATAAGTGAACATAACAAAGACTGAGGACTGTGGACTTATGTTTTCGTGCTGTGTTTGAAATAAGTAAATATTAAGGGAACAATGTTAAAGACTCAACTATAAATCATTGGATAAAAATCTTAATAAACCATTAAATTATACTTCGGACTTATTTCGAACCACCCTCATTGTGAAGAAAAAAATAAAAACAACACAACGAAGTGTGCGGAAACAGTGTTAAAATATAATAAAGTGCCTATGAGTCATCTCTAACGGCTTCGACTCAGGTCAAACAGGTTTGGCCGCAGTAAAGGTACGATTTCCATTTATTTACCCATAGTTTCGCCAACGAACCTTCTACAATCAGCTGTGTGCGTTTGTTTACATTGTCATCAATTTTACCTACGCACATAATCCAGTGCATTTTATTGCTGCAAGTTATTCCAAGCGGTATATAACTACAAACAACTATGAACTGTGCCGCTTGCCAAGTAGTAATTAATGCAAAGGATGATTAAATGTTGCGCAGTACTGTGTGAAGCTGCAATAAGAGCTACCATCTCCTGTGCGCCGGGGGAAAGGACTCCATTAACACCCAAAGTACGACGTTAATTTGTCCTGAATGTCGTTGTGAGATTAAAAAATGTGGTGATAACAGCCTCACCCCCGTAGGCGTCACCAAAAGAAACCGGGATGTAAACGTAACCGTCCGCGCAAAAGTACCGCGAGCCACTGTGAGTGGGCAACTCGGTTCTGATGAGGCACAGGATATCTCGCGCGAAATTCATGAGCTGCGTAGCGATATGATGAAAATGAATGAACAACTAGCGAAATCAAATTCTCTCATAATCCTACGAAGCATAATTATTTTTCACACACACACGAACATAGAACCTCTTCCTTTTTGGAAGTCGGTTAAAAACTAAGCCATTGCGTCTCCTTATTAGCAGAATACGATCAAAAATGATGCACCTTCCGCTGGGTCGTTTAGGAATAAATTAAAATGTTGGCTACATGAGCAACTGTTCTATGACGTAAATTAATTTTTAAAATTACCTGAATTGTACGAGTATGACTGATTTGGTAATTGTCAAGTTCTTCTATTTTTATTTCGTGCTATATTGTTTACTTTTTGACTTGTACCTAACAAATGGTGCTATGAATAAATAACTACAAATGACTTTATTTATTTTTGACACATATGTTAATCTACAGTATCAGATGATCCATAGACTCCTGAACTAGTCTATGAGGATAGATAGGAGTATAGGAGCCAATAGCTTCTCTATAATAACAATTTTTTAAATCATTTATATCATCATTACAGCAAATTAATTTTTGAATAAAACTAATAAAACCAACGTTCCATAGTATTGTATTCGATTAGTAATAGCATTTTGAATAGTAGAAATGAGTAGAAAGTAGTAAGAAGTAGCTCGTTAGGGATAAGTACCTACACTATATATATAGTCAGTGCATCTCTACTGGTAGATCTAAATCTACCAAAACTGCACTTATCGCTACTGGTATATCTAAATCTACAAAAAGTGCACTTATCCCTACTGGTATATCTAAATCTACCAAAAGTGCACTTATCCCTACTGGTAGATCTAAATCTACCAAAAGTGCACTTATCCCTACTGGTAGATCTAAATCTTCAAAAAGTGCACTTGTCCCTACTGGTAGATCTAAATCTACAAAAAGTGCACTTATCCCTACTGGTAGATCTAAATCTACAAAAAGTGCACTTATCCCTACTGGTAGATCTAAATCTACAAAAAGTACACTTATCCCTACTGGTAGATCTAAATCTACAAAAAGTGCACTTATCCCTACTGGTAGATCTAAATCTACCAAAAGTGCACTTATCCCTACTGGTAGATCTAAATCTACCAAAAGTGCACTTATCCCTACTGGTAGATCTAAATCTACCAAAAGTGCACTTATCCCTACTGGTAGATCTAAATCTACCAAAAGTGCACTTATCCCTACTGGTAGATCTAAATCTACCAAAAGTGCACTTATCCCTACTGGTAGATCTAAATCTACCAAAAGTGCACTTATCCCTACTGGTAGATCTAAATCTACAAAAAGTGCACTTATCCCTACTGGTAGATCTAAATCTACCAAAAGTGCACTTATCCCTACTGGTAGATCTAAATCTACAAAAAGTGCACTTATCCCTACTGGTAGATCTAAATTTACCAAAAGTGCACTTATCCCTACTGGTAGATCTAAATCTTCAAAAAGTGCACTTATCCCTACTGGTAGATCTAAATCTTCAAAAAGTGCACTTATCCCTACTGGTAGATCTAAATCTTCAAAAAGTGCACTTATCCCTACTGGTAGATCTAAATCTACCAAAAGTGCACTCATCCCGACCAGCTGGCTATAAAGCATGCGACCCGAAAAGCGACGAAAAAAACTCATTTCGACGTATGAAAAAGTGACAGTTATATACTTTGCCATAACGCTGTCTCGTACTGACACCACGAACGAAATAATTCGTGTCTCGCATACTAGCCCGGCAGCGGGGATAGCTTGATAGTGATAAGAGTACCAGCCGTCCTAAGGGGCTATTTCAAAGTTCTAACAAGATGACATTTATATTATACCTTAGTCAGCACGAAGCCCTGGGCAATACTGGGCATATTGTATTCCCACAGAGTCAAGTATAAATCAAAAATGACGTCACAGGGCCACAAATCAAATAGTGACGTAACACTTGCGTTCCATTGAATTTATAGACGCACTATTGAGCAGTATTTCAACCGTTTACCCAAAAGATAGATAGATAGATATTCTTTACTGTTATCACAAAGGCTGATATCTACACAGATAAAAAACATTAATACTATAGCGTGCAACAAGAGGTGGCCTTATCGCTGATAGCAATATCTGCCAGGCAAAAGGATGATGCTACAAATAAGTTTTAAATTGTATGTGTTTACTAGCGACCCGCCCCGGCTATGCACAGGTGTATTATGCATAAACCTTCCTCTTGAATCATTCTATCTAATTTAAAAAAAAACGCATCAAAATCCGTTGTGTAGTTTTAAAGATATAAGCATACCTACATGGGGACAGACAGCGGGAAGCGACTTTGGTTTATACTATGTAGTGATATGTGTTTCTTCTTATTTGCCACAAGACTTCCACTATTGGACGTAGGTCTTCCTTATAGATCTTCAATTAGATTGGTTGGATTCGCGCTCTTAATCAGGTCATGCGTCCGCCTTGTAGGTGGACGTCCTACGCCGCGCTTGCAGGTACACAATCTCCACTCGAGAACTTTACAATCTCATCGGTCATGAGTACTCCGTGTTACGTGCCCTGCCCACTGCCATTTCAACTGTGTGTGAATCATTCAATTACTTAGTTCGTGGTCTTCGTGTCAATTCATTCAATTCACTTTGTCGTCGCAATTTCAGCCATAGACTGACGGACATAAGCCCCCCTATAGATTTCCAATAAGACCAGAAGGTAACGGCAGCAGAATCGCGGTAGGTTGGCGATTCTGTTTCCTTCACGAGGTACAAGTAGAGACTTTGCAAGTGGACGTCCTACACTGCGCTTACCGGTAGGCAGTTTCCACTCGAGAGCTTTTCAACGCCGACGATAATCAGACCCGAGTTCAGCAACGCTTGTTTAAGTTAAACATGTGATTACTGTATTTAAATAACGGTTAATCTCGGGTCTTAGACTGAGTTTACCAACAGATGTTTATTACATTAACCGTTGGTTAAATCTTAAACGGCTCGTTAACGAAATTTTGCTGGTCTCAAAGCAAAAACCGTTGATAAAATACACGTTTAACTTAAACAAGCGTTGGTGAACTTGGTCTCAGTCAATTCAACAAATGCAGAAGACATGCATAGCGCCATTATATTCTCAATCTATCATCTAAAAGAGCTGAAACGTTCCTACAATACTTTCAGTGTTATTTTATATCGAAAAATGGTACCAAAATGGTACTTACATAGTCTCAGTCACGTAACGGAGCGAACAGAACCTATTACCGAGCGAGAAACGGATCGGATAGGAATCATTTTCTGTTGGCGATAAAAGTACATTTATTTTTAAGAGCTCATTTTGAGAAAAAGAACAGAATTATCGCATACACGCTTCCAAGTGTAAACGAAAAGATATATGTTTTAAAAGTAATATTTAAAGTACAAAACTGAGCAAAGCATTGTATACGCTTTGCTCTAAAATCTTTGCTACTTTTTACTAGATTGCATAGAATAAAAACAGTACCGTACTAAAATAGCAAGAGGTATACATCACTTTGTTCCATTTTAAATATGAAATTTAAAAGGTGTTAGAAAAAAATGCACAAACGCCCGAACTTACGAATTTCGAAGGGTTTCACAAACTAGCATTGAGCTATCTCAGCTGTCCAAATGCAAAAAGGTAAAAGGTAGGAAGGTAAAATGATTGGAGATTTGAACCTTCTTGCTGGAACTAGAGGGTTCAAATTTTCGAAAATGACAAAAGACCAAGTTTAACCAAATTTTTAACCATTTTGACATTCCAACTGGTCATTTTGCCGTATGCGACAGACATTGCGTTTTTTTTTCTTTCCACTTACTCTCGCGTATGCTGTATAACCAGATATGAATGAGACAGCTGTACCGTTGTTTTTATTTGAGTACAATTTAGCAACACTTCTATTACTTTTAATTCTTCTGAGCTTGATTGTGACAAAATACGTGTCATATTTTTTTTACGTGTCATGTATTCTGATGGATTTATTTAAAAGTCTTACACCCAGTCGTCATGCTTATTTGTTGGTATTTTATCTGTTGTCTATAGAGTCCTTCTGCTTTCTTCCATGTTCATAACATAAATATAAACTAAACTGGCTGCCCGTCCTGGCTTCGATACGATTGTTATAATTGAAAACCTTTTCATTGAAACATTCTAAAAGATAGTTAAAACCGCATTCGAATCTGTTGAGTAGTTTGGATAGGCATAAGCGGATAGAAAGATGAAACGACAGACACACAGAAATAGCGACTTTGCTTGGTAATATGTAGTGATGCTCGATGTATTTAATATACCTACCTACTAAAAGCACAGCTGCTATCACTCCTTCACTCCAATTAAAATAGATTAAACCGTGATCGAGACAACGACACCAGAATCAATTATCTAGAGACAATTAATCACAATCGGTTGGGGCTCGATTTATCACAAGTCGATTGTCAATCAGACTAATCGATACGGCGGGAGATTAATACAGCTATAATCGGTGGTTTTTTGTAGAATGTACAAGTAATATCTGTTTACGACGACTGATTCTATACGCCATACGTATTTCCTCATCATTTGTGCAATTACATATTAACAATTTTAATACAACAATTGTATTGTATTCCCAAAAACTATGGATAGATTAGCTGTATCGTAAAGTTATATACGTTTTGCAGTAGGTATTTTAAGTTTTAAAATTAATTTGACAGAATAGATACAGAAATACGAAAATAACAGTTTTGTCGATTACTTGTGTTATGTCAGAATTAGCTTTTCTGTTCTTATGACTCAACCTAACCTATCTACTCAAACTTGCAAATGCATCAGTGGGTCAGCTGTGGCCATTCAAAGGCCACTGTTGAACATAGGCCACCATACTGGCTCAGTAAGAGTTGGTGGACTTACATAGGTACACCATTGCATTTCTTATGCAGATGTAAATACAGGATGTTTCGAGATTTTGTCCTTCGTCAAAAAGTTAATGGTGTGTCAATCTGTTCATAAATTCCAAAAAACTCATTGATGCGGGACCGAACTTAAACCACTATTTCAGTACCTCGTTTATTTCACAAAAATCTTTCACTAATGACCAAAATGCTGGCCTGTATTTTGGGCAGAAAGTCAGTCTCCCAATTCAGCGAGGCAATGCGGCCTGTATTTTGGGCACGTTGCCAGAGATTAGAGACTGTTTAAACCTTTTTGTCGGTTTAAACAGTGTCTAATTTTTTGATTAGTTTAGTTGAGGTAGGACTTTTAGTTTAGATAGGTTCTTTTAGTTTACTGTTTTATGTTATTTAAGTTTTGTAAAAAAAAAAAAATAATGTTAACCAATTAGATGGTATGTACCAAATGGTTACAGACTAAAATTGTCTACTATGTTCTACCCAAATAAAGTAGAGTAGTCTTAGTAGGTTAGTAGTAAAACATTATTTTTTAAAGGTCACTCTTACTGAAACTAAAACATTCCATTACATTTTAATTATTACATTGTAAATATTGCAAGTTTTGGGACGATTTTTCGCGATATGATATATTTAGAAAGTTTACTAAGGAGGAAAAATATTAATTAAATGTCATTCTATTTATTAAGTTTAATATTAAAAAGAATACTTAATATTCATATTCACACTTATTTGATTAACTGCCACAATATGACTGTGGGTGTAATCATCAATAAACAGAAAAAATGCTAAGTCGATGGGTGCCACAAACTTGGTGTAGGTGGAAACGGGAACGTTTAAAAAACGGGACATTTATAAAATAAATCTAAATTTCAATGAAAATAAAGCTGTAAAATACTGTTCAATTTCAACACTATAATTAAAAACAAATATTATATGAATCATTTATTATCTAGTTTTCAATTTATACGCTTTCACGCTAAAATTAAATCTCCGCCTTTACTTTTTCGTAATCAAATTTAACATTTCTTGCTATTCTTGAATTACACCCTCGAGCACTATATTCTCGGATTAAATCTAGAAGAATTTGATTTAATTTAGCTACGGTTTTTAATTCGATCAAGTCTCATTTATCATTGAAAATAGTCTTGAAACACATTCCAAATGCAAACTTGACGTGTGCGTTTTGATTTTTAACCGACTTCCAAAAAGGAGGAGGTTCTATATTCGTCTGTAAGTATGTATTTTTTGTGTATGTTCATTGATATTTTCGCCTATAGTGAATCGATTTTGAAAAACTTTTTTTAAATTTGTAATTGTATACTTTCGAACTGGTCCCATTTAAATTTATTTAAATCGGCTGAACCGTTTTTGAAAAATAAACAATAATGTAAAAATTATGTTTGAATTTCTGTTCGTTCATCGATTCGAGTGAACTATTCGAATTTCGTACACGATTGAAGTCGGATGTGCTATTTGATTGGAATCATATAATTATTCTGTTGCGAAGGAATTTTATAATATAATTCACCAACCCGCACTGGGCCAGCGTGTTGGATATGGCCCAATCACCCTTCGTGGGTAGGCCTACGTCTTGCAGTGGACTATTAAAAAGGCTGGTACAGAAGGAATTTTATAAGCCATGGAAAAAAGGTCAAGGAAAGAAATAAAATTATTTGTAGAAATGCTACGGTGCGTAGACCGCCTACGAATCGTAGCGTATTTTACATGATTATTGATTAAAGTTCAATCCGTTGCTTTGGCTGAACATCGGTTGCTTTTAAAACTTTATTTTATTGTGATTAGTAAATTTATTATTATTTTTCGCTAAAACTGGCAAAACCGCATGCCATCGTGTACAAAATTTGAATATTTGTCTCGAATTGTTTACATTATTGTTCATTTTTTTTTTTTAAAACGGCTCAGCTGATTTCTGTAAAATTTAAATGGGACCACCTTGAGAGTATACCCTTTCGAACTAAAAAATGCTTTTTTTTATTCGGTTCACAATTGGTGGAATTTTCGATGAACACACACAAAAAATACATACAGGCGAACATAGAACCTCCTCCTATTTGGAAGTCGGCTAATTACTAAAGTATGACTTAACACAATTGATACTTTATAAAAATAATCTCCTACATGGGAGTTTATTACCAAAGAAAGATAGCCAAGACACGACCGTTTCGAGCCGGCTAATTTCCAATTACAGCCAGTGGTACTTCAGCCATATTTTAGGCCCAGTCTTTGGCCGCTGTCCAAACCCGGGACGAGGCTTGTATCGCTGCCCAATTGTCTTCCAAGTACTGCCAAAGATGATACAGCCAATTGATTGCTCATTCCTGCCTTGCTTTAGCTTGGAGGTAGCCTGTGTCCAGCTGTGGAAGCTTTACGGCTGACAATGATGATGCGTCAATTCATTGCTCATGCAGATTTTATTTGCTACCATATACTATTTTCGGGGAAAAATCTTACTGGCAAAAAATAATGCCAATTTATACAACCTTTATTTTTATTAGGAATAAATTGTAATTTTATTTGACTTTTGTAATTTCTGTATTATGACGCAATGTAATGTACAACCTTTTATTTAACTTTCAATGGATGTACCTATGTATGTAGTATGAAAGTTCGGGTGGAATCTTGCAATTTACATTTGACCAACTTCCCGGTTTCCGATTGAGCTGAAATTTTACACGCATGTGTAAGGAAACGTCTTTTTTGCCACAACCATAATTAAAACCCGCGATGGGGCTTGTCTCGCAGCTCAATTTTCTTCCAAGTACAACCAAAGATAAAAGAGCCCAAAGGTTGATCAATTGAAATTGTTGCTCATACCGGTTTTAGTTGCCGCAATGTCATTGTGACGGAAGATTATTTTTGGCCAATAGTACCATATCACAGTCCAATATAAGCAAAAATGAGTAAATGATTGCTTCTACAGCTTTGAGATGCCACCATGTTTTACATATAAAATTTGCTTGTTATTTTAGGTTTTATGCCATTTATTTGTCAAAGAGAAATTAAGCGAAATAAAATTAGTGCGATATTATATAAAAAAATTATAATGAAAATATACGATAACTCTATACGCCAGAACTAGCGCTTTTCACGTCACTAGCTATCTATCGTATATATGATCTGGGAGTATTTCAACTTACATCTGCAATTTACTGAGGGAGTCACTATGGCTTTATCTATGCAACATAGAAGGTTGAGAAAGCAAAATCGTAGTTATGTGTGTTGGCCATGTCTACAGACGCGTTTATCAGTCTACAAAGGGACGATCAACTCTGACTGACTCTATTTTGAACAGTACAATTGACTGTATTGGGTTTCAAATACTTGGATAAATCTGGTATGAAAGCAGCAAAAATCATCGCAAGGAAACCTGCAATTCTAAGAAGGAAACGGATATATGGTAGGATGTCATGGTACTTATCATTACCACAATTATAGTCGAAATACCATTTTTTTATCTTTACCAATATTACAAAGAGGAAAGATTTGATTGTTTTTTTTTTGCATTGAATAGGCTCCGAAACTACTGAACCGATTTGAAAAATTCTTTCACTGTTGGGAAGCTACACAATCCCCGGGTGTCATAGGCTACATTGAATTTAAAAAAAAATAGGGAGGCTGCTAGTTTTGACATAAAGTACAGCTGATTTGTTTCGCGATTTTGGGATTAGTCCTACAGTGAAAGTTGGTCATAATGATACCATCGTCAACTAGGAAAACATTCAAAATACTCATCATTATACTTTCACTATGAGACCAATCAAGAAATCGTAAAATAAGTAAGTTCTGCCACTCCTCACAAAGTCACATTATAGTCCTAGTCTAAGTAAAAATACATTTTATCTACACTAATGTTGTAACATTCTACTTATGTTTCCAATACTTGACTTATAATGACTACTGTTATAGCGCAGACAACATTTAAGCAATTTCACATGATGTTATAATATCCACATCGATATCGTAAAATCTCATTATAACATCGCGCGCTCGCTCCTGATTGGCCCTGCGCGCGCAGCTGCGCTCTCATTGGTTAGATTTTAATGGCGCCAAGTTCACTGTGACAATACACGTACGCGTGAATTTAATGTTTCGCAATATGTTTTTTTTTTTATTTTTATTTTTATTAGTGAAGATAAAGTAGTGTATTCAACTGCATATAACACGGGTATTAAAACACTCGTTACTATTATGAAACGAGCGCAGCGAGTTTCATAAACTCACACTCGTGTTTTAATACCCTTCATTATATGACAGTTGCATAAACTACTATAAGGATACATTCCTAAACAAAAATAGAAACATAATAAAATAATTGGCCAAGTGCGAGTGTTTTTTAATCTATTCATCGTGTAATGACGTGTAATAATTTTTTTTATGAATAAAAATTAATTTCAAAAATGTTACATAGTAACAGGTCTCACACCTGTTAATTGTCTTACAATTTATATTTTGCAAATGGGCCCCGCCTACTACCAAATAATATTCAATTTAACTTAAGCCCTCAGCTCATAATGTCTGTTATATCAATACAGTAAGTTTTTGGTAGTTTGCTTTTTCTTGTTTAGTTTTTTTATAGCGTTGCACATCTGTTGATTACTTGTAGTGGGATTTTTATTTTATCTCATGTAATTTTATGCGTGGCTGTACCATAAGAAATACGTAATACTGATGCGGGAAATTGATCTTTATCAACATGGACCGAAACGGCCTCTTCTTTTAACGTTCTCGTTTCGCCCCGCTGGGCGAAAGAGGGCCTTCAAAAAGAGTCTTCGTCGATTCGGCCCGCGGGCCGAACAGCTTGCGGGGTGAAACCACGAAAGAGCCATGAAAGCCCCCTTATATTTTTCATTTGTTTTAATTTGATTATTTATTTTTGAAGGGATTGTGTTCTGTAAGTATTTCAAGTATCTTCCAGTTGCCGTTATTAATATCGAGCAAAAAAATCACGTTCGTTGTATGAGAGTCCCCCTTAAATATTTATTTAAAAAAAAAAAAAAAAAAACCTCTCTCTATAGTACAGTCGAATTCTTTAAAATCTAACTACTCAACTAAGGGCACAGACCCTGGAGTCTGTGGGTCAAAAATTTAAATATTAAAAAAAAAAAGTTTAATTATTAATTTAATTTATTCATTTATATTTAAAATACCTATATATTTAACTAAATATTCTGTGAATATTTCAAGCATTTCGTTCGATATTCATAACAGTGACATCTGTCACTGTTATAAAACTCCTAAAAAATCACGTTCGTTGTATGGGAGCTCCCCTTAAATATTTATTTTATTCTGTTTTTATAATTTGTTGTTATAGCGGCAACAGAAATACATCATCTCTGAAAATTTCAGCAGTCTAGATATCACGGTTAATGAGATACAGCCTGGTGACAGACAGACGGACGGACGGACGGACATTGGAGTCATAGTAATAGGGTCCCATTTTTACCCTTTGGGCACGGAACCCTAAAAATGGCTTTGTATAACTTTCATCAACAACATTTATAAGAGGAGGAAAACAAGGCAATCGGATTATTATAACAAACCAAACAAAAAGGAAAAAAATAAACCCTAAAAGATAACGTTGAATTAATTATGATGAAAATATAAATTTTTAAAAATACAAGCTTTTGAGACCTTTGATATCATGTAGCAGCAGAGTGCTAGCCAAGTCAAGTAAAACGAGCCCAAACACGACGGGTCTATCTTGTTTTGTACAGGAGTTCCTTTGGCCACCTTCCGACTCCATCATCAGATCAGCTTCATGGTACCATATTATTGCATTGTCACGCGATATACACATGCGTGCAAAATTTCAGCTCACTCGGAAACCTTTAAGTTGGTCAAATTTAACTTGCAAGATTCCACCCGCACTTACATACATACATATAGTCAAACCGCTAAACTCAGACATCGCCTGCGCGGTACAGGGGCGCCGGGGGAGACGACACAGGGGACTGAGACAGGTGCGGGCGCCGGGGACCCGCTGCCCGCGCCTGTCTCAGTCCCCTGTGTCGTCTCCCCCGGCTGGCCCCGCTGCCCGCGCCTGTCTCAGTCCCCTGTGTCGTCTCCCCCGGCGCCCCTGTACCCGCGCAGGCGATGTCTGAGTTTAGCGGTTTGACTATAGGCACATCCATTGCAACTTATATAAAACTTGTAAAAACCTCGCTTATGAAAAATACTGCGCTTTATCATATCTATGTAGATATGATAAAGCGCATAACATCGAGAATGTCCTACGTAAATACATGTTATATTACGACCGTTGCTTTTACTATGGGGAAACCTCGAAATTAACAAAAATATGCTGTTCAATATAAAAAAAATTGGTTCTGACAAAATATTATATATTATTATGGAGTAGCTGATTTTTTCGCAATCTCAGTATTGACCCAATAGTGTAAGTTAGTTATATTTAGTTAGTTATATTTTAGCCTAGGAAATGAGTACACGGGGAGTTTCACTGTATAGTTGTATGTTGTATTGTATTTGCTTTTCCAGCCTTTTGGCATTATCATATATCTCATCATTATAAACATCTTTTACTATGGAACCAAACAGAAAATCTTTAAAAAAAAAACAATTCTATACCTAACTGCTCATCTTTGACTCTTAATAAAAGACGGCCACTTCAATTTGCTAAAGTTTTGATTTCTTTGTATGAAACAATGTAAGCATTAAAATGATTTAGTGAAAATATTCGCCTAGAACATTTCAAACTAGAGAAAAACAACGCATTCGGATTATTCCATCACCCCAAATAAAAAGGAAAAATAAACCCTAAAAGATAAGTTGAAAAAACCTCGCTTATGCAAAAAGTGCGCTTTATCATATACATGTAGATATTAGAAGCATCGGCATAACATCGAGAATGTCCTACATAAATATTTATTAGGGTCCTCCTACACGAGTGGACGGCACGATGATAGGGTGACCATCATAAGGCAACGGAAAAAGTATAAAAAACACATAAAATCAAAATGGTTTTGTAAGTGTTGATGCTTGTTGGGTTTTTATAGACTTTGATGGTTTCTCGGTCATTTGCTGTTGGCGAAATGGATTTTTCAATATGTATAAGCAATCGTGGTTTTATAGGTCAACAGAACCATCTTTGTGGGTGTTAAAATTGATGACGTTGCTGTTATAATAACAAAGGCAACGTCATGTCTAAATATGAGGTTAATGATAATTTTAAGTATTATCTTCACAAAATTTAAGTAGTTAATTGTTTTGATGTGAAAACAAACTTGATTTACTTACTATGTTTAACAATAACAGAACGGATGATCATTCTACAAAATAGTAGAAAATTGGATAAGATTTGGTTCAGCCAAAAGGCCGTGGTTGCAAAGTCGATCCAATGGACTTTTGAAATTGTACAGGGTGGAGAGCTGACGCCGACATTAAATGAAATCACATATTTGCCCTTCTCTTTCAGAGCCTTCTTTTTCTTTCTTTCGACATATTTTGAATTTAAAAAATAAAGCTATTATGTACTACAATTTTCTAAAACATCAGTTTGGAGCAACCTGTATCTAAAAAGCGATTCGAGCTATTTCAACATTAGTCAAAATAGCGGGAATAGCGTAGACGGGAATAGCTATTTTGATTATTTTTGATAGTTCTATGCATTGAACTTATGTAAATCTCGCTGGTTTTATGTCAAAATGGCATGAATTCCTATAAAGCATGATGCCTGATTACTTTCTTTATTATTTAGTTTGTTTAAAATTTTGTTTTTTCATTTTAAGTTTTTTTTTGCCTATGCTTGCTTATGCTTTAATGATTACTGGTTACTAGTCCCTTCACAGTTATATTACCTCTGACATTTGTAGCTGCGTCTCTGCCTAACTCCTAATGGTGTGTAATGCTAGACAAAGATAGCTAGAGCGCTACAAATGTCATAGGTAAAATAACTGTGAACGGACTGTACGAGTACTAGTAACCAGTAATCAGCATAATCAGCATATCAGCATAAGCATAAAAAATCTTAAAATGAAAAACCATAATTTTAAACAAACTAAATTAATAATATCGGCCTAGTACGAATTGGACTCGCGTATGAAGGTTTCCGTACCGTATGGGAGCCCCTCGGCAAAAAAAAAAAACGTTTGTTGTATATCAGCCCCCCTTAAATATTTATATTATTCTGTTTTTATTTGTTTCTAGTTGCATTTGTTGTTAAAGCGGCAATCGAAATACATCATCTGTGAAAATTTCAACTCTCTAGCTATTACGGTTCACGAGATACAGTCCTGGTGACAGACAAACGGACAGACAGACGGACAGCGGGGTCTTAGTAGTAGGGTCCCGTTTTTACCCTTTGGGTACGGAACCCTAAAAGTAATCAGATGGGTCATTGTGGGTCAAATTATTATTTATATGTATGTGTCTACCCTGTATAGAAACTTGGCTGTCCCAGGCCAAACTACGAGTATATCTACCCCAGTTATACTCCAGAGACGCGTAAAGCTGAATGGGCCGAATTGGCAGAGCCTATCGCTACTAGTTTTCTGATCACATACTGTACACCAATATCACATAGGCTGGTATTGACTTGTGTATAGTACGCACATATGCTTTCATTCTTATATTGGTGAGTTCATACCTAGTTTTTAATACTATCTCTGTACCGTACTGTACCAGCTTTTTTAACTAATAGTCCACTGCAGGATATAGGCTTACCCAGATAGGATGATTAGGCCATTTCCACCACGTTGAACCAGTGTGAGTTACTAAATTCACATAATTACGCCATCGACTTTTTCTACAGACGCATGCACGTATGCAGATTGTCTCACGATTTTTTCCTTCACCGACAGGTCAGTTGTGTGAAAATCCTACTAATATTATGAACGTAAAAGTTTGTAAGGATGGATGGATGGATGGATATTTTATTACCCTTTCACGAAAAAGCTACTGAACGGATTGAGATGAAACTTTGCAATCACATAGCTTAAGTATCAAAATAACACATAGGCTGTAAATTATAATGATATTGCGTAAATTTTCCATATTGTAACAATAAGTGTTAAGTAAGTAGGAAAAATTCTGCCATCTGCGAGCTATTCTAGCGAGCGCTCCAAGAAATGTAAAAAAAGAACTGTAAAATCATTTTTTTTTTTCCACCTCCTTTATTAAGGGTGGTAAGATAGGGCCTCAAAGTATCATGCGGGCGAAGCTGCGGGCAAAATCTAGTCCGTATATAAATTTCATAGAACTCGCGGCTGCTCGATTGTAAGGCGGGTATCACTTCCTCTAGGACACCACGGCTTTTTTTTTAAATGTAGTGACCACAACTAAACAAATTTATTAATGATTTATCTCTTAAATTGCCTAGGATACCAAGACCGTCATTTAGTGGCTGTAACATTACTGACGTGATTTGTAAGTTTATTTTACTTTACGGTGTCAATTAGAGCTCTCTAGAATCTGCAATTTTATCTGCATAGACCACGTTCTGCCGGGCTAGTATGGGCGCCACGAATTATTTCGTTCCTAGTGTCAGAACGCTGTCTGCGCTATGGCAAAGTATATATCTGTCACTTTTTCACACGTCGAAATGAGTTCTTTTCGTGGTCGCATGCTTGACTAGCTGGTGACGTCATTCGCCGCTAATAGCAAAACTCTAGATCGAATTATTACATTTTTTCTGTAAGAATACTAAAACACTTAATACACATGAAATGCAATAGAATGGAATTTAATGTAGTATATCGAACGGATCAAGCACAATTAAATAGCTTAACTCAAGTTTACTTACTTAATCTATTCTTTAAGCGCTGAATCCTTACTAATATTATAAATCCGAAAAGTTTGTTGGTTTGTTACTCTATCACGCGCCAACGGAGCATCGGATTGACTTGATTTTTGGCATGGATATAGTATAAAAGGCGGAAGGAGCTTTAGGATACTTTTTATCCCGAAAAATTGCATAGTTCCTATAGGACAGGACAAAAACCATCGAAAGCGAAACTGTCGCCACTATCACAAAGACGCTAAGTGATTAATTCCTATATGACGCTAATATGGACTAACGAAACGTCACAGCCAAACGTAATTAGATGACAGGTGACATTGTCTGCAGACTTTTATAAATCACAAGTAGCGTGGCAAGGCGACAAATTGTTTTTCTACCATTATATCCCCTTGAAGAGGAAATAAAGTATGGATTGAAAATGACAACTGACATTAAAATTGGATAAAATGTTATTTTCCCTCTGCATGCTACATGTTACTATGACGTTTAATACCAGGCCGTCATTTTGTCTGACATTAAAAATATTTTTAAATATTCTATCATTAGAGGTTCAACATGTTTTTTTATTCTACCTTTATGGTACAGAATCATCATACTTTAATATTATCAATCCGAAAAATTTGTTGGTTTGTTCCTCTTTGACGCAGCAACGGAGCAAAAGATTGACCTGATTTTTGGTATGGATACCTATGGTTTAATAGACAGAAAGTGATAATAGGATACTTTTTATATCTCGAGCAAAATTCGTGATTCCCATGGGATAGGACAATAACTGTTTCTCAGCAATGGAGCAACGGATCGACTTGATATTTGGGGTGGGCATAGTTTGGAAGACGGAAAGTGACATGGGATACTTTCCATCCCGAAAAAATTGTGGTTCCCGTGGGACTTAACGATAAATTTTTCTCAGCAACGGAGCAACTTGCCTTGGCATATTGCATGAATATAGTTTGAAAGACGAAAAGTGACATAGGCCACTTTTTATCGCAAAAACTTTAACAGTTCCCGTAGGATAGGATAAAAACTAAGTGAGTGGGCTGCGGTAGCAGCCGTCTAAGCGCCAGAAATAACCTGTCATGGCAAGTTTAGGACGTTCCCACATATTTCGCACTCCTTCGCGGCACTCAACAGCACTAGCCCAGACTCGGGCTCCATAACGGAGCTTGCGCTCTCGCTTTAGTGACGGAGTGTTTCGGAGCACAAGACACATCGGCATCCACCACTCGGGACTAACCAGTACTGAACGTCAGACAGCATTCCAACGCCCTGGTCCCAGTGCAGTGGGTCAGTCATAGTAGCCCAGCGCCTGCCTCTTCAACTGCAGAGGGCAGTGAGAACGGCAATCGCGATACCGACACCTCTCTTCCCCTGCAGCCCCACTGCGTCTGCCAACACGTTGACGGCCTAGCGGAAGATAGGGTAGGTGGCGGCACCCACACCACCAGTTCCATATATCCCACCGCGGCCCCTTATCCTCGGCTGTCATATCAGAGTCCAAGAAGCAGCCTTGGTTTATGAAACTAAGAAAGGTTATTCCCAGCAAGTAACTGGAGATAGAGAGACAGAAAAGAAGCCACACCCAGCGCAGCAGGAGGAGCTGGAGTTCATATGCCTGGCAGACGGAGCAGCACTAGAGCAAAATCTTAACCGAGAAATTAACATATTTACAGACGGCAGTAAAATTAAAGGGAAAGTTGGGGCGGCATTATCCATTTGGGATGATGCCGCTGAGATCAGTCCCGCAAGCTGAAATTGGCCGATTGGTGCTCTGTGTAACAGGTCGAGTTATTGGCACTTCTTGAGGCTACCGAAAAAGCAAAAATCTTTTGTGACTCCAGGTCTGCACTGGAAACGGTAGTTGGCGTATCTTCCCTCCATCCCTTAGCAGTAAATTCAAAGCTAACATAAAGTTACTACACGCACAAAATAAAATAGTGAAACTTTATTGGATTAAAGCGCACGCGGGGATGGAGGGAAATGAGAGAGCGGACCAGCTAGCAAAGGAAGCAGCACTGCACTCGAAGTGCAGACCTATTTAGGATAACTGCCCCGTTTCATTCGTCAAGCGAGAAATCCGAAAGGACTCTCTTGACGAGTGGAACCGGCTGTATCAGGATGGACACACAGCGGCGGTAACCAAAACATATTTTCCGGATGCAAGGGCGGCATACAAGATCGTAAGAGAAATAGCACCAGTGGGAATCATAACTCAAGTGCTGACGGGGCATGGTGAGTTTTCCCAATACTTACATCGATTTAAGTTGAGGGAAAGCCCATCGTGCATCTGTGAACCCACAAAAGAGGAGACTCCACTGCACATAATCTTGAAATGCCCAGTTTATGGAAAGCATAGATTTGATTTAGAACAAAAAATTGGAATTCATCTAACACGAAAAAACCTTAGAAACAATTTTATCGAATTTTTGCACAATTATTTGTAAAAAAGCAATACTTAATTAGGAACAAGTAGGTATAAACTTTGCTGTACCATTGTAATGTTTATTATAACTGCAAACAGCCAAAAACATTGAAATATAGGTATACTTAGTTTTTATTCATTTGTAATTAAGACCCCTGATCATGTCAGGGATATTTCGCGATATAATAAAAAAAAATCCTCGGATGCAGCGTCGCAAGAGCGGCACTGCAGCCCGCCTAAGTTGCGACACTCCTCATAAGGCATGCAACCTACCGGCCATCCTCTCAGCTGCTTTAGTTAAAGGCGGCTGAAACTCGAGTGCCAGCCTCTAAGCTTCCTTGGGGGAAAAGACCCAAAGAAGAGGGAGACTTCGAGCGCCGCCTTTTCAGCTGCCTCAGACCTCCCCCACGACAAGGCGGGAATACACGGGGGGGTTGTATATACACTCCAACCGTAACTTAACCAACAAAAGCATTCCTCTAAGGTATTTTGATATTTGTCAGTTAGGTTAGGTTTCGCAGCCGACATAAACATAAGCCAAAATCAAAATACAACGCGGGCGAAGCCGCGGGTAAAAGCTAGTAAAAAATATTTATCCTTTTCTAAGAGGGGGTAAAAAACGAAACATTTTCCATAAAAAATACAGACCGTGTAAAAGATACACGTTGGTACAAATGTCAACGGGGGCTCGAGACATTTTTATAGACCGCGGAACGTGACAAGAGGCCGGGAAATAATTTATATTCCGCCGGCTTTACTTGAACGGTTAGCCGGAGGTGCGGTAGAGACATGGAAAGACCAGGATGGATTTTATGCCTGAAAAACATAGCTTTAGACTGTAGATACTTATAATATGTAGGTACCACATGGCTTGAGCGGAGACCACGAACCGGCAAGCGCAGCTTAAGACGTCCACCCACAAGATGGACGAATGACGTCATTAAGACCGCAGGATCGCGCTGGATGCAAGCCGGTACCAACTCGTCTTATTGGAGATCTTTAGGGGAGGACTATGTCCAGCAGTGGACGTCTTATGGCTGATGGATTATGGTTCGACCTATGCAGTATACGATTTCTAGGAAAATCTTTACCAATATTCATTTGTTGGTTTGGGTTATAAGCCACTCTGTACCCAAAATTACATTTACCACAAAATAAAATAGGAAAAAATATAAACAGAAATGGAATTTTCACACTAGCGAAGCCGTAGGCATAAACTAGTGATTTAAAAATCGCCTACTGCGTAGGTCATGCCACGGGATTTGTCAAGTGACACTTCTCATCTCTGGTAAGACTTTGGGTAAGACCATATTGTGCAGTTTATAGTATTTGAAGCCGTGGTGGTCTAGTGGTAGTGACACTCGCCTTACAATCGTGAGGGCGTGGGTTCGAATTCCGGTGTCGTACCAATGAGTTCTTTAGAATTTACGTACGTAATTTCACACCATTGGCTTTTCGTGAAAATATCGTGGGGCAACCAACCCGCACTGGGCCAGCGTGGTGGATATGGCCTAATCACCCTTCGTGGGTAGGCCTACGTCCTGCAGTGGACTATTGAAACTGGGTAGGCCTACGTCCTTCAGTGGACTATTGAAAAAGACTAGTTCAGTCCAGAACAGTATAGTATTTAAAGGTTATGGTTATAAGAAGGTCTTTCTAGATAGTTGAACGCTTCTAAGGTTCTACTGCAGGAGCTTTGCAAAATGAGTGTGGCAATGACCATAGTTACGAGGGTTTGTTTGGATCTAAGATTTATCGATATGGTTTTTATACTGATAAGGTTCTACAAATCAAGGTAAACTCATGCCGTGAAATACGAGCAGGTATTTCTATGAGGACCATGCCTATAGTATACAAGTGAGCGTAATTTACAAACCACGTAAATTCGACCTTATTTTGTTTTCTTTCTTTTCTCGAATTTTAATTTAGTCCCATAGTAAAAGTGGTTTATAATGGGCTGAATTACCCCCTTTTGGTTTAATACACCCTGTCAAAAGAGCTCTATAGATTCAAATCGCTTTGTACGTATAGGAAATTATTTCAACAGTGTAAAGATGGTAGTGAGGTGTCTTTTAACTATCCCAGCTTCAATGAAACCGGGTTATTCGCATGTATATGCTATTCAATTTCTAGAAGAATGTATACTATTATATACTACTAAATAGTTGTCTTTATTTACAAAACATGTCGCTAGTTGTTTTCAATCTTCGTCAAATAAAAAAAAAAAAAGTTTAATCCTGACATTTTTACTTCCATGCCTACTTGGCTTATCACCCACACAATAAGTAACATGCACTAGAAATAAAAATGGTATTTGAAAAAATAAATACTAGGTTTTGACGGTGGAAATAAAAAAAATCAGGGAATATACTGGCGCCTTCTGCAGATTTGACCGTAATTTGCACTTTTTCCGGAGTACGTTTTTTTGTCAGGATTAGAAATCTTCAGGTTATGTTCGTCTATGCTCATACTAAAGCTGAATGAACCGTTTTAATAAATCTAAGAAACAGTAACAATACGTAAATTGATAAAAAAAACAGCAGATTTTTACAGTTGAATACCTACTCAAACATAACAGTCCTACTCAAGAGCTACGAAAATAAATAAACTCACTCATTCGCGCAGTAACCCTCTTTTGCACCGATGGTTACAAAAATATCATTACGTCATATGAAGCTATAATGCGATAAACAGACGCGAGCAAAAGATAATAGGGGATCAGAGAACAATCAATGAAACCTCAATGATTGCTCTGTGCAACAAGCGCAAACTTCTAAGTTATTAATGGAAGAATCAAACCGCAACATAAATAAACACAGAAGGTATTCTTCGCCGATTATCTGACATTGGCTGAGAATGTGATTCGATTGTAATTTAAGTTATAAGAATTAGCTTTCAAGTAGAAAGAAAAGTAAGTCGAAACACTTCGAAGTTAAGCCACTTTTTTTATTCAGACCTTTTGGAGTATACATGTTTGGGGTCAGTGCTTATGGGATACTCCTTCCCCCCGCTACACATATATTTATGTTGGTTTATACAATTGTGTTATATTATTTATGTTGACTGTATACAATGCAATTAAAAATAGTTCGGACGGGACCCGTACGACGCACAAACGACGCACGTTCCATACCTACATTTTTGTCGCAGCCTGTACGACGCCCGGACTGGGCCCGTCCGGGCTTTCACAGAAAATGTATGGAATGTGCGTCGTATGGGTCTCGTCCGGCCCGTCCCGCGCCCGCCCCGTTCTAAATCATCCCTTATGCTATTTTATAGAATGCAAATTGGGTTAGTTATAATATTATATAGACTGTATACAATACAGATGACTGCAACTATAAATGTGCCTACACATGTGCCGGCATGATGTAGGTGGAACATGTGCCGGCTGCAATGTACCGAAGCGATGAATCACCGACATGATGTCTCTGCCAGTTGCGTCGGCATGTGAAGGCGGAATATATGCCGGAACATGTGCCGGCACAATGTAGGTGGAATATGTGCCGGCTGTGGTGCCGCAGTGATGTACCAAAGCGATGATTCTCCGACATTCAGTGTCTGCCCGTTGCGTCGGCATGTAAAGGCGGAATGCGTCGGCATGTGAAGGTGGAACATGTGCCGGCGTGATGTAGGCGGAACATGAGCTGGCTGTGGTACCGACGTAATGTACCGAAGCGATGAGTCACCGACATGAAGCGCCAGCGTATTGCGTCGGCATGTGAAGGCGGAACATGTGCCGGTATGTGGTGCCGACATGTGGTTTCTGCATGTGGTGACGGCGGCGGGGTGAGGTGCCGGCACGTGTGTGCCGGCTTGTGGTGCCGGCGTGCTGTCTTATTTTATTTTATTTATTTGGTACACAAAACAGAATACAGTCAATAATATGCTTAAATAATGTAGTGTTAAGAACTATGAGCTAAACCATATTCCAAAACATGTGTACACATCATGATTAATTACTGCAACAGTACTTAAGTATTTGAAAGAAATACCATTGATATTAAGTAGGTTAATATGTTAACAAAGTAATTTAATTATATCATTGCACTGTCGATGTGCCACGGGGTGCAACGTACATAATAAAATCTTCCAGGAGAAGGCCCCACGGTTTTATTTTTGAGTTATCATTTTTGGGTACATATGTATAACCGTTTAATTTAAAAAAGTTTTTTACTATTTTTATACTAATCCACTATCTTTGTAATGATCGTTGAGTAAATAAAATTAGGTCTAGTACAAATTAGGTCGCTTGAGGCAAAACGTCAAATCAATGCTGGTTATTTAATTAATAACAGGTTGCGTGCGTGGTCTGATTTGAAATCACACCTTCAACGAGTCTGTTGCCGCAAATCAACATACATAGTTTGTATTTTTGATGTGATAACGTCTTGAAAACGAACACCGGCTACACGTACGAAAAAGTGTCACGTTCCGCCAGAGCCGAGCGTGCAAGCGAGAATCGGAACAAACGATAGAGAGGCATGATCGGACTAAGCGTTCGGTTGATTCATTTGTTGATTCAACAATGTTTTCTTATGACGTTATCATACGTAAACTGATCAATTTTTTAGTTTTCTATTTATTGTCTAGAGTTGGGCTTCTGCATTTCTACATTTTGTGACCAAACACACTCAACACACAGCTCCAGGCACTATCGCTATTAATATGAGATAGTCTGTGAGAAGTGATATAGTGTAGTAGTTTCAGAAGTTGATACGATCGATAGGAGTATAAACGAGGAGTACAGAAGCTAATATTAATCATCATTTCAGCCATAGGATATCTACTGCTGGACATAGATTTCCTCCCCTATTGGTAATCAATTAGCATTTTTTTAAGAACATATTCTGTACATCAAAACAAACATATTTTGTTTTATGACTTTTAAAATGTCGTATGATTTTCTTCCATACAATATTAAAAGAAGTATATATTTTAAAACCGGTCTAAACATAATTAACTCTATGTAAAACGACTTGAGCCTCAGAGGAGATACGGTTTAAATATGGAAATGAATGTAAATAATAGTTAGGTATGTAAAAACAATAATTTGTACATAAGCTGACACCACTTTTAAAAAATAATCATTTTTCGCAAAAAATAGGATGACCGACTTCACCCGTGTACAGAATTAGCGCATATTTCGCACGGAGCGATGTTAAATTTTTCACATTATTGTTAATTTATCAAAAATGGCTCAGCCGATTTCAAGAAAATTTTAATGGGACCAATCCCGAAGTATATTCTTACTAATAAAAACAGTTATTGAAATCGGACTACTACGAAAAAAGTTATGCGTGGTTATACATTAAATAAAAATACGCGTCGAATTGAGTGCCTCCTCCGGTTTGGATCGTCGGTCAAAAAATAGGCATGATTTTGAGTTTTAGGAAAACTTGTAGAACAAAAAGTTATTTGTTTTGATGTACAGAATACGCCCTTAAGACGAAACTACTTGATTACTAATAACCCTGCATACCTCCGGTAGGTGGAAAGCTGGTATGGTATTCTTGAAGTCATATTCCTACTCTGTGGGTGGACGTCCTACAATGTGCCGATTCGGAAACTCATTGTAATTGTAATTTCCGAGACGATTTCAAAGTTAATGTTGATCGTAATGGTGTTTAGCAGTGTTATCCAGAAAAGAAGTACTACGTCGAAATATGGTGATTTACCCGTCTTACAATCGTGAACCGGGATTTGAACCCACGACGGGTTCAAATCCCGGTCCCGTACCAATGAGTTCATAGGATTTCTTGTACGTTTCACATCACTGGCTTTTCAGTGAAGAAAAACATCGTGAGGCATACGTCCTAAGAAGAAATTTGTGATGATGGCGTATGTGAATCTACTAGCCCGCACTGGGCCCGCAGCGACGTGGATATGGCCCAATCATCCTCTGTGGGTTGGCCTATGTCCTGCTGATATAATATATTATTGATGGATGATTTATTTTATCGTAATTTTAATTAACTTTTACTGTAGGGCTTGTGGGCTTTATGAACAGAAGCTACAGTGCTACGTACGCGTAGACGCGTAGCTCTCTACAAAACGTAGCAAGCTCTACGAATGTGTCTAGAACCCTTTTTTGAAAATTCTTGTACACATATTATATCTACCTGTCATTGCCCTTTACAAAACGACTTTGTAAGCAGACAAAAATACCATCCATGTCCTATAATAACTTGTGAAGCCCCACCATTACTAATACCCAGAAATAATATCATAAATTCGCTCCGCGTCGCCTTGAATTATGTTTAATCTGATGTAATTTATTCCACTCACACGAATAATACATTACGTTTATCTCGGGATATTAAAAAGGATGGAATAATTGTTTTCTGAATTAAAATTTCATCATTTTTAAACATTCACAGAGATTTTAAGTTTTATTTGTTTGGTTTCAGAATTTCAATAATGCAGATTCAGCCGTATGATACATTTCAGCATGATGGCAACCTTTTTGGCGTAATTGATAGTAGCTCTGCCTTCGGTGTATTCGATTTCAGGTTAGATTCTCTATTTTGAGTGATTTTAAGTAACTGTTCTGGGTTTGGGTGTTAGTTATCGTTGCGTATCGGTGTCTTTTTGTTTTCTCTCTATGGTATGGTATAGGAAAATATTAGCAACATTTTTTAGAACTTAGCGACGTGAATAAATATTGCATTGGGTGAAATAATGACCTAATGACTTTATTTAAATGAAAAATTGGTTGTCATAAATTGCCATGGTATGGTATTTATTGTATTAAATATTCGTTTCTTTATCTTATTTGTGTTCTAATAACTAAGATCAACGCAAAGAAAATGTAGATTTTTTTGTTTGTTTAATCATGCCTACATCCCGTTTTCTTCTACCTGAGGGTTGACTGGCAAATAATGTTATTTAGCGTTAAGTCTTTCTTGTGTGCAATAAAGTGTTAAATATAATTAATATACCTACAAACTGTTGCGTTACTAAGCAAAACATCGGTTTCCTTCGAAACTATGCAGATATAAAGTTTCACTACATGTAATATAAGACCAAAACCTAGTCGAGCCTCCTATTGGCAACACGATATAGACAAAAGGAATAGAATGTTCAAGCTGCACTGTCTGTTTCAGTGTAGACTTTATTTATCAAGCCTGTATCCTGCGGTAACTTCACTACGTAGGAAGAGAAATGGTTAGTACCTAACTTGCACATTTCGTTTGGTTATTTTAGATATGCAAACTCTTGTGTTATTTCTTTTCTCTTATGCTTATATAAACCTAGCTGCCCATATCGGATTTGCCCAGCTATTAATGAATTAAAACCAGTAAAAATATAAATGAATAAAAAAAGTTGCAGAAAAAATATTCCAAATAATATTGAAAACTGTACTTATTACAATCGGTTGTGTAGTTTTAATCTAAGCAGATATACAGACAGACACACATAGTCACAAAAAAGGCGACTTTGCTTTATAATATGTAGTGAAGAGGTACTAAAAGATCTTGGCAGAAATCAGCAAAAAAAAACACTGTTTCATATAGTTCGCAGAAAGTTTGACCCCTTAAAGCTAAGTAAAAGAAACCAAAATTTTTATCATAAATTCAACTAAATAAACCATCTATTTCCTTTGAAACTATGCAAATATAACGGTAAGTAAATGCGTATAAGCCGGGTGGCTAACACGGGTATCAGAGTTTTTAAGACGCCTGAAGGCTATATACCTACGGTAGAACCTACTATTGTCAAAACGAAATGGACAAAAGGAATACAATGTTCGAGCTGCACTGTCTAGTTCGGTGTAGACTTTATTTATCAAGTCTTCATCCTGCGGTAACTTCACTACGTAGGAAGAGAAATGGTTTTAAATAACTTCACGCTTCTTGTGGTTATTTTGGATATATTGTACGAGGACATGCTATTGTTCTGCACACAGAAGAGGTAAATTTCTGTGGTTTAGCAGCTGCAGTTTATTAGACGGGTTTTCCATATAGGGTACACTAAGTGAAAATGGTGTATTAGACTATAATTATGAACAACTTTTAATACGGGACTAATCCAGACCAAAACAGAAAGTACCTGTTGTTATCCTAGCTAGAGATTCGAGAAAAAACAACCATCAGCAACTAGTGGGCGCCTCCGACAAGTGGGCGCCTACAACAAGCTGGGCGCCTACAACAAGCTGGGCGCCTCCAACAAGCCAGGCGCCTCCAACAAGCCGGGCGCCTCCAACAAGATGGGTGCCTCTAACAAGGTGGGCGCCTGAGGCAGCTGGGCGCCTGTGGCAGCTGGCCGCCTGTGGCAGCTGGCCGCCTGTGGCAGCTGGCCGCCTGTGGCAGCTGGCCGCCTGTGGCAGCTGGCCGCCTGTGGCCAATACGTCAGTCAGTATCCAACAAGTCAGCAAATTGACAATCAACAATTAGTGAAACAGCTTAGTTCCATTTTAATTAGTCCCGCGTTGACCCTTTAGTAAAAACTGTTTCTAATGTTGATGGTCTGAATGATTTTCTTTTGGGCTCAGTATATCTGCCTTTAGGTAAAAGTTTGAGAAGCGGTAGGCATGCTATGTTTTAATTTTATTTTCAACTCAGTTTTTGAATGCGACTTCTAATGCGACTTTCAACAAGGTTGCGTTATACGTTTAACGCTACGGGGGTATGAGAGCACTGTTGCGTCGAAGTTTCACTCGGAGGGACTTCATTAGCATTTTTTTGTGAGGACGAGAATAATTTAATTTTCTATGTAGGTACCTATTACGTATTACAGACTTTGCCAATATGACCTTACTCGTATTCCTTATTCAGACAGAAAAATGTTATCAAATTTGAGTCTGTCGGCACAAACACTAAACAAAATATTAAATTAAAATGTCTGATCCTAAACCCAACCTAAATTAAAGGCTAGGGGGCAATTGCAAAACTTTGGGCCTAAAATGTCGCTCCATTTTTTAGTTGGGGTTTAGGCTAACTCCTACTGGAACTGTAATAACACTTTGGATATTAGAATTTGTTTTTGGAGCCATCTGTTGGTTAAATTAAATGCTACATTTTATCATATTTGGACGTAGTTAGTGGGATTTGGGTGTAAAAAGTTTTTAGTAAAACTACTGAGTACTAATTACCGATGGGGTCGAAAAGATTCACGTACAATTCAATTCATTTATTGCAACCTATTATGGAATTTTACATGCGGTTCTTATGTTTAATAACGTCAAATACATAGGTATGACCCTATAAGGGTATAACCACTTATTATTTACATTGAAACGGGTCATTACTAAATTATCATTACAAAATTAAAAATAAATTAACATGACAAAATCAATCTATTAAATCACACGGACACAGTATTTGTTTCGATTTTTAGCCGCTGTTTATTTATTTAATTTATTCTGTATATAGGTAGGTTTCATATTTTTGGCGCATTTGTATATCTTAGGTAGTTTAGAATTATATTTCAATGTTTTTTAATTTAGAAAAACAATCTATTAAATTTCATAATAAAATTACGAAGTCGGTCACATTAAAATCATTAAAAAAAATAGAAGAGAGGAGTACAGGAGAGAGACAAAAAATAAAAGTTATGTGTAACATTTTCATTAAAATAATCCGCGAGTGAATTGGTTGCGCTTTGTCTGCAAGCGCAGCGAAGGACGCCCACCCAAAAAGTGGGCGGATGACCTCGTCAAGACCGCCATTTCGCGCTGGATGCAAGCCGCTTCCAACCGGTGTTATTGGAAATCTATTTCCAGCAGTGGACGTCCTGATAGATGGATGGATAGAAAACTGAGTTCCTAGTAACTTACGTTCAACCTCGGTCTGATTTCGAAGTAGGGGGTCCTGAGTTCGATTTCCGGTCGAACATTTAGTTGGGCGATGAATTTAAATGCTAAAATGATAAGTTCTTTTTTTACACTTTATAGTAGTCGTTTTTAATAATTTTATACTTAGTTCATGAAACGTTATTTAAGTTTGGTGCAGATAAACTTTTTACTACGCAAATTAAGCAAAACAGACAGACAGACGGACGGACGGACAGCGCAGCGGAGTTTTAGTAATAGGGTCCCGTTTTTACCATTTGGGTACGGAACCCTAAAAATGTGTAGAGTGGTACAATAAGTGTACAGTATACGGTTGCTTTATTATTCATCATCAATTTATCATCATCATCAGCCTGTATCGACCCAATGCTGGGTATATGCAAAGAAGATATAATAATAACTACGTAATAGGCCTTCTCTCTTATGTGCCATTGTTCCCTTTCTTGGGCTAATCGCATCCACGCTTGACCAGCGATGGGTCTGATGTCGTCGACCCATCGGACTTGTGGTCTGCCTATAGAACGAAATAATTATTAATCGACCGCAATTTGATCTGTGATACTGAAAAAAAAATCATTGTTTGGATTAATTTAGTAAAAGAAAAGAGGTATTCCATACATTTTGTATGAAATATTGACTTGCACTTATATTTACTTTCGACCAAATGTATGGAGCAGCTGAGGTATTTCCAGCGATTTCGCAGTTGCTCACCTAGTGTACTTTATATACAACAATTGTATATAGAATATTACTACTATAAGGATAAGTCAAAATTAAGTAATGATGACTTACAAAATTTACTTCTTGTAAGTAATCATTTCACCTTCCCAGCTTCGCCCAAAGAATTAGTACAAAATCAATTTCCTCGTAAGTGCCGACGTAGCCTAACCCTTACAGAAATGCCTAGTTTGCTGGATCGAACTAATGAACTGGTGTACCCACCTGAGCCCACCTCTATTGGTAATGTATATGTCAGAGAAACTGGAGTTCATAATCATATTACTAAAATCATGAAGCTTCGTTCGGTATTAAAACTAATAATTCTCCGTACAGTAAACATCGCGATGCATCTCTTTAATTAAATATTCATAATACTTTAAGTTGTTTGTCTAGATGTTAGACCCGCCCTTAAAAGGTTTTGCGTTTAATACCTATAACCCTGTATAATGTAGCACCTTAAATATTGTTTTTGCAAATGTCAAAGTTTGAAAAATGTCTTTAAAAATATTATTTTATCAAAAAAAATGTCTACACAATCCTTACAATTCAAAGTTGTAATAGCTCTGTGATTCAAAGTAACCAAAATGACACTAGGGTAGCCACAACTAGTGCATCTACCCAACTAGGTACTTGTGTATTTTATTGTATAAAAGCCTTTCCAGTCTAAAAATGTGTAAACGATTTGTGGTCATTTTAATTACTAGTACGAATTCCCACCAAAGCGGGTTACGTATGTGAAATGGGTAAGCGCGGGTCGGTCTCGGTAATTACAAATTAGTGCATGGAGTGCTTACTTGTGCTATCAAAAGTGCAGCTGAGTGTGACTGGTCGGCGTTATGTGAGAGAAAGGCAAGCTGGCTTAATTAAGAATTTAATATTTTTTAATAAAACGGAGTGTCTAAACTACGAGCTAAACGAGCAACATGCAAGCCTTGTGTTAAATCGGTTGCGCAAGATAATGGCAAATTGAAGATTGAATATGAACAATACTATGAAGAATTTAAGACTATACCAGACATGATAATATCACACTGTCAAAAAAACCTTATGTGTACTCGTTACGCTCGCTCTTAATAAGACCTAAAAGTGAACCCTTTTATTAATTCTGCCATTTATGAAAAAGACATCGAAAAATGTTTCGCGCTTTTTTCTAATTTTTACTTTGCGGGTTAGGAAACTGAAATATGACTATACCAAGTACTTAGACTTTTTTGCTTAAGTTTTACGGTAGTAGCACGGGTATTTTTTAATGCTGTTCTAACAACTTTCAACTGCAGTATACCTAATAAGAAGAGTAATTAATTTACCGTTTTTGCTACTGGTATTAGTAAGATTTGATAGTAACACTAATAATAAACGGTAGCTACTTTGCTATGAATGAAAATGTGCATGTACTTTTCAACAAAATCGTTTTCATTTGATGTCATAGATACAATTAAGTAATAAATTATTACAAAAATATTACTTTAAAAAATGCTAGTCAAGACAAGTAAAACGAGGCCAAACACGACAGGTCTATCTTGTTTAGTACAGGAGTTATTATGGCACCTTCTGACTCCATCATCAGATCAACTCCATGGTACCATATTATTGCATACATATCCGTGCAAAATTTCAGCTCAATCGGAAACCGGGAAGTTGGTCAAATTTAACTTGCAAGATTCCACCCTAGGTACATCCATCGCAAGTTAAATAAAAGCTTGTAAAAAGCCTCTGACAAGGCCGATCAGAATAATACTAATAATAGAGGCAAAAGTGAATTCTTCACTTCTGGATACGCCGATCTAACCTCACACGTCGGTCGCACCCGGGACAACCTAATTAAAATATTTCGCTAGCTGTACAAGAAATGAAGTGGCCTTTGATTAATTCGCCGATTCCACTGAAAATAATTGCAGAAATTACTTCACCGGAATTATTTTTACCAAAATAATTTGGTGGGAATTATTTTACCAAAAATAATTTTGTGGGAATTATTTGCGCGGACCGCAGCGGAAGAAAATAATTAAGGGCCAGGAATGAGAGATTTATGGTTTTTTCAGACGTTAGCAAAATAAAATGGCGACGGAAAGTAGATACGAAAATGTTAGTAGTCCTTAAAATTAATTATCACGTGCGCTACTACGTAGAGAGTTTTATCTTTATATGACATTCCAATTTGCGTGCCTACCCAAGGTACGAGTACAAATCAATCTGAACTGAACCTATTTTTATCCTTGGGAAATATTTTCACCCTTTTAGGTCATCAACCGAAATAGTCTAATCAACAAGTGCTTGTCTGTACATCTTATTCTGATAAATATATGGTTGAGGTGTCATTCTATCCAAAATAGCTTTAGTAGCTTAGAACTTGGATTAACATATAAGTAGGCTACTTTTTACCTCGAGCTAACGCGGGTAACACCGCGGGACGCAGCTAATATTACATAAGTGGGTTCACCTTATGCTACGATGGGACCAACAAAGCTGGGTATACCTTATATGCTACGATAGGCCAAACATGAGCTGGCTTACCTTTTGCTGTGATAGGCGAAACATAAGTGGGCATAGTAGGCATATATTTGCTGCGATAGGCCATACATAATTGAGTATACCTTTATGCCACGGTAGGTCATACATAAGTGAGCATACCTTATGCCACGGTAGGTCATACACAAGTGGGCATACCTTACGTCACGGTAGGTCATACATAAGTGGGTATACCTTATGCCACAATAGGCCATACATAAGTAGGTATACCTAATATCACAATAGGCCACACATAAGTGGGTATACCTTATGCCACCCTTTGTGGGTAGGCCTGCGTCCTGCAATGGGTTATTACAAAGACTAGTACAGTACATTACCTCATACCTCAGTAGGCCAAATAGTAGTACCTACTATGGTTGGGTATATACGTGGATGGTAACTGAACTCGGCGCGAAATCAAATCATCCTGCTTAATACTTCCGTGAAGAATATTACGAGAACGTACGATGTGTAAGCAATCAACAGTAAGCCTGTGTCACATTCGTCATATAGCGACAAAATTATAATTTCTAAGCTGATTACTCGAGGTGTCTGATATCGGCGGTAATAATGAACGTCATGAATATTAATATACGCATTAAGTTTAAACTTGTGAGGCGTTTGATATTGGGAACGAATGTGACCCAGATATGGAAACGTTTGTGTGACATAGCGTTTAATTAAAACGGTGTTAAAAAGTTAGTTATAATTACTGTATGATGTCAATCAAATTATTTATAATAACTTTGGATGGGGGATGAATGTCACCCAGATATGGAGGCTTTGTGCGACATAGCTTTTAATTACACAGGGTTATTGCTACTCAATTAGCATCCTTTTAGGGGCTTATTCTGTACATCAAAACTAACTTTTGTTCTACGACTTTTGTCAAAACTAAAAAAAATGTTTTTCCAGACAAAAATATCGTTCACCCGCAACAAAATGTATGGAACAGCTGATTTTTTTTAGTTTTGACAAAAGTCGCCGAACAAAAGTTGTTATTTTTGATGTACAAAATAAACCCCTAATAGGATGCTAATTGATTAGAAATAACCCTGTATAAGACAGTGTTAAAAAAGTTACTTATTAATTACTTTAGGGTGTAACGCATACTTTCAGCCGTTCTAATGAATCATTTATAGAGACTTCTATACCTACCTAATATCTAATATGATTATGCGATAATATCTAATACCATTTACGCATACGTTCAGCCGTTCTAATGAATCATTTATAGAGCCTTCTATACCTACCTAATACCTAATATGATTATGCGATCATATCTAATACCTTTTACGCATACGTTCAGCCGTTCTAATGAATCATTTATAGAGCCTTCTATACCTACCTAATATCTAATATGATTATGCGATAATATCTAATACCATTTACGCATACATTCAGCCGTTATAATGATTCAATTATAGAGCCTTCTATAATTGAATCATTAAACAGAACGTATAGGTACGTAAATGGTCACAAGACCGTGTAGTCATAGTCATAGTCATAGTCATTTATTCATAATAATAATATTACATGTCATAAAATATAAGATAATCAAATTCATTCAAAATAATAATAACTTCAATAATACAGCAATAAATACAAAATGTATGACACACTTATGTGTTTAATAGCACAATTATATAATTTTAGTCTTATTCACTAGGTCAAAATTGTAGAATGCCTTTTCAACAAGCCACTTCTTTAGTTTTTGTTTGAATGATTCTCTAGAAGGAGCGTCTCTGATATCAAGCGGGAGCCGATTATAAATTTCGGGAGCGGTGACATGCACCAGCTTGGCCATTTTAGAGAGCCGGTGAGGTACGACGCAAAGTAAGAGTACGAGCGAGCATTGAACTTTAATGCTTGTGAGAACCAGAGAGCATAGCATGCGATTCTCTACGAACGTTAGAAATGTTTCTAGCGATTCGAAAATTGGGCTCCAGATCGAAAATGAGCTAGATGTTAAAATTTAATACTATGAAATTTTCGTTCCCTGGTCCCATATCGACATAACGTAACGTAACTTGCCTAGTATTTTTTAATTTCGTGTATTTCTGTTTATGTTGATTACGACTATTTAATGTAAAGTAAAAGTAAAAAAGCCTTTATTTCTACGACTCGCAGAAACATTTAATTACATAGTTTAGATAGTATTTAAATATAATTCCTATCTCTAGGTACATTGTGAGGTTAGGTTAGTTAGTTACTTATTATGACCTAAAAGATTGACCCATTTTAAACATACTCGTATTTTTAGCAGAGTTACATTTAAGTTACAGTTTTAAATACAAAAAATAATTTGGTTATCTACATTATCTAGGATAGATCCTACGATATATATTATCTACGTACATACGCGTGGATTGCTTAGGTATTATTATTGCTTAGTATTATTCATAGTATATCACTACATAGTATAAAACAGTCGCTTCCCGCTGTCTGTCCCCATGTATGCTTATATCTTTAAAAGCACGCAACGGATTTTGATGCGGTTTTTTTAAATAGATAGAGTCATTTAAGAGGAAGGTTCAAATGTGTAATACACCTGTGCGAAGCCAGGGCGGGTCGCTAGTTTATATATAAAATTAGAGTTGTTACTAAGTACCTGAGCATAGATAGCTTTCTTTATGTTATATCAATATGTAGGTACCTAAGTTTAGAAAGTATAATTATTATCATAAAAAACGATTAATTAACTAACTCTTTAAAAGGAATATCAGGAAATATAAATAACTATCTATCACGTGAAATTCTTGAAATCAAAACTTGAGTTGGGCACGTAGGTTGGTCAGAAGGGTCGTGAACTCCCAGCGTACCATCCCGACGGGGCTAAAATACCTACTCAATCCACACCAGGTGTCTCGTCATCATCCTTGTCACTCTAAACTCTTTACGGCTCCACTTCCAAAGTTTTTATTAAAAGTTTTCCCATAAAATTATATGCACATCAATAAAAAACATTTAGGGCCCATGCTGTAGTATGCAAGCAACTTTGTGTCACTTAAAAGTTTGCTTTTACGAGGTTTGTTTTAACGAACCTTAAAACAAAAGCGCGGTAAGTGAATAAACAGAAGAAAATCTTCGGTTTTCATCATGTTTTTTATTCGGAAAAGTTTTAAATGACATCAGCTGATATTTTATAAGCGTTTTTGACTGTGGCTTGCGATTTTAGCAGTATTGTTTTCAAAAAAATGGGCCAAGTACGAGTTGGAGTCGCGCATGAAGGGTTCCGTACCGTATGGGAGCCCCTCAGCAAAAAATATCACGTTTGTTGTATATGGAGCATGGAGCCCCCTTAAATATTTATACTATTCTGCTTTTATTCTGTATTTGTTGTTATAGCGGCAATCAAAATACATAATCTGTGAAAATTTCAACTCTCTAGCTTTTACGGTTCATGAGATACAGCCTGGTGACAGACAGACGGACAGCGGAGTGTTAGTAATAGGGTCCCGTTTTTACCCTTTGGGCACGGAACCCTAACTATCCTGTGGCACCTATGCTCACCAGACATTAGATTTTTTTGTTTTATTTTTAGTCTGAAATTGCCGTAGGTATATTAGTATACGGCTGCCGTATATACTTGCCAGAAACACAACTCTAATTATTATTGTCGTATAATTATTACGGCAATTGCCATGTCAATAATAACATTGGATTTTACGCGAAGAATCTTGCTATTTTGAAATTTTATTTTTGTATTTGATTGAAGCATTTAGGTAGATTATTTCATTTCTCATCTTTAAAGCTGAGAAATGTTTTTTGGTTTGCCTGGAAATTAAACTATTTTAAATGATATCCATCACAAAAAAACTGTATGGTTCCTCTGGTTAGATATTCTGCAAGTAGAATATAAATGCGGTCAGCCCCCTGCTGTATTTTCTTGCTGATTCGTAAAAAAAGCAGCTGTTTCATATATTTTGAGATATAAAGTTAAAATTACATAATATGAGATACCTAGCTGATTTATTTCCGAAATTTCCGGTTGGCTTCATAGTAAAAGTTAATAATATTAAATCCTCTTTTTTTGGCTTAGTTTACAAACATGCATAAATACATAATTATGTGCATACCTGCATACTGTCAGTGCGCGTTCGTAGTTTGTCACAAGGGACTGTTCCTAACGATCCACCCAAACCAACCACCTAGGTGGTCGGTTAGGAATTTACTTCCTAGCCATCCACCTGGGTGGTCGGTTAGGAATTTCGTTCTTAACAAACCACCAGCCTTCCACGTAGGTAGTCAGGTAGGTTTATCAGAATTCGCAACCATATCCTACTTTAAAAATTACACTGTGGCATAATGCTTTAAACAGCTTGCACAATTAATGAAATTAACTTTAAATTAATCCTTTGGCTGTTAATTTAAATTGCAACAAAGTATCAAGAGCAATTGCGATTTTGCGTTACAAATTATTATAGCGCGTCAATTTCTGCTGAATGTTTTTGTAAATGCATGTTTATTATTTATATTTATTTCGTAATTTGTTTTAGTGTATACAGGGTCATAGGTATTAAACACAAAACCTTTTAAGGGCGGGTCTAGTACATCTAGACAAACAACTTTTGTTCTAGGACTTATTTGGAAAATCACGAAGAAAAAATCTGCTTTTTTATATAAAAAGTTCGTCAACGCGCGGCAAAATGTATGGAGAAACGAATTTTTATTTTGTGAATTTTCAAAAGTCTTTTGTCTAGGTGTACTAGACCCGCCCTTAAAAGGTTTTGCGTTTAATACCTATGACCCTGTATAAGTGATGTAAAAATTTGAGGCCGTTCTCGAAAGGATACCATGCACTGGCAAACAAAGCGTAGGATGTACACCCACAAAGTGGATTCACCATCTGATCAACTCCGCAGGAACACACTAGATCTTTGAAAATTCTCAGGAGAGGCCTATGCCCAGTAGATGTACTACAGCTGATATGACGATTATGAAAAGTTTGGTACATACCTACTAACTTTTTACTGACTTCCAAAAACTACAATGTTTCTACTATGTTACTTTACTATGTTCGTCTGTCCGGTTTTTTTTGTGTATGGTCATCGATATTTTCGCCAATTGTGAAACGATTTAAAAACATATTTTATTAGTTTTAAAGAATATACTCCTGAGATGGTCCTATTTAAATTTTATCGAAATCAACTTAGCCGTTTTTGATAAATCAACATTTTGCGGATTTAACATTATGGGCCATACTGATTCGAGTTCAACATTTTAGGATTCAACATTTTAAGAATTCAACATTTTCGGATTCAACATTTTGGGAATTCAACTTTATGTGCCGGAAGGGTGAAAATGTCCCAATCGCCCTATGTAGGTAGGCCCATGTTCAGCAAGACTTTTAAGAAACAAAATTTGTGATAACAGTGATCACCGCAATTAGGCATCGTTCGGCACGGTCAGTCTTTGGATAGGTGACTTCGGGTGGCATTTACAACTGAGCGCTACCGAGGCTCGGATGACACATTAAATTGTAGGTCTCGGTTGGTTTATCCGTTTAGCCATATCAGAGTCCTTCAGGCTGTATAAAGGAACTGACACCAGGTCTTGCCACTAAACTAAACGAACTTACTTTTAAAAGAGACTAGTACGTACTTACAATACAGTAGTGTTTCGTTCTGCAGAAAATATAAAGAAATTATCGGGGAAACTGCCTCAGTTCAAGTGTAAAATCTTAGCTGTATTAGCCCACAGTGCGGGGCGTTACACAACACCACAGCTTTATTACGTAACTTAAAACTGCGACTATTGAATAAAGTTCATGTGATCCTTCCATCCATCAGCCATAGGACGTCCACTGCTGGATATAGGCCTCCCCTAGGGATCTCCAATAAGACCGGTTGGTAGAGGCTTGCATACATGTTCATGTGATAGTTTGATATTAAAACGTAACCTTATGCCTGGAAGAAATCACTTTCAGTGATAAGGCCGCCAGTTGCTTCACATGTTTTAGCATCTATTTTTCTGTATTAAGTATTAAAGTTTGAGAAACAATAGAGAGTAAATGTATCTATCAATCTAACCTTCTTCAGTAGGGTAAATATGTTTTTTTTTTAATTATTTAAATAAAGCGCGCGTTATTACCAATTAGTTTTTTGGAATTTACGAACGGATTAACACACCAGTGGCTTTTTGGTGAAGAAACTCATCGCTGGCTAAATTGCATACGTCCGTAGAAGAAAGTCGATGGTGTATTGTACGCAATTATGCCCTTCATGAGAAAACTTTTGTTCAATAATGGACTATTTATAACGGGGCAATTCTGTTAGCCGATCTCTTCACTGAAGTGATACGTTCTGGAACCTCTCTCGTTTTTCTGACAGTTCCGACAGCTCAAAACTGTCAGAAAAACGAGACAGGTTCAAGAACGTGTCACCTTAGTAACGAGATCGGCTGACAGAATTGCCCCGCTGGTACTGCACAGTACCTACGCTAGATTTCAAACATTTTGCAAAATGGCGTTTGTGAAGTTCGCAAAGACCTGCGCGGAACTCGCCTCTGCCGATTTGCACGCAACAACCGCCATTAAGTTTGAATCTTATATTTCGAAGGTTTTTAACCGACTATAAAAAAGGATGTTCTCATTTCGACTAAATGTTTTTTTGTATGTATGTTACGCGATTACTCCGCCAATTATGAACGTATTTTGATGATTCTATCTTTGTTTGATAGATCATACTTTAGAGGTCTTATTCTTTTATTGGAATCGGCAGAGACGTTTTTGAAAAAACAAAAATAATGAGAAAATTACTACATAGACGATACATCGGTCCGTGTGAGCTATTCAAATTCCATACACGGTTGAAGTCGGTGATGCGATTTTTGGGCGTAATTATTATTTTGACAGATTTTGTGTGGCTAATCGCAGTCGCAACTTTACGTAATAAAGCTTCGGGACCACAGCCCCATTTAACGTAGCTAGTTAGCTGCAGCTGTTGTTTAACAGGTAATTAGTACTTGCCTATTGTTTTGTACTTTGTTGCATTGTTTCGGAACATTTTGTCGGATATATTTTAACAAATTGTTTTAATTGTTATTTATTTTGTTTTAGACAGAAAATGTTTTATAAATCATGCCCTGATTTGATCCTCTTAATTAGTGAAGTAGAATGAAATATCCCAGGGTTTCTGACATCATTATCGTCTACTTATCTTCTCTCTTACTGGGGTCGGCACAACACGCTTCTTTTTACCACAACACTTTCATTACATTTCATCTCATCATCAACTATACCTGTTTAAGCAAATAATCCATTTGGACTCAAGTCAAGAGAGCCAATGAGACAAAAGCGTGGTATAAATATTGAGATTTTAGAGAGTATTTCGTACTCAAACGATTGTTGTACATAGAGTTTCGCTTTTTAAATCCATACTCAAAGAATTTAACAATAATAATCTCAAAATTTTGACCTCCTTGCTAACTTTGACATAACGTCAAATCACATTCTCTGTGTGTCAAATTGTCATTTCATTGTCAAACAATCCAACATTCATACAAGTTCGTAATATAGTTTTATTTTTGTTAACACAAATGCATCACCATTAATGGAAGAACAAAAAGCCTCGAACGCAGAAGAAGAATTAAGAACAGAAGAAGTCATCAAACTCAGGGAAGAAAACAATGTTACAGAAGAAACTAGAACAGATGATGCAGGACCTTCAGGAACCACGAGCTTGCCAGGAGCCGTTCAGAGCCCTAGACCAAAACAGGGACAAAAAGCTGGTCTATCTAAATCAGATCATTGTATAAGACAATTCATCACAACAAAAGATGTCGCAAACGCGTTGACATCTTTGAGTTTCGGAGCACCGAGCCAAACAATTCCTACATTAGAAAACCATATTGATTCGACAGCACTAATCGATTTGAAGAAATTCATGATCTCTTGCTTCAAGATAAATAAAGAAACACCAATCGTAGTGAGTGAAATACGAGTACCCATAGAAGCAGTTTATGCAGAAATTCCAAATGTTAGTTGTAATGTTGAGACAGAAGCTGCTCCTATAACAAATTTGCCCAACGAAGTGGTTGTAACAGGTTCTGTAGAAGCGAAGTTGTCTAAAAGCGATAAGAAGAAGACTGGGAGTCTGAGTGAGAGAACAGATTTGCCGGTGGCTCAGAGAGATTCTCTTTCAAGTATTGGCTCGAACGTTTGCAGGATTTGTATGACTCGTGGTAGAGAAAGGTTAGAAAACTTTAGATTTATCACATCATTCTGAGGGGTTAGAACAGGTTTATACTTAAATAGAAACTATAGTAGTTTTCGTATAGCTCAATACATTTGTGTACAGCGCCCTTGGCGGAAAAAAGGAAGAACGCAACGAACATTCGTAAACGTGCAAGTTTAAGTAAACTATGCAAAACCTGTACTAAAAGCTCAGACGTACTTAAGAGAAATGATACATCAAAACTTCTATTACAAAATGTAGACTCTAGATGCACATTTTTTTGTTTAATGTTAAGTTAGACCATTGTCAACCACGCGACTCCAATAGGAATTGGCAGTCTTCATAATTCATATAGAACATGAAAAACTCTCAGTTACGCAGGTTTCCTTACGGTATTTACCTTCACCAATCGATCTTAAACAGGCTGATTACAAAATCTCTGGTCTGCAAGCTAGGCTGCTGTAATTATTTTAGAAAACAGTAGATTTAACTTATAATGTTCGTATTCTTCTTCGTATCGATGGTTCTAAGGTGAGATCTACCTACAAAAGTGATAAGCCCAGTAATTAGCAAATGCTCTGATAATCATAGTTGTGTGTGTGACAGTTGTGTGATGCCAGTGATGACATATGGAACTGAAACGTGGTCTTTTAATATGGGCCTTATGAATAAGCTCATGATAGCCCAACGTGCTATGGAGAGGGCTATGCTCGGTGTCTCTCTACGGGATCAAATCAGAAATGAGGAGATCCGCAGACGAACCAAAGTTACCAAAGTTTATAGTTAGTTTAGTAAGTTACATAGCCCAGCGGATTAGCAAATTAAAGTGGCAATGGACAGGGCACATAGTTCGAAGAACGGATGGCCGATGGGGCCGTAAAGCTCTCGAATGGAGACCACGGAGCGTATGACGTCCACCGACTAGGTGGACTGACGACATAATAAAGATCGCAGGAACGCGCTGGAAGCAGGCCGCTTCCAACTGGCCTTATTGGAAATCCATGGTGGAGGCCTATGTCCAGCAGTGGACGTCCTACGGCTGATGGATGGATGGATGGATGGATGGTAATCATACGAGTATAAATAAATATCTAGGTATGTACTTCTTATTAAAAGTATCTCTTTGTCTACTTTGGACAAATACTATTTTTGTGACCACATATTTTCGAAATTACAAGATTAGACACCAACCCTTAAACGTAGCGACCTCTTTAGACTGGCTTATTCATTAGAAAAACACGCTTATCTCACACACAACTTTCTCAGCAAATTCCCTTTTAATTCCACAAGGTTACACTCAACACATCTATGTCGAAAGGAAGTCTCTGCACTTATTTTTAACCCTCTTTGAAACTAGGGAAAATCAGTTCGCGAATCCTATTAATATTATAAACGCGAAGTTTGTAAATGGATGTTTGTTACTCTTTCACGCAAAAATTACTAAACGGATTAAAATGAATCTTTGCAATAATATTGCGTGAAACGAAGTTCTCCGGGTCAGCTAGTAGAAAATATAACAACGGTCATTGACGTTCTGTGACTATGTATATTTCTCACTACAAGGTGTGAATAAGACAATAAATGTTGTAATGTACGTAGGGCAGCTTTTAACAGCTTTTAGAAAACCTAAAATCCCTGAGATTTACTTCGTATCAGAAATGTTACTCGTAGTTGTGCTAATAACGAGCTAATACTGTTATGGTTACTGCACTGATTTTTCGCGACTGCAACAGTCGATGAACCAAACGACATCCTCTCGACTGCAGCTGTTCTGTATTACCATCTACGGTAGGTTCTGTTAAAAATTACTACTTGCAGATCTAATCGCGTGTTTTCCTTGGATAGAATTTTAGGTTGTAAAGTTAGTGGTTTAGTAGCCATTTAGCTAATAGCACAGACTGGAATAAGGTACATTTTGCTTTTGTGTCTCGGATGGGCTAGTCTATAGAGATGTAGAGAAAGGTCTTCTCTCTGCCGGGCGCACAAGATAGGTATTTTACGTGTAGAAAATGCTCATACACCACAATATTCATGTTTACGAAACATACATTGCAGAATTCCGTGTTGTGTGAGCGCATGTGAATAAGTAATATTTTACTCTATGAATAAAATCATAGATCATGCGAGATGAAATTTGTCTCGATCTAGCAGGGACCTATCTATATATTTTAATTGAAATTATTTGCTTAAAAACAACAACTATGCGTGATGCCTATAATTAATATACCTAACTAACAAAACAAATCTTATTCATAATGTGCTTACACAACACTCAATTTTTCAATGTAGGTACGAGTATGTCTCGTAAACGCATATTTCATTTCGCGGTGTTTGCGTATCTGCTCTGTGTACCGCGCGCCAGGTATGAAGAAGGACTTTTTAACCGACTTCCAAAAAGGAGTAGGTTCTATGTTCGTCTGTTAGTATTTTTTGTGTATGTTAATTGATAATTTCGCCAATTTTGAACTGAATCAAAAAAATATTTTTAGTTTGAAATACTTTTTAGTACTCTCATTTTAATTTTATCGAAATAAGCTCAGCTGTTTTTGAAAAATCAACAATAATTTAAAAATTGGATACTTCAATTTGAGCGAACTATTCGAATTTTGTACAGGATGGAAGTCGATGTTGTCATTTTTTGTAAAAATAATTATTAGGGTATATGTTATATCTTTATTGAATAGTATTTATGATTTTAAGCAGTTTCTTGCCAAATTAACTACACACTTATCTGTTAGATCAAGGCATGTCCCATCTCAGGAGATCTTTGGGTTATTTAATAGGTACTTATTTTAAAAATTCAGAGAAATAGGTGGTTAGTAAAGTTTTGAATTGCGTCCGTCTCGCCATCGTAAAGTTTGGGAAGCTGGGAATAAAGATTATGGAGCTGATACGAATTGATATGCGAGTTTAGGAGACTGCACAAAAATGTTACAGATGTTATGGATTGCTAAAAAGTAAGTAACCCCTTCGGTGGCGCGCGGCTAGAATCTGGGAGGGAAAATTTTGTTAGAAAGTGACACTGCGCCCAGGAGGCGCCCAGAATCTGGGCACGCGCGTCGTCTTTTGTTTATAATCCAATAAGAGTTGACGGGATCGTTTCATCCCACTTCAACATATACAGATAGGTAGCTAGTAGGGCTAGTCTATTTCGACTCTATACATTATTTCTAAAAATCGCGATTTTAGTAGGTCGCGGCGGAAATGCAGAAAAAAACGCGAGGGGTCGTGCTACTTCGTCACTTTCCGCTAGATGGCGCTGTGCGCTTTAGGGGGTAAGTTCGTATAATATGTAGTAGGCCAGGGGGCTAGCACTGGTGTTAGAGATTTTTAAGCCGCCTGAAGGCCTCTGACTTGGCTAAACGGTTAAAGCAACCGGGATTTACAAATTAACGTGTCATCCGAGCCACGGTAGCGCTCAGTTGTAAATGCCACCCGCAGTCACCCATCCGAAGACTGACCATGCTGAACGTTGCTTAACTTCGATTATCGCTAACCGAACACCTAGTCAAACTACGCTATGGGCGCTACATTGATTGCTGAAGTGGATAGAGAAACTTTTCTTCTTTTTCGATTCAAGAGAGTCTATCGTCACACAAAATTGACGTTATTATAAGCTTGTATTATCATGGCAACTCATTGTGTATGGATAGTGTTATAGTTACTTCAATCCATTTTTTTCCCACTGTCGTTACTATGTCGTCCGACCGACGTGTTTGTGGCCTCTCCGCTTCATTTTCCTTGTGGAAAAAGCCGCTCCATTTTGTGCTCTTGAGAGTCCAGCATTGGTCGGTGCATCTCGCTACGTGGCCAACCTAGTGCCATTTCAGTTTTAGTATGTGCTTGAGTGCATCTGTGAGCTTAGTCTTTTTCCTTATTTCTTCACTTCTTATTGTACGATTTTTTCTGAGATTTAGGATGATTCTTTCCAATGCCTGCTGACAATTTCCTTATTTTCATTTGATTTTGTTTGTTACCGTCCAAGTCTGTGAGCCGTAGGTTAAGCAAGGCAATATACATATTGTGTCCATGACTGCTTTTTTCATGTGCATTTCATGCTGTTATGTTATGAGCCCTATCCACTATTTATTTTAACTTGCCAATCCATTGGGCTATGTGGGACGTGGGTGTACTTGAGAATATTTGTAACGTCTAATATTTTTTGTCATAGGTACCTAAAATTCAGACGAATTAAAATGAGCACGAAATGTTTCATTACTTTTTTATTTGTAACCTGTAAAATGATTATTTCTTGTCGAAATTTTCTTCAGAACTTCTGTTTCAAATTGAAATACCTTAGTAAGAGAGCAGCAAAATTGTGTGCCGCCGAGAGCTACGCCAGTGTTTCTACAAAACCTGTTTATTAATAGCCCTTACGAGTTTCACCTTATTTAGCTAGTTTTGTCCTTAGACCAAATAATAAAATGAAGAAAAAACGTCGTGAACAGGCAATATACATGTGGTGAGTGCGTCGGTGTTGCGCCGCCATAGTTCGACTGACGAGCCAAGGCGTAGTTTAGTTGTACGTTTTTGTGTGTGTAATTGTGTCTGTACTCGGCAAGGCGTAGTTTTGCCGGCTCCGCTTGTTTGTTATGTTTTGTCTTTGTCAAGACATTCTGTCTTGATTTTTTTATTTGGTCTGAGGTTTTGTCAAACTTTGATATTGAAAATGAACTTTATCTGACTTCAAAAAAGGAGGTTATCAATTCGTCTTTATGTTTTTGTATGGAGGTATGTTACGCGAATACTCCGCCATTTATAAACCGATTTTAATTATTATTTTTGAGTTTGGTAGATCATACTACAGACAGTGGCGGACGCTTCATAAAGACAGAAAGACACTGCCTACCCTAGTTCTAATAATAGATCTCATAATATTTTATCAATAAACAAAATAACATAAAAAACTTAAATCATAAATCAGCTCCACCTATCGAGTGCGGGTGGTATCATTAAGATAAAATCGATTTCGCATTCACCGATTCGCGCTGCACGAGCGCCACCCGCCCTTGCCACGGCAAAGACACAAACTATGGATCTCTTAATGTTTTGTATGTGTGCTCTCGTAGTAAGTCGTGGTCATGCGGATTTAATGTGTGTGCGTTCCTATAGCTACGTGGGCTTTGCTGACACACAATGACAAAAATCACGCACACAACTGCATGAAAAGACAGTGTCTTTTTGCTTAGCTAACACGAACAATTACGACTCGTACCGAACATTTCCGAAAGAAAGTTTGTTGGGCAATGCAAATATTTTAGTGACATTGTTTCATTGAATTTTATACATTTAAGTAGATGGCCATCATTTTTTGTGGTATTACATTTCCCTTTTTTACTACTAATTTCAATAGTCAATAGTCGCCATATTGTTTGATGTGTATTGTGTTTTTGACTACGCTATCAGATATTTAGGATTTTAAAGTTGTTAATAGAGTGAAAAATGGATGATATTGTCTGTGAAAGTTGTTCAGATGGTGTGTGTATTGAGAAAATAAAATATGATGCGTTTTCAAAACTATCTTTCGGTGAAAAAAAAACTAGTTATCGAGATAGGTCGTGCTACACAGGATTTGCAATTAATGCAAATTAAAGGTAAAGTCAGTCGTAAATTCAATAAAAAACAATATGATTCATATCATTGGCTGACAGGTTGCATACACAGTAATCGGTTATTTTGTTTCGTTTGTCTACTATTTTCAAATAATAAAACCGTCTGGAACGACATCGGTTACAAAACATTACAAAACATCTAACAAACGCGCCGAAAGGCCACTTCGAATTTCCGTAAATTGATATGTCTATAAAAGCAGTCAATCTATGGATATTTGAGCTGGCATTTGGCAATTATCTACATTATAATGTTGATAATTATCAATCGACAAGACGACGAACCAAAACCAACGTGTTTTCGGTGAGCAAAATTTTCTGCCTACCCTGTCTTAAAACTGTGTGCACGCCACTGACTACAGAGATAGTACCTACCATATATATTTCATTGAAATCAGCTTAGTTGTTTTTGAAATAAATTATTATAAAATATTATATTTCAAATACAAGCTTTTGTGATCCTGGATATCATGTATACCTGGATAGCAGCAGAGTGCTAGCCAAGACAAATAAAACGAGCCCAAACACGACGGCTCTATCTTGCTCAGTGCAGGAGTTCCTATGGGCACCTTCCGACTCCATCATCAGATCAGCTCCATGGTACCATCTTCTTGCATTGTCATGCGATATACATATTCGTGCAAAATTTCAGCTCAATCGAAAACCGGGAAGTTGGTCAAATTTAACTTGCAAGATTGCACCCTAACTTACATACATACTCGTACATAGGTATAATGGTACATCCATTGCAAGTTAAATAAAAGCTTGTAAAATCAAAAATATTAAAAAAATTATATACATTGATTCGAGAAAACTATTCGAATTTTGTTTACGATTGAAGTCGTTTGTTGGTTGTGTGATTTTTTGGCGAAAAATAACAAAAATAAATAAATATTTTAAATTGCAACATACGGGTTTTTTTCCAAGGTAACAAAATGATAATTTTTCGTTTCCAGGTTAATATCTCCGTGCAACTGTAAAGGATCTCTTGCCAACGTCCACCTGAGCTGCCTCGAGCGATGGCTGAACCAAGTCGGGAGGAACCACTGCGAGCTGTGCGGATTCAGGTAAACACACAGTTAATCCAGTGCTGAACATAGGCTTTCGTGAAGAGAAGAGAAGAGAGAAGAGGACTAGGGGAGGCCTATGCCGGTGAGGCAGCGTCTACGGATTAGACCTTAACACGTTTACACGCCACGCGGCCCACCGGTGAGCCTACCACACCTTTCCGTTCGAGCCACGCCAAAATCACGAAGTCTACTGTTCGGAGAACTACTAGTTTGTCAAAAACAACATATATAAATATGGTGTTTTTGAAGTTTTTTAAAGTCATTGATCTATTATCCTAACCGTTTTTAGAGCAACGCTAGCATTTTATACAACAGTTTTTAATAAAAGGGAACTGGATTTTAAAACCAGGCTGTCCGAATCATCTAGTGGGCCACACGGCTTATTTCGATACTCGTATGGTTTGATAACTTCTATCTTCCGTCTGTGAGCAGTTTGACAATGAGTTTAGACAAAAGTCGCAGAACAAAAGTTGTTAGTTTTGATGTACAGAATAAGCCCCTAAGAGGATGCTAATTGATTAGAAATAACCCTGTATAGACCTCTGATAGTCTTTGCAGTTTGCAAAGCAAAAAACCAAACAATAACACTACATTACATAAAAAACAGATTAGATGGATAAACAATACGATTAAAGCAGCCTGAATAAGAAGTAAACTATTTTCAAAGGATTTTCAATAAGATACATTTGATTATTTAATTAACCGTAGCAAGAGTTGCAATAGAGAAAGTTCCAGAAGAACTGCAAACATTGCAGTTTGATCGCCGAGTCGGAAACTATTGTTAGAACTTATTTAACGGTCCAGTTGAAGTTCGATTTGTCGGTTACCGGGATACCGGCCCGCCGGAGGATCTAGAATTCAGTTACTGCTGTTTCCAACTGGGAAATCTCTGTTTTAAACTTTCACGGTTTTTAACAAGAGTTTAATACGAATAGTACCTATATAAATATCCAGGATTATCTGCGTACGCTGTACTAAGCCGAAAAGAGTGTTTAAGACCAACATTACGAATAACTTTTACCACCAAACCACTTCCAACAAGGTCTTATTGGAAATAGGGGAGGCCTAAGTCCAGCAATAGACGTCCTATAACAGTATTCTATATCAAGACTATCATCATTATTTCGATTGACTTTGCGTACTATTATAGCTGATACAGTGTCTAATATCTACCTGAGTTGGATAATTTAATAGCGCAAATTGTATCGACGATCAAGCCGTGCTCGCGGATTTGCTAAGTTGTATTTTTAACAAAGTTTCATTTAAATCAGCTATCAGGAACTCTGAAAAAAAAGCAACGGCACGAGGATTTACTTAGAATTCAGTTACTGCACCTTGTAGACAGACGTCTTACGCTGTGCTTGCCAGTGCGTGGCAGCCATTCGAGAACTTTACGACCTTATTGACCAAAACTTCTCTAGCTATGTGTATTGTCTCGTTGTCATCTTAATTTTGCTATCACCTCATATTTGCACATTTCATATTTTTCGAACTCACCAAAAAATGCAAAATATTTATGCAAAACAATACCGAAATGTCCGCCCGGTGCGTTTCGTTTCTGCATGTCGATTGTCGATACCCATCCTACCGATACGAGTATAAAGCGCGGTTCACACTGTGATTTCCGTCCGCAGTTACCCAGCGATCCGGACACCGCGCTACACCGTGCTGCAGGCGCTGCGGCTGTGGTTCGGCAATCCGCGAAACAGGAGCCATTTGCAGGTGTGTACACGGCTTTTATTACATAACTTTTTTTTTAATGCGATTGCGTCGTTTTTATTTGTAGATGGTACATTTTGTACATTCTTTCTATTTTACGACGACGACTTATGCTTTTTGTTCGAAAGGGTATACTTCCTATTCAAATTTTACAGAAATCGGCTGATCCGTTTTTGAAAAATCAACAGTAATAAGAGCGAAATATTCGAATTTTGTACACGATAGAAGGCGATTTTGCCATTTTTTTTTCGAAAAATAATTATTGTACCGATGTAAGCCGACTGCCACTCGATGTTTACTTTTACTGATAAGCTAGTACTCGTAGTAACGAGTATTAAATCCGTACATAAATAATAACTCTGAAGAACCCATGCGGGACCGGGGTTGAACTCACGCTTCTTATTTGTAAGGCGAGGGTTCACCCACTAAGCTACAACGGCATCCTAACCTAGGATGTATAAGGGTTGCTACGTAACGTTGGTATAATGCAAGGTGGATATTTACGTAGAGTAGAGAGGATATTATCTAGGCAAGTCACCGTTTTAGAACGTCCAAAGTCCGGCTACAATCAATGTAGACCTTCCTATCCGGCCGTTGTGATTTACCCGCACCATTTGTGCTCCGCCGTCCGACCATTCGTCTCCACATTTTTGCACGGTTCCAATGTTTTGTTTCACCTATTTTTACCACCAAAACTACCAAAATTAACAGCACTTGAACTTTTTAAGATAAGTGTCCATTGCAATATTATATTTTGAAAATTTTGCAATAATTGTTTTTGACGTGACAACGTCTTATAAATTGGTTTGCCGGGTGACACTTCAAGAAACTGCGTTACGCTCCGCTCACACTTTTCTCGAACTACCCCCTACTTAAGATTTAATCAGTTATTGTCAATAATAATTACTAACACCTAAGTAGCCTAAGTAAGTTATGGAACAAATAAAATTATTATTTATTTTATTGACGTGACAACGTCTTATAAATTGGTTTGCCGGGTGACACTTCAAGAAACTGCGTTACGCTCCGCTCACACTTCATGCGCTCACAATGAGAGCGAGTGAGAGGCACGTAAGTGCCTCTCACTCGCTCTCATTCGTCTCATTCGTCTCAAAGTAGTTGTCACGTAAAACTTTCGCCCGTATACCGACTTTACAGGCAACCAATTTTTTGTACAACATAAGTAGCACCTAGATTCATCACTGAAAATGAAAATAACAGAGTGGCTACTTCTTTTGAAAATAATATAATAGAATAGAGAGGACCTTGCCTAAGCAAGTTACCGTTTTAGAACGTCCAAAGTCCGGCTACAATCAATGTAGACCTTCCTAACCGGCCGTTCCGATTTACCCGCACCATTTGTGCCCCGCCGTCCGGCCATTCGTCTCCACATTTTTGCACGGTTCCAATGTTTTGTTGCGCCTATTTTTCGGCCGATCCAACAGCCTTCGGGCTTTTTAAAAGCCCATTTGCATCGTAAAAGTTAGTTTACGGCCAGGCCGTGTTGCGTGACCGCGTTGTCTTGGAATTGGGAGTTTGACGGATTTTGTGGGTACTTTGTTGCGAGAAGTATTGTGTTTAGATGTTGCTTTTTATTTGGACTAGGCGTTTGACGACCACTCCGTGATTTTATGTACACAATGAAATTACTAATTAAGCTAGTTCGCAGAAGCCGAGAGTTAATCTTGGTGTCACAGTTTTAGCCATCTGAAGACCTAAAACGATTCATCTTCATCTTATTCGCTATAGAAAACTGCTAGACACAAGCCTCCCTTATAGATTTTCAAATAAGACCGTTGGAAGCGGCTTACATCCAGCGCGTTCCTGTAATTTTAATTAGGTCGTCTGTCTAACTTATTGCTGGACGTCCTTCGCTAACATCGACTTGGTATGTTATTTTTCATATTGATTTACGCTGCGCTTGCTGGTGCATGGCCGGCGGGTGATTTGTACCTTATCCACTTAGGTACCTACGTATCGGTCACTTAGAACTGATAAGCACAAGATACAACGAATTGAACGGTTGAATCCATCTAAGCTTACGATGTAACGTGTCATACAGGAAACGATAGAGCTTATGTGCAAATTCCGATTAACATTTTGACCTTGTTTTTTGATTTTTTTTTTGAGGGTTTGGTTTTTTGACGACAGACATCTTTGTCAATTATAGATGACTTTGGCAGTTAAAAGGTTAAAAATCCCCTGTAAAAAGAGGTATAAATCACTAAGCAATAAACAAAATTAGACAGCCGAGTTCAAAAATCTGAAAGCTACACCCAGACTAATTAAGGGGTAAATTAATTTGTTCGCCGGTCTAAAGCCTACAGTGATAGATTGCGTTGGTGGGAACCATAGAGATACGAGAGAGGAGGCTTAAAATTGACTCTACTACTCTCTAGATCACTCTAGAGACTCAAACTGAGTCGCGGTATTGTCGCTGATAATGAAAGAAAATCTCTTGTGATCAAAATATTCTTAGTTAGTTCATAACAGTTCATAACAGCTTTTAGGATTCCGTAATAAAACGAGGAACTCTTGTAACTTCTTTGTGTCCGTCTGATTCTGTCCGTCCGTACGTCCATCCGTCCTGATGTTACAAAGGCAAAAATTCCACATTTTTGAACCAAATTATATGAAATTCGACTTTATGATAATTTTAGTATAGAACTCAATTTCCTATACTTCAAATTGTGTATTTTGGGGGTGGCTCTCATGCATGTAGAGTGGGGATGAAAATTTTTTTTCAACCCCACTCCCTTATAGAGTTTTCCCTTGAATTGAGTTTTTAAAATGAATGTAAGATTTCTTAAACCATTTTTTGTCACATAAACCATTTGTGAGATATAGGTCGACAATGTTGAAAAAATAGTGTCCTTTAATTTCTAAAGTATCCAAGATAGAATCTTCATACTTTCTGAGTTTATAGACTATATTAAAAACTTTCTCTCAAAATTGTTTCGAGCACTGTGAGATTATAACTTTGGAGTTTTTGTGTCAAAATTACATCTCTGTAGAAATGACTTGAAATATAAAAGCTTTTAAAATAAACTCAAAGCCTTATAACATGCCTTTATTATCATTTTAAGTAATTTCAACAGGTCTGATTGATTTGCCATGGTGGTTTTTAGGGTTCCGTACCCAAAGGGAAAAGCGGGACCCTATTACTAAGACTTCGGTGTCCGTCTGTCTGTCTGTCTGTCCGTCTGTCACCGGGCTGTATCTCATGAACCTTGATAGCTAGGCAGCTGAAATTTTCACAGATGATGTATTTCTGTTGCCGCTATAACAACAAATACTAAAAACAAAATAAAATAAATATTTAAGGGGGACTCCCATACAACAAACCTGAATTTTAAGACGTTTTTCGCTCTATATAAAAAATGGTAACAGGTCACTTCAATAATAAATAATAAAATTGAAATAAAATAAATATTTAAGGGGGGCTCTCATACAGTACAGAACCCTCCGTGCGCGAGTCCGACTCGTACTTGGCCGATTACTTAATGATACTGTAAGATCATAGGCACACTTTGAATACCTTCTGCAGCATCACCGAGTGTCAGCCAATTACCCAACTCTTTAGCAACTCACAACTGCTCTATGGTAAAGTCTAACTCTAGCATATCTTGTCAGGTCTAATTATGAGGCATGATAAGACCTACTTTATGTCGATAAATAAATAAATAAATCATTTATTTCGTTGCCAAATCATGAACTAATTAATTACAAGTGATCTTAAATTTAACTTAAATAACAAAATGCATGCAGGGAAACACTTTATCACTAAATAGAATTAAATTAAAATTATGAAATCATCTAAAATATTCGTTTGTAGCCCTAGCTCCCGCAGTAGGATTCCCTGAGTTTGCGGGAGCTAGTCCTCTTCTGTTGTGCTTAATTTATGTTAAACTCGTGTCCATCGTGTCTCATGATTGCTAGTTCCAACCTCGACAGCTAGATTAACTCTAAATACTAGCTCTTAAGCAAGTAAAATTTTTAAGGTGAAGAAATAAAGTAAATAAATGTTACTACTATTAGGTACTAGCTTTTGCCCGCGGCTTCGCTCGCGTTATATTTCAATTTTCATACTATCCCATAAAAAAAAAAAATATTTTTTCAGGATAAAAATCCTATATCACTTTCCGACCTTTGAACTATACAGGGATATCCCTAACTGATGTACTAAGCCAAAAAGAGGTTATTCAGACCATTATAATAAGTAACTAACTGTTACTATGGGGCCAACCTATCCAGAAAAAAATCGACTGTTCTATACATTTTGTCAATTCCGAGTTGCAGTTTTTATGAGACAGTTGTTTTTTTTCGAATTCTCGATTGGCCCCATTGTAAAACTTGTTCATATTGATACTATATCATAGTCATAATCATCCCTTTTGGCTTAGTACAGGGTAAGCAGATAACCCTGTATTCCGATCTGTTATTCTATTGCAGCGTGAAAGAGAAACAAACCAATAAATGCACTTTCGGATTTGTAATATTAGTAAGGAAGTAGCGATTCCATTACCTACAATGCTAAAAATAAAAGGCTATTAATATTTAACCCCCGACGCAAAAGAGGGGTGTTATAAGTTTGACGTGTCTGTTTGTCTGTCTGTGTGTCTGTCTGTCTGTCTGTCTGTGGCATCATGGCGCCCGAACCACTGAACCGATTTCAGTTTAGTTTTTTTTGGATGAAAGGAGACTTAATCGAGAGTGTTCTTAGCTATGTTTTATAAAAATCGATTGAGCCGTTTAAGAGTTATGGTGTCAATTGAAAGTTTGTTGTCAAATATTTTTGTGTCGGGGGTTTTTTTTAATTTATAATATCATTAATATATTTAATACACCATATTTACAATTGAAATTGTCATACGACTGATGACTGTAGGTACACCAACTTCAAATTGTGTAGCTGTCACTTATTTACATTTCGTGGAATCTCAACGCTTTCCTCCCACGCCCTGTCTCAACTTCACCTTTAATGGAGAATAATAACCTTAATATAAATGACTACCTAGTATAATAATACTCAGCATAGCAACTGAAGCCTTTAGAATATTCCCCAAATCAAACTCAAATGAACAAACTTCCGGCAAAGTCCCGAAATAACATGTTATATTGTATGTTAAAGCGTGGAGTAATACAGGGTTATCCAGAACTGGTATAGTAAGCTGAAAGGAAGTCATTCAGACCATCATTATGAACAACTTTTACTAAGGGTCTGAACAGAAATTCGAGAAAAAAATTAGCTGTTTAATACATTTTGTTTATTCTGAGTTTAAGTTTTGTATGGAGCAGCTGATTTTGGTTCTTGAATTTTTGGCTAGCCTCACAGTAAAAGTTGTTCATAACAATGGTCTTACTCACCCTCTTTTGTCGTTATATAGGGTTAGCAAATAACCCTGTATAGAAGTGGGCGATGTCGCATCAGCGAGGCTTTTTTTCTTTCGTTCTCAAGATCTACCCAACAAAGCTATCTTACCATCACCGTCTTTACCATAATGGTGTCAATATGGAGCTATTGACATGGGCCCCCATCCTCAAGGGCCCCAAAAACGGAAAACTTATTTTACATAATTACTCAAAAAACATTTTTTGTCGGGCAAGTTTCACTTTTGACAAAAAAAGATACATACAGCCTAAGCCATATGTCTAATCTTAGGTTTTTTGTAATTATACTATTGAAAAAAAGAAAACGTAAAGCGTTATTGCTTTTCCAACTTCCTCACGTAAGTATAATTCGCTGCTTTACTTTTCAAAAGAGCCCCAAAATCTTGTGTGTCAAGAGGGGCCCCAGCTTAATACAAGACGGCCTTGTACCTTACTAATCATACTTAGACATGACATATTGTACATCACATACTCGTAATGGTGATAAAATATTTAAACGCAATAGGAAAACACTGAAAAGCAGATAGATTTTTAAAAAAAAGTTAAGGAGGCCTCAAGAGGCACCCCAAGTGCGAGGCTGAGTGTGGGTCTTGCCCTAGCTACGCCACTGGTTATACAGCTATATTATATCCACAGAAAATCTTCATAAAATTTCCTTATTCCCTCGACAAGTCTTGATAAACTTTCAGATATTTTACTTGTCGTTAATCATGTAAAATTAACAGATGTAGGGTGACACGGGCAAATTCAATATGAGGCGTTTGAAGACGGGAATTAATAAGTGTGCGTGTCGCGTGACAGCCTGAAAAGTGGTTTGGTAATGACAGCGCCATCTTGTGGTCGAGAGGGGTAAGTGATGAACCGTTTGAGAAATTGTGGAATTTGCTGTGTGCACTAACGTAGCTTAGCTAGAGGCTGACAGAACAGAGTAGGTACTCGGTGCCTATTAGAAAATCTAACGCATTTATTGATTACTAGCTTAAAACCCGCGGCTTCGCCCGCGTTGTCTTAGTAGACAGGTACTGGCTTATGAAAATAGCCCGTGGTTTGACCCACGTTTGTCTTAGTATTTGCTTAAAATTATAAAAGGCTGCCGGTTGGCTTGCGTTGTCTTGGCACTTCCTTAAAATAATAATAGGTCGTGGTTTAGCAAAGCATTATCGTATAACGTATTACTTGCAAGGATAATGCCTATGGTTTGGCCTGAATTGTCATAGTATTTGGCTAAAATGATAATAGGTCGCGGTTTGGCCTGCGTATTCTTAGTACTCGCTTAAGATGGTAATTTATAGCACGCAGCTTAGCCTGCGTTGTCTTAATACTTCCTCAAAATTGTAATAGCCTACCGTTTGGCACGCGTTGTCGTATTACTTGCAATGATAATAGCCCACGGTCTGGCCGCTTTGTTCGAGTAACTGCTTAAAATGATAATAAGCCACAGTTTGACCCGCGTTGTCTTGGCACTTGCTTAAAGTAATAATATTTCGTGGTTTCGCCTGCATTGTCGTATTACGTATTACTTGAAAAGATAATGCTTAGTAGGCATTATCTTTTCAAGTAACAGGCATTGCCTACGGTTTGGCCTTAATTGTCCCAGTGTTTAGCTAGAATGATAATAGGTCGCGGTTTGGCCTGCGCATTCTTAGTACTTGCTTAATATGGTAATTTATAGTACTTAGCTTGGCTCGCGTTGTCTAAGTACTTGCTTAAAATTACAATAGCCTGCCGTATGGCTTGCGTTGTCGTATTGCTTGCAATGATAATAGCCCATGGTCTGGCCCGCGTCGTTATAGTATTTGCTTAAAATGATAATGGCGCGCGGTTTGGTCCGCATTTTCTTAGTACTTACTTTAAATGGTAATTTTCCACAGTTTGGCCCGCGTTGTCTTAGTACTTTTTTTGCTTAAAATAATAGCTCTTGGTTTAGCCCACGTTGTCGTATTACTTGCAAGGATAATAATTAGCCCACGGATTGGCCTGCTTTGTTTCAGTATTTGCTTAAATTTACTTGTATCTGAAGCTTATTATGGAGTACGACAATTTTTAGATGATAAATTGCAAAATATTCGAATTATATTTAATAATAATGATTGTATAATTTTTTCACGTTCTAATGATTATTTTATGGCCATATTGGACCTAACTGATAATTCAATATTTTTGTGATTAGTAGTAAGATCTCAATGTAACACAGTTAAACAATAAATGTTCTTTGACTTTAATAGCCCACGGTTTGGACCGCGTTATTTTATAACTTGTCATAAAATAAATACTTAATAAAGTTATATTTTAATATACCTACTGATTTTTTTATAGCGAGAAATAGTACATTGTTCACCGAGAGGAGAAAGTGACCGATTACCGTCGAGGGTGTCGTTTGTTTGCTTTAAAACACCCGAGATCGGGAATCGCACTTTCTCTCGAGTGATACATAGTGCTTTATACTACACCTACGAGGAAAATAAAAAACTAAATCTTTACTAATTGAAATTCATATTGAAATTGTTGCAGTTAGTGAAGCTTAATGTAACACTTGAAAATAGCGCCAATGGCGTCTGCAATTTTCACATGTTCTTTTTTCAAATTGTTTGACACCATCCAACACACAGCTAGTGGCCAGTGTCATTTTGCGAACTTGGAGATAAAAACTCACTGTAAAAACTTTTTGGCTTTTGATATTTAGGTTACCAGCGCATAGTCTTACCCAAAATTAAAAAAGAAAAACCACGTAAGAAATGGATTTTCATACACTCTCCCGCTCAGATGCGTTTTCTCCCCGCATATTTGTTCGATATGCAATGACGTACTTTCTACCGTAAATTTGATAAAGTATCAAGGTACTTTCCGAGCAGGTGTAGTATAAAGAATATTTTTCGATTTATGATGAGATATATGACGATCATGAGATGAGCCATGTAGTTTCCCACTCGTATACCAAATTTTATCCAACTCCATTCGCACGTCATGGTCGGCCAAGTGCGAGTAAGACTCGCGCACGCAGGGTTCCGTACTGTATGGGAGCCCATTCCTCTTGCCGTTATTAATAGCGAGCAAAAAACTCCTAAAAATCACGTTTGTTGTAGGTATGTCCCTTAAATATTTATTTTATTCTATTTTTAGTATTTTTTGTTATAGCGACAACAGAAATACATCATTTGTGAATATTTCAGCTACCCAACTATTACGGTACCTACGGTGACAGACAGACAGACGGACATCGAAGTCTTAGTAATAGGGTCCCGTTTTTACCCTTTGGGTACGGAACCCTAAAAAAGGCCAGTACAGGTATTCATCATGTTTCATTAAGTCATTAGAAATTTAATTTCGATTATTCTGAACCCAATGACAATCTCGCCGAAAAATCTCGCCCATAAATGTTTACGCGGTCAAAAGAGATCGAGACACTTGTAGGACTTTCAGACATTCTCTGACCAAGTACAGACGAAAAAGTAGCACACAAGAAGGTACATTTTATTTGTAAAATACATAGCGCACCTACATCTAGACGACAGGCATGTTCTAGGATTCCATTATACTCATCATTTGACTTACTTTTACTATGGTACCAACCCAGAAATCACGTAAATAAAATTAGCTGTTCAACACAAAAAATTCATCAACCCTCTATAAAATGTAAAGAATAGGTTATTTTCGCTTTTTCAGGGTTGTTCCCATAGTAAAGTAAGTAGTTATTGATCCGTATGTACCCTAAGTTCAAGTCTATTGGCTCACAAAATAAAATCGTTCATAAACTATTAGGGGCCCATTTTGCCCCCATTGAAGGATCTAAATTATCTCAATTTAATTCTATATATTTCACTACGTTTAAAAAAAACTCGATCAAGTTATTTTTCACGCTTATATAGGATGTTTGGTCTAGCGTTAGACAAGGAACCCGGGACTTTTCCCAGGACGTTAATAGTCATATATTAGTTAAAAGGGTGAGCTATTTTCAAACAATATTGCATCGGTTTTCGAACAGTTATTTAGTAATTTTTTTTAGGAAATTGATATCCTGAAGGACCCACTGAAATTTTCCGGGATAGCAGTACCCCAAGTGGTAATTTGTGTTATTGTCTAGCGTCGTACCAAATTTCGTTAGAATTCATTTACCCCTTTTATCTTAGCTTTATAACTGATTATTTTGGCTATTGCTAAGAAACCCTATAGATTTTCCGGGATAAAAATAGTTACTGTATTGAAACATGTTGTGTGCTTCCTACATACCTACCAGATTTCATTCATAACCGTTCAGCTCGTTTGATGTAATTATTGATGCTTTTTTCACCAACTTTGGGAACTTATCTGACCCCTTAGATAAGGAAAATTCGGAAAAACAGGAAAAACGTAACTTTTATTTTCTTTGTAAAGCATATATACAAAGTTTTATGTCAATCGGTAAAGGTAATAAAAAATTAAATGCAAACGAAAAGGGCCCGTTTTACCCCGTTAGAGGTCGATTTTTTGAAATGTTCGTCCTTTGTGCTTCATTAAGTTGTACAGTGTACCTATGTTCGAAATTTCAAGTCTCTATCTTTAGCGGATTGGGTTGTAGTCTAATCTGATTAATTTTGGCTATCCCTAAGGATCCCCATAGAATTTCCGGGATAATAATAGTTCCTGTGTTGAAACATGTTGTGTGCTTCCTCCATACCAGATTTCATCCACAACCGTTCAGCTCGTTGGATGTAGTAGACGCCTTTTTCACCAACTTTGGGACCCAATTTGACCCCTTAGATAAGGAAAATTCGGAAAAACAGGAACAAACGTAACTTTTATTTTGTTTGAGTAGCATGTATACAAAGTTTCAAGTCAATCGGTAAAGGGAATAAAAAGTTACATACAAACGAAAAGGGCCCGTTTTACCCCTTTAGAGGTCGATTTTTCAAAATTCCGTTCTTAGTGCTCCATTACGTGGTCCAATGTATCTTTGTTCCAAATTTCATTTTCGTATCTTTAGCGGTTTGGGCTGTAGGCTGTCTGTCAGTCAGTCACTCAGCGAAGCCTTTTATATAATAGATTAAAATCAGAGTTTAGTTTTAAAAGAAAACTTTTTTATCTGTGATGATCATTTATTTTTTGTTCTTGCTTTGATGTTTGTTTTCGTTGACATTACTTTATTGGACTGATATATTTATTTTCTTTAAGTTGTACCTAGCTTTGTTATTTCTTGTATTAAGTATATTTTGTGAAATCTTGAGACGTATGTAACTACCTATTTGTGATTAGATTTAAATTACTTAAACTGTATTTTAAACATTGTTACGAGTATCTGATGATTCCAAGTGCAATTGTGATGTCTACGGAATAAAGGGGGAAAAAAAAGAGTCGAGTTTGTTGTTTTGACGTCTTATAAATATAAGAACGCCGGCTGCACGCACGAAAAAGTTGACTCATTGACACGTTCCGCCTGAGCCTAGCGTGCAAGTGAGAGCGCGGAACAAGCGTTAGAGAGGGACAATCGGCGTTCGGCTTGTGACCCATGTGACGTTATCACCTAAAATTATCGTCTGTAAACTGACTTTACAGACAACGAATTCTTTTTTTGCGTATGTATGTACTGACAATATTGTAGTAGGTATACTCGTATCCCACAAAAACATTTTCATGTATAATTATTCCAAGAAATAGCTCGCAACTAGTCGCAACCAATCGTTGTTTTTAGAACAAATTCGCTCAAAATCCAAGCGTTGTTTTAACCGTTTAGCCATTTTAGAGGCCTTCAGGTGGCCTAAAAACTCTGACACCAGGGCTAAACACCCAGCCTTTACGAACTTACTTACTATCAAAAAGTTATCAGACATCTTGTAGAGCCAAACTTCTAACTCTACAAGCCTTACTAATAAAAAAATTCTATATCATAGTCAAAATATGAGGCAAAATCGCAACTCGGAATCGATAAAATGTGTGGAACAGCTGATTTATTGTTATCGAATACCGGTTTGACCTGACTCCATAGTAAAAGCCCTTGACATTGATGGTCTTAATCGCCTTTCGGTTGAGTGCAAGATAGCGCCATGGATGTATTACATAAACGGTAGCGCTCGTAGCGTAGTTGACTAGGTGTTTGTCAGCGACCACCGAAACCAGGCAACGTTCCGCACGGTCAGTATTCGGATCGCTGACCGCGGGTGGCATTTTCCAACTGAGTGCTACCGTGGCTCAGATGACTCGTTAAATTGTAGGCCCCGGTGGTTTTAACTGTTAGCCATGTCAGAGACCTTTCGGCGGGGTAAAAAATCTGACACCAGGGCTAGCCACCCGGCCTATACGAACTTACTTTAGTGTAAGGTATGCAAACAACACTGTTATTAACACGCGACGTGTATGTAACTAACATGTAATGGAATCTAAGGTAACTAATTTAACCATCTTCCGAGGGTCGTAGCGTAATCAAAATTGGCAGCTGTATGTAGTTCTGACGACAATACAATATGGTACTGTCGAACTGATCTGATGATGGAGCCGGAAGATATGAACTGTTACTTCATGATGGAAAATCGTATCATAGCTGTTTTGGATTTCTTAGAAAAGTCTTGTAAAGAACTTTGACCATGATTACCTAGGTTTCAAGGTCTGATGATGAAGCCGGAAGATAGGCACTGGCACTGGGATGGAAAGATTCCATCATGGAATATTGTAACATAGTCGTGTTTGCACTTGTGAGAAAGGCCACGTAAAGCGTGTATTTCTAGTGTTTTTTAAACTATTAACTTATTATACCATGGTTGGTTCTCTACTCCATAGAAGACAGTTATAACACAGAAGAAATAACAGTACTACGTACTTAGACTTAGAGTCAGTCACGCGCGAAAAATAAAATAACAATATTAGGGATGTGATCTCATAAAAAGTGACGGTTTGGTGACGTGACGACGTGACGTGGCATTGGCATATTGAGATTCGCCGCGTCGCCGCCGCAATCTCGGGGTGACGATTCGGCGTGCCATTTATTTTTATACTTATCTCGTAATAAAAGTTACTTTTGAATTTGGAAGACTATTAATTTTATCGTAACATTATTAATTATTTCCTAAATCTAAGTTTTTTTACAATATTTATGTAAAAAATAAAATACTATAAACAAAACTAAACCTAGAATGCCGCTGGCAGCGGGGCAGGGGCCAAGCTATACCGGTGGCTGGGGCTAAGGCTGAGGAACCTCCTGACTATGCGCGCCGTGTCCAGGATCACTAGCTTCTGAATCTGGCCCTTGACACAACCGTCTAGCGAGAGCCTCTTGAGGTGTCGGTCGAGGCTCTTTGCTACTATTTTTAATTTTATTATTAATTTTATATACTACTGGAGTTGCATCGATCGTAGTCACGTGTAGACTGGAATCTACTGTACATTCCAGTCTACCCGTGACCACGACTTATGCAACTCGGTCGAAACGTCGGGATGATGAGGTATTCATTTATTTTGTAATTTTAGTGCGCGATAAGTCCCGTAGTAGGTATATAATAATAATGTGATCAAATCTTGAAAGTTTAAAAATGAATACAATTATTTTGCATTGCATTCATTAATCTTGAATACCTACTAGGTAACGTCTCTCGCTTGATCGTATCAGAAACGAAGAGTTGCGAAGAACCAATGTTAGCGATACAGCCTAGCGGATTAGCAAGTTGAAGTGGCAGTGGGCAGGACACATATGGCTACGGCTACAAAGATACGGTCAAAAAGTTCTCGATTAGAGACCACATACAGCCAAGCGCAGCCTAGAACCACTAGGATAGATGATTGCATTAAGACCGCATGCATGTACACGCTAGATGCAAGCCGCTTCCAGCTGGCCCGACCTAAAAGGAAGGCCTATGTTTAGCAGTGGACGTTGTATAGATGAATAGGCATGATGACTGGGTAAAAAAATCATTGTTGGAATTTTATTAGTCCGTTAGTTAGATATGTGTTTTCGAAAAATCATCAAAAGTTTAGAAATATACAGCAATTCGAGCAAACTGTTCGATTTTTTTACGTACTTAGATTGCAATAATTGAAGTTAAATAGTTGTGCCATATTTGGCAAAAATATTAATTGCCCTTTTTTTTTTTTAATTAATGGTTTGCAAACTGTTGATACAGTCAAAATAATTAAGTGATACAAAACAATAGAACATGTTAGGCTGTCCAACCTTCTAGGTGCAAACACAGCATGCATATAAATGGAGCGCTAGAAGTTTGGCAAGTAAGAAAAAAATAATAATAAAGTAATGAATATGAGAAACAAATAATTACAACAATAAAGAATCTAAAAAATTTTTCAATACATATTATACTAACTTAAGATTATAAATACAATACAGATCACAATTTCTATCTATCTATCTATCAGTCACAGGACGTCCACTGCTGGACATATGCCTCGCCCATGGATTTCCAATAAGGCTGGAAGCGGCCTGCATCCAGCGCGTTCCTGTGATCTTTATTACACCGTCAGTCCACTAAGTCGGTGTCACAATACCTACTTGCTAAATACAACTTGCCTATTTCAAGCAAATGAGAAAGCTTTGTGTACGAATCTTCAAAGCGCGATATCAGTTGTTCCCGTTAATATTACAAACAACTGGTCTCGCAAATTCGAACAGATTATCTCCATGATTATAACAACCGTGTATTAATTAACGAAGTGCGGAGTTGGATGTTATAGGAGATGCGATTACGATACTTGAAGTGCTTACCTGGATAGGGTTGGGATAGTACGAGTATAATAATTATTTTCCTATAGTCGTTTATTGCACAATAGATAGATAGATAGATAGATATTCTTTATTGTTAACACAAAGAGCACAAGTAACACAGATAACAAAAACATTAAGTATAGCGTGTAACAAGAGGCGGTCTTATCGCTAAAAGCGATCTCTGCCAGGCAACCTTTGGATGGAAAAGGAATATAGAACAAGTAAAGACGAGGGTGTGCGTTAACAAAAATAGTTCGTACTTATAAAACATACACATACATACTAATAAATACTTACATAAACATAAAGTACATAAAATTACCTACCATACTTATCTAAATATACTTATAATAACAAAAAAATATATATATGTCGGAGGAAGCTATGAGTCGAGTTGATTGTTGTTTGCATACGTAAATCACAATAGTGTTTGTTTACATTATAATTACTTTGAAAACTCTTAATTTAATCTCAATTGATTTGTTACATTTTTAATAACTTCAAATCTCAATAATTCAACAAAAAAATAAGAGTATTGTAGTACACTTTGTACGTAACGACCAATCAGAGCAGAGCACTTGCCTCGAGCGAGGTCGAGGCGCCATCTTGGCTTGTTTTTGGTTGACAGTTGGTGCGAGGCTTTTGCGCGGGAGCAAACGATCGGGTTGGAACGTTGTTGTGTGGTTAAGAAAAGTAAGATCGGTGCCCCGAACTCGCTGCTCGGTCTTAACAGTTGATTTTACATTGCATTATCGTGAATTCATCAGAACTAATGTGTAAACAAACCTAAAATTTGAACTAAAATAAGTAGTGATAATAAAATTGTGTTTTGTGCTCGCATTTTACCCTGATGACGCCCACTGAGCCCGCAACCACTAATGACGATGTCGGTCGGCGGGAACAATGACTATCTCCGACATCAGAAGTGGGGATCGGTGCAGGCACAAAACGTGAGTGAACAGACAGCGGCAAAAGAAGGATGGCGTGCGTTATTTAAAGCGCAACAAACCAGCATGAGGTTATTGGTGGAGGCGCTAACCGATCCACCGATTACCGAAGGATAAAAGCATTACGGTAAGCCTAAACTTCAAGCGGAAGATGCTGACATTGATGCCCGGGCCTAGCTAGCAACGGATATCTGCTCATTTGATCGTGATAAACAGGGAAGTAAATTAATTATCATACTAAGTAAGGCTTTGAAAGGTCCTGTTGCAACATATTTTTCTCAGATAGCTTTTCCCTACATAATGTGGGTAGAATTTAAAGATTTTTTCTCTTGCTCGGTATGATACGTTGGAAACATGCGTAGACATTAAAAAAGATTACGGTCAAACCGTAAAAAAGGCAATCCTTTGCTGCATATGCAAGCCGTTTATTCACTTTTCCGATGTAACGATGGGCTAGGTTGGGTAAGGAGGAAATGGTTGTATCTTAGATAATTGCACACATGGGCCACTCGCAATGTTTTTTTTTCTAAAGAACTAACTACCCGCAGTAAAATGCAACGTAAACTAATTACCCGCAGTAAAATGCAACAGCTTTCTCTTATCGCAAGTAATACGCTAAATTAATAAACGTCCTAGGTTAAGTTTTGTATCAACAAAATGTTACGCTTGTGGAAACGCGGCCGTTAGGCCATTACTAGGCGGCCCCTGGTGTCTTGCTACAAATGTGGTTTTGAGGCCCATGTCACATCGTGGTGCTCAAAAACATTGCCAGTTGCAAGCAGCAACGCTCAGCCCACCGCCGCTGCACCTAGCGTTGTGAACTGAGTAAATGTATGCGGCCTGAAACCTGTCATCGGAAAAATTACGCAATTTGGTGAGCGGTTCTTATTTTGTTTTGATTCCGGTGCCGATTGTTCCTAAATTAAAGAAGGCATCTCTCTTAAATTTGTTGGTACGTTTCAGCACGCAATTATTATTTAGACTGGGGTAAAAAAATATCTAGAATTTTCCTTAATCAGGGACGGTTTATCTACGGACTGGAAACGCACTGCGGTTAGAATTCGCTACATTCAGACAGATTTGCGTGAGGCGCAAGGGAGGTGTTTACTGAAGTTTCGACCTAATGCCTAAGACATGGGGTCGAAATGTTATTGTGTGACGGGTTTACGGAGCGGGCGAAAGCGATGCAGCCCAGTTTTTGGTATTTCAGTTTCGCCTTGATTGCTTCGGCTTTAGGGTCTGAAATTGTACAATGGAGTATCTGGTGTATCGTTTATACGTAGGTACATTTTTTTATATCATGACAGAGGGTACGTTTGCTAAATCCTGCAAGTTCTTAATAGTTATGACGTAGATATTTTGTTTCACATTATACCTGACGATTGATTACTTAAACAACAATAATCTTATTGGTCACGAATGTCACGATTTATTGGCCTTAGGGTTATCCGTACACATATCGAGTGATCAACTTTCTATATTCCTATACTGTTAATATTTGCGATGTAGGTAACGTGGCGGCTGTCTTTGACGACGTGGATACCTTAACAACAACTAACAAAACTTCTTAGCTGCTTTAAGAACTTATTCGTTGGAGCCACACCTACTAGTAGAGTTAAGACAGGTGAATTGGAAATAAATTTAATAGATCCTATCAAAATCGTACAACAGCGACCATATCACTTGAGCCCTGAAAAGCAGAAGTCAGTACAGAATAGGTGTAGTGAGTAATTATCTGCTAGAATTATTAGACCGAGCAAATCGCCCTTCTTCAGATACTTTTAGTCAAAAAGCGCAATGGCATGGGCTGAATGATCATAGACTACTGAGAATTAAATTCCAAAACAGTCTATGACCGGTATCCTTTATGTCTAATCGGCGGTCAAGTTCAGAGGTTATCAGGCGCACAATTTTACACGTGTGTTGACATGGATAGTGGATGGTATCAAGTTCCTATAACCATAGAGTAAAAATCTATGAAGGTAACCGTTTTTGTTACCCCCGACGCTCGTCATGAGTTTACTGTTAGCCATTGGGCCTTCTAAATGTCCCCTCTGTATATCAGAGAGCTATTAATATGGCTTATCGCACTCCTATGTGACTGTCTACATAGACGTTCTCGTCATTCCTGCAAACGCCGTAGAATAAGGGCTAGAACTTGCGCGTTGTACCTAAAGCTCTAAGTGGTGCTGAAGCTTCGTTCAATATGAAAAAAAAATGAGCCTTTCTAAGGAAGCAGGTCCAGTTTCTGGGATCTGAAATGTCAGAGGGTAAAATTCAAGTTCCCAACCACCGCAGACCGTCGCTCAGCTTAGATTTTTTTTGAGTTTGGCGTCCTACTTTAAGCAGTTTGGCAGTAAGTTCTCTCTTAAAATGGCACCGCTTTACTATCGGTTGGCTAACAATAATTCTAAAATAACTTGGACCGCTGAATACAAAACAATCAGACTAGACATGGTATCGGTTTTGACTTCGTCTTCGGTTTTGGTGCTATTCAACCCGGAGTTACCTGACGTTTCGAAGAATTCGTTGAAAGTTGCATATAGAGTAGCTGAGCCACAAAGTGGTAAACAACCGATGGAGTTGGACCCCACACCGAGGACTAATATTCCTTGGCATACAATCCGCATCAACGCCACAGGTAAGCTCAGTGGCAAGAGTGATCAGAAGGAATACGTCTTTGTGCTTGTAGACGCTTTTACCGCGTGTGCGATACTGAGGCATTCCACAGGAATTGGTGCTGGTAGTGCCGTCAACGCTCTCAAAGCGTCCATATCTCTTTTCGGACCTCTCGTGCGTGTTATTGTAGATCGGGATAGATGTTTTGCAAAAAAAAGGTTTGGGTGATTTTTGATCACAATATCGAGCTACATTTTGTAGCGACTGGCTCTTGTCGTGCTAATGACCAAGTAGAGCGCAAAATGAGTACACTCAAAAAACGTTTTAACCGTCCCAGAAGTGGGGCATGACAGGACGTGGCAGGATGCATTAGATGACGTTCGTTCCCCCAATCTTGTGTGTCCTACCGAGCCAGACCCTGCCTGTCAGATGAATATGACGGTAAGATTTTTACACTACATTTATTTTGTTTGAAGTCGTTAGCTTTAAGACTGTGTGTGGCGAATACTCAAGTTGTTTTGTAAGATATCCTATAGGTTGATGGTGGCGCAGCACGAGGTAGCTGTTAAGATTTGTATAAGGCGAGGTGGCCTTTGAATGGCGAGTTGGCCAAAATAAAAAAAGGGCGAGTTGGCCAAAATAAAAAAGGGCGAGTTGGCCAAACCAAAAAAAGGGCGAGTTGGCCAAACCAAAAAAAGGGCGAGTTGGCCAAACCAAAAAAATGGCGAGTTGGCCAAAATAAAAAAAGGGCGAGTTGGCCAAAATAAAAAAGGGCGAGTTGGCCAAACCAAAAAAAATGGCGAGTTGGCCAAAATAAAAAAGGGCGAGTTGGCCAAACTATAAAAAAAAGGCGAGGTGGCCATTCAAAGGCGAGGAGGCCATTTCGATATTGTCAACGGCAGAACGCGTAACGTGAAAAACGAACTACAAACGTGTCGTCAGGAGTGGCCGAGCTCTACAAGAATTTCTTTCTTTTCTGCACATGATGCGCTGCCTTCAACATCACACGAGGGCGTGTAATACGTCAGGAAGGCCGTGTCGGAGGAAGCTATGAGTCGAGTTGATTGTTGTTTGCATACGTAAATCACAATAGTGTTTGTTTACATTATAATTACTTTGAAAACTCTTAATTTAATCTCAATTGATTTGTTACATTTTTAATAACTTCAAATCTCAATAATTCAACAAAAAAATAAGAGTATTGTAGTACACTTTGTACGTAACGACCAATCAGAGCAGAGCACTTGCCTCGAGCGAGGTCGAGGCGCCATCTTGGCTTGTTTTTGGTTGACAGTTGGTGCGAGGCTTTTGCGCGGGAGCAAACGATCGGGTTGGAACGTTGTTGTGTGGTTAAGAAAAGTAAGATCGGTGCCCCGAACTCGCTGCTCGGTCTTAACAGTTGATTTTACATTGCATTATCGTGAATTCATCAGAACTAATGTGTAAACAAACCTAAAATTTGAACTAAAATAAGTAGTGATAATAAAATTGTGTTTTGTGCTCGCATTTTACCCTGATGACGCCCACTGAGCCCGCAACCACTAATGACGATGTCGGTCGGCGGGAACAATGACTATCTCCGACATATATATAGAAAACTTACATAAAAAAAAAAAAAAAAAAAAGACAACAGCACTATCGTTTATCAACGAGCGGACAATTGCAAGTAATGATTTTTAACCTGTTCTTTGAACACGGCAAGTGATGGAGAAAGTCTGATCGGCACAGGCAAAGCATTCCAAAGTTGAACTGCCTGGAAAGCAAATGACTTCCCATAAAAAGTTTCGCAGCGTGCGGATGGTGTTTTAAGCTTAAGATTTTCTGTGGACCTGAGAGAGAGGGAATGTAAGGTGTGCCAGTAGGAAAAAAAGGTCTTTTAGGTAAGAAGGAGTTGAAGGGTTAAAGAGGATGTTGTAGAGGAGATGGAGAATATGTGCATTCCGTCGAAAGCGAATTGGAAGCCACTTGAGCTTTGCGCGAAAATGAGATATACGGTCATACTTACGTAAGCCATATATGAATCTAATACAATAATCTAATACACAATGAACTGTTAAAACAAACTTTTTACAGACTAGAGACACTAGAGTTTTAACTTAGTGACATTGATGTCGTAAGGGTGTCGCAATGTACTCGTAAGTAGGAAACAATAGCTCAATTACAAGGTTTTATTTAACTTGCAATGGATGTACTTACCTATGTATGTAAGTATGTACCTATGTAAGTTCGGGTTGAATTTTGCAAGTTAAATTTGACCAACTTACCGGTTTCCGATTGAGCTGAAATTATGCATGTATATGTAGGTTTATCGCGTGACAATGCAATAATATCGTGCCGTGGAGCTGATCTGATGATGGAGTCTGAAGGTGGCCATAGGAACTACTGTACCAAACAAGATAGACCTGTCGTGTTTGGGCTCGTTTTACTTGTTTTGGCTAGCACTCTGCTGCTACATGATATCCAGAATATCTAGGATTTGACAGCCTCGGTGGCTCAGTGGTTAGCGACCCTACTTCTGGGTCAAAGAGGCGTGGGTTCGATCCCCACCCAGAGCAAATATTTATGTGATGAACATAGGTATTTGCTGTGTCTGGGTGTTATTCAGTTACTAACTATATTAGTATGTATTTAAGAAAATGTAAATGTGGTATATCAGTCTCTGGCAGCCATATAACAAGCTTTGCTTAGTTTGGGGTCAGAGACCGTGAGAAAAATAATCGGCCAAGTACGAGTCGGACTCGCGCACGGAGGGTTCCGTACTGTATGGGAGCCCCCCTTAAATATTTATTTAATTTTAATTTTATTATTTATTATTGAAGGTAATATAAAACTAAATATTCTGTGAAAATTTCAATCATCTACATGGTACCATTATTAATATACAGCGAAAAACGTCTAAAAATTCAGGTTTGTTGTATGGGAGCCCCCCTTCAATATTTATTTTATTTTTGTTTTTAGTATTTGTTGTTATAGCGGCAACCGAAATACATCATCTGTGAAAATTTCAGCTGCCTGGCTATCATGGTTCATGAGATACAGCCCGGTGACAAACGAAAAGACAGACAGACAGACGGAGAGACGGACATCGAAGTCTTAGTAATAGGGTCCCGTTTTTCCCTTTGGGTACGGAACCCTAAAAAAGGATCTCAAAAGCTTGTATTTAAAAAGTTATATTTTTATAATAATTTATTTGAACTTCGAATGGCTCGGACCACTGGCCTCGGACGTATACGAAACTTTGACAGCAATCCGTAAAGTTCCGTATACAGTCAAACCTGGCTAACTGAGAACTGGATAAGTGAGAAACCTCTATAAGAGAGAGTAATTGCCAGGTCCCGTCATTTTACCCCTCAAATACCTCTATAAGTGAGAGACAAAAACCTCTATAAGAGAGAGTCGTTTTTCTCTCATGGACCTCTATAACTGAGAGTACTACTTGTCTGAACCTCTATAAGCGAGAGTTGAGGGTAATGAAACATCTGCACTTTATGATCCATTCTTAAATTTCGTTGAACTAACTATCGTTGCTTTCGGATCGTGTTCTATTCAAACATTTTTTTTTGTACTTTGTGGAAATAAGTAACTTTGTTTTTGTATAGCATTTTTTTTTGGAATGGCCACACGTGCGTCTGAAATATCCTGTTTGTTGAAATTGTACTCTATTTAAAATTATTTTGTGGTTTTCTTTAATCTACTTAACATAATTTTTGTATCACATTCTTTTGGAATAGCTACACGTGCGTTTATACTATCTTATTGGTCAAACTTACTCCAGTTGATAAGTATCAATTGAGAAGAAAAGTTCGGTGTTAGTAAATAAATCTTTAGGAAATAAAAAAGTCGTTAAGCGAAAAGCTTAAGATAGTTAGGTATTGTATGCGTTCAAAAGTGGAAAATCTCGAAATGATATTCGCAATGAATTTGACTTATCAGAATTACTTTAATAAAATTATAAAATTAAAAGATATACGGTCCCTATAAGGTCTCAGTGCTCTAAAGGGCATGGAAATATTAAGAAAAGACGATTTTTTGATTTTCCCAATATTTAAATTCGTCTTTTAGAATGAATATAACAAACTACCTACATACAAATTAGACTTATTTTTTAACCTCTGTAAGAGAGAGTAGCCACTTCCGAAACTGGATAAGTGAGAAACCTGGATAAGTAAAAAGCCTCTATAAGCGAGAATTAGATGGCAGTCCCTTCAACTCTCTCTTATCCAGGTTTGACTGTATGTCTTAGCTAGCTGTCTCCATACAAGATCCATATACGTTCGAGCCTTTCGAAACTCAAAATTATAGCCTTTAGTCGGATTTTTGATGGGCCTTTTCTTTCTATCTGACTTCCCAAAAGGAATTCAGTATTCGTGGGTCGATTCGCGAGTCTCATTGTACTTACAATCTATAGAAAAATATCGTGAGATAATCACATACCTAAACGACCTACTTCGGTTTAGTAGTTTTGAAGATATGTACCTATTCCTGAAAATTTATGAAAATTGCAGCGTATATAGAAATTGAATAGCAACATCGCAAATGAACGTATGATGGTGGCGTGGTGGATATGGCCCAATCACCCTTCGTGGATAGGCCTACGTCCTGCAGTAGACTATTAAAACGACTGGTACAGTTCAGTACAGTACAGTAAATGAACGTCAACAAAGTTGATCCGGCAAATAAAAATCTAATATCCGGCAATCCTTTCGGAATAAAACACGCAACACTAGCCGGAAATCCGTGACACTGTGACAACATGATAGTGATTACAAAGCTACAACACAACCTCATTAAATGTATATAGGTATTAGGTAGGTAGCTAAATCTTAGAATCAGAAAAGTTTAATTTGTATGTAATTGGCCAAATATTGGGAGTAAATAAAATAACTTTTTTGAACCTTTGACACGACGAAGAAGTACTAGTAATTTACGTTGAGGTAACACGATCTCTGGTTGATAAGTAGGTGTAGCGCTCAGAGTGTAGTTTGACTAGATATTTCTTAACGATCACTGAAATTAGCCATGTCGAAGGCTTTGAGACGGTTTAGAAACGGTCAGCTACCTCATAGCTTATACGAATTTAATGCTTACTGAAATTAAGCAAATTTCGGAACGGACAGTCTTCGGATGGGTCATCCAGTTGAAATGACAATGGCGGGGCACATAGCACGGATGACTAATGACCGATGGGATCGAAAAGTTCTCGAGTGGAGACCACGTAACGGCAAGCGCAGCGTAGGACGTCCGGATCGCACTGGATGCAATCTGCTAAGAACCAGTCTTATTGGAGATCTTTAGGGGAGGTCTATGTCCAGCAATTGACGTCCTATGGCTGAAACGAACAAACGAACGAACCCTGTATAGGTAATATTCCTCTATGGACTTTTGTTTCAGTCTGACTGCCTGATATTCTGGCTCCTGTCTACTGTAACAGCCGGTCTGCTGGCCGTTTGCATCGTCGGCACACAATACTTCGTCATAGAGGGCAACAAATTCGGTAAGCCCGACGGTCTGCCTAGGAAGGAAGAAGGTGTGTTTTGTTTTTGCTTTTTTTAGTGTTTCCTTTTTTTAATTGAGGAAAAAGGAGGTTTTGCTTTGAGGTTTAACCTAATTTCTATATTTTTTGTTTTCGACCAGTGGTTGTAAGTTTTGCAAAAGCAAAATTACCTTTTTCTTCTATTACCTTCTTAGTAACATGTAGTTGCTTTAATTTTCTTTTTTTTAACTTAGGGGAAAAGTGGGTTTGCTTTGAGATTTTATGTAATTTTTTTCCTTTTGTCTTTCACCAATGATTGTAGACTCTGACACCAGGGCTAGCCACCCGGCTTATACGAACTTACTTACCAGTGATTGTAAGATTTGCACAAGCAAAATTACCTTTTTCTTATGACTGTTATCGTCTTGGAAACATGTACCTACCTAGTCATGTTTTTTATTGTTCATTATAATCCCTATCACTAAAAATACAAACCAAAAAGGTAGTAGTTAGGTAGGTATATTTTATCTGTATTGTTCGAGTATTACCTGGTTATGGCATCGTATCTCCAAAACTAAATTGATTTTGGCGCCGTGTTTTTTCTGTTTGAAATCTGTTGTCATCCAGATAGGCAGATAGTTTTTAGCTAGGTAGGTACTAATAAAAGTTATAGAGTTAAGTATTTCAGAGCTCGCTACTTTCATTTGCCCACCTTGAAAAAATAGAATGCAATATTAAAGACTATTATATTATTTGCTTGCCCTGTGCTAAGCCAAAAGGTGGCGATTAAGATCGTCATTATGGACAACTATGACAGCTGTTTTTTTTTTCTCGTATTCCGGGTTGAGCACCATAGTAAAAGTTGTTCATAATGACAGTGGTGGGCACCGTCCACCCATGTTAGCTACAGCACTCTCTCTACGCACATACCAACCTCAGAATAATGGCAAGTACCTAATAGAAACCGTACTAAAATTGCAAGAGAATAAATTACTTTGCCCCATTTAAATTATGAAAATTAATAAGGTGTTAGAAAAAGATGCACTTACACTCGAACTTTCGTAATTTCGAAGGGTATCATCAAGCATTGAGCTATCCCGGCTGTCGAAATTGATAAAAGTAGAAAGTAGGAAGGTATAATCTGAGATTTGAACCTTCTGATGAAACTAGAGGGTCGTAATTTCCGATCATATCGCAAAAGACAAAGTAGACCAAATTACAACCATTATGATATTTCGACTTGTGATTTTGACGTGTGACGACAGACAATGCGTTGCGTTTTTTTCTTGGTTTGTTCCACTCACTCTTGCGTATGCTGTAAATATAACCAGATATGAATAAGACTGTGCCTAACGTCGTTTTCATTTGGGTAAAATTTAGCAAGGTTTCTATTACTTGTCATTATTCTGAGATAGCAACATCCCATTCATAGTTATTTTACCTCTGACATGTGTCATTGTATCTTTGTCTAACCTGTGATGGATTGTAATGCCTATATAGAGACAGCGACAAATGTCAGAGGTAAAATAACTGTACACGGGCTGTAAGTAAAGCTTATCATTTCTCTATGTGTGATTGCTCCAGATTTCAAGGACATTGTTACAGGCATATCTCATCGTATAACAGAAACGGCGATGGATTTCTTCATGGCCATCGTGCTGTGCGGCTACTCTGTCACCGTGTACCTGCTCTGGAAAGACCACTACGTCATGTGGAACCGATGGCGACGGGCAAACGTCAACGTCAGGTAATCCTATAGCAGCACTGGTTTTAAGTTCCTATATCACGCGTAAGAAGGTTGAGTATGAAGTTCGAACTCGAAACATGGGTACCTAAATAATAATATTAGGTACGCGTATTATACAGCAGGTATGCGCAAGATTGCTCTGCGCACGGCCAAAATCGGGAACTAATTCTATGCTGCCAGGGAATTTAAAATGTTTCTTGGTAGCATATTATTGAATTAGGTACATAGCGTACGTGGCGCCATCACTCGCGCGCAGAGTTGTCATGGGTGGACTCTACCTACCTAGAACTTTATGAAACCACGGATCTTTTTTTATGTTTCAGGTTGCTGCTGGCCCCTGACACCAATCCAGTCCCGTTTGCGCCTAGACCGGGATACAATGTTGTTTAAATATATTGTTTTTTGAACATTTTTTGTTTTACCTATTTCATTTTTGAACGCTTCTAATAAGAAAGAAATACTTGTGGGAAAGTCGTTTTAGGTGTTACCTTGAAGTTGATTATTTCACTATGCAGAAGCGCAACGAATTCATTTTTCACATTGTAAGTATATACCTACCTATTGAACTACAGACTAGGTAGGGGGGAACGAAAGGTAAAACGGACTCTGTGGGCAAAAAGGTCCACCTTGTTTATTCTAAAACGTGTAACGTTTAGCTATGAGTTTTGTACGTCAAAATGTTGGCCGGGTTGGCCTCCATGTCCTCTCTCTCGGTCAGGGTATTCTGTTCTACCGACCGCACCTGCACTGACTTATCAAGATAAGTTACTTTTTGTGGTGCTTGATGTAAAGTTTGCATTTTTCAATTAGCCTACAGTTTGATAACTGTGGGTAAACTGATATATGAATAAGCTAATAACCAAGTATGCTGACTATAAGCCCAATTTTAATAGCTTACTGGACCATTTCTGTTTCTCTTTCACTTTAGGCATTCGATAGAGAGAAAACTTTTTTCCGTTGCTATTAAATTTACGATGGATTTCGATGGCGCCTCTACAATTGGGCTTTATACCTCAACTTATGACTGCAATTTTTTTAATATATTATGTATTGTTTAAGGCAAAAACGCAAAACTGACCAAGGCAAAACGGACCGGTAGGAACTTAATGAAAAATCAACAATAATACAAATAGAAAGAAAATCAGGAAGCAGGGAAGTAAAAGTAGACTACAATGTCAACAAAGGAACCACAAGCCAAAAATCTAATATTAAAAATAGGAAAAAAATCACTCTCATTTGGTCCAAATCACGCGGAGGTTGGGTACAATGTCCAAAATATCGTTTATGTGCACATTGAGTTCTGCCGGGAGTAGAGAATGAGGATATAATACACTATTTTTATATTAAAAGTAAAAGTAAAATTTATTGCTCAAACTGTGTAGAATGATGGTGGGTAAAACTTTCTTAGTATCAACAGTCTGTCCTAGCGGACATGCAATTTTTGGCTTCATCTAGCCAAGCCTAGCAAAATAGAGATCTTATTAAACTAATCATTTATAAAATATATTTACAAGATATGAGATCATAAATTAGAGTAATTATTACTTTTTTATAAATATTTACACTCAATAAACAATTACATACATCTCAATAACACTCTATGAACACTATACCTCTTTAACTAAGCATAATATAATATAAATTATATATTATTTTTTGAAACAATTTATATGTACAGACATTACAAAACTAAAATGAGGTCCCATTTTCTAGATTTATTTTTTATAATATAGATATGGGCTAGACCCATGAGAGCATTCATGAAATTCTTTCATGCTTTCTCAACAAGACATTTTTTTGAACATATTTTGAAATTTCTTCTTTCTAAATAGTTAGTGTCAAAATCCATTAATTATTATTAAATCCATTATCCCTTATGGGTAGTTCGTTTTACCTTCACCATGAAGGCAAAACGGACCGATGGAAGGTATTAGAAATCATTTAATACCTTCATTGTCTACAACTTTATTAAAAATGTGATTTGTATGTTTAATAGAAAAACAAAGCTGATTATTTTAAACTCATTTTTCTATGATTTTAAACTAGGTATCAAGAAGTTTAATAACATTAATAGTTTCGTTTCTATACCAGTCTATAATTAAGTGGCCCGTTTGGCCTTCCGTTCCCCTACTATAAGGTCTTATCTTAGGTTTTTGTTATTTATCATAATCACAGGTCTCAAAATATACGACATGTCTCGATCTAGCAAGGACCTAATTTCCTAAAACTGCTTAAAATCACAACACTTGGCATACATCCAGCTTTTCTAACTGTAGCAGTCACAAATCACCGAGTACGACGAACGACGTGTAAACACGCGGGTGACGACACATTGAGAGATTTATCCCGCCTGGCTCTGTAAGCTTCCCTGACGCTTTCTACTGCTATTAGCAAATTAGAATTAGATTATGCAGCATTTTGAGTTTGAAAACGTTGCTAAATAATACTAACTATAATATTAACCAACTAATTGGCCTCAGAAGAATGACAAGTAAGTAATAGAAGTATTGCTAAATTTTACTCAAAAACTACGTTACAGCTGTCTTGTTCATATCAGTTTATCCTGGGTCATACAGCATACGCGAGAGTTAGTGGAACAAAAAAACGCAATGTCTGTCGCATACTTCAAAATCACCAGTTAGAATGTCTAAATAGTTAAAATTTGGTTCCACCTGGTTCCAATTGGTCTTTTGTCATTTTCGAGAACCCTCTAGTTCCAGTAAGAAATTTCAAATATGCATGATGTATGTCTCTTGGAATTTTAGTACTGTTTCTATTACTTTAGTTTTTATTCTATGATTTCAGCTCTATTTATAAACCAAGGTCTAATTTAAATACGAAATGAGGTCGAATCAAACATTTTGGTGGCTGTGTAATGTTAGAGAGCTACAAGCTGCGCAAAATCCAACTGACTGAAGCTCACTTAACAGCCGCGCGAGTTTTGCTTTTTAGGAGTTTCTTAGCGATCACTGAAGTTAGGTAAGCTACTTTAAAATCTAAAGCTATTCAAGATCAGAGTGAATAGGTATCTTCTAGGTCTGCGTGCTTCATCTTCGACAATATCGTCGCTTACCATCAGGCGAGTTGGAGCTCAAGCGCGGACTTATTTGCGTTAAAAAATAAAAAAAACGTTCGGCACGGTCAGTTTTCGCAGAGCTGATGAGATCACATTTGGTTTTAAAACCTATACATACATACCAATATTAAGTGCTACCGTGGCTCGTATGTCAAAAACAATGTTAAAGATAGACAGGAAAGCATAGGTACCTCCATCTAGTTTACAAGGTGTTGCTTTGCAAAATAGATAAACTTTCAGAGGTAGGTATATTTATGTTCGTCATTATGAATAACTTATACTATGGGACCAAGTCGCTTGATATATAAATTAACACAAAAGAAGCAACACACACTCGAATTTATCGAGAATCTCCTCTTTTTAATTCAAGTCGGTTGTAAACGGCACTAACGACTTCGTATCTAGTTGCAAATATAATTTTAAAAAAAATTCTACCAGGGCTACCAATTTCTGAAGAGTTACACAAATAGTGGGAAAATAAGAACTACTACTGACTCATAGGCTTTTATTTCATATTATCTCATTGTCCCATGAACTCATTATTCTAATAATTAAAACACATGAAAATTTACTGTCGCTATTTACACTCTTTATTGAAAATCTTCTTAATTATGAAAGCGCGGAATTTTTACAGTATTTTTAGAATAATGCATTGTAAAAAGTGAATTTTCATAAAAGCTTATAGGTACCTAAATAGCGACACTTTGAAATTAGTAAAATGTTAGATTACTCATCGATGGATCTGAACATAGATAATTAAGCTTTGGGGAGAAAATGAAACAGTTATCTGTGAACACCTTCTGTATAGGTAAGTCTGTGTCTGTCAATAGTATTGCCGCGCGCTGTCAAGAGTCAACTGTCAGCAAAAATAGTTGTGTTTGTTTGTGTCCGTTGATTCGGTGTCGTTTGTATTTTTATCGTTTTTAGTGGAAAAATATAGAAATATTGTTTAATACTGACTTATCAGAAAACCCACAGAAAGTTCCATTTTCGTTATATTGGAAATTACATAAATAATCATGAGTTTTAGCTTGGGAAACGCGGCAACTACAACAGCAAGTGCAAGTATTTTTGGCACAAACACCCCATCCACAGGTATTTTACAATATTTATCTAAATTTTCCTTGATAAATCTTAAATCTATGCCAATAATTGTATTTGCTTGAGCACAACAACTCTAAGATTTCCTAGTTATTGTCCAGAGCTAGTACATAACCTAACTTTTATCATGCACAATAATATCGAATTATAAATAAAAATGATTAAAGGTCGAATCACACAACTTGCCTTGGCATCTGTGATGTTCAAGTGATGTTAGCTACAAGCTGTGGATAATCCAATCTTGACTGAAGCTCACTTAACAGCAGCGTGAGGATTGGGTTTTCCGCAGTTTGTAGCTTACATTACAGCCTCCAAGTTGTGTGATTCCACGTATACTCTGGTGTTTCTTCTTTCTACCATTGATAGTTTTATTTGACTTGCTCTAAAACATAGTTATAATTATCTTCGAAACTACTGATGCTAAGTTTTACAAAGAACTTTTTGGTTATTCATGGTGTGTTTTGTTAAACACTTATTCGGTATTAATAATGTTTCCAGGGTTTTCGTTTGGTGCAGGAGATCAAGCTAAATCATCAATATTTGGGTCTCCGAGTACAGGTACAGTACTCTTAGTACTAACAAATTATACTAAGTAAAATTCATTTGAATGTCTAATATTTGTACATACAGTAGATATAAATAAAGACTGCACCACTACTGAAGTCCGATGGCAGAATTTAGAGACTGAGTACTCCATAAAACTCATATAAAAGCAAGGGCTCTGACACCAGGGCTAGCCACCCGGCCCATACAAACTTAGTATAGGCTGGGTGGCTAGCCCTGGTGTCAGAGTGTTTAAGACTCAAAAAACAACCGGGATCTACAATTTAATGTGTCATCTAAGCCATGACAGTACTCAGTAGTAAATGCCACCTGTGGTCACCTATCCAAATATTGACCATGCTAAATGTTGCCGTAGTGCTCATGGCATAGTTTGACTAGGTGTTTGTCAGCTATCACCAATGTTAAGCAACTAAGTACTAGTATAGGACATCAGTGGTGGTGTGGAGTCCAATATGTTTTTCATGTCTATAGCAGTAAAACCTTATAAATCTAAAGTAACATTATAAACTTTGTTTAAGCTTGTAGACTGTCTATGCATGTTAAGTTCAACCTTTGCTAACTATAATCCAAGATAGTAATTAATATCACATTTTAGTGATAAAATATGTTACTATTGTAATTTTTTTTTGTTTAATACCGGGGCCTTACATTGGCTATGTTGGCTGAAAACTGTCTTGGTTCCAACACTCCAATGTGTGGATAGATCTTGGGCTAATATTGGACACAAACTGAACAATAATATAATCAGCAGTTCCCGAATGGGGTTCCACGAAAATTGAAGATTTCCATATTGTAAATCGTTTTAACTTTGATAATATTTAGGTATTGTAATTTTATAAATGGAAGTAATTATTATTCAGTTCTAATTAACTAGTTTTATTCCAAAATTCCGTTTAAGCACCATGTGGGTACCTATCACTTGCGAGTGTAAGCATGAGTTAGCGATGGGTCTTTCATTTCAGGTCAAACTATACTTACAAGATGAGACACCAATTCTAAAAGCTTCAGAATGGTGTGATTTCACATTAAAATAATCGGCCAAGTACGAGTCGGACTCGTGCACGGAGGGTTCCGTACTGTATGGGAGCCCCCCTTAAATGTTTATTTTATTTTAATTTTATTATTCAATATTGAAGGGAATATAAAACTAAATATTCTGTGAAAATTTCAAGCATTTACCTGGTACCGTCATTAATATAGAGCGAAAAACGTCTAAAAATTCAGGTTTGTTGTATGGGAGCCCCCATTAAATATTTATTTTATTTTGTTTTTAGTATTTGTTGTTATAGCGGCAACCGAAATACATCATCTGTGAAAAGTTTCAGCTGCTTAGCTATCATGGTTCATGAGATACAGCCCGGTGACAGACAGACAGACGGACATCGAAGTCTTAGTAATAGGGTCCCGTTTTTCCCTTTGGGTACGGAACCCTAAAAAACAATGTTACAGTTAGTTTTTTTCTTACTGAAATATGAAATAAACTATGCTAGGCTAGGGTTCTGCCCAGAAAAGGTTCCAAAGCCAAAATAATTCGGGAACCGCTGATATAATCGGCCCTGATTGGGCTATTCAATTAGTAACCAAGCTTGGACTCGAAGTCACAATCCAATATGGGGCCCTGGCATAAAATACGCTTACCATTTTCATGTCAGATTTTTGAATGGATTTTGTTTTTACTAATGTTTTTTTTTTGTTTCTAATGCTTGCAGATAACAAACCATCCTTTAACTTTACGAGCCCTACCGGTAGTTTCGCGTTTGGTGCTAAAACTACCGCAGCGCCTACCTCCTTGTGTAAGATTTTCCTTATTTTATTGCATAGTATAGGCCGCGCCACACAAGTTGGCGTACGTGAAGTTAGCTACAAGCTGCGCAATAGCCAATCAACGTGCGACTTTATGTGAGCTTCAGTTAGGATTGGATATTGCGCAGACTGTAGATAACTTCACATCCGCCAACTTGTGTGGCGCGGCTTATACCTACTGTTATTATCATCATCGTTATCAGCCGTAGGACGCCCACTGCTGGACATAGGCCTCCTCTATGTATTTCCAATAAGCCCAGTTAGAAGCTGCCTGCAACCAGCAGGTTCTTGCTGTCTTTAACTATGTACATATGTATATATATATTGTACACTGAGCTTGCTGGTTTGTGGTCTCCATTTGAAAATGTTGAGCTACTTACAAAGCGTGTTTATATCTGCAAAGGACACGTCCACAATATGTATGGAGGCTGGTATAATAATAATCAAAAATGTAACCACAGCATGCGTTACATCTCGAGAAAATAAATCTTGTTCTGAATCTAGAAAAAATCAAAAAAGAACCCTCCGATTTTTATAAAATTAATTTTGAATTTCTTAGGATAAATTAATATATTTGACAGAATAAGTAGATCAATTCTGGCAACTCTGATTAAGCTAAAATAAAAGCATTTTTATCATTTAGACCCAATTCTTAATGATTTTCTTGAAATATTGCTCTAACTGGATATACCAACTTTTTATGAGTTCTATAATTTTACCAAAATACGACATAATAATGGAAGAATCAGTTAATAATGCACGTAAAAGAACAATAGAAGCACATGAATATGACTAAAACAGAAAAACATGTGAGCTGTACTTCCATTTTTGTGACAATTTATTTTTATCATATAAAAAAATGGAGGGATGAAAGGATATAAACAAATAATTTTTGGAAAGCTCATAAAGCAAGCTTTCAAATGATGCATTTATCATCTTGGTTATTATTTGTATATTTCTCTGAATAATATACCATTTTTGGACGTCTCCTTTCATTCTGCCACCCGTCCATCAGCTATAGGACTAAATATGTCCAGTTGTATAGCTAGCTGATGGATGGATGAATGGATGGATGGACAGCCTATGGGCTGGGCTGCAATTAGACTGGTTGGTAGCGGCTTGCATCCAGCGCGATCCTGTGGTCTTTATGAGGTCATCCGTCCACCTTGTGGGTGGACAACCTATGGGTGGCCTTATTATAGTTAAAATCTTTTTCCTGTGTTTTCAATTCAATTCATATTTATTTCGCAAAACACAGGTGTTACAATTTTCATGTGATGTAGTCAATAAATGCATAGATCGCCATGTTTTAACCATTATGGTATGCAAAATTCAATACATTTTTAATAATTAATTAAGTTAGTAATACCAACACTATTTGGTTATGAAGAATACAGTCACATAGTATTACATCATTACATAGTATAAAACAAAATCGCTTCCCGCTGTCTGTCCCCATGTATGCTTATATCTTTAAAATTATGCAACGGATTTGATGCTGTTTTTTGTAATAGATAGAGTGTTTCAAGAGAAAGGTTTATATGTAAAATACAAATGTGCGAAGCCGGGGCGGGTCGCTAGTTAAAATTAAAACAAAAAAAAAATTACTTCAATGATCATTACAATATTATTTTCTTTCTTTCACACAATCAGAGTAATATGCCGTTCTCGATAAGAAAATTTTTAAGTTTAAATTTAACAATATTTGAATCATGGATGTGTTTACCATGTGTTACAAAAGTTTAATTGTATTGTTAACATTTCAGTTGCAAGCCCGACTACAGTTGATACTAAGCCTGTCTCGTTCGGAGCTCCGCCGAACCAAACCGTCGGCAGTCCTGCTTTTGGACAGCTGCAGCAGACTCCACAGGTGAGCACGCACTGCACAATGACTCCAAAAGAAGTCACATGTGTATACTAAGCGCCACACAAATCGGCGGATGAGAAGTTATGCGCAGAACGCTGCGCAAAAGCCGAAATATAGGTATACGCGGGAGCCAGAGAGACGAGACGCCGGGGCACACCCACCCGCCAACCTTATGCCTCCCGCGCACTCCCTACGCCCGTGCTCACCACTACGACACACGGCGTCGGAATTGTGCACACATGCGCAAGAATTAGCGAATCACGGCGAAGTGTCATCTGCAGCTAACTTCTCATCCGCCGACTTGTGTGGCGCTTAGTATGCCATATCATATGTCCACGACTCCAGCAGCCCGGGTAGCACGGCAAGGGGAGAAAACCATTTTATCCACTCTTAATGTCAGCTGTCATTGTCAATCCATACTTTATTTCCTCCTCGAGGGGATATAATGGTGGAAAGACTATTAGTCCCTTTGCTATGCTTCCCGTACTGGAGTCATAATTTAAAGGCAAAATTGATGATTTTGAAGTTTTTAGAGTTTAGGTTGTAATGTTGCAAACGGGGAAGCCGTTTGCAGCACCACAAGTTAAAAGAGAATTGGAGAGGAACCCGTAATGTTGCAAGCGGGGGAGCCGGTTGCAGCACCACTGGTTAAGAGACTTCAGAGAACCTAACGAAAGAGTCCTGCCTAGTGAATAGGATCCCTAACGGTTCGGAGAGAGGAGATTAAAACAGAAAACTAACCTTAGTATTTACACATTTATTTACACTAACACACACTGCACTTATCGTCTATAAAATCTTGAAGAAACGGAGAGAGAGAGAGAGAGAATTTTGAAGGAGTCCTTGGAAAGTTAGCCAAAAAGGGAGAGGGTAGCACTCGTAGAACCACGCTGGAGGCTGGCCGAGGATTTTCAATAGCCTGAGCTGGACCCGCCGATAGTGTGGCGCCAGCAAGGTAGCGCTAGGCGAGCGCTAGCGTGGAGACATCTGTCGACTGAGGTGGAGGCGCCGGCCCAAACCGGCCGACAGGCGCCGGCCCAAACTGGCCGACAGGGTTCGAAGTCAGCGCCAGCCCAGTGCTCCAGGGTAAGGAGTCAGTGGCCCCAAAACAAGAGATCCTCCTGGAATCAAAGTCAAAGGAACCGGAGCCTCTCACCCTGCCTGTTACTCGACGCTCATGCCGTTTACAGGACTCGTCCACGCAAACTCAAATTCACACACAGTTTACATTTTTATGGAAAAAAAAAAGTGTCTTCCAGATCACTTCCAACTCAAGACTGCCCGAATTTTACCAAACAAGGATCGCTGATCCTGTCAGAGATAAACATTTCAAAAAGGTGAAATTGCAAAAAGGGCTAAGACTAGGTACAGTAGCTCAAAAAATCCGATAAACTATGATAAATAAATGCGCAGAGTAAAACAACCGCATTAAATGCTTAATTTATGAGTAATTTCACATTTTCCAATTTGATTTTTTCTCAGTTATTGAATTACTGCCATTTTGGTCACATATAACCTTTTTTATATAACCTACATTGAATTAATAGCCTACATGTAAAAAATGCACTGAAGAGTTTAGTTTTGTTAGCAAAACTTCTCAGACGTTAATGATACATCAAATTGATACGTTAATAGGTACTTTATACTTCGATCAAGACTTTATACGTTTCGTTTTTTTTTTTTTTTTTATTATGGGGTTGGCCCCATAATAAAAAAAATAAATCTTCAGCAATCTTCAGTTGTTCATAATAACGTAGGTACTACATATAAGTGGTTTCAGTATTATTAGATCTCTGAGAGACACACGATATATGTATGTATCTACCTTTCATGTATCTGTAATTTTTAAAAGTATACTGCTGAACATAGGCTAGGCCTATCTACTCATATCCACTGCGCTGGCCCTGAGGAGGATTAAGTTTTTACTTGGTGAAGTCGCGGGTCACCGAGAAAGTCGAAGGCAAACGTGTAAGAGGTTTGTTTTAATTTTCCTGTTTTCGTAAATAATCAAGAAAATTTTGTCATTATATTATTATTATTTTGCGCCTGTATTGTCCCACTGCTGGGCAATGGCCTCCCTTCCCTCCTTCCAGACTGCGCGATCGTTATATTAATTTTGTAAAACCATCATTAATAGTGTGATGAGTGTAATGTTGTTTATATTATCTTAAAAGTATTATGTTATATCATATTTCTGTATAAATGGATCTAAACAACTGTGAATTATTTCGAAGTAACTTGCCATTCACATTACTGTATTCTTATAATGGTGTATGAAGATCACGTAGCACATAGAAACCTCTATAGTAATCAATCACGGGACAAGTTAGATCTATATATTTAAAAAAAAAAGGAGAATGAAGGATGAATACTTACTTTTTGGAGGGAAAGAAACTAAGGAGGATCAATGGTGTGAAAATGGAGCGAAGAATAAAAAAATGTTTGTAACCATATATTTCTAAGATCGGAGAGTGCTGAATAAAATATTTTGACTACGAGGTGTTTAAATCCTGTAATAGTTAACAATAAAAAATCATCCAACGAATTGCAATGAAATGTGTTCTTTTCGTTGTTATAAGAATCCAGGATAATATAGAAATCGGTTTTAAACCTTTTTTCGGTTGTAGGCCTTTAGCCTATTTATGTTATTTGTGACATTTTATTAATGTTTCAAGTCGAGTATGGCCGGGTGGCTTTTGGCGGGAACGGGGAAAAATCATGTCGCCGCATTTTATTATTTTGTGAAATATGTTTCTATCAGTGATAATTAGTTTACCGATGCTTTACTGAGGTCTAACTTGACCGCGACTTTTTCGGACTATGACGTGACTTAGACTGTAACTATTTTGATAAAATATAAAAAAAAGGTTCAATACTTATAGGTAACATTAGCAAATGCATAAACCATGCGACACCAAAATATAAAAGAAGAAGAGTATGGCTGCCTTATTTTTAAACAATGTCAATGTAGATAATTTTCAATCAGAATACATGAAATTACTTTTAATGGACACTGTTATTGTAAAAAATAACGGGAAAATAATTATCCGAAAGAAACGAAGCAAATTATGAAATACTGTACCCTTTGGTGGCCCAATTTCTTTATATTTTTGCAATATCTCCTTTGAATAATTTCACAATTAGAATTGTTAGTTGGCAGTGTTATCGTTAAAAGAGTCTGAATGTAGAGAAGCTAACAAAAAGGTTAGTTTCTCTACATTTCCCCCAAAACCCCAGAAAAATTTTTACTCATTGAAAATTTTGCAGGTTGAGAACAAGACCTTGACCATCCAGACAGATTCACACACATCTTCCATACTCCCTCGCACGCACACTCAATCATAAGTTGGGGTTATGGTTCACAATCCATGATGACCATACTCCACAAGGAATTATTCGATTATAACGAAGGCTTATTTTTTTAGAGTTAGGTGTCGTAACCCGCACCTTTTCGAAAACCCTATAAAAGTCAAAATAAAAAATATTTACAAGTTACACATATTATGGCCTAAGTAAGCCGTAATACTTTTTAGAGATATGAATAGAAAAAAAGTAATTTTCTATTCAAATTTTAAAGTTAATATTTAAATTGCAACGTGTGCAATTTGAAATATCAAAAGATAAAAGCACAATATAGGCTTTATTGGTATCTTAACCATTGTGCAAGCCTTTTTATTATTAAGAAAAAAAAAAACAAGGGTATTACAAAAAATAAGCCAAAGGGTTTAGATTCTTTGTGAAGCATTAACAGGTAGTACTTTTATACGTAAAAAAAGAATTACATGAATACAAAATCATAACATTATTAGTACTCATTATACACCAAACAAAACGAAAACTATTACAACCTTCTTAAGAAAACAAAAACATAGATTAAAACTAGTTTAAAAAATAATAAAAAAGAAAAATCATTATAATATATTATACAAGTTAGCATTTAATATGTTTAACATGCCATCTACCTCTCGAACCGTTAGGGTCCTCCAAGACAAAGACTAAAGAAGACAATTTTTCAACAATTAATGACTGAAGACGTATGAGAGCAGAGAGAGACTCGCGTAATAATATACACAAAATACCATGTAGTAATAGAATATAATTTACATATTATACCAAGTGTTGATATGTACTACTATGTACTACGAAAGTATGATGAGTGTTCAGCTGTAAGTTAGGTAACTTACAAACTGTATGTGACGTACACTGAGAGGATACTCTCCTCCAGCTCGCCGTATAGTCTCCCAAACCCCAACTTGAAGGTGACCGTTAGGTTTTAACACCACCAAGCGAAGAATGGGTGTAGGTTACAGAGGTAACCAGGTAGTAAGTGACTGTATGTAGGGGTGCGGTATTTATGTAGCCTGTGTACTGTAAAGTCAAGTATAGAGTAATGTATGAAGAATCGGAGTATGATAACCAAAAGAGAACCAAAATACCTAAGGTGTAAGCGATGGGTGGATACTTGTGGAAGTATCGGTTTAGAATTTAGGAAAGAAAGAAAACAAGTAACAGTAAAATAAGAAAATATAAGTAGTCAGGGGTGGATAAGTAAAAAGGTCGGGCGCCAAACTGTAATGTTGCAAACGGGGAAGCCGTTTGCAGCACCACAAGTTAAAAGAGAATTGGAGAGGAACCCGTAATGTTGCAAGCGGGGGAGCCGGTTGCAGCACCACTGGTTAAGAGACTTCAGAGAACCTAACGAAAGTCCTGCCTAGTGAATAGGATCCCTAACGGTTCGGAGAGAGGAGATTAAAACAGAAAACTAACCTTAGTATTTATACATTTATTTACACTAACACACACTGCACTTATCGTCTATAAAATCTTGAAGAAACGGAGAGAGAGAGAGAGAATTTTGAAGGAGTCCTTGGAAAGTTAGCCAAAAAGGGAGAGGGTAGCACTCGTAGAACCACGCTGGAAGCTGGCCGAGGATTTTCAATAGCCTGAGCTGGACCCGCCGATAGTGTGGCGCCAGCAAGGTAGCGCTAGGCGAGCGCTAGCGTGGAGACATCTGTCGACTAAGGTGGAGGCGCCGGCCCAAACCGGCCGACAGGCGCCGGCCCAAACTGGCCGACAGGGTTCGAAGTCAGCGCCAGCCCAGTGCTCCAGGGTAAGGGGTCAGTGGCCCCAAAACAAGAGATCCTCCTGGAATCAAAGTCAAAGGAACCGGAGCCTCTCACCCTGCCTGTTACTCGACGCTCATGCCGTTTACAGGACTCGTCCACGCAAACTCAAATTCACACACAGTTTACATTTTTATGGAAAAAACAAAGGTGTCTTCCAGATCACTTCCAACTCAAGACTGCCCGAATTTTACCAAACAAGGATCGCTGATCCTGTCAGAGATAAACATTTCAAAAATTTGAATAATTTCACAATTAGAATTGTTAGTTGGCAGTGTTATCGTTAAAAGAGTCTGAATGTAGAGAAGCTAACAAAAAGGTTAGTTTCTATAAAAGGTATGGATACCCAAGGTATGGGTAAAAACGGGAACCTATTACTAACACTCCGCTGTCCGTCCGTCTGTATGTCTGTCTGTGTGTCACCAGGCTGTATCTCATTAACCGTGATTGCTAGACAGTTGAAATTTTCTCAGATGATGTATTTCTGTTGTTGCTAAAATAAGAAATACTAAAAATTGAATAAAATAAATAGTTTAAGGGAAGCTCCCATAAAACAACGTGTTATTTGGGTTAGGTATTTAGTTTTGTTTTTAGGGTTCCGTGCCCAAAGGGTAAAAACGGGACCCTATTACTAAGACTCCGATATCCGTCTGTCTGTCACCAGGCTGTGTCTCATGAACCGTGATAGCTAGAACGTTGAAATTTTCACAGATGACGTATTTCTGTTGCCGCTATAACAACAAATACTAAAAACAGAAAAAAGTTTTAGGCTCACCCATACAACATATCGCAATTTTAGCCGTTTTTCGCTTGATATTAATAACGGCAACAGCAAAATGCTTAAAATATTCACAGAATATTAAGTTGTAGGTATTGTCCCTTCAAAAATAAATAGCTAAAATAAAATATATTAGAGGAGCTTCCATACGGTACGGAACCCATCATGCGCGAGTCCGACTCGCACTTGGCAGATTACATTATTTATTTTATACTTTTCTTTTGTAGCCTTTTGGAGCGGGACAGCAAGCAACTCCCGCGCCCGCCTATGGAGCGCCCACACAAGGTAAATAAAGTCGCAATACAGGCTTATTTCTAATCAATTAGCATCCTTTTAGGGGCTTATTCTATACATCAAAACTAACAACTTTTGTCCTGCAACTTTTGTCAAAACTCAACATTTTTTTTTTGTTGTTCCATAGAAAAATGTCGTTCACCCGCGACAAAATGTATGGAACAGCTGATTTCTTTTTTGAGTTCTGACAAAAGTCGCAGAACAACAGTTGTTAGTTTTGATGTACAGAATAAGCCCCTAAAAGGATGCTAATTGATTAGAAATAACCCTGTATAATTATTTGCATTTATTAAAAGAATGCCAATTAATAGGCTTGATGACTGGGTAACAAAATCATTATTATAATTATTTTTCGCAAAAAATGGCAAAATCCATCGTGTACAAAAATCGAATATTTTGCTCGAAGTGTTTACATTATTGTTGATTTATCAAAAACGGCTCAGCCGATTTCTGTAAAATTTAAATGGGACCACCTTGGGAATATACCCTTTCGAACTCAAAAAGAATTTTTCGATTCGGTTCACAATTGGCGAAATTATCGATGATCATCGTGTACAAAATTTGGATATTTCGCTCGAATTGCTTACATTATTGTTGGTTTTTTCAAAAACGGCTCAGCTGATTTCTGTAAGATTTAAATGGGACCTCGGGAATATACCGTTTCGAACTAAAAAATATTTTTTCGATTCGGTTCATAATTGGCGAAATTATCGATGAACATACACAAAAAAAATACATACACACGAACATAGAACCTCCTCCTTTTTGGAAGTCGGTTAATAATTAGTACGTTAGTTAGATTTTTAAAATATATTCGACACATATCTTTTCTGTTGTCAATCAGCTATGTCGGTAACTTTGGTTCTTCTACGGATCTCTTCATTTTTGATTCGATCTCGCAGAGAGACTCCGAGCAGGCTCAGGCGCAGAATGTCCCTTTCTCAAAATGTCTACTGTCGTTTTCGCACAATGTCCCTTTCGCAAAGTGTCCCTTTCTCAAAATGTCCCTTTCGCAAAATGTCTCTTTCGCATAATGCCCCTTTCGAAAAATGTCTCTTTCGCATAATGTTCCTTTCGCAGAATGTCCCTTGGAGCCTCAGTGACTCTGTTTGACGTGTTGTCAGGGCATATGCATGTGATGAAGAAAAAACAATCAATCCCGATTATGTTATGGTATTCGTTTTGGGCAGCGCTCGGAAAATTGCGTAACGTCTTTTCGTCCGACATACCTCAGTGCCTCAAGTCGAAAGTGTTTGACCAGTGTGGGTTACCAATGATTAGTTACGGCCCTGAAACGTAGTCTCTTAGTATGGGCCTTATAAATAAGCTCAAAGTAGCCTAACGAGCTATGGAGAGGGCTATGCTGGGAGGTTCTCTTCGCTGCTCTGCTCCGAGCATAGCCCTCTGCATAGCTGCTACTAGTTTAACTATGGTTTTAATAATATTGTGTTTTAATGGGATCAATATTTTCAGCTTCAACATTCGGCACGCCGGCCGGTGGTTTCGGTTTCGGCAAGCCCGCAACCACAACCGCGCCCGCAGGGTTTGCGTTCTCCACGCCTGCGTCTGGTTTCGGACAACCGCAACCAACCGTCCTCCCGGTAAGCGAAATTATTCTATTGGATAATATTCCTCCGCCAATAAGGAGCCTGCAGAGTATACATAGTTTCAGATTCAAATTAAAGAAATTTATCCTTAAACATCAAAAGGGCGAAGAATTCATGAGAAATGATACTAGTGCTATATGAGTTATTGTCATTAAGTTGCAACGTTACTATGTACTGTAATAGATTAAATTATTGTACGACTACAACAACTATTGTTTATTGTTTACCTCTCTATATTATTTATGTGTTCAATTTTTTGTTAGTTTATTTCTTTCACTTCTTAGTTATAACGCCATTTATTTTCAATTTATTTATGAGTGTCTATTGTATTGTACCTGAGTACCTTGATAAATACTAATATTAATAAGTAAATGAAAATAATTATATAATTATCATAAAATACAACAAAAAAAAAAAAAAAACATGACATTGCATGATAGAATCAAAAAAGGATAAAAAATGAATTATAATAATAAATGACATCGCATGATATACCTAATAAAATACAATCAGCAAAAAAGGCTATAAAATAAAAAAAAAAAAAAAAAAAATGTATTGTACCTGTGTAAATTGATAAGGTTTTATGCTTCATGTTATTTGTACGCATGCTGTGCGACAGACGCGTTCGTGACGTCACCTGTCGGTCCCATCGGAAGACCAGGGTCGGCATTATGCTGAGATGGGATCGATTTGTAGCAGAAGCGAAACTTAATGCATAACATGCTATTCATGTGTACGTTAGTTGTTTATGTATTTTTATGCGGTTGTTTTGTATGTGTATGTGTTTGGTTTCTGTACCAATTAAAATTATGTCTAATGTTAGAAGACTTACAAGGAAAATGATAAACACATTGTTCTATTTATGGATAATAATTATTAAATATGCAAATTACAGAGTAAAATATACCGGAATGGAACGCGATAGAACGTCTAGAACGCAAGCCAGCCCGAGCAGAAAGAGGTCGCGCCGGTTGTTTGCCGGCTTTATTAGCAAGGTGGCGCTCTAGTCGCGTGTTTTTCTTCGGAGCTAGGCTTCGCAGCTAACAATATATTCGAATTCACAGGCTTGGCCTGGTCCTTTATTAGGCATCAATGGAGCCTAACTGCCTAAGAGACCCCTTTTACAATTTGAAATATAAAAACAGCAGTAGGTATAAAAAGAATAGCGTTGTAGCCAAACTATGGCACATAAAAAGACTTGAAATATTGAAACTGGGCTATTGTGGTGAAATTATAAACAATAATTATTATTATTATCGATGGAATTCGATGAAAAGAGACCTTATTACTAAGACTTTGTCGTCCATCCGTCTGTCTGTCACCAGGCTGTTTCTCGTGAACTGTGATAATTAAGGCCGCTGCGTACGTGACGGGTTTTTTCGGACGGGACGGAACGGGAAATTTTAGAAATATCGTTTCATACAAAATGTATATAGAAGCGCATATGTCACGGAGACACGGACGGGACGGGAACGTGGCACTGACGAGGCGGGAAAAATATCGTCGCCAACGATGTTTAGCACGTCCCGCCCCACGCGTGCCCCGTTCCGTCCGTGTTTCCGCTACGTATGCACAGTCACTCCGTTCGTTCCGGAGAGAAAAGTAGTGTTGGACGTTTTTAACTACTTCGTCATCTAGAACAATAGCAATTAAAGCCAATTTTCGAAATTATAAATCCACCTTTCCTTCTTCACAACAGTTAGATCCGAATCACTGTTACGGTACGTATGCATTAAGAACACGTTCCCGTCTCGAACGGGGCAGTCACGTCCCGTTCCCGTTCACGCCCCGTCCGAAGTATTATCTCGTTACGTATGCAGCGGCCTTTAGACAGTTGAAATTTTCACGTATTATAACGTCTACGTTGATGTAGTTCTGTTGCCGCTTTAACAACAAGTACTAAAAACAGAATAATAGTAGTTTATGCAACTGTCAAATAATGAAGACTCGACGAAGAAAAAACACTCGTTACTATTATGAAACTCGCTGCGCTCGTTTCATAAACTCACACTCGTGTTTTAATACCCGTGTTATATGCAGTTGCATACACTACTTTATCTTCACTAATAAAAATAAAAATAAAACAAATTGCGAAACATTAAATTCACGCGTACGTGAATTGTCACAGTGAACTTGGCGCCATTAAAATCTAACCAATGAGAGCGCAGCTGCGCGCGCAGGGCCAATCAGGAGCGAGCGCGCGATGTTATAATGAGATTTTACGATATCGATGTGGATATTATAACATCATGTGAAATTGCTTAAATTTAGTGTTTTGTTGTCTGCGCTATAACAGTAGTCATTATAAGTCAAGTATTGGAAACATAAGTAGAATGTTACAACATTAGTGTAGATAAAATAAATTATAAACAATAAATTTTATTTTGTGTATATGTTTAGACAGCCACGTCAGCGCCCGCACCTCAATCGAGCTTCGGTGGCGCGGCGGGTTTCGGCCAGAGCTCGTTTGGAGCCAAGACTGGGTTCAATTTTGGAGGAGGGACTACTGCGCCCGCTACCACCGCTGGTAAGTTATAATGATAACTAGCGATCCGCCCGGCTTCGCACAGGTATATGGTACAAATAAACATTCCTCTTGAATTACTCTATTAAAAATAATCGCCCAAGTACGAGTCGGACTCGCGCACGGAGGGTTTCATACTGTATGGGAGCCCCCCTTAAATATTTATTTTATTATTTATTATTGAAGTGAATATAAAACTAAATATTCTGTGAAATTTCATACATCTACCTGTTACCATTATTAATATAGAGCGAAAAACGTCTGAAAAATCAGGTTTGTTGTATGTATCTTAAATATTTATTTTATTTTCTTTTTAGTATTTGTTGTTATAGCGGCAACAGAAATACATCATTCGTGAAAATTTCAGCTGCCTAGTTATCATGGTTTATGAGATACAGCCCGGTGACAGACAGACGGACATCGAAGTGTTATTAATAGGGTCCCGTTTTTCCCTTTGGGAACGGAACCCTAAAAACCGCATTAAAATCCGTTGCATAGTTTAAAGATATAATCATACATAGGGACAGACATACAGCGAGAAGCGACTTTGTTTTATACTATGTAGTGATTTATCTATAAAAATGTTTGTTAAGAAATTGGCACTTTTATTAACACGCTTTCATTAGTTTCACCTGTATGTTTGTTTGCTTGTAACCAACGCCTTTGCTCGATGTTGCCCTACTTTAAGCGATCAGATTTTTTTTAAACTTTGCACACCTATCAAAGAACGATGATAATGCATTTATTCGAATAAAATATCCGATAATCCTGATTAGATTCGCCAGGATTCATCAATTTCTTTTCGCATCCTTTGAATAGAGTAAGAGAGATAGAGCTAGTCAAGCACTCAGCATAGCACAGCGTAGAAACTTTCTGATGCTAATAATAGTGTTTTTTTTTTTAATTTTTTATCGCGAATAAGTCCGCGTTTGACGACTATGTCGCCTGAAGATACCTATTCACTCTGTGTCTCAGGTACCTTACATTCGGTGGCTATCGTGCTCTAATAACGTCGTACGTTTACTCTCCATCTGCTGGTTCCAATAGTATTTTGTGAGACAGAAATAACGCTCTGCAAAGCCGTAATCAGCCGATTATCTTATTCCAAAAGCCGATACCCATTCTTTATTCGCTATTACTGTAGTTGACATGATGACTAGTGGATGTAATTTCAGCGACTGCCACTACGGCTTCAGGGTTGAGTTTTGGGTCTCCGTCCACCTTCGGCAATGCTCAGGCCACGCCCAGCGCTGGACTTGGGTTCGGGCCCACTGCTGGGACTGGTAACTTTCTTATAATTGGAACATTTCATCCTCATCATCATATCAGCCATAAGTTCTGAATATAGTAACAAAAAATAACAGCCGAAATAAATTTCGAGTATCGATCAAACATCTTGGGCACGGTACTTAATGGTATTTAACAGTATTGTGACTCGGCCCTGTCCTTGAAATATACAACTACAGCGCCACGTGGGCACGCAGAACGTATCCCGCGCTAGGGCTGCCCGCCTTCAGTATTTCAATTTCATCTACTTACTCGTAGCGCTCGTAGCGTAGTTTGACTAGGTGATTGTCAGCGATCACCGAAATTAAGCAACGTTCCGCACGGTCAGTACTTGGATGGGTGACCGCGGGTGGCATTTTCCAACTGAGCGCTACCGTGGCTCGGATGACACGTTAAATTGTAGGCCCCGGTTGTTTTAACCGTTCAGCCATGTCAGAGGCCTTCAGGCGGCCTAAAAACTCTGACACCAGGGCTAGCCACCCGGCCTATACGAACTTACTTACTTTATCTACTTACTCTTTAGCTACTTGAGTTTCTTTCTAGCTTCTATCTATTATGCACCGTATCAAACATCTTGGGCACGGTAATGGTATCTAACAGTATTGTGACTCGGCCCTGTCCTTGAAATATACAACTACAGCGCCACGTGGGCACGCAGAACGTATCCCGCGCTAGGGCTGCCCGCCTTCAGTATTTCAATTTCATCTACTTACTCTTTAGCTACTTGAGTTTCTTTCTAGCTTCTATCTATTATGCACCGTATCAAACATCTTGGGCACGGTAATGGTATCTAACAGTATTGTGACTCGGCCCTGACCTTGAAATATACAACTACAGCGCCACGTGGGCACGCAGAACGTATCCCGCGCTAGGGCTGCCCGCCTTCAGTATTTCAATTTCATCTACTTACTCTTTAGCTACTTGAGTTTCTTTCTAGCTTCTATCTATTATGCACCGTATCAAACATCTTGGGCACGGTAATGGTATCTAACAGTATTGTGACTCGGCCCTGACCTTGAAATATACAACTACAGCGCCACGTGGGCACGCAGAACGTATCCCGCGCTAGGGCTGCCCGCCTTCAGTATTTCAATTTCATCTACTTACTCTTTAGCTACTTGAGTTTCTTTCTAGCTTCTATCTATTATGCACCGTATCAAACATCTTGGGCACGGTAATGGTATCTAACAGTATTGTGACTCGGCCCTGACCTTGAAATATACAACTACAGCGCCACGTGGGCACGCAGAACGTATCCCGCGCTAGGGCTGCCCGCCTTCAGTATTTCAATTTCATCTACTTACTCTTTAGCTACTTGAGTTTCTTTCTAGCTTCTATCTATTATGCACCGTATCAAACATCTTGGGCACGGTAATGGTATCTAACAGTATTGTGACTCGGCCCTGACCTTGAAATATACAACTACAGCGCCACGTGGGCACGCAGAACGTATCCCGCGCTAGGGCTGCCCGCCTTCAGTATTTCAATTTCATCTACTTACTCTTTAGCTACTTGAGTTTCTTTCTAGCTTCTATCTATTATGCACCGTATCAAACATCTTGGGCACGGTAATGGTATCTAACAGTATTGTGACTCGGCCCTGACCTTGAAATATACAACTACAGCGCCACGTGGGCACGCAGAACGTATCCCGCGCTAGGGCTGCCCGCCTTCAGTATTTCAATTTCATCTACTTACTCTTTAGCTACTTGAGTTTCTTTCTAGCTTCTATCTATTATGCACCGTATCAAACATCTTGGGCACGGTAATGGTATCTAACAGTATTGTGACTCGGCCCTGACCTTGAAATATACAACTACAGCGCCACGTGGGCACGCAGAACGTATCCCGCGCTAGGGCTGCCCGCCTTCAGTATTTCAATTTCATCTACTTACTCTTTAGCTACTTGAGTTTCTTTCTAGCTTCTATCTATTATGCACCGTATCAAACATCTTGGGCACGGTAATGGTATCTAACAGTATTGTGACTCGGCCCTGACCTTGAAATATACAACTACAGCGCCACGTGGGCACGCAGAACGTATCCCGCTCTAGGGCTGCCCGCCTTCAGTATTTCAATTTCATCTACTTACTCTTTAGCTACTTGAGTTTCTTTCTAGCTTCTATCTATTATGATGTAAAATTATTAATCAAAGTCATTCGTTGTGAATGAAAAAAGGAAACGTGTAATAAAAAATACATATTGGGTTTTTTGATGTATTTAGTGTTCCGTGGTAAAACGAGTAACCCTAAAAACATAAATCGAACTCTTAAAATAGTTACAAATCCACAAGTTCGTTCGTCACTACGGCGCGCCGCGAATGACTAGCATACCGAGAGCATACCGCACTCCGAGGCGCGTAGGTATCATTCGCTCTACGACCGTTACTATGAAGACGGAATACTGTTAGATATCATTATCGTCTCTTGGCGGCTGTGATGTTAGCTGCAAGCTGCGCAAAATCCAATCCTGACTGAAGCTCACTTAACAGCTGGGTCATCCGTCCCCTTAACAGCTGGGCTGGGGAAGTCCACTTAACAGCTGGGCAACTGGGCCGGATGGGTCATCCGCAGCTTGTAGCTAACGTCACAGCAGCCAACATGTTTGATTCGACCAATAGACGCTTAAGACCGATTGAAAGCGTCTCGCACGAAGCATGTTAATGTGACCTGAATCAGGCCGACTTTCTAAACTACCTACCTAACCTTTGATGAATGTTCTACGCTACGCTTGCCCTGATATTTACTCGAGAATTTGACACCCCCATCAGCCATTAGTCATATTAAAATTATTTATAATCATACACAATCGTACACAATAATATCATATAGTATATAAACTTTTCGACCAGTCATATGAACGTCTAGATATTATTTTTCAGGTGCTGCAGCAACTACCGCCCAGTCGAGCTTTTCCTTCGCGTCACCTAACCCAACCGTTGGTTTCGGAACTCAACCTACTTCACAACCAGCCACTGGACTGAGTTTCGGAACTCAACCCACTTCGCAGCCGGCAACTGGGCCGAATTTCGGAACTCATCCCACTTCACAACCAGCAGCTGGACTTAGTTTTGGAACTCAACCGACTTCGCAACCGGCTACAGGACTGAGTTTTGGAACTCAGCCTACATCGCAACCGGCAACAGGGCTCAGCTTTGGAGCTCAACCGGCTACGCAAGCTCCGACAAATCTCAGTTTCGGCGCTCAACCTACTACTCAAGCGGCTACTGGTCTTAGTTTTGGAACTCAACCCACTTCGCAACCATCAACTGCACTTAATTTCGGAGCGCAACCAACGTCACAACCGTCGACCGGTCTTAGTTTCGGCACTCAACCGACGTCGCAACCGTCTACGGGATTGAATTTTGGAACTCAACCTACTTCGAAACCGTCTGGCGGGTTGAGTTTTGGCGGTCAACCTACTACGCAACCTGGGGGGTTGAGTTTCGGAGCTACTTCTCAACCGTCGACTGGACTTAGTTTTGGCACTTCGAACGCTCAAGCTACTACTCAAGGTAATTACTATTTTAAAAGTTTAACTCTCGGTTAGCGCGCGTAATAATTTTTAATGGTGTTTTTTTTCCATTTACGGATAAATTACGTTTTTAGCTGATACACTCTTGTGCATCGACTTCGTTTGTATCTTTAAAACAAAATAGCTGCTAAATGAGTTTGTGTAAACTTACAATGAGCAGTTTACCTGTAAATGCCAAAAATCCAAAAATATATTTCTCGCGCGTTGACCTTATGAAACCACCTTAGAGCAGATATCAGATATTTTGTTTCATTTATTGATGTACTCTGAACTTGGAGGATTTAGCTACTGGAGAAGAATTCAGCGTGCGTACCCCTCTGTCATGGTATAAAAAAATTGTACCTACGCGTAAATGAGACACCAGGGATTTTATTACACAATTTTAGACTTAAGCATCTAAGCAATTAAAGCGAAAATGGATTATCAGCAACTGGGCTGCATTGTTCTTCCTCGCTCCGCTCTGTAAACCCGTCACCCGTTAACGTTTCGACTTTAACTCCATATGTTTTAGATCGAAACTTCAGTGAACACCTCCTCCCCCGCGCCTCACGGAAATCTGACAATTAATCGAGTCCAATAATGTAAATAATCAGCCCAGTACGAGTCCGACTTGCGCACGGAGGGTTATGTACTGTGTAGGAGCCCCCCTTAAATATTTATTTTATTTTAACTTCATTATTTATTATTAAAGTGAATATACAACTAAATATTCGGTGAATATTTCAAGCATCTACTTGTTACCATTATTAATATAGAGCGAAAAATGACTAAAAAATCAGATTTGTTGTATGGGAGCCCCCATACAACAAATCTGAATCCCATACAACGAATCGGAGCTGTTTTTAGTATTTGTTGTTATAGCGGCAACAGAAATACATCATCTGTGAAAATTCAGCTTTCTAGCTAGAACGGTTCATGAGATACAGCCTGGAGACGGACAGACAGACGGACAGCGGAGTCTTAGTAATAGGGTCCCGTTTTTACCATTTGGGTACGGAACCCTAAAAAATGTGTCAAGACACTACTACAGCTCGATTATTTATGTCGGACGTTTGTCCCCTTTTTTTGTTCAGAAACTTTATCCTACGTCTTTGGTGGTTGAGTAAAAATAATTTATTGAAATGTAATTTTGAAATACATAATAAATAAATACTTAAATAATACTTAATAAATTATGTTTTTGTTATGTACCTTTAGTATTTCTTATATGTAGTCGGTTAAAACGATTTTTAAGATTAAAAATTGTTATTTTCAGGTGCATCATTCAGTACCCCCACTACGGCACAAGCCCCCACTGGGCTCAGTTTCGGCACCACCCCCGCCACTACCGCGACTCCCACTACGGGACTCACCTTCCCCGCCACTAGCGCGGGGTTGGCCGGGCTCGGGACTTCCGCCGCCACACAACCTACACAAGGTTACACAAACAATTCATTTTTCGCCAAAAATTACAGAACAGCTTTCATTAATTGCAATCTACGTATAAATTTGGAATAATTCGCTCGAATCGACGTATACTATTTTCGTTGTTGATTTTTTCCAAAACGGCTCAGTCGATTTCGATAAAATTTAAATGGGACCTCCTCTGAAGTACGATCTACCAAACAAAAAAAGGATCATTAAAATCGGTTCGTAATTGACAAAATAAACGCGTAACGAAGATACAAAAGAAAAAAATGTACAATCGAGTTGAGAATTTAAGAGAATATGTATTTATGGTGCAATAAAAACGATTGAATTGAACCTCCTATTTTGAAATCGATTGTCAATGTTTCAAACATTGGTCGAGTGGTTGAGCAGTAGCAATAGTTATATTATTCATAATAGTTCATTTATTCGACAAATGGGTGTCAGAGACACACATCATGGTAAAAACGTAACAAGAAACCAATTACTTGCGATAAATATCAATTACAGCTAAATAATCAATCATCCTTTTGAACTTAATTCCCACCAATCAATTATCTAAATCACATTATACTAAAAATAAATACAAGTAAACACAACAAGGTGCCAGTTGTATGAATGACGAAAACCTACCAGATCCATCCAATTTGGTAGATAATCGTCAGTCTGTAATAAATGAAATAGTATGTCAAATTGTAAAACTGAAATGTTTAAAATTGATAAAAATAATTACAATGTCAATATGTAACTACGATAAAAAAAAAATATCATAAAATAAAAACAATGTCAAAGAAAGAAAAAATGTAATAATAATGTAAAATAAGAAAGAAATAATAATGTAAAAGTAGCGCAAGAGATGACGATGTTTTAAACGATATAAAACGGGACTCACTCATGTGTTTCACGTGCATTGCGAGACGGCTCCGCGTGCTAGCACTCGCCAACTTGAGAAAGGTCGCCGAACGCGACCGAAACTATAGTCGTGTTATGACTATACGAACACGTGAGTGAGTCCCGTTTTTAACCCCCGACGCAAAAGAGGGGTGTTATAAGTTTGACGTGTCTGTTTGTCTGTGTGTCTGTCTGTCTGTCTGTGGCATCATAGCGCCCGAACCACTGAACCGATTTCAGTTTAGTTTTTTTTTGGATGAAAGGAGACTTAATCGAGAGTGTTCTTAGCTATGTTTTATAAAAATCGATTGAGCCGTTTAAGAGTTATGGTGTGTTAAAGTGGGGATGGAAGAACCAAAATTCTACAAATGTGCCCAAAATGGTTGTCAATTGAAAGTTTGTTGTCAAATATTTTTGTGTCGAGGGTTTTTTAAATTTTTAATTTATAAAATGTGTGAAAACCACGTAAATTTCCATAGTAAAATAGATGACTATGTGTGCAGCTTGTGGCTAATTTCGCAAACGCCAAGAAGTTCGGACCTTACCCCTTATTTTTGATTATATGGTGTAATAAAAATGTATCGTTTCAGGGCTCAGTTTCGGCACAGCGACGTCGTCGCAGGCTGCAACGACAGCCAGCCTCAGTTTCGGGACCTCCACCGCGGGCCAGGCCCTCGGGGGCTTCACTGGATTCGGGGTCAAGACCACCGCCGCTACTGCAGGTCAGATACATTTCTCGTATATTGAGATACTGGCATACTACTGATACTGCTAAACTTGCGTACCTGCAAACTCTTACTGGTGACTTCATGTTCCATACAAGTATAGGACCGCCACATCCGCCGACTTGTATGATTCGACACAAAAGTTTTTTTTTTACTTTCAAAATGTATGGAACAGTGTTTTTCTGGCTAAGATATTTTATTTTTTCAAAGAATTACATAAAATGTTCTTATGAGAGAAAATACATGCTAGATTAGTGCTAGATTAACCCGTCAAATGTCTTACGTACACAGCTATGTACGTAAGGAAAAATGGCACGACGTGCCTTACGTACACAGCTATGTACGTAAGATTTCTCCATTTTATTTTTCGTCTATGCATCTATCCACAGACTAATTCTCTTCACTCGTGGCTATATTCATGCATTACAATTCGAATGAACGCAACTTTAGCATCTGTCCAGAGACAATAATTTAAAAAAAATAATAAACCAAGATTTTTCGCTGACGCCCTTTTATTCCGCCATTTTGACACGGTGAAGTGTAGTTGTAAGTTCAAAGAAAATCAAGAAAAATGAACCAAAACAAGCGTAGGTAAGTAAAAAAGCTATCAAATTACTAAATAATGTGTAAGGAATCTATTTATGATAATAGTTTTTTGATTAATTGCAAGTTTATATGCAAAAAACCATTTCAACTTTCGTGGAGCCGTTTTCGTTTCTATGCGTCATGCATGTTTGGTTATGATTTTGTATATTTTTGTTGTAAATTGGTTGATTACTGCATGTAAGTTTGTAAATAATATATCTGTGAATATGTACTGCTAAATATATTTTCATTTTAGTGTGAAAATATTGGATAGAAATCATTTTTTTCCAAAAACAAGTGACTCGCCATTGTTTTCATTGCAGAAGTACCGATAGCATCAAAATTCATTGCCGTAATAGATTACGTGATTACGATTTTGTTTTTGTTTGAAAGGTGAATTATTCGGGAGTGTTGTTAGCTATGTTTGATGAAAAATTTTAAATGAAATTTTAAATTTATAATTAATTTTTTTTTAAAAATTTTTTTTAATTCATCAATGTTTTTGTTATTAGTTTGAAAGGTGAATTATTCGGGAGTGTTGTTAGCTATGTTTGATGAAAAATTTTAAATGAAATTTTAAATTTATAATTTAATTTTTTTTTAATTTTTTTTTAATTCATCAATATGGGTATCAAATGAAAGGGCTTGATAAGTAGAATACGATACACTAAGATAAGCATTTGTGTTCTAATTTTCCTTTTTTATTTTAGACTCGCAAGACTGCGCGCTTCGAGCGCGGACATAAGGTCGCAGTCGGTGACGCCGACCGGCTCCCGCTCAAGCACTCCGCAGCCCTCATCATCTCGGCGTGCTTTGATCACGCAGTTGATCAATGCCGCCGAGGAACGGGACATCGAAATGCCGCCGGAAGTGCAGCACCGCACCCCCAAGCAGTGAGCATTTTGTATATTTTATTACATTTTGAATATTACAAGTCATTACAAACTAAAGTACATGAGTTTACGGGACATTTTTACACATTATTTTTTTGTTTGTTTAGAATACGCGCCATGGTCGTAGATAACACGCCTGGTGGTACTCTGGGCGTTACCGGCGAGACTGTGACGCTGCAGAGTACCCCAGGCGGCCACATAAGGAGAGCCGTTGATACCGGGCCGTTGTCGTCACTTGCGTAAGTTTTTTTGCAATTTATTTTTCCATCTTTTTTTACTCGTACCTCGGATAAAAATAATAATGTTACATTTGCTCTCTTACAGAACCAGCGTCGAAGAGCGCGTAGAGGCGCTCGATGTGAGTGACGACGACGACGACGAGGTGGACGACGCGGAGGCGCGGCAGATATTGCGGTGGGTGCAGCAGGGTCCGGTATTCTTGACACCCAAGCCGCTTTCTTGTAGCTCGACTGCTACCGGAAACGTAGGCGATGCTTCGGGCAATAACAGTTCCCTATCTCAGGGAACTGTTATTCAGCCAGGGAGCGTTGCAGATGTTTCTGTAGCAGATGCCGGTGTTTTCCCTTCGACCTCGGGAGTAGGAAAAACACCAAGGTCCCGAGTTATAAGGAAGACTCACGAGGGCAGCGATTTTGATAGTGACTTCGACGACGAGTTCGACGTAGACATTATCTCAAACGCTGTCGCTGGAATGGGAAAAGAGATTCCAGATAACGATGAGTTAGACGAACGTGTGCAAAATATTGTAGCTTCTGTAGAGAGTGCGATGGATGAAGAAGCTGGTCGCTTGCCGGGTGTATCCGATAGTTACACGTGGGAAGAAAACTTTGAGTCGTTCCGCGGTGTTCCCGAAGTTTTTTCGGGTCCTACTGCAGGACCACTCAAAGATTACGATTCGCCCTATGATGCCTTTATTGATATCTGGGATAGAGACATCATGGAGCGAATTGCCCAGGAAACTAACAGGTACGCTCAGCAAACAATCAGTGGTCTGAGACTCGAAGAGGGATTGAAGCCATCCTCTCGTCTTCATCGGTGGACTGACACTGATGCCGACGAGCTGATGGTTCTTTTCGCGATATATATGTTCATGGGTATCGATCAGCGTACATCACAAAATGAATATTGGGAATCGGAAAATGTTCTTGAAATGCCTAGATTCAAGAACATTATGACGTTCAATCGCTATGTTTTGCTTAGCAAGTTTCTGCACTTTGTGGACAATTCTGATGCGAGTCGGGATTATCTACAATGTGAAGGGATTGAGCTATCACCGAAATTAGCAAAATTGGCACCCGTGATTTCACATCTCAACAAAAAATTTGCCTCCCTTTACAATTTGCATAGAGAAATTTCGATTGATGAGTCCTTGACCTTATTCAAAGGCCGCTTGTCCTGGGTTCAGGCAATAAGGTCAAAGGCTGCGCGGTTTGGAATTAAATCGTACGAGCTCTGTGAATCACATACGGGGTACCTATACAAGTTTCAAATTTACGCTGGAAAAGGTTCTTCTTCGGACGGTGTTGACGTCCCACCTGCTATTGACTTGGCTGGCAAGAGTACACAGGTTGTACTCGAGTTATTGAGAGGACTCGAAAATCGGGGGCACTCCGTTACGATGGATAATTTTTACAATTGTCCAGCGTTGGCGCGGTACCTCAAGAGTTTGGGTTACGATTGCTTGGGAACTTTGCGCACGAATCGTAGGAACGTGCCTAGTGAAATCGCGAAGGTACCGAAAAATGTGCCGAAGGGGTCCATCATCGCGCGCCATTCTGGTGATGTTTCCATCGTAACATGGAAAGATTCCAAACTGGTCACGATGATCTCCACCTACCACAATGCCGATACCTACGTCGGATCGAAGGCAGGTAAAACGTTAGTGAAGCCTATTAGCGTGAGGGACTACAACAATACTATGGGAGGGGTTGATCTGAAAGATCAAAAACTGTCAATGTATTTGTTGGAGCGCAAGAGATGTGTGAAATGGTATGTCAAGATGTTCAAGAGGTTGCTGAACGTGAGCATACACAATGCTTTCGTTATGTACGTCGCTTCTTTGAAACGACGTGACATGCCAGCTGTGACGCATCGTGATTTTCGCAAAAAGCTAGCAAACACTTTGTGGGAGCGACACCGCTCCGCTCCTGTGGAGATTTGCGAGCCTGATGGGAAAATCATGAGGTTGAGGCGGGATGTCGCGCACGTGCCACAGGTTCTGACGAAACAAGGTAACCGAAAACGTTGTGTTGTTCACCAACGGCTGTCAGAAACCAAATTGGTTCATACCAAGTGCATGACCTGTGGCGTATTTCTGTGCTTTGGTGCCGGAGACGCCATTCCGTCCGACAGCTGTTGGGCGCAATGGCATTCTTTGGTTGAACTCAAAGGACACGAAGTTCGTGGGCGGAAAAGGAAACGTGACTAGGTATTTACCAATTTGTGAGAGAACGATGTGTGTGATTGCGAGATTTGAATGCCTTATGATCTGTGATGCATATTTCTCAAGTAATTTCTTTCAATAGCCAGGACAATTGCTATCCTTTATTCAATTGTAAATACCGGATTTTACTTTTGGATTAGTAGTCAGTAGCAGGCATTTTTCATCTAGGCGGAGGGTTAGGGAGGTTGCAAGTAAGTTTGTAAGTATCACGTGAATATTCATCTTGATATGAACCTTCAAATCCATGAACATTATATATATGCCTTTTTCTTTTCGTTTCTTTTCCATCTGCACTCTGTGTCCCGGGCAAAATAGAAGTTATAATTTTTCGCCCAGGTGTGGCTAGTTCATCTAGATAAGTAGGTTAGGTTAGGTTAGTTTGTCGGTGGTCGGCTGACGGAATAACGTTGACTATGTACATTTTTACTGTGCAGACAGTTGAATTTATTTGTGTACTAGCCGATATATAATTAGTAATAATAACATTGACGATGTACGTTTTTGTTTATATCATTTACTTTGCAGACAGTTGAATTTATTTGTGTACTAGCCGATATATAATTAGTAATAATAAGTAGGAATAACATTTTTGTTTTTGTACGTTTTTGTTTATATCATTTACTGTTTAGACAGTTGAATTTATTTGTGTACTAGCCGATATATAATTAGTAATAATAAGTAGGAATAACATTGACGATGTACGTTTTTGTTTATATCATTTACTTTGCAGACAGTTGAATTTATTTGTGTACTAGCCGATACATAATTAGTAATAATAACATTGACGATGTACGTTTTTATTTATATCATTTACTGTTTAGGCAGTTGAATTTATTTGTGTACTAGTCTTAAGTTTTTTTCCTGTGCCCACCACTGTTTTACATAAAAAATATACAAAAAATATATAAAAAATATGTTTATTTTATTTTGTACCCTCATAGTAGGTACCCTAGGTAGGTAGGTGTTCCTAACAAAAGTTCCTAATCGGGTGATCGATATTGGCCGAAGTTGGTAAGTATGAAAGAATCTAGGGGTAACTAAGTAACTAATCTAGGAGTAACTAAGTAACTAATCTAGGAGTAACTAAGTACTCGTAAATATCACACAAAATTCAAAATTATCACAGTTTCTCTACTTCCTACTAATATGTATTATAAATGCTAAAGTTTGTAAGAACGTTTGGATGTATAAATGTTTGTTACTCTTTTACGCTCAAACGGCTAGACGGACTTTGATGAAATTTGGTATGGAGATAGCTTAGACCCTGGATCAATACATAGGCTACTTTTTATACCGGGTAAACGCGTGTAACACCGCAAGGGCGTAGCTAGTAATGAATATTTCAAGGTATTTTTTACACCTATAATATGTATATATAGTATTATATAATATATATATAACTATAATATAGCCTATGTTCACCGGGGACAGTGTAGATTCCCAACAGTGAAAGAATTTTTCAAATCGTTTCATAAATGACGGAGATACGGCATACGGCATATTTGGCTACGGCAAAACGGCTGGGCCGTAATCGCCGTAATAAGATTTTTCATCGAAAATCATATAACCGAAAATCAAAGATTACCTCATAAACGCCAAAATTCATGATAATTATCTGTATAGTTCATTTTATGTGTATATAAATAAATCTTTGATTTTTGTCTGAGAAATAAATGTATAAAAATTGTTGTTGAGCAATTGCGTTGCGAACGGTACTTCGTTCAGTCTTGTTTCCGCGGCGAAAAAACATGGCCGCACCATTTTTTTGCGTCGTAGTGTTATTGTGTTTTTTAGTGATTATATCGTGTTTCCGAGTAAACAAAAGCGTGAATTGTGTAGTAAAAAGGTGCAGGTATATATCCTGAGTGAGTGAATTGTGTAAAAATTAGTTATAACAGTGTGAGAACAAAATGTTTGTGGGGAGCCGGCGAAAAAAATCAAAACAAGATTTTCATCATCATATTTTTTATTATCAAGTAAGTCTAATAAATACTAAGATTACATTAAAACATTCTGCGTTTCAGTAGCTTTCTAGTAGTATATAACTCTTTCTAAATAAAACTAGTTACAATATCGAAATAAGCAATTTTGTCAAGCGCCTTGTCAAATTTTGATTTTTCGAAAATAACCTTGACATTACCAGCGACCTTCAAGTCGAGCGGGGGGCACCAGACGGGTTAAATAGCAAGTTTAGAAACACAACTAATTATAAATATAGGCTGGACTATTTTTTTTAAAATACGGAACTCACAAAACGTATTTTTTACTATATTAGGGTTAGTTTCATAGTAAAAGTCGATCAGCTTCATAATATACTAAAGTCGTACATACGATAGCAAGTTACCAGGAACCCAGGAACAAGTAAGATATTGACATAACATTTAACATTAGCATTCTAGCTTCGGCACTGCAAATAAAGGCTTAGTGACTTCACTGGCTTCGGGGCCAAGGCCACCGCCGCTACTACAGGTCAGATACATTCCTTCTATACATAAACTACTAGCTAGAAGACGACTACAGAAAGACGAATTAATTATAAAGAAGTGTGCAAGTGTTAGACTTTCATTTTGATGTGCACAAAATCTACTAGGAACCCAGAAATAGGAAAGAGATTGATAAAGGGCCCCGGGGTTTCACTGGTTTCCTGAAACCAGTAGTAGTAGTACCTGTAGTAGCGGCGGTGGTCTTAGTCGGGACTAATAAATATAAATTAAGGGACATATTACACACGGTTTCTGACTTCAAATTTGACAATGCTTGTGATGTGGCTGCCAGAGACTGATATACTACACATTTTTATATATTATTTAGATAATTACATCCAGATACTAAGCAAACACCTAATGTTCATCACAAATATGCTTGCCCTGGGTGGGAAAGGAACCGACGCTTCTTTGACCTAGGAGTCAGGGTCACTAAATCATCCGCAGTCTTAAGTGACATTTGTCTTGGTATTGTGCCAATCGTGCCAATAGTGTCAAACCCGCCCCCCTTGTTCCTTACAAAAAATATGTTCCATACAAATACTTAGTTTTTATAGTTTTGTTGTTTTAGATTTCATGTTTCGTCCCATAATAAAAGTTCTATCTATCGCAATCTATAAGTTACTAGGAACCCATTACCAGGAAAGAGGTGGATATAGTATGTAATTTTAGTATTCTAGCTTCGTAGCTGCATTTTGCGTCAATCTATTATGCTCAGTGAACTCACTGGCTCATTGTTATTTGTTACTAAAGGTTAAAAATTAACAGACTGGACTCTGAACAACGAGAGAATGCGATGATTCTGATTTTTATTATTATTGTCCGTAACTAGTGATCGGAAATATTTGCTAAAACATAACAATTTCTTGTTACTCACTTCGCGTGTTTGGTGTGGGCGCTTTTTTGTTATAAATAAACAGTATGATGTTAATTATTCTCATTATTATAAAATTATACGACAGAATAACGTCTTATTTATTATAACTGTAAATACTATTACTTTACGTGATATTTTTAGCACATTACTTACATTACATAAATATACATTTGACGTGTAACCGTAAGATTATTAAGATTAGCATATTATTTTTGAACAATTGATGTTATCTTGTTTATTTTCATAGAATTAAACATTCAATTCACGCCACTTCAAAGTTATGTCGTCTGTTGTGTGAAAAAGATGAAAACAAAAGATGTGTCGTCCATCACGAGCCTTCAGGAGCGCATTCTCTCGCTTTTCAAACTCTAAAAATGAAATTAGGAATTTCTAAATAAAAACTCGTTCGATATATTTTTAGAAAACTTTCACATTCATCATTCAAATAATTTAGTATCGCAAATGTCATCATGAAGTGACACACTGAAAATTATAAATAATCTAAATTACCCGTAATATTGAAACTGTACTGTTCGTATACCTTTTCTTGTTCTTTATGTTGTCTAGTATATTGGAAATCCATTTCTTTGGCAAAATAAAAAGAATGGTCGTGGCCAAAAAATGAATTAAAGGAAAACCTAAAAGTATGCTATTGAAAAATAGCAACTTTCAATTTGGCAACTGTCAATGTTAATGCAGAAAAAAATGTGTTGAGTTTACCAATGAGGTTGCAAGCCAGATAACGCACATAATATTGACCATATTATTATACTCTTCATAGAAAATAACAAGCGCCTTCTAGAGTGAAAACCAGATTTTTAATTGATTACGTTTCTACTTTACGTAATCATCTAAAATATTAATAATTATTTTTCGCCAAAATTGGCACAATCAGAAACCGTGTACAGAGTTCCAATGGTTCACACGAATCGATGTAGTAATTACAAGCTTTTAATTAACTTGCAATAGATTTGCAATTGGAATTGCATACGTACTATGTACATATGTAAGTTAATGTGGAATATTGAAAATTAATTTGACCAACTTCCCGGTTTCCGATTGAACTGAAATTTAGCACGCATATGTAGGTATATATCGTGTCAATGCAATAATATGGTACCATGAAGCTGATCTGATGATGGAGTCGGAAGGTGGCCAAAGGAACTCCTGTACTAATCAAGATAGACCCGCCGTGTTTGGGCTCGTTTTATTTGTCTTGGCTAGCACTCTGCTGCTACATGATATCAACAATACATTAAATTGTTATTTTTAGATTAATTTTTCATAAACGACTCTCTGTAAATGGATCTACCAAATAAAAAAAGGAATCGTAAAAACTGTTCATAATTGACGGAGTAATAGCGTAACACTTTTTATATAGGGTTATCCAGAACTCGTTAAGACCAGGCATCGGGCCGAGAAACACGAAATCGAGTACTTTTAAATGCGCGATGTAAGAGGACTTATGATATTGATTCAAATTTAAAAAATATCATAGATAAGGGAAAATCTTGAACATTTTTATGAACCGGACAAAATTTTAAAAAGTGACCGGCTTTATTATAAAAAAAATTATAAATTTCTCACCAAAAAAAAAGTTTAATAATTCGAATGCTCAGAATTATCAGCGACACCACCCCATTATTTTTTACCAATAAAATAGCCAGATCACTTTTCTATTAAATAGTCCGAGAAGTTATTTTTTTTAATGTGTATATTTTGAGTAATTAACTAAAAACTCAATCAAATCCATTTGCGCTTTCTCTAGTTTAGCTTTTACCCTACAGTGTTTGCTCAGAAAATTTGATCAGGTACTATCTGGGCCGCCGCACGCAGTGGGGGCCGCGCCGCCGCCGCACCGATGCGACGTTGCGACTCCGACGAGCGCACGATTGCCTGTTCGCACAGCGTCGGGCTGGCAACGCCGCATCGTACGGACGGCGCGAGACGCGTGCTGTTTGTTTTGGTTATCGTCTTGTATCTACTCTGTGCGACGACAACCGAGTTATTTATTTCAGAATTATTTTCAAAATTATAAGTTAGACTTTATTTGTACTATATAATATTGTAGCTTCAGAACATTATTGTAGTAGGAGGTAAGTTAGGTACCTTATATTTTTGTTTGGTTGTTTTTTTCACAGAAAGCGTTAGTTTTACTACAAGAGTATACGCGTGGCATACTATAGTAGACCAGGGCAATGATTTTTTATACATCTCACTGGACCAGGGTATATTATTGGCCATATTTTTTTAAGGTTTTCGGGTTAGAGAGCTGTAATTCCAGGAAAGCTTCCTTCTTGAAATTTGTCAACAGATTAGTAACTGATATGACGTATGTGAGTACTCAGATTTGTATAATTTGACGCCAAAACCGCGGGCCTACCATAGTAGTCCGCGCGTGTATTGGTGTACCAAAATTAGTCCAGCAAGTTTTTGTTTATTTTTTGGTAATTAGGTTTTTCTACCATGTTTAATATTGTTTGGTTGTATATATAGAAAGTATAAAAGTTTTTTTTTTTTGTGTATATTTATCACCTAGGTATATTTATCACTTTCACTATTTATGAATCTAGGATAGCACTATTGAAAAGATGGCTGACGGAAATGAATGATGATGATAATACAAAAATTAGCTAAAATTTAGTACAGTAATGTTAGTAAATACTTCCCCATCAGCAGAATAACACGATTTTATACCAAAGTTAGACCAGATTGGTCGGTGGCCACCTGGCCACTCCGTCCAAAATGACCAAAACGTGTAGCAAGTGGATTTTCCTCGATCGCTAAGAATTCGTACGTTTTAATTGCTCCAAAATGTATTTTAGTAAAAAAAGTCTAAATTCCGAAAATGAACCTCAAAGGTGCCATTTATCTTACATTTTCATATAAGTTAGCAAAATTTTGTATACTTCGCAATTTCTTGCAGCTACACCCAAAAAAATATTTATTAAAATAAATAAAATGTATAGTTATATCATTTCAATTGAATTTTAATTCATTTTTACTTTAATAACTTACTAAGAGCCATTTTAAAAAGGCCTACTATAGTAGGCCACGCGTGCTCTGGTGTAAAAAACGTGGGCGCGTATACTCTAGTGTTAACAAAAATAATAAAACAATATAACAATATATATAAAACAATATTCATGTGTATATTGTATGAAAAATAACAAACATTAAATAGTACAAAATAATTTTTGCCTTTTTTTAAATGGTTGAATAAGGACAAGGCGACTCCATGATATCTATGCTCTAGCAAAGAATATATAATAATACTACGTATAGAACGGCCACTCTTTACCCCCCACCCGTTTGAGTCTTCCTCACTTCCACCCCGCGCTACGTACCGCATCGTGTACTCTGCGCGCGGGCTGCACTGGCCGGTGGATTTTCTAATAAAAACTACCTAGACTGTGACAATAGGGAACACTTGTACTGTGTATGGTTGAATATCAATGATACGTATCAAAACAAGAAATTTTAATGTTTCCCTAAGGATAAATAATAGGAACTTATTTTACATTATTTGGTAACTTCCTCTTGATATTATCTTACAAAAGAAGTAGATCGGTTACTTCTTGTTAAAATGCTTCCAAATTAAGTAATTGTTATACTTTTTTAAGCACTAGATTAATATTCATTTTTGCAAATTAAGTACGCAACTGTCTCACTCACGCGGCATGTCGTCACGTTGTGGTGATCACTGACAGCCATAGACGTTCCGCACACAAATGCGCGTGTAGCGACCGTGCGTAAGTGTGTTGTCTGTGAGTAAGTACTGTGTAGGTGTGCGTAAGACAGCAGATTTTGTATGAAAAATCGCGGAGTGTCCGGGCTGTGGCTCTAGCTAGGCAAATCAAGTTGACGCGTGCCGCCGCCGCGGCGTTAGCAGCGCCACGTACGCTAGACCAGCGCTGCCGCCCGCCGCTCTGGCGTGATCCTGTCGAGCGCGACCGCGTAAAATTTGTCAAGTGAAGCGGCGCGGTACTCGATTTTGAAACAATAGTTTATCAATGCGTCACCTTAACGAAGTCGGAAGGAGGTGATTCAGACCTTCATTATGAAGAATTTTTTCTATGGTGACACCGGAATTCGAGAAAAAAAATCAGGTGTTTGTAAACATTTTGTCCATTCTGAGTTGGAACTTTGTATGGAACAGCTGATTAATTGTTTTTGAATTTTGGGTTGGCCCTATATTAAAAGTTGTTCACAATGATGGTTTTAATCTTTCTCTTTTAGCTTAGCACAGCCAAAGAATATATAATACTACACAGCGTAAGCAGTTAGCCCTGTGCAGAAAAATATACAGTCGAATTTTATTGAGAACCTCATTTTTTGAAGTCTGTTAAAAATCGCGCATATTCCGTATTTTACCTATTTCCAAAAAGGGAGGAACTATGTTCGTCTGTATGTATTTTTTTTTTGTATGCTCATCGATATCTTCGCCAAATTGTGAACCGAATTAAAAACATTTTTTATTTCGAAAGGGTTATTATTCTTCCTAAGTGGTCACATTGAAATTTTAATCAAATCGGCTGAACCGTTTTTGATAAATCAACTATAATTTAACATGGATATCACATCGAAATTATTAGAATTCTGTACAAGGTGGAAGTCGGTGGTGCGATTTTTTGCGAAAAATAATTATCAATCTCAAGATAGTTTATTGAATCAGGCGTTACTTTGCGGAAGTTCATCTTCAAATTCTTGTTTTGAATAAATATCTAGTGTATTTCCGCTCTGTCGTAGTCAAATAAGTTAAGGATACTATTCAAAATCCAAATTAAATCACAAACAAAATAAGTAATTAATCATCATATGACTACGACAGAGCGGAAATACACAAAATATTTATTCAAAACAAGAATTATCAATATCGTAATTTTTAGGGTTCCGTACCCAAAGGGAAAAACGGGACCCTATTACTAAGACTTCGATGTCCGTCTGTCTGTCTGTCTGTCCGTGTGTCACCGGGCTGTATCTCATGAACCATGATAGCTAGGCAGCTGAAGTTTTCACAGATGATGTTTTTCTGTTGCTGCTATAACATCAAATACTAAAAACAAAATTAAATAAATATTTAAGGGTGGCTCCCATACAACAAACCTGAATTTTTAGACGTTTTTCGCTCTATATTAATAATGGCATCAGGTAGATGCTTGAAATTTTCACAGAATATTTAGTTTTATATTCATTTCAATAATAAATAATAAAATAAATATTTTAGGGGGGCTCCCATACAGTACGGAACCCTCCGTGCGCGAGTCCGACTCGTACTTGGCCGATTATTTTTTTTCTGATGCATTACCTTATTTGTTTCCAGCCTCTACGAGCGCCCCGTCAGGAATCACAGCTCTGGGCACTTCTACAGCAACCACTACCATGCCTTCTTTGACCACTGCTACTACGTAAGTAAACACATTACATCATCCTCATCACTTTCAAGATTTTTTTTTACTTAATCTCACTAATCCGGCCCACTTCAATAGACCGATACGTCCAATAATCCAGCACCCTTCGGCCGCGCCTCCCTCGTCCATCTATGCCTTTTTTTTACGAGGGGGAAATCTTCCAAAGTTGCCCGACCGCTTTGGGGTGCAGTCGTACCCACTACTTCGGTGGCCCGCCTTTCCGGGAGCTCCAGGATCTCCAAAAGGAACGCACCGGTGCTCCCAGCACTGTGTGTGTCTACTCGCCTGATGAAAAAACCAGGCTTGTACTATCCTTTCCGACAGCGTTGCCACACACGCTGCCGTCCTTCTCGGGTCCACTTGAGTGGATGAGCAGAGCCCCAACTCTGACCACCCACGAGCCCAGGGGCCTCTTTTAGTAGGCTCCTACTACAAGCAGGTGATACCGATGCCGTATTCTAGTGCCCCGGCATCAAGGCAAGTCCATCTCTGCCTAAGCGCTTCGTCGCCGCGTCGTCGTGAAGCTGTTTAGTGATAAGTTTGGAGGTGTTTCCACTTTTAGAAGTTTCGCCCTATTTTAGGGCGAAACTTCATGTATCAGGTACTACTTGGGACGTTTTGAATTGAAACAAGGATTTAGGGATTTTTAGGGTAAAATGGCTTCATAGCTTCCTGCTGGGGATCCCTCCACCATAGGATTTCTGATTTATTTATTTGTTTATAGGCGAGCAGTATAAACCTGAAATCGCAAGCAAAAAAAAATCAACCATAAATTTTGTCGACGAAAGTATTTTAAGTAATTTACGTTTATTAATATTTATTTATTATTTTATGTTTCAGTACAACAGCCGCGGCGCCTCCTCAGCCGATAACCTCAATAACTTTCGCTGAACTGGAAGAAAACATCAACAAATGGACTTTAGAACTAGAAGAACAAGAGAAAACCTTCATAAACCAAGCCACGCAGATCAACGCCTGGGACCGCCTGCTCATTGCTAACGGGGAAAAGGTAACACACACACACACACATACCCTCACACATTCGAAGTGGGGGTGATAAGTCCTGCACTGACGTCCCACATGGGGTGTTTTGTGCATTTCTCCCTCCAGCGTCTACCCGAGCCAGCCCAGCTCCTTAAAGTAACGGAGCGTGGCTCTGGGCCGCTGGCATAACTGCTCCAGTGGCTTGGATAAAGTATTCTGGCAATTAGGATAATTAGTAACACATTCCACCCGTCCTTTTTATCCGATGTCTAGACAGTCCGCAATAAGTAAGTAAGATCGTATAGGCCGGGTGGCTAGCCCTGGTGTCAGAGTTTTTAGGCCGCCTGAAGGCCTCTGACTTGGCTAAACGGTTAAAACAACCGGGGCCTACAATTTAACGTGTCATCCGAGCCACGGTAGCGCTCAGTTGGAAAATGCCACCCGCGGTCACCCATCCAAGTACTGACCGTGCGGAACGTTGCTTAATTTCGGTGATCGCTGACAATCACCTAGTCAAACTACGCTACGAGCGCTACAAGTCCGCAATATAAAGTGGTTATTCATTCATTCATCTCGTGTCAATGGCTATATTTTTATTTTTATTTTTTTTTTGTTATAATTTTATACAATTTATAAACAAGGGTTAAATATTATGGGACCAGAATCTGGCGACCTCTACCGCGTCCTCGGTGGCCAAGTTCAGATCTTCCTGTGTGCATTGTTTCGGATAGAGCGGGCAGACCAAAAGGTGTGCCATGGTTTGGACGGTAGTACCACATCCGCATTGTTCCTGGTCTGCGTCCAGTGGTTATTATAGGCCGAATCATACAAGTTGGCGGATGTGAAGTTGTAGTTAACTTCACATTCGCCGACTTGTATTTCATCAGCCGTAAGACGTCCACTGCTGAACATATAAGCCTCCCATATGGGTTTCCAATAAGCCCGATTGGAAGCGCTTGCATCCAGCGCTTTTCTGTAGTCTAGCCATTCTATGCTACGCTTGCCGGTACGTGGTTACCATTTGAGAACTTAGCAGTCCAATCTGCCGTTCTTCGAACTATGTGCCCTGACCACTGCCATTTCAACTTGCTAATTTGCTGGGTTATGTTGGTAACTGTGTTTCGTCTGCCGATCTCCTAATTCTTTGATTGAATCTCGCAGATACCCTGTGCGTAGCCCTCCTTAGCTCTGGGGTATTTAAAGAAATGCCCCCCTTTTTGAGGGCAAAAAGGAGGAAATTTGCTGTCGTACTACTTAATTAGCCGATTTCGATGAAATTAAGCAAGATTATTCAGTATCTAAATCCTAACATTTGCGAGTACCTATGAACTAAATCGGTCAAGAGCAAATCGAGATATAGCATACGGCGTATGAACACACTTTAATAAACACTTTAATCTTCATAAGCGTATGCCATACGCTTATGAAGATTAAAGTGTTGTATCGCGAGGTCTACTGTTCGGAGAACTACTAGTTAATAAAACTCATAGTAAGAGTCGTTTCATTGCCATAAGTCATCACTGGCCACACATACTGGTCGAACACTTTCGACTTGAGGCACTGAGGTATATCGGATGAAAAGACATTACGCAATTTTCTGAACGCTGCCCAGCCGAGTTTATTCGACGCGATCGACCTCTTTTTCCTATTAATTAGGGTTCCGTACCCAAAGGGAAAAACGGGACCCTATTACTAAGACTTCGATGTCCGTCTGTCCGTCTGTCACCGGGCTGTATCTCATGAACCATGATAGCTAGGCAGCTGAAATTTTCACAGATGATGTATTTCTGTTGCCGCTATAACTACAAATACTAAAAACAAAATAAAATAAATATTTAAGGGGGGGCTCCCATACAACAAACCTGATTTTTAAGACGTTTTTCGATCTACAATAATGGTAACAGGTACATGCTTGAAATTTTCACAGAATATTTGGTTTTATATTCACTTCAATTATAAATAATAAAATTGAAATAAAATAAATATTTAAGGGGGGCTCCCATACAGTACGGAAACCTCCGTGCGCGAGTCCGACTCGTACTTGGCCGATTATTTAAGTATTTAACTCAGCGGTTCTCATTGGTAACGGAACCCTTTTGGAAAGTGAAATATTTGACTGAGCCTTAAAATAAACAAAAAATGTTTTTTCTTCTTGGTTCTTTGATAAATTGTCTCAAAAGAACATTTATTAAATGTAGCCCAGTAATATGGGCCAAATTCTTCAAATACCATTAGTTAGATATCATTTTGAAACATGAATGAATGAATTTAATCATCATCGCTAGATAGTTATTTTTGTTTCTATTTTTTCTCATTAATATCAGTATTCTCGTGAACCTACGCGGAGCACGCTTTGAAAATGGCTGATTTAACTTATCTTATTATTTTGTTATTTATCCTACAGATAGTAGAACTAAACGACACGGTAGAAACAGTCAAGAACGAGCAACAGAACTTGGAGCACGAGTTAGAATTCGTGTTGGCGCAACAGAGGGAGCTGGAGGATCTACTGGCGCCCATGGAGAAACAAATATTGGAGAACAATGGCGACAGACTCAGGAGGGATCCGGAAAGGGAACATATGTAAGTTAGGCTATAGATCTTTCACGCTAAGTAAGTTCGTATAGGCCGGGTGGCTAGCCCTGGTGTCAGAGTTTTTAAGCCGTTTAAAGGCCTTTGACATGGCTAAGCGGTTATAACAACCGGGACCTACAATATTTAACATGTCATCCGAGCCACGGTAGCGCTCTCGCATCTGAAGATGACCGTGCTGAATGTTCTTTAATAACTTCGATGATTGCTAACGAACCACGTAGTCAAACTACGCTATGAGCACTACTTTCAAGCTAAAACTATGTGTTTGACAGCGATCACCAAAGTTAAGGAACTTTTGGCAATTCGGATGGGTGTCCGCGGGCGGCTTTAAAACTGAACACTACCGTGACTCGAATGACATGTTAAATTGTATGCTCCGATAAATTCCAACTGTTTAGCCAAGTCAAAGGCCATCAGGCGGTTTAAAAAACCACCGCCAGGGCTAGCAACCTAGCCTTGATATAAAACTGCACGCCACTCCACTAATCGACTCAGTATAGGAAAGAATTAGAAGATTTACTGGCACCGATAGAAAAACAAATATTAGAGAACAATGGCGATAGACTGAGGAGCAATCCGGAAAGGGAACATATGAAAGTAAAATATAGTATTTTTGACATTTAGGGCTAGAGATCTTTCAGGATAAAACTAGGTGTTTGGCAGCAATCACCGAAGTTAAGCAACGTTCGGCACGGTCAGTCTTCGGATAGGTGTCCGCGGGCGGCTTTAAAACTGAGCGCTTCAGTGGCTCGGATAACATGTTAAATTGTTGTCCCGGTTGTTATAACCGTTTGGCCAAGTCAAAAGCCTTCAGGCGGCTTAAGAAAACTGACACCAGGGCTAACACCCGGGCGTGGTATAAAACTGCACATCCAGTAAACAACTCTGTATGCCAATTATAAGCCGAATCATACAAGTCGGCGGACGTGAACTTTACTACAATCTGCGCCAAATCCTATCAACGCGCAGCTATATATGCGAGCTGCAATCAAGATTGAATATTGCGCAGCTTGTAGCTAACTTCACATCCGAATTGTATGATTCAGCCCATACTTTGGTTCTTCTACACATCTCTTCATTTCTTATGTTAATTTTCCGAAAATTTATTATTCCCCAATGTTTTAATTGTCAGGTACTCGCTAGCTGAGAATATGGACACGCAGTTGCGACAAATGTCGGAAGATCTAAAAGAAGTAATTGAACATCTGAACGACACCAACCGAGGGCAGGATGGCAACGATCCGGTAAGTCAATAACATTCCTAACATTCATAACATGAACATTTTTTTTTTATTTATTATTATCAACAAAAGGTTACAATATAATTTACATATTTAAGTAACACTAAAAAACCTTGCAAAGGTTTGTCGTAGTGTTAAGTTCTACGCCCAATAATTCAATTCAGTATAAGTGCAAATAAACAATCGGTAATTCGTGCGAAACCTCAGGTAGCCGAGCGAGAGCGCTCGCGTCGCACTCTGTCTCGCTTTCTCTCGTGCATATACCGCGGCACAGAGGCAAGGTAGCGGACGGGAGCACACAGCGAGCGCTCCACCGAGCGATAACAACATAATGCAATAACATACATACAGGATGCTCCACATTATTATGATTTTGTAATGTAATATTTTTTTAAGATTCTTTTAATATTGACCGGTGTGATTTTTTCGCGGATTTCTCGAGATAGGCTATTTATAAGATGTGGCACTAAATATTGTGAAGTACGTTTGCCATAAAAATTGTTGTGTATCCGTTACACATATCCGTTATAAAAAACCCTACAAACGTATATCGCACGCTTGCTAGTTATTACAAATTAACACGTACGCTCATTACTACGGCGCGCGCCGCGACTGATTAGCATACTGAGAGCATACCAGACTCCGAGGCGCGTAGGTATGATTCGCGTTCCGACCGTTTGTATGAAGACGGAATACTGTTAGATACCATTACCGTTATTGTCATCTCTCATCAACGCAGTTTGTATCTAACTTCACATCGTACGATTCGGCCTAAAAATAGGAATTTCAATTTATACTATTAGGGTTCCGTACCCAAATGGTAAAAACAAGACCCTTTTACTAACACTCCGATGTCCATTTACATGTTTGTCTCCAGGCTGTATCTCATGAACCGTTATAGCTAGACAGCTTAAATTTTCACAGAAGATGTATTTCTGTTGGCGCTTTAACAACAAATACATATAATAAAAATAGAATAAAATAAATATTTAAGGGGGGGCTCCCATACAACAAACGTTTATTTTTAGGATTTTTTTTCTGGCTATTAATGGCAAGAGAAATGGGCCTAAAGAGGCTCCGGCACACGGTACGGAATCCTTCGTGCGCGAGTCCGACATGCACTTGACCGATTTTTTAGAGAATTTATAGGATCGCGTTGGAAGCGAGCAGCGTACTACCGGTCCTATAGGAAATGTGTTGGGGTACCTTATGTCCAGGTCGTCCGGTGGACGTCCTACGTCTAAAATGAATTGATGATGATGAGATTATAACATAAAGTTATCTAGAACCTATGTCCACCACAAAACCTCGACCTAAGTGTTACATGTTTAAAGTGCGTTTGCTTATGTGATTCCACAAACCCGTACTGAGCCAGGATAGTGGATACGGCCCAATCGGTGAATATTTCAAGCATCTACCTGTCACAGTTATTAATTTCTAGCGAATAACAGTAAGAGTATTAGGTTTGTTGTATGGGAGCCCCCCTTAAATATTTATTTGTTTAGTATTTGTTGTTATAGGCATTAAAAATACGTCACCTGTGAAAATTTCATCGTTCTAGCTATCACCCTTCATGATATACAGCCTGGAGACAGACAGACAGACGGACATCGGAGTCTTAGTAATAGGGTCCCGTTTTCACCCTTTGAGTACGGAACCCTAAAAACAGTCGACTTGAAAGTCTCCTTTTTTGAATTCGATTGCAAACAAATGTAACTGTGTTCTAAAAGTGATCCTTTCGATTGTCCTGACGATAATTTTCCAAAATTAATATCATTTTTGCATTTATTTCGGTTGTATTTATTTATTTTCATCTTTATTTCAGATCGTCCAAATCGGTCGTATCCTCAACACGCATATGTCTTCAATGCAGTGGATAGACAACTCTATCGCCCAGATCTCGAACAAACTGGACCATCTGAAGGCAACGCACGACACCTTGAGACGAGATAACGAGAGATCATTCCAGTTAACTTACAATTAAACATTTAGATAACTAGATAAAACTTGTTAAAGTAAGCGCGCGAAATTAAATAGGCCTGTTTACTTAAAAAATATAATTAGTCCGTCAAATAGATTGCCAAAAATTATTAGACACGTATTTTTTCATTTGTCAATTTAACAAAAAACGATGAAGATATAGCCCGTTAAAGTTCCGCGTGACGTCACTAACCGGTATCAATGTACCGGCTAGTGACGTCACGAGCCCCCACTCTCAAACTTTGGCAAGGTTTATCTTTATCACTAATTGTTAGATTGACAAAAGAAAAAATATGTGTCCAATATTTTTTTAATAATCTAACTGACGGACTAATTATAATAATGATTTTTATTAAACATCCCTTCCATTTAAGTACAGATGAACTATAGGCCGAATTATACAAGTCGGCGGATGTGAAGTTGGCTACACGCTGCGCAATATCCAATCATAATTGAAGCTCACATAAAGCTGCGCGTTGATGGGTTTTGTGGAGCTTGTAGCTTCTTAACGTAACTTCACATCCGCCAACTTGTATGATTCGCCCTATACTCATCGTAAGTTTACAAAAACTCATTTTGCGACTATAAATAATATCATAGATATACTAAGCGCTACACAAATCGGCGGATGAGAAGTTATGCGCAAAAGCCGAAATATAGGTATGCGCGGGAGCCAGAGAGACTCAAACCGGGGCACACCCGCCCGCCAACCTCATACCTCCCGCGCGCTCCCTACACCCGTGCTCACCACCACGACACGCCGTGTCGGAATTATGCACACATGCGCAATAATTAGCGAATCACGGCGAAGTGTTATCTGCGGCTAACTTCTCATCCGCCGATTTGTGTGGCGCTTAGTATAATGTTAACGAAATATACAGGTTCATAGGTATTAAACGCAAAACCTTTTAAGGGCGGGTCTAGTACATCTAGACAAACAACTTTTGTACATTTGGAAAATCACGAAGAAAAAATCAGCTTTCGAAGAAAAAAGTTCGTCAACTCGCGGCAAAATGTAAGAAGTGTTTTTTTTTGCGAATTTTCCTAAGTCCTAGTACAAAAGTTGTTTGTCCAGATGTACTAGACCCGCCCTTAAAAGGTTTTGCGTTTAATACTTATGACCCTGCAAACACCAAAAAAAAAATAGTAATCAGTGTATGTACAAAAGTGCATGCAAGTGATTTTCACCTTAGTTTTTTTTGTTTTCGTAAACTTAACATGAGTAGTTTTTAACCCCCGACGCAAAAGAGGGGTGTTATAAGTTTGACGTGTCTGTTTGTCTGTCTGTCTGTCTGTGGCATCATAGCGCCCGAACCACTGAACCGATTTCAGTTTAGTTTTTTTTTTTGGATGAAAGGAGACTTAATCGAGAGTGTTCTTAGCTATGTTTTATAAAAATCGATTGAGCCGTTTAAGAGTTATGGTGGGTTAAAGTGGGGATGGAAGAACCAATATTCTACAAATGTGCCCAAAATGGTTGTCAATGTGTCGGGGGTTTTTTAAATTTTTAATTTATAGTAATTATTGTAAATGGATAAAAACGCGCCCTGTTAACGTTTTTGTACAAATATCAATAGAAAATGTTTTCAAAGATTAAAGTTTGTTTACGTTTTGTCACAACTACCATTTTTGTAATCAAGAAGTATTTGTTTTTATTGCAGTACCTAGTTTACCATCGTTTTTTCAAATTGAGTCATATGGGTCATAATAACCAGATGGAGATACATCTACAGCGTTTTATAAATCTAACGAGTGCGAGCGAGACAGACTCAACACGTAAACTTTAACCCAAAGACTTGGTTTAAAATAACCGGTCTATAGTGTCGCATGTTACCTACTCAAGAAGATGCGATACTTGAAGATATAAGTTATAAAACAATGCATGACTATATCCTTATCTAAAAAAGTAGCTAATACATCATGTAATTATACATACAACTTTGTGCATGATTTTGTTCACAAGAAACAGTGTTTGTATGAATTGTTTCGATTCATTAAAATTTTCCAGTGAAGCCAAAATAACTATTTTTATTAGTATTGTGACTGTTGATTCCAGGAAATACAATAACGAATCGGAAACTGAGCTTTATTGATAAATCATTTAATTTTCCCCTTTTTAGGGTTTCGTACCCAAAGGGTAAAAACGGGACCCTATTACTAAGACTTCGATGTCTGTCTGTCTGTCTGTCACCGGGCTGTATCTCATGAACCATGATAGCTAGGCAGCTGAAATTTTCACAGATGATGTATTTCTGTTGTCGCTATAGCAGTTACTTGCGTTGAGCAGTGCTTGCAAATGCAGCATATAATATGAAAAATTGGCCAAGTGCGAGTTGAACTCGCGCACGAAGGGTTCCGTACTGTATTGGAGCCCCACTTAACTATTTATTTTAATTTAACCCTTTCACTGCTGAAAACACACACGTCTGTGTTTTCGATTCTCACGCCCCGCGGCTACTACACACACCAGGCGTGTGCGGTAGCGTCTTCCCGCGCCTTGCGTGTGCGTTTTAGAATTAGCAGGCACCTTAAAAAAAGTACCTCAGCAGTGAAAGGGTATAATCAATTATTGAAACAAACATACAATTAAATTTTTGCTTGAAGTTTGAGAGTGACGTAGGCTACTGTTATCCCGAAAAAATTAAAGGTTCCTACGGGATGGCATAAAAGTCAAATATAACGCGGGTAATATAAGTTAAAATAAAGAAAAAAAAAGTAGGTACCTAAATTAATTTGTTTAATACACAATACCACTTATAAAACACTGCAATTTGACATTCTCATCAGTCTGTAAGCACAATATGACGAGTTTCTTATGAACCACGCTACAAATGGTCCGTTTGTGTGTAATCTGGTCTGCACTAAGAAACATGGATAGTTTCTTGGCGTCCACTCGACAGTAGCACACCCTGGATTGGTCTTCGTTCACTTGGGATTCTGCTTCAGAATCTGAATGTTCTATTGGACCTGGAAATTATTATAATAAATAAGATTTGGAAGCAGCAACGCATCCAGTGCGATCCTGCGGTCTTGGTCATTCGTCTTAAAAGGTAGACGGTCCTACGCTGCGCTTGCGGGTACGTGGTCTCTACTCGAGAACTTTTCGACCCCATCGGTCATCAGTCCTCCGCGCTATGTGCCTAGTCAACTGGGCTATGTCGGTAACTTTGTTTTTTCCATAGATCTCCCCATTCCTGGTTCGATCTCGCAGAGATATTCCAAGCATATCCCTCTCCATAGCTCGTAGAGCAACTTGGAGCCTACTTCACCCTACTAATAAGGTCCATAATGTGATGTCATGTTTCCATGCCATAAAATATCACTGACAACATATACTAATCATTGGAGATCTATAGCGGAGGCCTATGTCCAGCTGAAATGACGATGACGTCATAAAATCCACCCATCAGCCATAGGATGTCCATTGTCCACTGTCACTGCTGGACATAAGCCTCCCCTATGGATCTGCAATAAGACCTGTTGTAAGCGGCTTGCATATAATAAAAAATCAGAGTTACAAACATGCCATCTTACCACAAAAGTTTTAAGCACACTTTAGACAATGTTTAACAGTAAAAGTTGCATGGTTAAACAGTGTTTAAAACGTGTTTAAATCTTTTGTGGTCGGGCGGATTGTGTTTACCTGCAAAACTCTCGACCCTCAAATCCTTAAACCTAGTGGAGACCTTGGCCATATCGGTTTTGATCTGCAGCGTCAGGCGACCTTCAGCCGAGGCTCTGATCACCATCTCCGAGCTCATGGTCCTCATTCTGTCCACTGTAGTACGCAGCTGCTTTAACGTAGGCAACTCTATTGATATCTGTGGAATAGGAAAAGTTACGATTACTTTAAGTGGTACTCAAATGAAGCGGCTGAAATGCCCCATTGCGATATTTCAGATAATAGGCATGCATCGTTAAAATTAGTCCATTAGTTACATTATTTTGTTTTATCTGTCCCGTAGCGTACCTAGTTTGATTAGGTGTTTGTCAGCGATCACCAAAATTAAGCAACGTTCCGCACGGTTAGTATTTGGATGGGTGACCGCGGGTGGCATTTTCCTACTGAGCGCTACCGTGACTCGGATGACACGTTAAATTGTAGGTCCCGGTTGCTTTAACCGTTTAGCCAAGTCAGAGGCCTTCAGGCGGCCTAAAAACTCTGACACCAGGGCTAGCCACCCGGCAGTACCTGTCCCGTTGTCTGTCTGTCGGTCTGTAATCAAATCTTGCAAGTTAAATTTGATCCAATTCCCGGTTACCGATTGAGCTGAAAGTTTGGGTGACCATGCAATATTATGATGACATGGTGCGGATCTGATGATGGAGCTGGAAGGTGGCCAAAGTGACTTAGCAATGAAACGACACAACCTCATCGAGTTTGGGTTCATTTGAATGGTCTTGGCGAGTAGTTTGTCTTTCAATGGTAACTAAGGTCTGAAGATGGATCCGTCGTTGTAAACAGGCCTGTATAGTCCTGGGATGTCAATTTACATGCTAGAAGGCACTGGTGCGTTCCAACGGAGACCCCAGTGCTGTCTGTAAAGTATTATATCTCTTTAACGGGCTATATCTTCATCGATTTTTGTTAAATTGTCAAAAGAAAAAATACGTGTCTAATATTTTTTTGACAATCTATTTGATGTACAATGACGGGCTAGTTATATTTTTTAGTAAACAAGCCTTTTATTTGACATAAAATTGTTACTTACATCAGGCGCTGGTATTGTTGGCTCCTGGAAGTCAGACCATAGTTTCCGAGGAATCACTATGACAGGTATGTCATGCGTTACATTTCTAGTCTGCTGAGACATTGAAGATGGCTGGAAAATACATACGATTTTTTTACAAATAGATTAAAATACTAACACATAGTTGCATGTTATTATTGAAAAAAATAAATTGATTTTTTTGTGTATTTTTCTTTATGTTAATAATTAAGAATTCACCTTTACAGGGTTATTTATAATCAATTAGCATCCTTATAGGTGCTTATTCTGTACATCAAAACTAACAAACTCCTTTTGGAGTGTATCCCATCTGGCCGTTGACTTGGCCCGGCTCCGGGCCACATGGGAAAGTTCTACGACTTTCAATAATACTTTTAATAATTTTTAAAAAAATAAATAAAAAATAGGTATGTTTGCATTTCATTATTATTGTACGAGTGAACAAAATGAAAGAGGTCTTCGTTTTAACTCTACGATGTTGATTTTTCTCTACAGGTCGCATTTTTCAACGAATCTCGACGAAACTTGATGCACAGGTTCAATATATTAATGGATTTTTTTTGTCGTCGGCTATTTTTGATTGTCGGGTTTTCTCTCAAAAAGGGGGGATATTTGGTGTCGCGCTATTTATCAGCAGATTTCGATAATATTTGGCAAGATCGTTTGGCATCTAAATCTTACAAGATTTGCGAGCATGAACCAAATCAGTCAAAAGTGTATCGAGATATAGGCATATGAAGATTCAGTAAAAGAGATGTGCCGTGAGATCTCCAGGGGTTAGTCCAGGTTTTCACGTAAATTGAAACTGCAGTAGTTTCCGTATGGCTCTATACATTTTTGTACAGCGCCCCTGGCGGAAACGAGGAAGAACTAACCAAAATGTATGGAGCCACACGCGAACGCGAAAGTTTAAGTAAACTACGCAAAACCTGGACTAAGGGCTCTCTGTTCGGAGATGTCAAAGTTATTTTTTTACTAAAATTGAAATACACGAATATCTACATGAATAACAATTGAAATTTGGCAAGACCCAATTCAAGAGTTTCAAGATTCACAAGCGAAATATCCTTTGGTCCTACACTAGGCTCGAGGCCCGTGTTGTGGATACCATACAGAAAGTTATTCTAGTGGTGATATTCTAGAGTAGTAAAAATGGCTAAAAATTCGGGTTTTTTGTTTGGGAGCCCCCCCTAAATACTATTTTTATTCTATTTTTAGTATTTGTTATTATAGCGGCAACAGAAATACATCATGTGTGAAAATTTCAGCTTTCTAGCTATAGCGGTTCATGAGATACAGCCTGGAGACAGACAGACGGACAGCGGAGTCTTAGTAATAGGGTCCCGTTTTTACCCTTTGGGTATGGAACCCTAAAAAGAACTACTAGTTATTATCTTCATGTTCAAGGATTCCACATGATGGTTACTAAAGAACTGAAGCTATATATTTTTTATGTAGGATCTATGTTTGTCTATATTATGTATTTTTTTTGTGTATGTTGATATTTTTGCCAATTGTGAATCGATTTGAAAAATTATTTTTAGTTCAAAAGGGAGATTCTTCTGTTATGGTCCCATCTAAATTTCATCGAAATCGGCTAAGCCATATTTGAAAAATGAACAATAATGTAAAAATTCTATACATCTATTTGCGCGAACTATTCGAAAATTGTACACAATTGAAGTCAGTTATGCCACTTTTTGCAAAAAATAATTATTTACTCACAATTTCAATTTCTAATGTAAGACAGGGGCACTGTTTCTTAGTTAATTTCATTTTTAATGATTTTGCAGACTTCAGGGTTACAAGCGATCTTGCTAAGTTGCCTGAAAATCAAAAGATTATTTTAAGAGATGGTGTAAAAAGTAAGTTGCATAAAGCTGAGCAATAACTTTGTACATTAAAAAGTTGTACTTAGAATATATACCTACACTCTATCAGTACTCTTATACCTACAAAATGTTTTACAGATGTGTTCATAATTTTGCTTTACCCATCATGAAAAAGAATTCAAAAAATTAAAGAATCCAGATGAAATAAATTACAGAATATGTAGTGATATATATAGCATTTTAAACCATTAACTTTGCAAACCAAAAAATTCATTGTTCTTAAATAGACAAGGTGGAGAGCTGCCACTGACTTTATTTTAACCCACAAGTAGCATAGGCCGCACCACACAAGTTGGCGGATGTGAAGTTAGCTGCGCAATATCTAATCCTGATTGAAGCTCACATAAAGCTGCATGTTGATTGGCTATTGCGCAGCTTGTAGCTAACTTTACATCCAGCAACTTGTGTGGCACGGCCTATACTAGTAATCAGTAATCATAAAAGCAATAATAGAATATGTACTGAAGTGGATGGCAACTTTTTTTTTAATGGGCAAAAGTGCCTTTATTAACTACAACAAAATACAACACTACTTTATATGCTAAAACTACCTACACTACTACTACATAAAAAGCATTGGATCATCCACGGACCCTTGAAGGTCTAGAGATTATCCAAATGCTCAAGCACACTGCCAGATGGCAGCGTGCCCAGCATGCTGGATGCATTGCCACGCTGAATGGGGATGGCAACTGCTGTATTCATCATAATTATAATATACAAATCTGGTGTAACCACAGAAGGTGTAACACTGACAGATGGCTTACGGGGACCGCTACCATTTATTATGCAACAAAAACAACTGGGAAAACCAGTCCAGCAATATTTACCTGAACTTAAGCCTAAATAAATATCTTTATGTTCTTCATCCAATCCTATTAACTGGTACTCAGAGCAGAAGATTGCTTGTGGAATTTCACACCACAATATTGGCGGTGCAGGACCATTGTTCTCATCACTCACGATAAAGTACATCAGGTCGCTCGATAGACGCAGTATGCATTCCTTTGAAAGTTTAGATATTGTCGTTACTATATCTGAAAACATGAAAAAGTTAGAAGAAAAATACTTTTCTAGGTAGGTAAAACCATTACTGCTTTTTCAACTGTAGATTACTTGTAAATTCCCGCATTGGACCGGCGTCTATCATGATTGCGCGAAACTTCATTATTTGTTTTCTTTACTTTATTAGGACGCAATGTAATGAAATAGCCCACAAAATATTTCTTATCAAAATTAAACTGTAAACAAATAAACCCGCCTTTATTATGAATGAAACTTGTTTTGAATTTGACATTTCTGATTCTGACAATATTGACATTTGTGTCAGTGACATTATTACATGACAGTGCAGTGAGAAACGTGAGAAACAGAAACTAGGCCTGCCCATAACAAATCAATCAAAAACTCGACATCATCTAATTAATCGACTTTATTACTCTAATCGATTTTGAGCCAATAATTAAAAAAAAGTAAATTAATTGGACATATAAACGATTTTTTTTTTTTTTTATATATACGCTTATAATAGAAAAACTACTACTACTTTGCAGTAGAAGCTAGAGGCGAGGCTTGATAACCCGGTTAATTTTTCGAATCGGTTAAGGCCTGAAGTCTTCGAGCAAATATCTACAGAGTCAATCGTGCAAAAAAAGTGTACGAACCAAAACTCTGCCAAAACTACGTAGTGGGCAGGCCTTTTGGATAGTCGTAAGGCGATTGCAAGCTGACTACAACGCCGCGCGATACCAAAGTGTTCGGATACAAGCAATTATTAGGTGACATAACGTCGAGATTCGAGAAAACGAGACAATGTAAATTATATAAATATCCCAGTCGGTACGTATGTCGGCGTTCGGACATTTTTTACTACTTTCACTTAGAGACTGTGGCTCTGTAGATATTTGCTCGAAGCCTTAAGTACATGATAACTATTTTTTTTTCGGTTTCGTTCTAATTGAGGGTTTTTGTTCAATAAAGTTCGCATTTCGGTTGAACGGAATAAATCGGTTTAGAACAGTTATTTCAACCCCCGTGCCCCTTCTTGACGCCTTCAATGAGCGAGTTAGGGCGTGTCTGTCACCTGGGCCCCGTATCCTGCCTTACGTTTCGCAACGCGAGCCTCTCAATTTCAATACCAACTTTTACTAGCCTGACGCTAGCAAAATATTGGATGCAATAAGGAAGTTTCCCATTTTTCAGTTTTATCGATAATATTATAAAGAGGAAAGATTTGATTGTTTGTTTGCATTGAATTGACTCCGAAACTACTGAACCGATTTGAAAAATTATTTTACTGTTGGGAAGCTACACAATCTCCGGGTGTCATAGGCTATATTATTATTATTTTTAAATTTGCTGGTTGTTAGCTGTGGTGGTTGCTAGGCTGCTTGTTTCTAATAAATCACACTAAGTCTGCAACATATTATGGTGTTTTACTTTTAATTATCTTTAACCTAGGCATTTTTAAACATGATCGCAAGACACCAAAAAGCCCCACGACGGATTTATGCGTGTGACGTCACAACTCCCTGAAGCCGTGCCGTGGGTTAGGCCTATAGTTATATATTTGTCTTTGTATATATTATAATTGTGCATTTTTGAGAACTGATTACAAGAAAATGTTCACCGAAATGTATACTTTCGAGATCTACTATTCGGAGAACTACTAGTTAATAGGTACAGATGTAAAAATCGCAGTACAGTTAGTACAAACACCAAGTTTTGTACCATTTTTAGATATAAAGTTCATTAACTCCCGACAAAATGTATGGAAATGCTGATTTTTAATCGCAATATTGGGGGGTTAGCCCCATAGTAAATGTTTATCTCAACATAATGATGAGTACAATGATATCCTAGAAGTCAGTTGCTTAGAAACATAACCGTTAGAGAAAGAAGCACTTTATTTCCTTTTTTTCCTTACTCCTGCCTAACCCACGACGCGGCTTCAGGAAGTTTTGACGTCACACGCATAAATTCGTTGCGGGGCTATTTGGTTTCGTGCGGTCATGTTTAAACATCCATAACTCTATCATTTATTAAGATATTCGGGTAATTATTTTACTGTACCTCATATATTTCTGGCGTCCTTAAACGTATTTCATTATTTTTAAATTTTGTGGGATGGGAAACTTCTTTATTTTGACTGAGACTATAGTGTTATCTGCACAGAGCTATCACAACAAGAGCGATAGTGCTGTTGTCGCTTAGGGCAATTCTCAACCACAAAAATGTATGGACTATCACTATCACTAGTTGTCGACTGTCAAATATATATGTATTGGAATTTGACACTATCGGGACAAAAACAAGGTAACTAGCCACTGAATCGATATATTTTTCATGTGTCTTTCTAATTCATGCCATATTAAATCAATGCATCTCATTCTTACATATTATATCGACCACATTATCCCTCTGGTAACTCTAATTTGCCGCCTCCGACTTAACCACGCTTGCACCCCAGTATTCCTAGCCAAACTAAGGATTAGGGATCACTCCCAGTGTGAGTGCGGCCTCGATGAAGGAAACGTGGACCACATATTTTTCAGTTGCCCTTTGATGCAGTACTCCCTATACGATGTCATCCCCCCAGAAATCCCTCGTCCCATCTCTTTCAAATCCCTCCTCCCCCTTGTATATACCCCATTTGTAAATATACTATGTAAATATATTAAAATTAATAATATTAAGTTGTAAATAGTATTAACCACTAATAATTATATTATAATTAAGTAAATGTTGTGTGTGTGTTCGTCTTATGTGTTTATAGATTATACTGTGTTTGTTTCAGAGGTGAAAGGTATAAAATCCAAAAACTAAAATAATGAATACTGTACAACATATTAAAACCGTTCAAATTCTCTACGTTTGGTGGCAGTGAAACACAAGACATTGGCAAAATTGTGAAACACCCTCACAGAAGCCATAAACAAGAATTGAATTGAACTCTGTAGTTATCTGCTAACCGTGTACGCCTTTAAAACCGAAGAGAGGTGATTAGGCCACATTATTTTGGGCAAGCCTGGAATTTAAAAATTTATAAAATGAAACCATAATTAGAATTAAAATGAAAATTAATAAAAAAAAAAAGAAGACATTTGACAACAATACTGTTTTTTTTTTTTTTAAATCGCGGTTAGAAGCGTCATAGTAAAAAATATTCATTGGGTTGGTATAAATCACTCATTATTTGTCTAGAGACAATATTGTTGTCGTTAACAATACATAATTTTATTATTCAAAAACAAATTAATACTTCACAAGTTTTCATATCGCCGCTATTTAGTCGATTGTTATGAGTACAGCACTAACGATCCGGAAACCACTATCAGCAGATGGCGCTAGTGCTGCAGTGGCCATCGTGTTGATAAAATTCTATTTATGGTTTCATGCTCTCTCTCTTTTCCACATAAGGTATGATGAATGCGTGCGAAAGAGATGCACAACAATCTTATTTGATTGTAACGAATACTAACGTATCGTGGTCAAATATTTTAGATTTAGTATTTATTTTACCTATTTTAATGTGCAATCCATAGTTATTTATTCGATGAAACATTATTTTTAATGCTAACAAAAATTAGCCATACCTTATTTTGGGGTATTAACAAGTTAATTTGAAGAATTCATGGCGAATAATGCGAGGCCAAGGTATGTTTACGATCGATAATGTCGTCATACAATATAACCCTATCTAAGCACCTTGCTTATTGTGGAAGATTCTTGTTCAAAATATACCCTATTTTGTACGTAAACATAGGGTGTTTTGACAATTATTACTTCTGATAACAGGTAAGTAAACAAACGCTGTGTCACTCTCCGTGAATACAAATAACTTCGCAATCTACTGACGGTTTGCTCTACATTATGATGGCCGTAACGTTTTTACTTCGAATATTTAACGGAATTCCTATTTTGAATAAGATTCGTTAATTACACTTGCGAATGACAAAATGTCCTACAGAATAATGAGGTCTATTTTTATTTTGATTTATAACGCGTGAATTGCATTGAAGTCGCACGTAGACGTGGAATCGCATCGCTTTCATTCAACAATGTCGGACCGAAACGAGTCGCGATAATGATTATGCAACATGGCTCAACTATTTTATTATTAAACTTGTTAGCTATGATTTGTATTACCTACGTGGCTAAGTAGCATTAGTTAAAGTTGTTCCAATATTTCTATCAGAATTTGGTACCTAGCGCATAAATCACAATCAGTTTTATCGCACTATTTACAATCTTAAGTTCTTGAGAAACTAGTCAAACTTGGTTAGTTAAGCGCGTATTCATTCATGCGTTTTGGGTACCTACCTACGGTATTTTCATCTCGTTTTCATGGTTTCGTAGTAAAACAAGGAACCCTAATAAGAACGTTGTGTCCGTCCGTCCGTCCCAATATCACGATATCATAAATAAAATCTTCATAACTTCCACTTTTATGAACCAAATTGCGGAAGTTAATATTATGATAGTTTTAGTAAGTACATAAAGATCTCCATTTTAAATAGAAAATATTTCAAGTAGGTAGGTACCTAATTAAAATAGTCCATACCATTCGTAGTATTATTATATTATTCTTTGCCCATACTTACCTATAAACAAACGTATTTTTTTACCGTTTTTAGCCTTTGAGGAAATATTACTACGTATAATGTAATATAGCTCGATGTTTTTAGCTCGATATTAATAACGGCAACATAGGCAATAGTAACAGGTATAGGTATAAACACTCACAAAATAGAAATCTAGTTATTTATTCAGTTGTATACACCTATATTCTAATGTTAAAATAAATAATTGATTCAAAGTTTAATAAATTCAAGAGGACCTCCATACCTACAAGAAACGTGACTATTTTCGCTCCTTCTCGGTCATAATAACGTGGTAGAAATTTATATTATAAAAAATTACGTTATAAAATATCTTTTTATTATACCTATGTATAGATAATGAATAGGTACTAATGCTAAGGAACCCTTCGTGCGCGAGTCCGACTAGCACTTGGCCGAGATATCGTCAAATATACGAGAGCTCCGGCGAGACCTCAGAATGGGCGAGACCTAAGCTGAGAGGTGACCATGACCATTATTATGAAAATAGGTAATTATTTTTCGCAAAAAATGGCAAAAACGCCTTCCATCGTGTACAAAATTCGAATGTTTCGCTAGAATCGTTTACATTATTGTTGATTTTTCAAAAACGGCTCAGCTGATTTCTGTAAAATTTAAATAGGATCATTTCGTACATGCTTACACTCTTTCAAACTAAAAAATATTTTTTTCGGGCAATACACAAAAAAAAATACAGACGAACATAGAACCTCCTCTTTTTTAGAAGTCGGTTAGTGAACATCTTTTACTATGGGACCAACCAAAATTTTGAGAAAAATAAAGGCCGCTGCATACGTAACGAGAAAATACCTCGGACGGGACGTGAACGGGAAAGGGGCGTGGCTGCCCCGTTCGAGACGGGAACGTGTTCTTAATGCATACGTACCGTAACGTAAATTCGGATCTAACGTGCTAGTGTTGTGAAACAGGAAAGATGGATTTTTCATTTTAACAATTGGCTTTAATTGCAATGCAATAAATGATTACCGTCTCCAGTGAGTGATAATTCGAATGCAATTTTATGCCACAGATAATTCTTGAACTCTAAATAATAATTATAATCACTTTATTCATAACATTCTGTCACAAGTTATATATATTCAGTTAAAAAGATCGCGTCTTGAATATTCTACAAATATCATTCGTTCTTTTTACCTTGTAAAAAGACAATTATTTATCATTTAATAAGACAATCAATTCAATTAATTACAATAACGGTAATATGATAGAATTACAATTCTACAGTTAATTAAACACAAAAATTTGTCTACAATGCATTAATATTAATTATTGCTCACAAAATACTAACAACAATGTCAACATAATAACAAACTAAATAATCGGCCAAGTACGAGTCGGACTCGCGCAAGGAAAATATATATTTTAAATATATATTTTATTTTCTTTATAGTATTTGTTGTTATAGCGGCAACAGAAATACATCATCTGTGAAAATTTCAGCTGCCTAGCTATCATGGTTCATGAGATACATCCCGGTGATAGACAGACAGACAGACGGACATCGAAGTCTTAGTAATAGGGTCCCGTTTTTCCCTTTGGGTACGGATCCCTAAAAATGAAAAAATACTTTGAGTTAGCTAAATTATAAAGGTAAAATGCTGGATGTGTGACCGAACACACTTGATTAGTTTTTCGTCTTCCATTTTCGACGGTGATGCAAACGTCCAACACTACTTTTCTCTCCGGAACGAACGGAGTGACTGTGCACACGTAGCGGAAACACGGACGGGACGGGGCACGTGCCGGACGGGACGTGCTAAACATCGTTGGCGACGATATTTTTCCCGCCCCGTCGGTGCCACGTTCCCGTCCCGTCCGTGTCTCCGTGACATATGCGCTTCCATATACATTTTGTATGGAACGATATTTCTAAAGGCCGCTGCATACGTAACGAGAAAATACCTCGGACGGGACGTGAACGGGAAAGGGGCGTGGCTGCCCCGTTCGAGACGGGAACGTGTTCTTAATGCATACGCACCGTGACGTAAATTCGGATCTAACGTGCTAGTGTTGTGAAAAAGGAAAGATTGATTTTTCATTTTAACAATTGGCTTTAATTGCAATGCAATAAATGATTACCGTCTCCAGTGAGTGATAATTCGAATGCAATTTTATGCCACAGATAATTCTTGAACTCTAAATAATAATCATAATCACTTTATTCATAACATTCTGTTACAAGTTATATATATTCAGTTAAAAAGATCGCGACTTGAATATTCTACAAATTTCATTCGTTCTTTTTACCTTGTAAAAAAACAATTATTTATCATTTAATAAGACAATCGATTCAATTAATTACAATATGATAGAATTACAATTCTATAATTAATTAAACACAAAAATATGTCTACAATGCATTAATATTAATTATTGCTCACAAAATACTAACAACAATGTCAACATAAAATAAACTAAATAATCGGCCAAGTACGAGTCGGACTCGCGTAAGGAAAATATATATTTTATTTTCTTTTTAGTATTTGTTGTTATAGCGGCAACAGAAATACATCATCTGTGAAAATTTCAGCTGCCTAGCTATCATGGTTCATGAGATACAGCCCGGTGACAGACAGACAGACAGACGGACATCGAAGTCTTAGTAATAGGGTCCCGTTTTCCCCTTTGGGTACGGAACCCTAAAATTGAAAAAATACTTTGAGTTAGCTAAATTATAAAGGTAAAAAGCTGGATGTGTGACCGTACACACTTGATTAGTTTTTCGTCGTCCATTTTCGACGGTGATGCAAACGTACAACACTACTTTTCTCTCCGGAACGAACGGAGTGACTGTGCATACGTAGCGGAAACACGGACGGGACGGGGCACGTGCCGGACGGGACGGGCTAAACATCGTTGGCGACGATATTTTTCCCGCCCCGTCGGTGCCACGTTCCCGTCCCGTCCGTGTCTCCGTGACATATGCGCTTCCGCATACATTTTGTATGGAACGATATTTCTAAAATTTCCCGTTCCGTCCCGTCCCGTCCCGTACGTGAAAAAACCCGTCACGTATGCAGCGGCCTTTAAATTTCCCGTTCCGTCCCGTACGTGAAAAAACCCGTCGCGTATGCAGCGGCCTTTAATTAATAAGACACGTGGGGTGGGAGACCGCAGGTGGCATTTACAAATGAGCGCTACCGCTGCTCGGATGATACGTTATATTGTGAGTCCTACAGGGCTATTCTGTATGAGAACATGCGTAACACGCTCTATTTTTTGAGAAAAAAAATGCAAAAACGTGTAAAAATAATTTAAATTTCATTAATGAGGTATGTACCTTAAATACGGGTCATAATTCGTTCTAACGTAGTTTTTACGTATAATAAACATTTCTCCAAACGAAAGGTGATGTTCTCAAACCTGGCCCATACCTGGCTCGCTTTTATCTTATAGACAAAAATATGACGAATCACGAAAAAATACTGAAAAAAAAGTTTGCTTTTTTTCTAAAGCGTTTGGATTTTTTCATTTATTATTATCACACTCCTAGCAACCCATGATTTGAATTTTCCGCCATCTATTTTTTTTGTTTTATCTGATGTCTTTGCGTTTGCGACAATTCGATTCTTATTATTTACGACATGGTTACGATAATGGACTTCGATGTATTACAAACCTGACAGATCTGGCGATGACTTTTTTGGACAACCGTGACATTTAAATCTGCAGATTTTGAATCTTGTTGCCGATTGACTCCTTTCTTACATCCATGATCTACAACATGGTGGATGACTTTAATGGCGGTTAATATGGCAATAACGCAAAGCAAAAAAAAATGTTTGCTTTTTAATTGACTGTTCGATTAAGAAACACTATGCCTCATGGAATTAAGTTGATTTTTCTCCCTATTATAGTTTAGAGCCCGTCATTGAGCCAAAGTCCCATACAAAAAAGAACATGTCCTTTGCAGTGATAAAAAAACAATGGTTGTCTGTAAAGTCCTGTTTACGGACGATAATTTTACATGATGACGTCATAAGAAAACATGGAAGAGAGATAGATGTGTCACAAGCCGAAATCTTAGGCCCCTTCTGTGTCTCGGGCCGATCGTGCCTCTCTGTTGCTTGTTCTCGCTTGCTCGGCTGAGACTCGGCTCGGCACGGCGGAACGTGACATTTGTTTGTGCGTGCAGCCGGCATTCATCGATTTATAAGATGTTATCACGTCAAAAAATACTTAACGCATTACGTAACGTAGGCAGTAGCCAAAATGGTTAAAACAACTAGTAGGTTTTTACAAGCTTATATTTAGTTTCACCTGTCCCGTTGTCTGTCGGTCTGTAATCAAATCGTGCGAGTCAAGTTTGCTCCACTTCCCGGTTACCAATTGAGCTGAAATTTTGCATACGCGTATGTGTAAATCGCGTGACTATGCAATATTATGATGACTTGGCTTGGTGCTGATCTGATAATGGAGCTGGAAGGTGGCCAAAGTGACTTAGCAATGAAACGACACAACCTTATCGAGTTTAGGTTCATATGAATGGTCTTGGCGAGTAGTTTGTCTTTCAATGGTAACCAGGGTCTGATGATGGAGCTGGAAGGTGGCCAAAGTGACTTAGCAATGAAACGACACAAATTCATCGAGTTTGGCTTCATTTGAATGGTCTTGGCGAGTAGTTTGTCTTTCAGTGGTAACCACCACCAGAGTCTGATGATGGAGCTGGAAGGTCATAGGAACTCTGTAATGATACGACGCACGCAACCCTATCGAGTTTCGGCTCGTTTAATTCGTCTTGGCGAGACCATGTTCAGTAAAAACTTGTTTTAAAAAAAAGGTTTTATTTTTAAATATAATAAGTACTACTTGTTTTAACAAGTAGGTGGTTGCGGTTTGCACTACTAATACGGCATTGGCATCCCCTGCCTGTAGTAAGAGCCTACTAATAGGGGACATCTGGGCCCGTGAGTAGTCAGAGATGGGGCTCTGGCCATCCACTCAAACAGGCCCGGGGAGGACGACAGCGTGTGTGGCTACGTTGTCGTAGAGGACCGCACAAGCCTAGTACTAGTCGAGTAGTCGTACAAAGTGCTGGGAGTACTGGTGCGTTCCCTTGGAGATCCCGGAGCTCCCAAGAGGGCACAAAGGCTGGCCTTCGAGGGGGTTTAGTGGGTACGATCCCACATAACCCGACTGCACCCCAAAGCAATCGGGCATCTTTCGAAGATTTCCCCCTCGTAAAAAAAATGTTGTTTTAACCATATCATGTCGAAAGCCTTCAGGCGGACCACGCGGCCTATTCGAACTTACCTACTAGTGAACAACTTCTATAGTTATTGTACAGGAGTCTTTGGATACGACAAAATGTATGAAACATCTAATTTTCTTCTCGAATTCTGAGTTGGCCCCATGTTGTTCGTAATGATGGCCTGATTACCCCCTTTCGGCCTAGCACACCCGTTCTTAATTTTGGCGAAAAGGTTTTTTTTTTGAAGTGAAAACTTCTTAGCGGCGCTGTGAACTTTTTGGGAAGAGTAAAAAAAAGGTTAAACTCGCGTCAGGACACGTGACCTGTAGGCCAAGCATGCGATCACGATAAGCCACGAAAAGAACTCTTTTCGACGTGTGAAAAAGTGACAGATGTATACTTCGCCATAACTCTGTCTCGTTCTGACACGTCGAAAAAAATATTTCATGGGGCGCATCCTAGACCGGCTGATCGAAAATTCGTAAGTGATCGAAAATTCGTAAGACGGAGAGCGGCGCACGCTTGCCAGATTGTGCATTGTGCGTGTGTGATATTGTATTTTAGGTACCACATGAATTATAGTACTTTATACTGATAAATAGAGAAATTCGTGCGAAATTATTCCCCATTCCAAAATATGTATTCAAAAATGCACAACATTAATGTTCAAGTTTTCACTTCTGCCGGCACTCCCGGAGTGCAACCCGTTATTTTTTTTAAACAAATACTCTGACTGGTATAGAAGAAGAATTCGTTCTGAATAACTTTGTATTGATTAATAAAAATATTTTTTTACGACATTTTTGCAGCATGGAAGCTGAAGACCAGTCAAAAATGATGGAGCGGCTAAAAGCTCTCCAAGCCAAGCTGAGGACTGAGGCCGAGGAAGACTTCATTATAAAGGCAGAACCGTGAGTACCTACAATAACAATGAATTCTAAATTCTGAAAAAATATAAAACCCTAGTATACTGAGCGCCACACAAATCGGCGGATGAGAAGTTAGTCGCAGATGACACTTCGCCGTGATTCGCTGACTATTGCGCATTGCGTAGAGAACGCGCGGGAGGCATGAGGTTGGCGGGCGGGTGTGCCCCGGCGTCTCATCTCTCTGGCTCCCGCGCATGCCTATATTTCGGCTTTTGCGCAGCGTTCTGCGCATAACTTCCATCCGCCGATTTGTGTGGCGCTTAGTATATTGTTCTGGTTGCCAAATTTTAGAGATGGCAACTCTAGGTATAGTTCGAAATTAAACTTTTTGGCGGCTGTGATGTTTGCTATAGCCCGAATCATACAATTCGGCGGATGTGAAGTTAGCTACAGGCTGCGCGATATTCAATCCTGACTGAAGTTCACATAAAGCCGCACGTTGATTGGCTATTGCGCAGCTTGTAGCTAACTTCACATCCACCAATTTGTGTGATTCAGCCTATACCTTCAGCTCCTTGCGCAGATGTTTTTTAAGTTAGCTTCAGTTGCGATTGGGTTGTTTGCAGCCTGTAGCTAACATCATAGCCGCTAATAGGTTTCGGCCTGTACTCATCTCACATCTGAAGTTAACGACGAAAACTCATTTAGCGGCCATGACGATGAATAGGCAGTTTTGATAATAGAATAAAACCAAAAAAACTCTCACTTGTTTAATACGCTTTTATATACGTAATTCTACTCAAAATAAATGAAATAGACACAACAAAATTACTACACTACAACATTTTTTACAAAATAATTCAATTCAATGCGGCGACATCATTTTTCTGCGTTCCCGCCAAAAAACCCCTGATTCGCCTCAGAGGCAAGGCTGTCAAATTACAGTGTGGCCAACGTAAATGATTTGAGCTAGAAATGGTTTAACAATTTAAATTCTGTACATACCTACAAATAGTCTTCTTTCGAAAGTAAAACCTCAGAATGTAAATCAATTTACGTGGTAAGTGACAAACCTAGTTGTTTTCTAAGTGGTTCGATTTACCTGAACATATGCGTTAAGTAGAGTCCACAATCCATAATTTTAAAATATTTTTTTCATTCAGAATAAGCTAGTCAAAACTCTATGTATTTAAAATGGTGCTGTATGTAAAAAAAAAAAAAAATACAGTAACAATACTGCAATAGAGCCAAATTTTTATGTTTCACTTAGCTTGCAATTAATTTTCTGTAAAATAAAAAGCTATTTTTAAACTTTACTGTTCCGCAACGTCACGCACTCGTGAAGTAATTTTGCGTTTTAGACGTTGTTTGTTTGAAAAAGTTAATGGTGGTGTTATTGAAATGTTTTTTAATAGACGAGCTATTACAACTAAAGAGATACCGCTGTTGTCGCTTGAGGCAATTCTCAACCACAAATATGTATGGCGAGTCTTGATCAGAGCTGTCAAAACTGTCAAAAATGAATTGGAATTTGACACTACTGAGAGAAAAACACGGCAACTAGTCACTGAATCGAGATATTTTTCATGTCTCTTTCTAACCCGTGCCAAATTGAACAATTGCATCTATTTTTTTCTTTTTCGATCGACCACATTATCCCGTGTATCACCTAAATTGCTTTTCATCGTGCCGATTCGACTCCCGCTATTCGTTCTAGTTCTTGTCAAGAATAAGGCAGGTAAACAAAGCGTGGGTAGTGGGTACGACTGAGCTATATCTACTATATAAAAATAAGTCGGGTTTTCCTTCCTGACGCTATAACTCCAGAACGCACGAACCGATTTCCACGGTTTTGCATTCGTTGGAAAGGTCTCGGGCTCCTTGAGGTTTATAGCAAAAAAAATCAGGAAAAATTTCAACAGAAAAGCGGGAAAATCTTTTTTCACGTACAGCGCCATCTCTGATACATAGCATGTACTACAAACCAATATTGCCCGCTGCATAATGGAAGATAAAGGTCGAACTATCAAAGTTAAAGTTCAAAATCAAGAGATTGAGATCGGAAATGAATTCATTGTACCATATTGCCCGCTGCTATCACGAATTTGAGTTGAGAGTTGTCATTTGGCCAAATCAATCAAATATTTGTGCGTACGTCACAAAAGGCAGCGACATGGCTGTGTTTGGTATTGCGTCGGAAAATGCGAATGACGAAATCAGCAACTTCCAAATGGGATACGTCAGTACTAATGAAGCACTGTGGCGCTTCAAATCAAAATATTGTCATTCCAAATTCATGAAAGATATCCCACAGTTGTATATTTAGCAGTGCATTTGGAAAATGGCCAAAGAGTTTACTTCACTGAGGCTAATGCAGCACAACGAGCTGAGAGACCACCATCGACAACATTGACTAGCTTCTTTGCAATGTGTGAAGCAGATCCATTCGCAGCGACGCTGATGTACGTTGAAATGCCCAAGTATTACACTTGGAATCAATCAACAAAGAAATTCCAACGTCGCCAACAAGGAACCCCAGTTCCAGATTGGCCACAGGTGTTTTCCACTGATGCACTAGGTCGCATGTATACTGTTCATCCTAGAAATGATGAATGTTTTTATTTGCGACTGCTGTTGGTAAATGTACGTGGACCAAAATCATTTGCGGATTTGAAAACTGTGAATGGCCACCAATGCCAAACATATCGAGAAGCATGTCAACTATTGGGTTTGCTGGAGAACGATTCTCATTGGGATTTAACACTTGCGGATTCAGTTGTTTCATCAAATGCGTACCAAATACGAACGCTGTTCGCAATTATCATCACCACATGTTTTCCTTTACAACCAATTCAGTTATGGAACAAATACAAAGACGACATATGTGAAGATATCTTGCATCGCTTGCGCTTTCAAACGAATAATCCTAACAACGTTCCGCACGGTCAGTACTTGGATGGGTGACCGCGGGTGGCATTTTCCAACTGAGCGCTACCGTGACTCGGATGACACGTTTAATTGTAGGCCCCGGTTGTTTTAACCGTTTAGCCATGTCAGAGGCCTTCAGGCGGCCTAAAAACTCTGACACCAGGGCTAGCCACCCGGCCTATACGAACTTACTTTTTTTATCCTGACATCCAAATAACCGATGAAATCTACAATGAAGGATTGATTCTGATTGAGGATCAATGCTTGACTATTGCAATCAAGCTACTGATTGAAGTAGGAATGATTGCGCCAAATCGATCGATGCACGATGCATTCAACCAAGAATTAAATCGAGAGCTGCAATACAATGTTGATACATTGCAGGAATTCGATCGAAATAATGTGCCGTTGCTGAATGAACAGCAAAAACAAGTATACGAAACATTAATGCCAGCGGTGGACAATAATACTGGTGGTCTATTCTTCCTGGACGCACCTGGAGGAACAGGGAAAACATTTGTCATTTCATTGATTTTGGCCACTATTTGATCAAGATGTGACATAGGTTTGGCGTTAGCATCATCTGAAATTGCGGCGACTCTTCTAGATGGCGGTCGTACTGCACATTCTGCGCTTAAGTTGCCACTCAATTTAAACACAATTGATACTCCAACATGCAATATTTCCCGATCCAGTGCAATGGGAAAATTGTTGATGCAATGCAAGCTCATTGTTTGGGATGAGTGCACAATGGCACATAAGAAATCACTTGAAGCACTTAACTTCACACTGAAAGATCTTCGGCGAAATAACAACATCTTTGGCGGCTTGATGATATTGTTGGCAGGCGATTTCAGGCAGACGTTGCCAGTAATTCCCTGTGGAACGCCTGCAGATGAATTGAATGATGCCTTTAGGCAAGCATCATTCAATTAATCATATTCCTTTATGGAATAACGTAAAAACATTATCGCTAACCACTAATATGAGAGTTCAACTTCAAAGCTCTTATTGAAAATGTTTTCCCAAACATTAGTGAGAATTATCAGAATTATGCTTGGTTAAGTCAACGAGCAATTCTTGCCGCAAAGAATAATGATGTACACGCACTGAATTTCACCATTCAATCAAAAATTGCTGGCGATTTGGTGACATACAAATCCGTTGACTCCATAACAAATCCCGATGATGTAGTAAATTATTTAACGGAGTTTTTGAACTCCGAGTTACCAGGATTTCCACCACATAACTTGCAACTCAAAGTTGGTACTGTTATTATGATATTGCGTAATTTGAATCCACCGCGACTTTGCAACGGTACTCGACTTTCGGTAAAAAGACTTATGCCGAATTTGATTGAGGCAACCATTATTAACGGAAAGTACGCAGGTGAAAATGTACGTATTCCTCGAATACCAATGATTCCGACTGATCTTCCGTTTGACTTCAAACGATTGCAATTTCCAGTTCGCCTTGCGTTCGCAATGACAATTAATAAGTCGCAAGGCCAATGGCTTAGTGTTTGCGGGATACATTTAGAAAATCACTGTTTTTCACATGGTTATACGTTGCGTGTTCACGAGTTGGGAAACCATCCGCTTTGTTTGTGTTAACGTCAGACCAAAAAACAAAAAATGTGGTTTACCAAAGAGCACTTCGATTCAGTATTTACTTTGGATTCACTTTCATTTACTTAGAGAAGTTCAACTAAATAACACTTCATTTTTGTAATCGAAATGAATTCATTACTGTTGTGAAATGAAAAAAATTTTTCCTTTTCAAATATAAAACAAAAAAAAAGTTCTTCTTTTAATCACCAAACGAAATGTTACATAAAACGAAGCCATCTGGTGGCGAAACGGAGTTCGCCGGGTTTGCTAGTATAGCTATATAAAAGGTTTTATTTTTATAGGTTTTAGTTATATTTAGCTATATATAGCTCAGTCGTACCCACTACCCATGCTTTGTTTACCTGCCTTATTCTTGACTAGAACTAGAACGAATAGCGGGAGTCGAATCGGCACGATGAAACATGATAAAGCACGAAAAGCAATTTAGGTGATACACGGGATGATGTGGTCGATCGAAAAAGAAAAAAAAAAGAACGAGTTTATTACGATACCCAAAAAATACGCCAATTTATTGTAGTTGCTTCATGCATTTGTTATTAATTATTATTATGGCTCTATATGTTTTCGTAAAGTGCCTCAAGTGCAAACGCAAATGCCTTTAGGCTTTTTGATTAGTAGCTGATCATGTCGTAGATGTACTAAGATACTTGTAGTATTTTAAATTTGTAACTTGTCGTAGATCCATCCTGCCCGGGTAGCACGGCAAAGGGAGAAAACCATTTTATCCACTCTTAATGTCAGATGTCATTGTCAATCCATACTTTATTTCCTCTTCGAGGGGATATAATGGTGGAAAGACTATTAGTCCCTTAGCCATGCTTTCCGTGCTGCACAATGAACCACGTACAGTAAATATTGCCCGTGACAATACTGGAAACCGAGTAGTTTCATGGGAAATGTACTTTTACTTACCCGTAGCACTACCAGTAGTGTCACTAAAAAATCCCTTCGCTCTACTAGTTTAGCCAAGCAGAAGAGCCACGAGGGATAAACGTAAAATATAGCTATGATTTCCTAGCTCAATCGAGCTAACTAGCCAACTTATAGTCTCATCAATAGGATCGTACGCTGGTAACACTTTTAGTCCAACTTCGCGCGCGCTAGGAACGGTCGGGGTTTCGGGTCCGCGTTAAAAAATAATAAAAAATTAAAACTCTAGCAGCTCCCGTGAGCTTGCCCTTGTGTTTTATACTGCGAGTTAATATAATAAAATGTACTGTGCATTGTAAAATGGTATGCAACGATGTTTCTAAGATCAAACCGCGATAAGGGTGGTTTCTTTCGTCAACTCGGGTTAATTAGTGTTTATTAAGACATGCAATATCATAATGAAGATGACGACCTACAATATCGGATTTTCGATGCATCGTACAATTTTCCCCTTGGGAATAAGGCGAATACAAGCATCGGCCGGCGAAGAAAGTAAGTCCTTTTTCAAACTACCTATTTTTTTTTATAAGACAGGATTTCCACGTTTTTGTGGAGCACGGCGATTGTTAAATGTGCTCCACGTTTTGACCTTCGGTTTCCTGTCTACCTTCTTGATCCTCATATTATTTTCTTTTGAATTGTATTCCTCTTCTGTCATTTAGTAACTTGTTGAAAGGAATTACCTTATTCATCTTAGTTTTTTATGTAATAATGATTCTTATTTTTACTTAAGTACCTACTTACCTATCTAAAAATAAATTATTCAAGATTCAATTACCTATTATAGTGTATATTCTGTACAAAAATTCACAAAGACCTTATTGATACAATACGTGAGTTTTGAACCTATGTAGTCACAATTTAAAGGAATTGCTCTCCTGCTAGCCCACCACATTTTTAATTCATCTAAATCAACTAAATAATAAAATAATAACCCAAAATGAATTATTTTTCAAATCTGTATCAACATGACGTAACTAAACCCAGGCACGTCAGGACGATAAAAGTTTTCCTTGTTATTGAGAACAATGTATCGATAGACAATAATCCTAGGCATTAAAGCAGTTTCATTGAAAATCTAGGAACAACGGAGTTTAGAGCTGGGCTGGCTCGGGTAGACGCTGGAGGGGAAATGCATAAAATACCCATGCGAGACATATCTTCTCCACACCAAATAAGAATAGATGTTAGGCAGCCATCAATGAAGCTCGGCAACATTTGGCACGGTCCGTCTATGGAGTGGCATTTACAACTGAGCACTACTGTGGCCCAGATGCCATGTTAAATTGTAAGACTGTTTAGCCATGTCAGAGGCCTTTAGGCGGCTTAAAACTGACACCAGGGTTATCCACCAGGCCTATACGAAGTTACTATATTCAAAGTTTTATTGAAAAATTTTGGAACAACAAATCTTGCAAGATGCAGCATGTCTCAAAATAAAAGGGATCTCACTTCACATGAAACTGCTTAAAGTCACAACTACATGTGTAATGCAATAATTATTGCTCACAGCACAATAACTCACTTATTCTTATAATGCTCTCACTCAACACACTGCAGTCTGCAATATTTTTACAGACTTCCAAAAAGGAGGAGGTACTATGTTCGTCTGAATGTAATTTTTTTTGTGTACCTATAGAACTACTTAACAGAACAGGTGGGAGTAAACAATGTTCTTTGATATTTCCCCAATTGTGAAACGATTCAAAAAAAACATTTTTATTTCAAAAGGGTCCACTCCCAAGGTACTTTATATATGGAATTTTCATCAGAATTTTATTGGAAAGTACTGATGAAAATTGCATATATCTATACCTTGGAATTTAAATAGGTTTAAAGATCATCAAAATCAGCTGAGCCGTTTTTAATAAATCATCAACTGTACACTGATGTTACATGGGTTCGAATTCTGTACATGGTGGAAGTTGGTGTTGCGATTTTTGCGAAAAAAATGATATGTTATAGGCCGAATCTAACCTCTTGGTGGGTGTGATGCTAGCTTCAAGCTGCGGATAACCCAATCCTGACTGAAGCTCTCTTAACAGCTGTGTGAGGATTGGGTCATCTGCAGCTTGTAGCTAACATCACAGCCATCAAGAAGTTTCATCCGGCCTGGTCAGGTAGCGGCATATAAGTGTAGTGCTGAGGGTAGTGTGGAGGGGATGGCTGCACATGGTGGTTGTCATACTAAACCCATGCGCAGCCATCCCCTCCACACTTTGCTCAGCGCTAAACTTATTTGCCGCGACCTGTACACTGTTGCCTGCATGATATTTTGATTTTTGTGCTAATCCATGGGAACTTTTTATTTTTCCGAGATTAAAAGAAGTTTCATTCAGCACCTATAAGTATGGAAACATGTTTTTTAGTATTATTACCTACATACAATTTTTTTTGTGTGCAGGGTAAATACTTGAACTGCATAAAACTTACACATAATTTTATAATACTATTTACCCTATTGTAAAAGCCAAAGAGACTTCTTTTAGGGTTCTGTACCTGAAGGGTAAAAACGGTATCCTATTACTAAGACTATGTTGTCCGTCTGTCTGTCCAGGCTTTGTCTAATGAACTGTGTTAGCTAACCTGAAATTTTATGAGATAATGTATTTTTCTTGCCGCTATAGCAACAAATACTAAAAACAATGAAATAAATAAATATTTAAGGGGGCTCCAATACAGCAACTGACATTTAAAGTGGATAAAATGGGTTTCTCCCTTTGCCATGCTACCCGGGCAGACAACCCTTAGAGAGCGAAGCAACCATGCGCTAATTCGTAAATCTTTCATCTGTATGATTGTTTGTTTGTTTGGATGTTCTTAGTTGCAAGTTGCGAGTTATTCTTAAGATAGATTTTGAATCTTACTTAGAGAGATGTTATTAAGCTAGGCAGTGTAATAATCTCCAGCCCGCCTACAAAAAGGCTATAGAGGTATGTTTAGAGGCCTAGTAGACCGCACGTGAGACCTTGATGGCCTCCCAAGGCCACCAAAAGCACGCAGGATAATCGCGATCACGTAATAGGTATAGCATTGGATGGCAACAGTCTAAAATTCTAAATCATTCTATGATTGGTGAACTCAATGAATCGGCCAAGTGCTAGTCGGACTCGTGCTCGGTTCCGTACCGTACGCCCCTTTACAGCGCAGCGTTTAATTCATATTATTGAAGTAGGTAGTTATTTATATTTTAATATTTACTGTACTTAATCATTTTTTAAATTTAATTTTGTAATTATGTATTGAACAAAAAAAACCATGACATTTTCATTTATTCTTTCTATTATTTTAATCATTGTTTAAATTCGTTGCTACGTATTATGTATTGTGAAATGACGAGATGTATTTTGCGGTACTTTATATTATTGTACAAACTGTTGTATATATAATTTTAGTATTAAGCTCAATACATCAATAAACGATTCTAATTCTATGCCGCGACCTGTACTAGTACACCTTTCGAAAAAACATTATATACACAATTGAGTAAAGACTTTTTGTAGGTGTGCTAAAGATAATTAGGTACACAGCGTGCCTAACTTCAGTGTCTTCAGAGGCCTAGGTACGTCGGACGTGAGACCTTGATGGCGGTTGACGGTCACCGAAAGCACGCAGGTCTTGGTATAGTATTCGGGCCCCGTTTCAAATTTGTCATTATAATGTCGATGCTTCCTCTTTACCCGACTGCAAAATAGATGAGAGAGGTTTTTATATAGCGTGTAGGCGGTGTAGGTAAGTAATGTCTGAGTCTTTTGTATTCTTCGATGTATTGCGAGTTCTACTTAGATTTAACTTTTAGACAGTTTTTTATTTTTCCCAGTCGGGCTTTGTTATATACTTGTTTTTGCCCGCAGCTTCGCCCGCTTCATATTTTAATTTTTGTGCTATCCCATGGGAATATTTTGTTTTTCTGGAATAAAAAGTAGCCCATGTCACTTTCCATCCATCAATCATGTCCAATGTCCATGCCAAAAATCAAGTCAATCTCTGCCTGAAAGAGGAACAAACCAACAAACAGTCTTTGGGATTAATATAATAAGAGTAAGAATGTACTAAGTCTTGTCTCGTCTCTAAATAGGGTAAATGAATTAAAATTTAGACATTCCATTGAGGCAAATATCATAATAACCTGTGACGGCACAAATGGCACTACACTGATTCAAAAGTTATACGTATCTCTGCTTTTTTTTTTATTTTTTTTAATGACTTATTGCTGTTGGCCACTGAGGCCTCTACAGCTTACCGGACATGGGCGAGCGCGGAAGGCGGCTGAGAAGTATCTCTGCCTCAATACGTATCTCTTTATAGGCGGCGCACACGCAGCAACTCTGAGACTCAGCGGCAAAAAGCGTACCAACAAAGGTCATAAAAAGCATTGTCAAAAAGACTGCTGTCCCACCGTGAGAGAATGACTCGCCAGTGCATTGACCACCTTAAGGTGCAACCCCTCCGAGGTAAACGACCACGTTCAAGAGGGTGGCACCCCCGACCCGCGTTAATTGCTTCACGTGCATCACGGCAGATGGCAGGCAAGGTGCAGGCTAGTGCTGCCCTTTATCGATACGATAGCATCGATATCGATAAGTTCAAGCTTACGGGACAGACGATTAAAACGCCACCTCTGGTTATCATAATTACTAATTTGTCGTGAAAGTTAGCTGCTTGAAATTATTTGTATGTTTTTTTTTTCATATCGTATAGGTTTGCGTTTGACTACACACTGCCTGGTGCTAAGCAGATAAGCAGTCCAGGGTGTAACACGCTTACTTATGAGATACCTATTAACTCGGTTTTTCAAAGAGTTCGAAAGTTTCCGTTGAACAATCGAAATGAGTTAATTTTATACATATTTATGTACCTAAGTCTACGATGATGTGCTTTATATTAGACACATGACTAATATTGTATTTCCTCTGTCAAAAAGAAAACCCACTAAGTAATCATATTTATAAACAGCGACATTTTAGTTACAAGACAAAAAATTGCAAGAAAATTAATCGATCCAAATAATTGTTTCACCGTTCTCTTCACGCATAAATAATAAATTAATAGTTTAAAAAACACTAGAAAAACACGCTTAGTCCATTACGTGGCCTTTCTCACAAGTGCAAAAACACGACTATGATACGATATTCCTTCATGGAATGTTAGTGCCTATCTTCCGGCTTCATCAGTAGACCTTGAAACCTAATCGAGGTCAAAGTTTATTACAAGACTTTTTCTAAGAAATCCAAAACAGCTATGATACCATTTACCATCATGAAGTTCCAGTTCATATCTTCCGGCTCCATTATCAGATCAGTTCGACAGTACCATATTATTGTATTGTCATCAGAACTACATACAGCTGCCAATTTTCATTACGCTGCGACCCTTGGGAGATGGTTAAATTAGTTATCTTAGATTCCATTACATGTTAGTTACATACACGTCGACCTAATATCTTCTTCTTCTTCGTCCTCTTCATTACTGAAGGTCGTGCCCGTCTAAAAATGCTTTCACGGAATCAGTGACGAGCTGCTTCCACGCCGCCCTATCTTCGGCTTTCTTCAGAGCAGTGGAAACTGGAAGCCCGGTTATCGACTTAATCTGATCAGACCAACGGGTAGGTGAGCGTCCACGTGGTCTTTTGCCATCTACTTTCCCAACTACAACCAGTTTCTCGAAATTGTCTGGCTGCCTACGGGCGATGTGACCAAAGTAAGTCAAGACTCGTTGATAGCAAATTGTGGAAAGCCTAGTCTTAATCTTTAATTGCTCAAGAATGGACTTATTGGTGCGTTTCGCTGTCCACGGTATGCGTAACATTCTCCTCCAACACCACATTTCGAAAGCTTCGATCTTTTTTCGGTCCACCGCGCGAATTGACCATGATTCGGAGCCATACAAGAATATCGAGAACCTAATACAAGCCTAATATAAGCGTGTTAAAAAATAATGAATTTGATTTTCAATTTATCGACATATCGATAAAAGTGTACAGCACCATCTAACATGTACCTTTTCTATGAATTCCCTTCTAATTGGGGTAGGACTCTACTTTCACACGGAGTAACAGCGCAATAGCCTTTTACATCCGTCTTCACTTAGGTTATTTCATTAAAACACTATTTGCCACTTTTTGCTATGGGTTTGCTCCCTTGACATTTTCAGGAAGATATATTCTAGCTGTATTAAATTATAGTATGAATAATTTATGTCTCCTGTCTCTTTTAAAAGCGTAGAATAACTTTGCTTTTTCGTTGAAAGCCATTTCAAGTATTTTTCGGAGTAGGTATATTTCCGAGTATTTTTCATAAATTTCTTTAGCAACTGTCTTCTAAAAAAGGCGGCTCTCAATTCGACTTTATGTATTATATGCATGTTACGTGTTTACTTATCTAAGTTCGTGTAGGCCGCGTGGCTAGCCCTGGTGTCAGATATAAGCCGCCTAAATGCCTCTGACATGGCTGTACGGTTAAAACAACCGGGACCTACAATTTAACGTGTCATCCGAATCACGGTAGCGCTCAGTGCTAAATGCCACCCGCGGTCGTCCATCTGAAGACTGAACGTGCTGAACGTTGCTTAACTTCGATTATTTACTTGGCTGATTTCGGACTTATTTGAGGAATCAAATTACCATTTATGACGTCCACTGCTGGACATGGGCCTCCGCTATAGATCTCCAATAAGTCCGGTTGAGAGCGGTTTGATCCAGTTCGATCCTGAGATCGGTAGTCCACTTTATACGTGAAAGAAAATCGTGGACACTTAATCGTGTTAATAATAAAAAAAAAACTAGATTGCCGTATTTTCACTTCCAATCTGCCGTTTTTGGGCCAATTTGGGGAAATATTGCCGTATACGCTCGCCATAATCGCAAATCCTAGGGGTGGCGGGTCCTGTAGGTACTACGACAGTCTGAAATTGCTGTACATTACGGCAATTCCCGCATCAATAATAACACTGATCGTGAAGAAGATACAATTATCGTTGCGTTACTTATTCGGTATATCAAGGATACGTCCCTGTAGATGTATTTCGATCCATTCGACCACCACTACACTTTACTAGACAGACGATCATGATGTGTAGTCTTACATTCAAACTTTGGTAATAATAACATCCTATCTATGAAGACCAGTCGAATTTCCTACCACGTGGAGACAGGCCCCGTAATAAAAAACCCATTGAATAGACCAGCTGGTTGGCAGAGGTAACATTGTTACGAGGGGAGCCTAAGAAATCGAGGGTGCTATTCACGTCTCAAAAGTCCCGGTAAAACTATTTTTACGCCTCTTTTGTTGGACGAGACAGATTCGCAATGCTCGAGGAAGGTTGTGCGGATTATGAATAAATAAAAATAACATGGGTTGATGTGTACGTGTCAAAGTTCATCAGGTTTTTATTGAATTTCGATAAAATACGATATGTAAGTGGTAACGTTCGATTCTGGTTTTCTGCTCTATTTTATTGGGGTTTCTCCAAGCTCAATGAGAGATCATACGCTGAACAACGAAAAACAGATTTCTCATGGGCTTGCAGCCTTCCATCCTCCTCTACGTACATATCGATATTTAATTCCCATTCTATTCGGTCTTGAGCTCTTGAGTGACCTATCAAGACATCTTTCATCTTTTAACGTGACAATGTTGCTAGCATGCTGGGCACGCTGCAATTGGCAGTGGGCGTAAGCATTTGGATTATGTTATCTTTAGACCTTCAAGGTTCTGTGGATGGTTCATTGCTTTTTATGTAGTAGTTTAGTTGAAGTATGTCGTTTTAGCTTGAATGAGAAGAATGAATCTGCTTTTACTATCAGCAACCTGGTAGAGCGTGGTGAAGATAATAGCCTCTTGTGGTTTGGGCTCGTTACTTGGGCGTTGGTTTGGCTCTTGGTTTTTTGCCTGCAAGCATACTAAAATGTCTAAAATGAAACGATCTTCGAATCTGTAGATACTTGGTTACCTACTCAAAAGATGAAATGCAAGTCGGATTATTCGCGACTAATTAAATTCAAGTGTGTAATAATAAAAAAAATTAAGTAGTACCATTAAAAAACGAAAGGCAGTTTTCGTTCAATTTATACAAGCTCCTTTACTTAATTCTAAAGATCTATAACTTGGTAAAGGTGCCACAGTGGTGGGTGTATTTATCAAGAAAGCTGCGCCGGCGGCGCGGCGCGTGCCTTGCAAGTTACCTGGCGGCCTGGTGGTGGTTACGTTAGTTCCTTTCCTACATTATGCACCGTGTGCCGAGCTATTCAAATGAGCTTATTGCTTTCGATGCGTCAGCGTACCATCCCTAATTTGAATAAATAGTGCATGATAAATTTTATCGATATTTTTCTTCTTGCTATGAATTTTGCTTATATATATTTGTTTCTGACGCTCGATACATTAACATAAGCTTGAGCTAAAGTTACCTTTATAATTTCAACCGTATGACGATCGCTGCTAGACACTTGCCTTGACTAGTGTACCTAAACGTTGCCTATTTTGGAATATCTCTAGACCTTCCGAGGTCGATAGATATCCTAATTGCTTTTTGTGTAGTAGTAGAATTTGTGCAAAAAGAGAAGCGTCGTAGGAATTGAGGTCGCCCGTGTGCCATTTTACTAATTTGTTACGTCGATAACACTGCTCTGTCATTGCTAGTACAACTAAAAGTGTTTGATGCTTGGTAGACACCAATTCGGTTTTCATCAGTACTCGCGTCTACCAAGTAGTCGGTACCTTGGCTGCTGATTAAAATCTTATTGTTAGTTCACTGTAACGCTACGACCATTCTCTTTTTGCACATACTCTAGCCATATTATTATATATTCTTTGCTCTAGCTATTTTATTGATCAAGGCACTTTTACTCCTTCCATATTTAAAAATAGTTGTTTCGTAAATATTCGTATTACTTGCTATATAGTGACCTTTTAAAATAGTGCAGTTAGATAGATAGATATACTCTTTATTGGTTCACAGTTTACACACATTACGTAATACATACGTGCAGTTAAGTTATAAGTGCGGGTTTCAGTCAAACCACGACAGTAAACTAAAGTTTTATCATTTTCTTACCATCTTTATGCGGGTGCTGTTCCAAGTTAGACATTAACTTGAAAACCCCTATGTATTGAAATCAACATGTTTCTTATGTTATCGCTTAGTACATACATACGCTCTTACACACATGTGGGTGTTAAAATATATAATGCCACATGGCGTTATACGTTCCGAATCAAATTTATAAGTCCTATAGGTCCAATTATGAAGTCCCAATCGTAAATTTAATAGCAACGTAAAAAGTTGTCTGTCTATCGAATGTCTAAAGTGAAAAAAGAAACTAAATAGCTAAAATTAGCAATTTAGTTGAATAACTACGATGGATACGTTGAATAACTACTTCATAATTAGTCCTTATCTAGTCGGTTAATAAAAATATGTAGATGTAGTATCTACATATGTAGATGTAGATGTAGTAACCGACGAAATGGAAGAGGTTCTCAAGTCAACGCGTACATTTTTGTATGACCGCTTTAAAATCTTAATCAAACCGCTAATTAATTAAAGACTGATTTATTTCGATAATTTTATAAGCACACGAGTTAACCTACAATTCTTAGTTCGAACGAGTGAGAGAGAAGGAAGAGGGCGGAAGCGAGACGTATCTATTATCTGTTCGGATATTATCTCGGGATACCACACTCTCCCGCACTTCTCTAAGCTGAAGGCATAAGAGACCAATCTATGTATCATATAGTAGGAACTTATATTAATAAGGCTTAACAAACAAGTAGGTACTACATAGGTTCCTTATTTATCTTTTACGATATTATTATAATTATACTAACTAATATTACAAATAACAACAGTCTATAACTAGGTATACAATAGTCTAACAAACCAACCAACTTAAAAGTATTACTGTATTCTACTCTTACAAATTACTCTCCTAAGGTATTACTACATGCTATTATCTGATCGACATGGCGTTTCCATATCATACCACTTACGTCTATGTTATAAGTGAGACCAGGAACAGATTCAGCAACTATTATACCTTCTATCCATGGTTTCTGACCCTTTCGGTAGTCTTTAACCATTACCTTTTGTCCAATTTCAAATTCAATGTTTCTATTCCCATATTGTCTAGATAGTACCTTTCCTTGGACAGTGTCTTGTATTGGTGGAGGTCGTAGCAGACTGAATCTGTTCCTCAGTTCCCTCCCCAGCATTAATCGTGCTGGCGATACTCCAGTTGTTCTCTGAGGAGAACTTCTGTAATCAATTAAAAACAAGTTGACAGCTGATGTTAAATTACAGCCACTTTCTTTAATTTTTGTAATTGCACCTTTGAAGGTTTCTACAAACCTTTCTGCGGCCCCATTTGTTGCCGGGTGAAATGGTGGCGAAAATGTGTGCTTTACATTTGTTTCTTTACAAAATTGTCGAAATTCTAAGCTGGTAAAAGTTGTTTGATTGTCTGTCACCAAGTGGACTGGATAGCCAAATCTTGCATATACACTTTTAAATACTTCTATGGTTTTTGTGGAAGTCATATTTGCCATTTCAAACACTTCAGGCCATTTGGTAAAGCTATCAACAATGACTAAGAATATTTTATTATAAAATGGTCCGAGGAAATCTGCATGTAACCGGTACCAAGCTGTGTGGGGGACAGGCCATGGCTTTTGCAATTTTTCAGGATTTTTGTGGTTACTCAAACAAATTATACAATTTTTTGTAATTTGTTCAATTTCTGAATCTAGCTTTGGCCACCAAAAATATGATCTTGCTATTTCTTTCATACGCACTATCCCAAAATGACTTTTGTGAAGTTCTTGTAATACCTTTTCACGAATTTTACTTGGTATTATAATTCTGTGACCCCAGAATACACAATTTCTATCTATAGATATTTCATTACGTCTATTATAAAATGGCATTAGATCTGGTGCTAGGTATTTTTTTTCTGGCCAGCCATCTACACTATATCGAATGACTTGTGACAGTTCCTGATCTATTTTTGATTCATATTTTACAAACGCCCAATCTAAGCTTTTTATTTCATTATTATTTACATGATACAAATTGCACACATTTTCCTCTGTACATAAAGGATGATATTCTATTTGTTTGCTACAAGTGTTTAGTGTATTTCTGGATAAGTAGTCTGCTGGATTATTTGAACTTTTGATATGTCTTATTTGGTAGTTGAAAGCTGAGAGGAAGATTGCATAATGCTGCAATCTTTTTGCAGCCATTTTTGGAATACCTTTTTTTGGTCCTAAAATTCTAACTAAGGCTGAATTATCCGTTTCAAGCTCAAAGGGTCGTCCATAGACATAGTTGTAAAACTTAGTGACGCCAAAAATTATTGCCATAGCCTCTTTGTCAATAGTCGCGTACTTTTGTTCCGTAGTATTTAATTTTTTACTCGCATAAGCAATTGGTTGGGTTATACCATTTTTGTTTCTGTTTGATAGTACCGCCGCTAACCCTGTATCCGAGGCATCGCATGAAATTATGACGGGTAAATTTGGATCATAATGTTTTAAATTTTCTACTTGTGCTAATTTCAGTTTGATAGTATTGAAGGCTTTCTCACATTCAGTAGTCCAGTTAAATTTATTTATTTTTGTGCAATTATACAATGGTGTTAATACTGAGGCCATATCTTTTAAAAATCTTGCATAATAATTTATCTTGCCGAGAAATGATTTTAACATGGTAAGATTGGTGGGAGCTTTTGTATTCAATATTGGTTCTATATTTTCTTTAAGAACACTTATACCTGTCTTGTCTATTTTAAATCCAAATACCTTAAGACTGGTAGCAAACAATTTACATTTTTCTGGTTTTAATTTGAATCCACATTCTTGTAGTCTAGTTAAAATTAGTGACAGAGTATTGTAAGTAGACTCTAGACTCTTTCCCGCAATGTATATATTATCGATAAACACTATAGTGCCTGGAATATCTCTTAACTTTTCACACATCAATCTTTGAAATGAACCCGGCCCAGTGTTTACCCCGTATGGTAGGTATTTATACATAAAAGTACCAATTTCTGTAACAATTGTTGTACATTCCTGACAATCCTCTGAAATTTTAGCCTGTAAGTATGCTTCTTTTAAGTCGAGCTCGCAGTAGTACTCTCCGTCCTTTAGAACATCAAATATATTTTCAATGTGCGGTAAGGGGTAATGATCCATTTCCAAGTATGGATTGAGAGTTAATTTGTAATCTCCACACAGTCTAACCGTACCATCCGGTTTTGGAACTGGCACTACAGGGGTACCCCATTGGCTTTGCTTTACTGGTACTATTCTGCCATTATGTAATAAACGAGATATTTCATCTTTTACCTGATCCCGATATGCATAAGGTACGCGTCGCACCGGTAAATACCTCGGAGTCGTGCCTGGTTTCAATTTTAAGGTGATTGGTTCACCTGTAAAGTTCCCCCATCCCGGACTGAATACTGCTGCGAACTCTTCTTTGATTATTTGTTGTGCATCTGAAACAGTTTTAATAATCTTTTTATTTATTGTGTTAGTGTTGCAGATTGATTTTGGAGGCCACATCTCAAGTTCATTTAACCAATCTCTGCCTATAATACAAGGTGTATTATCATGCGTTACATAAAGGCTTAGGTTTTTACAAACATTGTTATGCTTCACTGGAATGTTACAGATAATGCCTAGTGGTTGTGAAGTGGTTTGATCGAAATTTTTGAATATTACTTTACATGGTTCCACTTTGTAATTTTTTAAATATTTGTTTTTTAATGACAAGGGTATTGCAGTAACTTCTGAACCTGTATCTAACTGAAATGGTATTTTACCAGATCCTACCTGGATAATAAGGTGGTGTGGCGGTATCCTACTTACAGTTTGTATGGCATATGTTTGACAGTCTTCAAATAGATTTTTGATATCACTTACACCATCTTCATTTTCGTCTACTTGTTTGTCTATTTCAATTAAATTAGCTTCTTGCTGTCTTTTAGGGCACACCCTAAAAATGTGGCCCTGCTGCCCACATTCCGAGCAATATTTCTTCTTTAATGTACAATCTGCCTTCAAATGGTTTCGTTTTCCACAGCAATAGCACTGGGCGTTCTGCGGTTTAGTATATTTCTTTGTTTTGTTTGCATTTTTTGGTCTTCGTTGGTTGTAGAACACTTCTGTTACTTCAGTGCTGTTTGTATGTAAGAGTGCTGCTTCCACCGTCCTTGCTATAGATATACATCTTTCCAGAGGAAGGTCGTCTTGCGATTTCATCAGTTCAAATTTTATTATTTTAGAAGAAACACCTTCGATAAATTTTTCTTTTATTTGTTCTTCCATGTCTTTGAAATTACATGTGGCCGCTAACTTTCTCAATTCTAAGATGTAATCCTGTATTTTTTCTTCTGGTTTTTGGTTCCGGCTTCGGAATTGTGCTCTTTCAAGAGCAGTAGAAAGTGTTTTTACATATTTTTCTTTTAGCTTAGTGCAAAGATGTTTGTACTCACATTTGAGAGGTGGGGTTGGCGAACAAAGATATGTGAGAGTCTCGTATACCTTAGGGGATAATTTAGTTATTAATAATGGTACTTTTTTTTCCTCAGGTATGTCGTACACTACCATGTAGCACTCCAATTGCTGTTCGAATACGGCCCACTTTTCCCCGTCAAATGGCTGTAGTTCGCTGCTCATGAGCATTTTTACTGGACGCGTATTCTTAGTTTTATAAAAATCACTTAAATTTTTCCGTAATTCGTCGATCGAAGAATTCGGCGAAAACTTGATTTTTTCATCTTCCAAAATGCTTATCAATTCTTCCTTATTGCACTTGTATATGTATGTTCTCTTTCCCGACTTTATCAATTGTTTTTTTGTGTCAGTTTCCGACGACATTAAAATAATTAATTAACATCGAACCGGCGAAACGAACAACAATTTCACTTTGAGGTTATCTTGACTGCGATGGTAATTTGTAATGCTGAAATCACTTGTATTGTAGAAAAATTTTTACACGCTTGTTCCAATCCAAACCTCGTCGCCACTTTAATATCTTAATAAAACCGCTAATTAATTAAAGACTGATTTATTTCGATAATTTTATAAGCACACGAGTTAACCTACAATTCTTAGTTCGAACGAGTGAGAGAGAAGGAAGAGGGCGGAAGCGAGACGTATCTATTATCTGTTCGGATATTATCTCGGGATACCACAACCGCATAACTTTTTATAGAGTAGTCCGATTTCAATAATTCTTTATTTGTTTGGCAGATCATACTTACAGGTGGTCCCGTTTATATTTTATCGAAATCGTTTGAGCCATATAAATCAACAATAATGTTAAAATTTGGTACTGCATCGATCCGTGCGAACTATTCGAATTCTGTACACGGTTGAAAGCGGTTTTGCCATTTTTTGCGAAAAATAATTATGAACTAACCTTTTTCTCTAAATGTCTAATCATTACAGCCGTAAATTACTGCGTTTAATAGTCGACATAAACATTATAACATTTAGTAAATTCAAAGTACCTTGATACTGAATCTGCCTAATTATCTTCCAACTTTGAGAGCATATCTTCGACCACTTAACATCAGTAACATTACATTGCCAACAGGCAAGTACTATAGCAGCTATTATATAAAACCTAAAACCTTTTACGTACGCTTCCATAAGAACAATACTTCTTTTTACAATCCATTCATTAGAATGGATCACCAGCACAACGAAATTCTTAAGATCCACCACAATAGACATTTTCGATTCACATTTACCCAAATGAAGACCACCATAAAAGATACGTGAGAAGGATTGCTTTCACGGTTCACCGTGAATGTATAGTTATAATTAAATTACTAGGTTCACATCTTTGAAAAAATACAATTGATATTAAGTAGGTCAACACCTACTTAATATCAATTGTATTTTTTCAAATACTAAGTACTGTTATAGTAATCATGATGTGTACACGTTTTGGAATATGGTTTAGCTCATAGTTCTTAACACTACATTATTTAAGCATATTATTGTCTGTATTCTGTTTTGTGAAAAAAATAAAAAAAAAGTAGCCAAAGGCGGACTTAGTCGAGATAAAAAAAAAGTAACAGGTGATCAAACAGTAATTCAACTAGGGAGAGATTACAAATACAATACAATCACGACATCAAATCTTTCTAATTCGGTCACCGCATGGGAACTGACATCTTACGCCGCATCTGCCGTCATACATCGAGGGCGAGGATATGCATCTTGTACCCCTCATGTCCGAATATCATACCTCCCTGTTTTTTAAATCAAAATAAAGTAACTAATTTTGTGAAATTTACTGTAGCACCACATCAAAAATAGACAAGCTAAATTCTAAATACAAAGTTAGATCAGAGTTTATGTGATGGTCTTTGTTAATCTAATCAGCAACAGGTGTCGAAGCTGAAAAAAATATTGAAAATTAAAAAGAATACAATCACGAGAACAAATCTTTCTACTTCGGTCACCTCATGGGAACTGTGACATCTCTAAATGTCGCATCTGCCGTCATATAATACTTACATATCGAGGGCGAGGATATGCATCGATGACTTGTACCCCTCATGTCCGAATATGCATGCCTCTCTGTTTTTTAAATCAAAATAAAGAACTAATTTGATATTTTGAAACCTCATCACTACATAGTATAAAACGCAGTCGCTAGTCGCTTCCCGCTGTCTGTCCCCATGTATGCTTATATCTTTAAAACTACGCAACGGATTTTGATGCGTATTTTTTTAGTAGAAAGTGTGATTCAAGAGGAAGGTTTATAATTATGTATAATACACCTGTGCGAAGCCGGGGCAGGTCGCTAGTCTAAAATAAATAAAATATTGTTTATAATTTATCATACAAAATTACCTACTGATTACGTCTCAAACTTTGTTAAGAATCTACTCAGTATAATTATTTTTGCAAAAAATGGCATGACCGACTTCAACCATGTACAGAATTCGCAAAAATTTCGCCCGGATTGATGTAGCATTTTTCACAGTATCGTTGATTTATCAAAAATGGCTCAGCCGATTTCGATAAAATCTAAATGGGACCAATCTCGAAAGTATACTCTTCCCAATAAAAAAAAAAATTGTCAAAATCGGATTACTACGAAAAAGTTATGCGTGGTTATACATAAAAAAATATACGCGTTGAATTGAGTACCTCCTCCGTTTCATCGGTCAAAAAGGTGACGAAACAGAAAAAACAAATGGAAAATTAAAAAGAATACAATCACGAGATCAAATCTTCCTAATTCGGTCACCTCATGGGAACTGTGACATCTCTAACCATCGCATCTGCCGTCATTATAACATCGAGGGCGAGGACATGCATCGATGACTTGTACCCTCATGTCCGAATATGCATGCCTCCCTGTTTTTTAAATCGTGGGAACATAGAAACTTGTTTACCTGTGCATGTGGGGTGTATTACCCTTGATTATTAAAAATGCAATAAATTACAATTATTTTGATGCATTTTACGTGTGATTGGAGTATATGCGGGATTTAGGGAGAGATCTTGTTTTCATTGTTGGAAAGCTGTAATTTTTGAGTTATTTGATTTATTTCCTGGATATCGTGTATTTTGTAATTTTATTGCTTTTTTTATGGCCCCATTTAAAGCCTTTTGTGTTTTATAACTAGAATAAGCAGTATAATTATTTAAAAACTGTTACCAATATTCCAATTGCTAGTTTCAAAAACAGATTGTTGAGAGAACAGTAGTAGTTTGTCTACATAACAGATTACTTTTTTCCACGAAGATAGGAATAATAATTGTTCCTACAGCTCTGCATAACAATGTGTATCAAAGACCAAAATGACGAATTAAACAATGCCTCGTGGATAAAGACCAAAATGACCAATAGACATGATAACTAAAAAAACTATAATTAGTCCGCCAGATAGATTTAAAAAAATATTCGAAACATTTTTTTTGTCAATTAAACAAAAATCCACGAAGATATAGCCCGTTAAAGTTCCGCGTGAAGTCACGAGTGCACTTCAAATGTACAGACTACGTCGCACTAGTAACGTCACAGGCCCCCACCCACTCCCAAACTTTGACAAGGTTAATCTTTGTCATTTATTGTTAGATTGACGAAAGAAAAAATACGTGTCCAATATTTTTTTATTATCTAACTAACGGACTAATCATAATTATGATTTTTTTACCCTGTCATCATGCCTATTCTGCAAATGACCTTCAAAGAAATGCAATGCTCAACCATCTTTAATAAAATCGGCCAAGTGCGATTCGGACTCGCGCACGAAGGGTTCCGTACCGTATGGGAACCCAATTCCTTTTGCCGTTATTAATAGCGAGCAAAAAACTCTTAAAAATCATGTTTGTTGTATGGGAGCACCCCTTTAATATTTATTTTATTCTGTTTTTAGTATTTGTTGTTATAGCGGCAACAGAAATACATCATCTGTGAAAATTTCAGCTGCCTAGCTATCATGGTTCATGAGATACAGCCCGGTGACAGACAGACAGACAGACGGACATCGAAGTCTTAGTAATAGGGTCCCGTTTTTACCCTTTGGGCACGGAACCCTAAAAATGAACACCAAAGTTGTTTTACTTCACGATATTTCAGAGCTCATAGCGTAGTGTGACTAGGTTTCAGTGATCACCGAGGTCCAGCAACATTTGGCATGGTCAGTCTTCAGATGGTTGACGACGGCTGACTTTTTAGACTAAGCGCTACCGTGGCTCTCATGACATGTAAAATTTTAGTTCACAGTTGTTATAACCGTTTAGCCGCGCCAGAGCCCATCAGGCGGCTTTTAATGTGAAACCTAGGGCTAGCCGCCCTATACGTCGGTACTTAGTTTTAATAGTATTTCATCATCAAACTATATGAAGCACGCAGAGAACATCTGAATGTTTAAAAATGCAAATCATCTGGTTCCCATGCCACTAGTGCATGAAATGCTCCCCACGTGCAATATGGTCGATCGTCACGCTTGTTAATAGGTAAACGATAGCTATTAGGAATTAATTCATTACCAGTGGGAAATTTTATACGGGTGTGAGCAAAGATTACTAAATGGAACCTCTAATTACTTGATTTATTTAACTAATAGGTCTCCGATCAGTTGAACACCGCATTTGTTTAACTGAATCTTCATAAGCCTATATCTCGACTCGCCCTTGACAGATTTAATTCATATTCGCAAATCTTGTTAGGATTTAGACAATTTTATTATTGTAATTTCATATATTTAGACGCTCTGTCAATTATCAGAAGTGGGATCAAGACGATAAAATTTCGTTCATTTGCAAAATCATTTTTTTTTTTAATATTTTTCTGAGCGGATTTTTTTCCTTTCTGTCAGGAAGCCTCGCCTTCACTCTTATTCTCTGTAGGATTCATTTTCTTAAATAAAAACCGGTTGTTTTCTTCAAACCCCTTTTAAGGGGTTGGCACTTATTGTGTCGCATTATTTTAGTAGTTCATTGCCCTCTAAATATGTTATTTGCGTTCATCTTACGCTTTTTTTGATAATGAAAGGAGTATTTTTGTGAGTCCACGTCAATTTTTTTTTAGAAAAAAATGTTCAGAACATAATCAATAAGCTACTTAAGTAAGTAGATAATGTTAATGTCTGAAGTTCGAACTAACAGATTTTTGATTGTACTGGTATGTTGTAATCTATTGTTATGTATGCATGTTTGTGGTTCTGTGTCTGCAATAAACAATACATTATTAATCATGTGAAAGATCAATATAAAATAATCGGCCAAGTACGAGTCGGACTTGTGCACGGAGGGTTCCGTACTGTATGGGAGCCCCCCTTAAATATTTAATTTATTTTAATTTTATTATTTATTATTGAAGTGAATATAAAACTAAATATTCTGTGGAAATTTCAAGCATCTACCTGTTACCATTATTAATATAGAGCGAAAAACGTCTAAAAATTCAGTTTTGTTGTATGGGAGCCCCCCTTAAATATTCATTTAATTCTATTTTTAGTATTTGTTGTTACAGCAGCAACAGAAATACATTATCTGTGAAAATTTTAGCTGCCTATCGATCATGGTTCATAAGATACAGCCTGGTGACAGACAGACAGACGGACACACGGACATCGAAGTCTTAGTAATAGGGTCCCGTTTTTCCCTTTGGGTACGGAACCCTAAAAAGGTACTTAATGGACATAATAATGCTTGTTTACGTTCATAAATAAGATCCTTGGAGTCCATTACGTAATCATCATTAAACTCGAGTTCCCATAGCAGGCAAGTGCTTGAACTTTATTTTTTCCTTAACCCAAAGGAAACATACGTCGGCAAACATTAAAACAACACCGGCATGTGTGTCTATTAAATTACAAAACACTACCCCTAGTTTAATCACCTTTGCAACCACTACAAATTCCAAAAGTCGTATGTAGCTACGATATGGAGCTCCACTTTTGTACCACTCAGGAGTCAATACAATGTAAGAATAACTCATTTCCATTTTCAATTCAAATTCGGACTCTTATCCAATAACAAAAGGTTGCAAGTGCAACGAGTTTTAAGAAATAGTGCAGCGTGTGGTAACCCCATTCGATAATCGATACGTGTCTTTATATCGATGTGTCAAGATCTAAAATGGAATCGGTCCCGCGTACTCCGAGTAGTCTGCGCTAGGGCTTGAAATCGCGTTGTTTTCTATCGATTGTACGTCGTTTTGTTGTTGAAATAGCGCATCCCCCATACATCCGAGCGCAGCTGCGGCAATCAACATGGCATTATGCGTGGGGGTCGCAGATGTCGGCGCACGCGCTTCTGTCCGCGATAAATCGATATCTGTATGTATGTATGACTAGTTTCCGAGTAAGGCATATGTTTTGGTTGGTGACGTCATTGGGTGGATGTTATTGTCTGGATAGGTTATCAGGAATTTTAGATATTTTAAGGTCTCATAATTTTAAACGCATACAATTTTGAAGGCGCCAACGAAAATCATAATTTCATTGATATCCAAGTTTTACATTAAATGTTCGCACGCTAGGAATAAAAGTTTGTAAGGAAATATTTTAGTAGTAACTGGTAAACATTACATTCTAGCTAATAATTAAATTCACATCTTTCTCTGTTTCACATTGTATGCTAAGTACATTTCAAAATTACTTACTGTATTGTACCAGCCTTTTTAATAGATCACCGCAGGACGTAGGCCTACCCCTAAGGGTGATTAAGCCATATTCACCACGCTGGTCCTGTGCGGGTTGGTGGATTCACATACGCCATCGAATTTCTTCTACGGACATATGCAAGTTTCCTCACGCTGTTTTCCTTCACCGAAAAGCCAGTGGTGTGAAAATCCATATATTAATTCCTAAGAACTCATTGGTACGGGACCGGGATTTGCACCCACAACCTCACGATTGTAAGGAGGGTTTCACTACCACTAGACCACCACTGCAACTTTATTTAGTTTGTCAAAATTAAGAATCTTGACTTAATTGCTCCAAAGCTGCTGTTAATTTTAAATAGACAAAAAATACAATCGAAAAGCTGTAAAATAAATTAACAACTGTGCATTAAAAAAAACCATTCATTATCAAAAAGACATTACCCTAACTGAATCGATTTAGTGTGAACAATAAATTTAGAATCGACAGAAAAGTTCTTAAACCCGAAGTCAATCGATAGTCGATAAAAATAATTGACTCAACACATTAGGATTAGCAGATAGCAGATGATCCCGTTAGCAAAAACACAAAAACGGTATCGACTACCGAAATCCCGGTATTCGCCAATCGATAAATTATTGACACGTGGCCCGCCAGATGGCGTATCACCTGCTAAGGAAGTCCCGTAAACGTGGATCGCGGACTTGTCCGGGCGGGACTGCATTCTTGGCGAATACACATCACTACGGTCGTTGACATCTATGTTCGAATTGCAAATCTAGTAAAAATTGCATTTTTAGAAACGCCCTAGGTCTGTACTGTACTGTGACACCACAGTACAGTACCAGCCTTTTTAATAGTCCACCGCAGGATGCAGGCCTACCCACGAAGGGTGATTGGGCCATATCCACCACGCTGGCCCAATGCGGGTTGGTGGATTCACATACGCCATCGAATTTCTTCTACGGACAACTGAAAATCCATTGATGTGAAATTCCGTAAATAAATTCCCATGAATTCATTGGTACGGGACCGGGATTTGAACTCACGAACGACCTCACTATCGCAAGGCGGGTGTTATTACCACTAGACCACCACGGCACACCCACAAGACCACCGCCCTAGGCCGATAAGGTCTATTATTAGGGGACTGTTATACATACAGGTTTTTTTTTGTAGATCTGTGTTTGACATTGTTAATTTAATCATGTTTTTCTTCTCACTTCTCACAAAATCATAATTTTCTTCCTTCTTTCTTTTTCTACCTGTCTGGTGCTAAGCTAATTTTTGGGGGTGAGAATTTGAAAAAAAAACAGTCATCTGAATCATACATTTTGCTCTCCGAGTTGCGATTTTCTGAGACAATTGAATTTTTTCTCGAATTCTGGGTTGGCTTCAGCGTTAAAGTTATTCATAATAATGCACTTAATCACACCCTTTCGACTTAGTGCAGAGCAAGCAGATAAGGCTTTATAAGAAACTACTATTTTAAGATCAATGTGACTTCATACGATTACTTTTCTAATATTAATAGGCCAAAATTTGGGTTCTATTTCGTGGAGACAGAAAAAGGGGACTTCTTAGAAGCGTCTTCTTTCCACCTGTTGGTTCTGTTGGTGTGATTTTCCTATCAGAGTACTCGTAACTGTCTATATAATCCTATATACCACGTTTTACATACGATGTTATGAAAACGAAGTTGATGTTGTAATCACGCATGATATGATAGTCTCTTTGAGATTTAAGTACATAGATAGAATGAAGTGGCGAAAGGAAACGCTACCTAAACTGTGCCGACCCCACCTAGTGGGATACAGACAAGAGGATGATGGGTGTAATGCCTACATATCACACACAGGATAAATAAAATAATTCCATGATTACGTTTTCACCGGCCGAAATCTAAAACACGGGAAGCACCCATCTCAATTTCGCCATTGAGTCGTTTCCAGCGGAATCGCCACTCACCGAGAAATATGTGTTCCTATTATCCAATTACAATAACAATCTGGAGCAGGCTGGCGCTAGAACAACGACCTCAATCATCTTGGGAGGCCCCTTCAGCACATTTTACAGCGTTCTATGTGGCGCAAAAGTGAAACGACTTTTGGCTGTGGACTGTGGATATTGGTTCTTCAATTCAAAGTCAAACTCTGATTGCGACAATAAAGTAGAATCCCTTTTCCTGTATCGGAAGTTATCAACCGAGTTGCTTAGTGAATAAATTGAGATTTGAGGTTGCAACATTGAAGACAAGGACGTTTTATTATACTGAGTCAAAATGAATAACAATGTTTCAAAATGTCATGAACAAATATTTTCAGCCATTGCGATAATCACTGGGACTTCCTGGGATCAACATAAGATTTATGCTGCTTCTGTTTTGCGACTTGATAAATAATTTTGCGCTGGCATGCATCTGGCGTCACGTAGTGTATTGGATCTTGTGCTATTTTTAGCTATAAAAATAGTATTCATATTTCGATCTAAAAAGGAATTACTTGTTTTATGCCGCAAAATAACTTGAACCAACAAATGAGTTCGTGTAGGTCGGTTGGCTAGCCCTGGTGTCAGAGTTTTTAAGCAGCCTGAAAGCCTCTGATATGGCGATACGGTTAAAATAACCGGGGTCTACAATTAGACGTGTCATCCGAGCCCTGTAGCGCTCAGTTGGAAATGCCTCCGCGTTCACCCATCCGAAGACTGGCTGTGCTGAACGTTGCTTAACTTTGTGATCGTTGACAAACACCTTGTCAAACTACGCTACTACGAGTACTTTGGACCGAAATATTGATGAGCCCTGCACATCAATATTTCGGCCCACACTCGTGGTTACACCGCGCTTTGTTACACCAGTGTGACTTCGAGTAAACTTTGTATGTGTCTTTAGTCAATGTGGACAACTGGACATGTGATTTCGGCACAGATAGGTAAAACCACCTGAAATCGTCTCCCTCTACCTCGACTTCGGGTATAGGTAACTTTATGCTTATCTTTTGGTCCAAAAGGTTTCCCTCAATATCTCTCATCCGTACAGCGTTCCTACATTAGGTATATACCAAAAAATTAATGTTATATAAAAATCCATTAGGTAATACGATAACTAAACGCTTCATCGACGCTTTCACCACACACCTTTCCTTGGCTCGTGCTGGTAATAAGGGAAGGAAGTATAAAAAAATAAACAGGGGTTGAAATGTCAAGCCATGTGTGGGGGAGGCCATTGTATAATGTTCTTGAGACATTAATCTTGGAGGGCAGTGACCAGGTGAAATTCTGGACCTTTGTGTTGTACACAAAAGACATTTTTTTCGTAAATTGCTAGTTTTTGGAAGGGTCACAGTCAGAGCAGTCTTGAGAATCATGTAAGTTCATAATTGCTGCAAAAAATGTGTTCGCAGTATACAAGAAATAGTGTGTCACGTGGTGGGCCAAGTATCAGCTGTAAATATATAAACCGGGATTGCCACAAAAAGTATAAAAGACAAAATGCAAAATACGAACTCTACTCTTGTTCTTATTGCATTTTGCAATAATCATTTTTTATATAGCCTTTGCAATCTGGTGGCACGGTATAGTCCCGCCAAGAGGAGCCAAGCAAATCGAAGCGCCGTTTCTTTACTACAGGATTTTTTATTTATGTAACAACAGAAAAGTAGTAAAAAGTGAATAAGTCTTCACCTTACGCCCATAATATTATGACGGTAGCGAAAACTAATCCACATAATTTTGTAGATATGTGCTTGGCTTTACATGAGATCTGATAACATTTTTGTCTCGGATTGGCAAAATTTTTGTATGAAATTGTTTTTGGTAGGATATATTTACTAGCTTAGTAAATAATCTGAAGAGATCTTCTGTATCGCAGACATAAGGTAGTCTAATAATATTAGAGTTTAGCAAATCTTCGTTGAATGGCATGCTTTTTGAATTTGATCAACCACAAGCGATCCTTTTGTATAAAAGTTTTCTTTATTATTGTGCACGAACACTGTTTACTGATTACGACTTAATATTGCTGCAAGGGTGACTACCCTGCTTTCATACAAGTCTGTACAAGTTGCTTTTCATTCGAGTACTATAATATACTCGTTCGTACAAGTAGGTATCTATCGATACAATGTAGATTGTAAATGATCCTAATCGCATGCACAAAAGTGCAGCTGTTTCTTTTTTAACCTAGTAAAGTTCATTTACTGCATTTATTTTGCCTCTTGCATAAAGTACCTCCGCACTTAACTAATTGACATTTCATTCCTTAATATTAATATCATTATAGGTAGAATTATAATAGGAATGATGTTCTATGTCCAGGAATGAAACGCCGAAATTAGAATGATGCTTATGAATCCCAGGACAGGCACAGTAAAGCCACAGATCAGGGAACAAAGTGGTTCGCTAAATAAAGCCCTTTGCGTAACCCAGTGTATTTTGCTTGACTATAAATTAGGCATGATATGATGACTATAACTTAGGCGTGATGACTAAAAAATATAATTAGTCCGTCAGATAGACTAACAAAAAATATTAGACACATATTTTTTCTTTTGTCAACCAAACATAAATTGATGAAGATATAGTCCGTCAAAGTTCCGCGTGACGTCACAAGTGCCATACAAATGTATAGACTTCTGTAAGAGAGGTGAAGTCACGACCCCTCACTTCCAAACTTGGACAAGGTTTATCTTTGTCATTTTTGGTTTGATTTAACAATAGAAAAAATACGTGTCCAATATTTTTTGATAATCTGACTCACGGACTAATTATAATAACGATTTTTTTACCTAGTTATCATGCCTATTCCTGTAATCGAAAAATGAAGTAATTAATAAGGTCGTAAGGCATTTTAAATGTAATTTGTGGATCGTGGTCATGTTGACAAAGATTCTTTCACGCGACAGATAGGTAGGATCATAAAGAAAGGCAAGATGCTGCGCACATCTATCTTAAATAATTTACAACACTAAATGAAATGAAATATGTATTTAATGAAATGAAACTACTACACTACTTGTATCACTGAAGTAGGTACCCATACACTTCTAAATCGATATACCAAATCGTTTTGGGCCAGTTGAGTAGAACAACTGTAGCTAGCTACCTACAGTTGTTCTAATCTTACTGTTCATTAACAACAAAGTTATGGTTACCGCACAAAATACTTTAATCAATTTAGTTTTCGTAAATTATCTACATTTATGATGTCATCGTGAACTTTTATCTTGTCGGTAAAATATATCACAAAAGTGACCCAGCGCTTTTATCAATTAATTGGTAGACAAAAACAAACTGCCTCTAACTACCTAAACTACATCTAAATGCCACTTAGATGGGGCAAAAAAGGCCACATATGCTTTAAATGTGTCATCTTCGGCCTCTACGACTGGTACTTAATCTACGACATGTGGACAGTTTACTGCGAAGTTTTGGAACAAAAAGTGCAAATATGAATGAACGGATGTTGATTCCAGATTTGTGTCACCTTTAGCTATGTTTGGAATCCCCAGATTTGTTTGCCCGGCTTATAATATGTACCTAACTTATTTCGATATCCGAAAATCCCTACAATTTTAGGTTACAGGAGTCAGTTTCCATTGTATACCCTTACCTTTTACATAATTCTGTAGCGTAGGTATTGATGCGCGATGTGACTTTGGATCTCTTGTATTTTCAAGTGACATCTATAGACTAGATTTAATGGTGAAAAAAACAATACATAATTAGGATTCCGCACCCAAAAGTAAAAACAGGACCCTATTACTAAGACTCCGCTGTCCGTCCGTCTGTCTATCAGTTACCAGGCTATATCTCTTGAACCGTGATAGCTAGGCATCTGAAATTTTCACAGATGATGTATTTATGTTGTCGCTATAACAACAAATACTAAAAACAGAATAAAATTAATATTTAAAGGTGGCTCCTATACATCAAACGTATTTTTTTCCGTTTTTTGCTCCATATTAAAAACGACAACAGGTAGACGCTTGGAATGGGGCTAAGGGGGTTCCCATAGGGTACGGAACTCTTCGTGCGCGAGTCCAATTCGCTCTTGGCCAGTGAATTCTATTATAATTTACCTTCTGGCGTGTGATGGTGCCTATTTTAGTGCGCGTGCAGGTTTTTCTAATATAAACTTGTATTAAATTAGATAAACATTAAACATGTTGGGTTTGTATTGTGATAAAATTTAGTAAATGTTTATCTACACCCGGTCAGCCTGAAAAGAGGAAATAAAGAGCTCTTATCGTAAAACTGCACAATGCCAGAGGTCGCGTTTTTGACCTGGAGAAATGACCGACATTTCCGTTCCTAACCCAGCTGTCACAGTTCTTAATTAAGAATTCCAAACTTTATTCATTTAAACTTCAGACCAAATAAAATAATCAAGACAGAATGTTGTGAACAAACAAGTGAGGCCGGCAAAACTATGCCTCGCCGTGTACAGACATCACACACATGTATACATACCAAGAAACTATGCCTTGGCTATTCAGTCGAACTATGGCGGTGCAACACCGATGCACTCACACATATATAAATAATCGGCCAAGTACGAGTAGGACTCGCGCACGAAGGTTTCCGTACTGTATGGGAGCCCCGCTTAAATATTTATTTTAATTTAATTATTTACTATTGAATTGAATAAACAACTAAATATTCTGTGAATATTTCAAGCATTATACCATTATTAATATCGAGCGAAAAACGGTTAATTATGCAGGTTTCTTGTATGGGAGTTCCCCTTAAACATTAATTTTATTCTGTTTTTAGTATTTGTTGTTATAGTGGCAACAGAAATACATCATCTGTGAAAATATCAGCTTTCTAGCTATAACGGTTCATGAGATACAGCCTGGTGACAGACAGACGGACAGCGGATTCTTAGTAATAGGGTCCCGTTTTTACCCTTTGGGTACGGAACCCTAAAAATACTTCTCTGAATTCATACCTACTCGTAGTTGGAACATTGACAAATTTGACATCAGTGCAAAGCAATCAAATAAATCTGTAAATGATAAGCTTGAGAAATACTTACTAGCTAAGTTAATTTATTTTACTCTTAGAATTTGTTTTCTTTTTGTCGCCAATAAGTGATTGTCTATTGTCTTTGCATTGCGAAATTCATCTTTATGTCGTAGTTAGATCTAGACTTTTGGGTTATTTGGACTCAACTCTACATAATCTCCCGCTAAGTCAAGTAAAATATTTTTTTCTTTTTATTTCGGGCAAAAGTGCCTTTATTAACTACAACAAAACTACACTACCTACTACTTTAAAAAAAATCATTTGTGCTATTACTAAAACTTGACGTAAGTTAAAGTTTGTTGCTCCTAGCGTATTGTATGCCCTTTACTTTGTCTATCTATCTTGTAGTATAGTTCTCATAAGTTATTTAACCAAAGATTTAACCTTTTCTTTGTACATCTTTACTGTACTTACTCGTAGTATACAAATATTACTATCATTATTCGCTTAGACGTTTACATTTTATGATGTAATATGTGGCCAAGTTTTCTGTTCCCTTCTTTTCAGAATTTATGCTTGGCTTAGCACGGTGTTCAAATTCCTTACTTCCTTATGGACCTTTGTATAATCATAATCATTACTCATTTATGTCTTGCAATGCAAATAAAGTACCCTTGGCCACGTAACTTTCATTGCGTGAGAAAACCTATTAAGCCCTTAGACAAGACCTTTAATTTTTCGCATGTGTCCCCTTTGGCTATGAAAGCCATGATCCATTGTCCATTCCCTTTCTAAACCAACGTGGGATCTATGGGATAGGTTTGAATCTATTTGTCTATTCTCGAAGGATAACAAACCTGTTTCTTACCCCTGCTTAGTGTTTGTCATGGATAGCAGAGGTTTGCAACATTTTCTTGTACTTAAAGTTTAGTTAAATTAGTACTCGTTTAAAAAATGTTATCAGTACCTGTTGTATGTAAATGTTATATGAAGGAACCCTTTGTCCAGCCGTGGACGTCCTGCGGTTGGTGTATTGTCTAATATTAGATATGTATATTCGTTTGTCGATCTATATAATTTATATCCTAGACCATGTATATTATATTTCTATCCAGTGATGTATTTAAAACCCTCTCAAAGATTACGCAGACAGACGTCAAATACTTGTGTGACCATATCAAAAACGTATGTATAAAAGTTTGCATAAGTTACTAGACTTGATGAAAACGATTTAGTTCTGCATCGGCTACAGTCTTTGCTATTTTCAAAGTCATCGCATCAAAATGTTTGTGACACCTGTCTCATCCCAATCTATGAGAATTTTCAAACGAAAGGGGTGATTCACCCATAATGGGTCCATTTATCTCTTTGACCCTTAATAGATGAATAGAAACTTAAATAGACACTTCACTAAGCATTCATTTAGAATTTTAGACCATTCTGTGAAGTAACTCTCTTGATTTCATTCCGAAATTGGCTGCTTGGTTAGATTATTTACAAGATGACCAAAAATAAAGAGCGTTTCCCGAAATGATGATGATGTTGATGACGTGGAGAGAAGAAAAAATAGGTCAAAGAACTAACAACAGGTATATGAATTTAAAAGTATAGCTAAATCTCCTTCTTCACCTCGTACAAAAATTACAAAATGTAAGAGTGCGGTGGGGAATGCGGATGATTAGAATGAAAGCAAATATCGAACAAACCTGAAACAGCTCATAAACTAGAAACTGGCGTTATAAAGGGAACTTTCCTTTTGCTTCCAGTTGTGTGCTGATCTTTTATCTATTTCTATTTATTATTCAGTAAGCTTGTTCCCACCATGTCGCTTACCATCAGACGAGTTGGTAGCCATGAGAGGACTTATTTGCCACACAGAAAGAAAACTGGTCGTCTGCCAATCAATCAAATACCTATGACACTATGATCAGGTTCGTTTACAACTATTATTCAACAATGTTTTTCCTCGTTGTAATAAACACTCAATCAATTTACTAGGCTTAAACGTATAATATACAATATATCGCATACTTTGACAAGGTTCGAAGAGTTCATTTTTTTGTCTTGCATGCTTTGCGACATTTGTATAAATAGGTCTGGTTATCTCGATGATGTAACACCAGCTGGGAAGTAGTTGTTTAAGTGATTATTCTGATAATTTATTGGGGTCGTTATAATGGACAATGTTGACAGGAGACTGTCTGTGTCTGAACGAGACGTCTGGTGATCCTAATTACTGTAAAAATAGTCATTCATACTCATGACTGTCTACTTGTGGCTACATCATCCGTGATAATACCGGGAAATGTGAACTTGAAAGAAGTTCTTCAAAAAGTGTTTCTTTCATAGAAATCGAATCTCTAAATACGTATCGCCAATATCGTTATCGTCAGGCTTATCAATTGCATAAAACAGTATGTTAATTTCATTGTGTGAAAGATGATAACCGAGAGAAAGGAGTTGATGATGAGATTACGTACTAGAGTAAAGTGGCGAAAGGAAACGTGCTGTGCCGACCCCACCTAGTGGGATAAAGTCAGGATAATGATGACAGTATGTTCATCGGGATGTGATCTGAAAACGTAACCTTCTGAAGTTCTGACCCCACGAAGAAGGTTGAGTTTTCAGATCACGTCGCAATGAACATAGTGCCTCGGTGGCTCAGTGGTTAGTAACCCTGACTCCTGAATCATAGAGGCGTGGGTTCGGTCCCCAGTCCCCACCCAGGGCAAGCATTTATGTAATGAACATAGATGTTTACTCTGTGTCTGGTTGTTATTTAGGTACTATCTATATAAGTATGTATTTAAAATATGTATTATATCAGTCTCTGGCAGCCTTATCACAAGCTTTGCTTAGTTTGGGGTCAGAGACCGTGTGTAACATGTCCCCTAATATTTATTTATTTACTGTGTTTATGCTATTGACGGCAGAATATGATTCCGTGGTGTTGGAAAGCGTCAGCGTACGAAGTAATCGTTGATCAGGTCAGGTATTTGGACACAAATCTGCAAGAATAAACCTAAGAGAATGATACCGGTTACCGAAATAAACAACAAGAGACGTTGCTCCCACTGGATGGGACTACACGTTCCCAACTTCCCACTTCCCATGTTAGAAGCTTTTGGTTCGCTTAAAAACACCAGAGCTAGCTATACTTTATAGCAAAGCCGCATAATATTTTTCCTGCCAATCCAAAGGATGAAAGCAATTAGTGCCAGTCGAGCGGCCGCGGTCAAGTTACGCCCACCGGCCGCCACATCGCCAGGTTTTCATTACAAGGATTCCGGTGTCGTATTACAATGGTGGTGAAAACAACAACATTACATACCATCATAATTTTCAGCTCGTGATCGCCCAATGCTGAACATTGTTCCCTAAGTAGGAATCGGTTTCCAAAACACTGGTTCCCAACACCCAGTTTAGCGGCTAGTGCCACCAAAAAATTGGTGTACTTTTTCATGAATAGATATATTTTTTTCATTTGAAATAGCCTCTCTTCTTGTATAAGACAAAACAAAAATGCCAAGTCGATGTATGCTCTCATGCACTCATCTCGGTCCAGTATCAATCTTGTCCATGATAGAACCGTGTTTTTTACTATTTCGTCGACCCAACGAGCTGGCGGACCCACTCTTCGTTTGCCCTAAACAAATGCAGTCGCTTAGTTTCTTAACAGTCCTTGAACACCTAATGATTCCATGTTTCTATTCATAGAACTAATGCAGGAAAATAAGTCTCTCAATCCTGCAATCCTGCAATGTCAATTATATGTACTTGTAAATGACATATCATTCTATTATTATGTACAATTATGACACATTAACTAATCTAACATCTATACGGTCAATAGCAATACATCCTTCGAAATGTTATTTGTTGTGAATTAAAATACGATATGAGAGTAAACAATGCAATAAATAATATTTAATCTTTGAAGCTATTTCACATTCTACCTATATCCCACACTGCATGCGATCAAGCACAATGGTCTGTCATATGATTCATCCATTCACAAGCCTGTAGTGCAAACTGTTCAAATACCACTTGAGAACCATGTCTCAGTAGGCAAATCGGCATCTTTATGAATTAGGTGAACGTAGTTGTATCATTTTCTTTGACAAGGTATCAAGTATCGCCGTCATTTGCGAAGGGATCTGGTTTAACTATGCAATGAGAACCTGGGTTTATCTTAATTATTTCTGTAAGCTTGGCTCCTGCAGAGAAGTAATGGAATACTAGATAGATGATATCTAGATATCCAGTTAAGGGATTCGAAGAATGCAATACCATACCGCAGTTGTAAGACGAGTTTGTTTGCGTTCCATAGAATCAATTATTATTTTCTTTAGTAACTTAACATTTTACATAGCTTCCAAGTCAAGTGTCCTGTTCCTTCACATTTATCTTTCCTATCTGTGTATTCTTGATTTCTTCCTGATTTCTCTTTTGTGACTTACAACTCATTTTGAATGTTTTGAAATATTTTCTAGCTTTAAAGCTTGATTTTATAGTGATCAGTTCTTAATCATAATTATGAACTTCTTATTATTTATATTTTTAATTGCCATCATTTTGACACGATTACGCCATCAAACGTGGAGAATTGCACGGGTTGCCTATAAGCCTATTTCAAATTAAGTTTCCAAATAATCCTAAATATTATGTCACTGCCAGACTGTGTTATTACATTCATAAATCATAAGGCTTGTTTAAATAAGCCTGTCTGGATTTGAAAGTCTAGACTGGCGCCGATATATCGATTCTAAAAGATTGACGTTGATCCAGTCACTATAGTCTAGTACTGGCTTGTGTGATGGCTTTAGATAGCTGGTTTTCTGCTGTAATTATCATTTTATGTGTGGTTTTGTTGTTTCTGTGAGTTCGAAAATCAGCCAGCCGTTTTACTAAATGGGTAATTGTTCACGCCGATTTTGGAAGTAGACTGTCACTACTGTCTATTCTAGATCTGTGGTGTCTATCTTTGTAGTATTCTCCTTTATCGGTTTATAATACATATTTTGTTAGGTCTGGTTTAGTAAGCTTTCTTCTGACTGGACTAGTCATATGGAATATTTTAAAGCTCCCATCATTGACTCAACAACCTTTGTTTAAATACTATTTAATTCATTTATGTAGTAATTCTCAGTAACTTATCAATGACCTACATGAGCCGAGTTCTTTTGGGAGTTGTATCAAATAACTCATACAAATGACCTACCTATTGCGTTGTGTGGTTATTAAAAACTTCGATAAGGTTTAATTATGTATTTATGTCTGAATGTTTCATAACGATAATACGAAAATATGTTTTGTTTTCAGACTGTGATGTAATTCTGCAATATAAGTGTTTAATGAGGTTAAAGAGTCATTGTGTGGGATCATTTTTGATGGTAGATCTAAAGAATTGTCTACGAATTCTACATTCAACGTAATAGAACGTAATAAAAAGAAAACAACAAATTCTATCTCCTTACCTTAAAATAAGGAAGCCGTGGTGGTCTAGTAAAGCCGTGGTGGTCTGGTGGTAATGACTCCCGCCTTACAATCGTGAGGCCGTGGGTTCAAATCCCGGTCACGTACCAATGAATTCTTTGGAATTTATGTACGGAATTTCACACCACTACTGGCTTTTCGGTGAAAGAAAACATCGTGAGGCAGCATGCATAAGTCCGTAAAATAAATTCTATGGCGTATGTCAATCCACCAACACCACTGGGCCAGCGTGGTGGATATGAATCACCATCCGTGGGTAGGCTTATATCCTGCAGTGAACTATTAAAAAGGCTGGTACAGTACAATAAGTACAGTATCTTAAAATAATCCAGGTGCAGCATTTGTAAAAAAGTATAAAAGAATTAGCATCTACCAAACTCGCTAGCACCTCAGACAGATTTCTTAACTTCCTAAATATTGACAAGAACGTTTCGAAGTCATCGAACCCGAACCTGAAGATCCGATGCTTTAAGTGCTAACAACTAGGTCACACAAAGCATCAAGGGGACAGGGGGACAGGAAGCACGGGCGATGCGTGTTTTAACAGGGCTCTTCCTTAGGGAGCCCCACGATGGACAGTTTTTTTCTTTACGTCCTACACGCCCCGTTAATTTGGTATAAAAATTGCAGGATGCTTGAAAACTACTTTTTTAACCGTCCTAAAAAAGGAGGACGTTCTCAAACCGACTGTTTTTATGTTGAACTGTTATTCCGCCAAATACATTGGCTTAATATACATCGATTTTGATGATGAATTTTTTGTTTATTAGATCACACTTCAGAAGTTGTCCCATTTAAAACTTATAACTTCAAATCCAAAACGAACAGGATGGAATGACGTTCCTATAATAATTAATTTACGCCAAAAATGGCACAAACGACTGACCAATTATTGTAATCCATACAGGTAAAAAATCAAACAAAGTTCGCGCGAATCGATGTGATATAACTAAATTATTTGACTATCGTTGATTTTTATAAAAAAAATATGTTTTTCGAAATCAGTCAGGGGATCCTAACTGATTCGACAAATTTTAATTTTTGGCGTAAATTAATTATTATAGAAACGTTATTCCATCCTGTTCGTTTTGGAATTTAGAATGTAATTTTTGAATGAATTTTTGTTATGAAAGGTCAAAATCCCCGATATTAGACGAACTTTTAATGTCGTAGAAATAAAAATAGCTTAATGTTCAGACTAATACATCGGAAGAATTAATGACTTAGGAGACAATTAAATTATCAACCAGCAGACCAATTTATTTAAATGAATTACGATTCCATTGATACCAGAATATAAATGATCAAATATTTAAAGATACGAATATTCTTAATCGTAATATCAAGATTAATATACACCTGACAAAAAATGCGATGGATTTTTTCCTAATTTAGAGGATTCAAGTTTTTTCGCCCTCTACATAATCGTTCGTGAAATCAAAATGTCCGTCGTACTTGTATTCCGGAACAGGTGAAAATGACTATACACAAATTGAGTCGTTTCCTCGTTTTAATTAGAAACTTTGTGATTAACTGCCCCGATAAAAGAAATGGGTCAACGGATTTTTTAAGGTTTTAACTAACTCTGAACTTTAGGTCGTTAGTACTTACTTTCGTTTAACTATAGATCAGATTCATTCTTCTCAAATCTCGATGCTTGTAATAAGATCTCATTTTTTTGGGTTTTTGTAATTTCTAGATGAACTACTCATTGTATGTTTATGACGACTCACTAGCGGCCATGAATAGGTAGTGTTTATGCATCAACTAAAAACTAGCTGAAAATCAGTTGATCCTTTTTTGTGCAAAGACCATTATTTTGGTTTCTAGGTGTATGTATAGGCCGCGCCACAAAACTTGGAGGATGTGAAGTTAGCTACAAGCTGCGCAATATCCAATCCTGACTGAAGCTCACACAAAGCCGCACGTTGATTTGCTATTGCGCAGCTTGTAGCTAACTCCACATCCTCCAAGTTGTGTGGCGCGGCCTATACCTCATAAAAATGGCCGATAAATGAGTTTTTGTAAATTTACAACGAGCAGTTCCTCTCAGAAAATGCCAAAAACCCAAAAACAAAATTCGCGCGCAGATCTAGGGAATCCACCTTAAGTTATTTTTGAATCGAGTAAGTGCATCTGTTGATTTTCTTTTCCAGACAACTTCTACATTGTTACTGTTTCTTAAAAGCTCGCAGTATGTGTGAAAAAGTTTGTTTATCTTCCATTATCTGATTAGATTCTTCCGTATCTGGCATTGCCCTTTCAACATCATCACGTTCTGTATTCACGTCGTTATCATTGTGTTTGTGTTAGACAGGAAATGATGGCGCTATACTTTGATATCTTCTACTTCCAATGCAAACAGCTCAGGCGATTCCGGGACGACATCGCTTACTCACCAATTATCTGTATCAATATTTGTAGTTGCAGTATTGTCCAAAAGCTCATAAAGTAATTTGGGATTACATTACTTAAAACCAATGTGGTTTGAGAGCGCTCGCCTTACAAGCTTGAGGCCTGGATTCAAACCCTTTGTCGTACCAATGAGTCCTTTGGAATTTGTGTACGAATTTACACATCACTGGCTATTCGGTATAGAACATTGTGAGGCAACCTGGATACGTCTTTAGATTAAATTCGATAGCGTATGGGAATCCACCAACGCGTATAGACCAACGTGGTCCATATGGCTCAATAAGGTTTTTGATTTGGTAATTTATACCACAAGGATTTAAAAAAAAATTGTCAACTAACCTATTGTCTGTGGGTAAAAAAAGTTCAGCAATGGATTATTAAAAAGCTGATACGGTACAGTAGTGATAGTCTGCATCTTTAAACTGATAAATATAATAGGTATGTAAATTGTTTCACATAATATTATTTCGGTCAATCTTAGATCGAACACGAAGCTTTATAATATACCTATTCATGAATATTATCTTCAAGCAGTAACATAAAACACTACCCCCGTCCGCAAAATTTTAGCATCCGTCGCACATTTACGGTGTATGGGCCCTCTTTTTTGGACATTTTTTGTCCTTGAAATCGAAAGTGTCATTTTATTTGAAACACATGGTTTCCCGTTAGTTTATGCAGAATGCATTCACGAGTTTTTGGAACACAGACATTTTGTTACATTCCTTTTTGGATCTTGCCGGTTCAAGTTTACGGGCTATAAAAGTCTGTTCCTAACATGATTGAGCATAGACGCTGACCTATCCAATAAATAGGCTATGATTTCTTTGTTCCTTTCCCTTAGAAACACCTGCCTTCGTCTGGGTTGCATCACACATTCTCATGGGTATGATTTCTGTACCTGATCCTTCGTCCTTTTCATTCGCGTTCCTTTTTGATTGGCCATCCTTTTTTGGAATTGTGGCGTCTCTTACGGGGTTTTTGTCGTTCCCTACCCTTATTACAGCTTGCGTATGCGCATCGTGTAGGTGTGTAGGTGAAAAAGTGGATGTGTGCGTGTGGGAACAAAGTAGGGATGGAGTTTTTTTTTCTTTTTGGCTCAGTGTTATTGTGACCGTGAGACTCAGTGTAGTGTATGGAAATGTGACTTGAATGTTTTGGCGGGAATTTGGGGGGCTTCTTCTTTTCGGGTTCTTGTATCTAAATCAATACATTGTTTGTGTCTAAGTTCATAGTGATTAAGTTTACTACGGTGTCTTTTGTGAAATTGAAACATGTTAAGTGAATAATGGAGTGCACATATTTGGATTTTTATACCTTTCGATTGGTTATCAATAAATCTACGTGATGTTGCAATAGTAAGTAACAATGAAATTATAAGCGTTAAATTATTATAGTATTCCTAGTCCAAGTTCTCCATTTTATACTTTTTTTCTAGTGATATTTTTTTCGGATGTGATAACTTTTGCTTTCTTGCATATAGCTCGTAATTAATTTACTTACTCTAAATTCACGTTATAGTGTTTGTATAATCAAAGTATTTCATTACAGCTCCAACAATTATTTATTTTTCGACTCATTAAGTACAAGTCGTGGCATTTCATTAGTGAATTACACTTAGTCATTTGCTTGCCCTGTACCAAGCCGAGAAGGGGTGATTAAGACCCATCATTATGAACAATTTTTACTGGGTAAAAACTCCGTAAGTAATTTGAAAAAAAAAAATCTCCTATATCATGCAGAATTTCAGCTCGGAGTCCACAAAATGTATGAAACAGCTGGATTTTTCTCAAATTCCGTGTTGGCCCCATAGTATTAAAAGTAAAAACCATAGTAGTAAAAGTTGTTCATAATGATGCTTTGAATCACCTCCTTTCGGCTTTGGCTCAGTACAGTACACCAGTGATACATAGTTCTGGATTCCTATATTGTACGCAATATTTTTTTGTTAAAATGTACAGTACCTATCACATTACATTGAACTCGTTATCGACAATACCATGCATTGGCGAATTGTAAAAATAACTCAGAATTTCCTGATTTCGACCTCAGAAAGGCATTCGGAATGAATGAGAAAAAACTCGTTTTGCTATCAGCTGATGCCGCGTCTCGGTATGCATAAGTAATATCGTCTGTAGTTTTTTTATACCACTTCTTACCTCACCGAAAGTACCATTCCGTTTCGAGAATTATTAGCCTTAAAACCGGTAGGTGTAGGTTATTTTTCCATACTTATTTCGTGAAACTCGTTCGCCGTCATGTCGTAGAGTTGCATATCGATATCGTCATATCAATAGTATCGATGGCCTATTAGCTTCAATTGTACTATCGATAGTAGGTATCGATATTATCAATGGTTTTACTAACTTTCGTTAGTGTTGTTATTTTTTAAATTTAATACTGCGATATTATTACTATCGATAGTATTACAAACTATTACCTACTTGCTATCGATACTATTGATAGTATATTGTGATGTAATGGTATCGATTCTATCGATACGATTGCTTGCACTCAATAGTATTAGTTCATTTGCGATATCGATACTATCGAAAGCAAAACTATCGATATTTATTCAACTCGTATCATGTTGGTTTGTAGAACCGGTGCTGTAGCATTATTATTCTTATTCTGATCTTTATTGGGATCAGAATTACTTGCCAGCTTGTTGAGGGCCTCTGGCCCTTGTCCCTCGAAGTTTATTGTGTGTCTACGATGGATTCTGGCGCCATTTTTTTGCTTAGTCAATGGGCACAATGTTGACAATGAGATTCATCATTCGCAAAAAAGTGAAAAAGAAGCCGCTAAATGATTTGTAGCTTTTAAACACAATTTGTCTTTAATTATGGATCGTGTTATTAATGATATTTTCTTTGCGATTTGACAAGTATGTCTACTTATTTTACTTACTTATTTTACCTTATTTTTACCTTTTGCTTCCACTAGACTTCTGATTTTTATCGTTTCTATCATGTGTGTCTGTGATTTTTTCTTTGTATCTATGCCGTTATCTGCTTTCAGATTTTATCGTCTGCGTTTTTTATGTTCAGTTACCATCATCAATATAATCTAAGTCTGCTTTTGGACATACTTAACATGGCTTTTCTCAGCACATGTTATCATTCCTTTCTATTGCATGAATATTACTGAGTTGTTATATCTTTACTCCAGCTCTCTGATGCTCTAATTTTCCATAACCGGATAAGCCTGTTATAATTTAAGTTTTCCTTTTTCATTTTTGGAGGTGCCTAGAAGTTTTATCCAAGAATCATGTGTTAAGCTTTAGTGTGGATGAGTTGATTAGAAACCGGAATGAAGTTTGCTTTTCAACATTCCATGTCTTGAGACAAGGATGTCCTTGTTTACTCCATGTTAGGACGTCTCGATTGTCGAACAAAGTCAAAGACATTTGGTGATTCCGAAAAAGTGTAGGTCCCCAATTGCATTGTTTTTATTTTGCGTATTTTTGGTACATAACGTCGAGAGTTTTTTTAATTGGTAGAATTTAATTTTATGATGGTTCCATTCCATAAATAATTGACCTTTGTCAATAAAAAAACAAATCTTCGTCATGTTGAAGTTGATTAGTTGCCTTAACATTTTCTCCCAGTACTTAGCCTGTAGCCATGCTTATCTGGCAACGAGTAGCTTCATAATCAGAGGTCTATAAATAATATACAGGGTTATTCCTAATCAATTATTATCCTTTTAGGGGCTTATTCTGTACATCAAAACTAACAACTTTTGTTCTGCGATTATAGTCAAAGATAAAAAAAAATGTTGTTCCATAGAAAAATATCGTTCACCCGCGACAAAATGTATGGAGAACTGCTGTTTTTTTTTTTAGTTTTGACAAAAGTTGCAGAACATAAATTGTTAGATTTGATGTACAGAATAAGCCCCTAAAAGGATGGTAATTGATTAGGAATAGCTCTGTAAATTAAATATTACGAAATATCCCATATCGATAACAGATTTGATTGAATCATACCTAGGTAGGTACTGTTGAACAAAAATCACAATCAAAATAAGTTCTTCCGTTTGAAAGTGACAATGCCTAACACCCCGCATGTTTGCTTCGGGGCCTTTGGGAACTAAAAACAAAGTGGCAAGATAAGTACGCCCATCAAATACAGGTACAACATTTTTTCCTACATCCTTATCATAAATCTCAAGTCACGTTCGGAATTATCACACAAAGCTTTGCCGTGCCTAAGTTCTGCTTATTATTATGAAGATAATATTATTCGAAGATTACGTAACACATGGGGCATAGCCTTAGGCGTGGTACACACATATTCGACTCGGCACAAGATCGGCAATATACTCGTACCAAAGTCGAGCGACTGAATAAGTAAATGATAAACGTTTGGGAAATTATAAATGTATCCCTTGTTCTACGGCGAGTGACGATTCAATCATTTTCGTACTATCCCTTCGTGACCCACTGAATAGTTTTAACAATTCCCTGCCCTCCTACCAATGTGACATAGAGCTTAGTCGCTCTCGATTGCCTGGTTGCACATCATCAAAGCTTCTCTGGGGATTCCCCGTGTGATATAATTGCGTACTGAGGGACCCCGTATGTGATACCACGGACCGCTACTTACCGCCTTGTCAGTCAACGGCAGCGATGCTTCGACGCGATAATATTATATCAAAACAATGCGGGATTGTTAGTTTGTTTTAGATTTTGGCGATTGGTACTGGGTCATTTCATTATGCATTACCCACCAAATTAGACACAATGATCTAAATTGTTTTAAATGCTAAGTCCAATCTGGCTATGCTTTTCGATAAAATCAACGAGTCTCGAGCCAACCCAGATCATCTAGATCAGCATCGGCACGGTACATGCACCTGTGGAGCCGGATAAATGCCAGTGCAATAATTTCTGTTTGGTCGCAGCTCGAAAAAATCTGCGTTTATTGATTCCAAGTGCAGTCGAATGTTTCGCGTCAAAATTATTGTTAGTTCTGGCTAAACGTTCATCTGAAATCTGAGAGCTTTGAGACATTATATAACTACGTAGTAATATAGCTCTATGTGTGAGGGTGAGTGAATGAGTCGGTCTCCTAGTGTGTACACCTCCTAATCGGTATTAGGACTTGAAAAATAGAATAGGCTTGAGACAGACCGAATGACTAATAGTAGAGATATAACTATTAGACGTAGAACCTGCTGTATGAACTGTAGGATAGAATAAACGTCTTATTTGAAAACGGAGCACGTGTTTGGAGCGTGTATTTAATAAGTCATGTCTTTTGATAGACATTTAGGAAAAAACTAAATTGTGAGGAATCGGTTCCGGTTTTGAAGCTAAGCGTATTCAAATAGCTTAGGACATGTACATGTTGTGTAGGTAAAAGTTGAGTCAAAAGAGTAAATATGTACGTGTTAAACCAGTCTCTTTTGAACTCCGTGACAACTTCCTAATCAGTTTATTAGCTAGGCTGTTGGATAGTTACGTCGAGTAGTATAGGACGCATGTATTTTGACTACGTGTTTTTTGGCACACCTTGAAGGTAATCACCAAGTGACATCAATAGTGAAGCACACGGTCAGTATGGTCAGTCTTCGAATGCATGACTGGCATTTACTCCTGATCTTCCATGACTCCGATAATACGTTTAGTTGTAGGCCCCGGTTGTTTTAACTGTTAGGGAATGACAACCTTCGAGCGGTTTGCAACTACCACCATGGTTGGTTAGCCACACTGTATCGTACTGTATAGGCCGAATCATACAAGTCGGCGGATGTGAAGTTAGCTACAAGCTGCGCAATTTCCAATCCTGACTGAAGCTCACATAAAGCTGCGTGTTGATTGGGTTTCGCGCAGCTTGTAGCTAACTTCACATCAGCCGAATTGTATGATTCGGCCTAAAGTGGTATTTTTAGGATTACGCTGACCGTCGTCATATACTGGTCCACTGCTGAACATATGCCTACCCGTGAAGGGGTAACCTGCCGCCACCCTGCCTATACAAAACTAATTTTGCATTGATGTGTTTGTTACAGTGAATCGGAGACGAGTGAATACTCAGAAGACTCGACAAACTACGACGATGTGCCGACTGCAACCAAAAGCTCTGGGCAGAGGAAGAATATCAACAGGGGACGGTGGACGAAGGAGGAGGTGAGATTCATTACATTTTTAATAAGATAATGTTTGGGATTGATTACTTAACCTACCGTAGAGGTACGTAACATTCAGAAGGTTTTCTCGAAAAGGTGGACAGACGATCTGATTTTAAGATCGAAGGAACCACTGGATGGAGGCCGATTCCAGCTCTTACCTACTGAACAATTATAGGAGAAACGTATGGCCAATAGTGAAAGTTACAGCCAAAGATGCAATTCAAAAATCTGACTACACTCAGCAGCAGCAGACTAAAATACCATCGGGCGACATATAGATAAGCGCCGCGACAGACTAGACATACCTAGCTATGGAATGTATTTCCTAAACAGACATAAAAATCAGTACTTAGTGTTGCGGAGACACTATAGTCAGCTGCGTGCAGCCATCTACGGAATAGTGCCTTGATCATGGTCATCATGATATAAATAACACCACAGGAATGCGCTGGATGCAAGCTACTTCCAATCAGGATAATTGGTAATCCATAGGGGAGGCATATGCCCAGTAGTCGTCCTACGGCTGATGAATTGATGATAATCGCCCTTAGCTTCGCGAGAAATATTGATATTAATTTTCTATACTCTCCATTTCCAGGATAAGAAGCTAAAAACGTTAGTGAAAGCGTACAACGAGAACTGGGAGCTCATCGCCAATGAGTTCACAGACCGGTCGGACGTCCAGTGCCAGCAGCGGTGGCACAAGGTCGTCAATCCCGAACTAGTCAAGGGCCCTTGGACCAAGGAGGTGAGGATTACTGTACTCCAAATTCTTATCATAAGTCGGTGTGGGAGCTGAGCATTTTCCCCCTATAGCGTCTATTTGCGCCAGCTCGGTGTTGTATTTACTTAAAGTTCTAGGGTCCTTGGACCAAGGAGGTGATGATCATTGTACTTCAAATTCTTATGGGAAAAGGGAGAGAAGGGAATGAGAATTCGGTGTGGGGGCGATAGGTCCCACACACACTTCATGGGGTGTTTTGTGCATTTCCTCTTCCAGCGTCTACCCTAGCTAGGTCCCCACTGGTGTCCTAAGTATACTTAAAATTATCTTCTGTATCAACCCGCAACTGAGCCACCGTGGTGAATATGGTTGTTAGAGACGATAACGGGTCTAATTCAACAGTACACTTGAAAGTTGACGCGGCACTTCTTTTGTTTTTCAGACCACTTCTGTTATGATATTTAAGGATGAATTGATTGCTTGAGTGCTCACTTTTCTGTAATTTTTTTTAGACCCTTGATACTAAGAGCATTGTTTATCAATGACATAAAGAACAAACATCTCAATAGTTAATCAATCTAAACTCTTAAAGCAAACGACATGTCCATGATTATTTCACTACTAGGATGCGTCATGAATGAATGCCGTTTTTGCATCCATAACCAATTGAAATAAATTGCATGCAAATTATCGGCGCTAGAACTTCATGGGAACAATTGAAATATTTCGCTTTTATTCACTGGTCAGCAACTTATGTTGAACAAAATAATCGATCGACTTCCAAAAAGAATGGAATTTGGAGTCTGTATTTTTTGCTCCAATGTTACGTGATTTTTACGTTTTTTTGCGGATCGATTCCTGTGCCTTTTTTAAAATTAAATCTATAGAAGAAGATCGCGAGATGGTTCCATAATTAAGAAAATATTTAGTTTGGTTCAGTAGCTTTAAAACAGTTCCGGAAAATTGATTACACAACAAAGTTACAGGGGGTTGAAAAAGACCTGAATGACTTCGGAAAAGTATGGCCATGCTTTTTTGCTCGATATGTTTGACACCGAAAATTCAGACCGAAAATAACAGCGCCCATAAAAACTCCGCATCTTTCCAGCAGTAGGACGTCCACTGCAGGACACGGCATCCTTTAACAACACACCCGCCCGCACAAGAACATACATCCTCCTCTTTCAAAACTCCAATTGCAAAAATTGATAATTAAAGCTTGAGCTCATTACACGAAGTCGGTTGTTACATTTCCGTCAAAAAATAATTAACTGCTGACCAAAATGTTTGTGAGGGCGCTAAAAATCTGGTTTTCTTGCCGGTCACCTAATCACACTTGATCGATATCTATCAGTGCACGCCAACCAGTCTATCAATGCAAGGAAGCGTGACTCAAGGTACGACACTGCACAGAATGCCGGCGATTGCGGACGTGAAGCTCCATTCATTGCTTCTGCGAAGTTCATTCGACTTCGTGTTGTTTGTACTAAGTTTGCTCTGTCTTTTGGGGTTTTTCCCGTTTTGTTTGTATCTTCAAATATCTTCAAATTCTTGTGTGAAATGAATGATGAGCCGAATATGTTGTCTGTATACTGCTGATTATTAGAAGCCTTGCCCGTAACATACACCTAGAAACATTAATTAATGTTAATACAGAATAGAATACAGAATTTTTATTTGCAACAAAAATAAGAGGTACAATACATAACGACAAAACAAATGATAAAACACAAAAAAACAACAGTATTTTACCTAGTATTTCTGTCACAAAACTGGTCCCAACTCAGCGTAACGTTATGTCTGTTAATGTAGTTACCCAGTAAGTTCTTGTCCTTAAATATAATTTATTAAGTACGTTTCTGTAATACTTCTTGGAGCTTTTCTGCTCTCACATTATTATCATCGTCAGCTCTTTGTTTATACCAATTTCCTCTGTCCCCTAGAACTTGCTGTGTTTGATGTCATCAATCATTGTTTTTACGAGTACATACATGAACATAATTTTATCGAAGTACTTTTTACATAGATGTAAAAAGTCTTACCGGTGCTGTAAATACGTCCTTGCTTATGCTAACTTAAAAAAATCACACCACGCTCTCGTATGTCAACTTTACAGCTTAGCTCCTCAAACCAACCTTGAAAAGACCACCTTAAACTATCAACTCATTTTTAGAGTTACTACTAAACTTTTTATATTCCAGAAATGACGTCAACCAAATTATTTTCGGTCATAAAGTCAGGCGTGTGCCCGAAATGACCAAGCAGGCATACTATAAGCTTATGAATGAATGTAGGTACTGTACAATGTCATGTCTTGAATGTTAACTTAGGGTTATCTGGAGTTATTTGTGTTTGCTTACGATATTGTCGATAGCTATTTTTATTGCCTGAATTGTAATATGATTGTTACTGTTTTTCTATTGTCTAGATAATAGACAGACTTTAGTGGCTAGATTCAAGTTTTTTATTTCATGTTGTTCCAATGCATCTTTCTTATTCTACAGTTTTTATTGTTCATACAATACACATTTATTTATTTGTTTATCGGCGAGCAGTATAAACTGACTGAGTATAATGTGCCTATATCAATCAGAGTCAACACCTATATGTGTATCATTTTACAATGTACAAGCACACGTAGAGGACTAATATCCATCAAGCGTTGTGCACGTTTATAATTTAATACTACGAGTATTTGTTCCATTTCTTCTCTTATTATATCTCCTTACACATTGAAAACCTTACCAATTTTAGTTGTGAAATTCTACAAACTGAGCTATTGCTGCATTTGGTACTTTTCAAAGCTATTTATCGAAGCCATCATACAGTGTCATTTCGTTTTCAGAATAATCTCAGTTTTGAATGGTTTCCATGTCATTTTCGCAAAATTTTTAAATGTTTAAAATCCTAGTCCATGTCATGTGTTGGGGTTTCAGAATAATCCCTGTTTTGAAAGGTATATTATTCAATTTCGCAAAATTTTCGGACATGAGGCATTCCCCGCAATCCGACTGTCCCCAATTAAGGACAAAGCAAAGCTCTTCAAAAGCCCGCAATACACTAAGAGCAAAGATAACATCCGTAGCTATGCTGTAACCAGTTTGTGTACCATTTCTGAGTTCGTACGATGACGTCAGGACTTGCCCCATGCTGCCTCTCGTCCTTGGGGATTCGTGAGAACAACTCGCTTTACGACGGGTGACTAACTCCTGAATATTGCGATGTGTTATCAATACATTTGCTAGTAAAGCAAAAAATATTGGTTTGTTTTTGGTAGGTAGGCGTTAGGGCATAGTTCTTTGGCATATTTTGATGACTTTTGTTTGGTAGATCAGCGGTTCCTGAATTATTTTGGCTAAGGAATGTTTTTGAGACATCCTTTTTGGGCGGAACCCTAGCCTAGCTTAGTTTATTTCATATTTCAGTAAGGAATAAACTAACTGTGACGTTGTTTTTTTTTACGTGAAACTTCCATGAATAAAATTAGAATACTTAAACATTATCGAAATTGAAACGATTTACAATATGGAAATCTTGAATTTAGACCTGAGACCCACTTATAGAAACCCACCGTTCCGCGGAACACCATTCGGGAACTGATGTGGTAGATCATACTTCAGAGATATTCTCATTTGAACTTTAACGAAATCGGCCGATTTGATTTTGGACAATCAACAATAATGTAAAAATACTACTACTACATCGTTGATACATGCTTACAGGTAGTTGATAATATTAAGGGTTCCTTTACGATTCTCAGTCTCACCTACGCCAGTACTGCGTAGGTGTTCTTTCCTTGTCAATAATAAAATATAAGTTCATAAAAAGATCTAGGTGTGCCTTCGCATTGTTGAGGTGCAAATTTTATAGATGTTCTAAAACTTGCGTAGGTTTGTTTTATCTGGTATTTCAACGGAAAACCTCACATTTAATCTAAATGTCAAACTATGTTGAAATGGTTTCCTGTTTAAAGTTTATTTATTTAAAAAGTAGATCAGTTGTCTAGGATATCTATTAAATCTGCCATCCTACGCATTTGATAAATACCTACTCTTAGCTTCATAATATAAATTCATCGATCTAGTACCGCATTTCAATCATGTCATAATAATTATAGAAAAAGCAATCAAGCAAAATGTCCAAAATAAATAAAAGCAAGAAGCGTATTACATGCATGGAAGACCGTGCGAAATAAAATTTGGAAAGAAAGATCTAATTAAACGTTAGGGTTATATTAAAATGATTCTCGAAAAATAATTATGTTCAGGAAACTTCGGTGTCTTTTCCTTAAAAATGGTTGCTTGCTATGATGCTATTATTCCCAAGTGACAGATAATAGGATATTTTGCATCATTTAGATGGTGTATGGAGTCTTCTAAAAACTAGGCCCTTGGAAGCATGAAATGGATCTCATTCTACACAGGGCTACTTGTAATCAATAAGCATCCTTTTAGGGGCTTATTCTGTACATCAAACTAACAACTTTTGTTCAACGACTCTTTTCAAATCTCAAAAAAAAGGCTGTTCCATAGAAAAATATCGTTCACCCTCGACAAAAAGTATGGAACAGCTATTTTATTTTAGTTTTAACTAAAGTCGCAGAACAAAAGTTGTTAGTTTTGATGTACAGATTAAGCCCCTAAAAGAATGCTAATTGAATACTAGTAACCTTGTATAACAGACTATCAAGGGTTATAAAGATATCAGTTGTAAGCTTGCCAAAAATCCCATCTCTATCTATTCTGCCTGTTTCACCCACGTCAGCTGGGTACAGGCCTCGCTTTCTCGCCATTCTTTCCGATCCTGTCTTATAATGTTCTGCTTATAGCCCGAGATCCCACCGCAAGAACATCCCGCTCATAGCGTACACGGTTCAAACTTTTTTTTTACGTAATTAAATGAATAGGAGAATATATTTAAATAGGGTTGCCTTGCGAAATTTGGCCGCAAGTATTTGACATTTAATAACGTTTTATTAATTTTTAGGAAATCATAATCCTTTATTTGTTTTTTATATTAATGTATTGAATAGGAGAATGCATTTAAACTGGTTGCCTTCGGAAATGTGACTGCCAGTATTTTTGATTGAAAAAAAAAAATATTTTTTGGCAAAACATTTAAGAATCCCAAGTCCAAGCTTTATAACCTAAAAGACACGCGTGCCTTCCATACCACATTGAAATCTAATATTCAAAATGACTCGGCCTGACCTTGCGGCACAGCTGAGAATATGCCTAAAATGTCTTATCAACATATCTGTCCGGTTTGGCAGTGCCCTTGACTCGGACAAAGCTTTTTTTCAAATACCTTTACCACGTGTTTTACTTTATGATCTGTTTGATCAAAGATATTTTTATGTTTGCAGCTTGTGCTTTGTTTATCCAAAGTTATATAGACCGCGGTATAAGGGTTGATGCTCATTAGATTGATGTAACATCAAATAAACGAAAAGGTGAACGGCTGTTTAGATGTGAAACTTTGGTCCCTGTTTCTGTTGTTGTAGTGTCGAACTGTCGAATAATAAGCTATTGGGAAAATTGTTATTGATTTTTGTAATTGTTAAAGTTAATAAGTTAATAAGTGGGCAGGGCACATAGCGCGGAGGACTGATGACCGGTGGAGTCGAAAAGTTCTCGAGTGGAGACCACGTACCGGCAAGCGCAGCGTAGGACGTCCACACACAAGGTGGACGGATGACCTCATTAAGACCGCAGGATCGCGCTGGATGCAAGCCGCTTTCAACCGGTCTTATTGGAGATCCATAGGGGAGGCCTATGTCCAGCAGTGGACGTCCTTTGGCTGATGGATGGATGGATGGAAAGTTAATAAATAAGCCATGAAAAAAGATTAAATAGCAGCTCAAAATAAAATCTAGTATAAACTAGGTAAAGATTCTGTGCTTAAAAGATAAAGATATTCGAAGAATTTGAAGGGCTTGCATGGTCAAAGATTGTCCGAGTTTGCTACTCGGTACTCCATTTTCAGGTGTTTTTTATGAAACTTTTTTTTTTTATTTGAGTTCTTGCTAGGTGTTGACTTTAGCTGGGTTGGTGTTGAGTGTTTCTAATGGATAAAGACCGTAAGGATAAATTAGTAAGTATTGAATTGTCTTAATTTGGTTAAGAAACTTTGACCACTAGCCATTTACAAATAAAAAATATGTTGTATAAAAATAATCTTTCGGAATCAAACGAGAAGAACGGCGTAAATTTAAATTAGGTTTTTTGTGTATGCCATAATCAAATAGAGCATAGAAATAGTGTCTATATTTAGGCTATTTAGGTTGGGCAAAGAATGATGTCAGCTTATACAGGATAAACAACTTTGCGTCTGTAGAGGAGGTCCTATTTAGTTGGAGATTTTTAATTGATGTCTTGTTTTTTTTAATCTTATCTGTTCATTGAATATCACACTCAAAATATTTTGTGTTAGTCCGAAGCAACGCTATAATGACATCAATAAAGTGTTTAAATGCTATTTTTTATTTATTAAAATGCCAACAAGCATCTTAAAAAATAACTGAACAGACAGAGTTATCTGTTTGCCTTGTATTAAGGGTGATTAAGACCATCATAATGGACAACTTTTACTATGGGATCAACCGACAATTCGAGAAATAAAAATCTGGTATTCCTTACAAAATTGCAAATCGGAATCGATAAAGTCACAGATCAGAAACACGAGGAAACCTTGTTCCCTGATCTGTGATAAAGTGTATAAAACAGCTAGTTCTTTTTTATCGAATTCCGATTTGACCCCATAAAAATATATTTAATAATTGTCTGAAGTCTGAATGTCCTCCTTTCGGCTTAGTACACCAGCTAGCTTCGCATACAAGACCACGACAAGTGTTTACCGACGTGTGCAAAGGTGACAGATATATACTTCATCATAACTCTGTCACGCTCTGACACGTCGATAGTGTTATTTTATGGTCCTTATGCTAAGCCCGCAGTTCTGGATAACCCTATTATTTATTTTTATATTTAAACCCATTTTTAAATGTTATTGTTACTTTAATATGATACCTACATGATTATTGTCATTGCGAGCAAATGTATAGGGCAGCGTTTAAGGAAGCCATTAAAATCGGCCGCCTTTGCATAGTTTGGCCTAAAGCAATAAATATACAAAACAAGACACATATTTCACAGAGAATAGGTAAAAAGTTCTCATGGCTCAATAGCCATGTCTAAACCAGTTGATTGCTCTAAATAACTGATTCAAGGTTACCAATTAATTTGAACTACTTGTAGGGCCTATAGTTGCTTTGTTTTTAATTAAAATTGGTTGTTCGAACAAAATAGTATTAAAGTTGGTACTAGTTTTGAAATGGAACGAATATGGCAATGAAAAGTAATACTTTATGACCATGTAGTCATAAAATGATCAATATTTTAAAGCGAAACTAATTAAATAAGTGGAATTTTTAGAGTATTTTAACGACATTAACTATTATACGCTATCTGAGATGGGTATATTATAGGTTTTTGTTTTATTTTTATGGTATCTTATCTTGCTTAGCAAATTTTAATTATCGAATATTACCTTTACGCTTATATTAACAAGAAGATATTATATTACTGTGCACACAAAATCTGCAAAAAAAATAATTAAATATGTAATAGAAACATTATAGAAAAACAAGAACTTGAACGAACTGTATTTTTAGAATATCAAGTATTTCAATGAGATCATAAATAATGATGTACCAAAAAACTATTGAAAGCATTTTAATAGTTTTTAGTAATACATTGCACTGATGAAACGGCTTCTATTTTGCGACAGTCATTCATGTTCATTTTTTCGTCACCTACGTACCAGTTCACCTTGTTTAGTAACGATTTTCGCACGGATCAGAAGATCGGCAATTTTCCTAGTTTTTTGCCTTACGCGTTTTTGCTGTTACGCCGGCGATTTTACTATGATCCTTATGCTCGAGCTCGTAAGGTTTATTTTGGCTTTCGTTTTGATTTGTTTATGTGTTAGATCGATACAATTGCTTTTTTTTAAATGATAAATGAATGGCATGTCTAATGATGATCTTATTGTTATGTGGGCTGATTGTTTTATGGTTTCCGACATTGCCGTTGAGTTTTTTTTTCAAAGTAGATATTTCTTTCACACTGGTTGGAAATTCAGTTTAGGTTCGCAGATAGTACATCTCCAAATGTAATAATTTTAATCCACGAGCTTTAAGACTAGCGCAGTCATCAATTTTAATACTGAACTACATACGTTGTTTTGTTATTTAAAAAATATTGCTATTATAAGTAAATATGATGTCTCTCAAATGCAAAGCCGTGGTGGTCTAGTGGTTGTAATGCTGGCCTGTCATTTTTGAGGTCGTGGGCTCAAATCCCGGTCCCGTACCAATGAGTTTCTTTAGAACTTATGTACGGAATTTCACACCACTGGCTTTTCGGTGAAGGAAAACATCGTGAGGCAACCTGCATACGTCCGTAGAAGAAATTCGATGGGAAATCCACCAACCCGCACTGGACCAGCGTGGTGGATATGGCCCAATCACCTTTCGTGAGTAGGCCTACGTCCTGCAGTGGACTATCGTAAAGGCTGGTACAGTCTCTCAAATTGGATCAAACTGCACACACTGAAAAATTTGGTTGAATTCGGTTCAGTCGAGTGAGTAGTTCATCGCGGACAAACAACGTAACACGAAATTTTTATACACAAGCTCGGAATAGCCCAACGTGCTATGGAGAGATCTGTGCTTGGAATCTCTCTACGAGATCGAATCAGGAACAAGGAGATCTGTAGACGAACCAAACTTACTTAGCTCTAGCTGTGTTTTAATCGTTTACTTGTATTTTTTGCAGGAAGATGAAAAAGTGGTAGAGCTGGTCGCCAAATACGGACCAAAGAAATGGACGCTAATAGCGCGGCACCTCAAGGGCAGGATAGGAAAACAATGCAGGTAATACTTATAATGATCTACCCTCCATATTAAATTTACTATCTCAAGTCTTTGTGAGATCGAATCAGATGCAAACGCAGCTTAGGACTTCCACCCACTAGATGGACGGATGACGTCGTTAAGACCGCAGGATCGCTCTGGATGCAAGCCGCTACCAACCGGTCTTATTGGAGATCCAAAAGGGGAGGCTTGTGTCCAGCAGTGGACGTCTAATGGCTGATGGATGACTACACAAATGTTACTCACGCTTGATTTGTATGGCACACAGCAAGTCGACCACTTGTGTTATATCCATCTAATCCTTACATAGTATAAAATAAAGTTGCTATTTTTGTTTGTTTGTCTGTATGCTTAAATCTTAAAAACTACGCAACGGATTTTTATGCGGTTTTTTTTAATGGATAGAGTGATTCAAGAGGAAGGTTTATATGTATAATACACCTGTGCGAAGTCGGGGCGGGTCGTCTAGTAAATAAATAAATGTCTATAATCTTTATCGACCTAATAATCTGCCAATAGACTGCCTCGGTGGCTCAGTAGTGTAGTGACCTTAGCTTCTGGGTCAAAGAGGTGTGGGTTCAATCCCCACCCAGGGCAAGTATTTATGTAACGAACATAGGTGTTTGCTCTGGGTCTGGGTGTTGTTTAGTTACTATCTATATAAGTATATACAAAAATATGTATATAGTATATCAGGCTCTGTCAGCCATATCACAAGCTTTGCTTAGTTTGGGGTCAGAGGCCGTGTGTGAGATGTCCCCGAAATATTTATTAATTTATTATTATTTAGTATTAATAATGAAACAATGTTTTCAGAGAGCGGTGGCACAACCATTTAAACCCTTCTATAAAGAAAACAGCGTGGACAGAATCAGAAGACAGAATTATATACCAAGCACACAGGCAGTTAGGCAACCAGTGGGCCAAGATTGCCAAATTATTGCCCGGCAGGTACGTATACCATACAGCTATGAAGTCGTAGGTTCAAATCCTGGTTCCGTATAGCTATAAATAAGCCCTCAAACGTAATGAATTTTGTAAAGTTAGCTACAAGCTCCGCAAATCTCCACTCTTCACCGTCGCATTTTTTTGCCATAGTACTATGATTTTCAATTTTAGGTTCCATAATAGAGACACTAGATGATCTAAAATAATTTATCTACACTAATGTTGTAACATTCTACTTATGTTTCCAATACTTGACTTATAATGACTACTGTTATAGCGCAGACAACAAAACACTCAATTTAAGCAATTTCACATGATGTTATAATATCCACATCGATATCGTCCCGTCCCGTCGCAATATGTTTTTTTTTATTATTTTTATTTTTATTAGTGAAGATAAAGTAGTGTATGCAACTGCATATAACACGGGTATTATATGACAGTTGCATAAACTACTATTATAGTCCCTAGTTCTATTATAGGCCGCGTTACACAAGTTGGCGGAAATAAAGTTGGTTACATGCTGCGCAATATCCAATCCTGACTGAAGACAGAATGCCACGCGGTGATTGGATATTGCGCAGCTTGTAGCTAACTTCATTTCCGCCAACTTGTGTTACGCGGCCTATAGTTGTTTTATTAAATGAGTAGGTAATCATTATTGTGTTTAGTAGTACTATGGGAGAAAAATTCTATCCATGTTAGGTACTAACATTGAAGTAAAACATTTTCTGGATTTTAGCTTCAAGTAAATACCTATAGAGTCACAATCGTGCAAAAAAAAGTGTCCGGGCCAAAACTTTGCCCAACCTACGTAGTGGGCAGGCTTTTTAGTTAGTTGTAAGGCGATTGCAAGCCGACTACAACGCCGCGCGATGCTAAAGTGCTCGGCTACAAGCACTAATTAGGTGACACGAGATTCGAGACAACGGGTCATTGTGAATAATTTACTTAATGTAAAAATCTAAGTCGTTATGTATGACGGCGCCCGGACATTTTTTTACTACTTTCACTTAGGGATTGTGGCTCTGTAGATATTAACTCGAAGATTTTTAGGCGTAAAATGCATGTTTAAAATAAGTTTTGGATTTTTCTAAGATTACGTGTCGTGTTTAATGTTACAAGTAAAATGTTTTTTGGATTTTAGCCTTTACATGTTAAATGTTTCAGGACCGACAATGCAATAAAAAACCATTGGAACTCTACAATGCGGCGGAAATTCGAACCGGACGTTATAGAGTCGTATGAGAACAGTCGTCGCAAGCACATACGGGTAAAGCGATACGATATCGAGCACCAAGGGAAAGTGCAAGTGGCTTTGAACGATGTTAGTGGTTTGCTTTTTGCTTCTTTCCTCTTTTGGGTGGTGTCAGTCGTATATGGGGAATAGTGGTGGTCCAAGTATTGTGCCTTGATTGTCGCTGTATTTTTCTAAGAAAGTACTAGCTATAGGGACATGATTTTTGATCATTTTAAACAGGGTTATCCAGAACTGGTGTACTAAGCCGAAAGGAGGTAATTCAGACCATCGTTATTAATAACATTTATTATGGGACCAACCCAGAATTCGAAAAAAAAAACAGCTGTTTCATATATTTTATCGAGACCAAGTTGTAGTTTAGCCCCATAGTAAAAGTTGTTCGTAATTATGGTCTTAGTCAACCCCTTTACACTTAGTTCAGGGCAAGCAAATAATCCTGTATATGAGAAATAGTGGTGGGCCAAGTATTGTGCCTTGATTGACGCTGTATTTTTCTAAGGAAGTACAAGCTGTACAAATGTGATCTTTGATCATTTTATGTACTCTAATCTAATATATCGTTGTACTCGTCATTACAAACAATGTCTACTATGGGACTGATGTGGAAATTGCTAACTAAAAATAATTAAAAAGTCTTTTGTAGTCTATGGTTCTTTTTTTCAAAGTTAATTGACTGACACCATTTAAAATTATGATATCGCAAAGATGTGATTTAAATCATTCTGTATATTTTATCATGCCAAAAACATCATCATCAAAACATTTTTATTTCCCTTATTTATGTGAACACTTCGTTGTGCTGCTATTTTATAAATCATATCTTTGCTGAATTATGTTTTTCTTTATCACGGACCAAAAATGTTTCTTTGGATTCTTTGAATTTAACTTTGTTGTAAATTAAATTATTTTGTTCTAAAGATCTGTGGGAAATTGGCAATAATTTTGTTCAAGAATTAGCAAAACATATTGCTGGGCTCTGATGCGTGAAAGTAACGAGTCTTTGACTAGCTAATTTCGACCCGAAAATTAAAAAAAAACATAATTATGACCGTTTATGATATGGCATTGCGCTGGATGCAAGCCGCTTCCAATCGATCATATTGGAAATCTATAGGGATTATGTCCAACGGGGTCCTGTGGTAGAAATGATGATGACGATTGACAAATAAAATTAATGTAAAGATAAGATTTCATAAAAAAATTGGGCACCCTCGCGGATAAATATAATAGATTTCACAAAGAATACTGACAATACAATTTTTGGTCCATCTTTTTATGTTTCGTGTATTATTTTTCTTTGCGTAAAATCTTTGTTTTGTGGTGCAAAGCTTTCTGTTTCACAGTTTGAAACTTGGTGTGGTTTGATTTCTGTACATAATTATTCTAATTCCGTGTAAATATGTGTTTTGTATTAATTTTGTTTTCGTTGTCTTAAATTAATCACTTACTGCACCTGTTTATAGCACAAAGGTTAAAATGCACAGCACTTAATGATTTATGTACTTAAATAATATTTCAATTTTGAATTTTTGATTTGGCGTTGAATATCTTAAAGCTAAGAAAAATTATTGGAGATCTTTAGGGGAGGCCTATGTTCAGCAGTGGACGTCCTATGGCTGAAAGGAAGGAAGGAAGGAAGAAAAATTAAATTTTAGTTGGTAGTTTTATCGAAATATGCGTGCTGTTTTGTTTATTGTTGCTCGCATGTCCCATTGAATTTTAGGGCTATTTTATGTTAATTTAAACCGTACAGCCATATCAGGCCTTCTAGCAGCTAAAAATTCTATGTTCTAGACCACTACCTATCCACCAAACGTATACTAAGCGATGGGAAGTTATGCGCAGAACTCTGCGCAAAAGCCGAAATATAGGTATACGCTCCCGCGACGAGAGACTCGCGCCGGGGCACACCCGCCCGCCAACCTCATGCCTCCCGCGCGCTCGCTACGCATTGTGCACACATGCGCAATAATTACCGAATCACGGCGAAGTGTCATCTGCGGCTAACTTCTCATCCGCCGACTTGTGTGGCGCTTAGGATAACGTAACTTTTTTTTATTTAACCTGTACTGTCCCACTTCTGGGCCAAGGTTTTCCTTAATTCTTCTCCCTCCCATTTCCCTCAAATTTTAACGCAACTCCTAAAGTATTTTTCTTTATTTCGTGTATTTCGTTTGGAATAATGTTTAAATGGCAATTATGGCCTTAATATTAAATAAAAATCGAGTTCAATTAGATATGTTGGTAATTGTAACTATACAGGGTTATTCTTAGTCAATTAGCATCATTTAAGGGGATTATTCTGTACATCAAAACTAACAGCTTTTGTTCTGCTACTTGACAGAACTTAAAAATAAAAATTGTTGTTCCATTTATAAATATCGTTCATCCGCGACAAAATGTATGGAACAGCTGATTTTTTTTGAGTTTTGACAAAAGTAGCATTATAAAAGTTGTTAGTTTTGATGTACAGAATAAGTCCCTAAAAGGATGCTAATTGTTTAGGAATAATGTATAGGTAGTTACAAAACTTCACGTATTGCGTGGTTTCATAGCGAATCACTGCAGAGTTTGCAAAAGTCAGTCTATGGCCACACGTTTTAAAAATGAATTTCACACTTGTAATTAACTGTCTTCAAAAAAGAAGTTCTTAATTTGACTGAATGTTATTTTTTCCAGACACAAGTCGCGTGGTCGACCGATTTCAACGAGTCTATCCAGTCCAACTCATCAAACACCAGTCAGTCGACAAGTCTTCTCCAATGCAGGAAGCAACTGAAGAACCAACTCAGCTCCCTACAAAGAGGGGAAAATTCTCCCAACCGGGCCGGACTGGTGGCCGCCGAGCTCGAGATATTGGATGATTCCCCTTTAAAGTAGGTATTTAAAAAAAATAACTTATGTACCTCAATTTTAATTAAAGTATAACACAGGTATTACTCACGCTTAATTTTAGTAGAACTGCTACTATAGTTTCGATCGCATTTGGCGATCTTTTTCAAGGTTGGAGTATTAGCACGTGGGCTTGTCTCGTATAGCACTGAGCCTGAGTAATTCCTGTGTTATACTTTAACTAGTGACCCGCCCCGGCTTCGTACATATGTATTAGTTATAATACATATAAACCCTCCTCTTGAATCAATCTATCTATTTAAAAAATCCGCATCAAAATCCGTTGGATACTTTTCAAGATATAAGCATACATGGGGACAGACAGCGGGAAGCGACTTTGTTTTATACTATGTAGTGATGTGCAAACACCACGCTAGTTTAGATAATCAAATGTATATCTCAAATAAACCTTATGTAAAACATCACAGATGCCCTCTCCATAGCATGTAACCTTGAGCTATAAGGCCTAAAAAAGATCACGTCTTACTGGCAACGAGCACTGCTCGAAAATTTTCGACTTGAGGCATTGAGGTGTGTCGGACGAAATTACATTACGCAGTTTCCAGAACGCTACTTAGCCGAATCAGGAATGAGGAGATCCGTAGAAGAACCAAAGTTACCGTCATATTCCAGCGGATTGGTAGGTTGAAGTGGCAATGGGCAGGGCACATAGCTAGGGTCGAAAATTTTTCGAGTGGAGACCATGTCCCGGCAAGCGTAGCGTAGAACGTCCACCCATAAGGTAGATGGATGACCTCATTAAGACCGCAGGATCGCGCTGGATGCAAACCGCTACCAACCGGTCTTATTGGAGATCTTTAGGGGAAGCCTATGTCCAGCAGTGGACGTCCTATGGCTGAAACGAACGAACTTAGCCGAGTTGTATTCTACGATTGACCACTATCACTTTTCGTCAAAGTGAAAAGGTGTTAGCGTTTCGGTTGAAAACGAATTATCTTGTGTACCCTCCAATCGGCTGCTGTCTATCTGTCGGGCTCTCCAGTCTTAGGAACCCTATATAGGACGAATCATACAAGTTGGCGGATGTGAAGTTAGCTAGCTGTGCAATATCCAATCCTGACTGAAGCTCACATAGAGTTGCGCGTTGATTGGGTTTCGCGCGGCTTGTAGCTAACTTCACATCCGCCGACTTGTATGATCATCCTATACTAAAATATCTATACCAAATTATAAAAATAAATAAAAACTTATGGTACTTAGGTACGCATATGGTACAAGCTTTCGTTTGCATATGATTTCATAAACTAACTAAAAAAAATGATTTTTATTTTCTAGTGCATCCCACACTAGGTCTATCTCAAAGAGTTATTTTTGTGATAATCATTTCAAAAATTCGTCGCGAATGTAGGACTCGAACCTTGCGTCTTCGGATCACTAGCCCGACGCTCTCCCAACTGAACTTCCGAAATTGACTGCGAATTAGCTCAGTTGAGATAGCGTCCGTCGGGCTAGTGATCCGAAGACGCAAGGTTCGAGTCCTGCGTCGCGACGAATTTTTGAAATGTTTATCACAAAAAATAACTCTTTAACTAAAAAGAATTGATAAACTTCAGCTTTAGAGAATTGTAAAGTTTTTTTTTGGTGTGGTATAATTTTTTTTATATATCTTTTCAGATTTGTAAATATCGATAGGCTACCGGTGGACTCTCCTCTCAAGAGCTACCTAAGCAACGCCACTTCCTCAAATGACAATCAAAATACAGGTGCGTATTTATTATTTTTAACCGACTTCCAAAAAGGAGGAGGTTCTTTGTTCGTCTGTATGTTTTTTTTGTTTGTTCATCGATAGTTTGGCCAATTGTGAAGCGAGTCGATTTTTTTTTTAGATTGAAAGGGTATACTTTCGATCCCAATTCCCAATTTCGGTCCCATTTAAATTTTACAGAAATCGACTGAGCCGTTTTTGAAAAATCAACAATAATGTAAACAATTCGAGCGAAATATTTTCGAATTTCGTACACAATGGAAGGCGGTTTTAACATCTTTTGGGAAAAATAATTATTTCTAATAGACCCTGGTTATTCGCATTGTAGGTACTATAGATGCGAATGTCTTAGTTAGTTTTATAATTAACTAACTGCCTGTCTTGGCTTTGTCAATCATAGCCACGAATGATTTATACCTTCTAGCAGAAATATGCCATGTTTCAATATCTTTTTTCTGCTTTATTTTATCTTTCTTTTTCGGTTTTCAAACCACATTGCATGTTTAGAGAATTGAAGCGGATGGATACACAGACATACAAAAGGTGCCAAAAAAAAGATTGGTGATCAAATGTTAGGAAATGACAAATATTAGAAGCTTATAATGTTTGTTATTTCCTAAAATTTAATCACCAATCTTTTTTACAATAAAAATACAATTCGCTAAACAACCTTGTACATATACATTCTGAGCTCTAAAAACAAGTGAATGAAAATTTTGTCAAAAATATTCAATTTTTTTAAATCAATATTACTGGCGGCCTCTCAGTAATCATCATGATGATGATTACTGGCGGCCTCATTTTGCAAGGGAACCTGGTTTATATGTATTTTCCTATCCACTACATTTTTATAGAAAAAAAAAGAGATATGATTACCTACAAATCAATTAAATATTATTAAATTTCAAATACTTGCGGCTACATTTCGCAAGGCAAATACAAAATATATTATTATTTTGAGCCTGTATTATCCCACTGCTGGGCAAAGGCCTCCCTCCCCTCCTTCCAGACTGCGCGATCTACTGCGTTGGTGGCCCAGTGTTTGTCGTGCGAGCTCAGTCGGTCGCCACCGACTGGATCCCAAAATCCAAACGACCTTTGGGCCGACCCAGACGCAGGTGGCGCGACGAACTGAGCTCGCACGACAAAATACCTAGTCAGTAGTCAGGTCATAAGTATTGTCACACAGTAAAAACTTTTCTTTTAGAATACTGGCCACAAAAAAGTTTATTGAATTCGAATTTCGAATTGTTTGCGAAGATAAAAATGTATACTTTTTAGAATTTTACTCATTTTTAAATATGGAGTGGACGCTCAAAGAAGATTACGTGTATATATTATGTGTATAATACGTGTTATTGCGTTGCATCGTTGCGGTCACACGCCAATTCAAATTTTTGACATACTGAAAAATTTGAATATAACCAAAAGATTCATTTATCTTACCATCAAACGATATCATCGACGATCCATATAATTACGTAAAAATATGGTTTAAACCGTGTACGCTATGAGCGGGATGTTCTTGTGGTGGGATCTCGCACTATTAGTGTCGAAAAGCTCATGATAACTTATGTTTATTTAATTTTCCAGTAACGTACTCAGTAGAAGTGGAATCCCTGGAAGAGATTCTCGTACCGGCGGTGTACATGTCACCTCGGAAGAAACTAGAGGCGAGCAGTCCGCCGCCCATACTCCGGCGGAAGGCGAAGAAATCGCTACTCACGCCCAACCGCAATGTGAGTTACTGTATCGTATCACTTTATATTTACTTCGTAATAGTACAATACAAGTACAATACACCAAAAGCAGCTTAAATAACAAAGTACATAATATTCAAAGAGTTACTTTTTTTTTTTTAATGATCAACATTTCAAAAATTTGTCGCGAACGCAGGACTCGAACCTTGCGTCTTCGGATCACTAGCCCGACGCTCTCCCAACTGAGCTAATTCGCAGTCAAAAAAAAGTAACTCTTTGAGATAAACCTAGTGTGGGATGCACTATAAAATTAAAATCGTACATAATATTCCAAAAATTAAGTTATAGTAACGTAGCTGCAACAGTCAAAGCGTAGTTGTAGCGCTTATAGCGTTGTCGTAGCACTCTTAGCGTAGCTGTAGCGCTTATAGTGTTGTAGTAACGCTCATAGCGTAGTTGTACTGCTCGTCAAGTTGTGGCGCTCGTAGCGTAGTTATAGCGCCCGTAGCCTAACTGTAGCGCTCGTAGCGTATTGTATAGTTCATAGATAAAATAGTTCTAAACGTTAGGATCTATAATTAGCGCTCTGTATTTGTTACGTTTATGTATTTTGTTATTGATGCTGTTGATCCTCCTATTAGTTAAATAAATGAATAGATTAGTCGTAGCGCTCTTAGCGTAGCTGTAGCGCTCATAGCGTAGTTGAAGCGCCCGTAGCGTGGCAGTAGCGCTCATGGCGTAGTTGTAGCACTCAAAGCGTAGTTGTAGCGCTTATAGCGTAGTTGTAGCACTCATAGCGTAGTTGTAGTGCTCGTAGCGTAGCTGTAGCGCTTATAGCGTCGTTGTAGCGCTCATAGCGTAGTTGTACCGTTCGTCTAGTTGTGGCGTTCGTAGCGTAGTTGTAGCGCTCATAGCTTACTTGTAGCGCTCATAGCGTATTTGTAGCGCTCATAGCGTAGTTGTAGTGCTCAACCGTAGTTGTAACGCTCGTAGCGTAATTATAGCGCATAACCGTAGTTTTAACGCTTATAGCGTTGTTGTCGCGCTCATGGCGTAGTTTTACGCTTGTAACGTAATCGTAGCGTTTAGAGTGTTGCCGTAGCGCTCGTAGCGTAGTTGTAGCACTCATAGCGTAGTTGTAGCACTCATAGCGTAGTTGTAGCACTCATAGCGTAGTTGTAGCGCTCATAGCGTAGTTGTAGCACTCATAGCGTAGTTGTAGCGCTCATAGCGTAGTTGTAGCGCTCGTAGCGTAGTTGTAGCACTCATAGCGTAGTTGTAGCACTCATAGCGTAGTTGTAGCGCTCATAGCGTAGTTGTTGCACTCATAGTCTAGTTCGATTGGGTGTTTATTAGCCAGCAACGTTAGGCTAATGGTTGTTACGAACATAAAACGGCTTATTGTGTTCATTTATAACCGACACATAACTGAATCATTTATGCACGTTTTTCATTATAATGCAAGTCGCAGTTGCTAATTGAAGAATATCTTTACTTTCCAGATATGGAGTGATTCAATAACCAAAGCCCTCGAGGCGAAAGACAGCGGCGTGACTCCGATAAAGGCGTTACCTTTCAGCCCCTCGCAGTTCCTCAACTCTCCCGCGCCCTTCCAACACTTCGACTCCACGCCACTGAGGCACGCGCACCATACTAAGGTATATATTTCATTATTATTATTATTTTACCTACAGTCGACTCTCGTTAATTCGAAACTCGAGAGCCTCTCAAAATATTACGAATTATCAAGTGTTTGAAATATCAAATAGTTCTAGGGCTCAGAACTAACACAAACTTTTAATCTGTATACCAACGAAAGACTAACAGTAACTGAAACATAACTAAACAAACCAATTCGTGCGGAAGTGTGTGTCAAATAAGTCAAACTAATCATAGCAAAAACAAAGGCTCAACAAACAAACGTTCATACAAATTTGAACGACAAGTTCAGATTTGTATGAACGTAAATAAATCAATAACAATAACGTAAACTAAATCAATACATTTTTATGTACTTGGTAGTTTGTACAAAAAAATCATTGATATATAACAAAACGAAGCGTTAATTCGAACTCATCGGCGTCCAACACTCGACAATTCAAAGTTGCAGAGAGAAAGAGGCGGAAAGATTGTAAGTAATGCGACTGTCGCATTACCCTGCATCATATAGAACCTGTATAGGTACCTAGTTTCGTTGAGATTGGTTGAAAAACGCGACCTGTAGAGGGAAATCATCATCTGGACAGACAAAAGCAAAATGGCCGCGTTAAAACGGAGACCTCCGCTTTCGCTAAATCAATTATCCTGAACATTTTCACGCTTTATCAGGGCTCTTTACAAATTATAAGTTTTTTTTAAATTATTTAATCTGTACTGTCCCAGTGCTGGGCAAAGGTCTCCCCCGATTCCTTCCATTCCTTTCTGTTCTGAGCTACCTCCGTCCAATCCTTTTTAAACCTCTCGATTTCGTCGCGCCATCGTGCCAGAGGACGGCCTCGGGGTCGATTGAACAGAGGAACCCACTCCGTTGAGACGGTTGAGTCCTTATGGTCTCAGAAGAATTACAAGTAAAATTTTGTATAAACAAAATTTTACAAAGAATTAAACAAATTTAAAATCGGAATTATTGTCATTCATTCATGACTAAAATTTGTTATTTTTTTTTCCAGGAATGGAGCGCGAGTCCTCTACTACACACGCCGACGCCGTCCACGAACAATATCACCCCGGGACCAGCACCACACAAAATAAACCAAACGCCAAAGTAAGTATAATTTTTTTTTTTAATTTAATAATTTTTTTCGCAAAAAATAGCATGACCGACTTCACCCGTGTACAGAATTCGCGAATATTTCGCACGGATCGATGTTACATTTTTCACATTATTGGTGATTTATCAAAAATGGCTCAGCCGATTTCAATAAAATTCTAATGAGACCAATTTCGATGTATACTCTTTCCAATAAAAAAATAACTATTGAAATCGGACTACTATAAAAAAAGTTATGCGTGGTTATACAGAAAAAAATATACGCGTCGAATTGAGTACCTCCTCCGGTTCGGTTCGTTGGTCAAAAAATACTAACCACTGACTCCAGGGTCTGTGTCCTTTGTTATCTAAAATTTTAATTAATTGATTATAAATTTTAGATAACAAAGAAACAGACCCTGGAGTCAGTGGTTAGAATTTTTTAAATTAAAAATTATCTCTGTACAAAGAGAGTTAGTAGGTAAAATTGAGTTTTTATATGTGTAAATCTAATTTAAAATATTAAAAATTTCACTTAAAATAATTCTTTATATCTATTAAATTATCACTACATGGTATAAAACAAAGTCGCTGTCTGTCCCTATGTATCCTGATATCTTAAAAACTTTGCAACGGATTTTGATGCGGTTTTTTTAAATAGATAGAGTGATTCAAGAAGAAGGTTTATATGTACAATACACCTGTGCAAAGCCAGGGCGGGTAGCTAGTCCTTACTTCCTTACTAATATTATAAATGCGAAAGTAACTCTGTCTGTCTGTCTGTCTGTCGCGCTTTCACGCTAAAACTACTGAACCGATTTGAATGAAATTTGGTACACAGATAGTCTAGAGCCTGAGAAAGGACATAGGCTACTTTTTGATTCGAAAAAATAGTTTTAAAGGGTTGAAAACGGGGGATGAAAACGCATTGGCTAGAATCTTAGAAGAAAAAACTTATTTTCTAACATGACACATGGTAATTTGCATCTTGACTTTCCAAATTACATTCTCTATGCCCAATGCCCATTCAAGGCTGCTCGAGTTGCAAATGTCAAAGTCAATCAATCTTTTCCTGTAAAATTTAGAGAAGGTTACATGTATTTTTTCAGTTTAATTACGTAGTTTTCATTCTAATAGGTATGCCTACAAAACGCGAATCTAGCGCGTAGTTCTAGCGGAGCTCGCGTAAAGAAAATTGCTAGAAGCCAAGAGTCTGAAGAGCACACTTAAACGCGTTTGACATTAGATGCCGAGCGCCACGCATCTCAAAGAGCTGCTGAGACTCAAGAGCGAAACCAAGCGCGTCGAATTTTAGATGCTGAGCGTCACTCAGCTCAGAGAGCTGCTGAGACTGAAGTTGAAAGTCAAGCGCGGCGACTTTTAGATGCTGAGCATCACGCAGCGCAAAGAACTGCTGAGACTCAAGTGCAAAAAACCAAGCACGTCGAATTTTAGATGCTGAGCGTCACGCAGCTCAGAGAGCTGCTGAGACTTAAGGAGAAAGTCAAGCGCAGCGACTTTTAGATGCCGAGCATCACGCAGCGCAAAGAACTGCTGAGACTCAAGAGCAAAACCAAGCGCGTCGAATTTTAGATGCTAAGCGTTAGACGTTAAGCAAAAAATTGCATAGTTCCTGTAGGACAGGACAAAAACTATCGAAAGCAAAACTGTCGCCACTATCACAAAGACGCTAAGTGATTAATTCCTCTATGAAACTTAACGAAACGTCACAGCGAAACGTAATAAGATGACAGCTGACATTGTCTGCAGACTTTTATAAATCACAAGTAGCATGGCAAGGGGACAAATTGTTTTTCCACCATTATATCCCCTTGAAGAGGAAATAAAGTATGGATTGAAAATGACAACTGACATTAAAATTGGATAAAATGTTTTATTCCCTCTGCATGCTACATGTTACTATGACGTTTAATAACAGGCCGTCATTTTGTCTGACATTAAACATATTTTTCTATCATTAGAGGTTTAACATGTTTCTTTATTCTACCTTTATGGTACAGAATCATCATACTTTAATATTATCAATCCGAAAAGTTTGTTGGTTTGTTCCTCTTTGACGCAGCAACGGAGCAAAAGATTGACTTGATTTTTGGTATGGATACCTAGGCTATGGTTTAAAAGACAGGAAGTGATAACAGGATACTTTTTTATCCCGAGGAAATTCGTTATTCCCATGGGATAGGACAATAACTGTATCTCAGCAATGGAGCAACGGATTGACTTGATTTTTGGGGTGAGCATAGTTTGGAAGACGGAAAGTGACATAGGATACTTTCCTTTCCGAAAAAATTGCGGTTCCCGTAGGATAAGATAATAACTTTTTCTCAGCAACGGAGCAACGGATTGCTTTGACTTATTGCATGAATATAGTTTGAAAGACGAAAAGTGACATAGGCCACTTTTTATCCCAAAAACTTTAACACTTTCACTGCTGAGGTACTTTTTTTAAGGTGCCTGCTAATTCTAAAACGCACACGCAAGGCGCGGGAAGACGCTACCGCACACGCCTGGTGTGTGTAGTAGCCGCGGGGCATGAGAATCGAAAACACAGACGTGTGTGTTTTCAGCAGTGAAAGTGTTAAGAGTCCCCGTAGGATAGGATAAAAACTAAGCGAGCGGGCCGCGGTAGCAGCCGTCTAAGCGCCAGAAATAACCTGTCATTTCAAGTTTAGGACGTTCCTACATTTTTCGCACTCCTTCGCGCCACTCAACAGCACTAGCCCAGACTCGGGATCCATAACGGAGCTTGCGCTCCCGCCATAATGACGGAGTGTTTCGGAGCACAAGACACATCGTCATCCACCACTCGGGACTAACCAGCACTGAGCGTCGGACAGCATTCCAACGCCCTGATCCCAGTGCAAAGGGTCAGTCATAGTAGCCCAGCGCCTGCCTCTTCAACTGCAGAGGGCAGTGAGAACGGCCATCGCGATACCGACACTTCTCTTCCCCTGCAGCCCCACTGCGTCTGCCAACAGGTTGACGGCCTAGCGGAAGGTATAGTAGGTGGCGGCACCCACACAACCAGTTCCATCCCACCGCAGCCCCTAATCCTCGGTTGCAGCGTCGCAAGAGCGGCACTGCAGCCCGCCTCAGAAGCAACACTCCTCATAAGGCAGGCAACCTACTGTCATAGTAGCCCAGCGCCTGCCTCTTCAACTGCAGAGGGCAGTGAGAACAGCCATCGCGATACCGACACTTCTCTTCCCCTGCAGCCCCACTGCGTCTTCCAACAGGTTGACCTAGCGGAAGGTAGGGTAGGTGGCGGCACCCACACAACCAGTTCCATCCCACCGCAGCCCCTAATCCTCGGTTGCAGCGTCGCAAGAGCGGCACTGCAGCCCGCCTCAGAAGCAACACTCCTCATAAGGCAGGCAACCTACCGGCCATACTCTCAGCTGCTTTAGTTAAAAGCGGCTGCACTACGAGTGCCGGCCTCTAAGCTGCCTTGGGGGAAAGACCCAAAGAAGAGGGAGACTTCGAGCGCCGCCTTTTCAGCTGCCTTAGACCTCCCCCGCCACGACAAGGCGGGAATACACAGGGGATTTGTATATACACTCCAACCGTAACTTAACCAACAAAAGCATTCCTCTAAGGTATTTTGATGTTTGTCGCTTAGGTTAGGTTTCGCAGCCGACATAAACATTAGCCAAAATATAACGCGGGCGAAGCCGCGGGTAAAAGCTAGTACCTTATAAAAATGAATCGTGGTTGTTAGTCTCGCTAAATCTTGAGAACGGCTGAACCGATTTGGCTTACTTTGGTCTTGAAATATTTGTTTAAACGTTGAGAAAATTTATAACAGTTGCGAGAAAAATAATAAAAAAATTATAATTTCAATTTCCCATACAAAATCTTCCTGCACGTAAAAGTTGTCATTGACAGTAGATGGTGAGAATCTGTGAAAATTTCAGCTGTCTAGCTATCACGGTTCATGAGTTACAGCCTGGTGACAGACAGACAGACGGACATCGGAGTCTTAGTAATAGGGTCCCGTTTTTACCCTTTGGGTACGGACCCTTAAAAGCTAAGGTGAAATTTTGGTTTTTTGGTGAATGTACCGCGTAAACACCTGTAACCACCATAAAGCTCTATCCACTTTGACACGACTTTTGTTACGTATTTTTTATTAATGCACTTACTTTTCATGACTAATTATTTATTTAGGTATTCGTAGGTATTTGGAAGTTTCAAAATTAGTGAAGTGAAACTTCTAACGCGACTTTCAACAAGGTTGCGTTAAACGTTTAACGCTACCATGGAGGAGGAGGTGAAAGCACTGTTGCGTAGAAGGTTCACTTCTTCCGCGCAGAGGGACTAAACTTGCACGTTATTAGTTTTTTAACCGACTTTCAAAAAGGAGAAGGTTCTATTCTTGTTTTGAATAAATATTTAGTGTATTTCCGCTCTGTCGTAGTCATATAAGTTAAGGGTACCATTTAAAATCCAAATTAAATCACAAACAAAATTAGTAATTAATCAACAAACTGTATCATGGTTCGACTATGGTTAGGCTAAGGTTAGGTCAGGCCAGAAAAAAAAAATTGTTAGATTAGGCTTAGGTATGTTTATAAAATATTAATGAACCTGAAACAAAATTATAATTAATCCGTTAAAAATAATAAACAATAATTAAACCTGTAACAAAAATAGTGATTAGTGATCTGTTTAAAAAATGTAGTAAACCTGAAAATAATATTTAGTTAAAATTACAAATATAAAAAATGGTATAAAATAGTTGAAAAAATACTGAGTCAATAAATAGCACCCCTATTCTTACTGTACTCTATTCGACACGTGTTTCGCCTCTAAACGAGGCATCTTCAGGACGTGTTGACTCTTCGAGCTCACTCACAAGAATGACGGCTCACCGCGCCGGCGCTTCTTATATACTCGTCGTGAAGCACCGAAGTAAAGGCGATGTGACGGTAGTTTGATCGTTCAGCAACTCGTTGTGTGTGTTTTGGTGTTTCATTATTTCTAAATGCTCCAAAACATTTAAGCGAAAACCTTTTTCACATACATGTAAAATTTCAAAAGTGTTGTTATTATCCAAATCGTGTCCAGTTTCTAATAAATGTTTCGCAAAATTCGACTTCTCTGGGTGATTGTTTCTAGATGCAGCTAAGTGTTCTTTGTAGCGGGTTTGAAAACTCCTTCCAGTTTGTCCCACATAAACTGCGTTACATGTGTCGCAGGTTAATTTGTTTGTTGAAGGTTCTATGTTCGTCTGTATGTATTTTTTTTTGTGTATGTTTATCGATATTTTCGCCAATTGTGAACCGAATCGAAAAAATATTTTTTAGTTCGATAGGGTATACTCCCGAGGTGGTCCCATTTAAATTTAACAGAAATCGGCTGAGCCGTTTTTGAAAAATCAACAATAATGTACACAATTCGAGCGAAACATTCGAATTTTGTACATACATTTTGCCATTTTTTTGCGAAAAATAATTATGTAACTTGTGACTTGTATTATTCCAGAACCCCAACCCCATTTAAAATGGCGATGGCGGAGCTAGGAAAGAAGTCCGGTTTACGGTACGAGCCGTCCAGCCCGGGAGTACTGGCGCAAGATATCACTGAAATCATCAAACGGGAGGAAAGCACGGAGATTGCGCACAACGACTCACTTTTGTCGAGTGCCCCTGACGATATACAGGTATTGTATCAAATATTAACATTTCAAAAATCAGCTAAGTGCGAGTCCGACTCGCGCACGAAGGGTTCCGTACCGTGTGAAAGCCCCCCCTTAATACATTTTATTATAATTTAATTATTTAGTTTTAAAGGGAATACACACATTCACAGAATATTATTACATTTACATTAATACGATTATATTTTTGTTTAAAGAAGATTGTATAAAGAAGCCGCTTATTTACACTAGTAAAATTAGTGATACATTCACGAACTTTCGTTTTTACCGACTTCCAAAAAGAAGGAGGTGCTATGTTCATCTGCACTGGTCGATGTATTATTATTTTGTTTTTTTACCTGTGTTCACCGATATTTTCGACAATTGTGAACCGATTTACAAACATATTTTTTTTAGTTTGAAAGAGCCATTATACTGCCAAGGTGGTCCCATTTAAATTTTATCGGCTGAGCCGTTTTTGATAAAACAACAATAATGTACATATGTCACATAGATTCGTGTTTTGACATGACTATTCGAATTTTGTACACGGTGAAAGTCAATATTTGTGATTTTTTTGCGAAAAATAAATAGGGTAGTTGGCTCGTACTGAATTAGGTAAAAGTATTAGTACGAGTATTAGTGAGTTATGCAATTAAATATAATTAACTGAAAAAAACGTTGAAATTGGCTTATCAAGTTCAGAGATATAAGCTTGTAAAGATTTGGTAGGGATAAGGAGGATGTCTTGTCCCTTTCCCACACAGCATAACATTGTATGACAAATGCATGACACTTGCGGCAGTGACGTCACTGCCAGCTATAGTGCACTCTCTGTCTAGCAAGGAAATTAATATGCTTGTAACTTATTTAATTAAAGTTGATTTTATTAATGTTTTATAGGCTCTGTTTATTGTTAGCTGTTACAAGAGGATATCAAAAAATATTGTCAACTAGCCTATTAGTATAACACCAGTATTCAGAGCCTATGAGCCAAATTGAATCGTCTTCATACTTATTTCCAGGTCAACGACTCTGGCATCGGCACTCTAAAACGTAGAGTATCCGACGCGTCTCTCCAAGGGAAAGAAAACGTTCCAGGAACTGTTCACAAACGAGCCAGGAAAGCCCTGGCTAACAGCTGGGGCGCGGCCACCAGCACTCCTCACTCGCACTCGCACTCCGCGCATCACTCCATGGTGCCTGAAGTCTCCTTTATTGTCGAAACTCCGGTAAGTAAACTAAAAGTTGCTAAAAGCCAGTAGCTAGCTACTCACTCATACTAACTCTCCTCGCTCTCACTCACACTACTCACTCATTTTACTCATACTATTCACCTCACACTACTCACTCACACTACTTACTCACGCTATTCACTCACACTCCTCACTGACACTCCTCACTCACATTACTCACTCATACTACTCACTCATACTACTCACTCATACTACTCACTTATACTACTCACTCATACTACTCACTCATACTACTCACTCATACTACTCACTCATACTACTCACTCATACTACTCACTCATACTACTCACTCATACTACTCACTCATACTACTCACTCATACTACTCACTCATACTACTCACTCATACTACTCACTCATACTACTCACTCATACTACTCACTCATACTACTCACTCATACTACTCACTCATACTACTCACTCATACTACTCACTCATACTACTCACTCATACTACTCACTCATACTACTCACTCATACTACTCACTCATACTACTCACTCATACTACTCACTCATACTACTCACTCATACTACTCACTCATACTACTCACTCATACTACTCACTCATACTACTCACTCATACTACTCACTCATACTACTCACTCATACTACTCACTCATACTACTCACTCATACTACTCACTCATACTACTCACTCATACTACTCACTCATACTACTCACTCATACTACTCACTCATACTACTCACTCACACTACTCACTCGCGCTACTCGCACTCCGCGCATCACTGCATGGTGCCTGAAGTCTCCTTTATCGTCGAAACTTCTGTAAGATTATCACGCTAAAACATAAACCTTTACAGTTAACAACCTGTCTAGGAAGGAGATACTCGTATCTAGTAGCTAAAATAGAACTCCTTACTTAAACTACTCAGTTATACGCACACTCATCACTCTCACTCACACTCCGCTCATGACTCCATGGTGCCTGAAATCTCCTTTATCGTCGAAACTCCTGTAAGAGACATCTAGAATATACCTATATCTAACTCTAAACTACTCGCAAAGAAGCAAGCAAAGAGCTGTTATAAAACAAAGACAACATTTCACTCATAGTGCTCACTCACACAACTCACTCGCACCCGCTCATCACTCCATGATGCCTAAAGACTCCTTTATCGTCGAAACTCTATAAACAATTTCAACACATATATTTACCTAATTCTAACTATTTATAAGAAAGCCATGAAATCCAAAAAAATATGCTTTGTTAAATATGTAATAGCCTAGCAAATGTCATTCAGAAAATGGTGGATGAAATTTGCAAGTACATATAAGGTTATACAATAAGCGTAATATATCCTAACCCAATCAGGCAGGTTGAAATGAAACGATGCAATCGAATCATCAGGTTTTCTATCCAGATTTTTACATAGAAAATATTACCTCTTCCGAGTGAAAAAAGCAAAGCATTACAACCCGGTCAGAATATCTGTGCACCTCGCTGGAATGCGGCGCCTCTCCCGCTTCCCCTGTCACCTCTCCGCGCACTCCCCGGTGCGACAGTACGGTTAGCATCTTCGTTGCCGATACATGTCCCGATAATAATTTACGTCCGGACGGTATACTAGACGTCCGGTAATGTATATACGTCCCGATAATTCGAAATGACGTCACAAAGTCAGGTGCACAGATATTGTGACCGGGTTGTACATTAAAATTAGATTATATTATAACTGCCTTTCTTATAAGATTCTTTTCATCTATTCCAGAGCAAAACCCTCGCCGGCGATACCTCAGTAATGTTCTCACCGCCTTCCATAGTAAAAAACTCCATCCTAGAAGAGTCAACAAGCCTCCACAGTTTCATCAGCACAGAAAATACACCAGAAACCAGCAAATACGAAGAAATGGACATTGAAAACGTCATCTCTGAGAGAACAAAGGTACAACACAGGTCCACTCTCCCTACTAATCCCTTACCTAACCCATACCAGTACGAAACTCAAATGTTCAAAGAAATAAAACCTTATGAAGACTTAGATATTAAACCTTATTCCGACTTAGAAATCAAACCTTACGAGGACTTAGATAATCGGTATGAGAATTTAGAAAATCGCTACGAAAATTCCGAAGTGAAATATGATTTTAAAGAAATAGGACCCAATTATGAAAGTAACGTATTCAAAGATATAACCAACTTAGAATCGCCGCGAACTTTTGCTCGTTTAAACGCGGAAAGACTTCGTACGATAAATAATTCGAATGATCTATCGTGTGATAACCTAATAGCCCCCAAAGACGTATTAGCGAACGCTTTAGCGGATCACATTTACAAAGTGACCAATCAGAAGCCGTCTACGTCGAAAATTGACGAGATTTTGACCAATAAGATGAAGGGAAACGATTTTCAGAAAGAGAATCAGTGGTGGGGTGATAGGGATACGGGGCAGGGGATGTTTTCTAATGAGTATTTTACTTATAATAATATGTGAATTGTGAGGGGTTGAAAATTGGGTTTTTCGAGGCTTGAGAATGCCGATGGCAATCTTGGAATAGGCATGATGACTGGGTAAAAAATCATTATTATAATTAGTCCGTGAGTTAGACTATCAAAAATATTGGATACGTATTTTTTCTTTTGTTAATCAATCAACAAATGACAAAGATAAACCTTGTCAAAGTTTGGGAGTGGGGGTCGTGACGTCACCTCTCTTACAGAAGTCTATACATTTGGATGGCACTTGTGACGTCACGCGGCACTTTGACGGACTACATCTTCATCCATTTTCGTTTAATTGACAAAAGAAAAAAATACGTGTCTAATATTTTTTGATAGTCTATCTGACGGACTAATTATATTTTTTAGTCATCTTGTCTACTTAATGATATTGAAAAGGATGTAAAAAAGTGTCTAGCACCAAAGTGGACTGAAATTAAATAGTTCCTCTTTCATCTTTCGCGAGCTTTATGGAAAGATACCAGTAAAGTGAGATAAAAAGAAATCGATTTTTAAATGACTCGGGGCTACACGGAACTGTGATTCTAAACTGAAAGGAGCGGCTACTATTGTCATAAATATGGACAGTTAAATAAATTAAATGTCCAGTAATACGCCGACTAAAAGCAGCGGTGGTCTAGTGGTACTAACACCTGCTTTACAATCGTGGGGTCTTGGGTTCAAATCCCGGTCCCGTACCAGTGAATTCCTTGGAATTTATGGACGGAATTTCACACCACTGGCTTTTTGGTGAAGGAAAACATGAGGCAACCTGCATACGTCCGCCGTAAAAGAAATTCGATGGCGGATGTGAATCCACCGACCCGCACTGGGCCAGCGTGGTGCATGTATTCATATTCCTTTATTCATACAACAGTATACGTCCAAAATCAAATACAATAGAAATAAAATGATCAAAACTTCACAATAATTTTAAAAGAAATGTCAGCATTAAAAAGTCAGTAACAGTAATCAATAGATATGGCCTAATCGTCCTTCGTAGGTAGGCCTACGTCCTGCAGTGGACTATTAACAAAGCTGGTACAATACGCCGACTTACGCTATCTCGTTTTACGCATATTCGAAGATACTATTTTCGTTTTGAGCACATCGCCGTGTTCGGTTTACGATAAATTCTAACGTGTTCCACAAGAAATTGTTGTATATACGCAGTGCACATTCTGTTTATAACAAGTTCGAAAGTATTTAAATGCTTCTTTACATGTTTTTATGTAAAGTTGAACCCCGACTTACGATAATTCGACTTACGCGGCTATAACTGGGTCCCACCTATCGCGTAAGTCTGGGGTATTACTGTATTTGAATTTCAGTTCATTATGAAAATCTTTTACTTATTTATTTTCTTGAACCTGTGTTGATGAGTTATCGCGTTGAAGATAATAATATAATTAGCGTAAATAAAATTTGCTGACTAAAAGTAGGACTTTCCAGTCCCGAAATTCTATCAAACAAGCTGATTTTTATTATCTTAAAGTAGGACTCCTTTACAGTATAATATTGCTGTTCCGTATAATCTCGTAGAAAAAAACTTAATAATTCGTGTAAAAATACAAACTAACTTTGACTAACTCTGTTAACTAACATAAAACTAATCGCAATTTATATCGAATTACCGTATAAAAAATAACAGGTGTTAGTATTCAAAATAATGTATTTTGTTTAGTATGTCAATTTTTGCGTTGAAAAATACCAAAACTTTGTCCTTAATAGTTGAAAAGGCTTACGTTTTTTTTTCGAATTTGTGAAAATATATTATTTTGACAGATTGGATAAAAGGCGCAGATAGTCAGTGTATGTAAATCAATTTCCAAAATAAAAATGGTTATGCGTCTTTTCAATTATAAAAAATTATCGAAAGCAGAAATATCTTCGCATTTTTAAGTAAACCGAAAACGATTCTGTAGTAGAGTTTCACAATCTCTGGTTATTGTCAATCAGTTAGCCAGATGTAGTAGGTGTATAACTTACTAGCGACCCGCCCCGGCTTCACACGGGTGTATCCTTACATACATAGTATAAAATAAAGTCGCTATTTTTGTTTGTTTGTTTGTCTGTATGCTTAAATCTTTAAAACTACGCAACGGATTTTGATGCGGTTTTTTTCAGTGGATAGAGTGATTCAAGAGGAAGGTTTATATGTATAATACACCTGTGCGAAGCCGGGGCGGGTCGTCTAGTTATACATATAAACCTTCCTCTTGAATCACTCTATCTACTAAAAAAACCGCATCAAAATCCGTTGCGTAGTATTATTATTAAAGATATAAGCATACATGGCGACAGACAGCGGGAAGCGACTTTGTTTTATGCTAACTATATGTAGTGATTATACCTGAATTGTTTTACAAGGTAGCAAATAGGTATTTTACGTATTTGTCTATTAAATTGACTTAAGATAATACACCAAACTAAAAAAGCGTAAGACGATATTAGTGAGTAAGCCAAAGATGATTCTTTCATCAAATGAACTATGAACGTTGTAAATTTTCTAACTTAATATATTGGTAAAGATTTTTAGAGTTAACACAATTAATTTAATGATTAAAACATTTTAGCAACAAATTCAAAAGTTCAGGCCTTCTGCATACTAATATATGAAACTAACAGATTCAGTTAATGTACCTTAGAATATTTACTTCTGATATAAAACTAGATTATAACTACAGGCATAAAATCGCAAAAGCTTATGCAAAAATAATGTAGTCATAATCATAATAAACCAATCAAATACATCCGAAGTGCATTTATAACATTTAATTTTAAGGCCAAAGGTGATTTGTTGCGTTTTAAAATTTAATATACCTCAAGTTTACCACGCACCAAATTTGATTTTAGTGTTACTAGGTTTTAAAAATAATTACGAATTAAGGACTTTCTAAAGTATTAATTTTTAGTATAGGTGTCTCTTTGGAGTAACGAAAAACAAATGAGTAAAGTTAAAAAAAAAGAAAAAGTTGTAAAGATCCGCGTACTTTTCAAAAAAAATATGGTTGTTAGAAAAAGTCATTAAAATAAGTCTACAGTATTTAAAAATACGGTTGTAGGGTCGATAAAAAAATCGAACAACTAATTTATCCTTCACTTTAGTGACCTCTCCTATCCCTCGTATTTATTTATTTTACAAATTCTATTAATATTATTAGTTGCTTTGTATTATCGCCATTAAAATATTAACATTTTACACCTAATTTATCCGTCATTTTGACTAAATCACTAAAGTTAGTGTCTATTATTTTTTTAACACTTCATTGGTTGTGTTATTTTTTGTAATATTTATTTCGAGCACATTTTGTTAAACTTTAGCAATTCTAAATATAAATCGGCAGCTATACTTAAGTACACTTTATTTGAAATAAATAAATGACATTTATCCATATACTCTACCAATGATCCGCCATCTTGTTTTCCTTTTCCCGCCAAAATCCTTGCTCCCGCAATATTGACAGACCAGTGTTGAATCTTCTAAAAAGCTTATTTATTTATTTTATTGTTATAGCAATTGTTTTTTGTTACTATTTATGTTTTTTAAAAATGTTTTAATTTATTCTGTAGTGGTAGTTTTTCTCTTTGTATTATGGTAACACTTTGTATTGGCATTTGTGTTTTTTCTCTTTTTAGTAGTTTAGTGTTTCTGTCAATATTGTTTGTATTATTCCATTTCCACTATCCAAAGTTCCGATGTCATTTTTTATTTCAATAAATGTATATGTCTAATTTATTTATGTTGGTTTCTTTTATCCTTCGCTGGCCGTAGTTAGAATGTTAATAGTTTCTGAGAAATGTTCATTGATTAATTAACCGACGGATATATTTATCTGTTGGTTTATTCAGAGATTGGTGAAACTCCGTCTAATTAGTGAAATATCTTTTTGACCAATGAACATAGCTCTTTCATTATGACTAAAGTCACTAGTAGATTAGAGATATTAATCTGTTGGTATTTATTCAGAGCTTAGTGAAACTTTATCGTATTAGTGAAATATCTTTTAACCATTTCACCGCCAACAACTTCTGTAGAAGTACGAGATTTCCGTGCCCTCAGCGCCACTACTTCTATAGAAATAATTCATTCTTTATAAAATATCATTACGATACATCGCAATGATATTTTACTATAGTATATACAATGAATTACTTCTATAGAAGTACCTAGTGGCGCTGAGGGCACGAAAATCTCGTACTTCTATAGAAGTTGTTGGCGGTGAAAGGGACCAATGAACATAGTTCACTAGCATTTAGTCATAATGCTAGTGAGCATTTTCATTGGTATGTAGTAGATTCGATATACAGATCTTCATAATGCATGCTACAGATATCTTACTCGAGTTCGGTTTTGCTCGTATCAGTAAGGCTTGCTCCATATATAATTCGGGCCGGCCTCGATCGGTAAAATCGAGTATGTGTAGTTTAAGAAACAGTTTGTAAGAAAAAGCCGCTTGGCTTTCGCTAGGCGGGGAGGCCGTGAGCCGGCACATTCGGCAAAGCCGGGCGGCAAAACCGAATGTAGATGAATACAGAGACGCATCACGGCCGAATGAAAACCGAATAGGCTAGTTGACAATATTTTATTGATGTCTTCTTGTTACAGCTAACCATAAACAGAGCCGATTATCAAAAACAAAATAAAATCAACTTAAAAATAAAGAAGCTACAACCATACTAAGTTTCTTGCTAGACAGAGAGCGTACTATAGTAGGCTATAACGTCACTGCCTGCAGGTGTCATACAATGTTATGCTTTGTGGGAAAGGGACAAGACATCCCCTCTTTATCCCTGCCTTAATCTTTACAAGCTTTGCAATCTTTATATCTCTGAACTTGATAAGCCAATATCCATTTTTTTTAGTTTACGAATCATGTTTAATTGGATAATTCACTAATACTTTTAACTAATTTAATACCAGCCAACTACCATATTGCATATTGTGGCGAGTGGACCCGAAGGAGCCACCCGATCGGTGCCGATCGGCACAGGCCGAGAGATGCCGAAAGTAAAGTAGCTACTTCGGATCGGCTTTGTCGGTCGACAAATTGTGCCGAACCGACTATCCCGGCCCGAATATTTATGTGTAGCAAGCCATACAGATATCTATACTCACAGCGTCTCACTCGTGTCAGTAAGACATGAGTGAGAGAGAAGACAGATTCAATGATAGTTACTGTGTAAAAAACTGTATATCTAGTAGTAATAGACCTTTGATATAGTAACAAAGTAGAAATTGATGTGGGATACTCCATGGTTGTAAGAAAGAGGTAAATAGACGTACGCTCCTGATCTGAAGTCAAGTTTTTTCCTATAATGGAGGTTTTTTTCTATAATGGAGGTTTTTTCCTATAATGGAGATTTTTTTACTATAATGGAGGTTTTTTTTGCTATAATGGAGTTAGCTCACAACGAATAAACAGTACAGGTTTGTACGTAAATTGAAACTACAGTTGTTTCCGTATGGCTCTGTACATTTTTGTACAGTGCCCCTGGCGGCAAAACGGAAGAACTAACCAAAATGTTTGGAGTTCTAATTCTATGATGGAGCCACACGCGAACGCGAAAGATTAATTAAACTACGCAAAACCTGGACTAAGGGCTCAGCAATGGCCTTCGAATATCATTATATTACGACATTTGAAACAGAATAAATGAATGAGAAAATTCGACGTCATTCATGCTCTTGAAACAAAACCTTATGGTATTTTTATGAGACTCCATATATTATCGCGAACAAAGAATTAACAAAAATCTACGAAGCGTCACCAAAACGATTTTAGTTTTAGTTTCTCTCATAATGGGCCCAATTTTGAAGGTTTTTAACAACTTTAAATATTTTTAATTTAAAATGCTGTTCTCTTTATCTACTTAATATTGTTAGTAAGTTTAGACATGTTAAGCCTTCAAAATTGAACCTACTACAGAGGTAAATTGAGAAAAATAATTATGAACCACCGCCTTCCATCGTGTACAGAATTCCGATAAGTTTGCACGAATCGATGCGGCATCCATGTACATTATTTTTGATTTATCAGAAACGGCTCAGCCGATTTCGATAAAATTAAAATGGGTGGTCCCATCAGGAGTATACCCTTTCAAAATAAAAAAGATTTTTTTAAATCGGTGCACAATAGGAAAAAATATCGATTAACATACAAAAAAATACATACAGACGAACAAGAAGAATTAAGACGAAGACGAAATTAACCAAAACCCGAAAAACCATAGATATAATTGAAAAACCCAGCAAAACCATAGATATAATTGTAAAACCCAGCAAAACCATAGATATAATTGATATTCTAGATACCGGAAAAAGAAGAAACGGTTGTGCCGAAGCGATCAGCCGTCCGGTCGATCAAGTTCGAGGAGCCGAGCGAGCTGGAAGATGCACCCGTCTCTTTCATTATGGTTAGTATTAACAAAAGATAAATTATTTGTTTAACTTGTTTGAAGCTATTTTAAGAAAACACACGCGTATGATAGAGTTCCGTAAATGATGATGGTCACACAATACGGTCATATTCAGGCAAAACTGTTTCAGAGACTTATAACCTACAGGTCGCGGCATATAAGTGTACCGCTGAGCGAAGTGTGGAGGGGATGACTGCGCATGGGTTTAGTATGGCGGTCACCATGCGCAGCGATCCCCTTCACACTACCCTCAGCGCTAAACTTAAGTGCCGCTACCTGTACTAGCTTTTGCCCGCGGCTCCGCCCGTGTATATTTTGGATTTTTGTGCTGTACCACAAGAACTAGTTACTTTTCTGGAATCAAAAGCCTATGTCACTTTCCAGTCTTTGAACTATATTCATGACAAAAATCAAGTCAACCCAGAAGTTAGGGTCACTAACCACTGAGGCAGTCGAAATTGAAATAAATAGATTTGAACTTGAACTTGAATAACATTGTATCAACGTTTTTACAGTGCGACGACCAATGGAAGACCTTCGCTTGTGGCAAAACTCAAGACCAACTCGATCTAACGTTGTTGGCTCACCAGTTCCTCAAGAAGACCGCTTTGAAACCGCGCTCCTTGAACTTCTGACCGTTTAGGATATTCAGTAGACCTACTTCGATAAAGGAAAATGGGTAAAACGATACTACTTATTTTATTGGACCAAATCTGAAATCGTGAGAAAAGTCAAAATAAAGCGAGTAGGGGACACTTGTCTTATATACACAATAAATATTTCGTACTATGGTACCTTAAAGTGTCACGTTCTGAGAAATATCTCGTTGTATGGTTCGCATAACGAGAACTTAGCTATCTTTACATCCATATATCTCGAGAACGTGACACTTTAGGGTATCATAGTACTGAACATCTATTGTTTGTGACAAGTATCCCCTACCCATATATAATATAAGCTACATTCAGTGTGCGCGGAAACTTATCAAATAAATGGCGACGGGTGGATATGCCAGCTTCCATACAAAATTGTTCAAACCCCATTATTATCAAATATCTTATTATTATTTGTTAAGAGAAACTCTTTCTCGAAACTATAAGAGTTTCGGTATACAATGAAAACCACGGGCCTAGGCCAAGTGGGATTCATGGTGAAGGGTATTTTCGGATTCTAACTCGTCCTGCAGAAACTTACGAACAATTCGGCATGTATTGAGTATAGCTGCCTTTTGCATCGTCATGTAAATATTAGTATTTAAGCCAATCTGCTGTAAGTAATGGTTTAGGTTCTTGGGTATGACTCCAGTACTAGAGAGTACCAGAGGCACAATATATACTCTGTTCATGTTCCAAAGTCTGATGATCTCTTCTTTCAGTTCTGTGTATTTATGAATTTTTTCAGTTATGGTCTTTTGCAGATTGTGTGTATTAGGAACAGCTATGTCTATTAGATATGTCAATTTATTGGATTTATCTATTACCGTTATGTCAGGTCTATTATTGTGGACTGTTCTGTCGGTTAAGATTGCTCTGTCAAAGTAAATCTTATGACTCTGGCTCTCCAGCACTGGTTTCGGGTTATATTGGTAATATGGAACTTCTTTGGACTGTATAAGTTTGTGTTTAATTGCAAGTTTTTGATGAACAATGTGAGCTATTTGGTTATGTCTGTGGGTGTAATCAGTTTGGGCTAAGGAAGGACAGGCGCTTGTAATATGTTGGATGGTTTCAGATGCACGGTAACATTTTCTACATTTATCGTTTTGAATGTTGTTGTCTTTTATAATGAACTTTTTGTAATTTTTAGTATTTATCACCTGATCTTGAATTGCAATCATGAAACCTTCCGTTTCAGGGAACAAAGAACCTAATTTCAGCCATTTGTTTGATGACTCTGCGTCTACGTGAACTTGTTCCAAGTCATGCAGATGACGGCCATGTAGTTCTTTTGTGCGCCATCTGTCTATTTTCTCTTGTTTGTGAATCTGGGGGTTCTTAAACTGTAGATCTTTATTAACTAAATTTAGTGGCGTGTAATTGTTGTCCAGGTCAGCAATTGCTGAGTGAATGCTGCTTGTTTCTAGTTTGGAGTAGAAGAATTGTCTTAAATTGCGAACCTGTCCTTCCCACAATATTGTTAGGTCTATTAGCCCTCTACCTCCTTCTTGTCTTTTGAGAGAGATTCGTTCTATGGCAGATTTAGGGTGTAAGTAGTTATGTTTGGTCAATGTTGTTCTCGTGTGAATTTCTAATCGGTTTATATCGGTACGTGTCCATTTTATTATTCCAAAACTATAGGTCAGAACGGGTACTGCAAAGGTGTTGATGGCTTTAAAAAGGTTTTTGGAATAAAGTTGTTTTTTGCAGATTAAGTTTAAACGCCTCGAGTATTCTGAAGAAATATCTTTCTTTATTTGGGTGTGATTGATGATATTTGACTGTTTGATTCCAAGATATTTGTAAGTCTCTGTTGGTTCCATGTGATCAAAAGTAGAGGGCTCTACGTTTGTGACATCGTCGATGATACTGTTAGCAAATTTACCTCTGTAATATTTATATAATAATAAGATATTATATAAATATCTTATTATTATATAGCATTATCTTCAAATTTTTGTTTTGTATAAATCTTAGTGTGTTTCTGCTCTGTTGTGATTTAATCACGTTTTAAGAGTCATATTCGACTTGAAATAAAATAGTGTTATTAGATCTGAATTAATATTGATTATTAAAATCTGATCAATCTTCATTACCCGTGACCATGAGGCCTATGCTGCGGAGTCAGCGGTGAACCTCTCCCGGTCATATTATTTCAATAATGTATTGACTATTGTCAATAAATTACACCTTTTTATTTGGTAGCCAATATTTTGGAAAAAAAATGATAATATCTTGATTTAACCATTTTGGACTGTTAATGCTGATGTTGATGAATCTTTCTCAGAATCCTAAGTACACGTGGTTTACCCGTTTTCCTTTCCATTGCGTGTTATTAAACAATGCATTTTGTAAAATATATCTATCATGTGTGATCGTAGATTTAAGAAAACTAAGCTTAAGATTTTTACTTAGATGACTTTTTTAAGAATTTTTAACCCTGGACTAGATTAGTACGTAATAAATTGTGAAAATTAGTTATAAGAACTAGATATGAGATAACAATATTTAGGATATAAATAGAGATATTGTACTATATTTATTTCTTGTGTCATATATTGTCAACAAATTTTCTACTGTGTAAAGTTAGTGGTGTCGATTTTGTTGTGCATTCTATTTTCTCGTGGTGCTTATACATCGCTTTTAGAAATTGTAATTTACTGCTATTTGTTTTATATTATACGTTTATATCTTTAATGTTTAATAGGAAATATAAAAATTTTAAATGATTTCAACCATAGTTTCTTACATCGTCGAATTATCAGAAAAAAATACATGTTCTTAATTTATTCTTAATAGTTCTTAAAACTAAAAATAGCTATAAAATAACATGGCTTTTTGCTATCATGTTGATGGTGTATAACAGTAACTGACGTCATCAAACATAACTATTGTTCAGAGCCAATAATCTTGACTACTGGGGCCTGATTCTCTATCGACAGAACGTAACGTGAAGCGGTATTTTTATTTCGCTTAGAGAAATGTTTGATAAAATGTAAAATTATGTAAAAATGAATTATAAACCGAGTTTAAGTTATGTTATTTTGAAAATAAATATTTTTCACACGAATTTCTTAAAAACAAAGAGCAAGTTAGAGCGCGTTGCGCGGTTTTTTTCATACAGAATCACCAAGCTGGTCTTTTGACGATCAGACCAATAGTGTTTAGTCAATGTGGAATTTCCTGACTTTTGACTTTAAATTCCGTAAGTTAAAAATTTTTTAACCTGTACAAATAAAAATTGTTTAAATAAAATCTCATAAGTTTATTCTAACAGTCATAAAGACTGCTTTTCTTCTCACATTGTATTCCCTATTATGTACTGTTATTTCCTATTACACAGTATTGCTTAAGATTTAAATTTTCGTGGCTATAAAATATCAGTTTCGTTTACTTTTTAGTTTCAACATGTAACGAAGGATTAGTGACCCTTTTTAGTAGTAAACTTTTAAAAAAACCGCCAAAAAATTGACACCACGTCTTGTTTTGTGATAATTATGTTCGTGCATGTATGTTTCTAGATTTTTTGTAAAATTAAGGAATGTTCTTTTTCTTAGGATACTTGTAAAAATTTTTTGCTAAGAATAGATTAATTATTTTTTATTAGGTGACTGAATGAGTACAAATTATAGTTACAATTAAAGTGGTAGATAGGTTTTGTAAATATAATGTAGTTTCAATAAGGTAATGGGTTATGTCTATGAGGGTTTAAACCACTGTTTCTTTCTCCGTGTCGTTAGTAATTTGACGTTCGAAAACTAGAGGTATATCGCGTACAACTCGGTCACAATATCGGTGCACCTGACTTCGTGACGTCATATCGAATTATCGGGACGTATATACATTACCGGACGTCTAGTATACCGTCCGGACGTAAATTATTATCGGGACGTGTATCGGCAACGAAGATGCTAACCGTACTGTCGCACCGGGGAGTGCGCGGAGAGGGGACAGGGGAAGCGGGAGAGGCGCCGCATTCCAGCGAGGTGCACAGATATTCTGACCGGGCTATACTTCCTAAGCCGAGGCCTTTTGTATGAGCTTGTATCCATCCGTCAATCAGTCATAGGACGTCCACTGCTGGACATAGGTCTCCTCTAAGGATCCCCAAAAAGGCTGGTTGGAAGCGGCTTACATCCAGCACGATCCTGTGATCTTGATAAGGTCATCCGTCCACCTTGAGTGGACGTCCTACGCTGCGCCGTGGTCTCCACTCGAAGACTTTTCGACCCCATCGGTCATGGGGTTCTCTGTCTTCAGTGACAGGCCGGTATTACCATGGTGTCTGCCCGTGTCCACTATAACGTAAAATACCATGACAGTGATTACAACGTGTCAGGCAAAGAATATTGTTTGTATTGAAAAGTATTACTATAAGACTATGTCCACTATACCGTTCCATCACCGACCAGCACCGTCGCATGCCATGCACAGAGCTTTTCGGCACTGCTTACGCATAGGCCACGCCACAAAAGTCGGCGGATGTGAAGTTGGCTACAACCTTCGCAATATCCAATCCTGACTGAGGCTCACATAAAGCCGCACGATGATTGAAAATTGCTCAGCTTGTACACTTCACATCCGCCAACTCGTGTGGCGCGGCCTATACGTCTGTTTCAGTCTGGATTGGGTTTTACAGCTTGTAGCTATCTTGACGGCCGCCAAAAAGTTAAATTCAGCCTATACTATTGTAGACGTACGTTGATGGTATGTTGTATTGTGCATAGTAGAACGTATCGTGTTGTTAATTTCCGTACCTGATACGTTTCTAGTACTTTCATGGTATGATACGTTATAGGCCAGATGCGTGTTTTTTATCCCATAAACTTCTAGTTAGTTTTAATTTGAAGTTAGTTTAGTTAAGTTAATTTTGAGTCGTATATAAGTTAATTCTAAGTCGTATTTAAGTTATTTCTAAGTCGTCCTAAGTTATTTCTAAGTCGTAATTAAGTTTTGTAGATATTTCATTTAGGAGGCAATATTTATAAAATATTTACGATGTTTTAATTCATATAACTTTATTTTCGCGTTTTCCTTTTGTATTGTCTATGGATTAGGTATATTTTGGATTCGTTTGAATTTTAGATACATTTTTCGTATGTAATAATTATGTTTGTAAATCCTTTTCTGAAATAATAGTGCTATTTACATTAAGAAATTAAATGGTGCCCGTCGTTTTCGAAATGTTTTTGTTTCATAAGATTTACTATTAGATAATCGGTTATGTTACTGGATACATGTTTTATATAAAAACGGATAACTGAATTTGAGTTGAAAGCATGTCTTACTCATTTTTGCTCCGATTTTGTTTTCATAATTAAAGTTGGTTCCACGTTTTATGTTTAGTTTGCTACCAAATTTTTACATGCTTTTTCCACCTTTTACTATAGTCAAAATATTATTTTTTGACGGTAGAAAAATATATAATTAAGATTCTAATGACAGAAAAAGTGTACCAACTTACCTTCTGTTATTCGAATGTCAAAAAAATATGCATGCTGCACAGGCACGCTGAAATCCACTTCTAATTTTTTTGCTATTCATTCAGAAGTAAAAGACTCGCTATAGGAGGAAGGGAGCGGGGGGAGATGTCAACGAGTGGGTGAGAGGGATACGCGGAGCAGAGCTCTGCCCCGCGTACCCGGGGTAGATGTTACCGGGTGGGTGAGACCACCCGGTAACATCTCCCCCCGCTCCATTTTTACCGCACAGGCGATACACGTGTTAAGTGGTCGACTTATAGTAACTGATTTTTTTGTCCCTATAAAGGAAGTCCAGAACATTTTCGCCAGCACCCTCTGAAATACTTGTACACGATTTTCGTAGTTTACGTCTCAATTAAAAGTATAGAGAAATTGAGATAATATATGGATTATATATGGCCGATTTATATCTTCCAGGCAAATTTTTCGTAATAATTGTACCTTATATGTGCACTTCATAAATCATAAGATTTTTCATATTTCTGCAGCCATATTGTGACTCAGATAACGATGTTTTAAAGTTTTGACACGCTTATTTTCTAGTAATATTGTGTACTGTATATATTTAGTTGTAAGGAAGTATAGATGGAATAAAGGTTTTGTAAAATATACCTATATTTTTATTGCTATTTAAGTACCTACCACAATTATACAACGTGTAACAGAAAGGTTGAAAAATACTTAACCACGCATGCCCAGACATATTTAAAACTTACCCCAAAAGGTATAATAATCCTTAGCACGTTAGATTACGAGTTATACCAAGTTTTGCGTAAAATAACCCTATGACAACCGTAAGAATAAGTTCGGCCGGTCGCCGACGGCAGCCGAAATGTGACGCGCTTTGTAGGCGCGCCGACAAAGCGATTGACGCGTCCGCTACCGTTTTTAGGGTTCCGTACCCAAAGGGAAAAACGGGACCCTATTACTAAGACTTCGATGTCCGTCTGTCTGTCTGTCACCGGGCTGTATCTCATGAACCATGATAGCTAGGCAGCTGAAATTTTCACAGATGATGTATTTCTGTTGCCGCTATAACAACAAATACTAAAAACTAAATAAAATAAATATTTAAGGGGGGCTCCCATACATCAAATCTGAATTTTTAGACGTTTTTCGCTCTATATTAATAATGGTAACAGGTAGATGCTTGAAATTTTCACAGAATATTTAGTTTTACATTCACTTCAATAATAAATAATAAAATAAAATAAATATTTAAGGGGGGCTCCCATACAGTACGGAACCCTCCGTGGGCGAGTCCGACTCGTACTTGGCCGATTTTTACTTGTTAGGATTGTCCAAAATAATACGAAAAAATGTTAGTTTTATATGGAAAAAATAACATAAGTGTTTCAAATTCATACAGTTCTCATGACTGGATACCCTTAAATGCCCTTCAGTATTGTTCAACCTTTCTGTGACGCGTATAGCTTATGTCTTCAAAAGAGTACCTTACATAATTAATATGGTTTTCATCGTCATTTATACAGGGTTATCCAGAATAGGTGTACTAAGCAGAAAGGAGGTGATTTAGACCATCATTATGAACAACTTTTACCACAGGTCCAACTCGCAATTATGCTCTTAATCACCCCCCTTTCGGCTTTCGGCAAGATAACCCTGTATAGTCTATGAAAACTATTACTGTTTTCGTGTGATACATCTTTGTTAAATCTTCCTCGTTTACGCTAGGATAAACTTCGATAGTTTTCGTTCTAAGTAATCTCATACTAAGGTGCAAAAATAATCTTAAAATGCTAAATAGGTATCTCTCTATCTCTGATTACAGGAATCTAAAATTATGTTTCACCGTTTGCCTATTTCCTTACATAGTATAAAATAAAGTCGCTATTTTCGTTTGTTTGTCTGTATGCTTAAATCTTTAAAACTACGCAACGGATTTTGATGCGGTTTTTTTTTAATGGATAGAGTGATTCAAGAGGAAGGTTTAAATGTATAAAAATTCCCGAAATTCCCACGGGAACGGGCACAACGCGGGTAAAACCGCGGGGCGCTGCTAGTAAATATATAAACCGTTTCTTTAAATGTACCTAATCAAAATAGCATTTATTTACGCAAAAAACTTAATAAATATTTAGTACCTATAAATTCAGACTTATTTTTGAACACTAAAGATTATCTACTAATAATCAAACTAAAATACGAGCCCAATTTAAAGCAACAGCTTGAGCGGCGAAGCCGTTACTAGTCCGACCAAATTAACCCGGAACCGGAAACTCGAGCTTAAGGGGGTTTATACGCCAAATTCAATCTCGATGGCGCAATTTGACATCAATATATAAGAAATAAATATCACTTGTGAATTTCTAAAAACTACCTATATTCACTAGGTTTTGCCCGTGTCTTCACTCGCGTGATTTCTTGGTTTTTATTTTGTCCATAGGGACGCTTAAATTTTTTGGAATAAAGTGTAACCAATAATTAACACTCTGATCTTTAAAGTATATTAAGTTAGTATTAACGATTTACTCTTAACTTATCTCCCATAATATTAATACTTAAAAGCTATTGCGCTCACATTTTTTTAAGGGAAAATCGTTGAAAGACGTGGGAAAGTCTAGTATTAAATTAATAATTTGTCCTAACTTCCCCCTGTGGTGGTGTGGTCGTTGAGAGTAAACCATTTTTTCCTATTCAGATTCCGATTTCTGTTCTCCCCGTAGTACCTATATGCCGAATCATCTTCGAGCAAATATCTACAGAACCACAGTCCCTAAGTGAAAGTATTAAAAAATGTCAGAGCGCCGTCATTCAAACCGACTCAGATATTTACATTAAATCATTCACAATGACCCGTTTTCTCAAATCTCGTCGTTACGTCATCTAATTAGTGCTTAAAACCGTGCGTTGTAGTCGGCTTGCAATCACTTTACGACTAACTAGAAAGCCTGCCCACTACGTAGCTCGGACAGGGCTTTGGATCGGACACTTTTTTTGCACGATTGTGACTCTATAGATATTTGCTCGAAGCGAATCACACATGTCGGCGGATACAACCTGCGCAATATCCAATCAACGCGCAGGTTTACGAGTATATGACCTTCAGTCAGGATTGGATATTACGCATCTTGTATCTAACTTCACATCCACTAACTTATATGATTCGGCGTACCTACCTATAGTACGCGTTTTGAGGCTCAAGTGTTACAGCTGTGACTGGCTGAAAGCCCATTAACCCGGAAACTCGAACTTAATCAAGTCCATTTCCCAGTCCTTCATCTAGCTCTGATAAAGCTCAGTGGCTAATAATATTAGAAGCTACGAGTTGCTGAAATTGACTACTAACTTAACTAAATTGGCTGAGATAGTTTCATAGTAGAGAGAGCAGCAATGGTGCATCATAGAGGGTTCTTAGCAAAGAGTCTCTGGGTCTTCCTCTAACCTCGAATAGAGACTGATTTTGCCATCGAACTCTTAAATTTTTCTACTGATAGATATTCACCAAGTTTTACTGCATACTCTGCGAGACCAAATCAGAAATGAGACTCGTAGAAGAACCAAAGTAACAAATAAAACATTTAAACTTAGGCAGGTAAACTTTATAATTAAAGTTACCAAAAATTGCATGTCCGCTAGGATAGATTGTTGTTACTTGTTACTAAGAAATTTTGTACCACCATTTTACACAGTTTGTGCAATAAACTTTTACATTACATAGGAAGCTAAGCGGATTGGCATGTTCAAATGGCAGTAGGTAGGGACATAGCACGGAGGTCTGATGACCGATGGATCGAAAAGTTCTCGAGTGGAGACTACGTACCGAGAAGCGTAGCGTAGAAAGTCCACCCACATGGACTAACGACTTCATCAAAACCGTAGGATCACCCTGGATGCAAGCAACTTCCAACTGGTCTTATTGAAGATCTATAGGGAGGTCTGTGTCCAGCAGAGTACTTTGTATGGATGATGTATAGACCAGGGGCCTTACTGTGTAAGCGCTCTGACGTTCGGCTTCGCTTTCCCTCCCGCTCGCTCTCGCGGCGTGAGTGACTGGCGCGAGCAGGAGAAAAAGCGAAACCGAACGTGTGAGAACGTGAGTTAAGTGAGCAGATGATCTGAAGTAAAGGGTCAAATCTGTAAAAAATGGTCACGTAGTATGAGTATGTTCTCGTATTTATAAGGCCCATAATAAATAAATAAATATTTGGGGACATCTTACACACGGTCTCTGACCCCGAACTAAGCTAAGCTTGTGATATGGCTGCCAGAGATATACTACATATTTTTAAATACATACTTATATAGATAGTAACTAAATAACACCCAGACACAGAGCAAACACCTATGATCATCATACAAATGTTTGCCCTGGGTGGGGATCGAACCCACGCCTCTGTGACCCAGAAGTTAGGGTCACTAACCACTGAGCCATCGAGGCAGTCAAAATATAAATAAGATACCACGTTTTGTAAGTAGGTATAGGCCGAACCACACAACTCGGCGGCTGTGATTTTAACTATCTTATATACTACCTAACTGTGACTGAACCTCACTTAACAGCCGCGCGAGTATTGGGTTATCCGCAACTTGCTAACATCACAGCCGCAGCCTCCAAGTGGTTTGAGGTTTTTGTTTAGGAATTATTTTCGTCATAAGAGTTCTAAACTTTCCTCACCAGATTCTTAAGATCAACAAAATGATGCAATTTTTTTATCTGTGCCACAACTAGACCAACTTGAACTCACCCAGGCGAATCATTAACGTCTGCAAATCAGAAGTATTCACCCAAACAGCCTGCCTTAAATCCTGAAAACGTTTACCACTGAAATACAAACCATTTCTCTCTAAAATACGGTTAAAACTCGTCTAAAAAGCTGTGTCGACTCGAAATGCTTGTAAATTGGAGTCAGGAGCCCGCAGCAATTAAGATTGCATGTCACTGACTCCGATTTAGTTTAGTCCGTAGTTTAATTTATCGCTCCGCTCGTTTCTAAGACATCTGTTAGCTAAATGACTTGTATTGTATTGCGATAGTTAATTTAGTTAAAGAATGAATTGGGATAGGAACCCGTTCTTTATAGCTGGCTACTTTACGTTTGGCTTTATCATTGTATAAGCTGAATCAAACTTCTTGGTGGCTGATAAATTAGCTATAAGCTGCGCAAAACCCAACCTTGACTGCGCAAAACCCAACCTTGACTGCGCAAAACCCAACCTTGACTGCGCAAAACCCAACCTTGACTGCGCAAAACACAACCTTGACTGCGCAAAACCCAACCTTGACTGCGCAAAACCCAACATTGACTGCGCAAAACCCAACATTGACTGCGCAAAACCTAACCTGGACTGCGCAAAACCCAACCTGGACTGCGCAAAACCCAACCTTGACTGCGCAAAACCCAACCTTGACTGCGCAAAACCCAACATTGACTGCGCGCAACCCAACATTGACTGCGCACAATCCAACCTTGACTGCGCAAAACCCAACCTTGACTGCGCAAAAACCAACATTGACTGCGCAAAACCCAACCTTGAATGCGCAAAACCCAACCTTGACTGCGTGAAACCCAACCTTGACTGCGCAAAAACCCAACCTTGACTGCGCAAAACCCAACCTTGACTGCGCAAAATCCAACCTTGACTGCGCAAAACCCAACCTTGACTGCGCAAAACCCCAACCTTGACTGCGCAAAACCCAACCTAACTGTAGCTCACATAAAAGCTGCGCGAGGATTGCGTTTTGCACTGCTTGCAGCTAACTTCACAGCCGCCAAGATGTTTGATTCGGCCTCTACATGAAGACCAGTTTTTACTATGGAGATAAACTCAAAATCGCAAAATGAAATTCAGCTGTTCCATTGATTTTGTCGAGAGTTGATGAACTCGGAATCTCGGGCTAACGCGGGTAACACCTCGGGGAGCAGCTTGTTATATTGCAAGAAAATTTTAACAGCATATCATGTATGGGGTACGTCATAATATGAAAGGAAAAAATTCTTTAGGTAGCGATTGTGTGATTGTGGGTTTATAACGCAACTTTAAAAAAAATTAAACTTGATTTTTCCCCTTTTATCAATGAGTAATTTCGCCCTAAGAGATTTTCAACTTAGCTCCTGTTTCGTGTGTTTTCCGGGATTTGTACGGAACTATCGGTGGCGAGTTCGACTCGCACTTATCCGGTTTTTTTCTTGGCTAAGCAATGGATTACGAAGTACAATGCTCAATCTTTACACATCCTTTTTTCGCTATCCTTTGGTGGAGCCTGGGCTTTAGTACTGGCCCTATTGTGGTCCCCTCACTGCATTTCTAGCGTCGTGCGACTGAATAAGGCTGTGCTTTGTCTTTCACAGATTTATTACGTTGCTCGGGCAGATTCCCATTGTTTCAATGGAGGTTTTATTGAAGGAATGTAGGCATCTATCACGAATAGATCTGATTCTCAGCTCTAGGTGTATGAGGGTATATCACCTGCGCACCGCTGGCCACCCTAGATACTTTATTTTTTGTTTGAGTATACCAGAAAACTTGAAAGTCAAAACATTCCATTTTTCGGGGTGGACTCCCTTTAGAGGAAAATTCTAGCGTACGCCAATGAGCGTCTGTCTGAAATCAGCTGTTCCTTAAATTTTGTAAGGAATCGTGAAAGTTCTTTGTTAGAAAGAGCTAGCTTGGACATAGCGGTTGAAACATGGGTCGGTACCCAGGTTTTTTTACTCGTTTTTATTTTTGGTGCCTTAGTAAAACTTGTTCATAATCATTAGTAAGTACAATTAGTAGCGCTCGTAGCGTAGTTTGACTCGGTGTTTGTCAGCGATCGCCGAAATTAAGCAACGTTCCGCACGGTCAGTATTTGGATGGGTGGCATTTTTCCAACTGAGCGCTACTGTGGCTCGGATGACTCGTTACATTGTAGGTCCCGGTTGCTTTAACCGTTTAGCCATGTCAAAGGCCTTCCTTCAGGCGGCCTAAAAGCTGTGACACCAAGGCTAGCCACCCGGCCTATACGAACTTACTTAGTAAGTACAATGATCTAGATTCTAGATCATAGCATACGTATATTCTAGAATATTATGCCTTTCACGCGTCATCTCGAAACCCAATTACGAGCACCTATTTTTACAGACAGATGTATAGTTGTACACCCCTTTCACTCAGTATATGTACCTATATAGTAGATCGGTAGGTAGCTAGGTAATCTTTGCTGAAAGCTACTTACTGATTACGCATATTTCTCTTATTAGTAGTATAATTAGATTAGTAGGTATCACAGCAGTATCGATGACGTAAGACTGCGTCAGAAACAGCAGATTGTACAGCCCCAGGTGTATTAGAGACGGCAATTAGACCTACTCCGTTCAAGCGAGGAATAGGGGCACCATGCATTACGGGCTTAATTTTAACACATACTCCATTTTGATCTCATGATCAGCAGCAATGGAATCCTGAAAATGATTGATGGTCGCTTTGACTGCCCCATCCAACATAAATGGATGCGCGTAGCTATGGGTGACAAATTGTGACTTTTTATTTTGTTATAATGTATTTTTTGATTTAATTTGACTTGATTAGATTTGGTTTGATTGATTTTAGAAATTAGATGATTATTTAATTTTAATTAGATTATTGGGCGGCAGCGGGCAGAGTATGTTGTAGCGTCGGCGCGCACTGAAGATCTTCCTCGTCGGTATCCAGGCATCCCTCGGGAATACTCCAGCACGCAGAACTCACTACGTCTCCACCAGCCCAGCGGTCAAACTTCTTGGTTCCTTGGCAAACACGACTTCCAAGTCCAAGTGAGTAACATCTGTGTTATACTTTAATTAAAATGAGCAAAAACCACGCTAGTTTCCATAATCAAAACATAATACAACTTTTTTTCGAAATTCAGGTTTTTAACGTTTATAGACTTTGGAAATCAGATTTACGCGGTTCACAAAAAAAAAAATGCAGTCAAAGAGACCTGCTCTTTATTGATTGGCGAAGAGAACATTTTTCTTGAATCCCAATTTTATTCGACCGAGTAGAACATCTCCTTAGTTTTCGAATCCATGGTCACCCCCAAAATCAGTGAGGTTTGACGAGACTGGATTAAACGCTACTGGTGTGACCTAGTTACCCCTGTAACATAGCGAAGGAGCCACAATCGCATTATCTAAACAAATTGGATGAGTTCCTGTACAAAAAATAGTTCCACCGTTTGATCACCTTACAGATAATATATGTTGGTGCTACACTCCCGGTAGGTTTGCTGTTCTACGCACAATTACTATCTGCATTCATTCGAAAAAAAAGCCTATTTTGATGTTGCACGTTTTGAAAAAGCAAAACTATGCTACTGCGAGATTGGATCAGAAATGAAGATACGTAGAAGAACCAAAATAACCGATTTAACCCAGCAGATTGGCAAGTTGAAATGACAGTGGGCAGGGTATAAGTATTTTATGGAGGACTGTAGCGTATGTAGCGCTCGTACCGTAATTTGACTAGGTGATTGTCAGCGATCACCGAAATTAAGGAAACGTTCCGCACGGTCCGTATTTGGATGGGTGACCGCGGGTGGCATTTTCCAACTGAGCGCTACCCTGGCTCGGATGACACGTTAAATAGTAGGACTCGGTTGTTTTAACTGTTTAGCCAAGTTAGAGGCGGCCTAAAAACTCTGACACCAGGGCTAGCCACCCTGCCTGTACGAACTTACTTTTACTTTATGAAGCACTGATGACCGATGGGGTCGAAAAGTTCTCGAGGAGACCATGTACCGGTAAGCGTAGCGTAGGATATCCAATCACAAGTTGTAATGACGACCTCAACATGACCATAGGATCGCGCTGGATGCAAGCCGCTTCCAACCGGTATTATTGGAGATCTACAGGCGGGACCTATGTCCAGCAGTGGACTTCCTATGAACAAGTGACGATAGACTGAATAAAGACAACCATTACTGGACGTAGGCCTCGCTATGGAGTTCTAATTAGATCGGTTGGATGCAATTTGCTTCCAGCGTGTTCCTGCGGTCTTGATTACATTATCGATCCACCTACGCTGCGCTTACTAGCAGGTGGTCTCCATGGCATTGACCATCCATTCTATGATTATAAAATCTCCGTTCTATATAGTAAGTAAGTTCGTATAGGCCGGGTGGCTGGCCCTGGTGTCAGAGTTTTTTAAGCCGCCTGAAGGCCTCTGACTTGGCTAAACGGTAGCGCTCAGTTGGAAAATGCCACCCGCGGTCACCCATCCAAATACTGACCGTGCGGAACGTTGCTTAATTTCGGTGATCGCTGACAAACACCTAATCAAACTATGCTACGAGCGCTACTATGATCTCCGTTCTATGATACATAGAATACCTAAGCAATCATGTGAATAATAAATTATGACGTTTTTTGTAAAAAAAAAACCGCACACAAAAGAGGTTGTTTTTCAAAAACAGAAAATCTTTTTCAAAACCCGTACAGTTTTTCACAAAGCCGTGTAGTAGTCGCAGCCATTACGTTTAATTGTTATAAAAATGATAACGTTAAAAAACAAAAAAGCGTTTGCGAGCCCATTATCATGTCGTTGTGAATTTCGCACGCCATTTTCTGTGACCCTGAATCTTTGTGGTCACAACATGTGAGGGTCTTGCCTCACTGGACCCACATATTAATGTAATAACTCCACTTTTTATTTACTGTACTGTACTAGCCTTTTTAATAGTCCACTGCAGGACGTAGGCCTACCCACGAAGGGTAGTTGGCCATATCCACCACGCTGGCGCAGTGCGGGTTGATGGATTCACATAAGCCATCGAATTTCTTCTACGGACGTATGCAGGTTGCCTCGCGATGTTTTCTTTCACCGAAAAGCCAGTGGTGTTAAATTCCGTTCATATTCCAAGGAATTCATTGGTACGGGACTGGGATTTGAACCCACGACCCCACGATTGTGAGGCGGGAGTCACTACCACTAGACCACCACGGCTCTTTTCACTTTTTATTTGAATTTGTTAAATTACGATTTGAACTGTGGTGGTTTAGGCTCAAATTCCGGTACTGTCCCAGTGAGTTCTTTGAAACTTATGTAAGAACGGAATTTCACACCATTTGCATTGGCTTTTCGGTGATGGAAAATGTCGTGAGGCAACCTGCATATAATGCTAGATGTATCGGTTGTTCACCTTAGTGACAGTTTTGGCCACTTTGAATTTTAATAATTTTGTGGAACATTTACACAATCAATAAATATTTATTTTCGCTATTCAGCGAGGCAATTCTGCCAACATTCTGGCCACGTTACCCTCTGCGACAGGGCTTTTAGAATAGTTTTATTTTGATTTTAGTTTACGTTTTAGTGATTAAGATTTTTTAATTTTGTAGGGAGCTATAAATAATACCTTTTTCAATGTTATTTATGCTTATGCAATAAACATATTTATTTATAAAACGCTAAAATATTTGTATAAAATACATTGCTTATAATTTATTCGTGCAAATAATTTGATATCAAGTGGCCGAAATCGGTACAGTGGCCACAACTGGTACATCTGCCTTATGTCCTTAGAAGAAATTCGATAACATATTTTCCGAATTTCTTCTAGAGACGTACGCAGGTTGCCTCACGATGTTGTCCTTCACGGAATAGCCAAAAGACATAAAACCTGCACTGGACCAGTGTGTAGGTATAGCATTTATCTTTCCTGTTAGGATAAATAACCCTAAATACAGGGTATATATGCCATATCTTTAGTTAAACTAGTTTTTAACTGAATCCTTACTAATATTATAAATCCGAAAAGTTTGTTGGTTTGTTGGTTTGTTACTCTTTCACGCACCAACGGAGCAACGGATTGACTTGATTTTTGGCATGGACATAGTTTAAAAGGCGGAAGGAGCTTTAGGATATTTATTATCCCGAAAAATTGCATAGTTCCTGTAGGACAGGACAAAAACCGTCGAAAGCGAAACTGTCGCCACTATCACAAAGACGCTAAGTGATTAATTCCTCTATGACGCTAATATTGACTAACGAAACGTCACAGCCAAACGTAATTAGATGACAGGTGACATTGTCTGCAAACTTTTATAAATCACAAGTAGCATGGCAAGGGGACAAATTGTTTTTCCACCATTATATCCCCTTGAAGAGCAAATAAAGTATGGATTGAAAATGACAACTGACATTAAAATTGGATAAAATGTTATTTTCCCTCTGCATGCTACATGTTACTATGACGTTTAATACCAGGCCGTCATTTTGTCTAACATTAAAAATATTTTTAAATCTTCTTTCATTAGAGGTTTAACATGTTTCTTTATTCTACCTTTATGGTACAGAATCATCATACTTTAATATTATCAATCCGAAAAGTTTGTTGGTTTGTTCCTCTTTGACGCAGCAACGGAGCAAAAGATTGACCTGATTTTTGGTATGGATACCTATGGTTTAAAAGACAGAAAGTGATAATAGGATACTTTTTATCTCGAGAAAATTCATGATTCCCATAGGATAGGACAATAGTTATTGTTTCTCAGCAATGGAGCAACGGATTGACTTGATATTTGGGGTGAACATAGTTTGGAAGACGGAAAGTGACATAGGATACTTTCCATCCCGAAAAAATTGTGGTTCCCGTAGGACTTAACAATTAATTTTTCTCAGCAACGGAGCAAGGGATTGCCTTGGCTTATTGCATGAATATAGTTTGAAAGACGAAAAGTGACATAGGCCACATTTTATCCCAAAAACTTTAACAGTTCCCGAATGATAGGATAAAAACTAAGTGAGCGGGCCACGGTAGCAGCCGACTAAGCGCCAGAAATAACCTGTCATGGCAAGTTTAGGACGTTCCTACATTTTTCGCACTCCTTCGCGGCACTCAACAGCGCTAGCCCAGACTCGGGCTCCATAACGGAGCTTGCGCTCTCGCCATAATGACGGAGTGTTTCGGAGCACAAGACACATCGTCATCCACCACTCGGGACTAACCAGTACTGAACGTCAGACAGCATTCCAACGCCCTGGTCCCAGTGCAATGGGTCAGTCATAGTAGCCCAGCGCCTGCCTCTTCAACTGCAGAGGGTAGTGAGAACGGCCATCGCGATACCGACACCTCTCTTCCCCTGCAGCCCCACTGCGTCTGCCAACACGTTGACGGCCTAGCGGAAGGTAGGGTAGGTGGCGGCACCCACACCACCAGTTCCATATATCCCACCGCGGCCCCTAATCCTCGGCTGTCATATCAGAGTCCAGGAAGCAGCCTTGCTTTATGAAACTAAGAAAGGTTATTCCCAGCAAGTAACTGGAGATAGAGAGACAGAAAAGAAGCCACACCCAGCGCAGTAGGAGGAGCTGGAGTTCATATGCCTGGCAGACGGAGCAGCACTAGAGCAAAATCTTAACCGAGAAATTAACATATTTACAGACGGCAGCAAAATTAAAGGAAAAGTTGGGGCGGCATTATCCATTTGGGATGATGCCGCTGAGATCAGTACCCGCAAGCTGAAATTGGCCGATTGGTGCTCCGTGTACCAGGCCGAGTTATTGGCACTTCTTGAGGCTACCGAAAAAGCAAAAATCTTTTGTAACTCCAGGTCTGCACTGGAAACGGTAGTTGGCGTATCTTCCCTTCATCCCTTAGCAGTAAATTCAAAGCTAACATAAAGTTACTACACGCACAAAATAAAATAGTGAAACTTTATTGGATCAAAGCGCACGCGGGGATACAGGGAAGTGAGAGAGCGGACCAGCTAGCAAAGGAAGCAGCACTGCACTCGAAGTGCAGACCTATTTACGATAACTGCCCCGTTTCATTCGTCAAGCTAGAAATCTGAATGGACTCTCTTGACGAGTGGAACCGGCGGTATCAGGATGGACTCACAGTGGCGGTAACCAAAACATATTTTCCGGATGCAAGGGCGGCATACAAGATCGTAAGAGAAATAGCACCAGTGGGAATCATAACTCAAGTGCTGACGGGGCATGGTGAGTTTTCCCAATACTTACATCGATTTAAGTTGAGGGAAAGCCCATCGTGCATCTGTGAACCCACAAAAGAGGAAACTCCACTGCACATAATCTTGGAATGCCCAGTTTTTGGAAAGCAGAGATTTGATTTAGAAAAAAAAAATTGGAATTAATCTAACACGTAAAAACCTTAGAAACAATTTTATCGAATTTTTGCACAAATATTTGTAAAAAAGCAATAATTAGGAACAAGAAGGTATAAACTTTGCTGTAAGACCCCTGATCACGTCAGGGATATTTCGCGATATAATAAAAAAAAAATCCTCGGATGTAGCGTCGCAAGAGCGGCACTGCAGCCCGCCTAAGTTGCGACACTCCTCATACGGCATGCAACCTTCCGGCCATCCTCTCAGCTGCTTTAGTTAAAAGCGGCTGAACCTCGAGTGCCAGCCTCTAAGCTTCCTTGGGGAAAAGAACCAAAGAAGTTGTTTGTGTTTGTATATAAACTCCAACCGTAACTTAACCAACAAAAGCATTCCTCTAAGGTATTTTGATATTTGTTAGGTTTCGCAGCCGACATAAACATAAGCGAAAATCAAAATATAACGCGGGCGAAGCCGCGGGTAAAAGCTAGTTATGTATATATTTGCAATAAATGAATGAATGATAATAATTATTTTTCGCAAAAATTGCAACACCGACTTCCACCGTGTACAGAATTCGAATAATTTGCACGAATCGATGTGACATCCATGTAAATTATGGTTGATTTTTCAAAAACGGCTCTGCCGAATTCGATAAAATTTAAATACCACCACGGAAGTGTATTATTTTGAATTAAAAAAAGATTTTTTAAATCTGTGCCCAATTAGCGAAAACATCGTTGAACATACACAAAAAAAAACTTTCAGACGAACATCGTATCCTCCTTTTTGGAAGTCGGTAAAAAGGCCGGTACAGAACAGTATAACCACAGAGTTACCAGAGGGATAATGTAGTCGATCGAGAAAATCTGAAAGAGATGCATCGATTTAATATGGCACGAGTTAGAAAGAGACGTGAAAACTTTCTCGATTCGGTGGTTGTTGTCGGATTTTTAGACAAGGAACGTCAAATCGCAGTACTTATTTGACAGTTTTGAAAGCAGCTTGGAAGATTTTCCTTTCATTCTTGTGGTTGAGAATTGTCTCAAGTGACAACAGCATTATAAGCCCCGAGTTCACCAACGCTTGTTTAAGTTAAACGTGTGATTACTGTATTTAACCAACGGTTTTTGCTTGCTGAACAGCAAAATTTCGTTAAAAAGCTGTTTAAGATTTAACTAACGGTTGATAAATTAACATCTGTTGGTTAACTAGGGTCTAAAACCCGAGTTAAATCGTTGTTTAAATAAGTAAGTAAGTTCGTATAGGCCGGGTGGCTAGCCCTGGTGTCAGAGTTTTTAGGCCGCCTGAAGGCCTCTGACATGGCTAAACGGTTAAAACAACTGGGGCCTACAATTTAACGTGTCATCCGAGCCACGGTAGCGCTCAGTTGGAAAATGCCACCCGCGGTCACCCATCCAAGTACAGTTGTTTAAATGCAGTATTCGTACGTTTAACTTAATCAAGCGTTGGTGAACTTGGGTCTAAATCTGTTATTTATAAATATCTGTGAGTATAACGATAAATGACAGGCTTCTTCGCTTCCTGAGAGGTATAAAGTTTAAAGTCTCTTTGAAAAGTTTGCTAACTTGAGGTTTAAGTGAAAAGTTCTGAAAAGAGGTTTGACTACAAAGTTAGCCTGCATTATCTTTGGCAAAATAGAAGTTTATAACTTAGCGTTCATGGAGAAACTAGTAGGATATGGCCTGAGTGGGCTAGATCATTGAGATTACTTATCTCTAGCTAGATCTCTAGCTCTAGCTGAAGATACGGGTGCTTTATTGTATCCTGTTTGCGGAATAGTGGCTGCATTAATAATTGTATAATTTTGGATTTTGTGACAATTAACAATTTTGAATCTTCAGAGATATGTGGATCATTGTAGTAGTAACAGCAGCTTTATACATAGTTTTTTTTAAAGTGAATAAGTCCGCGCTTGACCACCAACTCGCCTGTTGTAAGCGACATTGTGGTAGAGAAGATGAAGCACGCAGACCTAGAAGATATTCACTCTGATCTTGAAAAGCTTTAGATTATAATTATCTCTTTGGAAACAGGAAAGCAGGAAAACTGTTCCATTCCCTGGCGGTACGAATCAGAAATGTTGAGTTTTTACTTCCTTACTAATGATATTATAAATACATAAGTGTGTTTATTGGTTTGTTCCTCTTTCTCGCTACTTTTTATCCAAGAACAATAAAATAAAAGGATAGCACTAAAATTAAAATATCACGCGGGCGAAGCCGCGGGCTAAAGCTATTCGTGAATATGTCCGTGCTTGAGCACCAACTCGCGAACCTGATGCTTAGCAGGTAAGCGATGTTGTGGTCATGATAATGATGTATCATCAATATTCAATACGGAAAACCCAAAAAAACTATTAACTCGATGGGATTTAGATATTCTGTTTGTTACCTGAACAATGTCCCAATTCTCCGACATTTTTAGTCGTGTAGTGGTCTAAGACCAAATAAAAAAATGAAGACAGAATGTTGTGAACAAAACAAGTGAGGCCGGCAAAACTAAGCTTCGTCGTGTACAGACACAATTACATACACATACACGTACAAGGAAACTAAACTTTGGCTCGTCAGTCAAACTATGGCGGCGCAACACCGACGCACTCACCACGTGTATTAAAAACCACTTGTCTGTTCATGAGGTTCTGTCTTGATTTTTTTATTCGGTCTGAAGTAGTGGTTACATAAATGTTACAAGTGCGGTTAGACCTCTCCCCTCGTAAAAAATATGCTAGCCACAACGTGCGCCCTCCGGCGAAATGTCATGTTTTGTTGGGATTAACAGACGGCGGATTATCTGGTTAGAGGCCTCTTTGATGATAAAACGGGACTTTGATATGAGAACAAAATAGGATGAGGCGTAAGGGCGGAACGCTCATTGGAGAAATATAGCGGCGGGTAGCCGTAGTCTGGTCTGATCTGGCAGTGATACCCGCTTTACAATCATAAGGTCAAATGGTGGGATCAAATTCCGGTCCCGTACCAATAAGTTATTTGGAATTTCTGTAAGTATTTTCAAATCACTAACTTTTCGGTAAAAGAAAGGAACCTGCATATGACCGTAGAAGAAATTCGATTATGTGAATCCACCAACCCGCACTGGGCGATCGTGGTGGATATGATCCAATCACCCTTCGTGGGTAAACCTACATCCTGCAGTGGACTCTGAAAAAGGCTGGTACAGTACAGTACAATAAGGGCTAACGCTCATAGGAGGGACCAAAATAAATAATGATCATAACATTAGTAAAGATATCATTGATACTAATTATACTAATGATAATTTAGTCATTATGACCAACCGTTTTATAAACGGAAACATACTTTACTTAAAAGTGTGAAGTAGCTTCATCTTCTAATTAAAGCTTGCATTAGAAGATATTCAATGATACAAATGTGTTGTTTTTAAACTTTCGCGATTTGAACACATTATTATTCTGTACTACGTGACTAATCGCGCACTACGTCTCGACCGAGTTGCATCGATCGTGGTCACGGGTAGACTTAACCCCTCTAAAGTCTACCCGTGACTACGATCGATTCAACTCGGTCGAAACGTCGGGATGATGTGGTATTTATTTATCTTGTAATTTTAGTGCGCGGTTAGTCCCGTAGTACTAATAATGATAAAAGAGTGAACAAAAAACTGCCGATTTTTGATTAAAATTTCAAAGTTGAATTATTCATAGTAAACATTGTCATAAAGATGAGTACAATGCTTTGCAATGTCTCGAATATGTCCGCCATCAGCTGCTACACTGATAAAACAATCTCAACAAAAACATGGCAATTAGAAAGTACAACAACTCGAGTGGCAGTTCTTCAGTTAAAAGTAAGATCAAATGGAAGCACAAGTCGGTTTAGACAAACAATAATTATTAAACTGCTAGTTAGATTTAATTGAAATTTAGAAATTTACTTTGTTATATGACGTTCTCTTGATTACGAATATTTAGACTTCTAGCTTTATCCAGAATAAAGTTTCATGTGGTTGAAAATGGCCTGAATGGCTTCTTAAAAGTATGCTTACGCCTGTGTTTTTTGTTTGACTTGTTTGGGTGCACTCAGATTTGTTAATTATATCTAGAGAAACACTATAAAAAGCTTGTTATCTAATATTTTATGACACAAATATGTTTTAGTTTCAGAATGTCCCAAAATTTTCGGATTGCCATCGTCAATCGTCATTGCTTTCTGAAGAGCCTGCAGCTCTAGGTACCTATTTACTTAAATATAAAATGGATTACTAGGTATTTAACTCTTAGACAGAGTTCAGGCGAAATAATTATTTTGATATTTGTTTATTACCATGTTCGTAATCAAACAACTCATTCCACAAAGTTACCAAACACGAGTGTTTAACTAGCTACTGTACACACGAATCAATCAAACCCGTAATAACCTTTGAAATTGGTATTCTTTCCTGTTATCAAACTCACAGGTAGCGCATTTTGACTTCCAGTTGACTGAATTTTGTGTTTTAGTTTCTAAAATTTTGTTTTACAGGAGCCCTATACAACTTTTTTGAGCAAAAAAATCGTCATAATGACATGATAATCTTTAAGCCATCTATTCATTGAGCAACATTTGTTTATAAACTCAGTATAAGAATCAAAATCTGGGTATTTCCAAAACAAAAAATAATGTTTCAGATACAGGAATTATTTGTTTGCATTTGTTCACTTTAAGGGTTGGTCTCATTATATCACATCTTTAAGGAACAATCGGATACCATGTGTTATGTATTTTCTGTAGGTATTTGTAATGTACACAGAAATCAATCAAACCAGTAATAACCTCCCTATAATGATATTCCGTCCTGTTATCAAATCCCGCAGGTAGCGTCCTATATTGACTTCCGGTTCCCTGGCTGTTGTAATTTACCGGATACGGTGGAGGTTATTAACAGAGGCATCAAGGCACAACATTGGCGCAGCGTATGGTAAATGCACCGGTTGTGGCCACTGCCCCGGTTTTGGCCATTTGATATCAAAATTGTTGCACCAATAGATTATAAACAATGTAACTCGATAAATATTGTTTGTGTGAATGCCAAAGTCAAATGAAAACTTCTTTAAAAATATTATTTATCATTAAAATTGTCTACACAGTCATTAAAATAAAATTGAAAGTGGCTAAAACTGACACTAAGGCCACAATCAGTACATCTACCTTATATGACTACAGATTATAGTATACCAACCAAAATCAACTACTGTACTGACCCAAAACTATGGTTTTTCGGTGACAAAAAACATGGCAGGCAATTTACGTTCTGAAATGATCATGAAATCGGAGATAAACTAGCAATCATTAACAACATAGTAAAACTTTAACAACATTTTCACTCGGTTTCTATTCTTACCGTTAAATATTTATCTCCTACTCCATCAAGTATATTATCAAATACAGATATTTAATTGCAACAAAAATAAGAGGTACATAAACATAAAACAAATTACAACAGACAAAACACAACAAAAAACAACAGTATTACATCTAATATCTTTGTCACAAAACTGGTCCCAACTCAGCGTAATGCTGATTGCGCTTACGAGCAACCAGTAAATAGGTAACTATGGTCAAACACCTAGCGCGATAGTAAAAAAATAGCAATAAAGTTTAAAAGTTTAGCCAACAGCAACAACATACTTTACCCAGCAGCTCTCCAATATTGAATAAACTCCATAAAAACAATTTCATAGTTCCAGCGGAGCGAGAGAAGCGGTGAAAATGTTTACGATAATTTCAACAGTACATAAGATTCATTTTTAAGTTCTAAGAGCTAAAACGTTTTTCTGCGTCTTGTCAATGATGCTCAACATTTAAATAGTGTGTTCTCAGTACTTACTTACTTCTTACTTAGTAGCGCTCGTAGCGTAGTTTGACTAGGTGATTGTGAGCGATTGCCGAAATTAAGCAACGTTCCGCACGGTCAGTACTTGGATGGGTGGCCGCGGGTGGCATTTTCCAACTGAGCGCTACCGTGGCTCGGATGACACGTTAAATTGTAGGCCCCGGTTGTTTCAACCGTTTAGCCATGTCAGAGGCCTTCTCAGGCGGCCTAAAAACTCTGACACCAGGGCTAGCCACCCGGCCTATACGAACTTACTTAGTTTAGTACTTAGCCACGCTCATCCAGCAGAGAATGGCTTCGTAAAGATCTTGCATAAAGGACATTTGGACACTGAGTGCACGAAAGGAGGTGCTGCATATCTTTAGCCACGCTCATTCAGCAGAGAATGGCTTCGTAGAGATTATGCATAGAACACGCATTTGGACACTGTGGGCACGAAAGGAGATGCTTCATAGTTTGCTCCGACGCTCCCCAATGAGTGTATTGCTACAGTAGCCGAATATCTTCACTTGCACTGGTTGGTTCTGCAACGGTCCACTTGTGTCCGAAGAAGGGAAAAAGAAAGTTTTGCGTCTTTATGTGTCTCTCTGTGCGGGTCTGGCGTCGTGTTTACATCGATTGAGACAGATCGTATTAGCTTATTAATAATTTTTAACATTGTTTATTTGTCTTTAGCATTAATCAACAATTAACATTGAGTGACGAGACGAGCAATATGTTCGCTTGTTCCCGTAAATCTGGACTTTAAAAGCTCAAAATCGTGAGCGACATAGCACCGTGATTTTGTCAACAGAAAAATTGAATTCTTATTTCACGCTGAAAAGCATTATAACTGGGAACACGCCAACAAACATCAGATACTGAAAGAATGTGTGGTAGAGCGTTATTGAGCTAGTATCAAATTTTTATTATCTACCAATCTATCCTGTCTTCCTATAGCAGCTATCATCAGTGTGCGTGTGAAGATCCAAGCAGAACCTCGGCAACTCCGCCGAGTTATCAGAGGAAAGTTGCTACTCTTTTTGTTGGAGACAGACTGCTAACAACTCTGCTCGTCCCATTTCGCGCTTCAACGAAACGGGACGTTGGGCGGGTCTGTGACACACTGGGCTTTTTATGATTTCATAAGCTGTTGCTTGTAAAGTGTACAATTTACTTCAGGTACTAGTAGGGGCCGTGGTTTGCATTTGCAGGGACCCAAAATTGCAAAATAAAAATGGCATTTTATACAAAAAGTTCTCTGACACCCTTCGAGCAAACTTCTACAGAGCCACAGTCTCTATGTGAAATAAGTAAAAAATGTCCGAGCGCCGATACATACCGAGCGATACATAGATAGATATATAGATAGACACACAAAAACTTAAATAAACTAACATACCGACTTAGATATTTACACTATATAATTCACAATGTCTCGATTCACAATCTCGACGTTATGTCACCTAATTAGTGCTTGTAACCGAGCACTTTGGCATCGCGCGGCGTTGTAGTCGGCTTTCAATCACCTTACGTAGGTATAACTAAAAAGTCTGCTCACTACGTAACTTGGGCAGGGTTTTGCCTCGGACACTTTTTTGCACGAATGTGACTCTAGATATTTGCTCGAAGGGTATTCCATACAAAAAGTTTTCTGACACCGTAAAATGTGAAGCGTAGCAGCTTTTTCTCAATTTCAGGGTTGGTTCCATAGTAAAAGTTGTTCAAAATGATGAAAATATTTTGCAAAGCTACATCTTGTACTTGTCATTACATTTACATGGGGGCCAGCAAAGGAATTTAAAGTTTAAAGTTTTTTTTTTAAACATTAGGAGACCTCTTACACACGGTCTCTGACCCTAAGCTAAGCAAAGAATGTAATATGGCTGCCAGAGATTGATTTATATATAAATATTTTACTGATATATGACTACATATATAAATTTTTTAAAACATACTTATATAGATAATACCTAAATAACACTCAGACACAGAGCAAACACCTATGTTCATCACAAAAATATTGGCCCTGGGTGGGAATCGAACCCACGCCTCTTTGACCCAGGAGTCAGTTAATTAAATGGTTATGAGATACCTTAGCCCTTAGTCCAGGTTTTCCGTAGTTTACATAAACTTTCGCTTTCGCGTGTAGCTCCATATATTTTGGTTAGTTCTTCCTCGTTTACGCCAGGAGCGCTGCACAAAAATGTATAGAGCCATACGGAAACAGCTGTAGTTTAAATTTACGTGTTAACCTGGAATAACCCCTCTTGTAATATCTGGTGCACAGAACAGCAGATCTGCGGTGCAAGCAATACCAATACAGTAGCTAGCAATTTTTACAACGTTTGAAAACCTTAACCATGTCGCAGTACACCACAACCTGCCTGCCACTTATTTTCATAAAGTTTGCTATCGCAGTATAACGAACTCGAACGTCTCGGGGACTATTTCATTATAAACTTGACAAATAAATTATATTCCTCGCGCTTATCGCCTGCTGGATTAAACGTATTGCGCTCGTACTTGCCTTCATAATCATCTTCAGCAGTTTGTATCGACCCATCGCTGGATATAGACCTCCTCTCCCTTGTACTACTTTTCCCTTTCTCGGGCTTATCATCCACGCATGACCCGCGATGGGCCTAATGTAATTGCTTAGATACAATACAACAAAACAAAACATCCATTACGGTACATAGAGGCCTAGGCTCTCTTATAGATCTCCAATAAGACCGGTTGGAAGCTGCTTGCATGCAGCGCGCTGCGCGATCCTGTGGTCTTGATGAGGTCATGCAAAAACCAGAATTTTACCCAAAGTTTTTTTTTGTATTTTTATTTTTAGTTTTTTACCCAAAGAGTAAAAACGGGACCCTATTACTATGACTCCGCTGTCCGTCTGTCCGTTTGTCTGGCTGTCTCTTGGCTGTATCTCATGAACCGTTATAGCTAGAAAGCTGAAATTTTTACAGATGGTGTATTTTTGTTGCCGCTATAACAACAAATACTAAAACAGAGTTAAATTAATAATTAAGGGGGCTTCCATACAACAAACCTGATTTTTAGCCGTTTTTCGCTTTACATTAAAAATGGTAACAGGTAGATGCTTGAAATTTTCACAGAATATTTAGTTGTATATTCACTTATAAATAAATAAAAAATAATAAAATTAAAATACGAGAATACGAGAATGAAGCTTGCGAGATCTGTGCATTCAAAACAAAAAAAGTAGCACTGATAATGTAGTTTGATTAACCGTTTACCCATGTCGGAGACCTTCAGGCACCTTAAAAAACTCTGACATCAGAGCTAGCCACCTAGCCTGTAAAATCTTGCTTTTTTTGTACAAAAAAAAAGGTTGCAGCCTCTATCTACCTCTGCATGAAAGCCTTAACCGAAGGAAATAAACTACAACATGATATCTTGTCTCTTATCCTCTATCTGTTTTTTTTTATCACCATACTTTCAATTTACATAAATCACTCAGGAATCAGTCCCTTGTTCCGTGGCATACATATTAACCCGGATTCCCACATGAGTGGGAATAAAAATGTGGTTACATGAGAGAGTGTAGCCACTCATAGCATCAAAGGGCTCCCTGAGGTCATTACCATAAAGGCGAATCAATCAGAGAGCCCGCATTCTATTTCACGTTACAAAAGTACGAAAGTGTACACACAGATTTGGGTTTTGAGTGGAAACGCTTACTTTTTAGGGTTCCGTACCCAAACGGTAAAAACGGGACCCTATTACTAAGACTCCGCTGTCTGTCTGTCCGTCTGTCTGTCTCTAGGCTGTATCTCATGAACGGTGATAGCTAGAACGTTGAAATTTTCACAGATGATCTATTTCTGTTGCCGCTATAACAACAAATACTAAAAACAGAAAAAAAATATGTTTAAGGGAGGCAACCATACAGTAAACCTGTTTTTTTTTGCCGTTTTTCGATTGATATTATTAACGGTGACAGCTAGATGCTAGAAATAGTCACAGGATATTGAGTAAAATACTCACTTCAAAAATAATTGTTAAATAAAAATAAAATAATTGTTTAAGGGGGGCTCCCATACAAGAAACGGTATTGTTTTTTTGCTCGATATTAATAACGACAACAGGAAGATGTTTGAAATATGCACAGCATATAATTTATATTATAGTTCCTACAAAAATAAATTATTAAAATAAAATATAACAAGGAGGGCTTCCATACTATACGAAACCCTTCGTGTGCGTTCGACTCATTTTCGGTTGCAGTGTGTCACAATCATACCTTTTGTATGAAACTGAGTGCAACTAAAATTTCGACAATGATTTTTTTGCAACTCACAACCAAAATTAAGCTCGTTGGGTCTCGCCCTTAACGAAAATATCGATGAGCATACACAAAAAAAAAAAACATACAGTACATACAACATAGTACCTCCTCCTTTTTGGAAGTCGGTAAAAATGATGTACAAACGTAAATTTTCTGGGGTTTATCGGACACTTTTTTGCTAGCTAGAAAAATGTTACCTACATCATTCGAAAGAGCGCATAAAACTGTATCGAACTACATTTAAAACTCATTTTGAGCAAAATATCCCTTACGCCAATTTAGACGATATTATTTCTTTTTTTTAATCGGGCAAAAGTGCCTTTATTAGTTGTTGTAGTTAACAAAACTACACTACTACTACATAAAAAGCATTGGATCGTCCACAGACCTTTGAAGGTCTAAAGATAATCCAAATGCTCAAGCCCACTGCCAGTTGGCAGCGGGCACATTATGTCTTGTACATTTTTGAATATAAATATTATCCATCTATGTATCATTTTTTTTAAATAAAAACCGGTATAGGACGGAACATATTATTATTAAGTCCCGTATGTTTACAATCCACCAACGAATTGTAGAAATGAAAATGAAATAGGTAAGTACGAGAGGCCTCCCAACGCATTAGGTCCTTTGCCAAAGTTTTAGGTCTCGAGGTAGTCGGGTCCGACGCCTGTCTTTTACAGTTATTTGCACAAAGAATAGAATTCTATTTATTTTCCAGCAAGTTTTGGAAAGTAAGAGGTTCTCAATTTAATTGTAAGCTGAAGTAATAGCAATTAAAAAATTACGTACTCTGTATACGTAATTCGCAGACCAAATAAAAAAAAAACAAGACAGAACGACGTGAACAGACAAGTGAGGCCGGTTTTTAGGGTTCCGTACCCAAAGGGAAAAACGGGACCCTATAACTAAGACTTCGATGTCCGTCTGTCTGTCTGTCTGTCACCGGGCTGTATCTCATGAACCATGATAGCTGGGCAGCTGAAATTTTCACAGATGATGTATTTTTGTTGCCGCTATAACAACAAATACTAAAATTAAAATAAAATAAATTTTTAAGTGAGGCTCCCATACAACAAACCTGAATTTTTAGACGTTTTTCGCTCTATATTAATAATGGTAATAGGTAGATGCTTGAAATTTCCACAGAATACTTATTTGGTTTTACATTCACTTCAATAATAAAATATAAATAATAAATAATATTTAAGGGGGGCTCCCATACAGTATGGAACCCTTCGTGCGCGAGTCCTACTCGTACTTGGCCGATTATTTTTAAATTTCGACTTCTGATTTTTATTTAGTTGTTAATTTTCTTAAGGAAAACAAAAAAAATGCTCGATAAGTAAATAAAATAAACTATCGCAACAATTACTATAAAAGTAAGTTCGGACCTTTAGACCGGGTCAGCCCTGGAGTCAGAGATTTTTCTAAGCCGCTTGAATACCTCTGACATGGCTAAACGGTAAAACAACCAGGACCTACAATTCAACGTGTCATCCGAGCCACGGTGCCGCTCAGTTGGAAAAATCATCCGTCACCCATCCGAAGACTGATGAATGACGTGCTCAACATTGCACTTCGATGATCGCTAACAAACACCTACTCATGAGCGGTACAATATCAATTATTGTGTACTAGCGACCCGCCCCGACTTCGCACAGATTTACTATACATATAAACCTTCCTCTTGTATCACTCTATCTATTTAAAAAAAAAACGCATTAAAATCCGTTGTGTAGTTTTAAAGATATGAGCATACATGGGGACAGCGGAAGCGACTTTGTTTTATACTATGTAGTGATTATGACAATGGCGAATAACATGAAATAGCTATAAAATTCCTCGGACAAAGCTTTCAAACTTCCACTATAGTAGAAAGAAATCACACTTCCGAAGAGTTCCTTCAAACGTCGTTCCCGATCAAAATAAATGGAGTCCCAGTCGAAAAGAGACCTACGGATCTTTTCCCCGATTTCAATAGCTTTCCTATCGGACATCTACGTTCTCTCATCAGCTCTTATGACAAGGGAGTAAAGTTCAAATTGACGGAAAGCATCAAGGAAAACCATCGCCCCTTTTCGGCTTTGTTGCGAATTTTATCGCGACGTTAGAGGTTTTTTATTTAGTGCGATATGGTAACCCATGACCAATCTTTGTTGAGCTCCGTGGAATTGGAAATAGAACCTAATCCCTTTAGATTTAGAGATAATTTTGGGAGATTAAGGGTCTATCTTGGGTGGTGACTTGGTACTTTTATTCGACCTTTTGGTCAAAGAAAACTTAAATGGTTCTTATGTGGCGTATGGTATAAATGACCCAAAATATTTGAACGTTTTTCGTTGAAAAGGATAATGACTTTTCCATCAGATATCGTGGTGACATTGGTACAGAATGACTGCAAAACATATAATACAACAAAAATTTACTTAACACTTCATAATAATAACTCAGTATTTAAAATAGGTAGGTAAACTTCTCAACTCTACAATTTCAAAAAATCTGACTCCAGAGCCTATTGAATTTACTTATTCACTGACCGTATTCTAATGAACTAGATTTATTTATTAAATGAAAGAAATTAATTTCTAAAAAATATTTTTCAATAACTTGCAGGTAGAAGTGCATATAAGTTGCGAAAGTAGAGAAGTACTTGAAGTATTGAGTGCATTGCGAGACGGCTCCGCGTCCTAGCACTCGCCAACTTGAGAAAGGTTGCCGAACGCGACCGAAACTATAGTCGTGTTATGACTATACGAACACGTGAGTGAGTCCCGTTATATATCGTTTAAAATGTGTGAAAACCACGTAAATTTCCATAGTAAAAAAAAGTAGGTACTTAAAAAGTACTTACGGTAAATCTACCAACAATAAATCCCCCGAACTAATTACATAACATTTTCTAATAAAACATTTGGAACTAATTTACCAAAATTCAAGTTTTGATTGAGAAAACCTTAATATTATTTATCGAGACAAAATTTTGCTGAAACAATGTTCTGTAGAACGCAAACCTTTGTCCGTCAGGTTCGATGGACCGCAAGTTGAAGCCTTAATGGCAGAGACAGTATTCGGCAAAGATATAGCAAAACGCGCAGAGGTTAGAATTTTATTCATTAATTTATAATGATAGAAAAATACGGCATTTTAGGAAAATATCTCCAAAAGAGAAAAAGGAACTATGATAGGATCACTCGGTTATCCATTTGTCTGTCTGTTTGTCTGCTTGCCTGTCTTTTTGTTTATTCATCTGTTTGTCAAAACTGTTTTTTTAATCAGAAACGCGTGGACATGTCAATTTGAATTTTGTATGGAATACTAATTATGTAATGTTTTGAAGTTGTCTTAGTTAAGTATTTTTTTTTTTTCAATTCTATAGAAATGGAACCCAAACTTATTGAGTTCTACTACTTCTTAAAATAGCAAATCTGGGATCTAGGGTGAGAAAACTTATTAGAACAAAATACTTCTAAAATAATATTCTCAGCCAAGCATGCTACTACAAAATACTATAAGTATAAAGCAGTTGTTTTTTTTTCGCGATTTCACCGATGTACCAGCCTATATAATAGTCCACTACGGGACGTAGGCCTATCCACGAAGGGTTATTGGCCGTATCCACCACGCTGGCCCAGGGCAGGTTGGTGGATTCACATACGCCATCGACTTTCTTCTATACGGACATAATTATGCAGGTTTCTTCACGATGTTTTCCTACACCGAAAAGCCAGTGGTGTGAAAATCCGTAAATAAAATCCCAAGAACTCATTGGTACGGGACCGGGATTTGAAACCACGACCTCACGATTGTTAGGCGGGTGTCACTACTACTAGACCACCACATCTTCATGTTGGTCCCATAGTAAATTTTACGTTTTAATTAAGTTGGTATACAATGAAAAGCATTTATACATTAGGAAGCACTTTGCAGAACACCTTGTACCTACTTATAAAATAAAATGGTTAAAAAACGTATTTTTAATTAAACGGTTTTATGTACTAAAAGCTAAAAAAAAGACTCAAAAATAAAATCATGGGGCCTTCACCTAGAAGATTTCATTATGTACGTTGCGCCCCACGATTTTATTTTTGAGTCAATATTTTTTAGCTTTTAGTACATAGGTATTAAAACTGTTTAATTAAAAAGAGTTTTTAACCAACTTTATTTTGGTGTTTAGTCTGTATTTTGGTACTACACACTGTGCTCTAAATAAAAGCCCTTTTATTTGATACCTATATTGAGGGGGTTGTGTAAAATAATGTAATCCACCCTTAATCCACCATATTGTGGCGGTGGTATCTTGTATTTACGTCAATACTGAATGTAAAAATTGTATTGTCATCGAAACTAAAGCTGTGTATCAAATATCATATCAATCTGTCATCGGGAAGGGGTCAAAAAAGATAATGCTAAAATATACCGAGCTTAGGCCATCACCTTGTACAGTATTCAATTATTTGCTTTATTTATTATAGAAAATGATTTTTCTATTATTTGCTTTTATTACAATCTTCATTTTAAGGAATTTCATATTTTCGCATCTTATTATCTTTTGACATTGCTTTTAAAATATGGCGGCGTGATGGCGGCCTTGAACAAAACTCAAATTAGAAAATATGAAACTCCATTCAAATTAAGCATCAAATTAAGCATTCAATGCGGTTGTTTTACAGTGCGCATTTAGTTACCGTATTTCAATGGATTTTTTGAGCTGTACACAGTCTGTTTCCAGTTTGCAAGATCTTCTTTCACTTACTAGATTTTTCTCAAAAAACGGGCAAGTGAAGATAAAACCTCTTAAAAATATTCTCTTCTAAATATTTATTATCTGTGTAATCGCAAACGAGAACTCTTCAGGACATTATCTGAAAGTTTCATCGTCAGATAAATGTTTCGAATACCTTTCAGTCTGAAACAATTCGTTTGTTGCGACGACGGCGGCGCTTGTAAGACACTTCAAATAACGGGGGAAGATTTTATATCATACTAGATTTTAGCAATGGCTTTGCTCGACTTTTATAGAATAATAATCGGCCAAGTACGAGTCGGACTCGCGCACGGAGGGTTCCGTACTGTATGGGAGCCCCCCTTAAATATTTATTTTATTATTTATTATTGAAATGAATTTAAAACTAAATATTCTGTGAAAATTTCAAGCATCTACCTGGTACCATTATTAATACAGAGCGAAAAACGTCTAAAAATTCAGGTTTGTTGTATGGGAGCCCCCCTTAAATATTTATTTTATTTTGTTTCTAGTATTTGTTGTTATAGCGGCAACAGAAATACATCATCTGTGAAAATTTCAGCTGCCTAGCTATCATGGTTCATGAGATACAGCCCGGTGACAGACAGACGGATAGACGGACAGACGGACATCGAAGACGTAGTAATAGGGTCCCGTTTTTACCCTTTGGGTACGGAACCCTAAAAACTAGCCTGTGGCACTAACTACCTTGTACACTATACTCATACAAAAAATAAAGTCGATCCGTTTGCTCCATTGCTGCGTGATACAGTAACAAACAAACCAACAGACACACTTTTGGACTAAATAATATATTAGAACTAATAATATTAGCGGCTTTTGGAAAAAAAGTAGGCATAACACTCTCCGAACTTTAAACTATACCTATCTTGATTTTTAACACGCTTTTATTAGGTCGACCTGTATGTAACTATGTAATAGAATCTAAGGTAACTAATTTAACCATCTTCCAAGGGTCGTAGCGTAATGAAAATTGGCAGCTGTATGTAGTTCTGATGACAATACAATAATATGCTACTGTCGAACTGATCTGATGATGGAGCCGGAAGATATGAACTGGAACTTCGATCATGATGGAAAATCGTATCATAGCTGTTTTGGATTTCTTAGAAAACTCTTGTAATGAACTTTGATCACGATTAGGTTTCAAGGTCTGATGAGCGTGTTTTTTAGTTTTTTAAACTACATTTATTGCATCAGTATCTCCTTTGCAGCGGGAAATAATAAAAATCACACAAGGATGTTGCATACAAACATGTTACATGTTTATAAAATACGTCCATGCAATCACAATTTCGGATGTAAAATTGGAAAGCTGTCTAGAAATATTACAGTAATTCCAGTTACGTTTGGTGACGTGTGATGTTTTGGTATCATCCAAAGTGGAGAAATGTGTAAGGTTCAGAACACAGAAGAGAGAAAGAAATTCAGATTCATCTGATCATAGTGGAATTAAACTGCTGGTTAGTTCACACCGCGTTTAAAGTAAGTAAATAAATATTCTTAGTCTAAGATCGTAAACATCGTTTCGCCATTACACTATACAGCCATTATACTGCGTTTAATGTTCCAATTTATTTGAGAAGTCCATAAAAACCGTCCGAGCCCTCATTGAAGTCGGAGCCTTGAATCTCAATAGCCAATAAATTATAGGGACCCCATAAAAGGTCGAAGGCAAAGGGTATCGAAATACAAAATACGTTTAAGCCCAATGACACTGGACCTTCCTTGTTGAAGATGTGTACGAAGTACTGTGAATTGATGCACCAATCGTCATTCAATAATAAATTAAAATTTAAAAAACCCCCGACACATTGACAACCATTTTGGGCACATTTGTAGAATTTTGATTCTTCCATCCCCACTTTAACCCACCATAACTCTTAAACGGCTTAATCGATTTTTATAAAACATAGCTAAGAACACTCTCGATTAAGTCTCCTTTCATCCAAAAAAAACTAAACTGAAATCGGTTCAGTGGTTCGGGCGCTATGATTCCACAGACAGACAGACAGACAGACAGACAGACAGACAGACAGACAGACAGACAGACAAACAGACACGTCAAACTTATAACACCCCTCTTTTGCGTCGGGGGTTAAAAATACGGGTCAGCGTGGTGAATATGGCCCGCTCGCCCTTCATGGGTAAGCCTAACGTTTAAGCTTAACGTTTTCAAACGTACAAACTTTTCTGACAGAAAATAGATATTTGTAATACAAGAGTGCAAATATCTTTAAAACTACGCAACGGATTTTGATGTGTTTTTTTAAATAGATAGAGTGATTCAATAGGAAGTTTTACATGTATAATACACACGTGCGAAGCCGGTGCGGGTCGCTAGTTCTCTATAAAAGCATCCCCATATTTCAGTGACCCTGATTACCGGTGACGACACTGATTCGGTCACTGAAATGTGGTAATACGTTCATACAAAATGTATGAAAGAATATTTTTCACTGTGACGGTACGGTGCCGTGACTGTGACGGAACTGTGACGTGACGGTGGCTTGACTGATATGTATGAATCGGCCTTAACTCGGCCTTTAACACAGAAACCCCCAAAAGAAAACTTAATCAATGCAGAACCGCATCTACCAAATAAAACATCCATCGTCTGCCCTTTGGAGATGGATTTCAGGGAATAATCCTATTTATTCGGCCCTTTAAGGGACTCGACGCGATACAATCAGGTTATGGAGATTTCATCCGGGGAATTGATGTTTTAGGATTATTACATTTTGTTAATTGAGTCTTTGTCCGGAATCTTTAATCTTTCGTGAACAGGTTCGATATTTTTTTTGCAATTAAATAATGAACGGGTACTATTGAATGTTTTTTCTTTAGTTTATTTTGAAAAGACCTTAATAAATCTTCCTTTAATGTCGTGTATTTGTTCTTAATTTATTTCTAACAAAGTCTATCGTACTGATTAACGTTACATAATTGAGCTCCATTGACTTGGCAGCATTGAATGACGGCTTTTCTTTGTTTCAGCCACAGAACAGCAGAACTAGATCTCTCTTCTGTGGTTTCAGCGAACAAATCAAAAAACATAAGTACTGTTATCTGCTCAACTTGAAACTATAACATCTGTGTATTTATCTATAAGTTTAGTATAAGTACTGTGTTTCTGGTCACATAAAACTTCAAAAAATATTTGTATAAAACTTGACTCCAGTAAATTGGAAACTGGAAGCATGGTCAAATAGATATAAGTAATTTTATTGCATGCTTATTATAGTCAAATAGATATGTTACAAGTGTAACATAACGTAACTTTGAATTTATTGTCTGCGGATTTCCTCAATCCCTATTCGATCTTGCAGAGACTCCAAACATAGTCCTCTCTATATTAAGTGTAATTCAAAAATCCTGTGAAAGGTTCAGATGAGAGAGAGAGAGAGAGAGAGAGGAGAGATTATTATCAAATTCACAGAAATTCACAAAACAGAATAAACCACAGAGCTTGACACAGGTGCCATTACGCAGATTGAGAGTGGAACGCCTTGCTCGTCACCGCTCACCACCAAGGTGCTTACATAAATTACATTTTAATTACACTAAAAGCTTCTACTCGCTTTTGGGAACTTTTTTATGCTTTTACAAACATTTTTCAGTAATGGCTCCAGGATATTAATATCTCGAGTCCGAGAACATCTTTTAATGGTTATTTGAAAGCAAATACATATTATGAAAAGAAAGTAAAAGCCTTTCTACGAATTGCTTTGATACGTTGGATAAGAACATCCGACTTTGATATTTTATACTCATTAGGTACTTCCTTAGTTTCTTGGATGTAAGTACCTAAGTAATAAAAAGGTGGAAGTTTTAGGCCAGTTGTCGTCACACTTTTCTGGTCTAGGGCCAAATATCCATCATCCATCCATCAGCCATAGGACGTCCACTGCTGGACATAGGCCTCCCCTATGGATCTCCAATAAGACCGGTTGGTAGCGGTTTGCATCCAGCGTGATCCTGCGGTCTTAATGAGGTCATCCGTCCACCTTGTGGGTGGACGTCCTACGCTGCGCTTGCCGGTACGTGGTCTCCACTCGAGAACTTTTCGACCCCATCGGTCATCAGTCCTCCGCGCTATGTGCCCTGCCCATTGCCATTCATCTTGCCAATCCGCTGGGCTATGTCGGTCACTTTGGTTCTTCTGCGAATCTCCTCATTCCTGATTCGATCTCGCAGAGAGACTCCGAGCATAGCCCTCTCCATAGCTCGTTGGGCTACTTGGAGCTTATTTATAAGGCCCATAGAAAGAGACCACGTTACAGTGCCATAAGTCATCACTGGCAACACACACTGATCGAACACTTTCGACTTGAGGCACTGAGGTATGTCGGACGAGAAGACGTTACGCAATTTTCCGGACGCTGCCCAGCCGAGTTGGATTCGGCGTATAGCCTCTTTCTTAAAGTCGGACCTACCTAACTGGACTACTTGTCCTAGGTAGACGTACGAGTCAACGACTTTAAGAACCGAGCTCCCAACAGAAATCGGGGTGGGTAGGGCCACATAGGACAGTGTGAAGTATCAATGTGGGCCGCATACTGATGAACTTGAGTTTATAACATACTCGTACTAGCTCGTGCGTTGTTTTACCGCGTACCGCGCTGCCTTAGGAACATAGTAATGTAAAAATAATCGGCCAAGTACGAGTAGGACTCGCACACGAAGGGTTCCGTACTGTATGGGAGCCCCCCTTACATATTTATTTTATTTTAATTTTATTATTTATTATTAAAGTGAATATAAAACTAAATACGAGTATTCTGTGAAAATTTCAAGCATCCACCTATTACCATTATTAATATAGAGCTAAAAACGTCTAAAAATTCAGGTTTGTTGTATGGGAGCCCCCCTTAGATATTTATTTTATTTTGTTTTTAGTATTTGTTGTTATAGCGGCAACAGAAATACATCATATGTCAAAATTTCAGCTGCCTAGCTATCATGGTTCATGAGATACAGCCCGGTGACAGACAGACGGACAGACGGATAGACGGACATCAAAGTCTTAGTAATAGGGTCCCGTTTTTCCCTTTGGGTACGGCACACTAAAAAAATCGAATATTTTTCTCAGTAATTTCAAAACACACAATCAGTAACGCAGATTATCTGCTATAATGCACGAGTGCAGCGAGTGCCAACATTTTTCGTTTTTAGCAAAGCAAAGTAGACTAACCATACTGCCATCATACGTGACCTCAAATTTTTTTCAGTAATTTCAAAACAGGCATTGTCAAAGTAGTGAGCCTTAATTTTTTTCGGTATAATTAGTAATTTAAAAGCCAGTATGAACAAAGTAGACTAAACTCAGAGTATATTTTAATTATACGCGTGTGTAGCTAACGCGAAGTTATTCGCTTTTCTAGTAGTTTGAAAACAGATAATATGATTATAGGACCATCTTATACCGAGGGCCGCACCATTCACGGGCCGCGTTTTGACAACCACTGTTTTAGACGGCCTTCCCCACGGAGCTGGAAAAACATATGCAAATTTCATATTACATTATACCATGAGACTAACCTCAAAATCACTGTTCATAAATTTTGTCAAGAGTCAATGAGCATTTTCGCGGTTGGACCCGTAGTAAAAGTTGTTCATAATGAATGGTAAATGTACTTACACGTAAAGGACCATGCATTTAAAAAAAAACACTATAAGTACATTACAAAAAACAGTTATGCATTAATCGCCAAACTAGGTAAAACCTATGCCTTGGCGATTAGACCTTCATATGACAAAAAGTGAAATGAACACTATTTAGTCATAAGTCATAAGTTATTTATTAATAAAATGTCAATTTACACGTCATAAAAATATTACATAAATGATATAAAAAAACTTAATTTTTCATTAACATCAGCATCTATTAATATTAGTATTAACAATAGGTTAATCCTCAGACCTTCATAGGTCTGAGGATGATCCAATGCTTTTTGTGTAATAGTAGTGTAGTTTTGTTGTAGTTAATAAAGGCAGTTTTGCCAAAAAAAAAAAAAAAGTATTAACAATGCTAATATTAATAGATTAGTCGTTAGGTGCGCATGACATACTCGTATTAAACAATGAGAACACGATTATTGAATTTTTGATGTGTTATACAAACAATACTAAATATATATGTTTTTGGAAAACAGCACCATGTAGACAAAGCAGAAGCACGAGTGTATTATAACATGTTATTATTATTATGCATAGCTAAGTTAGACTTAGGCTTAGTCCCACAGTAACAGTTGGTCATTATGATGATCATCATGATATCCTACAACATTTTTACATTTTGAGAACACCGAGTTCAACTGATCTTTAGCAGAAAACCAGGTTTACTATACTAACTTTACTATTGTCTATGCACTTTCTAAAGTTCTAAAACTGAAAAAGAACAAAAAAACACTAAAAGCTTCGAGCGCACACCTGGCGCCAGAATAAAACCGCAGCTAAACAACCAACATACCACGACATCTCATTAGGAGAGCTACCATCGCTTTATCTGAACAAAATGCAATACGACACTAGTTTTGTTATTTTACCAAGTTTTGTAAATAAATTGGTTTCTTAGTACAAGGTTCCTTCATTTTGTTAAAAACTTACAGCGTTCTATGGAGCGGAAAAACACAGTTATAAGCAAGTTGGTCTGCAGGAGTCGTAATAAGAATGGACATCGTTAGGAACAGAAATATTACACGTACTTTCTTATTTCTTATTTGCAACCAAAAAAAAATGGCAAAGCTCAAATGGTAGTGGGTTGGACTCGTGAGTCGTATGCACCCAGACAGATGGGCAAAGGTCTCAACGGAGTGGGTTCCTCTGTCCAGTCGACCCCGAGGCCGTCCTCCAACACGGTGGCGCGACGAAATCAAGGGGTTTAAAAAGGATTGGACGGAGGTAGCACAGAACAGAAAGGAATGGAAGGAATTAGGGGAGACCTTTGAACAGCAGTGGGTCAGTACAAGTTAAACAAAATAAAAAGGAGTCTGCCTACAATAACGTACCATACCATGATCGTGCTAATAACATATCAGGCACGGAAAACAATATGACACGCTCCACTAAGTAAGTAAGTTCGTATAGGCCGGGTGGCTAGCCCTGGTGTCAGAGTTTTTAGGTCGCCTGAAGGCCTCTGACATGGCTAAACGGTTAAAACAACCGGGGCCTACAATTTAACGTGTCATCCGAGCCACGGTAGGGTAAACGGCCCAATACTCGTGAATTTCTGAACTTCGGTGACTTTGCAGCTCTGTCATGCTGAAGGTAATTAACTTTGAGGTCTGAAAATTTTTGGAGAGGTCATACACTTATCATTCTGTACGTGGAATATATTATTATTATAATATAATAACAATAAGATCGATATAAATATTAAAATAGTAAAAAAGACCCATATGTCCCAATGCCCGTCACGTTTGAGGTAATTATCGTCAAAGTGACCCAAAAGTCGTTAATTTTTTTTACTGAATTTGAACCTTATTCGCTATTAAATAGAGTCTAATTATTTTGTCCTCTAAATGATATTTGTATAAGAATAAAACGCAATATATTGTTTTATTATTTAATCAGGTATCTTGAATCAACAAAAAATTAATTATTTCAAAATTTACTTTGAGTAAAATACGTAAGGAATACGTTAGATCAGTCCCTTGTCCTATATCTAACAATAATCCGGTTGTTAGGCACATGTGATACAATAAATAAACATGTTTACTAAAACAACATTGTCATAATTATTTATATTAAAAACAGCTAAAAAAACTGTATGGTAGCGACACTCAAAAAAAATCTGAGATCTGGTGATCAATGATATGAAACGTTATCACCCAATGAGTAAGCTCATTGTGAGAGGGGTAATATTGTTTTTATTGCACATAAATTATTTACAGGTTCTTAGAATACATAGTCTTGATTCTACGCGGATAGTCTATTCTTTATTGCAATGCTTCTCTAAGTGCCCGCCAAAATCAGTTTATAAAACTCAAAAATGTACCTAAATCTTTATAATCTTAAACATAATAAATTAAATATATAATTCAACAGTCTTTAGCTACTATGGCCTATGACTTTTGTTTTACAAAACCTTAGGTTTCAGTTTCACTTTTATCATATTAAAAAATGTGGACTTCTTTTTTTCAAATGTTCTTCTTCTTCTTTTGTCAACACAGTAGGCAGTCCTATTGAGCAGTCGACCGAACTTCTGCTATTAATTTTAACAATCAAAGTCAATCTTGGTACGTCAAATTCTTTTGCAGCAGAAGAAGGAGGTATGCTGAAGTCGCGCCCTACTGAGGTCAACCATGATAAATATGTTCAGGCCTGAAATCGCTGCAATAAGGTGTGTAGGGATGCAATGCGTCGCTATGTTCATGCATCATATGATGATGGGAATCCAGTTAAAGTCTGGAAATTTCTCAAATCTGTGGGAATTGGCAAATCTCTCAATCAGACACTTCTTCTAACAATATTGACCTAAATGCCTTAAATTTATATTTCTCATCAGCTCCCATTATCTCGGATGTTGATAAAAGCTATACTCTACGTTATCTTGCTGCCATTACTCCTCCCGGCTTTCCTCCTTTTGAGTTCAATCGTTTCACTGAATGTGATGTTAGAAGGATTCTAATGTCGATATCCTCCAACGCGGTTGGCGGTGACAATGTGAGCCGGAACATGCTTTTGCCTATTTTAGACATCATCCTTCCTATCCTGTGTACCATTTTTAATAATTCCATCTCTTGTGGAATATTTCCTACAGCCTAGAAAGATGCACAGATTATACCACTACCAAAACAATCCAATCCCAAATCCTTTTCCAAATACCGACCTATCTCTATCCTTCCATTCTTATCCAAAGTTCTGGAGCGTCTTGTCCACAGACAGCTGAACGATTACCTTAATAGACATGATCTCCACAATCCTTTCCAATCTGGTTTCTGTCCTGGGCATAGCACTGTGTCTGCGCTCATTAAGATACCGACGACATACGCTTGGGTATGGATGACGGTAAGCTTACTGTTTTAACCCTCTTAGTCTTCAGTGATGCTTTCAATACCGTTGACTACGACATTTTATTAGGATTATTGCGCTCTTCTAACATGTCTCCATCAGCAATCGACTGACTTCACAGTTATCTGTACGGTCGCCGGCAGCGGGTTTGCCTGGGAGATACTTTTTCTTCCTGGTGTGACACTACTGCTGGTGTGCCACAAGGCGGCGTGCTATCTCCTCTTTTTTTTGCTTTTTTCAATAATTCTATATCGCAATGGCTTATTTCTTCCCCTCATCTTTATGCAGACGATCTCCAAATTTATTCGCAAGCTCGGCAAGATGATCTAGATTCAGCGATAGCTGCTATAAATTCTGATCTCTACCAAGTAACAGAGTGGAGCAGATCATTTGGCTTGAAGATCAACCCCGCAAAGTCACAAGTCATCATAATTGGCAGCTCTTATAATATTACAAGATAAATACAAGATAATACTACAAGAATTGACTGGTCCGAAATTCCTTGCGTAGAGTTCGATGGAGTCACTTTGCCATATAATAAATCTGTGAAAAACCTCGGTGTCATGTTTGATCGTACGCTATGCTGGGATATTCAGATTAAAAAAATCAGCTGCAAGTTGTTTGCTGCTGGTAGCTCTCTTAGACGGCTCCGAAATTTCCTGCCTACTGCTACTAAAGTTGCGCTCGTACAGTCTCTTCTAATTCCTATTTTAGATTACGCTGACGCCAGCTTTTTAGATCTCACTGAAGTCCAACTTGATAAGCTTGAGCGTCTCCAAAATTATTGCATTAGGTTTATATTTGGGTTACGAAAATGAGAGACGCGGTCATATTTGCTAAGCTCAAGTGGCTTCCAATTCGTCTTCGTCGGAATGCTCATATCCTTAATCTCCTTGATAATATCCTCTTCAATCCTTCTACTTCATGCTATCTTAAAGACTCTTTTTCCTTCTGGTAAGATGCATATTCCCTTCCCCTCCGATCCAAGGATAACCTTTCCCATAAGACCCCTACCGCACGGTGTCAAACTTTTTACGGACGGTCTTTTGCCTTTCAGGCAGTTCAGTTATGGAATGCCTTGCCCGTTACTGTCAGAAAAGCTTAATCACTCAACGTATTTAAAGATCAGGTTAAAAACCTGCTGAAATTGTCAATTCTTTAACTATTTAACTGTTGTTGTTGTTATTTATGTTGTTTTATGTAATTAGTATATTTTAATGTATTAGTTTATTATTTAGTCATAGGTTTCTTTTATAATTTTTTATAGATATGTATTGTTTTCTTTAATTTTAGGTATTTTAAGTATTTATATCAATTTTATTAGTATGTATGTTTATGATGTATAATCAAACTTATATTTTTAACTTATGCGCACCCTGTTCATTATTTATACGCTTTCTGTCTTCTCCATCCTAAGGTTGTCTGGCAGAGATCGCTATCAGCGATAAGGCCGCCCATTGTTACACTGTTTATTAGGGTTCCGTACCCAAAGGGAAAAACGGGACCCTATTACTAAGACTTCGATGTGTTCTGTCCGTCTGTCTGTCTGTCTGTCACCGGGCTGTATCTCATGAATCATGATAGCTAGGCAGTTGAAATTTTCACAGATGATGTATTTCGGTTGCCGCTATAACAACAAATACTAAAAACAAAATAAAATAAATATTTATGGGGGGCTCCCATACAGTATGGAACCCTCCGTGCGCGAGTCCGACTCGTACTTGGCCGATTTTTAATTATTTTTTTATACTGGCACTTTTTATATGGGAGCCCCATACAACAAACCTCATTTTTAGAAATTTTTCGCTCTATATTAATAATGATACCAGGTAGATGCTTGAAATTTTCACAGAATATTTAGTTTTATATTCCCATCAATAATAAATAATAAAATTAAAATAAAATAAATATTTAAGGGGGGCACCCATACAGTATGGAACCCTCCGTGTGCAAGTCCGACTCGTATTATTATGTCGGCCGATTATGTATCTTTGTTTCTTCTTTTTGTTTATTTCTTGGTGTGCAATTTAGAGTTTATCTATCTATGCCTTTTGCAACAGCTTCCATAGCCTTTATAGCCTCTGTTGTGTATTTTCTCTCGGCCATGATTCAAGCAAACTGATGTAATTAAATGTTGTCAATCAATGCTTAGGTATAAATTGCACATAAATTAAGAAACATCATAAATTAGTCTGATGCACTTAACATTGTCATGAGAAACTTTTAGAGAAAACACGTGTGTCAGGTAGGGTTGATTTGTCCGGGTTCTGGACTCTAAAATCCGGGATTTTCACGCGACTTGTCCTGGTTGCCGAATTTTAGAGTTGGCATCCCTAGTGTCAGATCATGATATGTATGAGCTACGGGCATCCTTTTTTCTGGGTTAAACTAGAAAACTAAAAATCTTATTACGTCAAACGTTGATCACAAGGTGGCTCTGACGAATGTACCTACGAATAGGTACGGTGCTCTGATTATAACTGTAAGAACAGACCAGATTTAAGCTGCTTCCCGGAATATATATGTTCCGACAAAATGCATTAAAACACAAAAGGCGCGCGCATTTTGTAAACGTCAGTATAATTATTCATATCTAGATCAAAAATAGCTTATAAAATTATAAATTATCTTATGCATATTTTTGACACTGAGCCATAAAAATGTACCTTATGTCGTCTCTAGTAAGGTTTAATTTTAAAAAAATAACGACATAAGGTGCACCTTTCAAAGTGAATATCAAGTGTGTCCCGACAGCCGTTAATTTATTAATTATTATGACGAGCATTGGGACAAATCGGAGTTACGGCGCACCATTACCTGACACACGTAATTAAAAAACCTATGATTAAAGATAGCACAATTTTATAGGTTATAATGTTAGAATATTAATCAAGCTTTAATCTCATTATAATTTCGCTTACAAAAACGAACAACTGATCCAGTAAACATTGAATCGAACACGGCAAGTCAGTCGTCAGGTTCAGGAGCTAAACTTTGCAAAAAACACAAAATTTCGGAGCGCTGCACTTTAGATAAACACTGCGCCTAGGCCATAACAGATATGACTAAGAGTTTCCATTGAAATTGAAGCTAATATTACCGAGAATTTGTTGCCATAAAAAGTTTTGATGTAAGTTTAGGTATAATTTAGTAAAAGTCTTTTTATTTAATTTTAACGGGCATTGGGACATTGTCGACTTTGTGTACACTTACCCTAGTGCTTAGTTGGAAAATGCCACCCGCGGTCACCCATCCAACACGCATCCAACACTATGCTCACTACAACGTAACATCAACGTACATCAACTATACTCGTAGTTGTCGATTGTCGAGAATAATTATTTTGCCGGTGACGAAACGCCCCGTGCATGGCACGTGACGGTGCTGGTCGATGACGGAAGGTTCTAGTGGGCAATGGGCATAGTCAAACACTGTCAAACAAAGAATATTTTATTGTCTGACATGTTACCATTAACGCTATAGTAAAAAACGGTAAAATTAAAAGGTGCAAAGTTACGAACATGGCGCATTTTCATCTATCCTGATGTTGATTTTTCTCTATAGGTCGCATTTTTCAACGAATCTCAACTATACTTGGTGTATTAATGTTTTTTTGTCATCGGCGATTTCTCACAAAAGAGGGGGAAAATTGCTGTCGCACTATTAATGAGCTGATTTCAATAATATTTAGCAAGATCGTTTATGTAAATCCATACAAGATTTTTGAATACGAACCAAATCAGTTTAGAGCGACTCGAGATATATGAAGATTCAATTAAAGAGCAGTATTCGAGAGGTCTACAGGTTCGGAGAACTACTAGTTTTAAGTGAATGCCATAGGCGTTTTTGAGAAAATGGTCGTGACCGTTTTGCGCTTTAAAATCTAGGTAGGTATCTCACACATTATTCATGCACACAGTGTTATGCTACACCAAGATGAACATACGCTATGAATTCACGGCGCAGTACTAATGGACATCGTCAAAGCTCTTTCGCTAAAAGCGCACAGGACACCTCAATACAGTATCAACTTGTATGATGACGTTTAAGCATCGTCATTCAGTGTGGCAATCATCGACTTGGCGTATTTTATGGTGGAAATGCTACCAGCAAACTGGGCACGCTGACAACTGGCAGGCTTGAGCATTTATAGTATCTTTAGACCTCAAAGGTCTGTGACCATTTGCGTTCAGCCACGAGTTCGGGATTCAGTGACTGTCTTGTGCCGTTAATGGCACTCACGTTTGCGTTTGACTACATACTGGTACATTAAGCCCGATTACAGAGGCGCCATCATAATTATATCAGCTAAATAGCATAGTTCTGTTTCTTTTTCACTTTAGGCATTCGATAGAGAGAACGCTTTTTACGTTGCTATTAAATTTACGCTGGCGCCTCTGTAATCGGGCTTATTATTGGTATTTTACCGTTCGCCGCTCCGCCCGCACCCCGCTACTTACCGCTCATAGCGGCGAGGTCGTGGCCGAGTGGTATCCCATACGAGTACATTCTAGCCTTCGAGCAAATATCTATAGAGTCACAATCGTGCAAAAAATGTGTCCGAGCCAAAACTCTGTCCAAGCTATGTAGTGGGCAGGCTTTTTAGTTAGTCGTAAGGCGATTGTTAGCCGACTACAGCGCCGCGCGATGCCAAAGTGCTCGTTTATAAGCGCTAATTAGGTGACATAACGTCGAGATTATAGAAAACGGGTCATTGTGAATAATTTAATGTAAATATATAAGTCGGTATGTATGGCAGCGCTCGGACATTTTTTTTAGTACTTTTACTTAGGCTATCGGGTTAAACGTAAAGCCCATGTCCCATTTCGTCACAATATTATAGAAGAGAGATAGAAGGATTCATTATGTCATTGCCACAACGGCAAGCAAGTTCCAAGGAGAACAGAAGAGTTCTCATACTGTCTATAATTGTGTATGAAACTAAAAGCACAGGACGTATTCGTGACTATGAATAACTGAGCACTAAATGATGCCAAAATGGACTTAAATGTTATTTTATCGTTTAAACGTCTTTTAATTGAATAATTTGAGAGAAATCCCCTGAAATGTTGCCAGTTATTGCTATACTTTTATTGTTTTTTCCAACACAGAATAAAAGTTTGAAAAAGGTTGATAAAAGTCTAAAATCAAAGTACAACTCCTTTGTACAAACAAGGTGTTATTTTGAAAATAATAGGTACTTTCCTACGTATTTATAATTATGCTCATTACGTTAAAACAACATTTTTTAAATCTGAATAACTTGAATGAAGAAATTTTTTTTTTCATAACTTATAATATAAACAATATATATACTTAAACCTAAACACCTAATACTTAAAATGTTATTAATATACATTTTTAAACTTTTTTTTTCACAAGTGGGATCGAATGAGATTTTTGCCAATCATTAATGTTTGGTTTACCAATCAGTTATAATTGCAAGAAAGAACGCGCCATACTATTGTATTTCAGAGTAGTTCTTGTGAGCGCGAAAGTTCTTCTGGATTTCTCCATTTTTAGGGTTCCGTAGTATAACGAGGAACCCTTATAACTTCGTTGTGTCCGTCCGTTCGTCCGTCCTCATGCTACAAAGCCTTATAACTTCCACATCTATGAACCAAATTGGATGAAATTTTACGACATATAACTTAAAAACTTCAAAAGAGTTTATTAAAGGGGTAGCTCCCATACATGTAAAGTGGGGTTAAAATGTTTTTTTCAACCCCAACCCCTCGTGTAGGGTATCGTTGAATAGGATTTCTAAAATGAATGTAAGATTTATTGAACCATTTTTTGTCACATGTACCATTTGTGAGATATAGGTCGCCAAAGTTGAAAAATAAGTGCCCCCCCCCCTCCCCCCTTTATTTCTAAAGTTTAGTAGAATGTTCAAACTTTCTGAGCTTTGGAAATTAACTTGGTTTTCACACATTTTAAACGATATAAAACGGGACTCACTCACGTGCACGTATAGTCATAACACGACTATAGTTTCGGTCGCGTTCGGCGACCTTTCTCAAGTTGGCGAGTGCTAGCACGCGGAGCCGTCTCGCAATGCACTGGGGTGAGTCCCGTTTTATATCGTTTAAAATTTCTGAGCTTATAGACTATATTTCAAACTTTATCCCAAAATCGTTTTGAACACTGTGGGATAACAAATCTTTGAATTATTAAGAAAAATTGAAATTCTTAAGCTTGCACATAGCTCAGAGGTCATTGACCTCACAAATTTATATTTTAGCCAGTTAGGTATGTTTTTCTAGCACTCAACCATCTTATGACATTATGAAATCGGTTATTATCATCATCATAATCATCGTCGCCATCTACGGAAGTCTATCATACGCGTGTCTCGACACGCACCTGACAACTTATTGAAGCATATAAGCTTACACATGTTTTCACATTTATGTATTGTATAGGCTTGAAACAGGTTACAAAATTTCATATCCAACCACTCTCTCGCCATTAGCGAAATGCGTGACCCAATCTTCGAGTCTATTTGGGCGTTAACCATTTTTCGTTTTAGGGACATGCTAAAAGATTTACGTATTTACTTTACGATATGGTTGACATGTTATGTTTTAATTTTATAGCACACCATGTGTGACGAATTTATTGAGATTATAATGTTATATTCACGGTTGATTTAGATGTTTACTAGCAGGTTACAGTAATATTTTTGATAAGAGGGCCTTCAAAAAGAGTCTTCGTTGATTCGCCCCGCGGGCCGAACAGCTTGCGGGGCGAAACCACGAAAGAGCCTAATTTTAACCTTACACGAGATTTCAATTCAGGTATGTAAACCAAGGATGATATTTATTATCAGCTCTCAATAAAAATTTCTACCAATAAAGCTCTTACTAATAACATTTTGCTTTGCTAATCTTTCACTCAGCAACGTAGCGACGGATGATATTGATTTTTTCATGTAGAGCGTTTTATGGATACTTTTTAACTTGCGGGTAAAAGTTAGCCCGTTATAAAATAAGTCAAATATTACTAGAGAGAGCCGTGGGGTGCCGGCAGAGTAGAATAGCACCCCCCTCTAGTACCAGGTGTCGTAAGAGCCGACTGAGGTACAGCGGAACCGACTAATGGCGGTATAACCATTCAAATAAAAACGTAGCTAAATGGCACAGGGCAGGGATGGGGAGCAGCATCCTTGTCGCGAAGCTACGTTTCTGCGATCGCCACCACGTGTGCCCAGCGCGGCGATTATGGGCAAAATCCCCAGTATGGAAACTACAAATAGACCAGGCCCCCAGTCCCCAGCAGCTTCGCTAGTCCGGGGCTATGGTAGCGGCCCCGATAACGGCGGAAAAGGGGGTGCTAAGAATCGCTGGCAGACGCCCGGCTACCACTCCTGCAAACGACGACTGGCCCTGGTAACACACAACGTGCGCACGTTGAGGACTGACGAGAAGATTGCTGAGTTGGAAGAAGAGTTGAGTAGGTTGCGTTCGGATATTGTGGGGTTGTCTGAAGTCCGTAGAGAGGGAGAGGACATGATAACCTTAAAATCCGACAACCTGCATTACTACCGGGAAGGTGACCAACGGTCCCAAGGTGGTGTTGGCTTTCTTGTTCACAAGTCTGTAAATAAGTCAGACTTTTTTAGTAGCTACATTAGGTAAATGATTTCACCTTAAAACTAAAAAATATCTACTTTGGCACCTCCTATGAATATAAATGTAAGTACATAATTGCAATGGATATCTCTCAGGATCAAAATTCACGCAAATTGTATCCAGGTAAGCAATTTGTGTCGAGTTTCACGTCAAGGATCAAGTTTAGACGCGCGTCAGAAACACCAGAGGGCTAAGTGGGAGTTTCTCGCTCGAACTCGATCGCGTTAACGTTTGGTGTGATTTCTATGGAAATGGCACAGCGTCATCTTGTGTCACGTACAGAAAACTGAATAGCTAAGTGTGAGTATTTTTTACGGTAATGTAACGAGCGCCAATCCAATCCAACACAAGCGCAGCAACGTCGGTGATTGCTAACTCAAGCGTGTGTGTCAATGTGCTCGCGTGTGTGCTCGGCGCGCTCGGTCAACGCGACGTAAAAGTAATTCGATTTGATTTGCAAAACTTCCACTTGACACTCGGCGCGCGTCGGTTAGAAAGATTTTGATGCGTTCACGCGAGCTGGCGACACGAAAAATATTGGAGCTGTTTTAAACGGGGATATACTTGGGACCATTCTGGAAAAGACTATTTTCATTTATAATTTAGTGACTGTATTAAGATTTTTTTGCAACGTCACGCTTAAGCAAGCCTTTTAGCGGCTAGCGCTGTTCGCAACTTTTATATAGCACTGCTCGGTGCTAGGCTGTCTTAATGCAATAAAGCTATAGTGTAAACATTATCTTTCATCTATTTTATATTGCAGTGATTTCCAACCTGCATTATTCTGTAAATTGCATCGATAACATGCAATTTGTGTCGAGTTGAAATGCGCGTCAGAAACACCGGAGTCGGCGCCGAGGAAGGTTTGATGCGTTCACGGGAACTGGCGACACGGAAAATATTGGAGCTGTGTTAAACGAGTTTTTTTTATCGCGAATAAGTCCGCGCTTGACCACCAACTCGCCTGATGGTAAGCGACGTTGTGATCGAAGATGAAGCACGCAGACCTAGAAGATATACCTATTCATTATGACCTTGAAAATGTTATAGGTATCTCTTAGGAAACAGGAAAGCAGGAAGACTATTCCATTCCTTGGCAGGGAACATTCGAGAACATTCTGGAATAATAGTACATTGTTCACCGAGAGGAGAAAGTGACCGATTACCGTCGAGGGTGTCGTTTGAAGTCCGAGCCGTAGGCGAGGGCTTTAAAACACCCGAGATCGGGAATTGCACTTTCTCTCGAGTGATACATAGTGCTTTATACTACACCTACGAGGAAAATAAAAAACTAAATCTTTACTAATTGAAATTGTTGCAGTTAGTGAAGCTTAATGGAACACTTGAAAATGGCGCCAATGGCGTCTGCAATTTTCACATGTTCTTTTTTCAAATTGTTTGACACCATCCAACACACAGCTAGTGGCCAGTGTCATTTTGCGAACATGGAGATAAAAACTCACTGTAAAAACTTTTTGGCTTTTGATATTTAGGTTACCAGCGCATAGTCTTACTCAAAATTAAAAAAGAAAAACCACGTAAGAAATGGATTTTCATACACTTTTTTCTCCCGCTCAGATGCGTTTTCTCCCCGCATATTTGTTCGATATGCAATGACGTACTTTCTACCGTAAATTTGATAAAGTATTAAGGTACTTTCCGAGCAGGTGTAGTATAAAACATTTTATTAGAAAATTGAGTGATTGCATTAGGTAATTCACTTGAGTAAATAGATTGACTAGTTCTGAACATTGGTTGCGTACGCGGCTAAAAGCGATTTTTCTTTCTTTTTTTGTCGGTAGAGAACGGTAACCGGCCTTAGTGTCGGTTTGAGTTTCCGAAAACGCGTTCGACTCTTACTAACCACTGAACTAAAATAACGCTATATTATTTTAAGACTTACTTTTGCGATCTCTATTATCTACTTTTGGTGGATTCTCGGTTAAAATCAATTTTTGGACTTATACTAAGTAGTAATTATACAGTTCAGTATTTTATGATAATAAAACTCATGTTATGAGCAATTACAAACTCTCGACACTTTTTAGCAATGGCCAAACAATCAGTCAGAATTTCAGAAGGTATTTAAGATCAAGCAGTAACATATATTCTTTGTTATGGATCCTCTTCTGTTTGTATTTTTCTACCGCTGTCTCTTCTAGCAATTTCCACGGCCCATGTATAAAACCTGTGTTGGGGAGCAGGATTTATAGGGCTGTCACAAATCGCAGCTCGTAATTCGCGAGCACGTATGCGCTAAGTGTATTAGTTTGGCGGAGCACAAGCAGTGATAACCCTGGAGCCCAATTTTTGAAACGGTAGAATTGTTTCTAACGTTCGAGTATAATCGCATGCTATCCAGCGCAGAATCCCACTCGGGTCTGTGACGTTTAACGCATGCGTTCCGCCGCCGTTCTAATGATTCAGTTATAGACCCCCTGATGCTTATTGTCCCAGAAAATCATAAAAAGTACGCTGACTTTTTATGACTGAATGGTTTGGAGAAAATGAACAGGAAGTAATATACTAAAGGTTGTCGGTACAGTTTATGTGGGTGTGACATCACGTAAGGATTTTTTAGACCGGTGTCAACTTATATGACTACGGAGATACAATTGTAGAGGAAACTTTTGTAGGTATAGAATCCATCCATCCATCCATCAGCTATAGGAGGTCCACTGCTGGACTTAGGCCCTATCGATCTCCAATAAGAGCAGTTGGTAGAGGCTTGCATCCAGCGCTATCCTGCGCTCTTAATGAGGTCATCCGTCTACCTTGTGGGTGGACGTCCTACGCTGCGCTTGCCGGTACGTGGTCTCCACTCGAGAACTTATATAGAATATAGTATTATAATTATCCATGACACAGAGCCATGGCGTTTAGTGGTAGTTATACACTGGCTTTACAATCGTCAGGTTGTGAGTTCAAATTCCGGTCCCGTACCAATGAGTTCTTGGAATTTAAGTACGAATTTTCACACCACTGGCTTTTCGGTGAAGAAAAACATCATGTAGCAACCTTCATGTGTCCGTAGAAGAAATTCGACGGTGTGTGTGAATCCACCAACCCGCACTAGGCCAGCGTAGATCAGGCTTAATCACCCTTGTGGGTGATTAGGCCTGATCTACGCAATCGCAGGTTGTCTTGCAGTGGACTATTTAAAAGGCTGGTACAGTAATATCAATAAATTTTACAAATGCCATTTTAATTTACCTTGCGCTGCGTGCATCAGGAACTAGGCATACACAGAGACCCAATTATGACGACTTGCGATATTTTTATGTCTAGCATAGGCATGTGTAATTGTGTAGTCTAGGGGACAAGGAGGAAGTAGTAAGTCCCCTTCCCTCAATTTTTTTTATATATTGTTACGAAATCTACATAATATATCTCTTCGCTTGCGTCACACTTGTGCTCTTTTTGGTAGGCACTGTTATTTGGAACCAAGCTGCCAACTGCAACTGCAGACAGCACGTGCAGCAGCTGATACAAACTACTAATGTAGCTGCGGCCGACTTCATTTGTTTTGGCCACAGCTGCATTACTAGTTTGTATCATCCGCTGCGCTGCTGTCGGCAGTTGCAATTGGCAGTTCGGTTCTAAATTGCACCGTAAAGGTATCCCCGAATCAGTTCCTCTGTGTATTCCAAGGATTTTTTACCCAAACATCCATGATCTATCCCATTTCAGTTGTGAATTGAGATATAAGACGAAAAAACCCGTAAATAAAAGTTTTGACATTTGCTTGATTCTGGCATTTGTGTGCAAAGGTAGGTAATATCATCCGTACGAGAATACTTTAGGATCCTGCGGTACACAGAAAGTGGAGTTATTGCCTACATGCCTTTCTGGAATATTTTAGACGAGTTGAACTAAAATGGTGCTATGTGTAAGAGATACAGGATGTTTTACAACTTTATTATATTTATCTGTCTCGTACAGAAACTGCACGTGTTAAGATTAGTATATTATCTAGAACTCGGCAAAATCTTAACCTATTTCATATAAATCGTTTCATCAAAAAACAAATATCATATTAATTTTACAAGCTTTTATTTAACTTGCAATGGATGTACCTATGTATGTATGTGAGTTCGGGTGGAATCTTGCAAGTTAAATTTGACCAACTTCCCGGTTTCCGATTGAGCTGAAATTTGGCACGCATATGTATATCGCGTAACAATGCCATTATGGTACCATGAAGCTGATCTGATGATAGAGTCGGAAGGTGGTCATAGGAACTCTTGTATTAAACAAGATAGACCCGTCGTGTTTGGGCTCGTTTTACTTATCTTGGATAGCACTCTGCTGCTACATGATATCCAGGATCTCAGAACCTTGTATTTTTAAAAGTTAGTTATATTTTATAATAATTTATTTGTTATCTTTTATGTATGTGGCTTGCCTGATTCAACATGATCGTTGCACTCATCATCTAACTTAGTTACTAGAAGAAGTGAATTTAAATATACCTACGTAGTGTTATAATACTAAACCCCGTAGTTTTAATATTAATTAACTATCTGCCATAAAATAAATAATTATAAAAACACAAGTTAATGTATATTTGCACCAACTTTTATAATACGAGTAGGTAATTATTTATTAAAATGTGCAAAATTATTCAAACAGTTGAGTTTGCATAAATGTATAAAATTAGTGAAGATTTGAAATTGCATTGTACCATATCGATTCTGCAACAGGCATTGTTATAACGGATCCGGAATTATGTATTATGTTGTTCAGTAATGAAACTCATCGTCCGTCATATTCGCCCACAGATCACTCCGTATATCCGAACTCACTCATGAATATTCCACGTCCGGAGAGAGATTTATTACCGCTACTCTCCGTCTTGCCGGATTTATACCGCGCTGACTGTCGGATCCGGGGTGAAAACCGGACGGTGGGTGCTGGACGGGTTTCACCCATGTGGCGAGAGCGGGCAGTGGTTGTGGACTAACTTTGTAACATTAGTTTTGATGATTACCTCTTTGTTATACAAAAGATTAATTATCTTAGAAGCTTTAGAAGGGACTTGTGTTTGACTATAACTGATTTCATGGGTTGTTTTATTTAAATATTAATACAATATATAACTCGTTGCTTTGGGAAGGGGAAGTGATTTTACTTTATTCACTCATCATTGTGACTTTACGTCCAACGTTTACTGTGGGGCTAATTCCAAAATAGCGAAAAATTTTCCATACATTTCGTTGAAAGTCGCTGAGCTTTTTCCACAGAAATGCAGCCGTCTTAAAAACTTTTGACCTTAGATGTATGTAACTTCGGTTTTCTGTCAGTAGTCTTCATTACTGAAAATAAGTGTAATACGATTCTGGAAAATTAAAACTTTAAAACGTCGTCGTTCTCAATGAAATAAATAAATCAACGAGTCGGGTTTAAGCAGATTATTTTCTTCGGTAAACTTCAGGCAATACGATTTCAGAACTATTGTTTCTCGATCTTTCAAAAATTTCACAAATTAGTAGAACATTTCATACGAGACCTTTGTCTTTATGTAGTATATAACCTATGTATCACACAAAAACCATCCCCAAGCCACGGCAAGCACAGCGGTGAGGTCCTACCTCACTAAAAATCGAAAGCCCCTGGTCGACGTACAAAATAAAACCGCGGTTGTAAAGTTTTCTCTGTGGTTATACCGTTATATCATCATAGTAAGCCCGATTACAGAGGCTCCATCGTAATTATATTAGCTAAATAGCTATAGTTCTGTTTCTTTTTTACTTTAGGCATTCGATAGAGAGAACGCTTTTTACGCCAATCGGGCTAAATGGAAATCTATATGGGAGTCCAGCAGCAGTGCATGGTATAGCTGATGAATGGATAGATGATCGAGTTTTTCTGAACGTATACTATATTTTCCGTCGCCGAAAAGGTAATGGTTTGTAAATCGTTATCCTTACTAATAACTACATAGTATAAAAAAACAAAGTCGCTTCCCGCTGTCTGTCTCCATGTAGGCTTATATCTTTAAAACTACGCAACTAGAAAATAAAAAATCAAATTAAAAATCGAAGGAATGTAATGTTTTCAGCTGTATAGGGGCCTCGTTAAAAAGAATTTAAAATTTTATCCCGAAAGAATAAAAGTTTCCTATGAGATAGCACAAAAATCAAAATGTCACGCGGGCGAATCCGCGAGCATAAATTCTAAATTGGCACATGACCGGGGCTCAAGTGTCATTACCTCAACGTCATCACCGTCATCAACGTCGTCATGTAGCGCTCGTAGCGTAGTTTGACTAGGTGATTGTCAGCGATCACCGAAATTAAGCAACGTTCCGCACGGTCAGTACTTGGATGGGTGACCGCGGGTGGCATTTTCCAACTGAGCGCTACCGTGGCTCGGATGACACGTTAAATTGTAGGCCCCGGTTGTTTTAACCGTTTAGCCATGTCAGAGGCCTTCAGGCGGCCTAAAAACTCTGACACCAGGGCTAGCCACCCGGCCTATACGAACTTACTTAACGTCATCACAAATTTCATTGTCCATAATGTGATCGAGTATTCGTAGTACTCCATCCAAACATATTTCAAACTCCGAAGGACTAGCACACTCGTGAGATGAGATTACTAGCTCTGGGAAATGCTTTGGACGAATTACACTAAATTTGTTTTAGGGAAAATTAAATTTTCATTCGTTCTCCCAATTAAGATTTTCAATCAACCGGGTTGGAAGAAACTCGTGAAGGTCTAATTTTGATTGTTCCATAAATAGACAGTTTTCGAAATAATTAAAATTCGACATTTAACTGATTTCTAATTAATTTATGTCAGATTTTAATCGTTTCAATAACTTTCCATTTTCGAAAGAATTAAAATTAGATCTTTAACAACATAAATAGACGTTTCTATGACTATTTTGGAATAACGTTTCTATGACTATTATATGTACCTATTGAATAAATGTGATAAACTTTGTGGTAATTCTAATCAAAAATCCTTTTATTCTTTAGACATACAAATGTGCTTAGAATTGCCTAGAATCGTTGATTTGCACAGTTTTAAAAAATAAAATGGTAGAACTACGAGTACAATTCAAGAGTACAGAACTATGAAAAAATGTGGTTTCCTGGTAGAGATCACTGTCAGCGATTGCGCCGCTATTTGGCCCTATTTTCAGATAAGTATCTACTTTGTACCTTCTGTTGTAGTTAATAGTATTAATTCACACAATAAAGAGTTTTATCTAATATGGTTTGTATGATTTTAAATACGCAACCGAATTTCTTCTACGAACGTACTCGTATCCATACTATGCACACAGGTTGTTTCACGGCAGGGTCACAATCTGTAGGTAAATTAATTCTAGTTTGAACCCACGACTAATGCCGCTTGTGAAGCGTGAGTTCATCCACTAGACCACCACGGCTTAGTGGAACAATACTCGCTGTGAAAATGTTAGGTTGGGGGTTCAATCACGGCCCCGCATAAACGAATTCGTTAGAATTTATGTACAGATTTTTAAATGACTGGCTTTTCGGCGAAGAAGAGAATTGTGAATAATCTAGCGTGCGTTCGGCTCAAACCAAATAAAACTCAAACCAAGTAAAAAAATCAAGACGAAAGTCGTAAATAGACAAGTGGGGCCAGGCCAGTTTTTATATATGTGGTGAGTGCGTCGGTGTTGCGCCGCGCCGCCCTAATTTGACTGACGAGCCAAGGCAAAGTTTCGTTGTACGTGGTTGTGTGTGTAATTGTGTCTGTACACGGCGAGGCGTAGTTTTGCCGGCCTCACTTGTCTGTTTCTCAACATTATGTCTTGATTTTTTTATTTAGTCTGAGGCGTTCAGAGAAATAATCGATGGTGCATGTCATTCTACAAACTTGCTGTCGGTACAGCTTTGTGGTCTTCAAAGATAATAGGTACACAGTAGGGATCTTATTTTCTGGGGCCTTAATATCCTGGAATGTATATCTTAAGGATTACAAGGTTATGTTTATTCATCTATCAAGTTTTCTCTAGATTATTTGAAATATTTTCTCAAATCCAAGAAAACTTGTTCCCCTTTCAATTTAAATGTTCCGTTTTACGTCAAAATCGCAAACATCGAGCAAATCTGATTATTGTGAGTCGCGAATTCAAGTTTGTTTATCTTGCCGGCAGCAGGCTTAATTTAGTAAAGGAGGGGGCTCGGTAGTCTTTGAACTTGGGATCTTTTTGAAAAATGTGCTTTCTGACTGCTTGTGCTTTCTGAGCGAGCGAGATGTCTCGTTTTGTCTCGAGTTGGTGACATTTTTTTTTCATCCGTCCGGTTTTTGGTTTGATTAACATAAAGGTTATTTTTTTATAATTTTTCTATGACAAGTCATTCAAAAAATTTCACTCAAAGTATTACGACACAATATTGGAGTTGGTTCTCGCGTACAGGTTGTATATTTCAACGAATCTTGACGTATTGGGTGCACAGTTTCTATATCTTCTAAATATATGTAGTAGGTCATCATCATCCTGCTCTTATCTCACTAGATGGGGTCGGCACAGCACGTTTCTTTTTGCCACTTCACTCTATCATACGTCATCTCATCATCAACTCCTTTCTCTCGCATTTCATCTTTCACACAATTCATCCACACTTTTTTTGGTCATCCCCTCGCTTTCCTGCCGCTAACCATAATGTTTAGGGTTCTTTTCGTAACATGAATTTAGGGTTCATTCCGTCTCATGATATGCCCATACCAAGAGCCACACTTTAATTTTTCATGCCCTGACGCTACTTTCAGACTTCCCCTACAACATACTCATTTCTAATCTTATCCATTCTTGTCACTCCGCACATCCATCTCAGCATTGGCATCTCCGCTGCATGCAATTTTCTTTCATTCTCCCTTTTGGTGGCCCAACACTGATCCATACAATACGACAGGTCTTATTATGCTCTTATAAATTTCTTTCCATATAGGTAGATTTTTAGAATATTAGTGTTCGGCGATTTTAGATTATTTAGAATATTTTAGAATATTTTAGAATATTTTCTTGAAGGGCATATCAATTACCTTTTATCCAGTCTTAATGCATAATCACAATGTTTACCATGAGGCAAGTTGGGAGTCAAGCGCGGACATATTCGCGAAAAAATGGATGAATATTTTCTTAATACAAGTTCACACAAGTGGAGGTCCGGGGCTGCGTGGAAGAGTTTACCCAAGTCCTAGTGAAGTGGGTTCCGCTTATTGATTCTCCGACGCGAACAGAGGGATAGATTGGACTCGCTCCGCGCTTGGACGAATAACTCCAAGGAAAAATAACGAGTTTGTTGAATCATTTACGAACGATTTTTGTGTCGAAACTGAACCTAAACTCGCTGGGTGTATTTCCACGGAGTCTAGAATTTTTGAAACTTTTCCAAAAAGTAATGTACTCCTCATTGAGACCAATGTTCACGATAATATATTATATGACCAATCTAGAAATCGTGAAAAAAAACTTCGCCGATTTGCGGTTCAGTCCCGTAGCTAGTAAAAGTGGATTATGTTGGCCACGGTTCACTTACATATGTATTTTCTCTTGTGCTTCTACGAGGAGTTCCTCGTGGACCAACTGCTTTCGCACAACTAGTTTGACATCCAAAATACATATTCCTAATGGCACATCTACGTCCAACTAAGCACAACTATGTACAATTTTTTTAGCTATTCCTTGTGACACAACTAAAATCAAAATAGATACCTACATAGTATTCTTCTTAAAAACCTCTTTTAATGTTGGCACTAGCCTCGTATAAAAAACAAAACGAAAACGTAAAAAAATTAGCTGGCCCATTTAAATATTCATCTAGTTTCGATGAGTACAATTATAATAATTACCTAACATGTAGAATTTATGTTTATCAACTAGCCTAGAATAACACCCATATACAGCATAGATTTCAATCATATGGACGTCCTACGGCAGCAGTGATGATGATTTGTAACTTGTTTTTACCCGCCGCTTTGCCCGCATGTTTTTTTTTTTTTTTTTTTAAGTCATCCCCTTTGACTATGTCATCCCATAAGAACCTTTTATATTTTCGGGATAAAAATTAGCCTATGTAAAGTTCCGTCTTTAAAACTATGTCCATGCCAAAAACCAAGTCAATCCATTGCTCCGTTCTTGCGTGAAAGAGGAACAAATCCATAAACACACTTTTCTTATTTTGGTTTCGTGGCAAACTTTTGGGTGCATTTTAGTTGACGCCTATTTGTATGTGATTAATAGTTTGTAAAGTACCCTGTACTTGTTTGTTTGCCACGAAATAAATATTTCTTTCTTTTCTTTCTTTCGGATTTATCATATTAGTAAGGATTAGCTTCAGATTTAATCGCACATGTCCTAGTGGCTCATATGTCTATGGAGGCATTGGAGGCAAAGAAACGTGGGGAAACACAATTAAGTAAGGAAACTATAATTGAGTAAAAGTTTTACTTATTGTATTTAGAAGAGGCGAGTAATTGTATTGTTTTCTTGCCTTTAGTTTTAGTGTTTATGAAAACATGAATTTGAAATGATTAAATTTTGTTACTTGTCGAAAACATTGTACGTTTATGGTACATTACTGCAGCGGACAAAAACAGAGGCATTGATGACGTGCATGAGTTGTGGGCAGAGGCGAAGCCGAGGCAACATACGTGAGTCCATCATAGTTCATCATACTCGTACTTAGTAATAGAGTCCCGTTTTTACTCTTTGGGTACGGAACCCTCAAATATAGAACTCTTACTTATCTACGAAAAAAAGCATTACAAAATTGACAACATTATTACCTAGAAATACGAGTATAACAGAGGCGGAAAAATCTTACACAAAACAAATGGGCGCATTTCCTCAAAGGAAAGTCTTCATTAATAGATTGTTTTTCCCGCCCTTCTGGGTGTTATAACATGAATAAGGCATGAGCGTAGATATCGAATATGATTCTATATAAAATATGTTATGTACTAGCTAACTGTAGCCGTAAAGTTCTAGAATAGAGACCACGTACAGGCCAAGCGCAGCGTAGGACGTGCACCGACTAGGGGACTGACGATATAGTACAGCAGAACGTGTTGAATACAAGCCGCTTCCATCTGACCTTCTTGAAAATCTATTGGGAAGGCATATGTCTAACAATTAATGTCTTTCGGCTGATGGTTGGATGACTAGCTGACGCGGTAAAGCTGAACGTCACAGTGAAAAATATAAAAAAAAATGAATGAAAATCAATGAAAGATGTACATAAGGCATACATTTTCTATCACTTCTCTATGAACATATCCCCACATGTCAGTGACCGTGATTGCCAGTGACGGCACTGAGACGGTCACTGACATCTAGAGATACGTTCATAGTGAATGTAAGAAAGAATATTTTTCACTGTGACGGTACGGCGCTGGTACTGTGACTTGACTGATATGTGTGAACCGGCTTTAATGTAAAAAATGTATTAACGTTATTTTACTATTTAAAAAATAAAACAAGTATTACATTAAAAAACCCTTGTTTTACTGAACAAGTACTCGCTGAGACGAATCAAACAAACCGAAACTCGATAGGGTTGCGTCGTTTCACTACAAAGTTCCTATATATGACCACCTTCCAGCTCCATCATCTCACCTTGGTTACCATTGAAAGACAAACTACTCGCCAAGACCATTCAAATGAACCCAAACTCAATGAGGTTGTGTCGTATCATTGCTAAGTTCCTTCGGCCACATTCCAGCTCCATCATCAGATCAGCACCATGTCATCATAATATTGCATTGTCACGCGATTTACACATGTATGCAAAATTTCAGCTCAATCGGTAACCGGGAAGTGGATCAAATTTAACTTGCAAGATTTGATTACAGAACGACACACAACGGGACAAGTGAAACTAAATAAAAGCTTGTAAAAATCAACTAGAGTGGGCAACATTTAATCACTTAGGGGTATAAAAAATAACCTACAAAGTATTCTCTACCTGTTATTTTTTTTTAATGCATATAAGCATGCGCTTGACCACTAGCTAAACTGGTGTTAAGCGACGGCGACGTTGTGGTCGAAGATAAAGTACACAGACTTAGAAGATATCTGTCCTCGGTTTTTAAAAAGCTTTAGTTTATATTTTTTATAAAACTCAGGAAACAGGACAGCAGACTATTCCATTTTCTAGCAGTATGAATCACCAAAACGCCTATCAAATATACCTACACAATAAATTCCACGAAAATCGGTAAAGCCGTTTCGGAAGAGTTCGATAACAATCACGAGATAGGATTGACCCCGTAGTCAAAGTTGACCATGAAAGGCTTGATGACTAAAAAAATATAATTAGTCCGTCAGCTAGATTATAAAAATTTTTGAAACGTATTTTTTTACTGTCAACTAGCGGTCCCGGTGAACTTCATCTCACCATCTGTCAAGTGTCAATGACATTTTGTACATGCCGGAAACTTTTGTATGGGAAAATCCATGTTGTTGTTATTTTTCTCGCAACTATTATAAAATTTCTCACCGTTTAAACCTTCCCTTAACTTCCACAAATATTTCAAGACCAAAATTAGCCAAATCGGTTCAGCCGTTCTCGAGTTTTAGCGAGACTAACAACCACGATTCATTTTTATATATATAGATTTACCAAAAAAATTTGAAGATATAGCCCGTTAAAGTTCCACGATAGACTACATCGCACTAGTGACGTCACGAGCCCCCACTAACGACAAAAGAAAATTACGTGTCCAATATTTTTTAATAATCTAACTAACAGACTAAGTAATTAATTATAATAATGGTTTTTATACCCAGTCACCATGCCTATTACAAATACTCTGATAATAAAACATAAGTTGAAAGGAACATAAGTTTAACAGGACATAAGTTAAAAAAAAAAAAAAAAAAAAGTTGAAAGGAAAGTCTTCATTAATAGAATGTTTTCCGACCGGCTAGGTGTTATATCATGAATAACCCATGAGACGGGATCCAGAATAATATGATTCCGTCCGATGAGAATTAAGATCAAACGGTAATATAGGCTGGAGATATTGGAATTGGTAGTACATTTGTGGCGAGCCTTCGCGGTCGTCAGCGCTACCGACCTCTTTTTTTTAAATTATGAATAGGTTTGCGTTTGATCATATACTGCCTGATGTATCCTCCGCGCGACGCGACCGACCTTCGCATACCGCGCACATGCTTTTCAAATTATAGCCCAGGAGGTAAGCGCAAAAAATGAAACTACTTTCTAAAAGCTGAATTTTTGGTATTACGTTGTCATGGTGGTGTACAACGATACCCCGGATACAGTCAGCTGGGATGCTTAGCGTTTGGTGGGGATACCCGTTTGAATTAAAAAAAAAGTGTATCTTCCGCCTACATTTAAAAGCTGAAAATTGGTATACGGATAGATAGTTAATTAAAAAAGAGTTTGATCGAAGCCAATTACTTGAAACAAGTACGAGTAACAAGGCTTTTCAGTCAGGCTTTAAGGCCTGACAGCTTTATTGGCGCCTGTAAAGCCTGACTGAAATTCAGCTTTTAGAAAGTAGTTGCATTTTTTGCGCATACCTCCCGGACTATTGAGAATGTGATCTTCTTTTGTTTTCACAAAGAAGAAAATTTTCTCTATTTAAGTCGGTTAAAAATTAAAATTCCTATGGAATAGCACAAAAAATAAAAAATCACACACGCATAGGCAGGGAGCAAAAGCTTGTCTTTATTATTATGCCAGAAATACAAATCGCAACCCACGTACGTCGTACAGTACGGCACCAATTAAGCCGTATTTTTTTTTTCTAAATCACAATAAGGCTACATTTGACCGCGGACTCGTCTGATGGAAAGCGAAGTTACAACTTCGCTTTCCATTCTTCGCTTCCATGCTTCGCTTCGGCTACAGCCGAAGATGGAGTATGTAGACCTAGAAAATACCTATTCACTCTTTACTTGAAGATATCCAAATTGTTATTGACAAGAAACAATGACGGAGGCAGAGCAAATAGCAAACAACGTACTTCGTACAGTACTGTACCAAATTAAATCAGGAATCAAATCTTATTTTTCCAGTTGTGTAATCCTCCGATTCGTTTCCAGCTGCTAGGTTAAGTGCCCGGGATGGATAGCTTGGCAGCCTCACGGAGACAGCAGCGAAGTGGCCGATCCGTCACTCTGACTCGCGATCTGATGTCAGGAGCCGATCGATTGTCTTCGCGATTGGATTACAAGACGTATTGCCGTACTTAAACTACATTTTTATGTTTATTTCAATACTAACTTTAGCTTTATCTACGGCTTTAATAGGATCCTTAATTCTTTCCTAGATAATAAAGTATGGCACTTTTCAACTTTTGAACTACGTTCATGACGAAAATCAAGTTGATCCGTTACTCTTTTGCTGCGTGAAAGAGTAATAAACAAACCATCACAATATCGAATCTAAATCTAATATTTGTAAAAGTTTAGTGAAAGTCTGTAATAATCTGAGCAGTACCTAATTTATTTAATTCGTAAAAAAAACATGGCGTTATTTTTCGGTACCATTAAATTCAGATAAAATGGTATGGCGTTATATCGTTAACCGTTAAAACTTTTATATTTTCGCTTATTGATCTGTTTTATTTGCCAAAGAACGCCACAAATGCTAAATATGTTAATGCATATTCCATTTCATTTGCAAATATGCAGCGTGGAAGCAAATAAATATCATCAATTCAAATTTACACACTAATAAGGCATTTGTTTGTTTCAATACTCTGCCAATTTTGTAGCGCTCGTAGCGTAGTTTGACTAGGTGATTGTCAGCGATCACCGAAATTAAGCAACGTTCCGCACGGTCAGTACTTGGATGGGTGACCGCGGGTAGCATTTTCCAACTGAGCGCTACCGTGGCTCGGATGACACGTTAAATTGTAGGCCCCGGTTGTTTTAACCGTTTAGCCATGTCAGAGGCCTTCAGGCGGCCTAAAAACTCTGACACCAGGGCTAGCCACCCGGCCTATACGAACTTACTTACTTACTTTAGGGACATACATATTTTAAACATGATATTACGAATTAAAACCAAGCTTCTACGATTCCTAGGTCTAGTTTCCTCCATTAAAATATTTATTCCACTTGAACCAATTTAATTTTGAATAGTGCTGAGTCGGACTGACCTGAGGTACTCGTAGTAAAATATTCACGCTTTGATCGCAAAATACTCTTCGAAAGTTTGACGCGGGTCGGGTTAACTTATGTATCCTGTAGAGAAGTCAGTAGAACATGTTTATGCACTAAGCAGGCGCCAATTAAGGTGCTTGCCCACGATACTTAAGTACCTTTTTTACTCCTACCGATCTTCGCAGGTACTTTCAGTCGATTGAAAATTGTTTCAATATTCAACCTAATGAAATCAAGCTACTCTTATTATTCCCAAAGTGGTTCTTAAGCCCTAAACACGGAATTTAGTGCGCCTCAACCTGAATATCTAATTGAGAATTGTACCGATAAAGAAAGATGTATATATATGATAGACTTTTTAGTTTTTAAAACTGCTCTTCTCAGTTACATCTTAATATTCAACCTATTAAAGACGAGTTATTCCTGTTAATCCTAGAGTGGCCCTAAACAGTATTTACTCGTACTGCACATCGGCCTGAAAACTTCACAATTGTGGTAAAAACTGATTAATATTTCAGTTCTTTAAAGCTACGTCCTTAGTTAGGTACTTCGTCAGTCGATAGAACAGCGTTTCAATATTCAACCTAATGAAGACGAGCTATTCCCATTAATTCCAGAGTGGCCCTAAAGCCCTAAACACGGGATTTAGTGCGCCTCGGCCTGAATTCTGTTGAAATACATCCAGCATTAATCCTTCCATCCCGGCGGTGGATTAACGTCTCAGTCCGCGATCCATTAACTAAGTGACGTGGACTAGGATCTAGGAAAAAAGGCTGCTGGAAGAGACATTAATCTTTCGTTGAGAGTCTTTTTGTGTGATCAATCGAGTCTTAAGCTTTGAGATGTGTCGCTAATTGGGTTTTAGTCTTATCTTTGTCTTTACTTAGGTACCTTTATCAGTAGTGACCTGGTGGTACGGAACGTTTGTCTTATGATCACGGGTCAAAATCCTGGTTCCGTATCAATGATTTCTTTGGATGGGTGACCTCGGGTGGCATTTTCCAACTGTGCGCTACCGTGTTTCGGAAGACACGATGAATTTAGTTTCCGGTTGTTTTAACCGTGTAGCCATGTCAGAGGTCATCAGGCGGCCTAAGATCTCTGACACCAGGGCTAGCCAGCCGGCCTATACGAACTTACTTTACTTCTTTCGAAGTTGTCTAGAAGTTTTACATCATTGGCTTTTCAATGAAGGAAAACATCGTGAAGCGATTTGAGTAAACAAGCAAGAAAAAATCAATGGCGTAGGTCGATACACCAACCCGCGTTGGGCCAGTGTACTTAATGTGAAAACACGACTAAAAAGATTGAAACAGCGCACTGAGTACTATCTGTTTTCAGCCGAACTTTTTGTAGAACAGTAAAAGCTTTTACCAGTATCTAAATATTATATGGACATGGCATGTAGTTATGTTAGTGCGGTTCAGATAATTTTACTATTAGGCCAATAGTGATTTTCTTACAAAAGTGAAATTACCGGAAAACGAACGATTTTATAACGAAAACTACATAATAATATCAGAAAGACGATTCCGTTTCCTAGTTACATCCACGTTGCTTCCACCGTAATGCTTTGTAGGTCTATCGAGGTATACACACCCTTTTAAAGAAATCAAGCCGAAAGCTGTGTTTCGTTCTCTCCTTAATGTACTGAACACCTGCTTCCCTTTCAGGACAATGGAAACGATTCAATGGCTAACCTACATTTTTATTATATAGTCTACTAGCTTTGATCTGCAGATTTGCTCGCAAAATATTCAATAGGAGGAGAGAGGTAGATAATCGGTCAAGTACCGGGGGTTCCGTACTGTATGGGAACCCCTCTTAAATATTTATTTTTAATTTGATTATTTATTATTGATGTGAATATACAACTAAACATTCTGTGAAAATTTCAAGCATCTACCTGTTACCATTATTAATATAGAGCGAAAATCGGCTAAAAAATTAGGTTTGATGAATGGGAGCCGCCTTAATTATTAATGTTATTCTGCTTTTATTTATATTTGCTGTTATAGTGGCAACAGAAATACATCATCTGTGAAAATTTCAGCTTTCTAGCTATAACAGTTCGTGAGATACAGCCTGGAGATAGACATACAGAAGGACAGCGGATACTTAGTAATAGGGTCCCGTTTTTACCCTTTGGGTACGGAACCCTAAAAAACGACCATCACCCACGTGATAACCAGATAAGACATATTTTTTATCAAATGTTATCTATTTACGAACACGCCTATGATAGCTTGCCTATCGAAAAGTGTTCATGGCTATTTTTAATTAAATTAATTTTGGTCCATTTTTTGCAATACCTTCATTTATTTGATAACCAGATAATTTTGATTCCAAATGATAGTTTTTAAAACATAAATTTTGTTTTCGTGTTCTTTATACTTGTTGCTTAGTGTTTTTGATAAATTGGTGTAGAGCATGAGTTTGTGAGTGTGGAAAATGAGTTTGTCAAGATACAACATCGAAAACCACATTTATACGTTTTACACGTTTGATAGAGTTCGTGTGAAGTACAATATTGTATGGAAATGATACAGCATCAACATGTTGTTTGGTGTCCGAGATATCGTCATTGGTTCGGAGTGATGACGATCTCCGAGGTGGAGCTTACTGGGGCTGAGCCGCGGCTGAGTGCGAAACCGTGCTCGTAGCTCCCATCATCACCACATCCCACATCCTACTATAATAATATAATATATCAATACCAATATTATAAAGAGGAAAAATTTGATTGTTTGTTTGTTTGCATTGAATAGGCTCCGAAACTACTGAACCGATTTGAAAAATTATTTTACTGTTGGAAATCTAGACTATCTCCGGATAACATAGGCTATTATACTATATTTTCAAAAACATTAGGGATTTCACTCAACCTACATCACGTGGTCGGTATATAGGCACAATACTTATAAAATCTGTCTTCTTTAGCTATCATACCCGGGCAGAGCCGGGGCGGGCAGCTAGTAATATTATAAACGCGAAAGTTTGTGAGTATGTATGGATGTTTGTTACTCTTTCACGCACAAACGGCTTAACCGATTTGGATGAAATTCGATATGAAGGTAGCTTAGACTTTATTTTAACACATATATCTCGATTCTCATTATATCTCGGGCTAACGCGGGTAACACCGCGGGGCGCAGCTAGTAGGTAATAATTGTTTCCTGCCCCCCGAGGTATGGTGACATCCATAAAGGATATTCCCAGCACAAACAAAATGGTTTAGGAAAATTCAATCCCGTTCCTGCATTCCGTTTCCATTTTAATAAAACTACAAATAGTGGCTGCGTGTTTGTAACTCGCACCGCACCGATACTGGGACCAGGCTATAAAGCATGCGACCACGAAAAGCGACGAAAAAAACTCATTTCGACGTGTGAAAAAGTGACAGTTATATACTTTGCCATAACGCTGTCTCGTTCTGACACTACGAACGAAATAATTCGTGGCTCATATACTAGCCCGGCAGAAATCGGATCGTAAATTATACCGGCTGCGAACAGATGTATCGAATGTTACCAATTCCGGCTTTTTACGATTGCCCCGATTTTGCATTTTGCCCATTAACGCTGTTTTTTATGTGGGGGTTAAATTAAGTGTGGCCCCGGGATTTGGGGGCGTGAGTTAATGCTTCTGGGAATGCTTGTGAATGTTTTAAATGTAGGGATTTATTAAAAAAATTTGGCGCATTGTCAGCGAGTAGAAGTGGGTTAAATAGCCTGACGAGCTCGTATGAATTTCATATGTGGATTTTGTTTGTTGTCATTTTTATCATTGGTGGCCATAGACTTGACATATTTTATAATTTTCGAAACGTAACGGCTCGTGGACCGACTACAACTGTCTCACTCGTTTATTTTCAAGTTTGAGTACAAAGCCGATCGAATTTATAAATACCCTACTTATAATTATTTTTCGCAAAAACAGCATGACCGACTTCACCCGTGTACAGAATTCGCACGGTTTGATGTTACATTTGTCACATTATTGTTGATTTTTGATTGATTGAAGTATATTCTTTGCAATAAAAAATAAATAAATAAGAATTATTGAAATCGGAATACTAGGAAAAAAGTTATGCTTGATTATACATAAAAAAAATATATATATATACGCGTCGAACTGAGTACCTCCTCCGGTTGGTTCGTCGGTCAAAAATGTGTCAATCATAACATGTTTAAGGTATTAAAGAAAATATGGTTTTACTTTAACAGAGTAGATTGAAATGAAACTGAAAATCTGTTATTTACGTCTTTCGGGGTTACGCGGGCAGACCTCAAAGCTCTGCTTTTATTTGGTATGGAGAAATTGAAATTTTAATACTTCAACTGATTTAGAATAGGAAATAGTCCAAGAGAATGGGAATAACCCTTGTCCTGCAGCGAGACGTAAGGAGGGTTTATTTCTATGACAGGCAAAGTTTACGCAAAAAATGATACAGTGACGGCGCGTTTAGATCTAACCTCAGAAGAATTATATGGATCTAACAAACACAGAGAGAAATATTCGACTCAGTTGAAATGCCATTCAGACATCGATGTGTACCCAGACATATCCGTGTAGGTACACATAATATAATTTATCGTTTCGGATATTGACTTTTAGACTCAAACTGCCCAAATTCCAGCAATGCGAAGCAGGATGGAGCTATGCGGACAACGGAGTGAAGCGAAGGTGTGTGCAGCAGTATTGCCAACTTCAATCTAGACCAAAACTGTAGAACTTGTGTAAGAAGCTTCAATAGCTGTAGAAAACTGTAAATCCCAGCTTAAAAAACTGTAAATCCACAGTTAAAACAGTAGAATACACTGGTGTGTAGTGAGTTTTGTCCGTAATTTTGCTTCACTTCGCACAGCCTCGTTTTGTGTACAGTACTATAGAGTCTGGACTCAGGGCCTTAATCTGCCGAATAAGTGTTGTTTTCGTCGTTTTTGAACGTTCATCAATCTACCAAATAAATATGGTTTTCGATGTTTTTAACCTTACATTAATAAGTTGCTTACTTATCATTTCCTGAAAATATATCAACACCGTTGCGCAAATATCCACCAGCGATTGACAACGGCACCACATCTATTATCAACGAAATCTATCAACTTAACCACATTATACTTACAAATTTAGAAGACTTTAACTGTCAAGAAACAAGGGTCGTTTCCCTAAAGTTGTGGTGTTGTGTAAAGTGGTTTCCCAAGTTAGGTACATCGCTTGATCGTCAATCTTCAGCGACCCTTTTACCGTCACTGGCACACTATAAAAGTGACACATGACGCTCGAAATTAGGTATTTTACTGCTAATTTTATATCGGGATAAAATTGCGTCGAATGGTGCTTGATAAAATTTGATTTGGGGTAAGGATGGATATTGATGCGATAAAAGTCTATAGGGCCATTGGAAAATGCGTTGAAGTAGTATACGCTTATTTTATCAAAGAGGGTCAAAGAGGCGTGAGTTCGATTCCCACCTCAGTCAAGCATTTTTGTGATGAACATAAATGCTTCCTCTGTGTCTGGATGTTATTATCTAAACAAGTATGTATTTAAAAATAAGTAGGTATATGTTGTATGTCGTAGTAAACTAAGCAAAGCTTGTGATATAGTTGTCAGAGACGAACTATATCACAAGGCTTTGCTTAGTTTGGGTCAGGGACCGTGTTTAAGTTACCTTTGACTATTTAGGTCTTTGGTAAGATATCCCCCGACATTTATTTATTTATTTTCTTTTAACTTTGATATACTGTTTGACACGGACCTATTCATGGTACATCATCAGTCATAGGAAGTCTACTGCTGGATATAGGCACCCTTTATGGATCTCCAGTAAGACCGGTTGGAAGCGGCCTGCATCCAGTGCAATCTTGCGATCTTGATAAGGTCATCGGTCCACAACGTGGGTTGACGTCCTGCGCTGCTGGTACTGGGTCTCCACTCGAGAACCTTACGATGCCATCGGTCATTAGTCCTTCGGCTATTGGTAGTGAACAGGGTGTGTTCACTACCAATCCGCTGGGATGCCGGTAACTTTGGATCTTCTACGAATCTTCTCATATTTGATTCGATCTCGCAGAGCGTTCTTTGTACATAGTCTAATTTAAACGTTGCACAAGCGTGTATGCCTTCCGCTTATTCCGTATGCAGTTGTCAGTTTGATTGCATTATTATACTTTGCTGAAAGAGTTTAGATTTCACATTTTAACATCTAAAAGTGCAAGTAATTATTATTTTCCTTCTTTTTAGTTATATAATACACATTTCTTTCAAGATGGGGAAGTTTGCTGTGTAGCTACCAGCTCATGAACCATAGACGTATCTCTTACACTTGTCAAAAAACAATCACAACGATGTTTTTTACTGATACAATACGTAAATTAATTCCACTTTAACGTTTGCTAAAACATACCTATTGTATCTACCTAAAAAGAAAGAAGAGAAAGAAAAGAAAAATGTTTCAATGTGAACAGAATGCCTACTTAGCTCTTACTGCTTTTGCAATATTTTCAAAGTTTTTCAACCCTTATAAAACTAGGTACCACTTCAAATGAAAATCAGTTTAAAACTCGAAGACGCTCTAGAAAGTAAGTAGAAGAGAAGTTTTGACCATTTCCAAGGGGAAAGATTCAGTGTGACCAGGTTTAAATTAATGATTCTGTTAGATGCTCTTCTAAGTTCTACTGTTTTATTTTTTCCCCTAGAAATTCCTTTGTACTGATAAGTAAGTAAGTTCGTATACGAGAACGGGTGGCTAGCCCTGGTATCAAAGTTTTTAAGCCGCCTGAAGGTCTCTGACATAGCTAGATGGTTAAAACAATTGGGACTTAGGATTCAAGATACTTTATTTGTCAGATGTCATGGTAGTGTAAACAACGTCGCATACCTACAGATTTTCGGAGAGTAGAGAACGCATGTTCTTGCCCATCGTGCCGCATAAATATAAAAAGCATAGTTACTTACTATGTTGGCGCAACGACCCAAATTGTGTCTTGGCCTCCGATACTACGTGTCGCCACTCTTCTCTGTCTGTTATTGGCGGAACGCAAGGTACTTAGGAAAATACTGGGACCTACTCGGCGCGAAGATGGCAGTCTGAGGATTCGCAAAAACCAAGAAATAGAAGAGCTGGTGGCGGAGCCCAATATTATTGGTGAGATAAAATCCCATAGGCTCCGCTGGCTCGGCCACTTGGAAAGAATGGGAGAGGATCGTGCCGTAAAAAGGGCTTACTTGGGACTGCCGAAGGGCCGAAGGCCCGTTGGACGTCCAAAGTACATGTGGAAAGATGAAGTGGAAAAAGATCTTCGCAAGCTCGGGATTGATGTCTGGCAGGAACTTGTCCAAGACAGTGAAGAAAAAGCATAGTTACTCTCTAAAAATACGACATAAGCAAAATATTAAAATAATAATGTAATATGTAAAAATAATGATACTTCTGCTGTTCTGTGATACTGTAAAGTAATAAATTATGTAATTGTGCTAAAGTCTGTTCATAGTCTTTTGAAGACAATCTAAAAAAAACAAAAATAACGTTGCGTCGTTCAAATATATATTATGTCCGAAGTATCTTGTCTAGTCTGCGCGTTTCATCTTCGACCACGACGTCGCTTACCATCAGGCGAGCTGAGGGTCAAGCATGAATTTATTCGCGACAAAAATAAGGTTTCGCTTGGTTAGTTTCTAATTCTCCCAAAATGTAGAATTGTACCAAACCTGGCCACACTAAAAAAAGGGGGGTAAACTTCGCTCTTCCCTAATGACCGATGTCTCTCAGCCCAAGTTATAACGACGGGAAGTCCGAGAGCGCTCATAAGACGTAACTCCTTTAAGTCAGGTTCGAAAAATATCCGAACTGAAGTTATCCGCAGTTACTCAGTGGAAGTTCTTCGGTGAAGTTCCTTGATTGTGTCCTTGGGGTGTATTGGATTTCTGGAGTTTTTGTACTAACGAACGGAAACTAAGGCGGAACTTGTGCATCAGTATCATACATAACACGACTGAAGAGAAAACTGATACTTAAACGTAGGAATACGTACAGTGTTATCTGCTTGCTCCGTACTAAGCCGAATGGAGGTGATTAAGATCATCATTATGAACAACTTTTACTATGGGACCAACCTGGATGGAATTCAAGATTGAATCAATTTGATGTTTCATTAATTTCATCCATTCAGAGTTAAAATTTTGTATGGGATAGTTTTTTCTCGAATACGGGTTGGCCTCACAGTAAATGTTGTTTTGATTTTTATGCAAAGTTTTCTAATTTGATGTGCTGTGATTTGCTAAATGTAATAACTACATAAGTAAAGTGATGAAATTAGAGTATTTACAGACTTCTGGAAGCTAGGATATAAAACCCAAATCAATCCTTGAAACAAAGCATAGTAAAACTAACAAAACCGTCAACAACAAGCAGAGCGCGGAAGACATATGCACGCTAATGCAGCGAGTAAATTAGTCTGTATTTTGTAAACCGGTCCGTATAAAATTAATGGATATAAGAAGCCGTATAGGTACAAAACTGAAATAATGAAACTGTACTAAATACAAACACTACTGAATTCCGAAATATGAAGTCCAAATTACACTTTAACCGAAAGCCAACAAAAATGTTAACAACGCGGAGAGCACAGAAGACATATGCACGTTTATGCAGCGTATAAATTAGACTGCGTCCTGTGAACCGGACCGTGTAAGATTAATGGGTAGAAGAAGCCGTATAGGTACGGAACTGAAATAATGTAACTGCAATAAATACAAACACCACTGAAAGCTGGAATATTAACTCCAAATAAACACTATAATCCTAACAAAAATGCCAACATTACAGAGAACATAGAAGAGCACAGAATATGCGCATGTTTATGTATAAATTAGACTGCGTAACCGGGCTGTCTAAGATTAATGTATAGAGAAAGCCGTATACATCATCATCATCACAAGTATAAAACAAAGTCGCTTTCTCTGTCCCTATATCCGTAGTATGCTTAAATCTTTAAAACTACGCAACGGATTTTGATGCGGTTTTTTTGATAGATAGAGTGATTCAAGAGGATGGTTTATATGTATAAAACACCTGCCTGTGCGAAGTCGGGGCGGGTCGCTTGTAACTGATATAAGAAATTGTATTAAATACAGACACGGATACTCGTAAATGGATTTCAAATTGAAACAAAGTAAAACACGAGAAACGGATGAGTGATCAGATCAAAAAGTTCTTGAGTGGAGACCAATTCAATTATTTATTGCAACATATGTAATTTACGTGACCGGACGGGTGACCTTATCAAGGATCCAACCGCTTCCAACCGCTGTTATCGTAGATCCATAGGAGAGGCCAATGTTCAGCAGTGGATGTCCTATGGCTGATGGATGGATGACAAAGCATAAAAATCTTTAAAAAATATCAACAACTGGTAGTGCACGATAGACGTATGCACGCTTATACAGCGTATAAATTAGACTACATCCTGTGATCCGGACCGTGTAAGATCAATGGGTAGCGAAAACTGTATAGGTAGATAACTGAAACAATGAAAATACACTAAATACATACACTACCTACTAGATGCTGGAATATGAAGCATATATTACATCCAGCAAAAATTTCAACAACATGGAGAGCACATAAGACATATAGGTATGCATGCTTATGCAGCGTATAAATTAGCTGCATCCTGCGAACCAGGCCGTGTAAAATTCATGGGTAGAGGTAGCCGTTAATTTATAGAAACTTTGGTATTTGTACCGATTTGGCGCAAAATCGTCTCATACCGATTTTTGGTGCGATTATGTCGATATTTCTTGGCAGTTTTCAGTTCACCAAGCAAAATAACCATTGAAAAAATGTCAACAACACATAGAGCACAGAAAACATATGCAGCGTATAAATTAGACTGCGTCCTGTGATCTGGACCGTGTAAGATTAATGGGTAGCGGAAGCCATATACATTGGTCCAGTTTTAGTGCACCTAGATAATCTACTGTTCCGTAATTCCTAAAAGCTACATCGGAGTAGGTGTATAGTAGTAGGAGCGCTCATAAAACCTAATCAAATTATGATTATACTCGTATTTGTTAGCTATCACCGAAATATACAAATACTAGCGACCCGCCCCGGCTTCGCACAGGTGTATTGTACATATAAACATTCCTCTTGAATCATTACATTAAAAAAAAAACGCTTCAAAATCCGGTGTGTAATTTTAAAGATATAGGTATACATATATGGGGACAGACAGCGGGAAGCGATTTTCTTTTATACTTTGTAGTGAAGCGGTTGCCAGTAATACTAGCTATAATAGCTTTTTTCTCCTTGGTCATTTTGGTGACATGCACTGGTCGAAAACTTTCGACTTGAGGCATTCAGGTATGTCGGGCGAAAAATGTGACGTTGAAATATGAAAATTTGTAATCATTAAAACTGAATATCGAATTTATTTATGCAATAATAAAGCGTACCAAATGAAGAAATACAAGCACAACGTCACTCACACGCTACAATTGTAAGAAGTAAATCGAGAAGCCTTTGTAAAAAAAAAACATTTTACGAGTACAGCGATGCAACGTGCAATCAATTTCTCTGTATTGTTTCCTTTTATTTACCTTCCGCGTCTCGCGATCTTTCGATAACTGTATTTTTAGGGTTCCGTACCCAAAGGGGAAAACGGGACCCTATTACTAAGACTCCGCTATCCATCTGTCCGTCTGTCAACAGGCTGTATCTCATAAACCGTTATGGCTAGAATGCTGAAATTTTAACAGATTATGTATTTCTGTTGCCGCTATAACAACAAATACTAAAAACAGAATAAAATTAATATTTAAGGGGGGCTCCCATAAAACAAACCTGAATTTTTAACCGTTTTTCGCTCGTTATTAATAATGGTAACAGGTAGATGCTTGAAACATTCACAAAATGTTTAGTTGTTTTTCAATTCAAAAAAAAATAAATTAAAATAAAATAAATATTTAAGCCTTTAAAAATTTTTCCCATACAGTACGGAACCCTACGTGCGCAAGTCCTACTCGTACTTGGCCGATTGTTACTCTTGAAATAAAATTAATTGTTTTCATTCCTCGACGAAAAAAAAAGGGTGTCACGAGTTTAGGATGTGTGTCTAAATGTCTGTCTATGGCATCGAATTGGACCCAGACGGATGGACCGGTTCTTGTACATGCTGTTTTGGTTGAAAGCTGTTTGTTTTACCGCGAATAAATCCGCGTTTGAAAATCAACTCGGCTGTTGACCGCTACGTTGTGGTCGAAGATGAAGCACGCAGATACCAATAAAAGAAAAATAACATACAGTAGCTGTGTAAGCCTGCCTTACAATCGTGAGGTCTTGGGTTTAATCTTGGTCTCGTACCAATGAATTCCTTGGAATTTATGTATGGAATTTCCCACCACTGGCTATTCGATGAAGGAAAACATCGTGAGGCAACCTGCATACGTCCGTAGAAGAAATTGATGGCGTATGTGAATTCACCTACCCGTACTGGGCCAGCGTGGTGGATACGGTCTAATCACCCGTCGTGGGTAGGCCTACGTGGGTCGTGGATACGTCCTGCAGTGGACTATTAAAAAAAAGGCTGGTACAGTACAGTACAGTTGTTACTCTTTCACTCAACAACAGAGGCAAGGAATGACTTGATTTTTTTATAAGATGTAAAGATGTGTAAAGATATCCCCAGATATTTATTTTTGCATGGACGTAGTCTTAAAGAATAATTAAAGGTTCCTATGGGATAGCATAAAAACCAACACATCACGCGGCGAAAAGCTAGTGCGCACTTAAGTTCCAAAGATACCATTGGTACGGGACTGGGTTTGAATCTACGCCTCACGCTTTCACGATTGCTTAGCTTGTAAAGGCCGCTGCATACGTGACGTGTTTTTTCACGGACGGGACGGAACGGGAAATTTTAGAAATATCGTTTCATACAAAATGTATTTGGAAGCGCATATGTCACGGAGACACGGACGGGACGGGAACGTGGCACTGACGGGGCGGGAAAAATATCATCGCCAACGATGTTTAGCACGTCCCGTCCGGCACGTGCCCCGTCCCGTCCGTGTTTCCGCTACGTATGCACAGTCACTCCGTTCGTTCCGGAGAGAAAAGTAGTGTTGGACGTTTTTAACTACTTCGTCATCTAAAACAATAGCAATTAAAGCCAATTTTCGAAATTCAAAATCCACCTTTCCTTTTTCACAACAGTTAGATCCGAATCACTGTTACGGTACGTATGCATTAAAAATACGTTCCCGTCTCGAACGAGGCAGTCACGTCCCGTTCCCGTTCACGTCCCGTCCGAGGTATTCTCGTTACGTATGCAGCGGCCTTTAGTGTTGCATCTCATATTATTATTTATTCTTTTATCCCACGGAATAACTGCAGTGATGTAGGTACTAACTGTTACGATGTATCCATGCTAAATGCATGTGGATTCCCAACGGTATCACATGGAGCTAGTATTTAGCGAGCTATATTGAAACGTAGCTTTGAGCAATTACGGATTAAGAAATACAGATTGGCATGTTATAGAATTTGGAATATTCTTTTTTGATAAACATTTTTAAAGTTATTTTTGAGAGATACGATATTTATATTTATTTGCAGATATGTAGACGTCGCGTAGGGAAGTTATACAGGGTTATTTTTAATCAATTAGCATCCTTTTATGGGCTATAGTAATAGAAACCGTACTACAACAGCTAGAAATAATTACTTCGGTCAATAACTAAATAAATATGGTAAAATTACACGAGTGTACAGGGTTGATTCTAATTAATTAGCTTCCTTTTAGGGGCTTATTCTGTACATAAAAACTAACAACTTTTGCTCTGCGACTTTTGTCAGAACTAAAAAAAAAAATTAGTTGTTCCAAACATTTTGTCGCGGGTGAACGATATTTTTCTATGGAACAACAAAAAAAAATTTGAGTTTTGACAAAAGTCGCAGAGCAAAAGTTTGTTAGTTTTTATGTACAAATAAGCCCCTAAAGGGATATTAATTTATTAGAAATAACCCTGTACACTCGTGTAATTTTACCATATTTATTTAGTAATTGAACAAAGTCATGTATATTTCTAGCTGTTGTAGTACGGTTTCTATTACTTTAATTCTAATTCTATGGTTTTCGGTATTATACTTTATTCTTATTCTATGATACCTACTTACATACAACATTCTTGATACTTACTTTTTATTATGTCATAGTAAGCCTGAAGATATTTTTACTAAAATGCCAGAGTTTAAAAAGATCGAAAAATAAAAGTCGTAGAAACGTATTGCATCTGTATACTTTTATAATCTTCTGTGTAGATGTGTAGACCTACTTACATGTTTGTATAGTAACAGTTTATTTTGCTATATGAGCTAAGTCTACCGGGAATCGCTGGTTAGGTTTCTACACCAGTAGTTACAATGTAGATGAGACAATGTATACCTAATTTAAGTTTGAGTAGAAGACAGATTTTTCAAGTCAATTGTTCAGTTAATCGTTTGTTTAGACCAGTGAGAATTTTTAAACCCAATTTGAAGCGTTAGGTACCAACTTAACATATTGACTGCCTGGGTGAGTCAGTAGTTAGTGGCCCTGACTCCTGGGTCAAAGAGGCGTGGGTGCGATTTCCACCCAGGGCAAATATTTATGTGATGAACATACGTGTTTGCTCTGTGTCTGAGTGTTATTTAGGTATTATCTATACAAGTGTGTAATTAAAAATATGTATATTTAGTAGTCTTTGGCAGCTATATCACAAGTTTTGCTTAGTTTTGGGTCAGAGATCATGTGTAAGATGTCCCCTATATATTTAAAAACAATGATATTTTACTAGTACCTATCTCAAAAAGTTATTTTTGTGATAAACAATTCTAAAACTAACTACTAAGTAACAATCACTATAAAATTGTAGTATCTACCTGGTTATGTTTTATATGTTGTAACATGGCTCTCTGTGCGTTTTTAGGGTTCCGTACCCAAAGGGTAAAAACGGGACCCTATTACTAAGACTACGCTGTTCGTCTGTCTGTCACCATGATGTATTTCATGAACCATAATAGCTAGAGAGTTGAAATTTTCACGGATTATGGATTTCGATTGCCATTTTAACAACAAATAATAACAGAATATTATAAATATTTAAGGGGAGCTCTTCATACAACAAACGTGATTTTTTTGGTCGATGGGCTCCCATGCAGTACGGAACCTTTCATGCGCGAGTCCATCTCGTACTTGGCCGACTTTTTATATACACTGTAAGCCTAGAAACCATTTATAAAACAAAATAAAATATCTAGGATTTATTGATGATTCATTTCGTTCAAGGGTAAAAAATATGACAGTTACATTTTTATTGTTCACTAGCTGCGCCCCGCGGTGTAACCCGCGTTTACCCGAGATAAAAATATTTTTTTAATATAAACGTAGCCTAAGTTACTCCTTATTAAATCAGCTACCTGCCAATAAAAGTCCCGTCAAAATCGGTCTAGCCATTACAGATATTAGCTGAAACAAACAGACACACAAAAATTGTAAAAAAAAATATTTTGGTGTATGTAACGTAAATATAACCATATACACGTAGTAAAAAAACGGTTATTTCAATATTACAAACATACCAATTTTATTTATATGGTATAGAGTTTAGATGTATAGAAGATTGGTCTAATGAATTAATCTACGAACCTACAACTATGTAATACAATTTCTTCATTTGCATGAGGCAACTCATGACGTAGTACTTCGGCCAAATAAGCCAGTAGTGGTATGAAAATCTTTTCGAGTGATGCATATTTTCATCCCCGTTAAAAAACCGAGCAAAATTATAAAACGAGTCGGAATAAACTCACCAAGCTCGTCTTATGCTAACAAATGCTTAAAAATAACCGCCCAACGACCTGCCCTATCTCCCTCGCTGGCTTTAATCTCCAAATAATATTAATTTATCCTTGCCAAGTAGCTTTTATCGAATGAAATGACTTAGCGTTGATTACGCGCCCTCCACTGCGACCCTTCTTCACCCCCCGGAATGGTATTTAATAACATCTTGTTTCATCTACTCAACAAATTCGACGGCAACCATTGCTGTTTTAATTCAAGCTTGGTAAAATAAAGCCTCGTTAAACGAGCGATGGAAAGCGATTTAAGGAAAGAGACCACACGGCGTTGTCAAAGAATAAAAGCTAAGAGGATTAAGTTAATAGCTCTTACAGAATCTTTTCTATTGAATGGTGAAACAAATCTCTTCCGTACATTAATGGTATAAGGGATTTCGCTAATGCTCTGTATTGGGATTGCGAATCAATTAGTGAAGCGTTTTCTTTTTCTCCTCGCATATTACTTAGACGATTTAGTATCGTATTATCTGAGCAGGGATTAGTGATTCAGCTATTAGAGACACCGTACTGTCAGAAATTATTATCATTATTCGAGTATCAGCCGTAGGACGTTCTCTTAGCTTTGGACTCGGCTTTATAGTCTGGTTGGACTTATGGATTTTAAATACTCAAGAGTGCTTGAAATCAGCTAGCTTTTACCATATTCATTTTAACCGACTTCCAAAAAAGAGGAGGAACTATGTTAGTCTGTATGTATTTTTTTGTGTGAAGAACATTCATCGATCATTTCGCCAATTGTAAACCGAATCGAAAAACTCGTTTTTAATTCGAAAAGGTAAGCTCTCGAGGTAGTCCCATTTAAATTTTAAAGAAACCGGCCGAGCTGTTTTTGAAAAATCAATAATAATGTAAACTATTCGAACGAAATATTCGATGTTTGTACACGATGGAAGGCGGTTTTGCCATTTTTTGCGAAAAATAATAATTATTCTAATATTATTTCTTAGATCACCAGTCCACCTTGTCGGTGGATATCCTACGCAGTACGTGAGACCATTCGAGAACTTTATAGTCCGATTCGTAACTGTGATCCGTTTGCTATCCGTTCTGTGAACTATGTGCCCTGCCCACCGCTATTTTAAGTTGCTAATCCTCTGCACCATGTATGGGTATGGGGTATAGGAACATTAAGTATTTCCTCTGCGGATCTCCACATTGGTTTCGCAATTGGATATTTGTAATTCTACAACAAAACATGTTATGATGATGGTGTAGCACACGCCTGAAAAGTGGAAGAACATGTATTTACTAAGCACAGCCATACTAAAATCAAACTTTGTATTTCAGGTTTTCCACAAGTGAAACCCTCTGACAGATATTGAGAAGATCGGTACTGGCTGATTATTCGTGAATAGCTCAAAAAGCGCCCGCCTGCAGCTTCATGAAAATCTAATCGTTGTGTGATCACACGAGGATCGAAACGAGGCAAGAGCAGAGGAGTGAGGCTTAAGGTTGCCACTTCAAAATTAAACAGGACCTAAAACTTTGAGTCTTGAGTTCAGTGTTTTTTTTAATGCATAGAATTTGGCCAGCAACTCGCCTGATGGAAAGCGAAGTTGTAGCCGAAGATGGAGTATGTAGACCTAGAAGATACCGATTCACTCTTGACGTGAAGATATAAAAATGTCAGGAAACAATGACGGAGGTAGGGCATTCCAATCCCTGGCGGTCCGCATTATGAAGACAGAAGCGAATCGCTCAGTACGAACAGGTGGTACGTCGACTATGTAGGGATGGTATTTAAGCGACTTCCGGCTTGTATCCAGGAAAGAGGTTGGAAAGTGTGTGGTATAATAGTACGCATATGGTGAAAGAAAGACAGAAATACTGAAAAAGTTTTGATATCTACAAAAAAGCAAAGGCGTAAGCAGCACGGACAGAGAAGTTCTGTTTACCGTTATAACACACTCGTAGCACTCTTGTAGAACTCTTGTAGAACTCTTGTAGCACTCCCGTAGCACTCCTGTAGCACTCACGTAGCATTACCGTAGTTCTCTCGTAGCACTTTTGTAACGTTCATTTAACATTATCATAGAACCACTTCATTGAAACTTGCGTGAGAATCCATTATAATTTATAATAGTAAAACCGCGCAAAAAGAGATACTAGGCCGATCCAAAATTCTTGGCGGCTGTGATGTAAGGTAGAAGCTGCGCAAAACCCAATCCTGATTAGAATTTACTAAGTAGCTGCGTGAGGATTGGGTTCCACGCAGCTTGAAGCTAACTTCACTCACAGCCAAGAAGTTTTATTCGGGTTACCAATTTACTGATTACTCCTAGCCTAGCTAGAGATCGCTATCGTAAACATTAATGTTATCCAGTTTTAATACTGTAAAGAAACAATAAAAAACATGTCCGTGTGGTTTTATGAAACAATGGTAAAGTGAAACTTTCTGGCACAAAGGAGTAATACACTACACGGTCAGCTGCGCAAATCATAGGGTTCCTATTAGGATAGGAATCCAAGGTCAGAGTGAATAGGTATCTTCTATACTTCCGCCAAATTCGATGTGAAATGTTTACCAACAAAGCGTTGCCTAGCAACACTGACAGCAGGTAGGGTTATCACTTCAAGACAGTGTTACGGATATCAGAATTTCTATAGTTTGTCATACAAATCGTCCAGACTTTTCGTAATTTCAATCGAAAAGTCATATTTACTTTATTTATAGATCAATAGCAATAACAAATTGCCAAGAAGTGAGTTTTAAAAGAAATCAGAATATTCAGTAATTACTTACATTGAAATTTGCATCAACCCTAGCCATTTTTTCGTTTGAGTGCAGAAATCTCAAACAATTGGGAACTTTTTTATTTCTACATACTATTTTTCTTATTACATCACGAAAAAAGTACTTTTTTCGATTACAAACTTATCATTGCAGCTGAGTCACGTACATCTATCTATAAGGTTAATCAACTGCAAAGTTCAGTTTTCACAGGTGATGTATTTCGGTTGCCGCTATAACAACAAATACTAAAATACAAAATAAAATAAATATTTAAGGGGGGCACCCATACAACAAACCTGAATTTTTAGACGTTTTTCGCTCTATATTAATAATGGTACCAGGTAGATGCTTGAAATTTTCACAGAATATTTAGTTTTATATTCCCTTCAATAATAAATAATAAAATTAAAATAAAATAAATACTTAAGGGGGGCTCCCATATAGTACGGAACCCTCCGTGCGCGAGTCCGACTCGTACTTGGCCGATTATTTATAATACAAAATCGCGTTAAATATAATCGAGATGCATATAGTCGATACGATTCGGCGCTCTTGTGTACGAGCCTTTAGATCCCTCTCTCATCTTTAGATCCCACTCTCATGATAAACTTATAATAAAGCGAGTGAAGCCACGGGCAGAAGCGTGAGAATTGAGCATTAGAAAAAAAAAGTACTCTACCCCTGCTATTAGTGGTTGCTAGGCAACGCTTTGTTGGTAAACATTTCACATCGAATTTGGCGGAAGTATAGGTCTGCGTGCTTCATCTTCGACAACAACGTCGGTTACCATCAGGCGAGTTGGTGGTCAAGCGCGGACTTAATCGCGTTAAAAAAAAGGAGCCGCCATATTGGCCTCGGCTACTCTGTCGAACACCTTTCACTTTACCCCTACTCCGCGGCCGACCGTCACGCGACTTGCTATAGATAGACGACAAATTTTGAAGCGATGTAATAAAAGTTTTACTTTAATATGATTTGCTCTCTGATTCTCGTATCAGGTCTAGGTTAGGGCTGTTTCTCCTGGTTATCCGTAGCTGAACGCGTCAGCCCTGCAGCGGGCAATATCCCAGGCATGCATTATTCAGTTTCATTACTCCCAAGCTACTCTCACAATAAATCGGCGCCGTTTTATTCTCCAGCTATATTTTCACACTTTATTGATGAGAACCGATCTTAAAGTGATAGCTGATAACTGATAGCTGCTTCTTAGTTTATAAACGGGATTTGTAAAACGTTGAAATGCGCATTTGTTCAAGGCCAAGGCCAAGGGCGTTTTGGTGAAAATTTTCTTTGTAAATAAGACAATTTAAGTAAGGCCAAGTTCATTTTATCTTCTAAAATCTCATTATAATAACGTTGTTTGTTATCGAAGTCCTTAGAGACTGACAGAGGCTGGATCAGTTTTATGGATTTTTCTCTCTGATATTTGGTAAATCTGAAAATAGGTCGTAGGCTATTTTCACTCCTCTATATATTAGCACTACATATATATAATATTAGCTCCTACCCCTCTATATATTATCTACTAGGTCCATAAATTGTTCGCAATGATGAGTAAAATGCAAAAATCATTAAAGTTTTAGATATCCAGTAAAATTATGGTCTATAATTTTATCTTATCCCTCTTTATGCGCAGTTTATCACTGGGCAGATTATGGTAACCATAGATTTGTCCAAGTTATCTGAGCGGCTGAGTTATCAATTACCTAATGCCTGCTCACGGACCAGGGCGACATGAATATGTAGGAGATCTAAGCGATTGGACACAGTGTGCAGTGGGCTGAGTGCTCTCGTAAAGGCCATCACATTGTCACAAAAGAGTCTACATTGTTGTTTATACATGAATCTGAAAATAAGAAGAGTCGGTAAGCAGTGTCACAAAAGGCGATTTACCGGTAACAGTACCTAGCATAATTATATTTGGGTCTTACGGTTTTTCATACATCGTTAAGTATAAAAAAAACCGTAAATATTTGGCTACATTTGGCCACCAACTCACTGGATCGAAAGCGAAGTTGTAGCAGATGATGGAGTATAATATAAACCTATAGATACCTATTCACTTTGGTCTCAAAAATAACTAAACAACAACGAAGGTAGGGCATTCTAATTCCTGGCCGTCCGCACTATAAAAAATAAGAAGCGAATCGTTTAGCACGAGAAGGTAGTAGGTATATCTACTATGTAGCGATGGTATTTAAGCAATTTCCGGCTTGTCTTATTGTAAAAGGGGGACGAAGGAATTAAGTTCAAGCGCACACTTACCGAAACTCGCTGGATGGTAAGATGAGAGATTCAATATGCTAAGACCAATGCCTTCATGTTGACAGGTTTTAATAAATCCCAATTTTAGCATTAAAAATACCAAATTGGCAGCACTGGAGCCTACTAGACCACAACAGCCCTCAAAGTGGCACAAAGTTTTATCCAGAAGTTTCACTTAATTGAAATGGGCATTGCAGGCTTTTCTGAAACATTAGTCCTAAGTAAATGGAAAGAAATAGTAAAGTAGGTTCTTTTAATTCAGCTTTAGTTTGGAACCTACTTGGAACCTGAAATACTAGGTAGAACTTCTTTCTTCACGTGAAGTCGTTGGTACAAACATCATGACCTATTTGTTAGGAATAATTAATGTTCTGTTTTTTAGGGTTCCGTGCCCAAAGGAAAAAACGGGACCCTATTTTCTAAGACTTCGATGTCCGTCTGTCCGTCTGTCTGTCTGTCACCGGGCTGTATCTCATGAACCATGATAACAAGGCAGCTGAAATTTTCACAGATGATGTATTTCTATTGCTGCTATAACAACAAATACTAAAAAGAAAATAAAATAAATATTTTAGGGGGGCTCCCATACAACATGTTTTTTAGATGTTTTTCGCTCCATATTAATAATGGTAACCGGTAGATGCTTGAAATTTTCACAGAATATTTAGTTTTATATTTACTTCAATAGTAAGTAATAAAATTAAAATAAAATAAATATTTAACCCTTAACCACCTACCATACATCTCACAGATGCATGCGGATGTTCAATCTAGAATATTTTTGCGCACGAGTATCGTATAAGCTTGGTCGTTCATGTACCTTTTCCCCGCGTCCCTCAGTGCCGCGCAAGCGCTCGTCAAGGTCGGTGGTCAGCGCGTTTGTCCTTGGTGAGTAAAATACTGTAGCCGCGCATCTGAGAGATGCATGGTAGGCGGTTACGTAACTTTTTCATAAATATGTTTTTTTTATTGTTTTAGTTAAAAATGACTTGTAATGACGCTATTATAGAGCAGTGGTTGGCACAAGAACTTTCAGACTCGGAAGACATACCAAATGATGAATGCAGTGATGTGGAGTCAGATGTTGGAATACAACATGTCTTAGAAAACATTGGCGAATCCGATTCAGAATGCGAAGATTTTACTGCAGTAGAAAATAATGACAACATACTCCCTCAAAATAATTCACCATTGTTGGTTTTGCCCGAAGAGCAAGAATTTTCATCAGGAGATGATGAACCATTATCACATATGCGATCGAGACCAAGGAAAAAGAATTATTTTGGAAAGAATCGCTTCCGTTGGTCATCTGCCCCACCATCTTTACGGTCGAGAACATTACAACACAATATTTTACTAGAAAAAGAAGGTATAAAGGCAGCATATCAGAGCAAGCTCAATACTTCGTCTTCTCCAGTAGATATTTGGCAGCAATATTTTACTGACGAAATGCTTGATAAAATTGTGCATTACACTAATGTGAAAATAAAAGAAATCAGACCAAATTACGAAAATAAAACATGTGTTCAAGATACAGACCTCACGGAATTGAAGGCATTTATAGGGCTCCTGTTTTATACAGCTATCTTCAAAGAAAATCATGAACACTATACATCATGGTACAGCAGTGACGGAACTGGAAGAGAAATATATCGCTGTATCATGAGCAAGAACAGGTTCGAAGTGATGCTGAAAACAATTCGATTTGATGATGCTGTAACCAGAGGCACACGTCGTGAAAACGATGCAACCGCGCCTATTGCAGAGCTCTTTGGTTCTTTCATTGATCAATGTCAAGCTGTGTATGCGATTGGTAGTTATGCATGTATTGATGAAATGTTACTAGCATTTCGAGGAAGATGCAGGTTCAAAATGTACATGCCAAAGAAACCAGCAAAATATGGTATAAAAATTCAGTGCCTTACAGATGCCCGATCTGGATATTTGCTGAACGCTTATATATACCAAGGTAAAGATTCTGATGGTATGACTTTATCCAGCGACTATCATCAGCTGAAGAAACCGACTCAAGCTGTTATGCGCCTTATACCACCAATTGAGGGATCTAACAGAAACATAACAACTGACAATTGGTATACATCTATTGAGCTGCTAGAGTCACTAAAGAAAAAAAACCTCACGGGTGTAGGAACACTGAGGAAAAATCAAAGAGAAATACCTCCGGAATTCTTGCCAAGTCGTCACCGAAATGTTGATTCAACAGTTTTTGGATTCACGAAAGATATCACCATATCATCATATGTGCCAAAACCAAATAAAGCCGTAATCACTCTATCAAGTATGCACCACATGCCCAGTGTTGATGAACCTACCAAAAAACCGGAAATAATACTTTTCTATAATCAAACCAAAATCGGAGTGGATTTGCTAGACCAAAGATGCTCCAATTACTCCACAGGACGTCGCACTCGCAGATGGCCGTTAGCAGTCTTTTATAGATTGCTCGACATTTCAGCTTCAAACTGCTACATTGTCAGCTTATCTGGTCGAACTGAAGGACAAAAAGCTGAAAGCCGGTTCAAGTTTATAAAGAGACTGGCGGAACAGCTCACAAGACCACACATGCAGCGGCGTGAAAGCAACGTGAAAGTGCAGCGAGATATCAAAATCGCTCTTGGGCGCATCCTTCACCGTCACGGAGAAACTACTCCACCAGCAATTCCAAGTGGTAGCTGCAGTGCTGAAGAAAGGTTGACGACTCGAAAAAACTGTGGAACTTGCGGCCCCAAAAAAAGACGCCTAACACAATACATGTGTTTTGAATGCAAAACACCAATTTGCCTGGAATGCTCAAATAAGCTGTGCGTTCACTGTCGTGAAAAACTCTACCTTTAGGTTCTGCAATTTTGTTAAAATATTGATGAAAATATTTTTTTTTTAATTGTCTAAGCTCTCTTGATTATTGTTTAGTTAAAAAAAAGTATAAAAACATTTCTATAATGTATAATATTTTTTTTAGATCTCATTTTCCAAATAACTTAGTTTATAAGTCTAAAATACGTGTTGTTTGGAACTTTTGAAATAAGTAATAGATATTGTTGATTTTTATGTGCCATTTATTGTGTAATAAAGAGTAAAATATGTGCCTAAAACTGTTTATAATTTAAAAGTAACCCTTACATTGCGAAATTTTTCAAATAGAGTGATTTTACTTCCGCATCTCAGAGATGCATGGTAGGTGGTTGTGTGACATAAATAGGTGGTAGGTGGTTAAGGGTTAAGATGGGCTATATACAGTATGGAACCCTCCGTGCGCGAGTCCGACTCGTACTTCGCCGATTATTTCTTTTGGTTTGATTTAGATCTGTTTTATTTTTGTTTCATCAGAATTGTAACTTTTTGTTGATTTAGATGCTGAATTGTCATTTTCTGTATCAGCCTTTTTTTAATACCTAGTCAATTGAAGGACGTAGACCTACCCAATAAGGGTGATTGGGCCATATCCACCACACTGGCCCAGTTGGTTGGTGGTCACATACACTTTCGAATTTCTTCTACGAATGTTTTGTAGGTTGCCTCACGAGGTTTTTCTTCACCGAAAAGTCAATAGTGTGACGGCGCCTTGTCTCTTTTCATAGGAATTTATCATAGAATAGTTAAACGAGGTATTTCTTAAATTTTTCTCTGAATAAAATGATTCAATTGAATGTTTAATTGATTATATTGCCTAGAAACTTCCTCAACCGATTAAAAAAGGATCGAGATATATTTATTTTATGTTCAAATTCCTCTTTGATTAAGTAACTTCTACTTTGAAAACCAGCTGTAATTCAAGGTTAAAATTCATTATTTGTTTACCTACGCTTAACCTAACCGAATTAAGCTAGCCTGTTTTGTTAGAACTTGGCTAGACAGAACAAAAACAAACTACGCCAGAAGCAAAAATGTTCCTGAAAGGTTGATACGAGTTAAACAAAATTATGATCTTATTTAAGTTCTAACTTTATTAAGTCCCGAAGTTTCTGCTAACTTTAGAAATTCAATTGTCTTAATGCCTTCCGGACGCCGTCTCGGTGGGTTAACATTGAAAACTCGCTAATTTCAGTAATTTCAGGCTGAAACTTGGACAATGCGCTATTGTTGTATTCGCTACAATAATAATTGCTAGTGGTCTACCTTCGGGCGAATTTTTGAATGAGACTCGCTTCGGGGATTTTGATTTTGTAGAATGTCTTGACTAACTTTTGTTTTAATCAAACATCCATCAAAATTTACTTCAATGTGTGTGTTTTATTGAATTAATTAGAAGATTCGTAGATGAACCAAAGTTACCGACATAGCCCAGATAATAAGAAAGTTAAAGAAGCATCAGGCAGGGCACATAATTCGTGGTATACTGACGAGGTTGCTTAACATATAATCTAGACAGCAGGAACACGAAGAACAAGACACAAGAAGCTACTTTGATGCGAGCCGCTTCCAACTGGTCTTATTAGATATTCATAGGAAAAGCTTAATATGTTCAGTAGCGTAGAGTGTAAGTCATACACCTGTGAATGATGATGGTACCTTGAACGTAACTTATTCTCGACAACATTAATGAAACAGCTGATTTTTATCGATTTCAATATTGGTCCCATAGTAAAAGCTTATAATGACGTACCTGATGAATGATTATGTACTCATTTAAATGGGCCTTAAATAAACACGTATGGCTGTTCTGAGTTGGTGTATATCTTCGCCAGCCCTCTTTTCATTGCCTTCCGCTCCTCAAGAACAAAAGGTGAAATACGAGAGGTGCTTTTTTGTTTGTTTTGCGAATTCATTATTAGGGAAGTCTTAAAAGCTGGATATTGTTGAACAATAAAGTGGTGTTGTAAGGTTTTTGGCACCCAAATACAAAAATAAAATGTAGCATTGTTATCACCAAAAACTGTTTCTTTGAGTAGTACGTTTCTTTCTCTCTTGTGTGAGTTGTACGTGAGTTGTACCTACTATTATGATTCAGTGTATTTTCGCTTTCGGGTTTTGTAGAGGATTTATTTGAGGGAATGTGCATCAGAGCTATAGGTACATATACAACCTTATCCTAACATCCCGTTTTTCCTACAGGACAATTAGAAAGGCACCTCACTACCACCCTTACATTGTCGATTTTCCTTCAATACGTACGAAACGGTTTGAGTCAGCGTTTTTTATCCGTACGAAGTAGGCCAAGCATGCGACCACGAAAAGCCACGAAAAGAACTGTTTTCGACGTGTGAAAAAGTGACAGATATATAGGTACTTCGCCATAAATCTGTCTCATTCTGACACGTTGAAACATCGTCGAAAGAAATATTCGGTACGTGGTGCGTATCCTAGCCCGGCAGGGAAGGAAACAGACTATGACTACATAGTATAAAACAAAGTCGCTTCCCGCTGTCTGTCTGTCCCAATATATGTTATGCTTAGATGTTTAAACTATGCAACAGATTTGGATTGCGGTTTTTTTTAATATGTAGATAGAATGATTCAAGAGGAAGGTTTATATGTATAAATACACCTGTGCAAAGCCGGGGCGGGTTGCTAGTAATTTGTATTCTGAAGCTGTGGACTATTAACAAGGTTTGTGTGATACGGATACCTATATGAATACGAACTTACATAGTTACTACGAGTATATCCCAGAAATATCACCCTCCGGTTCGGTAGTCGGTTGAATCCGTACTACTTGACTACAACAATACTTTCTAAATTGATCACATGTTTTTTCCTCTCTGAGGTCTATAAAAGTGATTATTCTCTAAATGGGTCTCATCCATAGAGATGTTTAGAGTGGTATTTTAGTAGCTGTTCGAGGATATAGGACCATAAATTGCAGGATCCTCTGAGTATCATATTTACCAATTGGCTGAGTAGTTTAGAGCTTAAAGAAGTAGGTGAGGGCGGCAAAGCTCAGAAATGTTGCTAACAACGATTTCATATGCAATCTTTACTAAATTGCAGGATGTTGAAAATCATAGGAACTAACACATCCGATTCCTACTTTTTGTATTCACACAAAATGTGATTATAAAATATCTTTAATTTTTATGATAAAATTTCATCAGCCCAATGACGACAAATACAAGTACTTACCTACTAATCTTATAAATACGCCGCTTTCTCGGAGCTCATATGCATCAAAGTTTTGTTGTGCTTTGTGAGGAATAATTGGACGTACTCGTAGTTTAGCAGATAGACTCAAGCCACACGGCTATCCAAAATCAAAACGTAGCAAGTGTCTTGCGATATAAGATTTTTATGCTAAATTACGCTCGATTGTGATATTGGCGCGTAGCAGTGTCGTGCAAAATTAGGTTCCAGCAGTTCCAGCTAAATCGAGACGAAATATCCAATCTCGCGATATCTGAGGTTTAATCCTTAGCCGTAAGTATATAAAAGGCTAATGTAATTAAAACTAAGGGTATCTAATTAAATCGGAACACACTCGGACCCATTTCCAATTCCGTCGGGGTTGGGAAGTACGGACGTTTTTCTAAAAGTACTAGACAGTGACAGAGGGTGTTACACCGAACATGATTTTTTTTTTGGTTTCGAATACTGGTTTTGAGAGCAGTTTTGTTACTTTTAAGTTTCATTTGCTATTTTGATTTTGGCTGTTTAATTTTAATCGTCTTTAGCTAAAGGCTCGAATCAATTAAATTTTTGCCAAGCAACATTTTCTTTTATCTGTCCGAATGTTTGTTACTTAGTTTGGATGTCAATCCATGATGGTTTGGATGGTGTATCGGGTTAAGGCATCATTTTTGGATTAATCCTGATGAAACGTAGTACACGTTTCTATAAATTTAAGACTTTTCAATCAAAAAGGAGGAATATTTGCTGTAGCGCTACTTATCAGACGATTTTGATAATATTCGACAAGATCATTCAAAATCTCAATAGCAAGTTTTGCGAGTGTAAATCAAATCGGTCAAGACCGAGTCGAGATATAGGCTTACGAATATTCAGCTCTAAAAACTTGCCGCGAAATTACACCCTATGTAGAATAATTTTGCATGAGCAAATCGAGAATTTTTGAGTTTTTTTTTATTCAGTTCAACCCAAAAATGTTACAAATATTTGAGTAGGTTGCTTCATATTGTTTAAGCTGATTCATAATGTTTAAGTATCTTTCTTCATAATGCGGACCGCCAGGGATTAGAGTGCCCTGCCTCCGTAATTATTTCCTGACAATTACAATTTCGATATCTTCAAGTCAAGAGTGAAAAGGTATCTTCTAGGTCTACATACTCCATCTTCGGCTACAACGTCGCTTTCCATTAGGCGAGTTAGTGGCCAAATGTAGCCCTATTCTGCATTAAAAAATCGTTGTCACAAGGTGTAGGGTACAGAGTGTACCTACTATAATCTTAGATTATAATAGTTCTAGATTTTTAACCCTTCGATCTGTACCGTGTATCTGTAGGGTTAAAAGTGACCTATTCTATTCTTACCCGATATTTTAAACCCGAAAGTGTGTTTGTTGGTTTGCTAAACCTTGAGCTGTGATTTCTATTCACTAAATGGCCGTTCACACCAGCTGCAGTCCTTTGATTGATTAACTAACACGTATCGATTCCACGCCGCAAACCGCTCTAAATGTCACTGCATTAATTTGATTCCGCGTGACTATTCTGAATTGAGGATAGATCCTATCCTAGTTATGGCTCTTGTTCTATGATTGGGGAACGGCGTTCATTTCTTTTCATTCAATGTATACTATAAGTTATACCGGCAAGCGCAAGGTAAAACGTCCATCCACATTCTTCAGTCTACCTTGTGGATAGAGGATCTCATTAAGACCGAGTAAATAGGCATCTTGAGGTAGACTGGAAGAAATCGCTTGAAGCGATAAGGCCGCCATTTAGTATAACAAATTTGTAATGTTTTTTTCGTGTGTTTTTGTATTGTAATTGTGGTTAAACTAATAAAGAATTATCTATCTTCTAGGTGTTACGCCATAGACCGCATGTCTGCTTAACATCAGGCAGCGTGTAGTCAAACGAAAACCTATAGGAAAAAAAAAGATGAATGCAAGCCGCTACCAATTGGTCTTAAATGATATCCATAGGGGAGCCCTATGTCCTGCCGTGGACATCCTATGGCTGATGTAAATTAAATTTGAAAGAAATGTTCTCGGGTTTACGTTCTGACAGTTGGCAGTCTTTTTTCTGTACAACTTTGAATCCGGCAAGTACAGCACGCTAACAGTTATTTTACCTCTGACATTTGTCGCTGTCTAGACTCTGAATTAGTCCTAATTCTATGTTACACACCATCACAGGTTAGACAGTGTACAGACATAGTGACAAATTTCAGAGGTAAAATAACGGTGAACGGTGTAAATCCATGATCGCGTAAAAAGCCTTAAGTCCCGAGTGCTGTTGACGCTGTCTTCCTACCAGAAATTCTCAATTCCAAGCAGCAATATTCACGTTACAGTTCGGTGTAATTGCGTCCAACAAACACTCGGATTTATCGACAAGCCCGCATCCCGGGGGTCCGAATAACAAGACACCCGCGAATAATACATGAGACTACCTGCTGCTTCAATGAATAATTTGTTACGGAGCGTTCGTTCGTTCGCAGCGGTGTGATGAATATGTGATCAAAGGTTTTTGATCAGTAGATTGGGTGCTGGCTTTCTTCAGTGGCTTTAGTGCTTATGTTTATGTGGGAAATTACTTTAGTGGTCAAATGTTTACCATTTTAATAGACTCTAAAGCTGTGGCTTGTCTTAGGGTCGATCGTCTCGTTCTGAGCGCCAAATTCATATTTTTTTTGGGTTTTGCCTTTTACAGCTAATCTACTTGTTTTAAGTTTACGAAAACTGCCATGAATAGGTAGCGTTTAAGATTTACATACATTCAAAACCCAAATTAGTAGTCAGTTTATGCACGCATTAACTGATTGTCACCTTAGTTTTTAGTTAATGGACTCTTGTGCATAAACTGGCCACTATTTTGGTCTCAAGGAATATATACTTTGTTGATACTAATTATTTATTGCCGCTAAATGAGTTATTATAAACTTATAATGAGCATTTAATCTGTAAATACCAAAAAAACTGAAAAGAAAATGAATTTCCCGCACTGACCTAGTGACTTCAACTTAAATTGTCCATGATCGTCATATTTTATAAAAATACGTTTTGTATTTCACCGACTTACAAAAAAGAGGAGGTACGATATTCGTCTGTATATATGTATTTTTTGTGTATGTTCATTGATATTTTCTCCAATTGTGAACCGATTTAAAAAAATATTTTTTTTAAATTATAAGTTTACTCCCGAGGTGGTCCCATTAAATTTTTATCGAAATCAGCTAAGCCGTTTTTGATAAGTCAACAATAATGTAGGTAAATGGATGTCACATCGATTTGTGCAAACTATTCAAGTTCTATACTCGGTGGAAATCGATGGTGGCATTTTTTGCGAAAAATGCTTCTTGTCAATTGCGTCTTAATTTAGGTATGAAAGATATTGACGACATCAAAATCGCATGCTATGTAGTCCAGGCCGCAGTAACTTTAAATAAATTCAGTTATTTCATATATTTTGCTGAAAGTCGGATGATCTTTTGTTTGATATAGCTGTTTTTTACGACTTTGGGGTTGGTCCCATTGTAACAGTTGTTCATAATGATGAGTATGAAAGCTCCTGCACTTTGCAAAGCAATTTCCTTGTATATATATTATGGGCAAACTGAAAATTGTGAAAATATTATTGCTTGACTAAACTGATTACAATCGTTCCATTTAATTTTGAAAGTAAACAGTAAAATGCTTCCAATGCCAACGTTTCGTCTTTACACAGCACTCGCGGAACTCCGAAAACAAACTGGGTTCCCGATAGGTACTATCGAAACCTCTCGTGCTAGTGTAGACCACAGTAGAGAAGGAATACCAGTCTTCTTAGTTTGCCGATTTATAAAATGTACAGGCATTGCAAAAAGAGCAGGAACTTACAGACTAATAATGATCAATTTTTATTACGTCCAATCAGAAAATCCTAAAAAACCAAGTAAAAAACAAATCAGCTGATGCTTACAATCAATGAATAAATCAAAAACGCTATTAGACATCAAAATTTGATTATACGAGTACATCTATCTAGTGGACAAATATTAACATTAGTCACAAAGTAAACGGCCCAGATTTTTGACAATGAGCGCGTACTTAATATGTCAACCCAGTCAAAATTTGTATGGATAGGCACCATTTATGGACCATATTTTTTTGGCCGTTTTGCTCAGCTAATTCGGTATCTGGACAGATACATAATCAAAGACGTCAACATTACAAAAAGAATAAATTATATGGACAAAACGATACTAATAGGTTGCTAAATAGCTGACTTTTTTATTATCAGGTTTGGTTCTATAGTAAGCTATTCATAATTTGTGCAATAATATTTTTGAATAAAAGAGTAATATCATTTAACACGTATAGCCTGGGTTTATTCAATCAATGCCGGGTACCATTTATCCATCATTAACTTTTTCGACCTTTGTGATTTGGAAAACTAGAAATACGTTACGGAACCGTTTGTAAACATACTTACCGCTTTACCACAAAAGATTTAAACACTTAAAACACTGTTTATCTGTGCCATCTGTACTGTTAAACATTGTCTAAAGCGTGGGTAAAACTTTTGTGGTGGCTGTGGTAAGACGGTTAGTTTTAAAATAGCGTTTTATTTCTTGCAAAAGATACAGAACAGTAGGAACGTTACAACTTTATAATTAAATAGGTACTAAATTATCACTAATTATTATCTAATATCTATTTATTACATGCTACATAGTATTTTATTATTGTATTTTATGCATCTAATTTTACGTCTACTAATTTCTGGCACTTATCCATCCATCCATCAGCCGTAAGACGTCCACTGCTGGACATAGGCCTCCCCAATGGATTTCCAATAAGGCCGGTTGGAAGCGGCCTGCATCCAGCGCGTTCCTGCGATCTTTATTATATCGTCAGTCCACCTAGTCGGTGGACGTCCTACGCTGCGCTTGCTGGTCCGTGGTCTCCATTCGAGAACTTTACTGCCCCATCGGCCATCCGTTCTCCGAACTATGTGCCCTGCCCATTGCCACTTTAATTTGCTAATCCGCTGGGCTATGTCGGTAACTTTGGTTCGTCTGCGGATCTCCTCATTTCTGATTCGATCTCGCAGAGAGACGCCGAGCATAGCCCTCTCCATAGCACGTTGGGCTATCCTGAGCTTATTCATAAGGCCCACAGTAAAAGACCACGTTTCAGTTCCATATGTCATCACTGGCAACACACAACTATCGAAAACTTTCGTCTTGAGGCACTGAGGTATATCAGACTATGTTTGAATATCTAAGCATGATGCAATGTTTTTTGTTTAATTGTGTTGTTATAAAAGATTCTAACCTATTTCTAGTATACAATTATTTATCGGTTTTAAGACGGTTAGTTAACAATATTGTATTTACTTATCCTTCTGACATATTGAGCTGTATGTAGTCTCGGAGTAACCGAGTTAGTGAGTAAACAGAGAAGCGCCAGTATTTGCTGTTCGCCATCGAAGCTTTGAGCGCAGTTTCTGGAAATGCGCGTGTGAGCTGCTGGAACCAGGTTTATAGCGCTTAGGTTGCACTTTCATAAACGAACTGCTCTTGCTGTTCGCAATCATATTTTATGATTATCATGATGACCAAATTTGCTACGGCACTACACATTTGAAGAGGATTCTGAATCGACCAGTATTTTCGTTTTCTATAGAACATTGAGAAAATTTTCAGAACATTTTTGATAAAATTTAACTACGTTCCGGAAGAAAACTGTTTTCACCCTTCAAAATGACATGGTTTTGGTGTCGCTTTAGTTCTCACTACCGATATATTGCACGCTAGTGCGTATATTTTTTCAGATTTCTTTTTACTATTCAGATAAAGTGTTGCGTAAAATATGACTTTTGAGAGGCTTATAACTTTAAGCTCATTTAAAAAATTGTAAAATCTAAGACGTATAAACCTAGCTATTGAAGTACTTTTGTTTATTTTTATCTCTGAATATTAGTTTCCTTTTTCAGAGATTTTGATTTAAAGGTGTAATCGTACCTTGTTGAAACTATCAATTCATGGTCACTCAATGTTTTTTTTAACTTTCGAGCAGTTTATCTATAAATATAAAAAACCCCCCCAAAAAATGAACTTCGCGCGCTGACCTAGTGAATCCACCTTAAGTATTTTACCACTTTCGTCCTAGTTTAGGGAAATTCTATTTAGCGAATTAGAGAAGTGGGCAATGGCAACACCGAATATTGGTAAGGATCTTAGATATCACCTGGATCCTTATAAAAATGGTATCTTATGAATGGTTGCATTTTTTTAAGAGAAGAATTTGTGGGAAATTGGGATAAACTTTCTCCCTAGTTTAGGGAAATTCTATTTGGGGAATTAGAGAAGTGGGCTTTGGGAACACCGAATATTAGTAAGGATCTTAGAAACTGCCTAGATCCTTATCAAAAATTGTTTCTTTTTGAATCCTTTGGTTACCGATAGATACAGCAATCGTAGAACCTCCTATTTATCACAAACGAAACGCTATCGCGATTTAAGCGTTGGCAGCGCCATCTAGTAGAATATAATGACATTCAGTTCAATAATATCGATAAGAAATAATCATAAAAGCATCAATTACGTAATCATCACAAAAACAACGACAATCAATGGTAAAACAATAAACAAATCAATGAAAATAAATAATTTGACAATCACAACAAAATGATGCTAATATTTAAGTTTTGGATATTACCAGTAGGTTTGGTTGGTAGGTTTGCACTACTAATATTATGAAATGAAACATATTAAAATGAGATTTATTTAATAAGAATTGCCTAAAGATGTTTAAATATTAAATTAAAATTACCGGTTGGAGTTAAAATGCCGAGTAAGAAATATATATTTTATTTAAGTTTGTTACTCGACATTTAATTTTTAACCACCAACAAAATGTCGTCAAGTAATTAAAAAAGGTGCAGGTAGAGGTCCCTCCGCGCGAAAGAAGTGAAACTTCGACGCAACAGTGCTTTCATACCCCTTCATGGTAGAGCAACCTTGTTGGAAGTCGCATTAGAAGTTTCACTTCAATATATAGGACCTATAGAATCTATATTTGAGACATGGTTGAGGGAACGACTGTGTTTTGTTTCTCACCAAGTATTTATGGCATTTATACAGTGTACTTACGGAGACTACAAACGAAAAATAAACGCTTTACCAAGCCAAGGAAGTGGGCATAGTCTCAGTTTAATTCGATAAGTAACTAATAATATTTCTTTTAACCATTCTGACTACGAACTTAGTGGTTCGAAGGGCATTGCTGTGGTCAACTCAAAAATCATAAGTTGTGGTTTGGTTCACTTTGGTTTTGGTGGCCTATTTAAGCGATTGCGCTTTTTTGAGATGTTTTTGCGATTTTGAATAATATACCTAATTAAAAAACCCCCGACACAAAAATATTTTACAACAAACTTTCAATTGACAACCATTTTGGGCACATTTGTAGAATTTTGGTTCTTCCATCCGGCTCAATTGATTTTTATAAAACAAAGCTAAGAACATTCTCGATTAAGTCTCCTTTCATCCAAAAAAAACTAAACTGAAATCGGTTCAGTGGTTCGGGCGCTATGATGCCACAGACAGACAGACAGACAGACAGACAGACAGACAGACAGACAGACACACAAACAGACACGTCAAACTTATAACACCCCTCTTTTTCGTCGGGGGTTAAAAAGGAGAAGGAACTATCATATGTTCGTCTGTATGTATTTGTTTTGTGTATATTCATCGATATTTTCGTCAATTGTTCGGGCCGATTTCAAAAATCTTTTTCTAAAATCTTTTTAGTTCAAAATAGTACGAGTACCTATACTCCAGGTTCCATTTAAATTTGATCTAAATGAGCTAAGTAGTTTTTGAAAAAACAGCTATAATTTAAAAAATACCACAGCGATGATACATTGATTCGTGCAAACTATTCGAATTCTGTACTCGGTTATTCTGTAAGTCGGTTATACCACTTCTGAAGAAATATAATTATAACTGAGCGAAGTAAATTAGCTCTTTAGTTTATTCATATACCTACAAACAGTTGGCCGGCACATAAAAGCTGTAAAAGCTCAAGACAACGTTCTACAATTACTTTGTCGTAGCTTTAATACATTTAAAACTTTCTACCTACTTTACAATTTTATTTTATTCACTTTAATTTACTAAAAGGCGCTGTAAAATGGGAGCGCCCGTACGGAGATAAAGTTTAATGTTTATGGCTTCAATACGGGCTTTTAGTGATAGTTTCAATCGTAACAACGTTTTATTGAAATTGATTGTTTATAATTTAATATGTACTGTTGGAGTTGATTTCATAAAGATTTGTTCTTTGCCTTTTAGCATGTCTTTTAGATTAATTTTACAAATAGATTCCTATATTCACTAATTTCGTTTTTTTAGGGTTCCGTACCCAAAGGGTAAAAACGGGACCCTATTACTAAGACTCCGCTGTCCGTCCTTCTGTCTTCCACCAAGCTGTATCTTATGAACCGTGATAGCTAGACAGTTGAAATTTTCACAAGTGATAAATTTCTGTTGCCGCTATAAGATATAACAGAATGAAATAAATAAATAAGGGGGTTGGGGCTCCCATACAGAAAAAGTGATTTTTTTGCTATTTCTTGCTTGATATTAATAAAAAAAATCTGCCAAGTGCGAGTCGGACTCACGCACGATGAGTTCCGTACCGTGTTGGAGCCCCCTTAGCCGCATTCCTCTTGCCGTTATTAATAGCGAGTAAAACATCTTGAACAATCAAGTTTGCTGTATGGGAGTCCCCCTTAAATATTTATTTTAATTTGTTTGTAGTATTTGTTGTTATAGCGGCAACCGAAATACATCATCTGTGAAAATTTCAGCTATCTAGCAATCACGGTTCATGAGATACAGCCTGGTGAGAAACGGACAGACGGACGTCGGAGTCTTAGTAATAGGATTCCGTTTTTACCCTTTAGGTACGGAACCCCAAAAACGACAACCAGTAGAAGTTTGAAATTGAAATGAAAAAAAGGTCTAAGAAGGTTTCTACACGGTACGGAACCCTTTGTGCGCGAGTCCGACTCGCACTTGGTCGATTATTTTAACAGTTATAATTATAATATTATGCAGGTGTTCCTCGTGGACCAACTACGTTCGCACAACTAGGTATACATAAATGATATTCTCATGGGTAAAAACTACAAACTATTGTATCTACCACGATGCCTTTTTAGCAGGGATCAAAAAGAAGCATGCTACTATATTTGCTGTGAGTGTTTATTTCCATACGTCTCTGTTTATTTCCTCAAACTAACGGACAGCGGATATTGTATGAAAACGTGCGAGTAACGTGCTCTGCCCTGAGGGGTTAGTCCAGGTTTACACGTAAATTGAAGCTACAGATGTTTTCGTGTGGCTCCATACATTTCTGTACAGCGCCCCTGGCGGATACGAGGAAGAACTAACCAAAATGTATAGAGCCAGACGCGAACGCGAAAGTTTTAGTAAACTACGCAAAACCTGGACTAAGGGCTCTGATTTAATCAACAGTTTTTCGAAATCCCAAGAATGGATTGCGTCACAGACTACTATAGATACTACGTATACCTAATTGCGTTTTAAACTTTACATAGACTACGCCACACAAGTTGGCGGATGTGAAGTTTGCTACAAGCTGCGCAATAGCCAATCAACGTGCGGCTTTATGTGAGCTTCAGTCAGGATTGGATATTGAGCAGCTTGTAGCTAACTTCACATCCGCCAACTTGTGTGGCGCGGCCTACACCTGTTTCCTTTTTATCATCGCTTCTTAAATCTAAGAAACCAGATAAGAACATGATTTCATACGCCTATGTGTGTCATTATTAGTGACAAAGGACATCTATAGCTTTTAGTTTTGATGTTTCACTGTTTTTACCACTGTTTCATCTGTGGTATTGATGTTTTAATTGATATATAGACGCACGGAGTACGTCCAGCCAAAGTTCGATGTATAAGGCGACGCAGCACCCGTGTTTAATATTACACGAACCGTTTCGAGCTACTTTTGACCCCTTCACAACTCAAAAAATCATTTATTAAAGTTCCTTAGCTTATCAAGAATCCAAAGGAAATTGAAAGAATAAGAATATTGCGATTGAATTACATTTCAATTGAAATAATTGCATGATTTTCTACATATAACGTGTAAGTGAAACGTGCACCCATGTAAGTCTCAATCCTTTTTGTCGGCAAGTCGACAACGACGAATTTTTTAAATAATAAATATAGAACTTTGGCTCTTATTTACATTAATTTATGTTATGATGGGATTGACGTTACAGTATCATACCTCATATGAGATGCGGTCTAGGATGTAACATTTTTATGAGGGTAATAATTATAGTATACGTTTTCAAGCAGAGCACAGAATAGGACAAACGAAGGAAAGAAGATTACCATGTATGTATAAATCTTTACGAATATAATCGGAAAGTGTGTTCGTTGGTTTGCTTGTCTATTCTACTACTCATTCACGTATACAGCAAAGTAGAGGGTGGGATTAACTTTATGTTTTAACCGACTTCCAAAAAGGAGGAGGTTATAATGTTCGTCTGTATGTATTTTTTTGTCTTTGTTCATCGATCGCCAATTGGGAACCGATTTGAAAAAATGTTTTTTAGTTAAAAAAGAATACTCCCGAGGTATTCTCATTTAAATTTTATCCAAATCGCCTGAGCCTTTTTTTTAAATTATATACATCGGTTCGAGTGAACTTTTCGAATTTTGTACACAATAGAAGTCGGTTTTGTTATTTTTAGCGAAAAATAATTATCGAATGTGTGTCATATTTTACCTACTTTTTCCAGATTTTATTCCTTATTCCTTTTTTCAAATTTACTTTTTCACCTTTTTTAAATAAAAGGTTGCTTAGCGGGCAAAATCTAGTAACTGCATAAATAGGTACGCGTACTACCTACTTTAGATAAATAGGTGGTATACGTAAACAGGTACTGTACTGTACCTGCCTTTTTACTAGTTCACTGCAGAACGTAGGCGTAGACCCAAGAAGGGTGATTGGGCCACACGCTGGCCCAGTGCGGGTTGGTGGATTCACATACGCCATCGAATTTCTTCTACGGACGTATACAGGTTGCCTCACGATGTTTTCCTTCACCGAAAAGCCAGTAGTGTGAAATTCCGTACTTAAATTACTTGGATTAGTACTGGGATTTGAACCCACGACTTCACGATTGTACGGCGGGTGTCATTACCACTAACCAACATGGCTTCACGAAATCAGGTAATTATAATAAAATGCAACCACTCGAATATTTCAAACATTTATTCCACATAATCTAAAAGTCATACTTTTAACTTTCAACTTGAATTACAGTACAAAGACAATATTACAGAGAACTTTGTCAAAGTAAGTTGGGGAACAAGTGTTAACAGTTCGGTAGTTAGCTACAACTACTAGTTTAAATTGACAAAGTTCTGAGACTCGAAGTGAAATGTTTTGGCAGTTACGTAAGTACTACTCCATATGACACGAATAGACTTGATGACTAAAATACAGGATTATCCAGAGTTGGTGTACCAAGCCGAAAGGAGGTGATTCAGACTATCATTATGGGACCAACCTGAAATTCGGGAAAAAATCAGCTGATGCCTTCAAGCAAATATCTATAGAGTCACAATCGTGCAAAAAAGTGTCCTAGACAAAACTCTGCCCAAGCTATGTAGTGGGCAGGCTTTTTAGTTAGTAGTAAGGCGATTGCAAGCCGACTACAACGCCGCGCGATGCCAAAGTGCTCGGTTACAAGCACTTCGAGAAAACGGGTCATTGTGAATTGATTAATGTAAATAATATAAGTTGGAATTTATGACGGCGCTCAAACATTTTTTTACTACTTTCACTTATTGTCTGTGGCTCTGTAAATATTTGGTCGAACGCTGATGCATATATTTTCTCGATTCCGAGTTGTAATATTGGATAGGACAGCTGATTTTTTGTCATGGTTTCCGGGTTGCCCCCATCGTAAAAGTTGATCATAATGATGGTCTAAATCACCTCCTTTCGGCTTAGTACACCAGTTCTGGATAACCCTGTATAAATTAGTCTTTAAGTTAGAATACCAAAAAAATTTACATATAGTGGATATACCGGTTGTGGCCACTGATAAATGATAATTGTAAACAATGTAATACCATAAATATTGTTCGTCTGAATCTACATACTTATTAGAAATTTAAAAAAAAAAAGTATTTTAACATAAAATTGTCTTTTTAATCTTTAAAATTCAAAGTGGCCACAAACGGTACTAAGATGGCCACAACCGGTGCATCTACCCTACAATAGGTATGTTTTTCGTTCGTCAGCAGGTAAAACTAAAAAATTACAAAGATTTCTTTATTATAGCCCGTTTGTCCTACGTTACTTCAAGCCGTTTTTTAAGTTACAGTTTATGTTTCAGTTACATAGCAGTAACGTCAGGAACTTTAACGCGCATTGTCTTTACCTTTTTTTTTGTTTTGATTGGCAAAAGAAAAAGTACATTTCCCATATTATTTGGTAATCTAACTAAAAACTAATTTTATTTCTATTTTTCTACCCAGTCATCAAGCCTGTTGTACTTATACTAAGTTATTATGTTAGAACATCAGTCTTTTAAAAGATAATACAAATGAATTTTATAGACAATTATATTTTGTGTAGAAATACTGAACTGAGATTATAAGTATTACGGAATTCAAATTAAGCCAGACAGATTATTATTATGTACATTGTATTTTACATTAACATAATATTTAATTAAAAACTGGAATTTTATGGTTTCCTCGATACAGGCTTGCCTGACTAGTGAGGAAACCAATAGGTAGACATTGTTTGAAAAATTATATAATAACTACTAAATGCAAGATAGCTCCTTGTGTATTCTTATTTATATAAATTAACAGTTCTAATAGAGTGAAAAAAATTACAAAAACTTTGCACTATGCTTTTGGCTTTGAATATGAAACTACAATGTTGAAGTATCTATTAATGTAACAATAACATTTGAAAACAAAAACAGAGAAGTCTATTGAAGTATATATTTATTCTATTTAAATTTAAAACCATTTAGTTTTACTGATATGCTTAAAATATACTTATGTTATTTGTAAAATATGATAAAATGCTTTGGCACTAAGTATTGTATTCATTTGCTAACTGAGCTGATCGCTATCTGTTGTTATGATGCGGTGTTCTGCAGTGACCTGAAATAAATAAATATAATTAAAAAATAATTTAACAAGCGCAGCGTAGGACGTCCACCCACAAGATGGACGGGTGACCTCATTTTAACCGCAGGATCGCGCTGGGTTCAAGCCGCTACCAACGGGTCTTATTAGAGATCCACATGGGAGGCCTATGTCCAGGATGGATGGAATTAAAAATTAAAACTTCAGATCTACTTTAATTTCCTAATCAACCACCCATCTGCCGCAGGACGTCCACTGCAAGACACAGGCTTCACCTATGGATTTCCAATAACAGCGGCTGGAAGCGGCTTGCATTCAGCATGTTCCTGTGGTCTTGATTATATCGTCGGGACGTCCTACACTGTGATTGTCGATACCAGGTATATGAGAACTTTACGGCTTTAACAGTCATCCGTTTCTTTGACCTGATTTCTGTCCTGCCCACTACCACTTCAAATTGCTAATCCGCTGGGCTATGTCGGTAAGTGGCGGTGGTCGGTAAATGGTTCGACTACGTAGTGGTCTGGCGGTAATAATATCGCCTTACAATGAGAGTAGACATATGTTCACCATTGGATTATGACCGGTGGACTATTAAAAAAGGCTGGTACAGAAGGTGTACCTAGTACAGTAAAACACTATACTTCGTCGTTGTCGTTGTAGGACGTCCACTGCTGGACATAGGCCTCCCCTATATATCTCTAATAAGACTGGTTGGTAACGGCTTGCATCCAGCGTGATTCTGCGGTGTCCACCTTTTGGATGGACGTCCTACGCTGCGCTTGCCGGGACGTGGTCTCGAGAACTTTTCAACCCCATCAGTCATAAGTAGTCCGTGCTATGTGCCCTGCCCACTGCCATAATACACTTATAATGAACAATTAGTTTTACTTTGCTACAAATATATGAGATACCAGGACAATAAATATGCACGTCTAATTGTGGTCTAAATGCACTAAACGTGAGTTTACAATCGAGCCAAAACGTTTATTAAGCCGCAAAGCGATTCAGCCGGCAGAATGAGCTCGTATTTAGTGAAAAACTGGGACAACTGCCAAATAAGGACGTCGCATGTCATTATGAAAAGTTACCCAACATATTAGCAGATATGTTGAGAAGAATAAAAAACCATAGGTAAAACATTTTTGAAAATGTGTTAAATTAGTACTGACTTGCAAATAAAAGTAAGTTTACAAAGGGTCAATATTTTTCCTAAAATGGTGTCGACTCCATCCAACGAATAGAAAACAAAAGACAAGTGTTACTTGAATTCTAAATAATTTCAAGCAATTCTTTTCTTAAAACGGTAAAGCTTAACCTTAAAGGTATCTAGGTGGCAGTGGCTATCTGCGCACTATAACGTATAGTGGGTGTACCGGTTGTGGCCACTGTACCGGTTGTGGCCATTTGGTGTCAAAATTATTGCATTAATGATAATTATAAACAATGTTATACCATAAATATTGTTTGTGTGATTCTAAATGTTTGAAAATTTCTTTAAATTATTATTTTAACATAAAATTGTCTTATTAATCCTTAAAATTCAAAGTGGCCACAAATGATACTAAGATGGCCACAACCGGTGCGTCTACCCTACCATACCATGACCATTCTAGCAACGTATTAATTTCAAGCATGAAAAACAACAGGATATGCTATACTGTGCCTACTCCAGAATATTTTGCTGGAATTTCCGAAACGGAGCGCATGGCACGTGATGGTGCTTGTCAGTGACAAAACGGTCTAGTGAGTATAATAACATAATATTTTTGAATACAAACAAATAAAAATGAACAAACAAATATTAGGGGACATCTTACACACGGTCTCTGACCCCAAACTAAGCAAAGCTTGTGGTATGGCTGCCAGAGACTGATAAACTCCATATATTTATTTTTAAATACATACTTATATAGATAGTTACTAAATAACACCCAGACAAAGAGCAAACACTTGTGTTCATCACATAAATATTTGCCCTGGGTGGGGATCGAACCCACGCCTCTTTGATCCAGAAATTAGGGTCACTAACCACTGAGCCACCGAGGCAGTTTAGACAAAGAATATTTCTTTGTCTAAAACATTTCTATTGCGGTTAAAGTAAGTATGGTACCTACGTTGTAGTGGACCGCCATCTTAAAATTTACCGAGTGACCTTACAACCTCTTCTTCTTTTTAGATAGAAAATTTAAATCCTCTATATATTTTTTACACCCATGCTAAGTAGGTACTTACGTCGTGGCATAACAGAGACTGTAGCTTTTGAAGTGCTGTCACTGTCGTCCGACTCCGAACGGTTTTGGAAGCTTGTCTCTGAAACAATGAGGACGATTTAATTTTATAGGATTAGCACATAGAGAGGGCAGTGGACAGGTCACATATTGTCAGTGAGACTGGTGGCCTGTTCTCTGAGAGTTCTCAAATATCCTACTAGTCCTACTAATATTATAAACACGAAAGTATGTATGGATGTTTGTTACTCTTTCACGCACAAACGGCTGAACCGATTTGAATGAAATTTGGTACAAAGGTAGTTTAGACCTTGGATTAACATAAACTATTTTTTATCTCAGGCTAACGCGAGTAACACCGCGGGGCGCAGCTAGTATAAAATAATAGCTGAAGATTGATTAAATGAAGTGGCGTTCCTAGAGCCTCAGTCATGGGTCCAAATCCTGGTCAAAACCAATGAGTTCTTTGAAAATGTAATTTTTAATTCTGATTTGAACTAAAAGTAACTGAAATATATGTCCTAACACCTGTACGCAAGATGATCTCTACGAGGCCAACACCGCCGCAGTTTCCGTGGCCTCCTACTGGTTTAACCATACCGAACTAGAAAAAAAATTTTTTGATCGAATCGCTGACTTGAAAAGAAGAATAAGTACTGTACTCAATTAGGTAGTCGACTATTCTCCACCGGTGGGACGGCTTAGTGGGGCAAGGTGGAAGTAACATCATAAGGCAACCTGCATACGTTCGAAAAAGAAAATCCAAGAGGTAGGTAAGTAAATCAATTCACCAACCCGCATGGGGCGTAAGAGATATGGTCTAATAGCCCTATGTCCTGGAGTGGATTATTAAAAAGCTAGTACAGAGACTTTATGATGTCAATGAGTGTGTCTAGTAAACGAAAACTAATATAGTTTTCATGAGATTGTATGGATACATTTTTGTGAGTTCAACCTCATTTTCCTCTAGAGGTGCCGTTCATATGTTTAAATGTATGGACTACAAGGAAACTATTGCGGTTTCTGTTTAAATATAAATCCATATAAAAGTAGGTAAGTTCGTATAGGCCGGGTGACTAGTCCTGGTGTCAAAGTTTTTAGGCCACCTGAAGGCCTCTGATATGGCTAAACGACATACTAACTCATTAGTACAGTTCTTTAGTGTTTACCTTTCAGCAAGACAATTAAGATTTCAAGATTAAGAAAAATAGCTTTAAAACATCTAAGAAAGCCAATCTTTAAAAGCAAACTGCAGAAGCTAACGATGATCAATCAATTAGGCCCTAACACGGTCCCTTGCCCGAAACTCGCCACTTGATCATTAATATAATAAGATCAAGATAAATAGTCCCTCGACGGCTGAGACAACGGTACAAAATAAGGGACTCTGAAATTGGTCACGTTAATAGTTTATTTACTTTTCTATGGACACTAAAAAAAGTAAGAGACTAGTACTATAAAAGTAGAGTGACGAGATGAAAAATCAGCCAACAAGTTTGAACTATCACATGACAGTTCAAAATCTTGCGATTTTATCTCAGATATTAATTTATTCTTTTGGCCGTGTTTTGGCCTGAAATCTGAACCACAACATAAATCTTACTATAGGACGAATCATACAAGTCGGCGGATGTGAAGTTAGCTACAAGCTGCGCGAAACCCAACCAACGTGCAGCTTTATGTGAGCTTCAGTCAGGATTGGATATTGCGCAGCTTGTTGCTAACTACATCCGCTGACTTTTATGATTCGACCTATACTACTTTGGTTAAAAATGCTACGGTATTAAGCTTCCAATAATCCACTGTTGAACATAGGTAATTATAGGCCATGATATCCACTCACGTTCTTTTGCAGGCGTTTCCAGGTTTCAAGACGACTTTTCCTTCACTGAAAATATTCCTTGAATAATGAACATAGCTTGCCAATTCCAACATTTTGTTTTCTGACCCAAAAATTGTAACGATTGAATTACGAGTAGTTAATAATTTTCTTACAAAATATAATAAAATAACATTAATAACCTATGAGAAGCTTAGAAATAAAATAAAATTCGCTTCCAAAATTAACTGCTATTGCGCCAATTTTTAAAACCTTATAAAAAGAAATAATAATTAGGAATCCGAAATAATATTACTTAAACTTCCCAAGAAATTAATATTCCGAGTAAACGGTAAATTAACCGTGAAAAGCGATGCTTGACAAACTTTGATTAATTTCAAAAAGTAATTTAACTTCAACTTCGCTTTCGGATCAAATTTTAAAGATGTAATTCATAAAAGTTGAACAATGGGAACTAATTATCGTCTAGTCGTAAAGCTTGGCTTAGCTTGGAAAATCTATTTTTATTCCGTTTTATAGCTTTTTGGTGCTATCACAATTTTCTAGAACACATACTCCATGGCAAAAAAAAAATCAATTGTTCTGTAAAAAAAAGTAAACTTTAAACGTACGATACGTTTTGTTAGGGTTCGTTTCGTTCAAAATTCAAGATTTTATTTATTTGTCAGAAACATGGTAGTTCAAACAACATACTTGTACAAAGTTGCATACAGATCTTTCAAGAGTATAGAACGCATGTTCTTGTCGTCGTGGCGTACAAATATCAAAAACAAAACAGCTAAATCTTTTAAGAATATCATACATAGGCAAGTTGTTCACAATGTTCACCCTTGAAATAGTCTGTCCTTTGTGAAGTAGCACTTTGTGTATTTCTCTGCATGATTTTCTTTGTTTGTGTTACAGAGATCAAGAAATCTGAAAAAAACACTTTTTTAGAAAATAATCATTTAAATGTCATATTTATGGTCATAAAGACTTTCGCGTTTAGTGAAAATCTAAAAACTACTCTAAAATAAAGTAGTTGGTAGTGCGCTTGGTCAGATTTTTTCTGTTGAATGCTGGATATAAGCCTCCTATTTTCTCCTTTCTTTGCGTTCGTGTGCAAGTCTCCTTAATTCCCTTCCGACATGTTTGATGATGTCATCTGACCGGTTGTCTGCCGTTCTGTCTTTGCCCAAAATATTCTCCATAAATATTCTATCTTGTCCATGGGTTGTAAATTATAATACAATCTACAATAAATATAAATAAATAATAAATAAATAAATAAATATTAGGGGATATACCGTGTGTCAACACGGTCTCTGACCCCAAACTAAGCAAAGCTTGTGATATGGCTGCCAGAGACTGATATACTACATACACATATTTTTTAAATACATACTTATATAGATAGTACCTAAATAACACCCAGACACAGAGCAAACACCTATGTTCATCACACAACATTTTTGCCCTGGGTGGGGATCGCGGGGACCCACGCCTCTTTGACCCAGAAGTCAGGGTCACTAACCACTGAGCCACCGAGGCAGTCAAATGCGTATATAATATGGATCATTGTTCAACCCGGACAAAATTAGGGCAGCTACTAGTTAATAAAGAAATTCCAGAACGGAGCTTGCAAATATTAAATTCCTTTCAACAAAGTTCTGTACTGTTTCTAATTCGACATTTTGCGACTAACTTAAAGTATTTTTAATTTAAATTTTGTTTTCTCTCCAAATGCCTCGGCCAGTAACTTCGTTAGGGAATCTCGAAATGCCAAGGATTAAACCAAACAACGTTGATGCAATTTAATTGTATATTCTGAGGTAATCAAATTCCGTCGAGACACTTTGAAACCAGTAGATTCAATTACGGAGAAACATTCAATGACGGAAGCAGTATACAAACTTTGCGTTTCTTAAATTGTATTATCATTATGAAGTTTTATTAGGCTTAAAACTTTCAATTTTGTGTTAGATAGATGGTAGAGATTTTCATAAAATGGAATAATCTTAACTATCTGTTAACTTTGAGTTGTGTCATGTCATTTATTGGGTTTACTTTAGAATTTTTAACTAAAGCCTAGTCTTTTAAAAGCAAAAGTGAAACAAAAAGACTTACTTTCAACAGAATGTTTATATTAATATCCATATCTATATATAGATGTGGATAATACTATTATTACTTTATCGCTAGTTAGCTATTTTTCTAGACCTAAAAGTCTATGGATATAAAATAGTGCATATATTATATTCTTTAGTAAAAGACCTTCATAATAAAAGTTTATTATGAAGATCTTTTACTATGGAACTAAATAAATATATCAACAGTAACTGGACCATGGTTATTGACAGGAGCGAAGCGAAGGTCTCTGCTTCGATTGGCGATTTTGCTATCGTCTGCTCGGATGTTGATTTTCATCTTTAGGTCGCATTTTTCAACGAATCTCGACGAAAACACGAAGATATACCGGTTCTATAAATATTAATGGATTTTTTTGCTGTCGACGATATTCCATTGGGTTATTACTCTCAAAAAGATGCAAATTAACAGACGCGCTATTTATTAGCCATTTCGATAGTAATTGGCAAGCTCGTTTAGTTTCTAAATCTTAACAATATATTACTGTATCGGTCAAGAACGAGTCGAGATATATACCTTATGAAGAGTCAATTAACGAGATGGATTCTATTGTTAGTAATCACTACATAGTATATAATTGATTATAAATTAAAAATTAAAAAAAACCCCGGACACAAAAATATTTGACAACCATTTTGGGCACATTTGTAGAATTTTGGTTCTTCCATCCCCACTTTAACCCACCATAACTCTTAAACGGCTCAATCGATTTTTGTAAAACATAGCTAAGAACACTCTCGATTAAGTCTCCTTTCATCCTAAAAAACTAAACTGAAATCGGTTCAGTGGTTCGGGCGCTATGATGCCACAGACAGACAGACAGACAGACTGACACACAGACAGACAAACAGACACGTCAAACTTATAACACCCCTCTTTTGCGTCGGGGGTTAAAAACAAAGACGCTTCCCGCTGTCTGTCTCTATGTATGCCTTTATCTTTGAAACTACGCCACAGATTTTGATGCGTTTTGTTTTTAAATAGATAGAGTGATTCAAAAGGAAGGTTTATATGAATAACTAGCGACCCGCCCCGGCTTCGCACAGGTGTATTATACATATAAACCTTCCTCTTGAATCACTCTATCCATTAAAAAAAACCGCATCAAAATCCGTTGCGTAGTTTTAAAGATTTAAGCATACAGACAAACAAACAGACAAAATAGCGACTTTATTTTATACTATGTAGTGATGTAGTGATACACCTGTGCGAAGTCGGGGTCGCTAGTATCTAATATGTTACAGGTAAGTAGGTACTTAAGTTCGTATAAGACGGCTGGTTAGCCCTGGTAACAGAGTTCTTAAGCCGCTTGAAGATCTCTGACACGACAGATATCACAAATAACATTGAGAAAAAGTATTACTTTGCATGAATCTGCATCACTGTCCAAAAACTTCTATTGCGACACTCGGTGCCTAGATTTCGTATAATACCTTATTTGAAATGACAAAGTGAAATATCGCCGGTACGCAGAATGGAGTAATAAATCTTGGATAATGTGATAGGTTGGCAAGTGCCGACAAGAGAAATTGGTTCGTGAAACGCTGGTTAGAGTGTGTTTGCTTAATTTCATTTTAATTATTGTGTGAAATTTGAGACTTACGTTTATTACCAAACAATTTCTATCTGAATTTTATAGCTGTTACAAGCTTTTTTGTGTGACATTTTCGCTATGCGAAAAAGCACTTTAATAAAGATTTAAAAAAAAAAGCTTTTATTTACTTTCACCTGTCCAGTTGTCTGTAATCGAATCTTGCAAGTTAAATTTGATCCACTTCCCGGTTACCGATTGAACTGAAGTTTTGCATACATGTGTAAAACGCTTGACAATGTAATATTATGATGACATGGCGCTGATCTGATAATGGAGCTGGAAGGTGGCCAAAGGCACTTAGCAATAAAACGACACAACCTCATCGAGTTTGGGTTCAGTTGAATGTTTTTGGCGAGTAATTTGTCTTTCAATGTCAACCAGGGTCTGATGATGGAGTTGGAAGGTGGCCATAAGTACCCTGTAATGAAACGAAGCAACCCTATCGAGTTTCGGCTCGTTCAATTCGTCTTAGCGAGTAGGTTCTTGTTCAGTAAAAACTTATTTAAAAAATTAGTTTTTAAAAAATATATTTTTTGTTTTTACGAGTGAAATCCGTACTATTGGGGTTTGTGTCTACACAGTGGAGCGATGAGTGGGGGTTAGGACCGTTCTAACTCTAGAAGTCCTTTTTGTTGAAACAATGACGCTATCTTTACTAATAATATTATCAATACGGAAGTGTGTTTATTGGTTTGCTCTAAGATATTTCGAAAAACTATACTGCTAATATCGGTCAGATGGAAATAATGTTCCAAGCATAGATAAACGCACTAAACTACTTACTTTGAAAAAGGAATGTAGCTAGAGACTAAATAAATACTAGTTCATGTTAGCTGTAACAAACTGAAGCATTGTTTGGATACAAAGGAATTCTCGTCTTTGAAGCTGCCAGTTCTCTGCTCGATATTCGGTTCAATTGACCGCTGAGGTGGAAACTATACAAGAAGTATAGTTAGAGTATAGCTAGATATATCTCAATATCTTATCAAGTATAGCTAGATGTATTTTGGTTATTGTGTTATCTCTTTCTAGACCTTTGAAATCTGCCGGGTTAGTATGCGCGCCACGAATTATTTCGTTCGTAGTGTGTAGAGAAACTAACCTTTTTGTTAGCTTCTCTACATTCAGACTCTTTCAACGATAACACTGCCAACTTACAATTCTAATTGTGAAATTATTCAAATTTTTGAAATGTTTATCGCTGACAGGATCAGCGATCCTTGTTTGGTAAAATTGGGCAGTCTGGAGAAGGAAGTCATGAAAGAGACACGAAAGATGGTGCATGTTTTGTGGTATTTTTTAAGAAAGTATACATGTTAACGTGTGATCTTTGAACGTGGTGACGGGTCCTGCAGAGAAGACAGCATGAGCGTCTGGTAACTCTTCTTCGCGAGGCTTCGGTCTCTTTGACTTTGTTTCAGGAGGACCTCAACTTTTGGGGCCACTGACCTTGCCACTTACCTTAGAGTGCCGAGCGAGTGCTACAGGCGATTCCACCTCAAGCGCCAGAACAACACCATGGGCGTCTTCACGCTAGCGCCCAGCTAGCGCACATGCGCCTCCACCTCAAGCGCCACAACACCACGGGCGTATACACGCTAATGCACAGCTGGCGCTACAGGCGCTTCCATCTCCAGCACCCTGCTGGCGCTACGTCTATCGGCGAGTCCAGCTTGTCTTCGCTCCAACCTCGGCCAGCCTTCAGTGTGTTTTCTTTGTGTGCTACCCCTCCCCTGTTAGGCTAACATTCCACGGACTCTTTACAAAATTCTCTCTCTATTCGCTTCAAGAAAAACGTATAGACTATAAGTGCAGTGAGTGTCTGGTGTAAATAAATGTGTAAATACTAAGGTTAGTTTTCTGTTTTAATCTCCTCTCTCCGAACCGTTAGGAATCCTATCCACTAGGTAGGACTCTTCGGTTAGGTTTCTCTGAAGTCTCTTAACCTGTGGTGCTGCAACCGGCTTCCCCGCTTGCAACATTACGGGTTCTTCTCCAATTCTCTTTTAACTTGTGGTGCTGCAAACGGCTTCCCCGTTTGTAACATTACAAGTGTCAGAACGAGACAGCGTTATGGCAAAGTTTATAACTGTCACTTTTTCACACGTCGAAATGAGTTCTTTTCGTCGCTTTTCGTGGTCGCATGCTTTAGTCAGGTCATGGTCAGGATAGTAAAAAATAAGGTCAAGTACGGATGCCCTATCGGAACCCCCTTAGCCCCATTTAAAGCGTCTACATGTTGCCTTTATTATTATGGAGCAAAAAACGGCAAAAAAATTAGGTTTGTTGTATGGGAGTCCCCCTTAAATATTTATTTTATTTAGTTTTTAGTATTTGTTGTTATAGGGGCAACAAAAATACATTATTTGAGAAAATTTCAGCTTTCTAGCTATTACGGTTAATGAGATAGGTACAGCCTGGAGACAGACAGACGGACAGATAGACAGACGGACAGCGGGTTCTTAGTAATAGGGCCCTATTATATAACGAGCAGACAAATATGAAAAGGTCTGTATTTTTTCGCAATTTCATGGTTGCTTCCATCCATCCATCATCTATTAATCAACCGTAAGACGTCCACTGCTGGACATAGGCCTCCGGCTAATTTTTACCATGGAAATAAGGCCGGTTATTTCCATGGTGAAAATTAATTACAATAACCAACTGGCAGTGGGCTTGAGTATTTGGATTATCTTAAGACCTTTAAGGGTCTGTAGATGATCTAATTGCTTGTTATGTAGTAGTTTATGTACTTAACTACTTACCTAGTCTTAGATTGTGTAGATCTTGTATTTAGTGGTTGTTAATAAAGGCACTTGCCCTATTAAAAAAATAGAATAATGAGTGCAACGACATTCCATTGTCTAGACTCTAGATTACTACAAAGTATATCTCTAGGGCCAAGTTATATATAGTTAAAAGACATTATTTACATATGAACATCAAAGCTATGCCAAGTACTTAATAGTATCAACTAACGAACAAGGTAAAAGCTTTGTTGGGATACAAAGGAATTCTCGTCTTTCAAGCTTTCAATTTGATGTTCGACTACATTGCCCGCTGAGGTGGAAACTACCTCGTAGTCAGTTATGTATCATCACAGACCATTGAGTTGTGATACAATACAGGATAAACCGAGACACAGAGTCTACTATATGATTATATTACGCCAACGTAACGTATCTAGTAGAAAATAGATATGTCTCTGTGCTTATATCACTCAAATGGCAACTGTTCACATTTGCTCTGTACTGTACTGTACTGTATCAGCCTTTTTAATAGTCCACTGCAGGACGTAAGCCTACCCACGAAGGGTGATTGGGCCATATCCACCACGCTGGCCCAGTGCGGGTTGGTGGATTCACATACGCCATCGAATTTCTTCTACGGACATATGCAGGTTGCCTCACGATGTTTTCCTTCACCGAAAAGCCAGTGGTGTGAAATTCCGTACATAAATTCCAAAGAACTCATTGGTACGGGACTGGGATTGAACCCACGACCTCACGATTGTAAGGCGGGCGTCACTACCTCTAGACCACCACGACTTTTTCACACATTTGCTCACTACAACTAAAATATAATAGCTCTTGTTCACAGCCGTTTTTAGGACCCTATTACTAAGACTTCGCTGTCCGTCCGTCTGTCCGTCTGTCTGTCACCAGGCTGTATCTCATGAACCGTGATAGCTAGGCAGCTAAAATTTTCACAGAATCAGGTGACGTTTTTTGTTCCCGTTATAACAACAAATATAATAACAGAAAAATATAATAACAAAAACAATAAAGACAGAATCCTTACTAATATTATAAATCCGAAAAGTTTGTTGGTTTGTTGGTTTGTTACTCTATCACGCGCCAACGGAGCAACGGATTGACTTGATTTTTGGCATAGATATAGTATAAAAGGCGGAAGGAACTTTAGGATACTTTTTATCCCGAAAAATTTCATAGTTCCTGTAGGACAGGACAAAAACCCTCGAAAGCGAAACTGTCGCCACTATCACAAAGACGCTAAGTGATTAATTCCTCTATGACGCTAATATGGACTAACGAAACGTCACAGCCAAACGTAATTAGATGACAGGTGACATTGTCTGCAGACTTTTATAAATCACAAGTAGCGTGGCAAGGCGACAAATTGTTTTTCTACCATTATATTCCCTTGAAGAGGAAATAAAGTATGGATTGAAAATGGCAACTGACATTAAAATTGGATAAAATGTTATTTTCCCTCTGCATGCTACATGTTACTATGACGTTTAATACCAGGCCGTCATTTTGTCTGACATTAAAAATATTTTTAAATATTCTATCATTAGAGGTTCAACATGTTTTTTTATTCTACCTTTATGGTACAGAATCATCATACTTTAATATTATCAATCCGAAAAGTTTGTTGGTTTGTTCCTCTTTGACGCAGCAACGGAGCAAAAGATTGACCTGATTTTTGGTATGGATACCTATGGTTTAATAGACAGAAAGTGATAATAGGAGACTTTTTATATCTCGAGAAAATTCGTGATTCCCATGGGATAGGACAATAACTGTTTCTCAGCAATGGAGCAACGGATTGACTTGATATTTGGGGTGGGCATAGTTTGGAAGACGGAAAGTGACTTGGGATACTTTTCATCCCGAAAAAATTGTGGTTCCCGTAGGACTTAACGATAAATATTTCTCAGCAACGGAGCAACTTGCCTTGGCATATTGCATGAATATAGTTTGAAAGACGAAAAGTGACATAGGCCACTTTTTATCGCAAAAACTTTAACAGTTCCCGTAGGATAGGATAAAAACTACGTGGGCTGCGGTAGCAGCCGTCTAAGCGCCAGAAATAACCTGTCATGGCACTCCTTTGCGGCACTCAACAGCACTAGCCCAGACTCGGGCTCCATAACGGAGCTTGCGCTCTCGCCATAGTGACGGAGTGTTTCGGAGCACAAGACACATCGTCATCCACCACTCGGGACTAACCAGTACTGAACGTCAGACAGCATTCCAACGCCCTGGTCCCAGTGCAGTGGGTCAGTCATAGTAGCCCAGCGCCTGCCTCTTCAACTGCAGAGGGCAGTGAGAACGGCAATCGCGATACCGACACCTCTCTTCCCCTGCAGCCCCACTGCGTCTGCCAACACGTTGACGGCCTAGCGGAAGGTAGGGTAGGTGGCGGCACCCACACCACCAGTTCCATATATCCCACCGCGGCCCCTTATCCTCGGCTGTCATATCAGAGTCCAAGAAGCAGCCTTGCTTTATGAAACTAAGAAAGGTTATTCCCAGCAAGTAACTGGAGATAGAGAGACAGAAAAGAAGCCACACCCAGCGCAGCAGGAGGAGCTGGAGTTCATATGCCTGGCAGACGGAGCAGCACTAGAGCAAAATCTTAACCGAGAAATTAACATATTTACAGACGGCAGTAAAATTAAAGGGAAAGTTGGGGCGGCATTATCCATTTGGGATGATGCCGCTGAGATCAGTCCCGCAAGCTGAAATTGGCCGATTGGTGCTCTGTGTAACAGGTCGAGTTATTGGCACTTCTTGAGGCTACCGAAAAAGCAAAAATCTTTTGTGACTCCAGGTCTGCACTGGAAACGGTAAGTAGTTGGCGTATCTTCCCTCCATCCCTTAGCAGTAAATTCAAAGCTAACATAAAGTTACTACACGCACAAAATAAAATAGTGAAACTTTATTGGATTAAAGCGCACGCGGGGATGGAGGGAAATGAGAGAGCGGACCAGCTAGCAAAGGAAGCAGCACTGCACTCGAAGTGCAGACCTATTTAGGATAACTGCCCCGTTTCATTCGTCAAGCGAGAAATCCGAAAGGACTCTCTTGACGAGTGGAACCGGCGGTATCAGGATGGACACACAGCGGCGGTAACCAAAACATATTTTCCGGATGCAAGGGCGGCATACAAGATCGTAAGAGAAATAGCACCAGTGGGAATCATAACTCAAGTGCTGACGGGGCATGGTGAGTTTTCCCAATACTTACATCGATTTAAGTTGAGGGAAAGCCCATCGTGCATCTGTGAACCCACAAAAGAGGAGACTCCACTGCACATAATCTTGGAATGCCCAGTTTATGGAAAGCAGAGATTTGATTTAGAACAAAAAATTGGAATTAATCTAACACGAAAAAACCTTAGAAACAATTTTATCGAATTTTTGCACAAATATTTGTAAAAAAGCAATACTTAATTAGGAACAAGTAGGTATAAACTATGCTGTACCATTGTTATGTTTATTATAACTGCAAAACAGCCAAAAACATTGAAATATAGGTATACTTAGTTTTTATTCATTTGTAATTAAGACCCCTGATCATGTCAGGGATATTTCGCGATATAATAAAAAAAACTCCTCGGATGCAGCGTCGCAAGAGCGGCACTGCAGCCCGCCTAAGTTGCGACACTCCTCATAAGGCATGCAATCTACCGGCCATCCTCTCAGCTGCTTTAGTTAAAAGCGGCTGAAACTCGAGTGCCAGCCTCTAAGCTTCCTTGGGGGAAAAGACCCAAAGAAGAGGGAGACTTCGAGCGCCGCCTTTTCAGCTGCCTCAGACCTCCCCCACGACAAGGCGGGAATACACGGGGGGGTTGTATATACACTCCAACCGTAACTTAACCAACAAAAGCATTCCTCTAAGGTATTTTGATATTTGTCAGTTAGGTTAGGTTTCGCAGCCGACATAAACATAAGCCAAAATCAAAATACAACGCGGGCGAAGCCGCGGGTAAAAGCTAGTAAAATATATATTTAAGAGGGGCTCCCATGCAACAAACATATTTTTTTTGCCGTTTTTTGCTCCATATTAATAACGGCGACAGGTAGACGCTTGAAATGGGACTAAAGGGGTTCCCATAGGGTACGGAACCCTTCGTGCGCGAGTCCAACTCGCACTTATTTTTATTTTCACCGGACAACGGCCCGACAACAAACAAATGCCTACATTTTTCGCCGGATGGATGTCCGGTGCGTCAACACACGTTCATTATAAATCATACACCACCGCGAATCCGGTGAAAAAACGGTCCGTTGTCCTGAGAAAAAAATGGCCGTGAGCAAGCGCTCTAAGGGTTCCGTATTTACATACCTATTGAGGTACGGAACGATTAAAAAAGACTTTACCTACAGGACGTTCAGAGGTATATATGTATTTTCAAGGTGTTGTTTTTCAAACTGAAGGATTCAAAAAAGACAATCACTACACTTAAACTGTGGGATCAACCACAAAAACAAAAAAAACACCTTATACCATACAAAAGTTAACAGATAACATATTTTCGCGATTCCGGGGTTGCTGTCATTGTAAACGTTCTTCATATATACTCATGTACTACCCTATTGTTACTGATAGGTATACATATCATTCGAAACCATTTTTAGGGTTCCGTACACAAAGGGTAAAAACGGGACCCTATTACTAAGACTCCGCTGTCCGTCTGTCTGTCGATCACCAGGCTGTATGTCATGAACGGTAGAACATTGAAATTTTCACAGATTATGAATTTCTGTTGCTGCTATAACAACAAATACTAAAACAGAAAAATATAAATATTTAATGGGGGCTCCTACACAACAAACCTGATATTTAGCCGTTTTTCGGTAGATAACTTGATAGATAGCTTGAAATATTCATAGAATGTTTAACGGTATGTTTACTTCATTGATTAATTATTCAATTAAAATAAAATAAATATTTAAGGAAGGCTCCCATACAGTACGGAACCCTTCGTGCGCGAGTTCGACTCGTACTTGGCCGATTATTATTAGGGTACGGTGCCAGCTACATTTTTTTAATGTGCTCAAAGACCTTTAGTTCTACCTCAACGTCCCCTTATTTCTTCTGTATCTTTTACTGGCCCTTCAATAGGGCCATTTACCTTGTACTGTATTCAATTACTTGTTTCATTTGGAAAATAATTTTCATATTATTTTCTTTCGTAATAATCTTCAATGAAAGGAATTTCAAACTTTCGGTTCTTATTATCTTTTGACATTGCTTGTAAAATATGGCGGCGTGGTGGCGGCCTTGAACAAAAATCAAATTAGAAAATCTGAAGTTCCATTCAACAAATTAAGCATTAAATGCGGTTGTTTTACGCTGCGCATTTATAAACCATATTTTAATTGTTTTTTGAGGTACTGTACCGTCTGATCCCACTTTGCAATATATTCTTTAACATGGGGGCGTCATCACCCACGTTGGGAACGAGCAAACATTTTTGAATACTCTGCTCAACTACGAGTAAGTACAAAGCTTAAAGAATCCCTTTGTCTTGTATCTTGTTGTCAGACTAGTTTATTCACTGAAGATGTTCTTTAGAGTGATTCATTTCTTGTATTATGCCGGCTATGTAATTAGATATTATAACATTATTCTTTGAACCATTGAAGTAGCCATGGTGGCTAAGTGAGAAAACGCTCGTCTTACCAGAGTTAAAGGTTCGAATCCGGTATTGTACTAATTAATGGAGGAATAATTATGAGTTTTAAAGAATTTAATTACGCAACAACTGGCTTTTCGTTGAAGAAAAACATCGTGCTCATAAAAGAAATTTCACATTTTGCAAAACCAATAGGCTATTAATCCTTACTAATATTATAAATCCGAAAAGTTTGTTGGTTTGTTGGTTTGTTACTCTATCACGCGCCAACGGAGCAACGGATTGACTTGATTTTTGGCATAGATATAGTATAAAAGGCGGAAGGAACTTTAGGATACTTTTTATCCCGAAAAATTTCATAGTTCCTGTAGGACAGGACAAAAACCCTCGAAAGCGAAACTGTCGCCACTATCACAAAGACGCTAAGTGATTAATTCCTCTATGACGCTAATATGGACTAACGAAACGTCACAGCCAAACGTAATTAGATGACAGGTGACATTGTCTGCAGACTTTTATAAATCACAAGTAGCGTGGCAAGGCGACAAATTGTTTTTCTACCATTATATTCCCTTGAAGAGGAAATAAAGTATGGATTGAAAATGGCAACTGACATTAAAATTGGATAAAATGTTATTTTCCCTCTGCATGCTACATGTTACTATGACGTTTAATACCAGGCCGTCATTTTGTCTGACATTAAAAATATTTTTAAATATTCTATCATTAGAGGTTCAACATGTTTTTTTATTCTACCTTTATGGTACAGAATCATCATACTTTAATATTATCAATCCGAAAAGTTTGTTGGTTTGTTCCTCTTTGACGCAGCAACGGAGCAAAAGATTGACCTGATTTTTGGTATGGATACCTATGGTTTAATAGACAGAAAGTGATAATAGGAGACTTTTTATATCTCGAGAAAATTCGTGATTCCCATGGGATAGGACAATAACTGTTTCTCAGCAATGGAGCAACGGATTGACTTGATATTTGGGGTGGGCATAGTTTGGAAGACGGAAAGTGACTTGGGATACTTTTCATCCCGAAAAAATTGTGGTTCCCGTAGGACTTAACGATAAATATTTCTCAGCAACGGAGCAACTTGCCTTGGCATATTGCATGAATATAGTTTGAAAGACGAAAAGTGACATAGGCCACTTTTTATCGCAAAAACTTTAACAGTTCCCGTAGGATAGTATAAAAACTACGTGGGCTGCGGTAGCAGCCGTCTAAGCGCCAGAAATAACCTGTCATGGCACTCCTTTGCGGCACTCAACAGCACTAGCCCAGACTCGGGCTCCATAACGGAGCTTGCGCTCTCGCCATAGTGACGGAGTGTTTCGGAGCACAAGACACATCGTCATCCACCACTCGGGACTAACCAGTACTGAACGTCAGACAGCATTCCAACGCCCTGGTCCCAGTGCAGTGGGTCAGTCATAGTAGCCCAGCGCCTGCCTCTTCAACTGCAGAGGGCAGTGAGAACGGCAATCGCGATACCGACACCTCTCTTCCCCTGCAGCCCCACTGCGTCTGCCAACACGTTGACGGCCTAGCGGAAGGTAGGGTAGGTGGCGGCACCCACACCACCAGTTCCATATATCCCACCGCGGCCCCTTATCCTCGGCTGTCATATCAGAGTCCAAGAAGCAGCCTTGCTTTATGAAACTAAGAAAGGTTATTCCCAGCAAGTAACTGGAGATAGAGAGACAGAAAAGAAGCCACACCCAGCGCAGCAGGAGGAGCTGGAGTTCATATGCCTGGCAGACGGAGCAGCACTAGAGCAAAATCTTAACCGAGAAATTAACATATTTACAGACGGCAGTAAAATTAAAGGGAAAGTTGGGGCGGCATTATCCATTTGGGATGATGCCGCTGAGATCAGTCCCGCAAGCTGAAATTGGCCGATTGGTGCTCTGTGTAACAGGTCGAGTTATTGGCACTTCTTGAGGCTACCGAAAAAGCAAAAATCTTTTGTGACTCCAGGTCTGCACTGGAAACGGTAAGTAGTTGGCGTATCTTCCCTCCATCCCTTAGCAGTAAATTCAAAGCTAACATAAAGTTACTACACGCAAAAAATAAAATAGTGAAACTTTATTGGATTAAAGCGCACGCGGGGATGGAGGGAAATGAGAGAGCGGACCAGCTAGCAAAGGAAGCAGCACTGCACTCGAAGTGCAGACCTATTTAGGATAACTGCCCCGTTTCATTCGTCAAGCGAGAAATCCGAAAGGACTCTCTTGACGAGTGGAACCGGCGGTATCAGGATGGACACACAGCGGCGGTAACCAAAACATATTTTCCGGATGCAAGGGCGGCATACAAGATCGTAAGAGAAATAGCACCAGTGGGAATCATAACTCAAGTGCTGACGGGGCATGGTGAGTTTTCCCAATACTTACATCGATTTAAGTTGAGGGAAAGCCCATCGTGCATCTGTGAACCCACAAAAGAGGAGACTCCACTGCACATAATCTTGGAATGCCCAGTTTATGGAAAGCAGAGATTTGATTTAGAACAAAAAATTGGAATTAATCTAACACGAAAAAACCTTAGAAACAATTTTATCGAATTTTTGCACAAATATTTGTAAAAAAGCAATACTTAATTAGGAACAAGTAGGTATAAACTATGCTGTACCATTGTTATGTTTATTATAACTGCAAAACAGCCAAAAACATTGAAATATAGGTATACTTAGTTTTTATTCATTTGTAATTAAGACCCCTGATCATGTCAGGGATATTTCGCGATATAATAAAAAAAACTCCTCGGATGCAGCGTCGCAAGAGCGGCACTGCAGCCCGCCTAAGTTGCGACACTCCTCATAAGGCATGCAATCTACCGGCCATCCTCTCAGCTGCTTTAGTTAAAAGCGGCTGAAACTCGAGTGCCAGCCTCTAAGCTTCCTTGGGGGAAAAGACCCAAAGAAGAGGGAGACTTCGAGCGCCGCCTTTTCAGCTGCCTCAGACCTCCCCCACGACAAGGCGGGAATACACGGGGGGGTTGTATATACACTCCAACCGTAACTTAACCAACAAAAGCATTCCTCTAAGGTATTTTGATATTTGTCAGTTAGGTTAGGTTTCGCAGCCGACATAAACATAAGCCAAAATCAAAATACAACGCGGGCGAAGCCGCGGGTAAAAGCTAGTTATATTATAATTTTAAAGGCGCCATCGTAAATTTATTAGCAACGTAAAGTAGTGTTCTCTCTATCAAATGTATATAGTGAAAAAGAAACAGGGATACTCTAATTTGCTATTTTAATTACGATGGCGCCTCTAAAATTGGGCCTATTGAGTGTTGATATGGTATATTGTATACAGGGTTATTTACACCGTCATTATGGAAAACTTTTATTATTGGATCAACCTTAAATTTGAGAGAGATAAAACAGATGTTTCGTACATTTGTCGATTCAACGTCGCGATTTTGTTTGAAATAGTTTTTATTTATCGAATTCTAAGTTGGTTCCCTAGAATAAATTGTTCATAATGAAAGGCTGAGTCCATCGAGCAAGTATCTATAGAGTCACAATCATGCAAAAAAAGTGTGTGAGCCAAAACTCTGCCCACGCTATGTAGTGGGCAGGCTTTTTAGTTAGTTGTAAGGTGGTTGCAAGCCAACTACAACGCCGCGCGATGCCAAAGTGCTCGGTTACAAGCACCAATTAGGCAACATGACGACGACTAAGACGAGATTCGAGAAAATGAGTCATTGTGAATTATTTAATGTATATATTTTAGTAGGTATGTGTGACTGCGCTCGGACATTTATTCTACTACTTTCACTTAGGGACTGTAGCTCTGTAGATATTTGCTCGAAGGCTGAGTCAGACTATTTAGATGTAGTACACCCTTTCTGAATTACTCTGTATTCTGCACCTATAAAACAACAATATGGAACAGTACATAGTGTTTTATATTATTTGTTGGCATTTCAAACTAATTGGATTTTCATAAAATGTCCAAATTAATGTTCAAATTATGAATCGCAAAGGATTGCGACAACATTTGTGTACCGTTATTACTACCAGTTCCATGTAATTATTTATAGTTATTATCGGTTTCCAATACAATTATTTCTATAAATTATTGAATTATCTATCAACATGTAATTGTATTATGGATTTCTACAGTATACAATCTATTTTAAATCTTCTTTGTTTAACACAAAGAAAATCTTCACCGTAAGCCCAGATTTGCTATTTTGCATGTGGTCGAATGGTGTTTCAAGGCTTTGAGCCCCATTTTGCCCGTTTGAGCTTTGTAAGTCAACACTTGCAAAGCTACAGCCTATGTGTCAGGCCTCAATTTACCCTATTTTATCTTAAGTTCTTTTACCAGCTTTTCTTGTTTTGCGCTACCCGATTCCACGAAATATGTGCTTCTTTATCGACATAACGTAGCGTAGCTTGCCGATTAATATTTTTACCATGACGAACTTTATTTGGATTAACGGTTTTTGACGTCAATGTTATCGTTAAAATTAAATAACATCGGAGTTTAAGTTAAGTCTTGAAAACTAAACTTATCTTGGGGGTACGTAATGCGCGTGTTTTTTTAGAGATACCCTGTAGAAAATAGGGCCTCATACATGCATACATGAACCCTGAAAACAGTAGGCTACTTTTATATAATCAATAAGATCACGTCCATTGGAACAAAAATTTTATGTGCCGCAAGGCTCGTCGGTAGGGAACACAATGTTTATTTTGTTTTCGAATGATATGGCTTATCTGAAGCTTAAAAGTGGGGAACTGATTCAATATGCAGACGACACTACAATTATCGTTCATTGCAAAGATATAGAGGAATTAGAACAAAACGTTGCAGTGAATATGAATAAATTTTTGTTCTAATATTAGGAATCTTCTAATCTCTAAAACCTTGTACAAAATTGACGATTATATAAAAAGTGATTACCGGGATTATAAAATGCAACCTGATTAAATTATATTGTTTATTCTAATTCATAAAATTGTACGTACCTAATATTTAATTGTAGGTATTTTGACGACGCCCCTATACAGCGAATTTTTTACATTAACTATTACCTAATTTTTAATCTATTGACTTTATTTTGAATTTGTGAGTCTCTTAACAGCCTTTGATTTGTATATGCTAGATTTAATAGATGAATATAATATTATTTTTCTGATAAAATTTTTAGATAACACTGCATTTCTGTATATGGTGTCATTATTAGTAAAAATGTGAAAAAATGTTAAACCGGACGAGCATGTTAATGAATCAATATTATGCAATATTTTTTGTAATATTAGGTTCTATTAATATCAATAAAGTTATCTTATCTTATCTTATAAGCATTCGTTTCAAAAATCTGATAAAAACAATTGAAAAACTTTCTATAGCTCACCCGTGTCAAACCGCGGCCTCGACGGCAGCCGGCTGGGCAGGTCCTGGTTGTCGACATGGTCAAACGTTCGGAACCCGAGCGCGAACTCCGCGTACGGACTTATCTCGAACATTTCTGTGTAAAAATACAAAATTTTATGGAGGATTGTACAAAATAATACAATTCAATTCAAACAATAAAGTTGCTTTTAATTGTATTTCATAATTTACATAAACTTGTCTAATGTACGATACATTAGAACCACTTGTAAGCTGACTTTGCGGATCCTGAGAAGCATTAGTTTATTTAAGTACCACCATTGTAAATCAGGTTCACAAGCTAAATAAATTGAATTGAATTTTTCACGTTTGTAACCAGTAAACCTTAGTGCCTCAACTCAAAAATGTTCAACCAGCGTGTCTCACCACATTAATAAGCCCCAAGTACTTCACGAACTATGAAGAAGAGTTTGCTCAGAGTCTCTCTAAGAGAAAAACTCTTCTTGAATCAAAAATAAGGTCAACTGTAGAAGAATTAAGTCAAATCAACGGAAGTGAGCAGGGTACCTAGCAAGGAAGACAGATGAGGTTAAAAAGTTTTAGTGGAGGCCACGAACTGGGAAGCACACCGTAGGACGTTTACCCACGAGGAGGATAGATATCCTCATTAAGATCACGGATTTGCCCTAGATGCAAGCCGCTTCCTATCGAGCTTATTGGAAATCCAAAGGTATATCTGTCAAGAAGCGCAAGTCCTATGGCAGATGGATGGAAGATGACTTACCATTCTTGCTTTCCTTCCTCGCGCGCACGGGCGACGTGTATATGCGAGGAGCGTGAGCGTAGCGAGCGTCTTTATGGTCCGAATGTGACGCCACGCTCTCGTTGCGGGACTTCACGTCTTCTGTTATGGAGTGTCGGTATTGGGACGCGAAGTTTTGTCTGGATGAAAACACATGCTATTAATTAACGTTAAGGTTTCTTATATTTTAACCTCTATAAAGAATTAAACATTAACGGTTTTGTAAGTAAGATTTTATTTTCTCTAGTATTTATATTCTACAATAATACTTCAAGTAATTACTTTAACCGACTGGTTACTCGCGCAAAATTTTACTTCTAACATTGTCACCTCGCAAAACCGACGTGTGCCATGCACAGAGCGTTAAACGCGTTAAGCCTTAACGTTTAAAGTGTTGTAGTGGGCATAGTAAAACATATCGTGTTATTTTTCGTGTCTGGTAAGTTCCTAGTACGGTCTTAGTATGGTACGTTATAGTCTTCTTCTTCGTCGTCCAGTCAATGGTTCAAAAATGATTATTTATGTAATTTTCTCGCGGTATTTGGCCACTGCGACCCCGCAGAGTGTAGCCTTGTATAGATCTTCCGTATGTTATAGTGGGCAGGCAATTACTTATTGACTAGCTTTAGCCCGCGGCTTCGCCCGCATGATATTTCGAGACCCTACCTTACCACCCTTAATAAAGGAGGTAAAAATAAAAAAAAAAACAAAAAAAAACGATTTGACATTTGTTCGATTCGACAGTTCTTTTTTGACATTTCTTGGAGCGCACGCTAGAATAGCTCGCAGATTTTTTCCTACTTACTAAACACTTATTGTTATAATATGGAAAATTTACGCAATACCATTATAATTTAAAGCCTATGTGTTATTCTGATGTATAAGCTATATAATTGCAAAGTTTCATCTCAATCCGTTTAGTAGTTTTTGCGTAAAAGAGTAACAAACATCCATACATCCATCCATCCTCACAAACTTTCACGTTTATAATACACGTATATATATATATACACATATATTTACATCCCGCTACATTTCTTGCGTCAACCTATGAAAAATCCCATAGTAATACTGCGTCCACCCACTTACTGCGTCCGGTATACGGACGCAAGATTATTTTCACCTCTAATCACCACCATTCCATACCTATATATATATATATAAAATTAGGAAGTAGGATAACTCCTCACCGATGCCGCCTGAAGAGTATGCAGATGAAGGCCATGAGGCAGGCCACGAGGAGGATCGAGCTGCAAATGATCACCAACATGTTGAGGTCTAGCAGCTCTGAAGGCGGCCCGATCTCTTCTGCAAACAGAATATGAATAAATAAATAGTTTAAAAAACACTATAAAAACACGCTTTACGTGGCCTTTCTCACAAGTGCTAACACGACGATATGATACGATATTCTATCATGGAATGCCAGTGCCTAACTTCCGGCTCCATCATCAGATCTTGAAACCTAATCGTGGTCAAAGTTCATTACAAGACTTTTCTAAGTAATCCAAAACAGCTATGATACGATTTTTCATCATGAAGTTCCAGTTCATATCTTCCGGCTCCATCATCAGATCAGTTCGACAGTAAGTACCATATTATTGTATTGTCATCAGAACTACATACAGCTGCCAATTTTCATTACGCTGCGACCAAATTAGCTGGTTAAATTTTTCGTTTCTCTAGACGTCGGAAATTTATAGTTGTAATCATCATTATACCAAATTTTATGATGGGACCGAATTTGCGACAAAAAATGGTTGTCTGTAAAGTCGTTTTACGGACTATAATTTTACGTGATAACGTCATAAAAACATTGTTGAATTAGGTCTTAGGTCGATTGTGCCTCTCTATCGCTTGTTCCGTGCTCTCGCTTGCACGCTCGGCTCAAGCGGAACGTTACACTTTTTCGTGCGTGCTGCCGGCATTCATTGACGGCGGACTGTTCATGCATGGCGGACGATTTCAATGTTCCGTGGAGCTTCCATTGATTAGTTTGTTAAACGCATTTAATAAGTCTTATTTTTAAAATTTTAATTACTACTAATACTTTTAAGTACTAATTTTTCTAACTTTTTTTTAATAACCAATGTTATGTTATTTTGATGATCATTTATACATAATCAACCATTTTATTTGCACAACCATTATTTTTATTCTAAAACTTCCGATTTAAATGCTTCACTGGAATTATCTATTCTACTAAAGCTTTCATTTACAATAGGTACTCTTAGTAAATATGTTTAGTAAACTGCTTTTGAATCATTGTGTCTATTCCAAATATTCGACCTCAAAAATCTTAATTAATTTAACCCTACATAACCACAAAGTACACATTTAACTAAACTCGGGAACATTTCGTACCAGTTTAAACAAAGCAAATTTATTACCACGTCAGAACATTCCAGAAGTTTTTGACGTCTACGACATAATTCGGCAAGGTTTCTGTGCCTGATGACAAAAGTTGGGATTGGCAAAACATCTAGATTGACAAACTTTTGTGCGGTGTTTAGAACAAAACAGAGTTTATTGTGATTTCCACGTAATAAATTAAGCTAGGGGGAAGTTTGGTTCTCGTTTAGTCCAGTTGTTTATTGGCAATTTTCGGTCTCAAATGCTTTTTGCCGATGTTTGTTGATTTGCTTGTTATACAACTACCAAAAGAAAAAAGTTAAGAAGAATCGAGGTATTTCTTTTTTCACATCTTTGTTCTGGTTTTTGTTTAACATTTTAATAATTAAAAAAACTGAATTAAAATTTTGTGAATACGCTGAATGCAAGCCACTATTAACCAGTATTTTTGGAAATCCATAGAGGAAACCAATGTCCAGCAGTGGCAGGTTCCTATGTTTGATATACTGCGTCTGAACATTCCAGAAGTTTCCAACGTCTAAGACGTAATTCGGTACGGTTTCTGGAAGTTGGGATTGGTAAAACATCAAGATTGACAAACTTTGGTGTGGTGTTTAGAATAAAACAGAATTTATTGTGATTTTCACATAATAAATTAAGCTAGGGAGAAGTTTGGTTGTCGTTGAGTCGAGTTGTTTATTGGCAATTTTCGGGTCTTTGGTGATGTTCTTTGATTTGTTTGTAATAAGACTAGAAAAACAATTTGCAGTTTCATCTGTGACCAATGGGCCTTGTTTTCACCTAAGATGTTGGGTGCAACGACTAGATCTTCGATTGTGGCGTTCTTATTTGCTCTCACACTATCATTTTTTTTTGGTTGGACCTTTGCTTTTTATGATGATCTTCTCCTTCTCATCTACTAAAAGCTTATTCAAATAAAAGTTCTAAATCTTACCGCTGTCCAAAGTTTTGGTAGCGTAGTTCTAGACAGTTGAAATGGTACCATAATAGTGTCCCTGATAGTGACGTTTCACGTAGTTTCAGCTCAGGCCAATATCCATTGGCTGAGAAAACTACTCTTCAAAAGGTTACAAATCTTATCGCCGTCCAGAGATTTGGAAGTATTACATACTCCTCTGACGCAGTGACCCAAAATGAGTCTTGGCCTCCGACACCAAAACATGTCATTAATTCGTCCCAATCCCAATAGACCCCGATCCATGCCGGTATCGATGGTAGCGGCTGCAAGATACGCCATGCTAAAGATACAATCCTCCCCACCCGCATATGGCTAACCTAGCGTCTATGTCTTACCACCATCCAAAGTCTTGGTAGCGTAGTTATAGACAGTAGATGCAGTGCCAGCATCATTAGTTGCGGTGACTCGGAGCTGGTACCAGCTGGCGGGCGCCAGGGCTCCCACGGCGTACGAGCTGGGGACCGAGCGCAGTGGCGGCGCCTGGTAGTGGCCCTCTACGTAGCTCCAACCCAGGTTTATGTCCGTTGGCTGAGGAAAATAGCCTTCATGATAAAGTCATAGGGAATAGTGGAAGACGGCACAGGCTTATGCCTCGAAGTGGGCTGAAAAGGCCAACGCTAGAACCAAGTGCTACGACATTATGACCCATTTCGAGATAGCACAGTTGTCAACGTCCCACGTCTACATCCAGCTGACTGGGTCGATTTAGTAGAGTAAAGAAAAGATAATATGCGAGAGTAAGGAAGTGATGATGAGGTGACTTATGATAGAGTGAAGTGGCGAAAGGAAACGTGCTAGACCGACCCAATCTATTGGATTGACAACAACAAAATATTATAATGATGAGTTGAGTACAAATACTAATCTAAAAACTCTGACACCAGGGCTAGCCACCCGGCCTATACGAACTTACTTTTTTATACTAATCTTAACGCTTTATTATCTGCCTTAGTCCAGACGCTAGAACCAAGGGAGCCAAATCTACATCCGCTTAGTTTGATTTGACCAGTACGGTAGAGTACAGAAAAGATGATAAACGAGAGAAAGGAGGCGATGATGCAATATGCTACAGTGAAGTAGTAAAAAGAAACGTGCTGTGCAGACCCCACCTAGTAGAGTCAAGACGGATGATGATAAGTAAGTAGAGTACAGAAACAAATCTTACAGCTTTATTCTCCGCCCTGGTCCAGATGCTGGAGCCGAGCGAGCGGTAGTCGACGTCCCATCTGGTGACGTCACAGCCGCCGTCGTCCCAACCACTCAGTTGGATATAAATGTGGGTTGCATTACTCCACAGCCAGTCGGTAGATGGAGGTGATACGGGAGCTAAAGAGATGAGAGGATATTAAGAAAAGCTTGTAAAATGGTACAAAATTCTATGATAATTTACGAGTACAATAATAAAACTGGCTAATGCTCACGTATGCCAAAGCGGTTGGCCCGCTGGGTGGACGCCCAGTTTCGGAGTAGGTATATAGTACTCCTTCACCAGGAAATAAGCGCGCCCCAGTCGTAGGGCGCCCACGCCTCTTATCGCGCGGTTACATTATTGTAAGTTGTATATGGATTCTTACGCGAGTTTCAATGACGTGGTTCTATGAAAACTTTATCAGCTTATGAGAGTATGTACTTGTATTATAAAAGTATTGCAAGTGTGCAACGAAAGTGCTACAAAGACACTATGAAAGTTCTACAAAATCTTAGGCGAGTTTCAATGAAGTGGTTCTATGAAAACTTTATCAGCTTATGAGAGTAGGTACTTGTATTATAAAAGTATTGCAAGTGTGCAACGAAAGTGCTACAAAGACACTATGAAAGTTCTACAAAATCTTACGCGAGTTTCAATTAAGTGATTCTATGAAAACTTTATGAGCTTATGAAAGTACTCGTATTATAGATGTACTAGCTTTTACCCGCGGCTTCGCCCGCGTTATATTTTGATTTTGGCTTATGTTTATGTCGGCTGCGAAACCTAATAACCTAACCGACAAATATCAAAATACCTTAAAGGAATGCAAGGTTGGAGTGTATATGCAAGGGTCAGGGGTCTTAATTACAAATGAATAAAAACTATACCTATATTTCAATGTTTTTGGCTGTTTGCAGTTATAATAAACATTACAATGGTACAGCAAAGTTTATACCTACTTGTTCCTAATTATTGCTTTTTTACAAATATTTGTGCAAAAATCGATAAATTTGTTTCTAAGGTTTTTACGTGTTAGATTAATTCCAATTTTTTGTTCTAAATAAAATCTCTGCTTTCCATAAACTGGGCATTCCAAGATTATGTGCCACTGCACATGAGTCTCCTCTTTTGTGGGTTCACAGATGCACGATGGGCTTTCCCTCAACTTAAATCGATGTAAGTATTGGGAAAACCCACCATGCCCCGTCAGCACTTGAGTTATGATTCCCACTGGTGCTATTTCTCTTTCGATCTTGTATGCCGCCCTTGCATCCGGAAAATATGTTTTGATTGCCGCCGCTGTGTGGCCATCCTGATAACGCCGGTTCCACTCGTCAAGAGAGTCCTTTCGGATTTCTCGCTTGACGAATGAAACGGGGCAGTTATCGTAAATAGGTCTGCACTTCGAGTGCAGTGCTGCTTCCTTTGCTAGCTGGTCCGCTCTCTCATTTCCCTCCATCCCCGCGTGTGCTTTAATCCAATAAAGTTTCACTATTTTATTTTGTGCGTGTAGCAACTTTATGTTAGCTTTGAATTTACTGCTAAGGGATGGAGGGAAGATACGCCAACTACCGTTTCCAGTGCAGACCTGGAGTCACAAAAGATTTTTGCTTTTTCGGTAGCCTCAAGAAGTGTCAATAACTCGGCCTGGTACACGGAGCACCAATCGGCCAATTTCAGCTTGCGGGTACTGATCTCAGTGGCATCATCCCAAATGGATAATGCCGCCCCAACTTTCCCTTTAACTTTGCTGCCGTCTGTAAATATGTTAATTTCTCGGTTAAGATTTTGCTCTAGTGCTGCTCCGTCTGCCAGGCATATGAACTCCAGCTCCTCCTGCTGCGCTGGGTGTGGCTTCTTTTCTGTCTCTCTATCTCCAGTTACTTGCTGGGAATAACCCTTCTCAGTTTCATAAAGCAAGGCTGCTTCCTGGACTCTGATATGACAGCCGCGGATTAGGGGCCGCGGAGGGATATATGGAACTGGTGGTGTGGGTGCCGCCACCTACCCTACCTTCCGCTAGGCCGTCAACGTGTTGGCAGACGCAGTGAGGCTGCAGGGGAAGAGAGGTGTCGGTATCGCGATGGCCGTTCTCACTGCCCTCTGCAGTTGAAGAGGCAGGCGCTGGGCTACTATGACTGACCCGCTGCACTGGGACCAGGGCGTTGGAATGCTGTCTGACGTTCAGTACTGGTTAGTCCAGAGTGGTGGATGACGATGTGTCTTGTGCTCCGAAACACTCCGTCATTATGGCGAGAGCGCAAGCTCCGTTATGGAGCCCGAGTCTGGGCTAGCTCTGTTGAGTGCCGCGAAGGAGTGCGAAAAATGTAGGAACGTCCTAAACTTGCCATGACAGGTTATTTCTGGCGCTTAGACGGCTGCTACCGCAGCCCGCTCACTTAGTTTTTATCCTATCCTACGGGAACTGTTAAAGTTTTTGCGATAAAAAGTGGCCTATTATGTCACTTTTCGTCTTTCAAACTATATTCATGCAATAAGCCAAGGCAAGTTGCTCCGTTGCTGAGAAAAATTTATTGTTAAGTCCTACGGAACCACAATTTTTTCGCGATGGAAAGTATCCTATGTCACTTTCCGTCTTCCAAACTATACCCACCCCAAATATCAAGTCAATCCGTTGCTCCATTGCTGAGAAACAGTTATTGTCCTATCCCATGGGAATCACGAATTTTCTCGAGATAAAAAAGTATCCTATTATCACTTTGTCTTTTAAACCAAAGGTATCCATACCAAAAATCAGGTCAATCTTTTGCTCCGTTGCTGCGTCAAAGAGGAACAAACCAACAAACTTTTCGGATTGATAATATTAAAGTATGATGTATACCATAAAGGTAGAATAAAGAAACATGTTAAACCTCTAATGATAGAAGATTTAAAAATATTTTAAATGTCAGACAAAATGACGGCCTGGTATTAAACGTCATAGTAACATGTAGCATGCAGAGGTAAAATAACATTTTATCCAATTTTAATGTCAGTTGTCATTTTTAATCCATACTTTATTTCCTCTTCAAGGGGATATAATGGTGGAAAAACAATTTGTCCCCTTGCCATGCTACTTATAAAAGTCTGCAGACAATGTCACCTGTCATCCAATTACGTTTGGCTGTGACGTTTCGTTAGTCCATATTAGCGTCATAGAGGAATTAATCACTTAGCGTCTTTGTGATAGTGGCGACAGTTTCGCTTTCGATGGTTTTTGTCCTGTCCTACAGGAACTATGCAATTTTTCGGGATAAAAAGTATCCTAAAGCTCCTTCCGCCTTTTAAACTATGTCCATGCCAAAAATCAAGTCAATCCGTTGCTCCGTTGGTGCGTGATGGAGTAACAAACCAACAAACCAACAAACTTTTCGGATTTATAATATTAGTAAGGATAGCAAGAGTGCAACGAGAGTGCTACAAAAATGCTATGAGTGTTCTACAGGACTACTACGATAGTGTTATAGAAAATCTACGAGTGTACTACGAGAACTTACCAGATCCAAGAGTGATAACGTCAACATGCGCGGGCGCCGAAGTCCCCACATTGTCCGTGGCGGTTACTCGCACGGAATACTTTGTACCGCACTTGAGTCCCGCTAACGTGTGTTGTTGAATGCCCAGTAGTCGTGTCTCTTTGGTAACTGGCCAGGCCTCTTGCCACGGGCCATCTCCTTCACGCCAGGTTAGGTTGTAACCTTGGATATAAATAAGTTTCTATAAAGCTTAGTAATTAATATGTCAACTACGCATGCTTGCACTGGCAAGAAAAGCGTTATTTAGCTGACTGCAAACCTTCATTAATAGAGAGGCACTAAGAGAAGTCGAAGACGCTGAGTAGTAAGTACTCAGTCAGTGCTGTGAGCTGTGTGTCTAAATAGAGTTGATTTCATGCAACGCTCATTTACAAATGAAAGTACTGATAGTGTAATTAAGTCCGTGGTCCAGCCAGACGGGCTAGAACCTTAGTCAAGTCAAGTCAGTCTTGGCATATTCCTTGTCTGCTAAACAATTTTTCGACACTTTCGGGTTACCCATTTATAAGAAAATTTGGAACAGTACGAAAGGAATTCAATACTTACTGATTCCATAAGTCATCGATTCATTAGCTGCCCTGATCTCATCCCATTCCACCACGATATAGTCTTTGTAAGGAGTTGCCCTCAACGACGGAGGATCGGGCAAAGGGAGGACCTTCACGGAGTACATCACCGAGTCCGAACCGTATAAGTTCTTGGCTAGGCAGGTGTAATTCCCGCTTAGGGACTGGTCGATACCTGAGGAAAAATATAGGATTCATATTTGGAAAAAAATAACAATTATTTCGACTGATACGTGGTCTTCCGGAACTTTTAGTACTATCAAAGTTTACAGTCCTGATGACGGGCGTTTTTGGTGGTATTTGTTCTAGCAGATTGTAATTGAAGCTTGAAATTTTGACAATATTGCAAACCAGTCAAATATTTACAACGTGTCAACGAAAAGTCAAGTAATACTAAAACTACACGTGAGATACATCATTATTAACAACTTTTAGTCTGGGATCTTGAACCCTGAAATCGACAAGAAATATGCTGTTCCATAAAAATAAAAAATTGTTAAAATCGTGCCTAATTTTTGACCTTGCTTAACCTTTCTTATAAATACGTTTTTATATACAGGGTTCGTTCGTTTCAGCCATTGGACGTCCACTGCTGGACATAGGCCTCCCCTAAAGATCTCCAATAAGACCTGTTCGTAGCGGCTCGCATCCAGCGCGATCCTGCGGTATAAATGAGGTCATCCGTCCACCTTGTGGGTGGACGTCCTACTCTGCGCTTACCGGTACGTGGCCTCTACTTGAGAACTTTTCGACCCCATCGGTCATCAGTCCCCCGCGCTATGTGCCCTGCCCATTGCCATACAGGGTTATTTCTAATCATTTAGCATCCTTTTAGGGGCTTATTCTGTACATCAAAACTAACAACTTTTGTTCCGCGACTTTCGTCAAAACTCAGAAAAAAATTTTGTTCTTCCATAGAAAAATATCGTTCACCCGCGAGAAAATGTATGGAACAACTGATTTTTTTTGAGTTTTGAAAGTGGCAGAACAAAAGTTGTTAGTTTTAATGTACAGAATAAGCCCCTTTAAGGATGCTAATTGATTAGGAATAACCCTGTATATTTTGCTCAGGCGGGTTGCACTTCGGGAGTGCCGGCAGAAGTCGATCAGCTTACGTCCTGACGCGAGTTTAACATTTTTGACCCATCCCAAAAGTGCACAACGCCGTTAAAAAAGTTTTCACATCAAAAATCGAATAATTCTAGTCATATAGAACTTACTCTTTATAAGCAGGCTGTCGTCTCTGTTCCTGTTGAACCGAGGATGATGAGTGATGATGTTCTGGTTGTGGTACCACACGGTCCTCGGTGGAGGGGAGCCGACGCTGCGACACTCCAGCAGGAGGGGGCTGCGGACAGCCACTGATATTTCCCCACCGAGAGACGATACCCCTGCCACCACTAGAAAGGTAAACAGCATGTTAGAACAAATGGACAATGAAAAGGAAATAATGACCAATGTATTTATCACAAAGAGTATATATGTAATTTGTTATTGTCCGGGCTTTGCTTGCCTGATATTTTGATTTTTGTGCTATCCCGTAAGACCCTTTTATTTTTCGGGGATGAAATATAGCCTATGCCACCCTCAAACTTTTAAAGTATATCACGGACAAAAAAAAAAACAAATCGATCCGTCTCAATCGTCCGTCGTTGCTGCGTGAAATGATCTCATTGAAGTTGCAATATTTTGTTGAATGTAAGCTGTTTCTAATGCTGTTGCTCCACCTACGTCCTAACGCGTAAATTAGGATGCTAATTAAGCCGTTTCTTAGATTAAGTCATCGTGTTAAATTACGTAAGTTCAAAAGATCAGTTCCAGCGTCTGCGATTTTTCGCACAGATCTGATGATGTTTGTGCTATTTTCTTACCTCGTTGCGAAGGTGTGCTAGTGACCTTCCTGCTCTCTGGTCCCTCGCCCACAGTGGTACTAGCTGTCACCCACACATCATACTGCCTTCCTTCTATGAGGCCTTTCAGCTCCAGCGTCTGAGACTTCTCGTACAGATCTGATGATGTTTGCGCGTCTACTCGTATTGCTTGGGCTCCATCGTTGCTGAAATATACATTCTCTCAAGACACAGGCATTACGGCTATAATACAGTCACAGACATAGCCATGTCTGTGACTGTATTACACTATTATTCTACGTAGCCACATAGAGTATTATCTACTAAGCTATGTATCATGAGGATCTGTTGATGGATTCAGTCGTAGTAATATTGCCCACCTCCCGGCTCCACCGGAAGACCAGCGCTGAGGTGGAGCTGGTTTGTTACAGAAATATAGATTGAATTACGTTGGCATAATTATTTAGTTCAAGAAATCAAGAAAGTCGGTCTGTGCATGAACTTAAGTAAAACCAAAATAATGTCGAATGGCGCGAAAAGAAAAGTTGTGCTCGAAGGCGTTGAACTAGAATACGTAGAGCAATATATATATCTAGGCAAGCAAGTATCCTTTTCTAAATCAAACAACGAAGACGAAATTCAGAGAAGAATCACGAGCAGTTGGAATAAATATTGGGCTCATAAAGAAATACTAAAAGGCAAATACGATCAACACATGAAAAAAACAGTCATGGACACATGTATTTTGCCTTGCTTGACCTACGGCTCACAGACTTGGACGCTAACAAATAAAACCAAATGCAAAGTAAGAAGCTGCCAACGGGCAATGGAAAGAAGCATCCTAAGTCTAAGAAAAATTCAAAAAATAAGAAGCGATGAAATTAGGAAAAAGACCAAGCTCACAGATGCACTCAAGCACGTACTGAAACTGAAATGGCACTGGGCCGGCCACGTAGCGAGATGCACCGACCAACGCTGGACTCTTAAGAGCACAAAATGGAGGGGGTCACAAGGAAAAAGAAGCGTGGGGAGGCCACAAACACGGTGGGCGGACGATATAGTTACGATAGTGGGAAAAAACTGGATCGAAGTTGCACAAAATAGGAAAAAATGGAAGAAGTTGGAGGAGGCCTATACCCAGCAAGGGATTCCTATATAAACATACTAGCTGCATACACTAACACTAGGTTTAATTTAATTCTACTAACAATAAAATTTAAAATTGTAAAATCATTGTAAATTGTAAATACGTTTAGGTTTATAGGAAATAAAAAGGCTTTTTTATTTATTTATTTTTTAATTATTTAGTTTTAATATTTATTATGTTGTTCTGTATGTTACGCGTTTTGTTCTGTATTTTTGTCACAATAAAAAGCTGTCTATGGCTATGTTTAACGTAGAGGCTAACACCATCATAAAATTCACATTGGTTTAAGTGTAGCCAAAGAGAAGGTTTGAAGCTGCTCATAGAGTCAGTTGAACTAATCAGTTAAATCGGATGAAACCAAAATTATTTCTCATCCACTGGATTCTTTTTTCCGGTTGTCAGCTAACCAAAAAAAGAAGCCAATGGACAAGGCGGGAAAGGGCGTGGTAAAGCTCTGAGTGGTGGCAAACGGTACATCCGTCAGCTCACGTACTCATTGCCAGTTTGGAGTGATGTTGACGAACTGGATTACGATGTGCACGGAAATCCGTAGTCTGCTTCAGTAAAAAAATTTAACTGACATCATCAGTTTAATTGGCCGTTTGTGTGCAGATTTAGAGGTTCAATGGCAAAACACACTATAAATAGATTAAGTTATTACTAACATAAATTAACGTTTATCAGATTAATATGAACCCAAAGGGTCCCTAAACTAGTTAGAAACTATATTTTAGGAGCCAATGGCTTCTCTAATCCCAAGGGAATAGCAAACATTGGTTAACGTTTGACCATAACACCTACAGTTAATGTACGATCCATATAACTCTGGAGTTGGGCTTTTTCTGTACTCGGCACGCGAAAAGCTTTTAGGTAACAAAAAACATATTATGTATACCGCGAAGTGCACCCTTACAAAACATACATTGCAGAATGCAATGATGTATGAGCGCATTTGAATTAGTGATTAATAATTGTATTTTGTGAATAATAATTGTGATTTACTGGCGTTGTAGGCGGCGTCACACAAGTTAGCGGAAATAAAGTTAGCTACAAGCTGCGCAATATCCAATCCTGACTGAAGCTCACACAAAGCCGCGCGTTGATTGGATTTTGCACAGCTTGTAGCTAACTTCATTTCCGTCAACTTGTGTGACGCGGCCTATACCTACGTGTAGAAGAGAGTTTCGTGCAAAATTAACTTTTCTCTTGTCTGATATGACTCATCTCAAGAGATTTGTGACACGCACGCAGTTTTTCGTAAGTCTGTCCTGGCTTTTTTAAAAGTCCACTGCTAAGCATAGACATACCCTACCTCTGTATTGCACACTCTTATGTGGGTAAATAAAACTATGCGACACAGCATTATTTGTAACACGTTGATGTACCAGTTTTATGCAATAATTGTGTCTGATTTCTGACTTTGATTAGCCTCGAAGTGTGATTGGGCCAAATTCACGACTGTGTTCACGACGCTGGGCCAGTGCGTGTTGGTGGGTGTACTTAGTGGAAGTGTGAACTTTGTAGGTAGTTAAACGCTATACAAGATTATCTGCTTGCCCTGTACTTAGCCGAAAGAGGGTGATTGATACTAATATTATTAATAACTATTACTCGTAGCTAACCCGAAATTCGAGAAAAAACATCTGCTGTTCCATACAAAGTTGTATTTGCAACGTCAGAATTCCAGGTTAATTAATAAAAGTTGTACGTAACGTAACGTGACGGTTTGAATCATTTTCTTTCGGTTTTGTAGGAACATCAGTTGTGGATTATCCTGTATACATAAAAACTGAAACTATGTTTCTAACTTGATTTTTTGCCCTAAGATTACTCCAATCTGCTAAGTAAGTAAGTTCGTATAGGCCAGGTGGCTAGCCCTGGTGTCAGAGTTTTTAGGCCGCCTGAAGGCCTCTGACATGGCTAAACGGTTAAAACAACCGGGGCCTACAATTTAACGTGTCATCCGAGCCACGGTAGCGCTCAGTTGGAAAATGCCACCCGCGGTCACCCATCCAAGTACTGACCGTACGGAACGATGCTTAATTTCGGTGATCGCTGACAATCACCTAGTCAAACTACGCTACGAGCGCTACTCCAATCTGCTGAAAGCTAAATACTTATCAAAATACCACGGGACTGGGAATTTCTCACGGGACCCGTGTAACGTTCGATAGTGACATTTGACCCGTTTCTGACAATAAATTTCAGGTCGGTCCAGCCAAATATAATCGGAATTGAAGAGAAAATATAAGAGGGTCGGAAACCGGAAGCCGTCAAGTTTTGGACAGTCGATAAGTTTCCGCATGACGAGAACACTCACTGAAAGTATCGGTTGATGATGTTATTTCTATTTTTGCGTGACTGCCTGGGAAAGTATTTTGACTTCATTTTTAAAAGTGTTTTTATAGATCGTATTCTAGGTAAGATATCACGTAACTGATCATTATTACCAAATTTTACTATGAGACCAACCTAGAATCGTCCAAAATTCTATTCCATCATTTTTTTCAAAGAGTTGTACCAACTTTTTGTAGGGATGTTACAGTAACAGTTTTTTTGGGCATTTTCTAGGTTGTTCCCATCGTAAAGGTTGTTTACAATGATGAGTATATATATACTTACATCGTTTAACCCGACTGCCAGGAATGGTATTGTTTTACAATGCATGTACTTTGCAAAATAACACCATTTGTAAAAGGGTCGGAAACCGGGAGCCGTCAAGTTTTGGACAGTTGATAAGTTTCCGCGTGACGGGGACACTCAGTAAAAGTATTATTTCTATTTTTTCCTGACTACTCGAGAAAGTTGATGTTTTTATAACTATCAAATTTCATTATTTTTATTAACTGTAGTTTTTTTTTCTCAACCTATGCTGTTCCACTTCTGTGCAAAGGTCTCCCTCAGTTCATTCCATTTGTCGCGTTCTGTAGCCAAATCCTGCCAACCAATATAAAAAAAGTTGTTCTTAATGATTGTCTGAATCACCCTCTATTAGCCTAAACATCCTTTTTGAATAACCTTGTATCCACTTACGTAATACGATGCCTCACGTCAAACTTAAAACATCGTTTTTGCATCGACGCCGCTGACACGTTAAATTGTAAGTCCCGGTTTTTTAATAGTTTAACCATGTCCTTCAGACGCCCTAAAAACTCTGACACTAGGGTTAGCCACGATGTCTTTACCGACTTACTCGTATTAACTTTTTTCTCGGTGGTCAGATAGAAAAATTCTTTAAAAAGTTACCTCGGAGTAGGCTTGCAGTAAACGGTGTAGTGAAGCAGTTTCCCGTTGGGCTGACGGGGCCTCTTCCAGCTGACCAGCAACGTGTTAGAAGACTGAGACAGCAGCTTGATCTCCGCTGGGGCTTCGGGAACTATAAATAAAATACATGTTGAAAGAAAAATAGCAACAGAAGATACAAATCAATCAATTGGTGACTAGGATATATAATATAATAGGATATATAATAGGATACTTTTTAACCGACTTCAAAAAAAGAGGTTCTCAATTCGACTGTGTGGTTTTTTTTTCTAAGTATGTAGGTATGTTACGCAATTACTCCGCCAATTGCGAACTTATTCTGATATGAACGGACTCTGATCCTACTCCAGATAGGACCACCTATTTAAGTTTTATCGAAATCAGCCGAATCGTTTTTGAAAAACTCACAAAAATGCGTAAATTACTATATTGATGATACATCGATTTGTACGGACTATTCGAATTCTGTACACGGTTGAATTCGGTTTTGCTATTTTTGGCGAAAATTAATTATTAAATTAACCCATTCAAGATACGAACCAATCAATCTAGAACACATTTTAAATTAACTAATTGGTTAGTAATTGTTTTCAATTGACGACACGAGCTTTCTCTTCATCTTCTTTAGGAAAGGTAGACGATTTTTTATATACTAATTTGCCTCTTCTTAAAGCTTAAACGAAAGTAAAAACTAAAACAGCTTTAAAAGTGAAATAATAACTAAAACCGTTGATCTTTATAACTGCTATTATAGCAAGGCTGAATCATATAAGTTGGCGGATGTGAAGTTAGCTAAAAGCTGCACAAAATCCAATCAACATGCTTTATGTGAGCTTCAGTCAGGATTGGATATTTCGCATCTTTTTGCTTACTTTCGCCAACTTATATGATTCAGTCTATACATAAGCACGAAAAAAAGTTTATACTAATTCAGTCAATCAGCTCGTGTTTGATGGACAGAAAAACCTTTGTCCTTGTTTATGTATTTTATATTATTAAAGATTTTCCTTTTTTATTGTATATTTCGCTTATTAATTTATTATAAAGTCAATTTTCTTGATTTCACACTCCAGTAGTCCGACCTTTGCCTTCACGTTGGGACGAAGTAAGTACATTCATATTTATAACATGTTTATCGAAAATATCAGGCCCAGACTCTATCAAACCGGAACGGGGCTAGATCGAGCGTTGTAGTCCCAGAGTCCACTGCATAAATGGCATATATAACTTCTCAGCAAAAAAAAAAAAAAAAAACAATCGTTAGCAAAACGGAGATGTGAGCTACAGTAACAACATTTTACTGATACTATCCACAAAAAGAAATAAGAATAAATAAGTAACAAAGATAAAGGTACAAAAAGCTGCCTTTCTCTGAAAAATATCGCCTTTATCGATAGCTAAGAACGATCTCTTCCAGACAATCTTAGAATAAATGAAAATGTGCAAACGACATTTACGGTAATGTAAATGTAACTCAATTAAATATCATTATTGTAAATTATTCACAAATAAACAAATAATAAATTACACTTCATAATAATGGTCAAAGAGCCAGAGATACTTTGTTAAGCAAATATAACTTTTATACAATGGGTTTACGGACTATAATGCCCCGCCCCGCTCCGCCCATCTCCGTTACATTTTGGTGGAGTCTTCAGACTGGGTTGTTCGTTGGACCTAGATTTTTGTTATTCAAGGCGTAGGACGCTATCAGTAGTAGAAAGGTTGACGCCCTTAATTTGTATACATTCTTTAAGAAATAAGACAGCTAAAACGTAAATTTACTTACAAATAGAATAAGTAATAAATGGTTAAAACGTGTTTGGATTACTTAAATAAGGTTTTGGTCATGAAATAGCTCACATAGTAACACAAATAATAAATAATTCACATTTTATTTGTGTCTACAAGAAATTACTTCGCTGTAATTCGTCTAGTAATTCATTCATTCAGGATTTATGAGCGCGGCTTGTCGGTGTAGCAACTTCCATGTCTTCGCCAGTGTCTTCAATCTTTAGGGTTCCGTACCCAAAGGGAAAAGCGGGACCCTATTACTAAGACTTCGATGTCCGTCTGTCCGTCTGTCTGTCTGTCACCGGGCTGTATCTCAGGAACCATGACAGCTAGGCAGCTGAAATTTTCACAGATGATGTATTTCTATTGCCGCTATAACAACAATTCCTAAAAAAAAAAATTAAGGGGGGCTCCCATGCAACAAACCTAATTTTTTAGACGTTTTAGCTCAATATTAATAATCGTAAAAGGTAGATGCTTGAAATTTTTACAGAATACCTATTTAGTTTTATATTCACTTCAATAATAAATAATAAAATTAAAATAAAATAAATATTTAAGGGAGGCTCCCGTACAGTACGGAACCCTCCGTGCGCGGGTCCGACTCGTACTTGGCCGATTTTTCCTTCTAATAGGCCTATCGTATCAAGTACCTAATATTAGAAACCATTAGTAAATTGACATAATTTGTTGTTAATATAGGAGAAGACGCTGGTTCCCGTAGTACAGCCCCTGGCTAGTTCGGGAACCAGAGGCTTCATTATTTATCATTTATCTTATTTTATGTCAATAAAACTTTTGATTGATTTATTTTATTATGATTTTCATTAGATTGTCATGTCGTCCATGGTGGACAAACATCTTTCCCCTTCTATTTTATATTGATGTCAGAATTGGCCTAGGTATTTTTTTGATAGTGTTTGCTGTCGTATTTGTTTCTGAAGAAATCAATGACGCAGCGTATCCTGTGTGTTGGCAATATTTAAAACTAATCTGTACCTTTATTTCATAAAATAGATACTTAAACGTCTCAGCTTGCAAATTGCAGGTTTTTGAAAATATAGGGACTCTCAGAAATGTACATGCTCATAATTATTATGAACAACTTTTACTAAGGCATTAATTGTGTAATCGCGAAAAAAGTCAGCTGCCCCATTCCCTTTGTTCGGAGTGATTGAACTTCTTGTATAGAACAGCAGATTTTTTTCGCGATCTTCAATCGGGCCAATAGTAAATCTTGTTCATACCTTCATCTCTGATACTTTACAAATCAACACCCTATAATTATTATACGTTGGCGGTAGTTAATAACTACTAATCTAATCTATCATTAACACAAAACAGATACTTTATAACAGATACTTTATCTCAGTTTACAAATAAATTACAAAACTAAGTGTGCAAATATACTCTGTTTACGAATAGGTATAATAAAATAATTATTTTTCCTAAAACAATTAAATCAAATAAATAAAAACATTTATTAGGTATTACAAAAAGTGGAGGTACTTACAAATAATAATCTTAAAAATAAGGAGCGGTGGAATGTCGCAAAAGTACCTTTAAAATATTTGGACTTTACACTAGGTCTCGTAAGAGCCTGTATAGCAGGGTACAATTTTTTATTGGTTCTTTGACCGCTTAAGTACCTAAGTCTAATACACTTGAACACAGATAACTAAGAAATTTAAAAATTTGAATTTGAAATTATATAACCGACTTCAACCTTGTACAGAATTCGAATATTTTGCACGGATCGATGTAGTTATTTTCACATTTTTGTTGAACTACATAACAAGCAATTGGATCATCCAGAGACCCTTGAAGGTCTAAAGATAATCCAAATGCTCAAGCCTAATGGCAGTCGGTTGGCAGCGTGCCCAGAAGAAATAATTATCAAAATCAGACTACTCTGTAAAAACTTGTGCATGGTCAAACATAAAAAAATATATGCGTCGCTCGACTTGTAAACCTCCTCCGTTACGTCGCGCGTCGGTTAATAACAAATAAGTTACAATAATCGGCCAAGTACGAGTCGGACTCGCGCACGGAGGGTTCCGTACTGGATGGGAGCCCCCCTTTAATATTTATTTTATTTTTATTTTATTATTTATTATTGAAGGGAATACAAAATTAAATATTCTGTGAAAATTTCAAGCATCTACCTGGTACCATTATTAATATAGAGCGAAAAACGTCTAAAAATTCAGGTTTGTTGTATGGGAGCCCCCCTTAAATATTTATTTTATTTTGTTTTTAGTACTTGTTGTTATAGCGGCAACCAAAATACATCATCTGTGAAAATTTCAGCTGCCTAGCTATCATGGTTTATGAGATACAGCCCGGTGACAGACGGACAGACAGACAGACGGACAGACGGACAGACTGACATCGAAGTCTTAGTAATAGGGTCCCGTTTTTCCCTTTGGGTACGGAACCCTAAAAATTAAGTTTCCAAATAAAAAAATCTATACCCAAATATAACACAATCTATGCGAAAAAAATCACTCACCATCCTGTAGAGTAGTGCAAACTATCGGGTAGGAGAACGGCCCAAGACCATAGTTCGAGAACCCGGCCACTTTGATGGTGTAGTTGGTAAACTTCGCCAAGCCTTGCAGCCGCAACTCCGTCACTAAGGACGTAGCGTTCAGCCAAGCACGACCTGCGTTTCAAGAGGAAATCTTCATGAATAGAGCTCTAAGTACCCTGGCTCAGATATGGCTTTGAATCATTGATGAGATGCATTACCATAATGAAAGTTCGGGATTAGGGGTCAGGGGATTGTTTGCTCAAGTTTGTCTTGAAAATCGTTAGCAGGTTTTGTGTAAACAAGATGTCAATCCCGTTGTGTTCATCGTAAACTTGATGTAAGTTTAAGAGATATTTTTGTTTGCCTTTGCCAGGAAAAGATTTTAAACTTTTTACTTGAATAGATATCAGGTACAAATCAAGCTTATTTTTTTCAAATTCATATTTGCAAAAAAATAAGCTTGGTTTGTATTTGGTTTTTATATCGAGGTGGAAATCTTCACATGATACCCATTGATTCTGAGTTATATGGTTTTCTTTTTATTATATACATCCCTATTGGCCTAATTTTGTGATCTGAAAACCCTGGAATCGTTGAACATTGAAGAAACTAGAAACTTCTCCAGTAATTTCACTTCGCTTTGAAATAGAGCACACTAACGCAACTATTCTATTTTAGAGTAATTTTAGAGCGCCAAAATCCGTCTTGTTTTTCTTGTGTTAATTTGAAACCTGAAATTTTATTGTACTAAAAATGATACAATATAACGTTTCCATACATTTAGGCTCTAAATTGTTGGAATTTTTATCCCGTTTGTTGACATTAAAATTTCAGAATAGGTACCTAACAATGTACAATGTTATATATCCTGAATAATTTGGTAAATGATAAAAAATAGCATCACAACATAGTATAAAACAAAGTCGCTTTCCGCCGTCTGTCCCCATGTATGCTTATATCTTTAAAACTACGCAACGGATTTTGATGCTGTTTTTTTAATAGATAGAGTGATTTAAGAGGAAGGTTTATACGTAAAATACTCCTGTGCGAAGCCGGGGCGGGTCGCTATTGAGAAATAATTTATTGCATATTTGCTTAGCTTTACGAAATTCATTCGCCAGAAAAAGGTCTATTCAAACGTTTCCGCTTTGCGTCGCGTCGAGGAGCGTGGTTTCATTTATTTCGCGCAACGCCGGATGCGTGTGACAGCGACAAACGTCTGCCCAGGCCTGACCCGGAAATGGAAACATCGAAGTTCTCCAACAAAACAAGTACCTACCAGTAAGGTCAGACCCTAAAATTAATTGAATCTGGAGGGAACATTTGGGAGACATTTTTTGACGTGATAACGTTTTATAATATAAATCGATGGACGCCGGCTGCACGTACGAAAAAGCATGACTCATTGTCTCGTTCTACCTGAGCCGAGCGTGCAAGCGAGAGCGCGGAACAAGCGATAGAGAGGCACGATCGGCCTAGTCGTTCGGCTTGTGACGCATGATAACGTTATCATGTAGAATTATTGTTCCTAAACATACTTTACTGACATCCATTTTTTTTTCATCAACTCTTCGTGTCATACCTATACTATTTACTAGAGATACGTGAAATTTACAAGAGATCGCTGCCGTGGATTGGATGACACGTTAAATTGTGGGTCCCACTTGTTTTAACCGGTTAGAGAAGTAAAAAGCCTTCAAGTGGCTTGAAAACTCTGACACCTGGGCTAACAATCCGCTTTATACGAACTTACATTAAGAAGATACAGATGCCTTGCAAAGTTATACTATGACTTTTTAAAAGTAAACGAAACTAAAAAAAAATCAAGGTTTGCACTCCAGGAATGCCAGCTGAAATGAAAACTAGAACACTAATGTTGTGCATTTTTGAATATTTTGGAATGGTTAGGGAATAATTTCGCACGAATTGCTTTATTTATCAGTATAAAATTACTATCATTTTTATGTGGTTAAATATAATATCACAAACGCACACTTGCGCAAGCGCCCTGCGCCGCCAGAAGCAGGCATTCATTTTCGCCGCGCGGTAGAGAGGGGGATAATATTAATTCCTCTTCCGCGCCGGTGGTCTACTCTCCCTTAGTCTTACGAATTTTCAATCAGATCACGTGTCCTGACGCTGAGTTTAATTTTTTTTAATTTAATAAATAAATAATATTATAAAATCCAATCGTACCGAAACTCTGAGACTCAATCAAAGGCATAATATCTGTGTACCTCAACTCAATAATAGCATGTATTCAAACAGTGCATATAATATCATGGATATCAAATCGTATAATAGCTTACCTTTAGATATAAAGATGCTACAAGGAAATAATTTTATGAAAATTTTAAAGTCTTGGCTTATATCAAAAGTATTTTATTCCACCAAAAAATAATTTAAAGATCGCAAATTAGTTCATTATAACTTATTAAATATATTTTTTATAAAATACCCATTAATATAAGCACGTAATAGTGGTAGTAATAAATAATAGTAATATTAAACATATGATTATCAATATTGTTAATAGTGTGAACTACTTATAATATTATTGTACGTTCGAAAGGGCAGGCTGTTGAAAATGTATACTATGTAACACTTTATTGTATGTACACGGCTTTACAATAAAAATATTCTTATTCCTATTCTAATGTCTAAAACTTAAACCCTTCGCCAACCACACTTTATTATTAACCAAAGTCAGTGAACTACTATCCTGTGATCAAACTTTCCCTCAATAGAGTCAAAGCGATTGCGCTATTACGGCGCTGAGAACTTGCCGTATTTGCATAATGTTACTGAATGGGAGCGGAGGACAGAGTTTCGGGTCAGAGACAAGTATCTTTTGAACTGGAGATATTCAATTTTGCGTTAGTCGAGTTGAGAAGGTAGGAAATTGGGTAATTTTAGATCGAGCACGGAGTTTTGAGGGTTAGAAACGTGTAGAAACGAGTACGTGTTTCAAAAAACCGGAGTCGCCTAAACGGACATATTTCGGCGTGTTCGCTTGAACCGGTGGTTGGTGTCTTGCCAATCTTAGTTAATATTTTTTGTAATCCGGCTGTTGCCAAAAATAGTGAGCGTATGTTTGTATACTATAGGATTTTTACAACCTCTGTAATAAATTCAACGTAAAATTCAATGTAGTCTGTTAACTATAGACGCGTCGACAATGAGGTAGTGGACTGTAAACACTATGTTGGATGGGTGTCCTAGTTAACAGTTATAAACAGTTCGTTTCGTACTTAATCACTTTATTCACACTTTACGCACAAAAGTTCACAATGTTTCCGACTTAGGGTTAAAGCACTATTTAAACTCTGGCTTTAGATCACTATTGAACCACTTGTTCAACACTGTTCAGACTTACGGTTCAAGCACTACTTAAATTCTGGCATGAGATCACTTCGGAGAACTTGTTCCGATTGCGCGTACAATATTAGACCTAGTAAGATTGTACAATACTATGCAAGAATATAAGACTGACTACTGCGCGCTTGCGCAGCCCTTTTATACTAAATCAACTACTTGGCGGTTCGTTCCCCTGACCAATCAGAGCTCTCCGAATGTTCGAGAACCTTCCCTTCTTTCTAAGTAGGTCGAGAAGGTTCTAGAACGCATTTCTGAAATGTTCTATGAATCAAACTCGAATGTTCGAGAACCTTCCTTTCTTTCTAAGTAGGTCGAGAAGGTTCTAGAAAGCATTTCTGGAATGTTCTATAAATCGAACTCGAATGTTCGAGAACCTTCCTTTCTTTCTAAGTAGGTCGAGAAGGTTCTAGAACGCATTTCTGGAATCCTTACTAATATTATAAATCCGAAAAGTTTGTTGGTTTGTTGGTTTGTTACTCTTTCACGCACCAACGGAGCAACAGATTGACATGATTTTTGGCATGGACGTAGTTTAAAAGGCTGAAGGAGCTTTAGGATACTTTTTATCCCGAAAAATTGCATAGTTCCTGATAGCAGACTTTTATAAATCACAAGTAGCATGGCAAGGGGACAAATTGTTTTTCCACCATTATATCCCCTTGAAGAAGAAATAAAGTATGGATTGAAAATGACAACTGACATTAAAATTGGATAAAATGTTATTTTCCCTCTGCATGCTACATGTTACTATGACGTTTAATACCAGACCGTCATTTTGTCTGACATTAAAAGTATTTTTAAATCTTCTATCATTAGAGGTTTAACATGTTTCTTTGTTCTACCTTTATGGTACAAAATCATCATACTTTAATATTATCAATCCGAAAAGTTTGTTGGTTTGTTCCTTTTTGACGCAGCAACGGAGCAAAAGATTAAAAGATTGACCTGATTTTTGGTATGGATACCTATGGTTTAAAAGACAGAAAGTGATAATAGGATACTTTTTTATCTCAAGAAAATTCTTGATTCCCATGGGATAGGACATTAACTGTTTCTCAGCAATGGAGCAACGGATTGACTTGATATTTGGGGTTGGCATAGTTTGGAAGACGGAAAGTGACATAGGATACTTTCCATCCCGAAAAAATTGTGGTTCCCGTAGGACTTAACAATAATTTTTTCTCAGTAACGGAGCAACTTGCCTTGGCTTATTGCATGAATATAGTTTGAAAGACGAAAAGTGACATAGGCCACTTTTTATCGCAAAAACTTTAACAGTTCCCGTAGGATAGGATAAAAACTAAGTGAGCGGGCCGCGGTAGCAGCCGTCTAAGCGCCAGAAATAACCTGTCATGGCAAGTTTAGGACGTTCCTACATTTTTCGCATTCCTTCGCGGCACTCAACAGCGCTAGCCCAGACTCGGGCTCCATAACGGAGCTTGCGCTCTCGCCATAATGACGGAGTGTTTTGGAGCACAAGACACATCGTCATCCGCCACTCGGGACTCGCCAGTACTGAACGTCAGACAGCATTCCAACGCCCTGGTCCCAGTGCAGCGGGTCAGTCATAGTAGCCCAGCGCCTGCCTCTTCAACTGCAGAGGGCAGTGAGAACGGCCATCGCGATACCGACACCTCACTTCCACGGCAGCCCCACTGCGTCTGCCAACACGTTGACGGCCTAGCGGAAGGTAGGGTAGGTGGTGGCACCCACACCACCAGTTCCATATATCCCACCGCGGCCCCTAATCCTCGGCTGTCATATCAGAGTCCAGGAAGCAGCCTTGCTTTATGTAACTAAGAAAGGTTATTCCCAGCAAGTAACTGGAGATAGAGAGACAGAAAGAAGCCACACCTAGCACAGCAAGAGGAGCTGGAGTTCATATGCCTGGCAGACGGAGCAGCACTGGAGCAAAATCTTAACCGAGAAATTAACATATTTACAGATGGCAGCAAAATTAAAGGGAAAGTTGGGGCGGCATTATCCATTTGGAATGATGCCGCTGAGATCAGTACCCGCAAGCTGAAATTGGCCGATTGGTGCTCAGTGTACCAGGCCGAGTTATTGGCACTTCTTGAGGCTACCGAAAAAGCAAAAATCTTTTGTGACTCCAGGTCTGCACTGGAAACGGTAGTTGGCGTATCTTCCCTCCATCCCTTAGCAGTAAATTCAAAGCTAACATAAAGTTACTACACGCACAAAATAAAATAGTGAAACTTTATTAGATCAAAGCGCACGCGGGGATGGAGGGAAATGAGAGAGCGAGTGCAGACATATCGTGCAGAGAGTGCAGACATATCGTATCGTAAATACTATAACTGCCCCGTTTCATTCGTTAAGCGAGAAATCCGAAAGGACTCTCTTGACGAATGGAACCGGCGGTATCAGGATGGACACACAGCGGCGGTAACCAATACATATTTTCCGGATGCAAGGGCGGCATACAAGATCGTAAGAGAAATAGCACCAGTGGGAATCATAACTCAAGTGCTGACGGGGCATGGTGAGTTTTCCCAATACTTTCATCGATTTAAGTTGAGGGAAAGCCCATCGTGCATCTGTGAACCCACAAAAGAGGAGACTCCACTGCACATAATCTTGGAATGCCCAGTTTATTTAGAGCAGAGATTTGATTTGGAACAAAAAATTGGAATTAATTTAACACGTAAAAACCTTGGAAACAATTTTATCGAATTTTTGCACAAATATTTGTAAAAAAGCAATAATTAGGAACAAGTAGGTATACACTTTGCTGTACCATTGTAATGTTTATTATAACTGCAAACAGCCAAAACATTGAAATATAGGTATAGTTTTTATTCATTTGTAATTAAGACCCCTGATCATGTCAGGGATATTTCGCGACATAATAAAAAAAATCCTCGGATGCAGCGTCGCAAGAGCGGCACTGCAGCCCGCCTAAGTTGCGACACTCCTCATAAGGCATGCAACCTACCGGCCATCCTCTCAGCTGCTTTAGTTAAAAGCGGCTGAACCTCGAGTGCCAGCCTCTAAGCTTCCTTGGGGGAAAAGACCCAAAGAAGAGGGAGACTTCGACCGCCGCCTTTTCAGCTGCCTCAGACCTCCCCCACGACAAGGCGGGAATACACGGGGGTGGGGGGGTTTGTATATACAGTTATACACTCCAACCGTAACTTAACAAACAAAAGCATTCCTCTAAGGTATTTTGATATTTGTCGGTTAGGTTAGGTTTCGCAGCCGACATAAACATAAGCCAAAATCAAAATATAACGCGGGCGAAGCCGCGGGTAAAAGCTAGTGTTCTATAAATTGAACTCGAATGTTCGAGAACCTTCCCTTCTTTCTAAGTAGGTTACAATGTATCGGGAAGGTTCTAGAACACCTTTCTCGAATGTTCTATGACTCAAATTTAATCGAACGAAAAGAAATAGCTGGAAAACTAAATCGATTCTACATACAAATTAATGTTGATTGCTTAGGTTTTTCTTGTATATCCGGCGCAACAATCCGTCGACTCACCTGTCCCTAACATAGTCTTTCATTTTTGCAAACCAATGCGACACAAACAACGAACGTGTTTGATCTTCAAAAGGTGTAGCGCGGCGACCGTCTCGCCACACATTGCACGTGATATAAATGTATCCTCAGAGTGCGTGCCCTTGTTCAAATATACGGTGGCGTTAAATCTGCTGCGTTTCAAATATGGCGCCACTGTTGCAATAATACAAATGTATGCCTGATGTGCGGCCTGACTTAGTTTACGAGCTTTAAAGTGCCAAAAGGCGCCATACGTCTACTGGGCTTCCAAAAACGAGCTTACATATTATATGCGCATATAAAACGCTAGTCTGAAATCGCCCTTAGATACCTTGACGTCAGAGCTAGCTATCCAGCCTATAAGATCTTAATTACTTTTGTGCTGTCATTTGATATGTATGGACTAGAACAGTCCATACGCTGCGCTTGCCACTACGTGGTCTCCATTCGAGGAAGATACGGCCCCATCGGCTCTTAGTTTTTCGCGCTGTGCCCTGCACACTGCCACTTTAGCATGCTAATCCGTTGGGCTATGTCGGTAATTTTAGTCCGTCTGCGGACCTCCTCAATTCCGATTCAATCTCGCAGAGAGTATTAAAGCAACAATATTATTGCTATTGATACTCTTTTGCATACAGTGAGTAGGTATATAAATAGTTTTAGAAACTAAAAATAAAAAGTTTTAAGTGAAATGAACGACCAATGGCCCAGTATTTTTCAATCGATCTTATCTAAATAGCTCGAACCAGACGATAAATTACTATGAATTGGGTTTTCACCGAAACTAGACCATTATTGTTCCGAGCGTTGAGTATTAGGTATATTTTAGTAAACAAGAGAGTCAGGACAGCGTGTGCAATGTACAAAGTTTTACTTTTCGAAGCGCAGGTATACTAATGTGTTTATAACATCAGATATATGAATTTGACTAACTTTTACGATGGAACCAACCCTCTAATCGTAAAAAAATGAAATCAGCTGTTTTACATATTTTGTCGAGAGCCAGTGAACTTTTGTATGTAACTGTTTTTTTACAAGCTTTTATTTAACTTGCATTAGATTTACCTATGTATGTAGGTATGTAAGTTCGGATGGAATCTTGCAGCTTCACGGTTTCCCATTGAGCTGAAATTTCGCACGCATATGTATATCGCGTGACAATGCAATAATATGGTACCATGGAGCTGATCTGATGATGGAGTCGGAAGGTGGTCACAGGAACTCTTTACTAAACAAGATAGACCCGTCGTGTTTGGGCTCGTTTTACTTGTCTTGCCTATCACTCTGCTGCTACATGATATCCAGAATCTCAAAAGCTTGGATTTAAAAAGTAATATTTTTATAATAATTTATTTTGTATTTACTAATCCAAAAGGGGATGATTAAGACCATTATTAGGAATACTTTTTACTATGGAACCAACCCAGAATTCGAGCTAATACCTGTACCTACGCCTGTTCCGACAATATCAGTACATACATATTATAATATATCTTCTCTATATTTATTCTTCATTATGAAGAGAACATGTATTTAATTTCATATTATTTACTCTGCGGTCTGTAGTCTGAAGTTGGCCAGTAGCCGAGTGCGATATCCAATGCATATGACGCCTCGCAGCCTGTAGGTGGACTAATTGATGAATAGTGGGCATTTATCTTAGTATTCGGTGAACAGTAAAGTGCCGTGCTGTGTACCTCTGTGACTCTATGGGCTCTTCATATTTTGGTTTTAGGTCTATTACAATAGTATAAATCCTGCTTAAGCTACTGTTGTGTAGCTAAAAGTGAGTGGAAATCCATATTATCAATTTAATATTGTATTTTAATTTTATTTTATGTACCAAATTTTAATTAATTTATTGTAATATTATGCCTAATAATTCTGTTGAGTATTTAATGAATAATAATTGTTATTTTGACAATTCGTAAGGTGTTGCTCATAGTATATTGTTGTATACCAATGTATGTAATTATCCTTACTGAAAATAAATGAATCTATATATCTAATAACAAAAAGGCTTTGCTGAGATTGCCTGACAGATAGACAACCTAAACTACTGAACATGAAAACTTAAAATTGAAAATTATATTTTTGTGTCGTAATGAAGTACTAAAACCTGCTCGATTAGTTTACGTATTTGTAGAGAAGAATTTGAGATGTATTTTTCGAAAACATGTATTTTGTGGTATAGGAGTATTTGCTACGTATAAATATCTCGAGCATCCGGTAATGACAAGACCTATCTTTAGATCTCTTTGGCTGGAGATCAAAGTCCTTTAAAGATAAATACGTAGTTTACATGTCATTGATGATCTGATCACACTTACGTTAGATCATTACATATCTCTGTGTAATATAATCAATACATAGTATAAAATAAAGTCGCTATTTTGTCTGTTTGTTTGTCTGTATGCTTAAATCTTTAAAACTACGCAACGGATTTTGATGCGGTTTTTTTTAATGGATAGAGTGATTCAAGAGGAAGGTTTATATGTATAATACACCTGTGCGAAGCCGGGGCGGGTCGCTAGTTGTTTATAATCTGTGGTCTGTAGCCTGAAGTTGGCCATTGGCCGAGTGCGATATCCAATGAATACCTATGACGCCTCGTAGCTGTAGCTACGAGTGCACTAATTGATGAATTGTGGGCATTTATCTTCGTATTGGGTGAACAGTAAAGTGCCGTACTGTATACCTCTATGGACTGGGTGAACATCGGTTTTGGCTTTAGGCTAGAAGTAGCATAAATACTTTATGTAGGTAGTTACTGTTGTACGTAGTGTCGTGAAAAGCAGTAGAGTTTATTGATAAAGATAAAGTAGGTATACAGGGTTATCTGCTCGCCCCGTACTACGCCAAAACGGGAATAAAATTATCTATAGGAACAACTTTTCCCATAGGATCAAGCCTGAATCCAAGAAAAATATCAGCTGTTTCATATAAAATTGAGTCGAAATTGACAAAATGTATTAAATAGCTGTTTTTTTTTCGAATTCCGGGTTGGTTGCATAGTAAACGTTTTTCATTATGATGGTCTGAATCACCTTATTTTGATTTAGTGAACCAGTTCTGGATAACCCTGTATACTTACTTTACCTAAGTCTGTCTTTCCACTAAGGTATACCTCTTCTCATCATGAATATGCGGTGCCGACCGGGTCCGTATTAAGCTTTGTACCCAACTTTGTAACTAACATCTTGTACTACATACAGTGGAGCATAAATAATTGAAATGAAATGACAAATGTTATTCACCAACTTCCAAAAAGGAGAAGGTTCCATGTTCGTCTGTATGTATTTTTTATTTTTCTTGTGTAAATTCAACGACATTTTAGCCAATTGTGAATTGAATCAAAAAAATCTTTACTTTCGAACTAAAGATTTTTTTTATATGTTATAGTGTATACTTCGAGGTGGTCCTATTTAAATTTTATTGCAATCGGCTGAGCCGTTTAAAAAAAAATCAACAATAATGCTGAAGTAAATCACATCAATCCGTGCGAACTATTCAAATTTTGTACACGACGAAAGTTTTGCCATTTTTTGTGAAAAATAAAAATAATCTCTGCGGATGTGGCCAAACGGCAACCTATTAAACCTACACGTATGAAAAAACTTGAACGATGAGTGTTTTTAATCCCTTTAGATCTCAGAAGTCCGACGCTTTTTGAAAGAGTGGAATTGGAAACTCGTAAATTTTCCGGAACTCTCCTTTTCTAAAAGGTACATTACATTAACATTTCACGACCAAAAGTAGGTAAGTACGAATTGCATACTGACCTTGAGCTGCGTACAGCACGTTGTAGCCAATGAGGGCTCCAGCTTGCTTGTGCGGCGGTATGGGCTGCCAGCTCACTCTTAGTGCTGTTGACGTCACGCCACCACACTCTACTGATGATGGACCCTCTTCAGGAGCTGATGGAAAAATATGACATGAAACAGTTTTCAACAATAAAACAAGATTCTGTCTTGGAAAAAACGCTACAAATAAATAGCTTTCAAAAAACAGGAACCAGTCCGACCTTAATCAAATAATAAAAGCACCAAATTCTAAATAAAATTAGTAATCGGCCAAGTACAAGACGGACTCGCGCATGGAGGTTTCCGTTTTGTATGGGAGCCCCCATTAAATGTTAATTTAATTTTATAACTTATTATTGAAGTGAATATACAACTAAACATTCTGTGAAAATTTCAAGCATCTACCTGTTACCATTATCAATATAGAGCGAAAAACGGCTAAAAATTGGGTTTGTTGTATGGGAACCTCCCTTAATTATTAATTTTATTATGTTTTTAGTATTTGTTGTTATATCGGCAACAGAAATAGATCATCTGTGAAGTTTTCAGCTTTCTAGCTATAACGGTTCATGAGATACAGCTTGAAAACAGACAGACAGACGGACAGAGGAGTCTTAGTAATACGGTCCCGTTTGTACTATTTGGGTACGGAACCCTAAAAATCATCGATATCCGATTTACGATACGTTCGCCAAGAAAAAACTAATGGTTCACATAACAATGGTTCGTATTAGCCTGTATTGACCCGCTCTGTTAGGTATACATATGACTCCTGTACCGCCGTTTATCTCTAATCCTTTAATTTATTTAATAATTTTAAATTCGAATGTGTATTTGTTAGTTCATTGGTATGTTCCTCTATCACGTAGAAACGTAGCAACGGATTAACTTAATTTATGGCATGGACATAGTATGAAAAACGGAAAGTGACATAGGTTACTTTTTTTATTGTTTATCCCGACAAAATAAAAGTTTCCTATGGGATAGAACAAAAATCAAAATATCTCGCGGGCGAATCCGCTGACATAAGCTAGTCTTATAATAAGCATGAAGTTCGATCATAATTTGTCTCTATTTGAAACATCCCTTTGAGTTTTATTCAAAGGAACCTGAAGATTAATTCGACGACATGACTTGCCTTTCTTTAGTCAGTGTCTCCTTCATCCCTACCTGAATGACTAATAAATTCTCGTAGGCTCAATAAAAATTCATCCGAATACAAGTTTCAATAGCCCCTCACTCATGTCCATAGTTTAATCCATTTTTTTACAGGTTTACAGGATTTTTACAGAGATTATATCCCATAGGCATGATTCCTAACAAATATAATTAGTCCGTCTGATATACTATAAAAAATTTAAAACACGTGTTTTTTATTTTGTCAATCATCACTACATACTATGTATATCACTATATCACTACATCACTATATATTATTAGTATAAACAAAGTCGCTTCCGCTTTCCCCATGTATATATCTTTAAAACTACGCAACGAATTTTGATGCAGTTTTTTAATAGATAGAGTGATTCGAGAGGAAGTTTTATATGTAAAATACACCTGTGCGAAGCCGGGGCGGGTCGCTAGTAATGTATAAAATTAAACTGCACACAATAATGTTTAATCGTTCATTGGATAAAATGTAACATAATATGAAACAGCTGATTTGCTGTTTTACGATTGGTCCGATTGTTACAATTATTATTGCTATTATAATCTTGATGCACTAAAAAGGTGACCATAAGACCAACTTATGAGAGAAATCTAAGGTACAAACAGTAGAATTGCAAAAATCTGTTGTTTCGTGCATAAAATTCATTGCCTGTTTCGACAAACTATGTGAATAAGTTGTCAAGTGCGTGTCGAGACACGCGTTCCGTAGATAGTGACGATGATTATGATAATGATAAAAAAACATTTTTTACGATGTCATTAGATGGTTGACTACTAGAAAAACATAATTGAGTATAAAATATGTTTGTGAGGTCAATGACCTCTGGTGCATGTTTAAAAGTTTCAATTTTCCTTTATAACTCAAAAAGTTATGATTCCACAGAGCTCGATTTAATTTTTAGGGAAAGTTTTTGATGTGGTCTATAAACTCAAAAAGTTTGAACATTATATCTATCAACCTTACATTCATTATAAAAACCCTATTCAAGTTAAAAATCATCCCCACTTTACTTGAATGGGATCTACCCCTAAAATACACAGTTTTTATTTTTTTAAGTATTTTTAAATTGAGTTCTATATCTACTTAAACATTACCATAGTATACAATTTTATGCAATTGATATTATTCGTATAATAGTTTATTAGTTTGGTTGATAAATGTGAAAGTTATGCCTTTGTATTAATGGGACGGACCACGGAAGAACGGACAGACGGACACAACGAAGTTACAAGGGTACCTCATCCCTAGAAAGACCCTTAAAATGACATTTGATGACATGACTGTGTTATGCCAACAATTCTTGTAAATCAAGAAAAATGAAAAAACAGTTATTTATTTACTTAGGAACTAATATTTCGAAAGAAATTTTCTTCACAAATTTACCCTTATAGGTGATATTCCGGAGAAAACGCAACTTCTGGTAATATTTTTTTAAATTTTTACATGTTTGTTCTCTAGTTATTATAACGGTTAACCATTCATTCTAACAAAGTCCATTTGAAACTAAATTCAGACGCGGATGAGGGAGTATTGTTTGAAATTTGAACTATTTTACGGGCCGAGGCCAAACCCCTAATTATTAAAAGGCTTGCGGCAGACAAAACATTTCAAAATGATAATCACTCGGGAACAAACTTTAGGGCGTAACGTAAACATAAAGACAGTATTACAATTCAGAATAAAAGCATGCAAAAATTTTCAGAATAAATCCGGTTTTTGAGACAAACTAGTGTTAAAACTCGAGATATAGTGCGAGTCGGACTCACGCACAAAGGATTCCGTACCTACTGCGTGGAAGACAATTTAGGCTCATTTCAAGCGTCTATCGTTTCCGTTTTTGATATCGAGCAAAAAACGGCAAATAGTCACGTTCGTTGTTTGGGTTATTTTATTCTGTTTTTAGTATTTGTTGTGCTAGCGGCAACAAAGATACATGTGGAAATTTCAACTGTCTAGCTATGTCTGCCTTTGCAAGACGTCATCCGGAATTCAGCTACCCATATATATATAACAAAATGAGCAAAAAGTGCGCCTTTCGAAACAAATCGGCAAAGGAATGCAAAAAAATGTTTTTTGAGTACTTATGTTCACTTACATATAAAGAAACAGAGGAATTACTTAAAATAATATCCTAAATTTGCCACAAACACCCATATACGAATATATATGTACATATATTTCATACATACACAGTACACACACAAACAAACACGCACACACACCACCTCTGCGAACCCTGACTCTTACGAGGACTTGTGTATCGCAGAGGACATACTTCCCACACTCATTTCACGGACAACACACACACACACACACATACGTGTTAGTTATTTTTCAAATATTTTTCAAATTTTAAAAATTATAAATACTTATATATACTATAAAATGTATTATTATAATTTTTATTAGCCGCGCCGTACGTACACCAGATACTATTTGAAATGTAAGCACCCCTGAGTCGGGCCCTGCGATACAGGTCATCCTAGTGCAGGGTCCACTAGTAGGTATTTCTGTATGTATGTAATCTTCTGCTAAATAAAACATTTTGTATTTTTTTTTTTGTATCACGGTTCTTGAGATATAGCTTGATGACAGACAGACAGCCAGACGGGACGGACGGGCGGACGGAAAGACAACGGAGTCTTAGTAATAGGGTCCCGTTTTTACCCTTTGGGTACGGAACGCTAGAAAGCCTATGAGCTTTATAAGCAAGCCAACCCAACGAGTTAAAGTAACCCAACGAGCTACGGAGAGGACTATAATCGGAGTATCTCTCCAAGATCAATATCGTAAATAAGGAGATTCTTAGAAGGACCAAAGTAACCAGCAGATTGGTAACTAGACTAGACTTTATTATTATATACTACGCCCGTTGTAACTACGGGACTAATCGCGCACTCAAATTACGAGATAAATAAATACCTCATTATCCCGACAGTCTACCCGTGACCACGATCGATGCAACTCGGTTGGAACGTGGGATGATGAGGTATTTATTTAAGTCGTAATGTGAGTGCGCGATTAGTCCTGTAGTATATAATGATAATGTGTTCAAATCGCGAAAGCTTAAAAACAACATAGACTAGACCAGGGGTCGGCAAGTATTTTTAGGTGGGGTCCGAATACCGTGAGAAAATTTTATCGAGGTCCAGAAAAAAACAACTGATAATAATTAAGTGCTATTTATTTATTGTTTTTGCTAAAAATATAATTCAGATTAAGTAAAACACAAGAAGATTAATGTGCGAAATTACACCGACGGTCTTGAGCCAGTTTTCTATACTTCGGTTCTCGAGAGGAACAGCAAATACGAAGTGTGTCTTCTAGATGGGCGTCCGTTAACCTCGAACGATATTTGTTTTTTAAAAAAAAATCATCTTCGAGAAAGATGTTTCACATATGTATGTCAAGCCAAACATAGTGGCTAAATTGATAGCTAGTTTTTTAATTTGTATATATTTTGACTAGACTAATGACCGAATAATGACCGAAAGGTCGAAGAATTCTCGAATGGAAAACACGTACCCGCAAACGCAGTGACGGCCACACAAGGTGTACACCTAAAGATCTCATTAAGACCTAAGGATCAAAGAGGATGCAAGCCACTTCCAAGAGGTCTTACTGGAGTTCTATAGGGGAGGCCTATGTTCAGCAGTAAGTCAAACCAAGTGTATGTATGTAGTGTAAGTGTAACTATAACTACCTAAACACATAGATTACATTTGAAATATTTTTCGATTGTTGTAAAATTTAGATCAAAATGATTAAGTTACGATACTCTGCAAAATTTATATGTTGACCTCTCGCAAACATAAAACAGAGCAGATTTATGACACTTGTGTAGTTGTAGGAAGAGTTGTATAACAAAAATAAAGCGAAAAAGTTTCCCAAATTACTCTTGTTTGGGAATACGAAATTAGCTCCCGTCAAGCGCTAGTCGTTTAGAAATTAAGAAAATGCGAGTTTACAATAGAATTTTATGGAAAAAGAGATACCTTTTTGTCGTAAACAGGCAGGTCATAATGACCTACCCAAATTGTTTTACTGGTTTGGTGTGCGATTTTTGAAGTATTATATGTGACATTGTTCGTTTGTCTTGAATTTTCGTATAATTACATATTTATACCTGATTGCGAAGTGTTTCATTCAGTGGACATAATTTTAGGACACTGGTACCCATGGGAAATAGTGGTTTATTTTCCTTGAATTCCTTGAATTTAGGTAAAAGTTGTGAGTAAATATGATTTATTACCCTCTTTCAGGCTTAGTTACATCCTTTCTAAATACCTTGTCAGTATGTTTTTTCGGTATTTATTATTTTCACCATTTTTCAATATTGAATTAGATTGATTGTCTATTAATTAGGTACTTTAACTTTTAAGTGTAAAAGCTTTCTTTTCTCGTTAAATCCTGTAATTAAAGGAATTAGTAAAGCATCGAAGTTTTCCACCAGCTTTAAAACTCGAGCCTGGAAGAAAGTTATGAAATAAATTACGCAGTTTCCGATAAGAAATTTCCTCGGCAATTGACAAGGATTGAGTGTGAATCGTCTGTGGAGTTTTGGTCCAGGAATAGATAGGTTTGATTGTAATTGGAGAATATGCTGGGTTGGAAACAGCGAAAAGATTTCCAATGAATTTACTTCATTAAATCAAGATCAAGATTTCATTACATTTATTTACTAAAGATTCAAACATTTACAGTAATTTATATCAAACTACCTAGACTGTCGATTTTCCTTCGATACGTAAGAAGCGGTTTGACTCAACATTTCTAATTCGTACCGCCAGGGAATGTAACAGTCTTCCTGCTTTCCTGTTTCCTACGAGATATAATCTAAAGCTTTTCAAGGTCAGAGTCACTAGGTATCTTCTAGGTCTGCGTGCTTCATCTTCGAACACAACGTCGCTTATCACCAGGCGAGTTGGTGGTCAAGCACGGATCAAACAAAAAAAACATGCTTGAATCATTATACATTTCTTAAATCTAAGTTTACTTAGTGCAACTAAAGTGACGAAAACAACATTGAATCAAATTATTAAGACTATTAAAAAACAAATTAACTTACGGCTCGTGAGCAACTAGGTCATTTAGCAAAGCTAGTGTGTAGAGCGAGGTTCAAGTAGCGGCACGTAAGTCAAGCGCTGAGTGTACTGTGGAGGGGGTGGCTGCGCATGTTGACCGCTATACTAAACTCATGCCCAACCATCCCCTCCACACTTCGCTCATCGCTAGACTTATATGCCGCGACCTGTATCGGTACGGGCCGCCCGCAGCGGCGCATCATCGTGGACAAGCAGACCACACCGCGATAACGCGCTGTGGTTATTTATCTTATTATTTAAAAGTTGGTAATAGTAGATGATGAGTGGACACTTTCGCCAAAGCTCGAGTGTGTTCATGCCCACTATCCCCGAAACAATCAAAGATAGATATTATCATGTGGGGTAGTACCCATACTCCATTTTATAAAGGTAAGATGTTAGTATTGTGTTTTCAAATTATGGTATTTTTCTAATGTATTTAAATATCTGTTCTGTCTGGGTCTGGGGCCTTAGAATTGAATAATTAGATAACGGCTGAATGCGTAAATGGTCATGAGACCAGTAAGACCGCGAGCGAGCATAGAAAATCTACGATTGTGCGAACAGGATATCAGAGATAGCGTGGGATGCGAAAGTTTCAAGAGGGTTCTTTTTAAAAGTTTTCCTTGTCTATGTGTGTATGTCATGACATCCTCGACAAGGGGAATCCTAGTGAGGGGGGTTGAGTGTAAATCTTTAATTATTTAATTTATGGCGTTTACTAAGATAAGATTTATAAATGTACTATATACTCATATGATTTAAGATTATTGCCATAATCTCAATTTTTATTGTTTTCGCGAAATTACCCATTTGAAAATACTTTATGCGGGATTTCGCAAAGAGGCACTATTATTTGTAATTTATTTTCACCGCACAAAAATAAAATTAGTGGGATATATTATACGTTAATTTAAATTCACAGACGACATCAGTATGTAAATAAAAGAAATCGTTGCAGTGACCGACGATGTCAGAAGCCTTGACCAGATTTACAAACTGTAATAGACTGATCGTTTGCCAAAGTTTACTTATAGTCACTGATATAGCTATAATTTTGTTATCTCTAGGACTTTATTGAGTTTTGACTCACCTCCTTCCCTTGTGTCTTGAAATAATGATACAGAGAATGGACCCAGCCCGGCGCTGTTGAACGCAGCTACGGACACTGCGTATCTGTGAATTAAATTACGATTTTGTAGTGAACGATGTTCTCTCAGAACATCATCGTCTTTGTAGCTGTGGTGGTCTAGCGGCAGTGACACCACTAGACCACTACGGTACACACTACAGTGTAGTTACAATCGTGAGGTCGTGGGTTCAAATCCCGGTCCCGTACCAATGAGTTCTTCGGAATTTAACACCACTGACTTTTCGGTGAAGGAAAACATCGTGAGGCAATCTGCATACGTCAGTAGAAGAAATTCGATGGCGTATGTGAATCCACTAACCCGCACTGGGCCAGCTTGGTGGATATGGCCCAATCACCCTTCGTGGGTAGGCCTGCGTCCTGCAGTGGACTATTGAAAAGGCTGATACAGTACGGTACAGTACAGATGTTCTCTACATATTCATAATTAGTTATCCTCTTCCTACCACCCAAAAACTGTACTTTTGTATGATTTAATGTTTGTAATAGCCTTTTGGTGTTGTTTTCCGAGCCTTTCAAAGATCCGGGGCAACTCGTGAGTTGTGAACGAAAAAATATCAATTTAATAAAAACAATTTCTAAAGGAATTTGTTTGGTGTTTGTTTTGTTATGTTCTTAAACCTCTAGGTTATTTCTTTAAAGCTCTCGGTAGTCTGAGATCAAATTAACAACGCGAATATCGAGAAAACAAATACATTTTAATGGTTTTTTAGTATCTATACGATGTACTTGTTTGGTACAGATCGCTGCCAGCAATATATCCACTATATGTGTCACTAACATGTTATACTTCTTACTCATTGTTTTAGTTATTAATATTAGTGCAGACAACAATTATACCTGTCTGTCTGCTGATAAAAAATTGGTTGCCTGTAAAGTCGGTATACGGGCGAAAGTTTTACGTGACAACGACTTTGAGACGAATGAGACGAATGAGAGCGAGTGAGAGGCACTTACGTGCCTCTCACTCGCTCTCGTTGTGAGCGCATAACGTGAGCGGAGCGTAACGCAGTTTCTTGAAGTGTCACCCGGCAAACCAATTTATAAGACGTTGTCACGTCAAAATATTGCTAAAAACAAAACCTAATTTGTCTAGCAGTTTATTGCGCAATTTGAAGACATTTATTTAGCTCCGTTTCATCTCCGTGTCTAACTCATTATATTTAATTAGTAAGATTTTCAGGTACCTGACACCTTTTAGCAGTCCAGAAATGATGGTCTCCTGTTTCGCATAAAGTGATGATGTTTTCACTGATTTGTCGCTCGTTTCTTCAGCTTCTGATAACAAAAAATGGGAAATTAACGTTTTATAAGCTTAAAAAATATTTGAATTGTAATAATGAAGCGCAATGCATCCCTTTGCGCAAAGTTTTACGGTTTAAATTATATTTTTGTTTCACTGTTAAGGTTTTCCCACTGTCTCTTATGCACAATAGGCTTACATACAATGTAATAATCTATTCTTATAATTATTATCCAAAATAAAAAAGATACTAAAAAGGTTGCTGGAAGATGGAAAATCATTGAACTCTTTCGCTTTACCAAGTACATATAGCACCAAATATTCCGAGCTAGCTGCTAACCTTCACTAGTTGGAGAGGCACCCTAAGGACAAAAAGACAACTCTAAACATAACAAACTTTTATTACATATTTGCTCGTAAAGTGGCTGTAATTACACCAATTTCAATATCGGAATGTATTTCATTACGCACTTGTGCGTTATTGTAATGTAAAACGCACAAGTGAACGATAATTTTTTAAATCTTTGCAAAGAGTTTTCATGTCAGAAAAGTGGTCAAAATTTTATGAATAAAATTAACTTTGGGAGATAATCCTTACTAATATTATAAATCCGAAAAGTTTGTTGGTTTGTTGGTTTGTTACTCCATCACGCACCAACGGAGCAACGGATTGACTTGATTTTTGGCATGGACATAGTTTAAAAGGCGGAAGGAGCTTTAGGATACTTTTTATCCCGAAAAATTGCATAGTTCCTGTAGGACAGGACAAAAACCATCGAAAGCGAAACTGTCGCCACTATCACAAAGCCGCTAAGTGATTAATTCCTCTATGACGCTAATATGGACTAACGAAACGTCACAGCCAAACGTAATTGGATGACAGGTGACATTGTCTGCAGACTTTTATAAATCACAAGTAGCATGGCAAGGGGACAAATTGTTTTTCCACCATTATATCCACTTGAAGAGGAAATAAAGTATGGATTGAAAATGACAACTGACATTAAAATTGGATAAAATGTTATTTTACCTCTGCATGCTACATGTTACTATGACGTTTAATACCAGGCCGTCATTTTGTCTGACATTTAAAATATTTTTAAATCTTCTTTCATTAGAGGTTTAACATGTTTCTTTATTCTACCTTTATGGTATACATCATACTTTAATATTATCAATCCGAAAAGTTTGTTGGTTTGTTCCTCTTTGACGCAGCAACGGAGCAAAAGATTGACCTGATTTTCGTATGGATACCTTTGGTTTAAAAGACAAAGTGATAATAGGATACTTTTTTATCTCGAGAAAATTCGTGATTCCCATGGGATAGGACAATAACTGTTTCTCAGCAATGGAGCAACGGATTGACTTGATATTTGGGGTGGGTATAGTTTGGAAGACGGAAAGTGACATAGGATACTTTCCATCGCGAAAAAATTGTGGTTCCCGTAGGACTTAACAATAATTTTTTCTCAGCAACGGAGCAACTTGCCTTGGCTTATTGCATGAATATAGTTTGAAAGACGAACAGTGACATAATAGGCCACTTTTTATCGCAAAAACTTTAACAGTTCCCGTAAGATAGGATAAAAACTAGGTGAGCGGGCTGCGGTAGCAGCCGTCTAAGTGCCAGAAATAACCTGTCATGGCAAGTTTAGGACGTTCCTACATTTTTCGCACTCCTTCGCGGCACTCAACAGAGCTAGCCCAGACTCGGGCTCCATAACGGAGCTTGCGCTCTCGCCATAATGACGGAGTGTTTCAGAGCACAAGACACATCGTCATCCACCACTCTGGACTAACCAGTACTGAACGTCAGACAGCATTCCAACGCCCTGGTCCCAGTGCAGCGGGTCAGTCATAGTAGCCCAGCGCCTGCCTCTTCAACTGCAGAGGGCAGTGAGAACGGCCATCGCGATACCGACACCTCTCTTCCCCTGCAGCCCCAATGCGTCTGCCAACACGTTGACGGCCTAGCGGAAGGTAGGGTAGGTGGCGGCACCCACACCACCAGTTCCATATATCCCTCCGCGGCCCCTAATCCACGGCTGTCATATCAGAGTCCAGGAAACAGCCTTGCTTTATGAAACTGAGAAGGGTTATTCCCAGCAAGTAACTGGAGATAGAGAAACAGAAAAGAAGCCACACCCAGCGCAGCAGGAGGAGCTGGAGTTCATATGCCTGGCAGACGGAGCAGCACTAGAGCAAAATCTTAACCGAGAAATTAACATATTTACAGACGGCAGCAAAGTTAAAGGGAAAGTTGGGGCGGCATTATCCATTTGGGATGATGCCACTGAGATCAGTACCCGCAAGCTGAAATTGGCCGATTGGTGCTCCGTGTACCAGGCCGAGTTATTGACACTTCTTGAGGCTACCGAAAAAGCAAAAATCTTTTGTGACTCCAGGTCTGCACTGGAAACGGTAGTTGGCGTATCTTCCCTCCATCCCTTAGCAGTAAATTCAAAGCTAACATAAAGTTGCTACACGCACAAAATAAAATAGTGAAACTTTATTGGATTAAAGCACACGCGGGGATGGAGGGAAATGAGAGAGCGGACCAGCTAGCAAAGGAAGCAGCACTGCACTCGAAGTGCAGACCTATTTACGATAACTGCCCCGTTTCATTCGTCAAGCGAGAAATCCGAAAGGACTCTCTTGACGAGTGGAACCGGCGTTATCAGGATGGCCACACAGCGGCGGCAACCAAAACATATTTTCCGGATGCAAGGGCGGCATACAAGATCGTAAGAGAAATAGCACCAGTGGGAATCATAACTCAAGTGCTGACGGGGCATGGTGGGTTTTCCCAATACTTACATCGATTTAAGTTGAGGGAAAGCCCATCGTGCATCTGTGAACCCACAAAAGAGGAGACTCATGTGCAGTGGCACATAATCTTGGAATGCCCAGTTTATGGAAAGCAGAGATTTTATATAGAACAAAAAATTGGAATTAATCTAACACGTAAAAACCTTAGAAACAAATTTATCGATTTTTGCACAAATATTTGTAAAAAAGCAATAATTAGGAACAAGTAGGTATAAACTTTGCTGTACCATTGTAATGTTTATTATAACTGCAAACAGCCAAAAACATTGAAATATAGGTATAGTTTTTATTCATTTGTAATTAAGACCCCTGACCCTTGCATATACACTCCAACCTTGCATTCCTTTAAGGTATTTTGATATTTGTCGGTTAGGTTATTAGGTTTCGCAGCCGACATAAACATAAGCCAAAATCAAAATATAACGCGGGCGAAGCCGCGGGTAAAAGCTAGTATATAATAAATAAACAATTAATTCTTTAATTATATTAAATTTGACAATAAATTACAACCATTTATCTGTAACAAAAACACAAATAAATTAATTTACTTTATTAGTAACTAGCTTTTACCCGCGGCTTCGCCCGCGTTATATTTTGATTTTGGCTTATGTTTATGTCGGCTGCGAAACCTAATAACCTAACCGACAAATATCAAAATACCTTAAAGGAATGCAAGGTTGGAGTGTATATGCAAGGGTCAGGGGTCTTAATTACAAATGAATAAAAACTATACCTATATTTCAATGTTTTTGGCTGTTTGCAGTTATAATAAACATTACAATGGTACAGCAAAGTTTATACCTACTTGTTCCTAATTATTGCTTTTTTACAAATATTTGTGCAAAAATCGATAAATTTGTTTCTAAGGTTTTTACGTGTTAGATTAATTCCAATTTTTTGTTCTATATAAAATCTCTGCTTTCCATAAACTGGGCATTCCAAGATTATGTGCCACTGCACATGAGTCTCCTCTTTTGTGGGTTCACAGATGCACGATGGGCTTTCCCTCAACTTAAATCGATGTAAGTATTGGGAAAACCCACCATGCCCCGTCAGCACTTGAGTTATGATTCCCACTGGTGCTATTTCTCTTACGATCTTGTATGCCGCCCTTGCATCCGGAAAATATGTTTTGGTTGCCGCCGCTGTGTGGCCATCCTGATAACGCCGGTTCCACTCGTCAAGAGAGTCCTTTCGGATTTCTCGCTTGACGAATGAAACGGGGCAGTTATCGTAAATAGGTCTGCACTTCGAGTGCAGTGCTGCTTCCTTTGCTAGCTGGTCCGCTCTCTCATTTCCCTCCATCCCCGCGTGTGCTTTAATCCAATAAAGTTTCACTATTTTATTTTGTGCGTGTAGCAACTTTATGTTAGCTTTGAATTTACTGCTAAGGGATGGAGGGAAGATACGCCAACTACCGTTTCCAGTGCAGACCTGGAGTCACAAAAGATTTTTGCTTTTTCGGTAGCCTCAAGAAGTGTCAATAACTCGGCCTGGTACACGGAGCACCAATCGGCCAATTTCAGCTTGCGGGTACTGATCTCAGTGGCATCATCCCAAATGGATAATGCCGCCCCAACTTTCCCTTTAACTTTGCTGCCGTCTGTAAATATGTTAATTTCTCGGTTAAGATTTTGCTCTAGTGCTGCTCCGTCTGCCAGGCATATGAACTCCAGCTCCTCCTGCTGCGCTGGGTGTGGCTTCTTTTCTGTTTCTCTATCTCCAGTTACTTGCTGGGAATAACCCTTCTCAGTTTCATAAAGCAAGGCTGTTTCCTGGACTCTGATATGACAGCCGTGGATTAGGGGCCGCGGAGGGATATATGGAACTGGTGGTGTGGGTGCCGCCACCTACCCTACCTTCCGCTAGGCCGTCAACGTGTTGGCAGACGCATTGGGGCTGCAGGGGAAGAGAGGTGTCGGTATCGCGATGGCCGTTCTCACTGCCCTCTGCAGTTGAAGAGGCAGGCGCTGGGCTACTATGACTGACCCGCTGCACTGGGACCAGGGCGTTGGAATGCTGTCTGACGTTCAGTACTGGTTAGTCCAGAGTGGTGGATGACGATGTGTCTTGTGCTCTGAAACACTCCGTCATTATGGCGAGAGCGCAAGCTCCGTTATGGAGCCCGAGTCTGGGCTAGCTCTGTTGAGTGCCGCGAAGGAGTGCGAAAAATGTAGGAACGTCCTAAACTTGCCATGACAGGTTATTTCTGGCACTTAGACGGCTGCTACCGCAGCCCGCTCACCTAGTTTTTATCCTATCTTACGGGAACTGTTAAAGTTTTTGCGATAAAAAGTGGCCTATTATGTCACTGTTCGTCTTTCAAACTATATTCATGCAATAAGCCAAGGCAAGTTGCTCCGTTGCTGAGAAAAAATTATTGTTAAGTCCTACGGGAACCACAATTTTTTCGCGATGGAAAGTATCCTATGTCACTTTCCGTCTTCCAAACTATACCCACCCCAAATATCAAGTCAATCCGTTGCTCCATTGCTGAGAAACAGTTATTGTCCTATCCCATGGGAATCACGAATTTTCTCGAGATAAAAAAGTATCCTATTATCACTTTGTCTTTTAAACCAAAGGTATCCATACGAAAATCAGGTCAATCTTTTGCTCCGTTGCTGCGTCAAAGAGGAACAAACCAACAAACTTTTCGGATTGATAATATTAAAGTATGATGTATACCATAAAGGTAGAATAAAGAAACATGTTAAACCTCTAATGAAAGAAGATTTAAAAATATTTTAAATGTCAGACAAAATGACGGCCTGGTATTAAACGTCATAGTAACATGTAGCATGCAGAGGTAAAATAACATTTTATCCAATTTTAATGTCAGTTGTCATTTTCAATCCATACTTTATTTCCTCTTCAAGTGGATATAATGGTGGAAAAACAATTTGTCCCCTTGCCATGCTACTTGTGATTTATAAAAGTCTGCAGACAATGTCACCTGTCATCCAATTACGTTTGGCTGTGACGTTTCGTTAGTCCATATTAGCGTCATAGAGGAATTAATCACTTAGCGGCTTTGTGATAGTGGCGACAGTTTCGCTTTCGATGGTTTTTGTCCTGTCCTACAGGAACTATGCAATTTTTCGGGATAAAAAGTATCCTAAAGCTCCTTCCGCCTTTTAAACTATGTCCATGCCAAAAATCAAGTCAATCCGTTGCTCCGTTGGTGCGTGATGGAGTAACAAACCAACAAACCAACAAACTTTTCGGATTTATAATATTAGTAAGGATACTGGCTGTTTTTGGACCTTTGCCTAAAAAAAAACGTTGGTGCGCACGCTTCGCTAATTTGTGGACAAGAAAAGATTTATTCGTTTAAGAAAGTCAGAGTTTTATTAATTTCCTCGCAAATATGTTATTAAAAGTCGTATGACATACGTGCGCTTTGAAAATTACCGCACTTATATCATAATGTACTATAACAAAATCCTTACCTTTGATACCATTCAGCTGCGGAACAGCTTTCAATCTATAGCCGACGATGAGTCCGTTATGGGCGTCAGGAGGCGGCGGCAACCATCTCACTCGCAGCTCTCCCGGGGAGTCGGTGTGCTCCAGTTGTATTCCCAGTGGCGGTGATGAAGGAGCTAAAAAACATTCTTCTATAACAGCTTTCTTCTATCGAGCGGCTAGACAGACACGACCAAAGAGCCCCTCCTTTTAAGAGGTTCCGCGCGTTAGAATCAATAGTTTCGAATATACATTCCTCGTACAAATTGCCAGAATGTAGAACGCTTTGCATGAGTCTTTTCGCTAAAGCACAACATTAGTCTCTTCAATTCTCAAGTAAATAAGTATCTTCTAGATAAGCATGCTACACCCCAGATCGCATAATATGCTTAACATCGGGCAGTATAAAGCCAAACGCAAATCTACATGAAATAAAATTTCGTGCAGCGTTTATTTGACGAGAGTATTTTGGATCTAAACATGCTTTTAATTTTGCGGTTTTAGAGTTTTACGTACAGAAGATGCACATATGTCTAGTAGTGGACGTCATGTGGCTGAGAGAATTACAACAATTAGGTGAAGTAAAGATTTTTTTTTAATCTTATCTCTTGTTTGGCTCACCTTCCTCCATGGTGGTGAACCTGACTGGAGTGGAATAGTGGCTGAGATCAGCTTGGTTTCCTCCTGCCACGCGGGCAGTGTAGCTGGTCGCTGGTTGGAGATCATCTACTTCTGCCGTATGTCTGATGTCTTCTAGCCTGATAAAAAAGTAAGTTTGTATAGGCCGGGTGGCTAGACTTGGTGTTAGAGTTTTTAAGCCGCCTGGAGGTCTCTGACATGGCTAAACGGACCTTAGGTACAATTATTTAACGTGTCATCAGTAACGCTTACTAGAAAATGCCACCCGCGGTCACCCATCTAAAGACAGACCGTGCTGAACGTTGCTTAACTTTGGTAATCGCCAACTGAACTGGCAGCATTGAATGGACTAATTTCATTAGGCGCCATCGTCAGTAGAACCACTTACTGTACCATCTGCAAGTTTATGAAACAGCTTTCTACCATTTACCAATAGTTGATATTGTTACCGCGATAGCTAGTGGACTGTATAGCGAAATGTACATACACGCAACAGGTAAAATTAGTTAATATTGTACTTACCAAATAAATATCCGAGCCGCCGCTGACTACGCACAAAATCACCAAGAAACACCGTTGTGAAGCTCTGATGCGAATAAAGGAGGAGTGTCGTCTGGCGGGGGTCGCCTGACAGTCCGCTGACAGGTGACACTGACAGCCCGGCGCGGGCGGCGCTTTGGTATTGGTGCAGAACAATAAGGGTTGCAGCAAACTTAACCAATCAGCGTGTACAGATATGCTTTGGTGAAATTCTTGGATGGATATTATAATTTAAAATTTAAATTTTGATGCATCTGGTACAGCACTACACTCGTCACTTTGATAGGTATTATCAAGGTCTTAAATCTCACGTTGCCTTCAGATTTGCTGAAAACTAACCGATAAAATGGGTCCTTGAAAATCAAGCGGTGACTTACCTAGTAACGTTTATGGTCCTGGCAGTGGTCCAAGTGAGTCGCTGACTGCTTGTGACTTGGACGCTGTAGTAGTGAGCGAGCGAGCGAGCCATGTCGCGCCACGAGACTTTCACTGAGCGACTTTTGAGCGAATCTATCGATAAATCCGTGGGAGGCGACGGCGGTTCTGCGAGTAAAAATAAATGTTTTATACACTGTAACCTGTATTATTTCAGTTTTTGAAGAAAAATAATCGAAGTACGTAATTGAACGCTGTAGTAGTGAGCGAGAGAGTTTGACTGAGCGAATTTTCAGCGAGTCTATTGATAAATCCATGGGAGGCGTCGGTGGTTCAATGGGTAAGAATACATGTTTGTATTGTAGGCAACCTAAAATTTTAAAAACAGTAAACAAAATCTACTTTGATTTGGTAATTCTATCTAGCTAACCTAGTTTTGTACCAATTTCGTAAGGGCTATTTACTATATAAAATTTCACCGATAACATAGGTAACGCCATCGTTACCTATGTTATAGTCGCGATCAAAATTTTTATTCATGATCTGGTAGCACTTTTAGTTTTAGTAAGTACCTACCAGTAGAATTAATTTGCAATGTGACGTTACCGAAAGAAAAAAATTCTCACCTATCTAAACGTGACACTGACCACGTAAACCGTCTGGGATATCTTATTTTCTTTTGGGATATCTGTGTTCGGGTCTCAAAAAGTTCTCGAGTGAAGACCACGTACCAGCAGGTGCAGTGTAGGGCGTGATGGACGGATGACCTCCTAAAGACAGCAGGATAGCGCTGGATACAAGCCGCTACCAATCGGTCTTATTGGAGATTTTTAAGGGCGGCCTATGTCCAGCAGTGGACGTCCTATGGCTAATGGATGAATGGATGGATTTGTGTAACTAATAGAGAAATGTACTGAACTGTACCAGCATTTTTAATAGTCCACGGCAGGATGTAGGCCTACCCACGAAGGGTGATTTCAATTTCAATTAATTCATTTCAATTAACACGGTACGTACACCAATTTCGTTAATTAAATCGTAGTTATTGTTATTACAATTAGAATTAAAATAATAGTCAATAATTAAATTAACAGCCAATAAAATTAATCACATATACGTACATATTGAATTTTAAAATTAATAAACAAATAATCAATAAAAGTACTAAATAACCAAAGACACTTACACAATATGTCAAACAGAGTGTCAATATTCGTCCATCTATCCAAAAACAGGTCACAGGCGCGGTATGAGTTCAGGAGCCCGTCAAGTGCGGAGAGCATACGCGGAAGAGGCGAGTTAGCTCACGCAATTGTAAGATATCGGGGGTGGGAAAAAAATTCATGCTTTCTGGCTCTCAAATAGTTGTCTGGTACATAAAAACTACATAGCTCGTCACTTATATCGGGTGCGTCACTTTTCCCCCGAACAATCTTACAAGCGGTCACCATCTGGACATTCAATCGGCGAGCTTCCAAAGAATTGTACCCTAAGCAACCCAAAATAAATTAGCTTGGGTACATATAGGGATAGTATCCGAAATGTCGCTTGTAAAGTGACCGCAAGAACCTCTTTTGAACTTGATTGGGCTAAATCCACCACGCTGGCCCAGTGCGGGTTGGTAGATTCACATACGCTATCGAATTTCTTGTACGGACGTATGCAGGTTGCCTCACGATGTTTTCCTTCACCGAAGAGCCAGTGGTGTAAAAATAAAATAAGAGAAATGTAAGTGTGAGTAAATTACCTAAAATAGTAAGGAGTACGGAATAAACGTCAGCTCCAAAAGGGTTGCCAGCTCGACACTGGTACAAGGCACCGTCGGATGCCTCCGTCTGCAGCAGTTCTAGGATGTTCGTCATCCCATCTTCGTTCCTCACTTCGGATATCTTCACCCTGGTCAGAAATACTATCATCATTGTAGGCTTACGTAGGGTTCCCGGTAGAATATATCTACACTATAGATATTTGGGGTCATAGAAAAAATTCCAAGTATATGGAAAATAATAAAAGAGGGTGATTCAGACTACCAATATAAATAACTATTACCATGAAATCAGGCCCTAAATTGCTTGCCAAGTGTTATGGTTGTCTTTTCATTTGAAGGGGTTCCGTACCCAAAGGGTAAATACGGGACCCTATTACTAAGACTCCGATGTCCGTCTGTCCGTCTGTTACCCAATTTTCACAGATGATGTATTTCTGTTACCGCTGTAACCACAAACACTAAAACAGAATAAAATAAACACTTAAGAGGGCTCCCATACAACAAACGTGATTATTTAGTTTTTTTTGCTCGCTATTAATAATGGCAAGAGAAATAGGGCTAAGGGGGTTCCAACACGGTACGGAACCCTTCGTGCGCGAGTCCGACTCGCATTTGGCCGATTTATCTTGTTATTTTTCTTGTCAAGATCGTCGTATGGGATTCCATATTAAACAAAAACTATAATCGTTTTCGTGTCGCGTTTTGAAAAATAGACAATAGACATACATTTATTGGACGAAACTAACTAGGTACAAAAAAGATATTAAAAAAATTAAAAACTAACTTAGAACTACGCTGTCTTACGTTTTATTTTAGTTTAGAGACTATTCTATTTCGGCATGGATGAAAATGCATGGAACCAGATGGAAACTAAGAAGGTACTATAGTTTCCAAGTACGTGTATTCTGAATACCTCTCTCTCTAAATTCATTTGAAAATATTTTATTCAGAAACAACTGAGTAGTTAAGCTGCTTCGTAAGATTTTTTACTAATATTTTAACGTGTTTCATTTTTTAAATAAATATTTCACGCTTTTCTTTTCACTTTTAATATTCTCTCTACTCGCAGAAATTAAGAATTCAATGCTATAAGTTATCTCGTCTTTTATCAAAAAGCTTTTTCATTTCCCAAGAGAATCATAAAGTGCTTTCGTGTAAAATTCATAACAGATACAATTACTTTTGAACTTTCAGTACTCTTTCTGTTCATTAAATAAATAAAATTATACAAGTTGAACGGTAATAAATTATTAAATTATAACTTTTCTTTAAATATAAGCATGTAGCAGCAGAGTGCTAGCCAAGACAAGTAAAACGAGCCCAAACACGACGGGTCTATCCTTCCGCCTCCATCATCAGATCAGCTCCATGGTACCATATTATTGCATTGTCACGCGATATACAAAATGCGTGCAATGTCAGTTCAATCGGAAACCGGAAAGTTTCAAATTTAACTTGCGAGATTCCACCCGAATTTACATAGGTACATATCCCTTGCGATGGATGTGCAAGGGATAACCCACTATAACGCTGTATATAAAGACATTTTGTAGTATATTTAGTATAAGCATTGCACCCGTGCGAATCCGGGGCAGATCGCTAGTAAATCTAAATAGTATGTAAGTATATTGTGTAAAATTGATGCGATATGTTTTTTTTTACAATTAGTCTCACCTTTGCGTCAAAGGATTGATCGGTTTCCCGTTCCTGGTCCACATGATCCGTATGGGATCGTCTCCACGCGCGTGGCACTCGATGGTCACGTGCTGGCCCAGCTTAGCTGTCACGTTCCGTGACGCTATGTCGAATGTTACAGGCTCTGCAACAATACGTTCTATAGCGTCTTCTCGTCCGATATTCCTCAGTGCTTCAAGTTGAATCTGTTTGACTACTTGGTCATATTATACAAACAAATTCTTCTTGAGATTATTATTATGTACTGCGGGACTAATCGCACACTCAAATTAAGAGAAAAATAAACACTGTACGAGATAATATAAATAAATATAATTTCAACCGAGAAGATGGTTGTAAGTTGTCGGCGTCGTGAAATCCTGTTGTCAACAAATGTAAATCGCGTAGTGTAAGTACGAGTAGCAAGAAATTATTAGATACCGTCGGTGTTGTGTGACGGATTGTCAATTTTGCAAGTTCAAGTTGAATTGGCGATACCAGCTGATTCACATTCCAGTCTACCCGTGACCACGACCTATGCAACTCGGTTGAAACGTCGGTATGATGAGGTATTTATTTATCTCGCAATTTGAGTGCCCGATTAGTCCCGTAGTACATAATAATAATGTGTTCAAATCGCGAAAGTAAACAAGACAACAACTAGATCGTTGAAATTTTCACAGATGAGGTATTTCTGTTGCCGCTATAACAATAAATACTAAAAATAGAAAAAAAAAATATTTAAGGTGGGCTCCCATACAACAAACCTGAATTATTAGCCGTTTTTCGCTTTATATTAATAACGGTGATAGGTGATGCTTGAAATGCTCACTGAATATTTAGTTAAATATTCACTTCAAAAATAAATAATTAAATTAAAGGATTTGACGAATTACGAACATGGCAAATTAAGCTTATGACACGTTTATAAATTGACGAATCAAGTATTTGACGACCGTCTGCGTAATCTTTAGGGGGCTCCCATACAAGAAACGTGATTTTTTGAAACAGGAAGATTCTTTTGCTTGAAATATTCATAGAATATTAAGTTGTAATATATTTCCTTCAAAAATAAATCATGTCATATAAAATCTATGTACGGCTTTCATACGGCACAGAAACCTTCGTGCGCGAGTGTGACTCGGACTTGGCCGATTATTTGTAATTACATTACCTCAGTGACTCAAGTTGAAAGTTTTTGATTAATTTTTGTGGTGAATTATGAAAATAAATATAGCCCAAAAAATCCAAAAATCTATGTAAAGGGCCAATGATCGAAGTCTCCATAAGCATTATTGATTATTTTAAAATTGCCCAGAGACTTAAAAAAGGGCCACGTTTGGAGTCTTTGCATGATCCTCTTAGGAATAACGAGATTTATAACAGAATCAAAGTTCCGACAAAACATCACCTTCAATAATTCTACCATCTACCTCGGCTCGAAGGTGGAGTAGGAAATACGCAAAACACCTGAGGCGTCAGTGCAGGACGGATGGCCCCACACATAGGTGTCTGGATCATCGACACGACGACGAAGAAGAAGAAGAAGCAAGCAAAGACACTTACTATTAACAGTAATCCACACAGTCTTGCTAAGAGCTTCTCCCACGCCGTTCTCGACGTGGCACGTGTATACTCCCGCGTCGGTAAGAGCCACCGAGTCAAATATGAGCGAACCGTTAGAAAGGCTCAGGACTCCACCGCCTGCTATTTCCAGCACGGGTCGCCAGGTTTCCAGCACCACTGAAATGTGACTTGGTTACAGTTTTTAGGTTCCACACAGGGATGTATTTCACCGAAGTTCACACAAACTAATGTAGTTGGGTTTTTAATTGAACGAAGCTTACAGGTAGCGGCACGTAAGTTTAGCGCTGAGGGTACTGTGGATGGGATGGCTGCGCATGGTGATTGCCATACTAAACTCATGCGCAGTCATCCCCTCCACACTTCGCTCAGCGCTAGACTTATATACCGCGACCTGTAACAGGCAGAAATATGAGTTCTGTAAATAATGCTGCCATCTTCAATGTTGTAGTGATGTTGTCATGATCTAAAATGAACCTAAAAAAATGTTTGGGGCTAAGCACCGAGTAAGCTGGCGGCACTACTCGGCCTACAAATCTTTAAAATTGACCAGCAGTGTGTTCTTATAAAGTTTGTACTCTAGAAATCTTAATCAATCTGATGTGTAATGGGGGAGTGAATAAGATGTAAGTTTGGAATATTTTTAATTTCATGGTAATGATGGTCAAAAAGTTTGACCGGTTTTTTTGTGTTGCAATACTGGTTTTAAGCAGATCTTCAGTCACTAACTAACTTAAGCTGAAAACAAACTATCGGACGCGACTGCATGACAGTCGCGACTTATGAATGTACACTGAGCCGTGTTAACTATCGAACATAAGCCGAGGACGTCACCTTGGGCTGACCTTGAGCGTTCGGACGTTCGAGAGAGATCTGGCGATCGGGACTGTCGATGTTTTAAGACTGTGCATACTTCTTTGTCGCGTCCGTCAGCCGCATCCGATAGTTTGTTTTCAGCTTTACCGTCGCTTAAAAACAGCTTTCAGTAGCTTACCATCTTTTTTCAGCCAATGCGTCTGTGGCTGCGGGTAGCCGTTGGCGCTACATGATATGTGACCACTCCTTCCCAATAATAGTGAAGTATTCTGTGGTTCTTCGCTCCATTTTGGAGCAACTGAAAAAAAAACATCCTTTACTCTTCGAATTACAAAATATTATGAAAAAATACGATTGTTACTAATGTTATAAAGCTGAAACTGTGTGTTTTTATCTCGGAAAATTAAAAGTTCTGATTAAATAACACAACAATCAAAACAATATCACGCGGGCAAAGCCACGGGAAAAAGCTAATAACTCTATGATTACTGGTAAATATGCACTAGGCACTCAAATTGTTAGTCTTTTTGATTTTTTTTATGTAGCTATATTTGGCCATCAACTCGCCTGATGGAAAGCGAAGCTGTAGCGGAAGATGGAGTATGTAGACCTAGAAGATACCTATTCACTGTTGACTTGAAGATATCCAAATTGTAATTATCACGAAACAATGACGGAAGCAGGGCATTCCAATCCCTGGCGGAATGTTGTCAATTCTCATGTTTTTACTGGATTTTTTAATGGAAATGAAGCATTGGCGACCCGATGCTATCACATGGGCCCATAGAAAATTGTAGTTTTCGCATAGTATGTCGCCGCGTTTATACTTAACAAATATTATGAGTGTGAGTACCTCTACATAAAGACACAATATTTTTTTTCAGTAGAATATTAGCTTAAAATATTCTTATAACCCTGTACGGGTGTTTGGCAAATACTAAAAACAATGCTACCGAATTTAAAAGATATTTGTTGAAGGTGAACTCTGTTCAGCTTTAAATAAAGTAATCTACGAGCTTATTTTTAATCAGGCTGTGAAAAAAAGTGAAGAAAACGTTGTAACAAAAACAATCCGCATTTTTTTACAAAGTTAATAAAAGAGATTGGAAAAATATCTTGTTATAAGAATGAAAGAGCGGAATCTAAGATTACAAGCAGCTCGTTCGCAACAGCAACACCCTCCAAATTTTAATTAGAATAGCGAATAAAGGAACACGATATTGAAGAAAATAATAGTGAAGTTCGGTTGTGTTTTAGCCGGAAGCCAGAAACCGGACAAAAGAGACGTCCACAAGTGGTTTATTATTCAGAGAAAAATCTAACCAAGATGATAATTATATATATCGTAGTAAGATTTGATAAACCGTTTTTTGCAAAAATCCTAAGAATTTTGCAAAAACAAGGGTAATATAAATATAAATACGAGTTGCTTTAGTAAGATTTGATAACCCTTTTTAAACTTTACTTTAATTGGCTTCATTTTGGTTTACTGGCCAATAAGAGTTGACCTTAGACAAAGAATATTATAATAATACTACGCCTTAGATTACTGTATGTGATTGGACTCGATTTCGAGTCCGAGACTCGGACCAAGTTCATTATAATAGTACAATTTAATTTTATGTGTAATTTACAATTTTTCAATCCATGAAAATTTCATAATTATATTGATAAAATTAATATATTGTATTATAATCATAAAACACTATCCAGCAGAACATATTTTATAGTCTAGTGTGGTTAAATGAAATATCGTTTAGTTAACTACTACTAATTTTAAAATAATCTTCTCTATCAAATAAACTTCTCTAGATAACTAATGCCACGTATTATTCTACTGGACATGTTTTAGACTATGTATTTCATGTTTTCACAAAAGAAAGCTTATTTTCTTATGGTTTCTTTCAACTATAGCTTTTGTGTCAAACTCAAACTCAATCATTTATTGCAACTATGTGGTCCTTAAGCAACATGTTCTATATAGTAGGACATATGAGCCTATATTGACCTTAATTATGAGGGTATGTCAATTTCATCGCGTGTATTGGAATGGTTTATGTTTTCTAAATTATCTTTAAAAAAATCGTCTCACGTGTAACAGCATTTGGTTAGTTCGATACTTTTAAGCTGTTTTATGAAACAGTTTTCCTTTTCGATATCTTTAAGATCATTTCTGGGTTAAAACAACAAAAAGTTTATGAGATTCTAATAGTTTATGACGCGACTTGCTTCCTTAGATATTATCGAGCCGTCCAGTAGAATTGACCCAAGTGTCAGGTTTTGCCAGATCTGCCGGAATTTCGCGTATCTATCTCTATGAAATCAGATCCCTATTTTGTTTTACTTTTCTTCTAAATACTGTCCACCCTCTGTTTTGTAGCTAAAACCGGTAGGGTCTTTTAGTATAAATACCGTAATGAATTAGGCCGGAACAAACAGTGTATAAAATCTAAAAGTGAAATGAATATTCATGAATAAACTTTAACCTTTATTTTCTTTTAAATTATTTTCTTGTTTTTCGTTTGTTTGGAGTGTTTTTGGTAGTTATTTGAGTTGAAAGTGCCTCAGTGAGTATTTCTTTACTGTTATGTTATTTGAAATGGTCTTGGAAGTATGGAATGGTAGAGAGCTCAGCTCGACCTGGTTGTTACATGTTTTCGATTATTCCTAACATGACTTTTCTGGTTATTTGTCATGTTTTCCCAGATGTTTAAAGTTGTACAAGTGTTGTTGATCCTATATATTTAACTAAGATTGTATAGCTAATCTATATTCCGACTTATGACAAGCTAGACAGGTAATAAGTAAATATATTATCTAGTTTTGTAAGATGCAATAAAAATTCAATGAGATGTAAAAGCTACAGCTACACCTATAGTTAATATGGAAATAAGTATTTAATAACCAGAAAAAAAATCGTTATGATCAACTCTTACTATGATACTAAACCCGAAATCATCGCATAAAAATAATCAACTGTCCTAGTAATTTTCTCTTGAGTCCATGAACTTTTTGTCTGGAACCGCATATTACTATTACCTATGTTTCCTTTGCGGTTTTGGGGATAGCCACTCCATCTCCACTTTTCAAAGCAACAAGTCGTATGTAGTTCCCTATCCAAATATAATCAATTTGCGATGTACATACAGTGTACAATGTACAAGCTAACATACAGTGGGCCTTATAAAAATCGTAGTTAAGATAGCGTTAAAGTACCATTAGATTACTTGAACCACGCACTAAGTCTCATAGCAGCCTGTATGGCAGGGTATAAATTATCTACTGGTCTTTTGACCGTTTATGCACACTTCACACTTGATTCATAGGTTCACCTTTTTCTATACTTATTTTTAAATGACTTTCACTTTACATACATTTATATATTAAAAACTACTTTAAAACTAAGAATCTAATATTTTTGTTATTTTTATTTGCCAGGTTGTATGTATATAGGTAAATAAATTTATATAATATTAATGAGTTGTGTGTGTGAGTGTGTGTATGTGTGTGTGTGATATGCTGTATATATAAATATATTTATATTATTTAGGTATATTATTTACACATAGTATATTATGTATTTGTCTGGAATTCCTAGTTACATCTAACATTATCACTTGATTTTTCTTTCTGGCTGTCATATCATTTTATTACTTCTAGTATTTTTTCAGTTTCGTCATAGTCAAGGGATAACAAGTATTTAAGTAGTAGCTGGTTGCATTCGAATTAGATTACTTTATCCATTTTTAATATTTTGTTTAATCTGTTATATTTTAGAGGTCCTAAAGATTTTACAGACATTGTGCCAAATGTTGTTCTGTTTCTGACAGGTTCAAAGATGCGATCTTTGCGTCTTTTATGACTTTTTTCTTGCAGATCTTGTTTGGTGATTTGCGAGTGTTGCCTGACTGATAGTGCTTTAACAAACAATTTCCGGACTTATAGTACGGCACAAACTCGGAATTGGCCATATTGTTGGCCGCCACACAAGTGTAGGTCTCACAGTGGTCGAGCAACACGTTCTTTATAATACGTAGTTTATAATAATATTTTTTTACAAAAAATAGCATGTGTACAGAACACTACACCCGTGTACAAAATTCGTGAATATTTCGCACGGAGCGATGTAGCATTTGTCACATTATTGTAGATTTATCAAAAATGGCTCAGCTGATTTCAACAAAATTTTAATGAGACCAATTTCGAAGTATACTTTTTCCATTAAAAAAGAATTATTGAAATTGGACAACTATGGAAAAAGTTATTTGTGGTTATACCTAAAAAAAATTATATAAACACGCGTCGAATTGAGTACCTCCTCCGGTTCGGTTCGTCGGACAAAAATAGTGTTAGACTCACCTTTGATATAAAGATTGGCCGTCTTATTGACCTTGGCCACGTGATTGGCCGCCACACAAGTGTAGGTACCACAGTGGTCGAGCGACACGTTCTTAATAATAAGCACACTGAACACCTCCAGGCTTCTTTCAACTATCTGAAAAGGTGAAATAGATTATTATTTGTCAAAATTAACATAACAGCGCCATAAGAATTTAACATGTCACACGTGTTAAATTCTTATGGCGTTAGGCTGGTTAGGCTTATTCTTATTCAACCTAATAAAGTTACGAAGATTTCAACAGCGCAAGACACTTAATTTTAAGTGATTGTAGAATCGCTTAAGATTACCAATTTTTTGTTGTAAATAAAACACGGTGTGTTGAATGAGAATTCGTTTATTTTTCAACACCCGTTGGTACGAATTTTGCAAAAATAAAGATAGTGCATTTTACGGTATCTTGTTTGGTTCATATAGAAAAGCTCTTAACCAGTTATACACTACTTTGAAACAATTAAAAGAAAAGATCTTAAAAAAATTAATTTGATCAATACATTGATCGATGTTTTGTTTGGTGATAAAACTGTCAGAAAAACCTAAATCGTCATCGTGAATCATCAAAAACGTAATAGCGCATAACTTTTGACCGTTTTCAAAACAAATTCCAATTTATCAACTGTTTTTTTGGATAGAGAGTAAAATATGTCTACCGTTTTCAAAATAACACAATCGTACATTTTATCAAACGAAACGTTTTTATCATTATTTCTTTGTCTTTGTGATAAAAATCAACTAAGCAAATAGGAGGAAGAATTTGAATGTTTGCTCTAAGTTACCTTTTTACTCTCTACTGAGCAGATTTAACAAAATTGGCCTTTCAGGATATTTGTACAAAGATGGATGAAGACAGATATCAAAGGGTTTGGGATGTTTAGGCCTAACATTTGCCCAGACACTCGGCTAGGCAGCGTTGGGAAAACTGCGTGACGTCTATTCATCTGATTTACTTCAGTGCCTGAAAACGAGAGTTATTGATGGTTGTGTTACCATACCAGTGATGATTTATGGCACTGAAACGTGGCCTTTTTCTATAGGCCTTATGAATAAACTCGAAATAGCCCAATTTGCTATGAAAAGTTCTATGCTCGGAGTCTATCTGCGAGATCGAATCAGGGATGAGGAGATCCGCAGACGAATCAAGGTTATCGACATACCTAGCCCAGCGGATTAGCAAATTACTAATGGCCATCAAACTCTTTTAAATAACAAGGGTTATGAACTCTCCATAGCACGTTGGGCTATCTTGAGCTTATCCATAAGGCCCATAGAAAAAGACCACGTTTCAGTGCCATAAATCATAACTGGTAACACACAACTGTCGATAACTCGTCTTCAGGCACGAAGTATATCAGATGAATAGACGTCACGCAGTTTTCCGAACGCTGCCTAGCCGAGTGTCTGGGCAAATGTTAGGTCCAAAACATCCCAAACCCTTTGGTACTGTCTTGTACCAGCCTTTTTATCAGTCCACTGCAGGACTTAGGCCTACCCACGAAGGGTGATTGGGCCATATCCACCACGCTGGCCCAGTGCGAGTTGATGGATTCACAATATTTCATCGAATTTCTTCTACGGACGTAATGCAGGATGCCTCACAATGTTTTCATTCACCGAAAAGCCAGTGGTGTGAAATTCCCTACATTATATAAATATAAATTCCGGAGAACTTATTGGTACGGGACCGGGATTTGAGCCCACGACCTCACGATTGTAAGGCGGGTGTCACTACCTCTAGACTACCACGGCTCTACCCTTTGATATCAGGTCCAAAACATCCCACTGTGTGGCGAGAATACCTAACGTACATAACTTTACAACGTCTTATATAAGTTTTCCTTCTGCATTTACTTCCTTGAAAGTATTACATGGCAAACATTTTAAGTTTCCCCTCTCGTTTATTTGTTCTGTTCCAACAAAGTCGATCCATTTACAGTAGAGTAGGTATTCTCGTCACGTACAGACCGATCCTTAGGAAATTAATATCCTTGATTGGGCGCTATTACGAGCTGCTTTGTTTATTGGGAAGACAAATTTGCATATTACATTTAAAGGCCACTTGTCAGTCAGTAGCAGATGTCTGCTTATTCTTCATGGTAAGACCCTTATTTGTTTTTATTTATTGTTTCTTGACGGACTCTGATTTACTGACTGACAATCAGTCTTAATGAGATTTATAGCGAAGATTCATGCCCAGTAGGACGTCCTAGGGCTGTATCGACGACTACTATCTACCACCCTTGAGTTCAGACCATCATAATAAACAATTTTTACTTTAGGACTAGGTAAGTCGGATGAAAAAAAACTGTTATTTTATAAGCTTTGCTGATCCTGAGTTGCATTTTGTGTAGAACAGCTGACTTTGTTTTAGAATTCCGGCAAGATCCCACAGTAGAAGTGGTTCAAAATAATGTTCTGCATCACGTCTTTTCGGTTTTTAACAGACTTCCAGAAAGAAGGAGGTTCTATGTTCATCGATAATTTCGCCAATTGTGAACCAAATCAAAAAAAAACTTTTTTAGTTGGAAAGGGTATACTCCCGAGGTGGTCCCATTTAAATTTTAAAGAAATCGGCAGAGCCGTTTTTGAAAAAACCAACAGTAATGTAAGCAATTCGAGCGAAATATCCGAATTTTGTACGCGATGAACATCGATAATTTCGCCAATTGTGAACCGAATCAAAAATTTTTTTTTAGTTGGAAAGAGTATACTCCAAAGGTAGTCTAATTAAAATTTTACAGAAATCGGCTGAGCCGTTTTTGATAAATCAAGTATAATGTAAACAATTCGAGCGAAATATTTGAATTTTGTACACGATGGAAGGCGGTTTTGCCATTTTTTGTAAAAAATAAAAAAATAATTGTTTATATTTTAAATCCGTGAATGTTACTTTTAAACGCAGTCAGGGCTCAACGGATCGAAGTGCTTTTTAGGGTTCCGTACCTAAAGGGTAAAAACGGGACTCTATTACTTAGACTCCGCTGTCCTTCTGTCTGTCTCCAGGATGTTTCTCATGAACCGTTCTAGCTAGAAAGCTGAAATTTTCACAGATGACGGATTTATATAAATATTTATGGGGGCTCCCATACAGTGCGGAGCCCTTCGTGTGCGAGTCCGACTCGTACTTGGAAGATCATTTGCAAGGACGTGTATATTCTAAAAGTCGGATAGCGTTACATAATAATATGCTATGTACTAGTTTGGGCAGTCAACGGTTAAAAACTTACTTCTAATGAAATGTCAATTCAAATACATTCGCAAATAGCTTCTTCAAAACTCATTTAAATGATGAAGATTCATACTACCTACTATCTGTTTTACTACAAGTCTAAAAGATAGCTTTTGATGTGAAGTGTCTGCTAATCTATTTAGCCGAGAAACGTCTAGAATATTCATCTTGTAAATTATTAATTTTAATATAAGGAATGAAATCTCTATCTTTGTGGCAGACATGACTTCGCCTAAGTATTTCGAAACTTTGCTTGCTCGTAAAGTTAAAGTATTTGAGAAGATTAACTGGGGCAAGACTTTAACAAAGCTTATTGTGTAATTTTGTACAAAAGTAAGGAAAGGCTAGAGACGTTTCGACAAAATAAGTATAGGTATTTTTTCTAAACATTCATCAACCAACTAATTAGGATTTTATTTACTTCGAAAACACGATTGAAATAAAATATCTTGTTTAAATTTTGATTGCCTGAGGATGTAATCTCAGCAAGAACTATAAACACTTTAAGAATAGACTGGAACTTATGATAAAGAAGGAAAAAAATCTTTGACAGATAACTACTAATTTTATTTGACTCAGTTTGATATATGCATATCAGTATACAATACACTGCCCGCCTCTAAACAAATAAATAGATTTAAAAAAATATATAGAAAATCCCTTCGAGACATAATTATTATGACGTTGTTACATTGAAAACTTTGGGAAACAGTCTTTAAATTTTCTATTTTGTTAATAAGTTTTTCTAAGAAACTAGCTTGGTAGTTTTAGATGTCATGTGAGTATTGAAAATAGATAGATGGAGCGCTGCAGTAATGCCTCATTCGGATTTTTATAGTTCAACGCCGCAATCTATAATATTCGTTGTATATTTTCTAGAATTTTTACGATTATAATAATGATACATCATTGTTTAGTGATAGTAGATAATATTCAATACCGAATTATTTAGACTTACCTTTAAATGAGAAGGTATCTTCTTCCCATCTTTCAGCCACGAGTAATAAACTGGAGAATCGCCACTTTTCAAATTGCAATGTATTTGCACAATCTGGCCTTCTTGTAAATCACTTCCCAGCATCAACTCTTCTAACTGAGGTGCTTCTACCACTAACATTTCAAATAATCTCTTGGCCATTTCACCTGAAGGACTTTTGACTATACAAGAATAACTCAAACCATTGTCGCTCTTGCTCACTTTGGTTATAGTTAAAATACCATCACTGCTTACTGTTGCGTCTCTTTTAACTCTTTTCTTATGTATTTCGTATTTTAAATCATTTTTATTATCGTCCTTGATTAAATCTAGGTTTCCATATTCGATACTTTTATTTAGAGTCGTAATGTTTTCTCGAAGATCTTTTTTATGTTTCACAAAAATTTTTGCGTATTTTAGTTCATCTTCTTCGTTATTTTCCTTGATTAAATCTAAGTTTCTATATTTTTTCTTACTATCTTGTGTAGCAAAATTATCTTGAAGATCTTTGTTATGTTTTACAAAAGTTTCTTTATTTTCTATAACTAAGTTATGTAGATTTATGTTATTATTAACACGTTTTAAACACTCTGTGGTTTTGTTTAATATGCGTTCTTCTCTTAATTTTGGTTTTCGACCAAATATTTCTATACTTAAGGCAGTGTTGTCAATCGACCTTCTATATCGATTGCTTTGAGTATCAGATGTTATTTCTTTACCTTTATATTCCCATGTGATGTCTCTGTAAAAGAAACATACGTAATTAAAGACCAGTTAAATTTTTACAATCAAATATGTTGACTTGTTGACGATGTTTTTTTTAAGTGCGTTCTTGTTTTAAATTTTGTGTTACATATTTCGATTTACCTATTAATACTATAGTAGTTTGTGAGTATTGATATTTGTATTTATGTTGGTAAGTATTATAGTAGACATTTAGGTATTTGGCATATAGAGTTTGTATAAATAAACACCAATAAAATTATTATACTTTGCATTGTGTTCATTAAAAATACAGTATTGTTGCAAATCACTAGCATACGCATACCGCTTTGCATGTGATATTTGTGCAAATGCACATTGCGTTAGTGTGTGTGCCTGGGGGGCAAAAAGTCGTACTCATTATACCTAAGGGTACAAAGAAGGCTTATACGCACGTAAGGCTATGAGCGCTCGTAGCTTGTAACAAGTTTGTACCTATACTTAAAATGATTACTTTTACTCTCTAGCAAAATCCTCAAATATTACCTAAATAATTTGCCTCTAGTGCTTATAAATCTTCCGTTCATAAATATTCGAGTAGCTTTGATGAATATATAATGCTCTGAATTATGAGTATTATGGCAAAACTTGATAATTGTAAAATTTCTTTGAGCAGCCGAAATAAATTTAAAAAAAAAATTTGCGCAATTGCATTGGAACAAAATTTAGGATCTTTCTAGAGTTATTTACAAACAACTTTTACTATATGTACTAGCCCGAAATTGCACATAAAATGTGTTTCAATGAAAATGTAAACAGCTCATATTTAATGATTTCAGCTTTGCTCCTATAAAAGTTTTTTATAAATCTCCGGAACCCTTTAATTATGCGAATGTCTTGAATGTCGCTTTTCATTTTGTAAACAGCTTGGCACTACAGTAAAAGTTGTTCGTAACGATTAGTATTGTGATATCACCTCATCCACGAAAACACTGACCCTGCAATATACAGGGTGTATATGTCTCAACATTTACAACCGGTATATTGCAGGGTTACATTCCTAATATGATACTTAAACATAACGTTTGTGACAACTTTACTCGGATGGTTGCGCATCGCAGCGCGCGGTGCTTATGCCGTAAACACAGACCTACAAATGTCATGATAGTACAGTAAAATCTTGAAAAATCTGTCAGAACTCGTAGTGCAAACAGTGTTCTTTATGATGTTAACTAACTGCTCCTGTGAAGTTTTTGGTGTTTTACAAGTGACCAGGCATAGATAGGTATCAGATCCAGGTTTTATCATGAACGTTAGTTTGGTCGGTAGGTACTTGTATAAAACGTGGTGCCAACATGAACATATATTATACAGGGTTATTCCAAATCAATTAGCATCTTTTTAGGGGTTTATTCTATACATAAAAACTTTTGTTCTGCGCCATTCGTGAAAACTCAAAAAAAATGTTGTTCCTTAGAAAAATATCGTTCACCCGCGACAAAATGTATGGAACAGCTAATTTTTTTTGAGTTTTGACAGAAGTCGCAGAACAAGAATTGTTAGTTTTGATGTACAGAATAAGCCTCTAAAAGGATGCTAATTGATTAGGATAAGGCGGCGATCATTATGATCTAACTTGATAATCAAAAAGCATCAGTTTATTTCAGTAAGTTTCTAGTTCTTCTTAGCAGCTGAAAGAAAAAGTTTAATGTTTCAATTAATTACCTTATAGGATATCCATAGTAGGGGCACCTGAGAGCGACGCTCTGCCCACTCTGAGCCTTAAGGGGCGGAATCGTCCGGATGTAGGGCGGACCTGTTCACCAAATTAATGATTTTTCAAGCGGATAAAAACATTTTTGACATGACAAGCCGCCAGCTAAAAATACCGAAAATACAGCTCGTTATAGTCGTCGATCAACGGCGAGTCAGTTCATTGAAATAAGTTTAGGCTTAATCAAACTTTATAGCGCTTGTGGAGTCAGCTACAAGCTGCGCAAATCCCCACTCTGGGTGCTTCTTCTTCTCGTGTCAACATTTCGATTATTTTTCAATACAGGTCAGATAAAATATATTATAAGGTAAGTAAGTTCGTATAGACCGGGTGGCTGGCCTTGGTGTCTGAGTTTTTAGGCCGCCTGAAAGCCTCTGAAATAGCTAAACGGTGAAAACAACCGGGACCTACAATTTAAAGTGTCATGCGAGCCACGGTAGTGCTCAGTTGGAAAATGCCACCCGTGGTCATACAAATACTGACCGTGCGGAACGTTGCTTAATTTCGGTGATCGCTAAATACAAACACCTAGTCAAACTACGTCAAAATATATTATAATGGTCATATTTTGTTTGACCTAAATGTTGCCACCTCAAGGGCATTCTCCGTGGCGTTGCAATGATCAACGAAAGTGCACGTATCAGGGCAGGCTGCACAGTTCAGTAGGTGGGGCATTGTCTGCGGATTAAAACCACATAATATACATGCTGTCTTTAATCTGTCTGTGTGCTGCTGACATGTGATGATATGAATATGACTGCGCTACGACTAGCTTCGTATTCACAAACGCTATTAAGTTTGATTCATTGTTCATTGCTGGACATAGGAATAATCATCTAACGCAATCCTGCAGTCTTAACGATGTTATCGGTTCATCTTATGAGAGCACGTCCTAAGATGCGCTTGTCTGTACGTGATCTTCACTCGAAAACTTTTTGATCACATCGATACGTCTTCTGTGCTATGTGCTCTGCTCACTGCTATTTCAACTTGCCTATCTGCTGGGCTACGTCAGTACTTATTTAAAGTTTTCCTACGGATCTCCTCATTCAAATAATTATATAAAATCGTACATAGTAGGTACATATTATAATTCGCAATTTGATACATTGCAAATGTCACAAGTTCGTTCAGCCAAATTAACATCAGATGAGCTGCAAAATTGAAATTAAACTTGAATTCGCAACAAATTACTTACATACTATAACATTTACAATGTAGAGTTATCCAGTCTAGTAGTCATATAACCATTTTACAGCGCACGGAGATAAATAATAGGTAAACACCAGGCTTTATAACGAGAAAATTGGCTAGTTTCGGTATCGTAGCGTGTTAAAGCTATGTAATATAAGGTTTATCTGTCAAAAATTTGTCTCGCATTGATTTTTTGCATAGATGTTGTACTCGTATAAAGATGTGGACAGTGCCGAAGACTACTTTTTATCCCGGAAAAAGAAGTGGTTGCTCTGGGTTAGTAGATATAAAAATCAAAAAGGCACGTGGAAAAGCCGTGGGCAAATGCTAGTCCTTACTAACATAACACATCAGAAAGTGTGTTTGTTAGTTTGTAACTTTTTCACGCAGCAGCAGAGCAACGGCGTGACTTGATTTTGTCATGGATAGTTCATAGAATGGACAGCAACATAGGATACTTTTTATCTCGGAAAAATAAAAGGCTTCTATGGGATTGCACAGAAATCCAAACATCACGATGGCAAAGTCGCGGGCAAAAGTTAGTTATAAATAAATTAAAAATCTCAAATAAATTGAAAAACAACAAAAATCTCAAATTGTAACAACTTATTTGGGAAACTTACCATACACGTTAAGTCTGTCAGAGTGTGAGACGCTGTTCTCTCCGTGGTGAGCCGCACAAGTGAAGAGACCACCGTCGTCCACCCTCAGCAGTGATATGTTCATCTGACTGACGACATCGCCTTCCGATGTCATCACCTGACCCGTATTATACCTGTACAGCATACACATACTTGTTTAATTATTATTCGTAAAAAAGGCAAAACCGTCTTCCGTCGTGTACAAAATTCAAATATTTCGCTCGAATTTTTTACTTTATTGTAAATTTTTCAAAAACGGCTCAGCCGATTTCTGTAAAATTTAAATGGGACCACCTCGGGAGTACGCCCTTTCGAACTAAAAATTATTTTTCGATTCGGTAGACAATTAGTGAATTTATCGATGAATATACACAAAAAAAATACACAAAGACGAACATAGAACCTCCTCCTTTTTGAGAGTCGGTTAAAAATATTAGTACATTCATGTACTGATGTTTATACATAGATAGGTTTATTATCATAATTGACAACTTAGTTCTTTCTAATGAAGGGTATAAGATTCTTCCTATTTTAGTAGTGATATGTTCAGCTGACTGACGATATAATTTTCCGATGTCATCATCACCTCACCTGTAGGGATGTTTCATTATTATCATTGTTAACAACTTTTCTCACTGAAAGGCGTAAGATTCTTTATACTACACCTGCTCGGAAAGTACCTTGATACTTTATCAAATTTACGGTAGAAAGTACGTCATTGCATATCGAACAAATAAGCGGGGAGAAAACGCATCTGAGCGGGAGAGAAAAGTGTATGAAAATCCATTTCTTACGTGGTTTTTCTTTTTTAATTTTGGGTAAGACTATGCGCTGGTAACCTAAATATCAAAAGCCAAAAAGTTTTTACAGTGAGTATTGATCTCCAAGTTCGCAAAATGACACTGGCCACTAACTGTGTGTTGGATGGTGTCAAACAATTTGAAAAAAGAACATGTGCAAATTGCAGACGCCATTGGCGCCATTTTCAAGTGTTACATTAAGCTTCACTAACAGAAACAATTTCAATATAAATTTCAATTAGTAAAGATTTAGTTTTTTATTTTCCTCGTAGGTGTAGTATAAAGCACTATGTATCACTCGAGAGAAAGTGCGATTCCCGATCTCGGGTGTTTTAAAGCCCTCGCCTACGGCTCGGGCTTCAAACGACACCCTCGACGGTAATCGGTCACTTTCACCTCTCGGTGAACAATGTACTATTTCATTTTTGCATTTCTTCCCTGTTTTGCGCTAGTTGCAGCCAAGTTTATCGATAAATTTTCCAATATTCATTATTTATTGATTAAATTATGAGCTAAATAATGATCTGGATAAGGAAATAAACTCATTATTAAATGACTGAATGAATACAATACAATGATTCAACAGATATATAACAGGTCAGGTAATGACATCAGAAGATGACGTCGTAAGTAAGCTGAATATATCATTCTTGATGGACCGGCCACACATTCGCCCTACGGCGAAGTTATCGTCACTGGGGCTCATTCATCTAATTCAAACGGTAGTAATTGGTTGTTCACGATTTGAACTACTACCTGAAGCTGGGCACATACGCTGCGATGATCGCATCTATTCATCAGATCAGTCCAGCGAGGTCCTAATATAGTTACATTGCCGGTAGGTAGTTATTGAGGAATCAAAATGACACCACTATTTTAATCGAAAAATATTGATTTAACAAAAAAATTATTGGCATCAAAGTTGTAGAAAATCAAATTTTAAACAACTTTTGTTCCATTAACTTCTGCTGAAAAATTGAAATAACACAAGTTATTGAAGAAATGAAATGGCACAACCGGCTATTTGAAAAAAATATCGATCCTACAAAAAGTTAATGGGAACTAAAGTTGTAGAAAATCAAATTTTAACCATTTTTTGTTCCCATAACTTCTGCTGGAAAATTGAAATAACACAAGTTATTGAAGAAATGAAATGGCACAACCGGCTATTTGAAAAAAATATCGATCCTACAAAAAGTTAATGGGAACTAAAGTTGTAGAAAATCAAATTTCAAACAACTTTTGTTCCCATAACTTCTGCTGGAAAATTGAAATAACACAAGTTATTGAAGAAATGAAATGGCACAACCGGCTATTTGAAAAAAATATCGATCCTACAAAAAGTTAATGGGAACTAAAGTTGTAGAAAATCAAATTTCAAACAACTTTTGTTTCTTTAACTTCTGCTGAAAAATTGAAATAACACAAGTTATTGAAGAAACAAAATGGTACAACCAACTATTTAAAAAAAATATCGATCCTTCAAAAAGTTGATGGGAATCAAAGTTGTAGAAAATCAAATTTTAAACAACTTTTGTTCCCATAACTTCTGCTGTAAAATTGAAATAATACAAGTTATTGAAGAAATTAAATGGTACAACCAACTATTTAAAAAATTATCGATCCTGCAAAAAGTTTATGGGAATCAAAGTTGTAGAAAATCAAATTTTAAACAACTTTTATTCCGAAAATTTCTGCTGAAAAATTGAAATAACACAAGTTATTGAAGAAACAAAATGGTACAACTAACTATTTAAAAAAAGATCGACCTTACAAAAAGTTGATGGGAACAAAAGTTGTTTAAAATTTGATTTTCTACAACTTTGATTCCCATCAACTTTTTGTAGGATCGATATTTTTTTAAATAGTTGGTTGTACCATTTCATTTCTTCAATAACTTGTGTTATTTCAATTTATCAGCAGAAGTTATAGGAACAAAAGTTGTTTAAAATTTGATTTTCTACAACTTTGATGCCAATTTTTTTTTGTTAAATCAATATTTTTCGATTAAAATAGGGGTGTCATTTTGATTCCTCAATAACTACTAATAAAAGGATGCGTCTGATTTCCCTTATTTTGTTAGTGGTCGATCGTGGGCGTATTATAAAGTCTGGTATAGCACCAATTACACTTTTAATCCATTCGTTATCAATATTACAAAATATACTAATGCGCGCCATTGCTCGTTTCTGTCTAAGTCTGTAGCGTCGCTAGTGTTGTGCCCTCTCTTGGCGCGCGTTAGGGATGTGCCGATACCAATCGACTCGGAGAGTCGATTATGCGGCTAACAGATTCGGCCATCCTGATCACAGTCCACGTCCCCGTGGCACTCTCAGCAACTGGACTCCTGCACTGAACACAGAAGCAACTGGGCCATGGGCAGCAACTGTTCACAAACAACAAACGTTAAACAGGTCCTCGTCCTGCAGAGGTTGTTAACATACTCAACCTCAATTGTGCTGCACGTCACATCAGGCTTCACGTTTCTGTTGATTAAAATCATAGAACAAGGACTGGATGTTTTATGAATCTCCAGCCCACATATCAAGATTTAAGTATCTGTGTTGATTAAAATCATTTAACAAGGACTGGATGTTTTGTAAATCTCCAGTCCACCAGGTGAACTAAATCATCGCCCCATCAGGAATGTAATTCTATCCACATATCGTCGAGTTCTGAAGTATTTCCTTTAGTTTAACTATAGCCAGAACTCGTATTTGAATTCTTAACGATATTGACTTTTAAATGTAGGAAACAATGATATACAGACCCATGAGTAGATGTTACCATACAGTATAGAACAATGTCACCGTATTGTTCCAAGCGTGTAATGTAGTCGCGTGGAGAGTCGTATGGTGCAGTGATGCAGTCTCGACCAGATGTTGCTGTAGTCAGCAACCGCTCTGGAGCAGCATCACCGGCACAGGCGCTGAAGCAGGTACAGCGCCTCTGGACTCGCCAGCAGTAGCAGAGCAGCTGCGGTTGTTGTTGCGCTGCTCGAAGTTCTCGCGACCCGATGTCATATTCTCGGGTTCTTCTGTCATATGATTTTGTAGTTTCTGCTGACTAGCTCTTAGGAGGCTCACAGTCTCATGATCACGTCGTGGTGGTTGACGATCAATACAATGCTCATAAGGAGGCTTTCTACACAATGCTCATAAGGAGGCTTTCAACACAATGCTCGTAAGAGGTTTTCAACGCAATGCTCATAAGTTTTTAACACAATGCTCATGGGAGGCTTTCGACACAATGCTCATGAGAGGCTTTCAACATAATGCTCATGAAAGGCTTTCATCATAATGCTCATGGGAGGCTTTCATCATAATGCTCATGGGAGGCTTTCATCATAATGCTTATGGGAGGCTTTCATCATAATGCTCATGGGAGGCTTTCATCATAATGCTCATGGGAGGCTTTCATCATAATGCTCATGGGAGGCTTTTATCATAATACTCATGGGAGGCTTTCATCATAATGCTCATGGGAGGCTTTCATCATAATGCTCATGGGAGGCTTTCATCATAATGCTCATGGGAGGCTTTCATCGTAATGCTCATGGGAGGCTTTCATTTACGAAGGTTTAGGAAGCCCATACATCCGACCTCGATGCTGTAGGAAGACTTACGCTTACTATGATTAGACATGTTCACCTTAAGATGTTGAAGTTCAATTCAGATTATCGCTCCGCTCACAAGGCTCAAGTTGTCATGATCCATACATGTGGTTGTGGAAGGCTTACATTGTCATGACCCATACGTGTGGCTGTGGAAGGCTTACATTGTCATGACTCATACCTGTGATTGTGGAAGGCTTACATTGTCATGACTCATACGTGTGCTTGTGGAAGGCTTACATTGTCATGATCCATACGTGTGCTTGTGGAAGGCTTACATTGTCATGATCCATACGTGTGCTTGTGGAAGGCTTACATTGTCATGATCCATACGTGTGCTTGTGGAAGGCTTACATTGTCATGATCCATACGTGTGCTTGTGTAAGGCTTAATATATCATGATCACTCACCAATATTATGCTTATAAGAAGGCTCTGGTTCACGAAGGCTTAGGGAGCCCATACATCCGACCTCGATGCTGTAGAAGGCTTACGCTTACTATGATCAACCATGATCATCTTACCACATACTCTTAGCAGGCTGTTTTTGGTATGATCGACAATGATTAACATTGCACAGAGAGCTGGATGAACAAACATTAGCAATAATCGCCTTTGTGGATAGGCTCACGTTCAGAGTAGGCTATCAAAATTCAGTACAGTAGTAATGCTGGTAATTATAAATGGCAACTCAAATCATGATCAGAAATGATCACCACATGCACTTACAGATCTTGTTTATGAACAATGATTCTTTAAGTAATAAGACGAGTCGGCTGCAGGGATTACGATTCACCAGCTGTTATCATGATGATAATGATTGATTATGATTACCGTACATAATGCTCCTTATAGGCCCTGATAATTATGAACAATAATGTTTACCTCATGTGATGTTATGAGTCACTCACACACATACTTTCGATGATGATGATGGTCTCACGCTGAATCGGTACTCATAGGAGGTTCGTTCATTCTCAATTGTCAGAGAAATATATATGCCATTGCAGGTCTCGCATCCACTGGAGTCCAGCCAGCAAGGTCCATTCGCTTTGGTAGGAGTGCATTTCCTTTGTGTAGCTCTCATCACACATTTCCGTATTCTCATCCATCGGACATGAAAAACAATAAACAATACATTATAATACTGTACTAAAACATTCATACACTGTTTCCGTTCATATAGGAAACAATCATCAAAATTTCAAGACGCCTTGGAAAATATCATAGCAATACACTGAATATAACATATGATTTGTACTATCAATTTCACTGCAATGGTGATTTCACCCTTAGTCTTTAGTCAGACTAGTCGTAGAACATTCCAAACCGTTATATGGTGATACATGTCAACATCCAAAATTCTGACACTAGGACTCACCAGTCAGCCCATTAGCAATACATGTAGACGATATAGGTACTTATGTGCAGAAAAGTATAAGCCATGTCTGAAACTTTTGTGTTTCACAGTCAACGTTCTGACCTGAACTTTTATGGATGGGTGACCAATAGTGACCATATAATTCAGTCACATCAGAGTAGGCTGAAACTATATAATAACAGTCATGCACATGGTAGTTTGTGTGATACACAGTAGCCAAACATAAATTCTCACCCCGGTAGTAAATGTGTTTTGTCCGGAGCAACGTTCCGATGAAATTGCATTTTTTTTTACTAATGTATTATCCGGACCAACCTTGACATGAAATTGTATTAGAGATGACAGTATAATCATTAGTGCCACTACTCACATTTAACAAGAATTAACAACCACAGGCAGGAATACTTTCAGTCACTGCTTGTTACCAGTCAGCCTTAGCAGGTCATGCCAGTGAAGTGTGCCTTGAGACCTCCGCAGTAAAATCATATCTGATTTTCATACTGTGACTGAGTATCATTCCACGTACCTAATATAATTCTTACCATGTTATCTCCACAATGTAGTGCATTATAAATGACACAGCTAGTTCATGCTGTCACTGGCTATGTTGGCCAGGCTCCAGTCCAGTATTTATTGGTAATAAAACACTTCTACTTACATTATCATATTGTAGGCTTGCACTGGCAAAGAACGATACATATAATGCAGCATGGATGCAACTTAGAGCCCAGTCTATGGCCCTTTATGGTCGTTCTGCAAGCTTGGAAACAAACACCCAGTTGACCTTTGATAATGAACTGTGTAGGTCAATGACCCCAGAATATGTCAACAATCTATAGTTTAGATACAGATATCTCACTGTTAAGTACTGAATGAATACTTACATGTACGCATCATTGTTTCATGATGGTTTAGTTGCCAACTCCTGTGTATGCGTACATGCTAGCACTAGGTACTTGGCCAATTAGAACTCTGAGCATTTTCAACAGGATGCAATGCAAATGTTGCAAGAATAGGTTATTATCTTTTATGCCCAGACAAATGCACTTTGGTATCACTAATACCTGGTTTGGGGGTCATACTACGTAAGTAATTCAGAAATTTACCCGTATTCGATGATATTGCGTCATATTTCGGTACTTACAAGCAACAATGACGCAGTTAGTCGTAGCTTACGTTTTTCCACACATATTTCACCGTTTTTCACAGTATTACGGGTTTCACAGCTAGCACACGGCAACATAAGACGAGATAACAGTTTTCACGTACTTTCTTCACGATTTCAAGGCATTTTTACCCATACGTTTTGAACATTTTGTGCCGGTCTATTCTACGACGCAATTACAACACAGCTTCACATCTTGCGTGTTACGTGAAGTAAATGTTTACTGTTTTCAATGCTTTTTACAGCTGCTACCAACAGTAATAGATGATTTCGTAATAAACAACCGTATATTCACCTAAAACAGAAAGAAAACGCAAGCGCCGAAAGCCGGCCGGCGCTTATTAAATCATTGGTTCATTTCACTTCTGAACTAATAAAAGGATGCGTCTGATTTCCCTTATTTTGTTAGTGGTCGATCGTGGGCGTATTATAAAGTCTGGTATAGCACCAATTACACTTTTAATCCATTCGTTATCAATATTACAAAATATACTAATGCGCGCCATTGCTCGTTTCTGTCTAAGTCTGTAGCGTCGCTAGTGTTGTGCCCTCTCTTGGCGCGCGTTAGGGATGTGCCGATACCAATCGACTCGGAGAGTCGATTATGCGGCTAACACTACCTACTGGCAATGCAACTATATTAGGACCTCGCTGGACTGATCTGATGAATAGATGCGATCATCGCAGCGTGTGTGCCCAGCTTCAGGTAGTAGTTCAAATCGTGAACAACCAATTACTACCGTTTGAATTAGATGAATGAGCCCCCAGTGACGAAAACTTCGCCGTAGGGCGATAATGTGGCCACGCCATGAGGGTCAACGGCGGTGATCTCTTTACTTGTGCGGCTTTTTATGGACAGTTTCATGCCTTAATTGTATAGTGAGGCGCACAAGAAAAGAAACCACCGTCGCGTCGTCTACCCTCAGTGATATGTTGAGCTGACTGACGATGTCACCTGCCGATGTCATCGCCTGACCCGTAGTATACCTGTACAGATGATTTATTTATCAGAATAACGACAGACACTACCAAACCACCACCAGTTCAATGGTCAGATGAAATCATCACACATGTTGGAATGCAATGGATGAGGCTTGCGCAGCACTGGTGAGAAAGAGAGGAGGCATATACCCAGCAGTGGTTGGAACAGGCTAAAGAGATAGATATATAGAACACACAATAAATATCAGTACATGCATGCAATCCTTATCATCATTAACAACTTAGTATACTTCCACTAAAGGGCTTAAGATTCTTCTCATTTCGTGACTGACGAAAAACCGGAGGAGGTACCTACTCAAGTCGATTCGTACTCGTACATATAAACCTTTTTTTGTGTTTAACTACGCATAACTTTTACTGTCCAATTTAAATAATTCTTTTTTATTTTATTGCAACTCTATTTCTTCTGAATGATGCCAGTGTTTAAAAATCTAGAGTAACCAGGATCCTTGGAGGTGCGCTGTAAGGAAAACCCTAAATACAATTTACTGAACATTAGGCTGACTTGTTAAGAAAAAATATGAATCAAAATATTGATATAGCTACATACATAGCATACATGAACGCTGCATACATCAATTTGTATTCGATTGGTAATCATAAACATCATAATTTTCAGCCTGTAACCGCCCACTGCAGAGCATAGGCCTCTCTTCTTGTACGCCATACACCTCGATCGTGTGCCAATCTCGTCCAGGTTGGACCCGCGACTCTTACAATGTCAATAGGTAATAGATTATACAAATACGTTGATATGATTTTTTTCCAAAATACCTTGAGTCCGTGTTGGAGGATACAGTAACACCGTCTCGTTCCCACACGAACCGGGCTGGATGTGGCCCACTTACTGTGCATTGAAGACTCACCTAAAACATAGAAAGTAGAAACATCATGTAACCCGCTGGCATCATCATCATCGTTTAAGCTGTAAGATAGTGCGCTCATCAATTTGGAATGTAAGCAAAAAGTCAATGTATTCGATGCTGTTTTTTTTATATTTTTTTAAAGTGCCTGTATGCGCCTGGTAAATGTTATTTGAAGTTTTTACCCAAAATTCTAGCCTACGGTATGTTCCATGAGAAAGTAAAGGAAAAAGAAGGGGACTCACGGTTTCTGCGACTAAGTTCTCGTCTGCTGAAGGAGTCTGCTCGTATGGTGTCCAAATCACGAACAACAACACAATCACTGCAGTATATTCTTATTTCTAAATTAACAACCGCTTCAATCTTAACGTAAAACGACGATTCTCGCCATCTTGTCTTTTTCCTCATGTTCCAATCAGATGCAATTTTTGCATCTACTGTTTGCGTGAGTGAGAAAAGGATGGACAGAGGTAAAAATGGGTAGGAAGAAAAGGACAGGACATTTGAAACATACCAGTAGGGCTTTTAGCATGAATGTCCTATTTCGGCCTTAACATCCCCCCCACCTAGACTAGTCTATAGGCCTTCAATGATACAAGGCACATACAAAAAAATAGTCACTTTAGCGCGCCTAATCAAAAAGCGTTAAGCTGAAATAGTATTACTAATAAGGAATTTATTAACGATAGTCAGTATTTACAATTAAATACATTAGTTTAAGTTTAGCAACAGTATCCTACTTATGCTATACTTAAATTAGAGTTGTGGACTGTATATAAATTATTGAGTGGGTAAAGGATAAACCTTAACAACCGGCCTGCGATAAACACCAGATCTCGTACGGACATCCACGACTCTCACGACCGAATCTTTGCCTTCAAACGTTTTCTCAATCACACCGATGGGCCAGTCAAGAGGAGCACTGTTCTCTGATTCAAGCAAAACAACAGTTCCCTTCTGAATGGACGCAGTTTTCTTTGTAAATTTATTTCGAATTTGTAATGAATTTAAATGTTCTAACTTCCATCTTTTCCAAAACGATTGGACTAGGTGGTCAATGACACGTTTTCTATGCAACAGATTGACGTTGACTTTGGATAAATCCTCTGAGGGGAGAGATTTTAGAGGAGTAAGCACCAAAAAATGTGCGGGCGTGAGCGCTAATGGCTCTGCGGGGTCGCTACTCAGAACTGAGAGAGGACGAGAATTTAACAGAGCTTCTATTTGAGTAAGCACCGTCAACATCTCCTCGTATGTCAAGAGCTGGGTTCCCACCACTTTAGCCAGAATAGATTTCACCGCCCGCACATTGGCCTCCCAAATACCTCCCATATGCGGAGCAGCCGCAGGGTTGAATTTGAATTCGATTCGGTTATCTCGCAGTTCATTCGCGAACTTGTCGCGATATTCTTCAGATTCAAGTAACTGATACATGTTGTCTAGATATGATTTAGCACCAATGAAATTCGTTCCTCTGTCTGAATAAATGGTGCTCACGGGACCACGTCGTGCCAGGAAACGTCGGAAGGCATTCAGAAAAGATTCTGTGCTCAGAGAAGGTGCCAGTTCCAGGTGTATACCTTTTGTGACCAAACACACATATAAACAAATATATGCACGCACAGAGCGTATACCTCTACCGCGGTGGATAACCACCGGTAGTGGGCCACAATAGTCCACCCCAATATGGCTGAAAACCTTCGCTTCATTTACACGACATGCCGGTAAACTTGCCATTATAGGAAACTGGTTAGTCGGTCGAGTTCGGAAGCAAATGTTACATTTTCGTGTGATAGTTCGTACAATGTTACGAGCCGACATGATCCAGTATTTTTTTCCTTAGAAGTGACATGAGAAGTTGTGGTCCAGTATGCAAATTCTTGCGATGATAATATTCAATTATCAAATTTACGATATGGTCGCGGCGCGGCAGCAAAATGGGGTGTTGGCTATCATATGCTATGTTAGCATTAGTCAAACGACCACCGACGCGCAATATATCGTTTTCATCAACCAATGCATTCAGTTTAAGAAAAGCTGGCGGCAATTGTTTGCCCGCTTTGAATTTAGCAATTACATCAGCAAAGTAAAAGCTCTGAAGACTTTTAATAATCGCGTATTCTGCAACTTCGAGGTGTGCAACGTTAAAGTTTGTCGGTAATTTTTTGACAAAACGAAGGACATAAATCACTATTCGGAGCAATTTAGTCCAAGTGGAGACTCGATTGGCGAGCTCACATAATAGGGGGAGAGGAGGGGTAGACGAATCAGTCGTCGCCATCACACTCACTTTAGCTTCAGGAATTTCATCTGAAGTGCTGAAATCATTATTCAGAGGCCATTCCGACCGGGGTTGATAAGCAAACCTCGGCCCGTTGAACCATAATGGATGTACAATTAACTGTGCGGGAGTTAATCCTCTGCTCAAACAATCAGCAGGATTATCTTGACCGAAAATATGATGAAAACGACTGGGGGGCAGTTTTTCCTGAATTTGTGAAACTCTATTAGCAACAAACGTCTGCCAGCGACTTGGCGTACCGTGAATCCATGCAAGAGCTACTTTACTGTCAGTAAACGCGTACACGGAGCATGACGGCAGAGAGTAGGTATCGATGACCACTCGCATTAATTTTGCAAGGACAAGATTCGCGCATAATTCCAATCGAGCGACCGTAACTAACGTTTTGGTTGGTGCGACTCGCGATTTAGCACACACCAGATTGACCACAGTACGATTAAGCATTGGAAAGTACACGTGAATGTACACCACTCCTCCATAAGCCGCTTCAGAGGCGTCAGCAAACCCTAATAAAGAGATGACGCAATCATCAGTAACACCAACATGACGTGGTATTTTAACGTTTTGCAACAATGGCAACTCAGACTCAAAACTTTGCCACAGTTTGACGACATCAGAACTAGGCGTTTCATCCCAGTCCAGATTTTGATTCCAGAGAGATTTGACAACCAATTTAGCCAGAGCCGTAATCGGTGCCACGTAGCCTGCTAAATCCCACAAACGCGCAATTCGGGAAAGTATATTTCGTTTAGTACAAGGGCATGGCTCAATGTTTACAATAAATGTAAACACATCTTCAGCCGGTAACCAATGCAATCCCAATATTTTTAATTGGTCAGCAGGACTAAACTCCACGGCTTCTGTGACGCGATGGTCAGCAGGAATACTTTCCATAATCGCTGGCGAGTTACTCGAAAATTTGACTAAATCGAAACCTCCGTTCGCGAACATTTTTATCAGCTGATCAGATAATTCGATACCGTCTGTTTCCGATAAGCAACTCGTGGCTAGGTCGTCCATGTATATCTCTCGTTGTGCGACACGGCTAGCCGCCGGATAGCGAGCGCATTCCTCGATAGCTAACTGACGAACAGTTCGTACTGCTAAGAATGGACTACAACATAAGCCGAAAGGAACGCGCGTCATTTCAAAAACCTGAATCGGATCATGAGGACTGAATCGATACAGTAACCTCTGAAAGCGCCAGTTATCGTCACTCATCAATATTCTTAAATACATTTGCCGAATGTCGGCACTTATTGCAATAGGCAATAATCGAAACCGCAACAATATTTGAAACAAATCATTTTGTAAATTGGGCCCAGTATGTAAAATGTCATTTAAAGACATTCCATTCGATGTAGCACAACTCGCGTCTAACACGACACGTAAACGCGAAGTTGACTTATCTGTCCTTACGACACCATGGTGCGGGATCACATAATGAGGAGTATCAAACTCAGAACCAACGTCCTCGATCATACGCAAATAACCCTTATCTAAATATTCACGAAATACATTGTCGTATTCTTTTTTAACTGAAGGATCAGCCAATAATTTCCGCTCGAGTGATAAATACCTACGCTTTGCAGTATGCATGGAAGTACCTAAACACGAAGCATCTTTTTTGAACGGCAGTGATACTACAAAGCGACCAGTATCGTCTCGTCGTGTGCTATTCGCATAAAATTCCTCACAATGCAATTCGTCCGGAGATAATTTATTATCAGTCGTAGGTACTTCTTCTAGCTCGAAAAACCTACTTACGCGGTCGTCAAGCGATTCGTTAATTGCACAATACGCACGCACAACATTGCACTTAATATTTTGCATGGGCGCTTGACCAACAATAAGATAGCCTAACGACGTTTCTATACCTACCGGTTCGAATGCATTTCGTGATACACGATTCGGGCGCAGTATACGAGCGAATAAATCGGAACCTAATATGAGGTCAACGCCCGACGGGGAGCTAAAGCAGCTGTCCGCTAAGGGTAAATTTTGCAAATAATCCAGTTGCGATGTATCAATTGTTGATACGGGAAGTGTATCCGTAATCCGACTAACTACTAGCGGCTGGATAGTGAATTTTATCTCATCATTATGACGAGATCTTAACGTAAGGCAAGTTATACCTTCAATAGGATTGGTGACGTCACCTACACCGGAGACGTATTTGTTTGCAGTCGAGTACATCGGCAAGTTCAAACGCCTACAACATTCGGTTGTAATAAAATCACGCTGTGACGCGCTGTCTATTATCGCACGAACTGTATGAATATTTCCCATTTCATCAACAAAGTGACACTGGGCCGTACCTAATAAAACGGAAATCCCGGGTTTAATATCATCAGTTCCATTAACAGCTGCACATTTAATACCTACGGCACACAATGTTACAGGTAGGTCTGTATTAGACGGACCACTAATACCTACATTATCGTGTGAGCCAGTAGAATGCGCGACTAATGGACGCTCGTCTGCCGAAGCCGACCGTACGGTTTGTTTATTTACATTAGTGATAAGAGCGGTGGTGTTTCGATTTACATTTTTCACATTGCTTTGCGACGCAGTAATATTCCTATTAGAGGAACTAGTGTCTGCATTACCAAAGTGCAATAAATCATTATGCGATCGGGAACACGACGTGCATCTATTTTTAGACGGGCAATTAGGCAACGTGTGTTTATCAAAACAATTCACGCATAGGTTGTTGCGCTTGATTATCACAAAGCGATTACGAGGAGATGTGGCCAGGAATGTTGGACATTTGGCCAACGGGTGGTCATACTTATCACAACAAACACAATTAGTATGTTCCTGCACGTTTACAAAAGTTTTAATATTCGATCGTAATCCTGAAGTTTTATTTGAGGTATTATTGGCATTATTCGAGTTCTTACGAGGTTGAAAGGACTTTGTGTTCTCAGTTACGTTATATGCGCTTGCGCGCTTGAGTAGATGCGCTTGTTTACGCACAAATTCCACGAACTCGGCACAAGTAGGCATTTTATGATCGTCGCTGAATGACATCTCAAATGCTTTAACCGTATCGATATTAATCTTTTTACAGCCTATGTGAATAAACAACAAATCTTCCAAGCTAGTTATTTTTAATTGACGCAAGGCGGCTATTGTTGAAGAAAACTTATCAATAAAAGTTTCTAAGCTAGCGGGCGTGTTATCAACAGCTGGTAGATTTATTAGCTTATCGAGATAGTTCGCGGCCATCAATCGCCGATCGTTGTAACGGTTTAATAAGCCTTGCCAAATAACCGAATAATTTTCAGCTGTAGGCAAAATTCCTTGACACGTGGCGAGTGCACTGCCACTTAACTTGCCCATCAGATAAATAATCTTTTCACCATCAGACAGTTCAGGATTTTCGTGAACGGCCGAACGAAATGTTTCATAGAATACAGGCCAGCATTCCTGTTCTCCAGAAAAGGAACACAACTCTAATTTAGGTAGACGTATGTTTCTGGAATTTGAATTATTTTGCAATGAACTTTCGTGTTGTTTGTTAGTTAATTGATTAACTTTGAATTTGATTTTAGTATACATTTGTTCAAATGATATCAATGATTGATAAGAAGATGCACTTTTTGAAACGGTTTCTTCTAAATCGATTTCAGAATCGCATTTCGTCTCGAGTGTTTTAATAAACATATCGCGAATGTTATCTATTGTATAACTCGAAGCAAGAAATGATTCTACCTGTTTCGGATCACTGCAATCTAGCATTTGAAGTGAATCATATATTGATTGGATATGGCCAAAATAAGCAGACAATTTATGCTGACACTTAACAATATCTTTTTCTTTTTTAGTAGCCATTTTGTATAAGTTTTGGTAATATTAATTACCGAGATTACTAACTTATTGGAAGTTATACGTAAACCGACAAATTAAATTACCTCCTATATAACAAAATGGTGGACTTTGCCCTCAAGAAACCGCGTGGAAGCAAAACCCGTATCTTGCGTAATATAGCAATTTAGAAAAGTAAAACTATCAAATAACGTCCGTATCGAAGTGACCAAAAGAATGTATGCGCCTGGTAAATGTTATTTGAAGTTTTTACCCAAAATTCTAGCCTACGGTATGTTCCATGAGAAAGTAAAGGAAAAAGAAGGGGACTCACGGTTTCTGCGACTGAGTTCTCGTCTGCTGAAGGAGTCTGCTCGTATGGTGTCCAAATCACGAACAACAACACAATCACTGCAGTATATTCTTATTTCTAAATTAACAACCGCTTCAATCTTAACGTAAAACGACGATTCTCGCCATCTTGTCTTTTTCCTCATGTTCCAATCAGATGCAATTTTTGCATCTACTGTTTGCGTGAGTGAGAAAAGGATGGACAGAGGTAAAAATGGGTAGGAAGAAAAGGACAGGACATTTGAAACATACCAGTAGGGCTTTTAGCATGAATGTCCTATTTCGGCCTTAACAGTGCCTTTATTAACTACAACGAAATACAATACTACTTATATGCTAGAACTACCTACATTACTACTATATAAAAAGCATTGGATCATCCACAGACCCTTGAAGGTCTAAAGATAATCCAAATGCTCAAGCCTAAATGCTGATTAAAGGCTTTTAACTATACATATTTTTATGTATAGATCGTCATAGATTTTTAGTAGTAAAATATTTAGTAATGTTTTAGCAGCATTATCATCATAATTCCTTGTAGGTCTTCCATACTGCCCGGATATTATGATTATATAGGCAACATATAGTTAAGAATATTTTGTATGGAACAGATGTACAGGTTGGTTCTTTTGAAAAGTTGGTCAGCGGGGCAATTCTGTTAACCAATCTCGTTGCTGAGGTGACGCGTTCTTGAGCTTCTCTCGTTTTTTTGACAGCTTTGAGCTATCAAAACTGTCAGAAAAGCGAGAGGGGTTCGGGAGCGTATCACTTCGGTGATGAGATCGGTTGACAGAATTGCCCCGCTGATCTCTGAGTCCAGTGATCATCGACTAGAATTATGTCATCTAGAAATTAATACCTTATAGAAATAACCTGCGTCCATTAATGTAATTCTTACATAAATTATCCCACATATGCCCAAGAGCACTAAAAAGGGCCAAATCAAAAAATAATAATAAGTAAATATCTCTTCCATTTATGTATTTTTACTAGCAAGTTTTAACTCTTGGGTCGTTTTCGTTCTCTTAGGCATATGTGAGTTATTATGAAGAAACGGTGTAATAACATGCTGCAAGATACCCAAAAATTTGATGCCAGAAAAAAGAAGAAAAAGACATTACTTTCAAAACGAAAATAGACGGCAAATACTAAACGTGTTTGGTATTTGAACAGGAGAGGATTCCAATGAAAAATCAGACTGGCAGTGTTTTTCTGCTTTCACATAATAGATTCTATATGAACTGGATAAAACACAAAGTCAGTTGGGTTTGAAAAATACCAAAATATGTGGCAGCGGAAAACGTAGTAAATCTTTCGCGAGCTAACATATTTCCGCGTGTTTTACTGCGGTCCATTTTTATTTACTGTTATTACTGTCTCTTCAATTATTTATGACTTGTGGTAAATAAGAACCGACAACGGTAACAATGGAACGTATGAGACTAGTTTTGTTAATTAGTTTAGAAGGTACTCTACATTTACAGCCTCGGTGGCTTAGTGGTTAGTGACCCTAACTTCTGGGTCAGAGAGGCGTGGGTTCGATCCCCACCCAGGGCAAATATTTATGTGATGAACATAAGTGTTTGCTCTGTGTCTGGGTGTTATTTAGTTACTATCTATATAAGTATGTGTTTCAAAATAAGTGTATGTAGTATATCAGTCTCTGGCAGCCATATCACAAGCTTTGCTTAGTTTGGGGTCAGAGGCCGTGTGTAAGATGTCCCCTAATATTTATTTATTTATTTATTTTTTTCCGTTAGTTTAACATTTAGTCGACGTAATTTGTAAGGTCATATGAAAATGTGACAAATGTACAGGGCGGCTCTGAACTCATTAGCAATACGTAACGTAATTGTAGCTTATAACTATGACGACGGTAAATAGCATAAAAAAACAGCTATTTCATAGGTAAAGATCGTTGAACCTCAACAAAATGTGTGAGACGACATCGTACCCCGTACGACGCCGAACGAAGTTCTTAATCGTCATAACTATTAATTGGTATTATACATACATTTTAGAGTATTGAGTCCTAATGGGACTCATTCTTTGACTCGCTCGAGGGAAACTCGCACGCGCGAGCGAGTCGCTTCCTCCGATCAACATTTTTGGTTTAGTTATTCAACACAAAAACTTTTTTGGTTTAATTTTATTCAACTCTCTTTGATATGGGCACATCAGTATACATACACTGCTCGCCTATAAACAAAAAAATATGATACATTTTTCTTATGGCTGTACTTTATAGTTGCCAGCGACTAAAAAGTAGGTCAAATTTCCACGAGCGACGAACACGCGAGCGAGTTTCCCTCGAGCGAGTCAAAGAATGAGTCACTAATGGATTTGCAGTCGCCCGTACCATAACTTTGTCTCATTCTGAAGTATCATAAAAACGAGTTAAACTAAAGCTTTGCTGCTACGAGTAAATTCCTCGTCCCATTGTTTTTGAGACGATCGTAAAAGTTACAATGCCACTAATGGTGGGTGAGCCACATATTGTCACCACTACAGTCGTTTAAAATACATACAATCACACAATTATACCTCTACATACAGAAGAAACAAATTAAATACAATTCAAAAGAAGATAATAAAAAGTAAAACTCACATCAGCTCCCGGCATAACCGTTGTTTCAGTAAAATGCTGTGTTATTGACAACTGAGTATTTCTTCTGTTGCGCTTGCTCGGTTTAGTATCTGAAACGGAAATATACTTGGAGATTTTCGAACAGGGAAGTAAGGAAAGTATAGGCCGAATCATACAACTTAACGCCAGTGATGTTAGCTACAAGCTGCGTATAACTCAATCCTCGGGCAACTGTTATGTGAGCTTCAGTCATGATTGGGTTTTGCGCAGTTTATACCTAACTTCACAGTCATCAAGAAGTTTGATTTGGACTTTTAATACGAGTATGTGCAATAAATCATTAAGTATTAAGCAAAAATACGTACAAGACGTTCAAATACGAGTAAGTTCAGTCAGAAAACAAAATCCTGTTCAGGGGCTGCATTGTGTACGCGTTCCATCGACTTGGAATACGCTTTCCGATGTTCGGTTTTGCTTTTTAGGTCTCCGTACCCAAAGGGTAAAAACAGGACCCTATTACTAAGACTCCATGTCCGTCTGTCCGTCTGTCTGTCTGTCACCAGGCTTTATGTCGTGAACCGTGATAGCTAGACAACTGAAATTTTCACAGATGATGTATTTCTGTTGCCGCTATAACAACAAATACTAAAAAAGGGGGGTTCCCATACAACAAACGTTATTTAAATGTTTTTTGCTCGTTCTCAATAACGGAAAGAAGAATGGGGCTTAGGGGGCTCCAACACAGTACGGAACCCTTCTTGAGCGAGTCCAACTCTCACTTGGCCGATTTTTTATCCTCTTTCTCGCGCCAGTTAACGCGTACGCAATACGGCTCCAGTTTTGTCTCTGGATTTTCTGAATCAGGGCCCTGAAGACCACTAGAACGATTCCACACTTTATGAAAATCTCTTTGAGGTCCATTACCCAAAATTAACGAAGTGTTCAGATCTCACCGTTATAAACTTTGTTCCACCAGGCGTCGAATTTTTCGTAGGCCTTATTATCCCGGGCATTATCCTCCGATCTGTAAGGAAATTGAGGACAATTATTTTTAATGACTTGTAAGGTATAGCTGTGCGTCGACCAGTAAAATTCATAGACCGTCAATTACAGAAGAAATGAAAAATAATCTAGATAAAGCCTGCGCACCACGTAATATTTCTTTCGACGCGTCAGAACGAGACAGAGTTAGGTATGGCGAAGAATATATCTGTCACTTTTTCAGACGTCGAAAATAATTTTTTTCGTGGATTTTCGTGGTCGCATGCTTGGCCTACTACAGGGTTCCCGAAACTATGGGTCGCAACTGGTGGGTCGCTGGTGGGTCGTGAGCGAATATTGAGTGAGTCACACTTCAAAACCATATACCAAAGTAAATTAGACTTATCAAACTCAATGCGATTAAAAGTAACTCGAGTTGAAGTTGATGTCAAAACTGAAATAGCAAAACATAGGAAACAATTTCATCCTTCCCAATAAAATAAATTTTATGATGTGGTTAGTTGGGGTGTTTTATTTATGTTAGTGACGGTTAAATTTCCTAAAAGTGGGTGCCGGATTTCTAAACTTTTATTAGAATGGTCGTAGACCAGACCACTTTGGGAACCACTGCTCTAGAAGTATTTGATTTGTGTGAAATGTGTGATATTTCCTTCACCGAAAAACTAGAGGGCCAAAAATACGGCCACAAATTCAAAAGACTATAATTAGTACGTTACTGTGTTTTCAAACCGAAATTCTCACGATTTTGGCGTGTGTTTTCCCAATTTTAATCGACTTCAAAAAAGTAACCGCCTTACCACAAAGGATTTAAACACTCTTAAAACACTGCTTAGCCGTGCAATTTGTACTGTTAAACATTGTCTAAAGCGCGCGTAAAACTTTTGTGGTAAGACGGTAAGTTCTCATTTCGGCTGTATGTTTTTTTGTCTGTAAGAATTATACGCGCTTACTCTACCAATTTATAAACCAATTTTGATGATTATTATTTTATTTGATAGTTTTTAATTTTAGAAGCAGTTTTATTTTAATTTTATCGAAATAGGTAGGGTCGTTTTTTTAAACCAACTATAATGTGAAAATTACTACATCGATGGTACATCGATCCGTGCGAATTATTCGAATTCTGTACACGGTTGAAATCGGTTATGCCATTATTGGCGAAAAGTTTTCACCTACGTGTTGACTGAAGATTTGTGATCTTTGTGGCGTCTTCAGGCTAAGATCTCGACGGCCAAGATTAACGACCATCAGGATCGATGTTCGGTTTCCTTTTTACTATCACGTTGTTAAATTATTCACTGTAATGAAAATATTTTTTTTTTATAATTTTTTAACCTACTTCGAATGCTAAGGGTGTTTTGCAGGTTTTCGTCATTTTTAAGCAAACTGATTTAGACAACTGATTATTTTTAAAACTTTCAGATGTGTGTGACTGACTTTTTATTCAATAGTTCATACTTCTAATTTTCTAAATTTTCTAATTTTTTTTAGGGTCCCACACCTCAAAAGGCAAAAAGCACGACATATAAGATCACCTAGCTGTTCTTCTGTTTCTTAAGATCCTTTACTCAAGAACGTGTAAATACTCGTAAATCCTGATGCAATTTGTGTTAATTTAGAATCTTTTGAAACCGTGAACAGAATAGTTTTTGAGTCAACCCTACAGAAACTCTAATATCGAAGTTTTCTTATACAATTGCAAGGGAATCAAAACTTAAAGTGTACTTCCGGTTCATCTAGAATCGTGAAATTTGGCAGAAAGCTAGTTTTTACAACACAAATAAAGATAAAAGTCTGAAGTCTGAGACGTGTGCCGGTGTAGAGCAGCGGTTTGCATTAGAAAATTCAGAAAACGTTTCAATCTGATTGATTTTCATCTGTGGTTATCTGCTTTTTTTATTTAAACTCGTAAAACCAATCTTAACTCATGTAACTTAACCTTTACACAATTCTAGGCCAAATCATGTGGCCACTAAATATTTAGTTGATTGCCTAATAATCTACCAATAAATTATCTAAAATATGCCGCAAAAAAACTTGCTTACACACATTGGACGAATTTAAGGATAATTTTAAAAACATAACATGATAAACCGTTCTAATACAAATAAGCAGATTACCATTCCCTTATAAGGTAAGACATAATAAGTGATTATGCATGTGTTAGATAGGGGATTTTAATATTATATTCTATATCACTTAAATAGTCGCTATGCTTCATTTATTGGTCTAAAACTATTTCTTTACCTTCTATTCTTATAAACAGTCAAATCAAGACACCATATCCGCCATTACTTGTTGTGTTTGTAATATTGTTTATCAATGTGTTATTCTGTAGTCAAAGTGATTGTGATCCTATCAACTATTCCCTAATAGTTGATAGGATAATATTTAATAACGATTACAAGATGTATTAAGTAATATAAAACTTTTAAGTGGCTAAATGGAACTGAGAAATATCATGACGTCCGAATGTCGGCCATTGTTGTTTACATACACCATTGATTTAATACTGTGATTTCATAATGTTATAGGTGACTTGAAACGTATCAATAATTGTTCTAAAATTCTAATAAGTATGAAATACAGTTTAAGATGATTTTTATGTTTAACAATTGTGTAAAATGGAGGCTACCACCGTGCCCACCATCTTGCTCGTTCCCTATTGGTTGTTGGTAATGTTTACATCGAGCAGTGGTGGTATGGCATGGTGGGAGCTTGTGAAATCAGTAATAAAACAGTCTGTTGGCGCGGCTTCGCTCTCTTATTATCATTCAGTCTCTCTTAGTGCTCGCCCAGTATTCTAATAATAACGTTGGACATATTTTTGTCGCTTTGAGTCTCACCTAGCTAGTTATGCTGAGTGTCGGTACTTTTATATTCGAAACCAAGCCGAGTGGACGTCGCCATGTTGCTAAAGTTAAGTACTTTGTGTAATGTCCAAATTATGTGACTGATCATTGTACATCGTAACAAAAATTAGATTGATGACTTCTGAGTTTCTTGCCACTTCTTCTCAGACGTCTAGGGCCTTACGAACGTGGCTTAGAGTCTTTGCAATACATGGAAGTACCCTCTCGGGGCTCCATGAGTTATAAGAATAAACAAAGAATACTTACCTACTTGTTTCCTTTACTTATCCAGAATCCTGAACTTTAACCCTGATCTAACACATGCATATTATCATCATCATCCACAACTATCTTTATTTCACTGCTGGGTATAGGCTTCTCTCTTACTGTGCCATCTGCCTCGGTCATGTGCCAATCGTTTCGTAGCATACACAAAACGATACTGTAATATTATTATAGGTATGTTCTTAGCCTATACAGAACATGTAACTTGAGAACTGCATGTAAATATTACTTTTGTTGCAATAAATGATGAAGTCTTGAGCATTAAGCTAAAGCCTTGGTACTCGTGAATACGGGAGTGATTTCAAAGTCACTTTACAGGCTGAATCGATTTTTTGGCAGTTGCGATGTTACCTACAAGCTGCTCAAAACCCAATCTGGGTTTCGTGCAACATGTAGCTAACTTTACAGCCGCCAAAAAATTTGATTCGCCATTTACCAAAATAAATTGGTTGTCTGTAAAGTCGGTATAAGGACGATATTTTTATGTGTTAACGTCATAAGAAAACATTGTCGAATCAACAACTGAAACAATCCGATCGCTTTGTCCGATCATGCCTCTATCGCTTGCTCCGTGCTCTCGCCTGTACGAGCGTACAGGCTTAGGCGGAACGTGACACTATTTCGTGCGTACAGGCGGCGTTCATCAATTTATGAGGTTACCAAATCAACAACCCTTTACATATGTACTCGTACATACAGCTATATTATCTTTTACAGAACCGGAACTCCGTCGTGAAACTGAGACAGAATTCGACCTAACAGGACAATAATCGTCGTTACAACAATGAATTCATACAATAACCACAAGTGGAGGGAGCGTCTGTAACCTGCGGGACTTGCCTGGGTCGGTACTGCTTGTTTTCGATAAGGATTTGCTATTATACATTCATACTTAATGGAAATCAGCAAAAATAATGAAAAAGGGATTCAATTTTCTTGATAAAAAAAATAAATTTATGTCGGAAGTACATATTATGTGTATTTCGGTTATCACCACATATTTTAAAGCAAAGTCATCTTTTTATGTCTCTGTCTGTCTGTGTATCCGTTTAAATCTTCTAAACTACACAACTGTTTGCAAAGCAGTTTTCAGTAAATTTCAGATTTTTTTGAAGTGAATCTTCTAATGCGACTTCCAACAAGGTTGCGTTAAGCGTTTAACGTAACCATGGAAGGAGTATGATAGCACTGTTATGTCGAAGTTTCACTTCTTCCGTGCGGAGGGAGAGAAAAAAAAAAACACGCAAGTGGAGTCACTTGCATGTTTTTTTTTCTTTACATTGCTTATTAGATTTATACTTAGCTATAATACATTTGTGGCTGGGGGAAAGCTGGGAACGGGTAGCTTGTATAAAATAAGTAAACCAAGGATTATTTTTAGAAAAAAAAGCCGAAACTCGATGAGGTTGTGACGTTTTATTACAGAGTTCCTATGACCACCTTCCAGCTCCATCATACAACCCTGATTACCACTGAAAGACAAACTACTCGCCAAAACGATATAATGAGCCCAAACTTGATGAGGTTATGTCATTTCATTGCGAAATTACATTGGCCACCTTCCAGTTCCATCATCAGATCAGCACAATGTCATCATAATATTGCATTGTCACACGATTTATACATGTACTAGCGACCCGCCCCGGCTTTGCACAGGTGTATTATACATATAAACCTTCCTCTTGAATCACTCTATCCATTGAAAAAAACCGCATCAAAATCCGTTGTGTAGTTTTAAAGATTTTAGCATACAGACAAACAAACAGACAAAATAGCGACTTTATTTTATACTATGTATTGATGCCAAATTTCAGCTCAATCGGTAACCGGGATGTGGATCAAATGTAACTTGCAAGATTTGATCACAGAACTACAGACAACGAGACAGACATTTTCCGAGATGCGGGATGGAAAATATACTTATTAACAGACTCATACGACAATCTATTATTCTCCTAAATAAATGAAGTCGTCTTGCCTTATATCATGTTCGGTACAGGATATTACGCACCTACTATATTTTCTCAATTCACATTTTCCATTCTATCATAAGTCATAATCTGCATAGGTACATCTATATTTCCCACCGACATAGAATGGAAACGCAAAGTGAATTACATCTCCATTTCGAACGTATTAAAGAGTGATTTGTCATAATTTCGCGGATTACATTCGAGTTCTCGTTGTAGTAAATCCCACAAGGCAAAATAAGGAAACCACCAAGTGTTTTATAGCATGATAAAACTTGTGATACATTAGCTACTAAACACACCGCTGGATAAACAATGTAGGTACGTTTTGTTACGAAATTGAATTAAAATCTTATTATTTATTGCAGAGGTTTATTGTGTGAATATTATAATTTTAAACGGGGTTGATTCAATATGTACTCATATAATCTATGGGATTGATTTTGTTTATTACTTGATTTCTATAAGTAAATCTGTTGTCAAAACTGACTTAACTACATTTCGATTTTTAAGCGACGAAAAAACGAAGAAAATTTTCATGATCACACAACTATTCCGATTTTAATTTTTTACATCGGAAAGGTATACTTCAAAATTGGCCCCACCTAAATTTTATCGAAATTGGTTATTTGGTTTTTGAAAAATCAAAAATTATCTAAAAATGGCAAACATCGATTCGAGCTAACTACGTAATCGATTTTTTGTTTGTTTATTGCAGTTTGCATATTACATTGGTGGTATAAACGTAATCATGGCTCAATACAAACTTGCCTATTCAATGCTATTTTCGGCAAAAAATATACACTTTAAAGATATAAATCTTTAAATTCTACAAGTATATCAATCTTTCTACTCATAGTGTACCTATGTATGGGTTGTAAAATTTATGCCCTATGGTAGGTATAGAATCTATGTCAACAGTAAAATAAGTTGTATTCTTAACAATATAAAAATCGAGTTTTTAGAGTAGTATTATCCCGTCTGTAGCTACAGAAGGTTTACAGAACAATAAAATGAAATAATGACGTACAGCTACTCAAGATATAAGTACCGGCGCTCCAGGATAAATAATTTCAGTGGTTATTTTTGTATTATTTTGCTATATGTCTATGTTCTTTGCCATGCAAAAGATATATTGTCCATGTAACTCCAAATTAGATAATGTTATTTTTTTCACAAAGTTTAAGTTGCCTAAAAATAGTGACGATTTTGAAGGGTCATATTTTGCCTGATAATTAATTTATCAAAAAAAAAATAATGAAAAGATAGGGTAGTCTAACCAGCTAAATTTGATTTTATGGCAAAAAAATATCACTCTAAAAGCATTTTCCAGGAAGAAAACAGCGTTACGTTACATACGTTTGTATGAAAAAATTACAGCCCACCTGGGATCTTAAGAATCTTTGAGCCAGCAAGGAGCCAGCGTTCATCGATTTATAAAACGTCACGACAAAAATTGACTGCAAAATATCAAATGACTTCAAGCCTCAGCTTATTTTTAACCGACTTCCAAAAAAGAGGAGGTTCTATGTTCGTCTGTATGTATTTTTTTGTGGATGTTCATCGATGATTTTGCCGATTTGTGAACCGAAGGCGGCAGAAGTCGGTTTTGCCATTTGTTGCAAAAATATGTTATTATATTAGGAATACTCTGAATACTAAACAATTGCATTTACACACAAATGTAAATAATACTAAAACTTTCCAAAATATCTACGGTAGTAGTCCCCCGGTCCCGTCTGTAGCCACAGAGGGTTTATAGCACAATAAAACGAGTGACGTACAGCTACTCAAGATATAAGCACCGGCGCTCCGGGAGAATAATGCCTCTGTTTATTTTTGTATTATTTGGCAGTTGGCACCGCGGATTTGCTCGCGACTTGTCTAAGTTTTCCATTCTATTTCGATCTTTTCTAAATAAGGACTATTACTTTGCCAAGTGAAATACTACCATTAAACGTGCATTAACTTTATAAGGTATGTTATACTTAAGTGTACTAGTAGTTTTCCAAACGGTAGATCTCGTGATTATTTATGAATAAAAATAAATTGAGTAAGTAAATCTGTGCTCAAAAATACGTAGGTAACTTGCCCATGCCAATAAAAATATAACTTTTTAAATACAAGCTTTTGAGAACCTGGATATCATGTAGCAGCAGAGTGCTAGCCAAAACAAGTAAAACGAGCCCAAACACGACGGATCTATCTTGTTTAGTACAGGAGTTCCTATGGCCACCTTCCGACCATATTATTGCATTGTCACGCGATATACATAATCGTGCAAAATTTCAGCTTAATCAAAAACCGGGAAGTTGACCAAATTTAACTTGCATGAGTCCACCAGAACTACACACATACATAGGTACATCCATTGCAAGTTAAAACATATTAATAAATTAATAAATCGACATTTTAATAAACTATTTCATTTAATTTCCAAATTAAAGCTTGTAAAATAATATTCAATGCAGTAGGTAGTCGTAAGGTTCCAATTTGTGGCACATCTCATTTAACTGAATCTTCATAAGCCTTGACCTATTTCGATAATACTCGCAAATCACGTTGGGATTAAAATATTAACTCTGTTGTTAAATATTACTTTTCAAAATATTTAAAAGCGCAAGCCTTTTGAGAGAATTACGAGTTAGTACGTCGAGTAAGTCTTCCCTCACGATCGAAAATAGCCGACGAAAAAAAAAAACAAAAAGCTGTGTACCAAGTTTCATCACGATTTGTTAAAAAATGCGACCTGCAGAAGAGAACCAACGTCCGAAAACTGTTTTTTCCGATAGTAGCGAAATTTTCTTTCTACGCTTCACTCGCTAGGTCAAAATTATGTTATCATCCTACTAATATTATAAACGCGAAAGCTTGTAAGGATGGATGGATGGATGTTTGTTATTCTTTTACGCAAAAACTACTAAACGGATTGAAATGAAACTTTGCAATAATAAAGCTTATATATCAGAATAGCACATAGGCTATAAATTATAATGATATTGCGTAAACTTTCCATATTATAACAATAAGTGTTAACTAAGTAAGAAAAATTCTGCCATATTCGAGCTATTCTAGCGTGCGCTCCAAGAAATGTCAAAAAAGAAATGTCGAATCGAACAAATGTCAAAACGATTTATTTTGTTTTTTATTTTCCACCTCCTTTATTAAGGGTGATAAGGTAGGGCCTCGAAATAAATCAAAATCTAGTTATAAATAATTTACTTTATAATACACCTGCTCGGAAAGTACCTTGATACTTTATCAAATTTACGGTAGAAAGTACGTCATTGCATATCGAACAAATATGCGGGGAGAAAACGCATCTGAGCGGGAGAGAAAAGTGTATGAAAATCCATTTCTTACGTGGTTTTTCTTTTTTAATTTTGGGTAAGACTATGCGCTGGTAACCTAAATATCAAAAGCCAAAAAGTTTTTACAGTGAGTTTTTATCTCCAAGTTCGCAAAATCACACTGGCCACTAGCTGTGTGTTGGATGGTGTCAAACAATTTGAAAAAAGAACATGTGAAAATTGCAGACGCCATTGGCGCCATTTTCAAGTGTTACATTAAGCTTCACTAACTGCAACAATTTCAATATAAATTTCAATTAGTAAAGATGTAGTTTTTTATTTTCCTCGTAGGTGTAGTATAAAGCACTATGTATCACTCGAGAGAAAGTGCGATTCCCGATCTCGGGTGTTCTAAAGCCCTCGCCTACGGCTCGGGCTTCAAACGACACCCTCGACGGTAATCGGTCACTTTCTCCTCTCGGTGAACAAAGTACTATTATCCCGAATAAAATAAATTAAATAATCTGCTCGCTTATAAATATGACTATTGTTAAAAAATCTACCCTTCCAGTTTACGACACAAAACAACACAACCCCGCATTCTTTTTTATTAGCAGAGCAAAGTGATTTTTATGGTGCCTATTGTACCTGAGCCTCTTTGTTCGGTTAATGATGACTTTGATGGGGTTTTCTTTGCTTTTTCTTTTATTACCGAACACTTGTAAGACTGCAATTATTCTGGTTTATTGAAAAATGCTGCGAGGGTTTTATACAATGTGTTTCAGAATAGGGATAGGTCGAATTACTTTCTTACATCTTTAAGGGTCTCTGACCCCAAACTAAGCAAAGCTTGTGATATGGCTGCCAAAGACTGATATGTTTTATAACATACATATTCTGTCGTTCCGTTTTAATTTTATCGAAATCGGTTGAGCCGTTTTTGAAAAATCAACAATGATGTGAAAAATTACTGCATCTGTGACACATAGATCCGTGCGAACTATGTAAATTCTGTACACGGTTAAAGTCGGTTATGCCGTTTTTAGGTTTCTGTGCCCAAAGGGTAAAAACGGGACCCTATTACTAAAATTTCGATGTCCGTGTGTCCGTCTGTCTGTCTGTCACCGGGCTGTATCTCACGAACCGTGATAGCTAGGCGGCTGAAATTTTCACAGATGATGTATTTCGGTTGCCGCTATGACAACAAAAACAAAATAAAATAAATATTTAAGGGGGGCTCCCATACAATAAACCTGAATTTTTAGACGTTTTTCGCTCTATATTAATAATGGTACCAGGTAGATACTTGAAATTTTCACAGAATATTTAGTTTTATATTCCCTTCAATAATGAGTAATAAAATTAAAATAAAATAAATATTTAAGGGGGGCTCCCATACAGTGCGGAACCCTACGTGCGCGAGTCCGACTCGTACTTGGCCGGTTATTATTAAATATGGAGTGGACGCTTAAAGAAGACCGTGTTGCAGTTATTGCGTTGCATCATTGCGGTTACGCACCAATTCAAATTTTTGACATACTGAAAATTTTTAATATAACCAAAAGATTCGTTTATCGTACCATCAAACGATACAATGAAGACTCTAGTGTAGATGACAGGTCAAGAAGTGGTCGCCCTCGGTCTGTTAGGACTCCAGCAGAGATAAAAGCTGTGAAGGCGCGAATTCAAAGAAATGCCAAACGTAAGCAGAAACTGTTGGCCCTTCAGATGGGGTTAAGCAGAACCACGGTGAAAAGGGTGTTAAATGAAGACTTAGGGCTTCGGACATATGGAAGAAAAACAGGACATCGTTTAAATGCTCGTCTAATGGACCTGAGACTGAAGAGATGCCGCGCTTTGTTGAAGCGGTACGCGGGAAAAAAATATCGGGAAATTCTTTTTTCGGATGAAACATTTTTTACCGCGGAAGAGAGCTACAACAAACAAAATGATAAGGTGCACGCATACAGTAGTGAAGAAGCGAGCAACCGTATTCCGCGTGTCCAACTAGGTCATTTTCCATCCTCGCTCATGGTATGGTTGGGAGTTTCTTATTGGGGCTTAACAGAGGTACATTTTTGTGAGAAAGGTGTAAAAACGAATGCAGTTGTGTATCAAAATACAGTCCTGACGAACCTTGTGGAACCTGTTTCTCATACCATGTTCAATAACAGGCACTGGGTATTCCAACAAGATTCGGCGCCAGCTTATAGAGCGAAGAGCACACAAGACTGGCTGGCGGCGCGTGAAATCGACTTCATCCGGCACGAAGACTGGCCCTCTTCCAGTCCAGATTTGAGTCCGTTAGATTACAAGATATGGCAACACTTGGAGGAAAAGGCGTGCTCAAAGCCTCATCCCAATTTGGAGTTGCTCAAGACATCCTTGATTAAGGCAGCCGCCGATATTGACATGGACCTCGTTCGTGCTGCGATAGACGACTGGCCGCGCAGATTGAAGGCCTGTATTCAAAATCACGGAGGTCATTTTGAATAAACTTTATTGTCTTAAAAATTTATGTTTTGTTAAGTTCATTTTGCTATATAAATGGTTACAAAATGAATAAACTTGTTTCAATTATTTTATATTAAACATGTGACAGAATTTATGACCTGACTGTGTATATAGATAGTAACTATTTATCACCCAGACACAGAGTAAACACCCATGTTCATTACATGAATACTTGCCCTGGGTGGGGATCGAACCCACGCCTCTTTGAACCAGAAGCTAGGGTCACTAACCACTGAGCCACCGAGGCAGTCATATAGAACTCATTTACGTCTACAAAAACAAAAAAACGAAGATTTTTATAATTTATAGTCGTGTTAAATTCAATGTTTTGTAACCTAAATTATTGACATAAGTGACCACTCTCACTCGAATATGCAGTGCCCGACAGGGTCCATACTGAACTTTTTACCTAAACTTTGTTATTAACATCTTATACTTTATGGAAGCATGAATAAATTAAATGAAATGAAATATATTTAGTACTCATGTATCTCTCACGTTTGGTCTAGATTCGTTTAAAATGTGACCTTTAGAGGAGAAAACATCCGGACAGACGAAAGCAAAATTGTCGAGTCAAAACAAAGACTCTCAGCTTGCTTCATTAGCTTGATCAACAAAACTGAGATTCTCTCACTTCGTCTACTCGGTCAATCAGTAAGAATTATATGTTTCGGGACAATCACAGTCCCGATTAAATTGCGAAATGAAGAGATCCGCAAATAACTTATCGAAAATTCACTGACTCGAAAAAGCGTGTTTCCCTCGAATCCCTCCTTTGAAGCGATTTACAAGGGTTGAAGACAATTATGGACCCTCGAGATGAGATAAGCCCTTTCTAGTTTTAATTTGAGATGAAAGACCTTGAAATAAAATCGTTACGACGTCATAAACGTTGAGATTGTCTTGAATTTTTAACAGACTTCCAAAAAGGAGGAGGTACTATGTTCGTTTGTCTGTCTTATTTAACATGTAATTAAATAAATATAGGAAGTTATACATAAGCTTTATAAATCCTAGCACTTTGCAAAGTACCACTTTTTACTAGGTTTAGGTACCTTAAATTGTCAAACGAATATTCAACAGCTTGTTATGAAGAGTCATCCGCAATTTGGCTATATACTTGAGTAGTAACAAGCAGGCACACACCGGCAGGATGATCTCAATCAGAGGTGAGGATGATGAGGTATTTATTTATCTCAAAATTTGAGTGCGCGATTAGTCCCGTAGTATACAGGGTTATTCCTAATCAATTAGCATCTTTTAAGAGGCTTATTCTGTACATCAAAACTAACAACTTTTAAGCTATTGCATAGCTTCTATCGCGGGCCTTGAGCGCGGGGACCGAATCCAGAAATTCCGTAACGAAAAAACCTCACGCTCCCCACTCCGTCGGGCAAGGAGGTGTGGCTTGAAGGCCGTGCATCGTCTAACGTCGTTTCAGTTCGGCAGTCTTCGACACGGCGTTGTGTGCGATTAGACGTATTGTACGACTCTACGAAACTCGCACGAATCGAGACGAGCTGCTCCGAAATCGGACAAATACATAAGCAGAAATGCTATTTGTACTTCTCAATCTATTGTTTTACTTAAACTTTTTCCCTGTCTAACAAACCAAAATAATCATATTACTTCCTTTACTAATTTTTCTCCATCTTAAGCTTGCCTGAAAGAGATTACTTTTTGTGATAGGACTCCAGACATTTAAATAATTGTAAACACTGTAAATAACAATTGGGTCCTCCACAGACCTGTGTCCGTAGCATACAAGACCACGACAAGAGTTTATCGATGTGTGCAAAGGTGACAGATATATGCTTCATCATAACTCTGTCACGTTCTGACACGTCGATAGTATAATTTTATGGTCCGTATGCTAAGCCCGCTGATGTAGGTCAAAATATATTTTAAAATCAATGGCAAGTTTGATTTATTTCATAAAATTGAAGTTTTATGGTTGAACAACGTATTACAACAGTTTATAGAAAGTTTTCAAGCAACATAATTTGGAAAGCTCCGATCAAACTAAAATGGCTTCCTAAGCACCACAATCACAGATCTCTCGAGACGGGACATGACGTCTCGGTGTGGAGAGGACCTTATTTTGGAAGTAATAGCTTGCATCGATAAGGCCTGGAAGAAATAGTTTATGCTATAAATGCAGAATTATTAAATAAAAGATGGTAAGGCGCTTCACCAATATGTACCACCAGGGTTTTAACGTACACTAGTAACTGAGCATAATATTGTTATTATTACAATGTTAAGTATAGAATATTTGAAATCGAAATAATCAGGTACTTACAGCTAATAACTGACAGAGTACAGATCACTTAATCTTATGTGGTCACACAACTCTGCATTCTGCATTATGTATTTCCTAATGACAACATGCATTTTGCGGTGTATGACTATTTGCTACATGTAAGTGTCTTGCTGTAGATCTCTCTATGATCGTAACAAAATAGTTTGTTGGTAACTATTTCAATAAAGCTAGTCCTAAAGCTCCATAATGTTAATCATTTGTTTTAACGCTCGGGATCCGGAAGCTTTGTAAATATTTAGATTTACGAGTATGTAATGCTAAAAGTTTTTAATATAATTTTAATAGTATATACATGATTCTTATAAATTTCTTGATCCCAGGTGTAGGAATGGGAAATCTATCTATACCTATATTAATTCCATTGCCAATTCTATGAAAAAAGTCGACATACTATTTCAAATGTTTAATACTTTTTTTCAGTTTCATGAGATCTTAGATCTCAGATCAGAGTGGCGATAGACCTGAGTAGGTATTCAATATAATTTTCAATGCCTTTCTTCTTTCTTCTAAAAAAAAAAACAATTAAGGCAACCATAGCTTTTCCTTTTGAGATGAGGACCCTAAAACTAATTGATGATAGCACACGAATAATATTACAACAATTGCTATTATAGCAATTAATTTGTGTACTGAACGTAGGTACATACGATTAAAAATAAAATAATGAAATATTTTAGGAACATCTTACACACGGTCTCTAACCCCAAACTAAGCAAAGCTTGTGATATGGTTGCCAGAGACTGATATATTACAAATACATATTTTAAATACAAACTTATATGGATACTACCTAAATAACACCCAGACACAGAGCAAACACTTATGTTCATCACACAAATGTTTGCCCTGGTTGGGGATCGAACCCACGTCTCTTTGACCCAGAAGTCAGGGTCACTAACCACTGAGCCACCGAGGCAGTCGAAACGACGAATTATTTAATTAATTACCTTTTTGAAATCTTGTTTGAATCCAGTCTGATCCCGACGCCGGCGGTCAACGTAAATGCTGAAACAAAAGATGTTTTAGTTTAATATTGAAATGTATTACTAGTTTTACCCACAACATCAGACAGGACTCTTAATTTTTTACTGGATAAAAAGTCATGACACTCTCCGACTTTTGAACTAAAAAGCCTCATGCCAAAAATAGTCGATACGTTTCTCTGTTGCAGCATAAAAGAGAAACAAACTAACCAATAAACCAACAAACACGTCACTTTCGAATTTATAATATTAGTAAAAATTAATTTCAAAAAATTATATTATAAGCTTTTATTTAACTTGCAATGGATGTACCTACGTATGTATAGGTAGGTATGTATGTAAGTTCGGGTGGAATCTTGCAAGTTAAATTTGACCAACATCCCGGTTTCCGAATAAGTTGAATTTTTGCACGCATATTTATATCGCGTGACAATGCAATAATATGGTACTTTAAAGCTGACCTGATGATGTTCATAGTGATGGTGGCTGATGGTGGCCATAGGAACTCCTGTATTAAACAAGATAGATCCGTCGTGTTTGGGCTCGTTTTACTTGTCTGGGCTAGCACTCTGCTGCTACATGATATCCAGGATCTCAAAAGCTTGTATTTTAACTAGTTATATTTTTATAATAATGTATGTAGTAGTTATTACAGTCATTTCATATTTTCTTGTTTCCGGCTTCAAAAAGGATGTTATCATTTCACCTGTATGTTTTGTAGGTATGTTACGCGATCATTTCGCCATTTATTATAAATCAATTTTGATGTTGTTTTTTGTGTTTGGTAGGTCATACTTCAGAGATGGTTCCATTTATGTTATCGAAATCAGTCAAGCTGTTTTTGAGAAATCAAAAATATTGAATAAATCATAAGTTTTGATTCTTGTACAAGATTGAAGTGGGTAGTGGCGCTTTTGGCGAAAAATAAATAATATTATATTTGCAATGATTCCGCTTGGTGTATGCCTGTGTAATATGATCCAACCGTTTCTTGAAAGTAAGCCGTATTCAACAATGCAACTAAATTATGAAAAGTTAACAAGACTATAAATTTTCCTCCTACAACGCTACTAAGTATTTTAACATAACAGACTATGTACTAATACGAGTATGTACGCAAGACCACGCAAGTTATCCCACAACACGCTCTAATCACCTCACCACTCAACTAAGTATTTGTCCAAAAACAAACCCCCAACTTGTGGAGTAAACTGTACACATGCTGGGTAATTGCATAAGTTTTAACGAGAGAGCCCCAAGTTGAGAGTTTCGACAATGTAAGATGCACTTTGACATATTACTAAAGTTGACAGGCTACTTGTTAAGTTTGGTATCTCAAATATTAGTTTGTAGAGTACATTTTGTAGCTTAAAGGCTTTTCAATCGGCCTCAGCTGTCTGATTCTTTCTGATACTGTGCAAGGTTGATGGCATAGGCATTTAATTTCCAAAAACTCTTCAAAACGTATCTAAACATAATTATTACACCTAATGTATTAAAAAGTTGACTTTGATATCTTTCTATTTAACTAAACAGATCGAAAAATACTCTTATGTTGTTTTTGGAGATTAACAAAACTTGTTTCAATTGTATGATAAACAAATGCTTTAAACAGCTTTTAGAAATGCACATACACTTGATTTTCAAAGGGATCGCCTTCGAGATATCTTCCTGTACTCGGACCGACATGGTGGCGTTATTATACAAACACTTCAACACTTCGATATACCGATAGTCAATACGGCATCGCTGAAGAGACTCAAGCACAGCCCATGTCTCGACCGAATCAAAGGCCTTCTCATAGTCCACAAACGCTAAGCAAAGTGACTGGTTATACACCTCGGTCTTCTGTATAACCTGCCGCAGCGTATGTATGTCGTTCATGGTACTAAAGCCTTTCCGGAAACCGGCTTGTTCGGAAGGCTGGAAGTCATCAAGCCTGCGTTCGAGACGATTCGTAATGACCCTTGAAAACAGCTTATAAACATGGCTCAGAAGCAAGATGGGTCTGTAATTCTTCAAAAAGGTGTTGTCACCTTTTTTAAAGAATAGCACCACCACGCTTCTGTTCCATGCTTCCGGCGTTGTGCCATCGAGGACGACGGTGTTGAAATTTACCTACTAACCATAAACTGAAAGCGTATTCAAGTAATCAACGCCGCTGAAATATGTTAGAACAGGTCGATATCGAATTATTGGTGATTTCTCCACGGGCGTAAGTAGTTAATCCATCTGACTGTCAACTGAAACTTTTTTCAATATGACTCTTCTTTTATTCTATTCTATGGCTCTTCAATCTCTACCTGGATCTGTCCGTATTTTGTGATTTTATGCTCAGTAAGTGACCCTAAATCTTTTGAAAAAAATTAGATCGGAAAAGTGCGAGACTAAGTTATTATGTATTTTATTTTAAAACTTTAATGGTTTATATTTAACTAAATTAATTATAATATTAATTAGGTACGTAATTATATTGTTATTGAAGTATAACATAAGTGTGGGTAACACACACTTTTCAGATCCTATTTTTTTCATGAGGTTTAGAGCTTCAATTTATATCGTTTTATTTACAAATCGCGACGTGAAAGTTTATCGATAAGATGAAAGAGTATTTATGCACTAGTAATCAACACTGCTGAAACACGATATTGCTGCAAACAGATCGATATTGAGATATTGCTGATTTCTCCACGGCTGCAATTAATCCATCCGGCTGTCAACTGGGAGTTGTACACAATATCAACAACTTGGTATTTAAATCACTGATTTTACAGAAATTTGTGTAAATATTACAATAAGTATACGGTGCGTCTGTTAACTATACATTCTTTGCAATCATTTTATACTCATCGTTATGACTTATTTAATTTAACTAACGCAGTAATCAGAGCTACGGCCATTTAACTTTGTACCTGGAGTAAATTTTGCTTTAAACAACATTTACTATAAATTATCCGTAAATTCAAAACAATGACCTGCATTTAGAGCATTAATTAACATTGTTTTATCTAACAAACGACAACATCATATTATGTTCGCTGAAACGTGATATTAGTAGCAAACAGGTCGATATTGAAATATTGCTGATTTCTCCACGGGCGCCATTAATCCATCCGGCTGTCAACTGGGAGTTGTGCACTGTTGTTAAATCACTACGTACTGATTGTACGTAAACCTATACTGTGCAGATTAATATACTGAAAATTCATGGGTTAAGAACCAGAGTAGCGTAAGGTCGAAAAAAAATCCTGAAAATCGAAACTCGATTTACAGAGCGAATAGGACACCGAGGATACTTTGAATGTAATTGCTCCAATAACGTATCTTGTCATTCATTTTTGACGCAGAAACTTGATTTTAAAGCCAAATTTTTTTTCCTGCCAAATTAACGTAGGTAAGGTACCGTTTATTACGGCCCTTTTAACAGAAATTCCGTTGCATTACATACATTATTAAAGAAGGATGTTGGAAGCTCATACATACGAATACCTGTAGTATACGAATACACTCAGTTTCTCCCAAGGTCATTTATAAAAATGTTATGTTCACCAGAGTAATTTATGACGCTTCTAAAACTGTTCTGATATGTACAAGTTCGTATAAAATGAAGATAAAATAAGAAAAACCGAAAACAATTTTCAAGCTATATGTTGAATACTTATATATATAATTATAGGCCAAAGATTAAGGATTGCCAGGTTTGTTATGTATAGAGTGCTAAAATGGTGCTAGATATTTAAAAACTTGAAGTCATATATTTTAGTTCATATTGCCTCAATGATATTTATATTGATTTTTTAATCAGTGTATCTCATTTTGTTAAAAAAAAGTTGTAATATCGGATTACGTTTTGGAGTTCATCGATTTATAAGACGTTATCACGTCAAAAAAACTCAATGCTTAGGACCGCTACAAAAAGAAAATGAAAACATGAATGATAATGATTTTCGGTATTCATCCATTTCATTAGCAAAAGTACAAGAACCGCAACTGTAAGTTAAGCAGCTATTCGAACCTCGGCTGAGGATGCGTCGGGAGTCATTCCGAGGCAGTTGTCTAAATCGGTTAACAACACTCGCAGCCGAGATTCGGTATTCCGTGCTGTCGCAGCCGCGTTCGGAATCTTTTTTGCAAAAATTCATAATACTACATGGATAACCACTTGTGCAGCCGCAGCCGGCCTCGTGCAACTGCTGCAAGTGCTGCTTGCAGCTGTAGCCTGGAGCCGAGGTTCGAATAACACCTTTAAGGATTATTACGAGTAATATTAAAATGACCACGAATTTCTCGGATGACTTCAACTGCAGCTTTTTGTTAGTAGTAAAGTGAGTGAAATAAAAAAAATATGAGTAAGTATTATTTCTTTTTGATAATCTTTTAGTAGGCAAAAATGTATGTTTCTATAAAATATTATGTATAACGACACCTCAGTTCGTAAATGTCACGAGTTAAAACGAGTTAATGCAGGATTATGTGCCATACTCGAGTGCTGGGGCTGCAGGGGAAGAGGAGTGTCGGTTTCGCGATGGCCGCTCTCCCTATCCTCTGCAGCCGTAGTGGCAGGCACGGGGCCACTTTAATTGACCCGTTGCATCGGGACCAGGGCTGTCGGATACGGGTGCCGTCCGACACCCAGTGCTGGTTGGTCCCAGGTGGTGGATGACGATGTGTCTGGTGTTCGACACATCGTCATTCTGGCGGAAGCGCAAGCTCCAGGGTAGGGCCCAAGTTGGGCCAGCGCTGTCGGGTGCCGCGAAGACGCGCTCGCAGTCCCGACACCAGGCGCAGTGGTGGAACACCCAGGGGTTATGGTGGGTATGCCGTCCAGTCGGCGGGACTCCCACATAACCACCTGTCTGCCCACGAGGCGTGGTAGCATACATAAAGGATTTCCCCTGATAAAAAAAAGGATAATGTGCCAACAGTTAAAAAGAAAATAATTACATTAACACCTCCAGAAAATCGCTCAATCGGAATATCGAAAACGAAGTCTGTCAATACTGAAAACATCACGTGCTTGACTGACTTTGACTTTTCCTTTTTTTGACAGCAACATTAATTGAAGTTTTGACAGCTGAGATTAAGAACTTTTTTTTTTTATTTTAGTAACAGACTCGCTGTTACATTATAATGCCATCTTATCTGTTATCGGTTCAATCTTCTGATGTCATTCATTAATATTCATTGTTATATTTGTTGTTTAAGTTCAGGGGCTAAAATTCTCAAAGAGCTACTTGCAGAGTTAAGCTTTTCAATAGTCAAAAAAAAATGCCGGCAACACTTCAGTTTTTTAATCTTCTATGCCATACTTAATAATATTTATAATAAGTATTCTAATGCTTTAACTAAGTATTTAGTGTCGTCAAAGTTCTCATGTAACATTAAGCACATACCTACATTAATATTACTTACCTATTATTTACAAGTAGTCCAGCTAGGCACTGAGTTCGGAAAATGAATTGCTACGACTACGAGATCGATTCAGAAGCTTAATTAATATAATTAAGAAACAGGAATTAACCTTTTAAAATCGCATATTTTTCTATCCAATTCACACTAACACATTTATATTAAATGCTGCTCTTACTCAGTCCGGGACCATTTACTCCAAACGTTGTCCTTATTGACATTATGAACAAGTAAAACTGGCAAATACATAAAAATGCGACGCCATAGTTCCTTTTTTGTTGCCCAAAAAAATTAAACCTTTTTTTTTATTCCAGCCTGGATACTACACGTAAAATATTCGCTCACACAAGCTTTGGTAAGGGGATTTAGAGAGTAAAAACAATAAAAAATCATTGTAATTTTTCTGGTGGTTTAATATTAATTTTAACTAGTGATATGAAAACAGCAAAAAATTACATTTTTTTTGAAGCATATACAATTTTTATAAATGATATTTTGTTAAATAGTTGCAAAAAAAAATATATATATATTTAGACAGGTTCAGTTGCTGCATCCTTCTTTATGTCACAGTAAAATGACGTATGACAACCATTCTTCGAAAAATATTTTTACTGAACGGATTGAGATGAAACTTTGAAATTATATAGCTTATATATCAGAATAACTATAAATTATAATGATATTGCGTAAATTTTCCATATTATAACAATAAGATAAGTGTTAAGTAAGTAGGAAAAATTCTGCCATTGCGAGCGAGCGCTCCAAGAAATGTCAATGTGAATTGAACAAAATAAATGTCAATCGATTTTTTTTTTCCACCTCCTTTATTAAGGGTGGTAAGGTAGGGCGTCGAAATAACATGCGGGCGAAGCCGCGGGCAAAAACTAGTACGAGTATTTAAATAAAAACGTTAAAGATATCCCTCCAAGTTGTACTATTCTGTAGCCGATAAATAAAGCTTTATTAGTAGTAAAAATCAGATATCTAACTAAAATAGATTTTGCCATAGCAGAGCTATAAGAGATAAGCGTAGGTAAATTTGAGTTTTTTTTTTCGGCTCTCTTGTAGAGTTGTCATTTTGCCCTTACTCTACTCTAGTTCTTAACCCACGAATTATACTGTGTGTTTCTAAAAGACGAGGACGCTTTAGACAGACTTATCGTTGCATACATCATAATGATCAACATTTACAGAGAGATGAAATCATGATTCGCTGAAACTGTCGTAGTATTGTTTTCGGTAGGTGATGTTAATATTGTTGCTGATTTTTTGGCGGTTTCAAGGTTACTTATTAGTCATAACTATAATCATATCTTCTGAAAGCATAGCAAACCGAAAAGAAGTAGTTTCCATTTAGAGCATGAATTATACCTATTATAGTTTTACACCTAAAGCTCTATTTACAAATCACGACGTAAAAGAGTATTTATGTAATCAACGCTGCTGAAACATAATATTGCTGCAAACTGGTCGGTATTGAAATACTCGTATTGCTGATTTCTCCACGGGCGTAGTTAATCCGTCCTGTTGTCAAATTGGTAGTTGTGCACTGTTGTTAAACCTGTGTGTAAATCACTGCGTATTGATTTTACAGAAATCTACGAAAATATTAAATTTACCAACATTTCCTGTTTATTAGAATCATTCGTTTCAATTTATTGAAGCTTTAATCCCTACAAATACTATAAATCCAAAAGTGTGTTTGTTTTTTTCTATTTCAGCAATGGATCAATTTGATATTTGGCATGTAAATAGATCAAAGATTGGACAATAATATGAACTTCTTTTTCCCCGAAAAATAATAGATTTCAATAGGACAGCACTAAAATTGAATATCTCGAGGGTGAAGCCACAGACAAAACCCTGTCCCTACATAAATTGCAAAAAAACTCATTGGCAAGAGATTGGGTTTGAACTTACATAAATATAATACTCAGAAGGCAAACTTTTTCCGACTAGGCTACAGAATTTTACGACAGATATTTACGAGTACATAATTCTTTATTAGACAACCTCATCACAAAATAACTGGCCAAGTGCGAGTCAGATTCGCGCACGAATGGTTCCGCACCTTGTTGAAGCCCCCGTAAATATTTATTTTAATTTACTAAATATTTTTGGAAGGAATATACCTCTCAATATTTGAAGCATCTTCCTGTTGCCGTTATTAATATTGAGCAAAAAAATCACGTTACTTGCCCCCCCTTAAATATTTATTTTGTTTTAATTAACTATTTTTATAAAGTGCTTATATTCTGTGAATATTTGAAGTATCTATTGTCACAAATATTGATACCGAGAAAAAAACGTTTAAAACTTCAGGTTTTTGTATGATTTATGTATGTGTTTGATGTATGCCGGGGCGCCAAGGGATTAAAATAAGATACTAAAGTCTGTTTCTCGATCTCACTATATTCTATTTTAACATCAAATAACAACAGCTTATATACTAAATTATATCTACACATTGTGATTTATCTCAGTCACGTAAAACATCTTAATCACGAACTAGTTACTTATCTAAAACATTCCATCGAGCTGCAACAGTACTTCCCCCTTGGAAAAAAAAATGTAATATTTATACACAAACAATTATTACCTAAAACTAGTCAAACCAAAATTAACAAAAATCCTATCATTCATGTTGCAGCGATCTTGCTTACGTCTGTTTGCTTACAGTTGCAGTTTAAAGTTTGCTTATCATTGCAGTATAAAACGTGCTTGCGTCAGTAAATTTGAATCCTAGTACTACTGGCCTAGTCAGCTCCGTAGGTACGAATACGTGCTTCTACTGTCTTTACTTCTTTGCGCAGGCGGCACGATCACTGATTCACTATCGATAACGAACATTAGCCTACATTTATCAATTTTAACTTTCAAATAAAATATTCTAAAAATTCCGCATAACTACGCATTATTGGTCAAATCGCTTGCATTCTTTTGATCACGTTTTATCGATTTGCAGTATGACGCTACTCGAAATGTGATGACAAAACTCTAACTAAGCAAATACCACTATTGGTCTAATTACCTAGTAAAATATAGTTTACAAAATAAACTGAATGTAACAATACAAATTATACAGATATGCCTATAGTTGAAAACAAAAATATTTAACACAATTCGCACAAAAATACTATCTCATCACTTAATCTATGAACTTGGACTTCGACATTTTTGGGCAATACACAATTTCCGTTTAATTTCACGTTCCTATATACCGATTTCACAGATTTTATCCTGAATTTGCACAAAAGACTAAAACAATGTTGTCACAACACACTTTTTCCGTAATATCTGAACATTTCAAATATCTTCACTCGTTCGCAGCTTCAGCCATATTTCCATTTCGCATATTCTCTATAATATATCACTGACCAGTTGTTTGGCAATGGAAACGAGTCTGGGCAAATCCTCCAGTACTACGCAATTTTCCGCCACCTTCGATTTGTCCTCGTACGGTGGTGCCAACTTCGAAAAATACTTGCAGATCCAACCTGAATTTTCGGCGGCAGCATTGGCATCTCAAGTTCCTGTGGTCCTATACTCGGCTGCTGGCGACTGCTGATTCGATTTCATCAATTCACACGTAAACAAAATACCAAGGGTTATTCGCGTTTCATTGCAGCTACAGAACCCTGGATTTGGCGTTTACTCTTTACTTCATAATCTCGTGACAAACTGCTTCCCGTCAACCATGTGATTTGTGCTGTTGTCTGTACATCCTTCCTGCTGAACTGTGCGTATTTACCATCTCAGTCTTGCGAAGTTGAGTTGTTCATAAAATTTCTTCAAATTCTCGAAAACAATCAAAGCTTCCATAAGTTTTCCTTGTCGTTGGCCAGGTGTCAATGGTTGATGTTGTGATGTAGGGGTGCAGGTATGACGTCATCCAGCGGATTTATCGTCGACCCCCAAATCTTCTTGCGTGCTCACTACATTTCGCGTCACTTGGTTCGGGGGGTCACCACTATGCCGGTATGGCACTGGGACCCCAAACTGAGACTATCACGTCGGGGTCACCAATATGCCGGGGCGCCAAGGGATTAAAATAAGATACTAAAGTCTGTTTCTCGATCTCACTATATTCTATTTTAACATCAAATAACAACAGCTTATATACTAAATTATATCTACACATTGTGATTTATCTCAGTCACGTAAAACATCTTAATCACGAACTAGTTACTTATCTAAAACATTCCATCGAGCTGCAACAGGAGTCCCCCTTAAATATTAATTTTATTGTGTTTTGTAGTATTTTTTGTTCTAGCGGCAACAGAAATACATCATCTGTGAAAATTTCAGTTTTCTAGCTATAGCGGTTCATGAGATACAGCCTGGAGACAGACAGACGGACAACGGAGTCTTAGTAATAGGGTCCCATTTTTACCTTTTGGGTACGGAACCCTAAAAACAAGCAGATAAAAGGAAATTAACAACCTAACCTAACCTAACAAATTGCTTACACTGAATGGTGGCCTAATCGTTTAAATACGTCTTCGACACGTCGATGATGCTAATCAAATGAATATACAAGAATTTCTCCAATACAGCAAATTCCACTTCACTAAAGCCACAAGCTAGCGTACGCCAGCTATTCATACGAGCGTTATCTAGGTTACATCTCGGCTCTACCTATTCAGAGCGTTCTAAGCTGCTCCGAATCTCGGAGCTCTTGAAAGGTTGGTAACATTTTGATATGTGATACGTAATGTACCGTATACTGTCTATGCGTAATACTTACTTCATAGAATTTGAAAATATTCTGTGGACAGATTCGCTTTAAATCCAATTGTGTCAGTAGCGAACATAATTTCTAGGGCACATGGGACATACAGGGTGTCCCTGAACTCAACGTCAAGCTAGAAATGCTGAAACGCCCTGATTATATGGGCTCTAAATTGGAAACCCCACTTGTAACGGGATTTCCGGTTTTCGTTGATTGAAACACGCAGAATTCCGTATCCAATAAATTTATTTAATAAAAATAGGGACTGGGTCGCCGCCTCGTCCAGATGTCTGGTCAAATTAAGCTTAAACTAGTCATAGACTTATACTAATTAGTTAACCTAACTTAAATTTAGATAAACTAAGGCTTAATGGCCAATAACGGGTAAGAAGCCCCTCGAACATACGCTCTTGGTGAGTAGCACGATACCGCAGTATGCTAAGTCGGTAGCCGCGTTCTCAACTAAGGGTCGTCCCTACCGTACAGTCATCGTCAAGGCGTCCTCACGGGAACCTAGGCCCGTGGACACGTCACGTCCACAACGAAATGTCACGTCCGCCAAAACGTCGCCCCCCTCCAAAACGTCCTCCTATAAAACACGAGACCACACAGCTGTAGTACTCCACTCACAATTTCACATTACAAGGTTTGGATAATATACCCCAGCAAACGAAGATTTACATAAATGGTAAAACCCCTGCATATCTAACATTGTAGTACCATGGTCACCCAAGACCAACAAAACAATTAACATTAGAAAAATAAATTGGATACAGATAACAGTGAAAACCTAATTTAGACATTCGGGTAAAATCTTGTAATGGCACTCAAACAGCTTTAATCACTACTACACATCTCTAATAAATCATTTTAAATCATTTTAATTTTAAGGGTTAAAACAAATTTTAAACACACCGGGCAAAAAAATCGGGCCGATGGGAAAATCTTAAAATCACGTTAAATAGCTCTAAACTCATTAGTACATCGTTACTGAATCACCTCAAGCTTAAAACAAAGTTTTGAACACATCGGGAAAAAAAAGGGACAGATGGGAAAATCTTTAAATAGCTTTAAAATAGCTTCAAACCCATAATACATCGTTACTGAATCGTTTCAAGCTTGAAAACAAAGTTTTGAACACATCGGGAAAAAAAAGGGGACAGATGGGAAAATCTTTAAAATAGCTTCAAACCCATAATACATCGTTACTGAATCGTTTCAAGCTTGAAAACAAAATTTTGAGCACATCGGGAAAAAGGTGGGTCAGATGGGAAAATCTTAAAATCACGTTAAATAGTTTTAAATACAATCCTTTATCGTTATTGAATCGTTTTAAGCTTAAAACAATCTCCGAACAAAAATTTAATCCATTGGGAAAATCACATTTAGGCTGAAATCAACTTTAACACTACTACATTGAAACTTAAACTGGTATTTGAATAATATCAAAACAAAATAAAACATCAAAACAAGTAAAACAAATGTATGAGCGGGCTCGGAGAAAATACCAAAGTTTTAATTTTGAATATTTCATAAAAACTAAACTTAAATGGTTAAAAAACCAATAAAGCAGAATTAATGCATGCCTCAGATCAATATATTGGAATCATTGCAATCCAAGATCAACAAAATCATCATTTTAAATGTAAATAATTTTCATCGTTAACATTTGACGGAGAACTCCAAAACAAATTCACTTACTCGCTACACTTTTTATGTATTCTACTGGACTTTTCAATAAGAAATGGCCAGTCCCAACATTGCCCTACCCCTTAAGAACCATTCAGACATCTCATAATAATTTATTATTATACATGTTCTTCAGCGGAACGTTTCAACACGAGGTATGGGGTCCCCAAAAATCCAAGAATTTGTTTCCCAAAAGTAATTGAATTTAGCTTACCGGTTTAGAAGGACGAATAACAATCGAATCCACGAAGGCAGCCACCTCTCGATAGTTTCAATCACGTTCAATTACACGGAACACGTGTCGCAGACTTAGCCTACAACCAGAAAAACATCTTCCTTAACCCAAAATCACATAAAAACCGGCGGTTTACGTTCTTTGTATAGAAAGAAAGCTACTCACTCGAAAAAAGGTTGAAAATCTTCAAGCAATATCGTCGCAGAAAGGCGTCAGTCTGACCGCGTGGTCATCCCACCACGAGAATCCACTACAAAACAAAAATCACGATTTACTCAATGAATCACGGCCTAAGCAACACTTTCAAGTATGAAATATGCAAAATTGCATCAAAACTCACCCCAAAAACACCTTCACAACCACTTGCAACTCAACGCCACCGCGTTTCATTCCAAAATGGAGGTTTCCGCTATCCGGTCCATAGACTCGCAAGTACTTTACAACAGAACCATCGATCGATTCACTTAGAATCGATCAGTTTGATTCATAAAAACTTTTGACTGAATCAAGCGCACATTCACAAATTTCGCTTGAACACTAAATGACATCAACATCTAACAAACAAATGTCAAGTTTAAATGAAATGTCACTGTTCCCAGTGGCAACTGATGGAATGTCAAAACTCCAGTCAAAACACAACTGTTGTAAACGATAATATGAAATCGAAGTAAAAATTAATTGATATATTCCACAACAAACGATTAGTGTTCATTAATGAAAATTCGGATTTACTTCATACAGTTCCAAGACAGTACACTAATGCCCGTCGCAAATGCAAAACGACGCGGGAAATTCGAAATTGTAAGTGTCTTAGATCTATGAACAAAAAACAGGGTTACACACTCTTTTGGTTTTTTATGAAATATGGTCAGTTTTAGAAATGTGACCAAAAATGCGACCTTGAGGCACACCAGTTCAAGCCGTGTTTTGAGTTTTCAACATTATTTATGTTTTAATTTTAAATTGTAAAGCTAGATTAATGTGCTTTTTTACCAAATTCCAATAAGGAGGAGGTACTACTTTCGTCTGTATATACTTTTTGTGTATGTCTATCTTTTTTATGTATTAATTTAAATGAGAAACCTCGGAAGTATACGCTTTCAAACTAAAAAGATTTTTTTAATCTGTTCACAATTATTGGCGAAAATATCGATGAACATACACAAAAAAATACATACAGACGAGCATAGTACCTCCTCCTTTTTGAAAGTCGGTAAAAAAATACTGCGGTACTGAATTTGCTTGAAATGTGATAGTGTTTGTACACATGATTAAAATGTAATAAATCCAAAGCATGTGAAGAAATAGTAGTGTAGTAGATGTACCAGTTTAGGCCATTATGGGGCTTTTGGCCAATTGAAGTAAAAAAAAATTAATAAATAAACAAATATTACGGGACATCTTACACACGGTCTCTGACCCCAAACTAAGCAAAGCTTGTGATATGGCTGCCAGAAGAGACTGAAATACTACGTAGACATATTTTTAAATACACACTTATATAGATAGTACCTAAATAACATCCAGACACGAAACGAGAGGCTGACGCTACGTCACTCATCTTACATCAAATACACACACACATATACACACACATACATTCACAACATTCACTATATACCTATAATATACCTACATATATGCCAGTTGCCACCGTTAGTTCGGTGATAATTTTCTTGTGATATATGTAACTATTATATAAGTAGTATATCTATATTAGAATCATATCTATCCAAAATACATACCTAAATTTACAAAAACGAAAGACACTGGATTTCGCGACACAGGCTAGCCTAGTGCAAAATCCAGGGTGCATAAAATTACATTGAAATACATTAAAATTTACCTGTAATGTTAAAATTAAGTACATATTATTATAACAATGTTCTGCACAAGTGTTATTTGGAAATAAGAAATGTTTATGTTTACACAGAGCAAACACCTATGTTCATCACATAAATGCTTGCCCTGGGTGGGAATCGAACCCAAGCCTCTTTTATCCATAAGTCAGGGTCACTAACCATTGAGCAACCAAAGCAGTAATTATAACACAAAATAGAATATAATTTAAAAAACAGTAATATTGAACATTATAATTGTCTAAGCAATCATTCAAACTCAGAGTGGCCAAAAATTACACTAAGACGGCCAAAGCTGGTACAAAACCCTATTGAAGATTTTCCAGGTACTTACTTTGTGATAAGTTTATACCTAACTATCATCACAACCACAAATGAAATATTATGCAATAAATTAATTTAAAACTATGTTTTTTTAAATACATACAAGCTTTTGAGATCCTGGATATCATGCAGCAGCAGAGTGCTAGCCAAGACAAGAAAAACGAGCCCAAACACGACGGGTCTATCTTGTTAAGTACAGGAGTTCCTATGGCCATCTTCCGAATCCATCCTCAGATAAGCTCCGTGTTAACATGTTATTGCATTGTCATGCAATATACATATACGTGCAAAATTTCATCTCAATCGGAAACCACGAAGTTGGTCAAATTTAGCATGCAAGATTCCACCACTTACATACATACATTGCAAGTTAAATGAAAGCTTGTAAAAACTACAGAAAATTATTACCTCTTGGCTAAAACAACAAGTTAAAGTTGATAGCTATTCATGTGGGCCTTATCTAGGTTACATCTCAGCTCTATTCAGAACATTCTGAGCCGCTCTGAATACTAAGCTCTTGAAAGGTTTGTAACATTTTGTGACGTAATAAGTATATACTAGATAAAAGCTTGTGAACAATCTAGGGGCAGCATTTTTGCAGCGATTGCACTAATTCGCATAAGGTATATGAGTTATGTATTCTGAGCACGAGTACTACAGTTTAAAAAAGTATGTTTTATTTATATTTTACGTTATACTTGTCGTCTCTACGTTATCCTTGCATCCAAAAGAGGTTGTCTGGAAGAAATCGTTTTTAGCGATGACACCTTTGGGCCTTTTCTGACTTTGTTTCTTCTGTTATGTTTTCCTATTTGTTGGTGTCCATAAAAGTGTTGTATTGTATTGTATGTAGAACACGTACTTTTAATGTTTTTTGTAGAATCCGTCTTAAACTTCACGCGGGTTCACTACCACGATTGCTTTAGCCGTCCTCGTCTATACGTTTCCTCGCATACAAATGAGGTTGTCTGGAATAAATCGCATTTAGCGATAAGATTGCCTTTTGAGCCTTCTCTGACTTTGTTTCTTCTGTTTTGTTTTGCTATTCTTTTCCGAAGTTTCCTTGGACTTAATCTGAGGTCTTGTTTGTTTAAGTTTCATTTTATTTTACAAAATAATATTTTTAAATTCATATCTATGTTTTCCTATTTGTTGGTGTTAACAATGTTATGTTGTATTGTATCTAGATCATGTCTTTTCTATGTAAATTTTATGTAGACTCTGCCTAGGGAAGTAAAGACCGTTGAGTCAGTAATTATTTTTCATAAAAAATGGCAAAACCGCCTTCAATCGTGTTCAAAATTCGAATATTTGGCTCGAATTGTTTACATCACTGTTTTCATTTTTGAAAAATCGTCTATTTTTCAAAAATCACTCCGCTTTATACTGTAATATTTAAATGGAACTATTTCGAAAGTTCTTCTTTCGGACTAAAAATAATTTTCGGTTCACAATTGGCGAAATTATCGAAGAACATACACAAAAAAAAAACATTTCAGACACAGACGAACATAGAAACTCCTCCTTTTTAGATGTCGGTTAAAAACTGCACGAGGATTCACTGCCACGATTTCTTTAGCTCGTAAGAGGAGTGATAAAGAAACTTTTTACCTTGCAGTAAGCCCTCTGCAATATGTTCGTCCGAATTTTAATGTTGACAAACATTAATTCTGAAAATGTTGGTTAGTGTAACAGTATTCTAGCCTATCCCATATCGGAAGAAATTTAAAATAAGCAAATTTATGTACTTCTATTTAAGAAGTAATAATTAGATAATATAAATAGATAATTATGTAGATATGATAGTATTGTTTTTTTATCATGTTTAAATAATTTAATTAATTAACGTAATTGGTGTAATACCTTGTTAATTGAAATTAATAAATTGAAATTGAAATGCTTGATCAAACCCTCTTTATAAAAAGTAAATATTAAAAAAAAACAAGTTCGATTATACTTAGGTATATCTTCTCCGAAAACTGCTATCACGATTAGTGGTTGTACAGGAAGGGTAAAGTGGCGTGCTACATTTGCTAACTGTTATGGAAATTGTGTGGAAATCATGGTCAAGTTAACGGAGAAATCAATGGAAATTCGGGGTAGAGTGTCACAGCAAAAAAATCTAAAAATAATACAGAACTCACAATATAGAACTCGTGTAACAAGTTTCGCCAGGATTAGTTCAAAAATGTCACCTGTAGAGGAAATCTACCTCCGGACAGAAAATTGTAAACTCAAAACATTTACTGCCTCGGTGGCTCAGTGGTCAGTGACCCTGACTTCTGGATCAAAGAGGCGTGGGTTCGATCCCCACCCAGGGCAAGCATTTATGTGATGAACATAGGTGTTTGCTCTGTGTCTGAGTGTTATTTAGGTACTATCCATATATATATATATATAAGTATGTATTTAAAAATTATGTATTATGTAGTATATCAGTATCTGGCAGCCATATCACCAGCTTTGCTTAGTTTGGGATCAGAGACCGTGTGTAAGATGTCCCCTAATTTTTATTTATTATGCATTCTGCTGAGATGGGACCCATTTGTAGCAAAAATGTAGCATACAATTACAGTTTATGTTTATTCACGTACTGCACTTTTGATGTTTGTTTTGTTTTTATATGTTGTTTTTCGTTGCAAATAATTGCATGGGCGGGTTGCCTATGGTCAGCGAGCGAAAGAAAATTCAAGAAAATCCTTGGCAATAAAATATAACCAAGCTAGCTATATAAAACAAGTCCAATCCCTCCATTTGTTAAGCCGGGTACCGTTGTACCCCAAAAACGTCACATAACTATGTGGGTCCCTTTGCTGTAATATTCCTAAAGTAATATTTCCTTGGCGATTCTGCCTACGGGACCCGCGTTATATTCAAATGTTTGCGAGCCATGGTGAATCTTAAGAGCCCGGGTGATCTGTAATTTTCCATACAAACGTATTACGCTGTTTTCTTCCTTGAAAATACTTATAGAGCTTCAATTCTTTGTCATAAAATTAAATTTACCTGTCTAGACTACTCTGTCTTTTCTTTTTCTTGATAAATTAATTATCAGGCAAAATATGACCCTTCAAAATCACAAAAAAATTCACCATTATTACCGACGTCTTTAGAGACCTACCACAAGAGACTAAATAATATCTAACAAAATATAAAATGACAGAATCATGAACACATATTTTTTTTAAATTTTGACATAAAAAAATACTTGATTGAAATAGTTTTTGAAGAAGAAAACAGCGTAATACGAAACGTTGTCTCGCCAAGTTTTTTGTAGGTAGAAATCGCTCTGAGCTGCAATTGTCCCTATCGCACGATGCGGGGGTAGGGTCGAGGTAAGGGAGGTTCAATCCTATACGTACACAAGCACTAGGGATGTAGTAATAGTCGATATTTTTGTCGATGCTCTAGTGATGTCCATCGATATCGATGTTTATTAAAAATATTAGTTATTTTTTCCAATCTTGTGATTTGACCGTTGCATGTTTGTTACTTATGAAGAAAAGATTTTATGTATGGAATATAGGCGTTTAGTTGCTGCAACATATTGCAGCGATTATACAGAATAACGTGTTGTATCCGCAGACATCTAAATGAGTTAGGCGCAGAATAACCAATTCGCATAATGCCCAAGTAATCCGGGAATGCTCAATTGTACGAAAGCATAATTCTATGAAGGCCCAACTCTCAAAATGACAACATAATTTTGATGAATTTTCTAAAAAAATCACACATTTTGAATACATATAAGGGCTCACCGGTACCTAAAACAACCTCCTTTGGCGAGTTAAGTACATCATAACTTTTACTATGGGACCGACCAGAGCCGAATCCGCAAGAAATATCAACTATACCATAGAAAAAGTCCGTTGATAATGGACACAGTGTATAGAACAGCTGGTTTTTATCGCCAATCCAGAGTTAGTTGCTCCCATAGTAAAAGTTGTTCTTTTTAAACCTATTAACTTTGCCCTAAAGAGGTGGTGCTTTAATTAAAGCACAGAATGCTCAATTCTCAATATGGCAAAATAATTTCAAATAGAATACACACATTTTCATTTTCAAAAATCACCTTATTATTAATTATTTTGCCATTTTGAGAATTGGGCATTCATAGAATTGGGCATTCTTAAAATTGAACTTTCTTAGAACAATGTGCCATTATTAGAATTCTGCGCCTAAAGCGAAATAATGGTTCTAATCAGGAAAATCACGTGCTCTCTAAAATCATGTAATAACTGTACCTAACGTATAAATATTTAAATATTTAATTATCCTTAGTCCACCTACCTAAGCGAAAAACGTTCTATTAAATTATTCAAGTATCAAAGACTCAACATTAAATATTCAAAAAACACATAATCAGTCACATTACAAACACAACAAAATAAATAAATCTAGATCTAATAAAATAAATAAGTTCTACGCTGCGCTTGCCAGTATAGGTAGCGCCACACAAGTCGGCGGATGAGATGTTAGCCGCAGATGACACTTCGCCGTAATTCGCTAATTATTGCGCATGTGTGCACAATGCCGACGCCGCGTGGCGTAGTGGTAAGCACAGGCGTGCACGCGAGAGTCATGAGGTTGGCGGGCGGGTGTGCCTCGGCGTCTTGTCTCTCAAACTCAATTCATTTATTGCAACATATGAAATTTACATGCGGTTCTTAGTTAACATGTTTTGTATAGTTATACATATGACCCTATAAGGGTATGACAATTTTATTATTTGTATTGGAACGATTTATTATTACGTTTTCTAGATTATCGTTAAAAAAATCGTCTAATGTATTTCGATAATAGGATAAATTTTAATTGTTTTATGAAACAGTTTTCTCTTTCGATATCTTTTAAATTATTTGGCAATTTATTAAATATTTTTATAGCCATAGAATTTGGGCTAGAACTGTGCATGGTTCTCTCTGGCCCCTGCGCATACCTATATTTTGCCTTTTGCACAGCATTTACCTAACTTTTCATCCGCCGACTTGTGTGGCGCGGATTGTAGGTGAGATCCATTCGAGAAAACAGCCTCATCGGCTATCCGTCCATTGAACTATGTGCCTTGCCCTCTGTCATTTTAACTTGCCAATCCACTGAGTTTTGCTGAAAAGTTCAAATACTTAGAAGTGTTTCAGTCAGTTTGTCTCTACTCTCTACCTATTTTGTGAATATTCTGTCCTGTATTTCTATGGTGTGTGCCCTACCCACTGCTGCTTTATTTTGCTAAATGTTTTAACTATTTTTAAACGTAAGTATTTAAAGTAGAACCAAAGTATGACAAGCAGTTCTCCAAACAGTAAGCCTAGCATCTGATCTGTTTAATTAAATTCTCAATTCAATTAAACAGATGCGAGGCACACTTCGCTGTGATGCGCTAATTATTGTGCATATGCGTACCATGACAACGCCGCGTGGCCTAGTGGAGTTCACGGGCGCAGGGTTCGCGCGGGAGGCATGAGTTTGGCGGTCGGGTGTGCCCCTTTCTGGCTCCCGCGCATACCTATATTTTGCCTTTTGCGCAGCGTTCTGCGCCTAACTTTCCATCCGCCGACTTGTGTGGCGCGGATTATACGTGAGATTAATTCGAGAGAAAACAGCCCCATTGGCTATCCGTTCATTGAACTATGTGCCTTGCCCTCTGTCATTTTAACTTGCCAATCCACTGAGTTTGGAGAGAGCTGAAAAGTTCAATCAGAAGTGCTTTAAATGTTTTAATCACTTCATATCTACCTACTTTGTAGATGTTCTATCCTGTATTACCTACTATGGTGTGTGTCCTACCACTGCTGCTTTAATTTGCTAATTGTTTAAATTTTTTTTTAATGTGTTCAAAGTAGAACCAAGGTGTGACAAGCAGTTCTCTAAACAGTAAACCTCGCATCTGTTTTATTGAATCCTCTATTATTTTTTATACTATGGGACTAATAGCGGAATGAAAATATGGTAGGTACCATTTAAAAGGCAAGAAGTTTTAGATGTGCAGGTATACAGTAATATAACGAAACCCTATTACTAAGACTCCTCTGTCCGTCTGTCTGTTGGTCACGAGGCTGTACCGTACCGTACTGTCATGAACCGTAACAGCTAAACAGTTAAAATTTGCACAGATGATGTTTTTCTGTTTCCATTAAAACAACAAATACTTACTAAAAATAGAATGAAATAAATATCGACTTCAACTGTGTACAAAATTCGCGCGGATCGATGTAGCATTTTCACATTATTGTTGATTTATGAAAAGTGGCTCAGCCGATTTCAATAAAATTTAAATGGGACCAAATTTGACGTAAACCCTTTCCAATAAAAAAAAATATACGCGTCGAATTGCGTACCTCCTCCGTTTCATCGGTCAAAAAATAGAATAAAATAAATATTTATTCATACCATACAACAAGATGTGAGTTTTTGCGCGATAATTATTAATTATCACAACAGGTAGACGCTTGAAATATTCTCAGAGTATTTAGTAATATAATATTTCAATTTAAAAAAACAAATGATTGAATTGAAATACATAATTGGCTACAATACGTTACGAACCCTTTCAAGCGCGAGTCCATATTTATTTTAGTCTGTAGAAGAACTATGTAAGATATTTCCATAAAAAATAATTAACTTAAAATTAGAAAGAAGTAATTTCAGTCAAGATATATAATGTAAACTGCAACGCCTACAGAAATTACCTAAATAGCCAAATTGCTACTTTTACTCCCTGCTTTGGGTTCAAGATCAATGTATATGATATGATGTTAGTTGAATACATATTTTGTTTTTGTCAAACAATAATAAAATAATTTGAAAGAAAATAAATAAGCCTATAAAGAAAAAATAACCTATATCACAAATAATGTAGCTTCCTAATGGCAGAAAAATAAATAATCATTGGCAGGATTATTTTTGTTTGCTTTCTGCCATACCTACTAGAAAACTAGATTGTACGTAGGATACGCGTAAGATAGCTCTACGTACGGCCTAAATCAGGAACAAATTCTATGCTGCCAGGAAATTCAGAATGCTAGTGATATAACGTACGTGGCGCCACGACTCGCGCGCAGAGTTATCTTGTGCGCACTCTACGTAATATCATATTTTGCTACAATTCAAAATAAAGTATCGGTCGGCCACGCTGGTTCTTTGAGGCGCGGGCGGGGTGCGGCGACAGTTCGTGCGCAGTACGCACACAAATACAATTGCATCACACACACATTGAAGCTCCCTGGCTTGGGCGCATCGCGACAACAATAGTTTGGTCCAAATACCTATTTCTCAATTTCTTCGTCACTAGGAGACGCTCTTAAATATTCAATTTTTATAAGAATTATATTTTCGAAGAAAAAATATCTACTATTCCATTCTCAATCAGGAATGAGGAGATCCGCAGACGAGCCAAAGTTATTAACAACATAGCCCAGTGAATTAGCAAGTTAAAATGGCAGTGAGCAAGGCACGTAGTTTGTATTAGAACAGATGTCCGATGTGACCGTAAATTTCTCGAATGGAGATCACGGAAAGAAACCGCAGCGAGGACGTTCACCGACTAGGTGGACTGACGATATGATTACTTACTGGTTCGTTTGTTTCAGCCACAGGAGGTCCAATGCTGGACATAGGACATAGGAGAGTGCGCCCTGGGGTTACAATCTGGTTCCACCCACCCCATTCTTCTATCGGACAGCTAGAGAGACGCAACCAAAGCGCCACTCTTTTAAGGTAAACATTACGCGCGTCAGAACCAAACGTTTCGAATCCACATTCCTCATACCAACAGCCAGAAAGTCAAACGTTTTGCCTGAGTCTGTCTTCCCGCTAAAGTACAACTTGGGTGTCTTGGAATCCTGAATAAATATAATAGGTATCTTATAGGTAAGCGTGCTACACCCTAGACTGCATATCTGCTTAACATCAGGCAGTATGTAGTAAAACGTAAACGCGAAATAGAAAAAAAAACCGAAACAGTACGTAAAATCTCATTTCTGTTATTACCACGTCGCATACACAGTAGCATTTAAGTTTTATCTCATTCCTTTATACGTTTTGGGTTTTATAGTGTGAAAGAACCCGTAATGCTTAGGACGCTATGTCCATAGTGGTACCTACGAGACCCACAAACGTTATTTGTGGTCCTATCAGACAGAGCGTTTCTGCTGGACAGACTATAATCGTAAAAAGTTATTGTGTGTGACTTTTGTCGCCGGCGATAGTGCTGCTCCAATGAGCCCGGCGGATTCGCGAGGTACTAAAAAGTTTTGTCGGAAAAACAAAGGAGTAATAGACATTGCAAAATGACGCCAATGAATGAATTCACAGACAAATTGACATATTTTAAATTATTTTACCAAATAGGATCATTATTATTTGACTTTTTATTTAAAATTTTGTAAATTTTTAAACTGTTCGTATTTCTAAGTTTGTTAATGTTGATTTCAAATTAATTTTGTAACCTAATGTTTATTTTAATAAAATTCTGTAGTCGCGTGACAGGAACGCCTAGGGTCCAAGGGATGGGTGCTTTCTAATACCCAGTTTGGAGAATAGTATCTGCATAACAATTGTATAATTTTGCATCTTGTGATAATAAATAGTTTCGATTTTCTTAAATGTATTGAGCTTATATTATGACTTAGTATTTCAGCTGTACCACATTTATAATAGTATTAACGAATTAATAACTGCAGTGGATTAAATAAAACCCCACATTCTAATTAAATTTTATAAAAACTGTCACCCGCGCACCGTGCTACAGCACAAATAGTGTAGATATCTTGTAATGTATATTCAATGTTATTTTCTTTACAATGGCCTACAGTTTAGATAGAAAATATTTTCTTATCGTATTATGAAATTGCTCAAAAAAACCACTTGGCTATACAAGTACCATTTCTTTAACGAAATATTTTTATCCATATTATTTGTAGAGTAACTACATTCATCTCTATAAATACGTTTAGGAAAATAACAGCAATTTTTAATTCAAACTTGGTTTTCCTTTAGTCAATGGTTGCTGCTATATTTTCTGTTTTATATCGCCCAGAATAGATAAATTTTCTACTACTATTAAAATAAATTCGTGTAGGCTGGGTAGTTAGCCCTGGTGTCAGTTTTTAATCCACCTAGAGATCTCTGACAGGGCGAAACAAATATATTTACCTACAACTTATTATCTTATGTTTTGTCCGTGACTTGATCTGTCAAATTTTAGAAGAATAGCAGAATAAATAATCGGCCAAATGCGAGTCCGACTCACGCACGTAGGGTTCCGTACCATACGGAAGCCCCTACATTTACATATTATTTTAATATATTTTAATTTAATTAATTACTTTTGGAGTTAATAATTTACTAAATATTCTGTGAATATTTCAAGCACCTATCTGTCCGTTATCATTATCGAACTATAAACGGCAAAAAACCCTTACCTTACCCTTTGGGTACGGAACCATTAAAATAATTTTGCATTTAATCCAAGCTGTAAGTAACAAACGTGAATAAGTAATTTTTATACGATTGACAAATATCCAAAGATGATTTTAAGTTTATTTTTAAAAAATTGTGACGTAAAAAACATAAGTTACAATAGCAAAGTAAAACTCAAAATTTAAGAAATCCTCTAATAGCAAAGCTCTTTAAAATAGGTCCGTTCAGTTAAACTATGTACCTACTCTAGTTACTACTAAGAGCTAATTAGCACAAAGAGTACCAACTATGATCAGAGTCTCTCTGCGAGATCGAATCAGAAATGAGGAGATACGTAGATGAACCAAAGTTATCGACATAGCCCAGCGGATTGGCAAGTTGAAGTGGCAATGGGCAGGGCACATAGCGCAGAATACTGATGCCCGATGGCGTCGAAAAGTTCCCGAGCGGAGACTACGCATCGGCAAGCTCAGCGTAGGACGTCCACCCACAAGTTGGACGGATAACCTCATTAAGACCGCAGGATCACGCTGGATGCTAGCCGCTACCAACCGGTCTTATTGGAGATCTATAGGGGAGGCCTATGTTTAGCAGTGGACGTTATATGGCTGATGGATGGATGATGTATGATATACCTACTATTTTCTTTTAAAATTATATTCATCACTTTCCCATTTATGAAAAATGTCTTAAAAGCGAAAGTGACAGAAACAATCCGGAATGTCTAGGAACTGGACAGATTCATTGTTGAAACTGTAGCTATAAACCTTTATAGGGCTTGAGATAAAAGTTTTACGATTTTATTAGGGTTCCGTACCCAAAGGGTAACAACGGGACCCTATTACTAAGACTCCGTTGTCCGTCCGTCTGTCTGTCACCAGGCTGTATGAATTTTCCCATTGAAATTTTCACAGATGATGTATTTCGGTTGCCGCTTTAATAACAAATACTAAAAACAGAAAAAAAAAATGATATACATTATATCTGAATTCTAATCCGGTTTTCGCTCGCTATCAATAACGGTGACAAGTAAATGATTGAAATTTTCACGGAATATTTAAACAAACAATTTATTCAAAAATAAAGTTAAATTAAAATAAAATAAATATATAATGGAGGCTCCCATACAAGAAATATGATTTCTTGGCCGATATTAATAACGGTACAGGTGGCGGCATATAAGTCTAGCGCTGAGCGAAGTGTGGAGGGGGTGGCTGCGCATGAGTTTAGTAAGGCGGTCAACATGCGCAGCCATCCCCTCCACAGTACCCTCAGATTTACTTGCCGCTACTTGTAACAGGAAGATGCTTGAAATATTCACAGAATGTTAAGTTTTATTTTCCCTTCAAAAATAAAAAAATAAAATACATTAAGGGGGGTTCCAAACGACACAGAACCCTTCGTGCGCGAGTCTGACTCGCACTTGGCCGATTATTTTGTTTTTAGGTAACTTGCCGCTTTTTTGCCGACGTTTTACATCTTATATTTTTTATGCTCTGGAGTATTTTTGGAGATAAAAGAAGGAAAAGCGTAATAAAAGTAAAAAAAAATATTACTATGTTTAAACTTGATTTTACACTCCTACGTATACAGCGGGGTTGCAGTCGCCAAAAAAATATTCATCCATCCATCAGCCATAAGAAGTCCACTGCTGGACATAGGCCTCCCCTATGGATCTCCAATAAGACCGGTTGGAAGCGGCTTGCATCCAGCGCGATCCTGCGGTCTTAATGAGGTCATCCGTCCACCTTGTGGGTGGACGTCCTACGCTGCGCTTGCCGGTACGTGGTCTCCACTCGAGAACTTTCCGACCCCATCGGTCATCAGTCCTCCGCGCTATGTGCCCTGCCCATTGCCATTTCAACTTGCCAATCCGTTGGGCTATGTCGGTAACTTTGGTTCTTCTACGGATCTCCTCATTTCTGATTCGATCTCGCAGAGAGACTCCGAGCATAGCCCTCTCCATAGCTCGTTGGGCTACTTGGAGCTTACCAATAAGACCCATAGTGAGAGACCACGTTTCTGTGCCATAAGTCATCACTGGCAACACACACTGGTCGAAAACTTTCGACTTGAGGCACTGAGGTATGTCGGACGAGAAGACGCTACGCAATTTTCCGAACGCTGCCCAGCCGAGTTGGATTCGGCGATTGGCCTCTTTCTTGAAGTCGAAAAGTAATCTATTTATTTTGTTACGATGAAGAATAAGAACCGATCATTAGGTCGAACATTTAGTATTTTATTTAAATTGGTTTTTTTTTTCAGAGGTTGAGGATAGTTTTTGAAAGGTTCTAATATTTTACTAACTCGCCGTGACTGAGGTGAAAAATTGTTATACCAGCTATGAGGTGGATATGACATACCCGAATACATAAATAGCCGATTTTGATTACTGAAATGACCTAAAATATTTTTTTGTCAAAATATATTAATTGACTTAAAGCTTAACAAGGTAATGTGAGAAAACAACACATTAATATATTTACTAAAGTATTTACATTTGTATAAAAAACAGACCAGTTTTATTTACGCACAAAACCACAGAATATAGATACTATGGCGTAAAATATAAAAGTTTGTGATTTTATGATCAGCTATGGACACAAAATTAAAGGATTAATTGTTCTTAAATATAACGCCATAACAAAAATAAACATAAAACAACTTAATATCTGGTTTTACCTCCCTCTTAAAAAAACTACTCTTTTTTGAAGCAGTTTTCAACAACAAGACTATCATGCTGAATACAAATTATCTTTTTACAATAATCATGTGATGCAAGAATGCCTTGTCTTTCTGTGTTTGATTGTAATGCAAATCTCAACATACTTTTCTACTTTATTTGGTACATTGATAAAACTCAACCGATTTCTCTATCACTTACTAGTTCGCCACTTTCAGCATTATAACATGCTTTTAAAAATTAAGCAAGTCGTTTCCGAGTTTTATAATAAGACATTTAGAAGTTTAAACACCTAATATCACTTAAAATCACTCCCCTTATCACCACCTCCAGCCACTGAGCCAGTTGAGTTCCAGGAATCGCACAATTAAGAAATAATTATAGTTTTACATTATCGTCGGGTATGAGATACCCGACCCCTTTCACTCCGGGATAATGGTGAATGAACGTATAGATTAATGTAGATAAACAAATATGAACATTTTGCAGATATTCACAAACAATTAATACATAATAGTTTTAATATTTTATCGAATCGCCTACTATCAAAATGGTTTGAAAAAAGTTGCATAAAATAAAATTAGCTAACATCTAACCAAATACAATACAAATATCCTTACCTATACAACCACAAATTTTAAAGTATCCCTGGATTAGTCATAGCCTTCTAAATCGCAGCGAGCTAGTGACAGCCCTCAGACTCCGTTCTGCACATATTCTAACTAATAAGTTTAGATATCTAATGAAAAAAACGCCAACCCCCAATTGCAATGAGTGTGGCGTATATGAAGATACTCTCCACATATTGTTGGAATGTGTGCGGAACGAGTCATTTAGAAGGCTATGTTCTATACAAAATATTAAAGACGTTGGCTTTTACAACTCCATTTTGTCTTCTCCAGATTCTGAAAGTGCAAAAATGTTGTACAAACTCGTAGATATAGGCTTAAAAGGATAAGTTTAGTTTTAGTTATGTATCTCCTACAGGGCGATGTGGTCGCTTAGCGACAAAGCCCTTTAAAATAAATTAAAAAAAAAAAAAAAAAAAAAAAATATCCTTACCAGCATAACATAAACACAAAATCAGGAACAAGTACAGTCTCCAGAAAGAATCCATTTTGTCACAAACACGAAAACTATCCAAAAGTTTTTAAAACATGGCAAAAGTCAGTCTTAATATAAAAACTACTCAAAAAGTACACGAGAACACGAAAGAGGTCACAATTTCACATCGAAACTCATTTTCAAACAGTTCGATTAACGTAAGAATATGAAATTCAAAGGTTCGAATTTGGAATACGCGATCGAGTTTGCGTACGAATTCGCGGTATTTGAAAAGCAACGGCGTGCGATCTCTCGCACGTTCGGAATTCAACTGACGCCTCCGCGGAGGTTCTACCACATTTTCACGTAAGAAAATGGCTACTACGGGAAAATTATTTGCGATGTGATAAAAGTTGCATTAAGATGTGCGAGAAAAGTTATGTTATGTTGTTCAGTCGAAGTGTTTCGGGATGGAACTCGTGGAAATCTGTTGGTATATTTAAACGGCGTGTTCTTACTTGTGGCAAGTTATTTTGTTTTTTGCCTAAGTTGTTTGCGAGATCGATATTTTTGTTGGAACGGGAGATTGATATTTTTGTTGGAACAGATTAGGTACTTGGTGTCGTCATTATGTTTCTGAAGATAATTTTAAATGAAACGTAGCTTTGTATAGTTTTAAGCATTTAGATATACCTAGGCGTCTAAGTACTGAATACCTATTGATTGTTTTAAACTGTGTATTTAATTGTACTTTATTTTTATTTTGGCGCAACACATTAAAATTTCACGTATTTGCTAATGCTTTATAAAGCAAAAATGGGTGAAATAGACATTTATTTTATTTTTATTATGGGTTTGGCAGTTTTCCGTAGTACAAGTTTTTCGTGTAATTAGAAACGCAATATTTAACTTTTGTTTTAGCTTTGTACATAAAGGTATAGCACAGAATGTCTCTTATTATTGTCCAGAACTTCTTAGAAACAGTTAGTACATTTTTCATAGATTTATAATCATCATAAATAATGGTTATTAATAAATAATTACTTACTTGTATACTGGACCAGCGTGGTGGATGTGGCCCAATCACTCTTCGTAGGTAGGCCGACGTACTGTAGTGGAATTTTAAAAAAAGCTGTACTGTACCAGAGTGATTAGGTCATATCTACCAAGCTAGACCAGTGCGGGTTGGTGGATTCACTCCATCAAATTTCTTTTACAGACGTATGCAGGTTGCCTCACAACGTGGAGGGATTATATTTCGCCACTTCATTCTTCAGATACAATTAACTAGGTAGTCCTTTTAGCCAACAGGCATTATTCGCACGTTTAGAGAATCGATTCTTTAATCGATATTCTTTTTTTTTTTTTTTTTTTTATACTCCCTTCCTACGTATAGCTGTCACTTGTCAACTCATTCTTTTTGCGAGCGAGGCAGCGTTCGCACGTGCCTAGCAAAAGTGAAAAAATTACTTAGCCGTCATATTATCTTTACCATGCCGAAAAGACAAAACGAAGAAAAGATGCCGCGATACCGGCTCAGACTCGAGGCGCAACAAAAAAAAAAAAAAAATACAGAAGAATCGTGTACTCGTCAGACGATTCGGAGCAATCAGGTTAGTTACCTACATTTATCTGTTAATCAGTGAAAAACGTAGTAATGCCCAATTACATCGCCTGGAGGTTGACCGTGTGTCATCACGATGGCAATTACATCGCCTGGAGGTTGACCGTGTGTCATCACGATGGCAATTACATCGCCTGGAGGTTGACCGTGTGTCATCACGATGGCAATTTTTCATCCCGAGAGGTTAACCGTGTGTTAACACGTGGGAGTTTATCATCATCCAAAAGGGCTTAATCATTCTGTGGTTACCACATGTATGCAGCGCTTAGAGGTGGATCGTGTATCCTCACGAAAGCAATGTCTAATTACATGCTGAATATCACATAATTTATCACCTCGTAACCAAAAACATTTTGTTTTCTTGACAATAATTTTGTGCATCTACCCACAATAATAATTTACCACCGTCTGTTTTTCTCCAGACAAAGGCAACGCTGGGAGGTGGATCGTGCATCCTCACGAAAGCAATGTCTAATTACATGCTGAATATCACATAATTTATCATCTCCTAACCAAAAACATCGTTTTCTTGACAATAATATTGTGCATCCACCCTCAATAATATTTCACCACCGTCTGTTTTTCTCAAGACGAAGGCAACAGCTGGGAGGCGGATCGTGTATCCTCACGAAAGCAATTACATACTTACAATTACATGCTGAATTTCACATAATTTATTATCTCGTAACCAAAAACATTGTTTTCTCGACAATATTTTTTTTGTGCATCTACTAATCAGTCAATATCAAACATCAATAATATTTCATCACCGTCTGTTTTTTCTCCAGACGAAGATGTTGTGGATCCCGATCCAGAAATTTGGTCCAGGTACCTATACACGATAAGCACTCTTGCCTGCGGCTACCTTTGTTAAAAAGAAAAAAAAAAAAAGGGTTTAACCAAACTTGTTAAAAGAGCACCCAATACCGAAAAATTGCTTATTGCTACTTCAAGCTCAAAAATTTAATGCGGAAATTTTGGCAGCTGCAGCTGAACATCCCCGTAATCGGGACAAGAAGGTAGTGGGGGGCAGCAACTATTAGGGCAGTGTATGACTGCTCTCGATAAAACCGAGACGACTTACTCTTCGGAAATAAGCTTCCGAAAAAATTAAAGCTGCAAAAGCGCCACAAAAAAGCCTCCTCCAAACCCTAAAGCAGCTTCCATGTTTATATTACTATCTACTGTCACGGTTGATATCAAGCATTGACGAATCGCTCACGCCTTCGGGGAAACTGAACGGGCCCTCCTCGCCTCTCGTCAAACAGAGGGGAGAGAGGGGGGCAGATAGGCCGAGCCACTCCATCGGTACGGAGGCCCATCATCGAGCTTTTCATAGCAGAAACCTTCTTAGAACAAATAACCACGTGTGACGTGAGAATCTAATATTTTTACAACTGCTGGCCTCAAGTTACCAATAATGCTGAAATACTTAAAATCATCTCAGACGATTATTCTATACCTTTCTGTAGAACAGTGAAACAAGTTTCGACTTCTAAAAGTTTACTTTCTGATGTTGAACGTGCAGATTTGTTCGATTTAATTAAAAAGTTGCTTAACCTTGGTGCTATAGGTATCTCCATGCAATACCTAGATCGAAAAATGAAGTTTTGTTCGAGTATATTGCTAGCTCTAACGCCTAATGGCGACAAAAGATTTATTTAAAACCTTAAAGCTCTAAATAAATTCATTCACACTTCAAAATGGCGAACAGTAGGACATAAGAAAAACTATAGTACCTAGTATTGGTTTCATGGCAAATATAGATTTAAAAGTATTATTAGTACCAATCAAAAAATTACACCGTAAATACTTACGTTTCGAATTTGATGGAATTTGTTATGAATATAAAGCCATGCCTTACGACTTGCATGTAGCACCAAGGCTTTTTTGCTAAATTAATTAAAGAATTCTTGAACTGTTTAAGTGATATGGGCTATATAAATGGCCAGTCATTTATCTAGATGATATTTTATGTACTTATATGTGAACAAAACTCTAGACTTGCTTAATTGTCTAGGTATATTTGTTAATTATTATAACAGTATCTCGAACTCCATCGCGTCGGACTCGAACCTCGAGAAGTCTGTTGATTTCTAGGGTTTTTAAACAATACTGTCGATATGACTTAATGTTTACATACTTAGTGAAAACCGTGAGAGCATTATGCAACTAATTAACAAAATTATCTTACTGCCCAAATGTGCGATCAGAGAATTATCACAGTTCATTGAGGTGCTTAGGTACTGCTGTTTGCCCAGCAGTGAAGTACGGCTGGTTATATATAAAAACTGAACGTCACAAATATTTAGTCCTAAATATCATAATTATCAGAATTTTGATACAAAAATTAAACTAACGGACGTTATCTTGCCGACCTTATATTGGTGGAAACAAAACACTTCAACTAAAAACCCTTTAATATCTGAAAACTTTTTGAGCTGTAAATATTTACAGATGCTTAAAAAACCGGCTAAGGTGTTTTTTGAGTGAAAAACGAGCAAATGGACGGTTGAAAAATGACGAATCATCTTTTCATATCAATTGCTTATAATTAATTAGCTGTTTTTCTAGGATTAAAGTGCTCTGTCAGTTCACGTTCTAATGGCTCGATATTGCTACACGTTGACCACACGACAGCCTTATGCTATATAAATCGCATGGGGGAATTCGGTTTCCTCATTTGAATTATTTGTCACTGGTGTGAGAAGCGAAGTATATTTAGGTACTTTTATTTATTTGCGTACATTTTTTAATACACAAAAATATAGAAGACGATCATGAGTCCGAAATCAATGTGGATACAAAATGGGAACTATCAGATCGGGCTTTCCAAAGATAGTTCACTCTTTCGGTGTGTCAGAAATTGATCTATTTAAACATGGTACCAATACCAAATTCTGCCAATATATTTCATGGCAACCAGATCCCGATGCAATATCTATGGAGGCTTTACCAGTTAGCTGGCATTCTTACATTTTTCCATGCATTCCCTCCATTTGCGCTTATTCTAAAATGCTAGAGAAAAATTATTACCGACAGAGCGTACTGGCACTAGTGTTTTCGTACTGGTCTGGGCAACTTTTGTTCCCACTGCACAAAAAATGCAAATATCAGATATGAACCTAAGCAAGATCTTTTGCATGCTAATAACAAATCTACAACGACTCCATCGCAGCCTTTCGCTGGGGGCCGCAAAGCTCTCAGGGAAGCATTTACTAGACTAGTCACTCTTGAAATAACACTTGATTCGATGCTGGCTGATAAAGTTGTCCGAAATATCTATTTCAACTTTATGAAACAATATTCGGTTACCTATAAATTGTGTGGTGGTGGCTCAGGGAACTTTATACCTAAATACATTTTAGCTCCACTATCGACAGTGATCACTTTCCTCGGTGATCTTTTTAGTAGGAAGGCCACTTATAGTACTATTAATAGTCTTTGATCAGCCTTATCATTATTATTAAAGAATAATATCGGATCAGACGAACGTATCAAACGCTTACTAAAAGCTATTTACAGACAGAAACCAGCCAGACCCACATACACCTTGATGTGGGATCCAAAGACGGTACTTTACCATATTTCTACGTGGTACCCCAACTAGAATTACCTATATTATAAAAACAAAAAAAAAAAAAAAAATTAATATTACTAGCTATATGCTATTATGCACTTCTCTTCGAGTACAAACGTTATCTCTTATTAAGATCACGAACGTCATTAAAATCCCATTAGGCATAAAGATCCTAATAACCGACACAATAAGACCTCTGCTGCTAATCGTAAGCAGCCTTTGCTCCTTTACCTTGTTTTATCAATAATCCAAGCATATGTCCGGTAAAGATCAGGGAAGATTATCTACTAGCAACATCAAAGTTGCGAAGCGAAGACACGGACAATCTGTTCCTGAATCGTAGGATACCTTTTAAAATGGTAACGTCGCAAACAATTAGAAAGTGAATTAAACAGACCCTTGCTGAGAGCAGCGTCAACGTCTCAATATTTAGTGCACATAGCACTCGGCTTCCGCAGAGATCTGCATCGATCCCATAAGAAAAACGGCTAGATACCTAGACCAGTTCATCCTTAACACTTGCTCGGTTTTATAACCGTCCAGTAGTAGATGAAAGTATGTTTGCTCGATCCGTTTATGGGGCTAACAATTGGATTAATGAAACCAAAATTATTATTACGGAATATATTTAATTTTATTGATTAAGTCAATTCTAAAATAAGAACAAGGTTGTATAAATTGCCGGTAAATTCGTTCTACGTATTAAGTCCCGAAATAAAAGTTTTTCTACTTTGTAACAAAATGTTTTCCTGTTTCTAAAACATCACTTGTTCTATAACTATCTCTGAACATCTACCTAGTTAATTGTATCTGAAGAATGAAGTGGCGAAATATAATATAAGATCAAATGAACTTCTTGAAGTGAAGTTCGATCATTATTATATGAGCCACTTCATTCGAAGATACAAAGTTCCCACCCACCCGCAACCAGCGCGAAAAACTTATAAATCTCTAAACGTGAATGAGTTGACAAGTGACAGCTATACGTAGGAAGGGAGTATAAAAAAAAAAAAAAAAAAAGAATATCGATTAAAGAATCGATTCTCTAAACGTGCGAATAATGCCTGTTGGCTAAAAGGACTACCTAGTTAATTGTACCTTCGAATGAAGTGGCTCATATAATAATGATCGAACTTCACTTCAAGAAGTTCATTTGATCTTATATTATAGGCCTCACAATATTTTTCTCATTCGTATGTAATGTTCTATTATCAAAATTATGGACGTCATTTTCGATTAATTTGACAAAGTTCTATCCCATTGTCATCTCGCGTGGGTTGTTATCCATTATATTCAAGTACCAATATAAATAGCAAAAGCTGCTCTGTACGTTTTATCGGCTTGAACATTTTGTATGGAACAGCTGTTTTGTTTGTAATTTCCTGGTTGGTGCCATATGAAACTTTGGTCATATTGATGAGTAAGTATCTACAATGACATTCTTGAATATGTAAAATTGTCTAAAGAATTACACGGTACAAAAAAATATTCTCGAGAGAGCGTTTGTGAGATCGTATTGCATTCTCGTTGTTAACTTGTTACCTAATGCATTCGCGTACCAATGGTACCCCCTCGAGTACATTGTATCCTCAGAGAGCGTTCGTGAGATAATCTTTATAACTCTCGTCTGACTCGGCTGGAGCTCACAGCAGCTGGGAATTCACTTAGAAAGTGTTTTCAACGTTTCCTATATAATTTTACAATAATTATTTTTCGCAAAAAATGGCAAAACCGCCTTCCATCATGTACAAAATTCAAATATTTCGCTCGAATTGTTTACATTATTGTTGATTTATCAAAAACGACTCAGTCGATTTCTGTAAAATTTTAAATGGGTGGCCCCATTTCAAATGGATTGCCCTTGGGAGTATACCCTTTCGAACTAAAAAAGATTTTTACGATTCGGTTCATAATTGGCGAAATTATCGATGTTCACCGTGTACAAAATTCGCATATTTCGCTGGAATTGCTAACATTGTTGTTGGTTTTTATAAAATCGGCTCAACCGATTTCTGTAAAATTTAAATGGGACCACCTCGGGAGTACACCCTTTCGAACTAAAAATAATTTTTCGATTTGGTTCACATTGGCGAAATTAATGATGAACATACACAAAAAAAAATACATACACACGAACATTTGATCTCCTCCTTTTTGGAAGTCGGTTAATAAAAAGAAATAGGAACATTCTAAATTGCTATTAAAATTACAATGACGCCTTTATAATTGGGCCTAATCTACTCCTAAGCTTTAATCTATGTAGCTAACTAGCATATTAGCTTGACAAATATATCTTTATTGCTGACCACAAGTTTTCGATCGCAATAAATTAACAGCAAACATTTAAACAGTTCTCTTTATTATGTTAGGAGGTTCTACCTCCTCCTTTTTGGAAGTCGGTTATAAAAAAAATAATTGTTTATAATGTTTTATATCTTTTTCATAGTAAACCTACAAATAGACACATAGAAGCATAAGTGATACGAACTGGACTATAATACAGTTTAGTTGATTTCAAAGCCAGTGTACGAGTATTAGTCCAGTAAAGTACGAGCTTCTAGTCTAGGATATACAACACGCTGGATGCAATTAGCTTCCAATCGAGCTTATTAAAAAAACTTAGGGGAGGCTTGTGTCCAGCAGTGAAAATCACACGGCTGATGAATATACATTTTTTATGTACAACTTTGCACTCTTGTATAACAAATAACTATTGATCATCGTGATGATCCCGATATTTTCACGACAGAGCCAGTTGCTATGCTTTTTGTCTTCAGCGTAATGATTCAGATTTTTATTTATGCCTGATTTGTTACCAAACAAGAGCACAATTTTTGAAATATTTGAAAACATGAATTAACTTTAATATCGCGCGCTACGCCAACCCTGTGCTAGCCCTGGTGTCAGAGCTTTTAAGGTGTCCAACTGACATGGCTAACTTTGTTACACAAAGTAAAGTAAGTGCTGTGTGAAAGTGTAACAAACCAACAAACAAACTTTTGAATTTGTCATATTAGTAAGGATTGTCACTTAGCCAATCGATTATTGAATTCAAGGTTTTGTTCATGTCAGTTTTATATGTTAAATTATCTATTGAGCGAAGCGAGTCGTCTTAATGTTCCAGAGCAACGTACTAGGTACCGCAACGGCTCTCACGGGATCTTAGGATCGCGCGCCCTCTCTTTGCACCAACACCAGCGCGCACTGTCGCCCGCCAGCAGTCCCCCATCTGCCGCGCACAACACCACTTGAACGCCCTTAGCGCCTCTCACCCACATACTGACATCTTTTCCGACAATTTGGCAACATTCTATAAAAATACTCTGCCATACTGTGAGCAGACAAAGCTGTAAAATCGTTTTTTATCCTTAATGAAATAGTTCCTAGCTATAGTTTCAATAGTTGCTTCTTTCTATACCAATACAGTGTGTCATTATAAAGATTTTATTTATTGTTAATGTTGTATAAATGTTTATTCTTGCTCTAAATGTAGTTCTATAATACTGATCTCATACATTTTAAGTAAAATTGTTCCTAGTCCCTATATAATAAAGGTAACGTTTAGTTTTATAATAGACTGTAAGTTGCATTTTTAGTAAAAAAATAAATGGAATTGAATTATCACATGCACTTGTTACTACACTATCAGTAAGATGTAGCTTTAGGGTAGTTAATACCTACAGTTACATACATACATACATACATAGTTATATACCTACAGTAGTGTGAACATAATAGGACCTACTTACTACGCTACTTTGTGGAACACCTGATGTCCAAGTTCGGTCTCGAGATGTGTATATGCTTTTTTTTATTATTTTTTTCTTTTTTAGTAATTTGTGCACTCTTTGGGAGGGGAAAAAAATGTTAAACTTGCGTAAGGACTCGTGACCTGATTGAAAATTCGTAAGACGGCGCAGGGTGCTTTCGCGAGTGTGCGTGTGTGATATTGTATTTTGCCACATAAATGAATATCCACCAACCCGCACTGGGTCAGCGTGGTGGATATGGCCCAATCACTTTTCGTGAATAGGTCCTGCAGTGGACTATTAAAATAAAAAAGGCTGATACAGTACAGTACATAAAAGACAATACTTTAAATGTTCAAGTTTTCACTTCTGCCGGCACTCCCGGAGTGCAACCCGTTGCTTTTTTCATATGTTAAGCATGATTGTATTTACTAAGTTTGTTGCATAAAACATTAAATATTAAAGGCTCAATAGAGTCTGATGTTCGGCCAGATTTCAGAGAACGTTTTTCATAATTCTAGAACAGTAAAATTAGTTTTATATGTGTATATTATCTTGAGACTTACCCTCAATTTATGAACATTTACTCACTGTACTGCATTGGCCTTTTAATAGTCCACAGTCTAACACAGACCTACCCACAAACTAATCTACACGAACGACTGTACGTCTACCACGATTGTCAGAAGTCGTCAATCTTTTTTCACTTTTTTTTGACACTATATTTGTCGAGCACAAATACAAAGACACATTAGTTAATTATTATTACAACCAACGATACCTTGGATGTATAGCATTCGTTGTTTGACCTTTAATATCGATCAGTAAATACGTTAGAAAAACTCAATAGCTATTTTTTAAGGCCCAGAAGATACAAAATGGATACAGTCCGAATAGATAGATAGATAGATAAATTCTTTATTGCCACACCAAAACTTAAGTAAACTAGGAAAACTTAAACTAGAAACTTCAAACAAGTGTTACAATCGGCGGCCTTATCGCTAAAAAGCAATTTATTCCAGGGAACCGTTCCATGTGCAGGATTAACGAAAAGGTATAGGCGATATCGATAAAATTTCGGCAGCAGCTTCCACTTAACAATTTTTTTCACCCCAAATTATTTAGAAATTATATTGTCCCAGCGCAAATGAAATACTAGATAGCGCAAATGGAATCCTAGGTAGCACTTGAGATGGTTTTGCTTCGAAGATACTAAAACAAAGAAGATATTATTAATACTACGTATAGAACGGCCACCCGTTTGAGTCTTCCTCATTTCCACCCCGCGTCCACGGACAGAAGTTGCACTCTGCGCGCGGGCTACAGGCCGGATTTTCTACTAAAAATCGGCCAAGTGCAAGTCGGGCTCGCGCACAAAGGGTCTCGTACGGTATGGGAACCCTCTTAGCCCCATTTCAAGCATCTACTTGTTGCCAATATTAAAATCGAGCAAAAAAAATGGCAACAAATCACGTTTGTTGTATGACAGCCCCTTGAATATTTATTTTAATTCGTTTTTAGTTTTTAATTTGTTGTTATAGCGGCAGCAGTTATACATAATATGTGAAAATTTCAACTGTCTAGCATAACGGTTCATGAGATACAGCCTGGTGACAGACAGACGGACAGACGGACGGGCAGCGGAGTCTTAGTAATAGGGTCCCGTTTTTACCCTTTTGGTATGGAACCGTAAAAACTACTTAGACTGTGACAATGGGGTAGGCTTGTATTGTGTATGGTTGAATATCAATGATACGTAACAAGACAAGAAATTTTAATGTTTCCCTAAAAATAATTAATAAGAACTTTTTTACATTATTTGGTAATTTCTTCTTGATATTTTCTTTCAAATGAAGTAGATCGGTTACTTTTTGCTTAAATGCTTCCAAATTAAGTAGGTAATTGTTATACTTTTTAAGCACTAGATTTATATTCATTTTTGCACATTAAGTACGCAACTGTCTCACTCACGCGGCATGTCGTCACCACAGAACAGCAGGTCGTCTCGGTGTGGTGATCGCTGACAGCCAAATGCGTTCCGCACACAAATGCACGTGTAGCGAACGTATGTGTGTTGTCTGTGAATAAGTACTGTGTAGTGTGCGTAAGCCAGCAGAATTTGTATGAAAAATCCGATAAACATCCGATATCCCAATCTCGAATCCACTCGATTAATGGAGATTTTTCTGGAATTGGTAAACGCTATGGTGTTGATAAAGTAAACTTCATAAACGTTCTCGAAACCTTATTGTTCTTCAATAGAAAATAACACCAACAAAACTAAACAAAGGACCTTAGAGAAATAACAAAGGACGACCCGATAGCGTCGTAAACAAATAGCCGCAGCTTATATCATAGTTGTTACGCGCGGCTAGACGTAAACAAGTGGCCACAGCTTACGTCGTAGTTAGTAGCCTATCGCATGACACTGCCTCTTTCCAACACATGCTCGTTGCTCGTCCCAAGCATCGTTGCACCAGTAATATCGCGCCAATCGATCCACGTGTTTCAACTGCAGTAGTAACAACGGTTATTCATTTACCGTTCTTACTACTGGTAGTAAGTAAGTTCGTATAGGCCGGGTGGCTAGCCCTGGTGTCAGAGTTTTTAATTTTTTTACTTTACTTTTACTGGTAGTAAGATTGGTAGTAACACTGGTAATAAACCAACTAAAACTGGCATGTTATAACCAACGTTTGACAAACCCATGAGTAGCAAAATAATTTTTACACAAAAATATTTAACAAATTGGTTATATCTCAAAATAATTACTTGACAAACCTACATTCCATAACGTAAATCTGACAAATAATTCATTTAATTTTTATTTTATGTACATATATGTTTAGAATAGAATAGAAACGCTTTATTTTTCATACAATCGACAATAATAACAACAAAAGAGTAAAATATAATTAAAAAGTGCGACAATCGGCGGCCTTATCGCTTAACGACTAGCGATTTTTTCCAGGCAACCTCATTAAGAGAGAAAAAGATTATAGAGGAAGGTAAGGGACGGGGTGTACAATAATGGCGAATTAATTAAAACAAAATAAAGAATACTTGAATAAAGATACTATTAATAAAAAACCAACACCTGACACATTTTTATTTTACTCGACATCATAAGATTCTTTCCTCAGCTAATAAAAAGCTGATAACTTTGTAACGGCTGAACCGATTTTGATGAAACATAGCTAAGAACACTCCCGACTAATTCAATTAATCTCTCAAAAAAAACGAAATCAAAATCAGTTCATCCGTTAGGGAGCTACGACGCCACACTCACACACACACACACGTCACGTCGTACACGTCAATCTTATTACACACCGTCGTTTTTGCATCGGAGTTAAAAAATATAATAAATTTATATGATCGGCATACTAGAGATCGCCTTAACTTGATTGTAGTTTTTTCATTATGTTACAGTATTGAGTGAAAAGAAAGTTACTGGGACCACTCCCATATTCTAATTGACACTACACTAGTCAGACACAACGTTATTAAAGCAACAATGAATACAGAAAGTAAAATAACCAAAATATTTTCAAAATTTTACTTACTCATGCAAATTATAAGCGGTTTGAATTACGGTTTCATGAATTTTATGACTCGAAGAATAAAATTTACTGTAAATTTTATTTCACTCGTGCTAATAATATTCGTTTCTTTTGTATGCTTATTTTACACTTATACCGATGACAGTTTTGGAAAATTCCTGCTGCATTTGGCTCATGCAGTAGAAAATTTGTTATATGTGTGCGTTTTCATGAACATGGATACAGATTTGACTTTAGCTGGATGTTTGTCAATATTTAAACTCTTTGATAGAAAACTGAACATAGATGTTCAATCGTATAGATTGGAGATTAAAAATTTGTCAGCAGTTTCTGTTTTCTTATTAGGTAGAATTATTGTAACCATAGTAATATGTTTATTCCACGATAGGTGTGTTACTGGATATGGCAAAAATGTTTTTTTCTTTTGGTTGGCTTTCCTACGAGAAATGGTCATGGTGCAAAATTCGTTTGTGTTCTATCTAGTTAAATGCCATTTAGCTAAATTAATAGAGGTTTTAAAGATGGATAATGTTGGAAATATTTCGTGTCATCGTCTTTACAAAATGATATCTGATATTACGTTTAAATTAAAAGGAGCGTACGATTTTGTGGTGAGAAATCTTTATTGGCTTTACTGACTTTGTATTCGTGTTTTTGTGTGATTTTAACAAAAGACATTGTTTCATTTTGTCCGATAACTTATCAGAGTATCTTCTAGCGTGCACACATTTTTAAGTTTGATTGGATTGGATATGGATAGTAAATCAGACATTTTTTTTCTTCCTGGGGTCTCTATGGACTCTTAGTAGTGCTATCTATTTAATGAAATCAATATATTATACATTCGAGAAGAAAATCCTACCATGTACGCTTTAAATGTCAAAGTCCAATACATTTACGAGTAGTCGTAATTCTTCAATGTATTTTTTTAAATTTTAAAATGTGTTACAGTTTGCGACCACTTTGTGCTTCAATGTATTCTACACCATGACTTTTATTTATGACGGAGTAACTCGGCTGAAAAACATCGACTTGACGGTTGGTTTATTATTATTATCAAAAAATATTATACACATTTTTTTCTTTTGTCAATTAAACAAAAATTAATGAATATTTAGCCCGTTAAAGTTCCGCGTAAAGTCACGACTACACTACAAAAGTATAGTACTTTTGACAGAGAAGAGACGTCACAAGTCCCCACTCCCGAACTTTGACAAGGTTTATCTTTGATATTTATTGTTTGATTGGCAAAAGAAAAAAAATATATGTCCAATATTTTTTAATAATCTAAATTGGACTAATTATAATAATGATGTTTTTACGCAGTCATTGTGCATATTGGCTAGGTTTCGGTTATCTCTGTTGTACGAATTTTGGATGATCTGTGGTAATTTTTAATCGACGGAAAAAACGGAAGAGGTTTTCAATTCGACGCGTATATTTTTTTAATGTATGACCACGCATAACTTTTTACAGAGCAGTCGAATTTCGATATTTCTTTTTATGCTTGGTAGATCATACTTTAAACGTGGTTTCGTTTTTCAATTTCATTGAAATCGACCGAACCATTTTTGATAAAATTACTACATCGATCCGATGCAAACTATTTAAATTTTGTGTACACTGTTGAAATATCTTTTTTGCAAACCATCGTAAAATTCGTTTGTTTATGTCAATGTCACAAAAATCAAAAAACTTCGTGCAACAGATATGGCCACAGAGATACCAGAGAGATAATGTGGTCGATCGAGAAAAGAAAGAAAGAGATGCAATGATTTAATATGGCATGAGTTAGAAAGAGACACAAAATATCTCGATTCAGTGGCTAGTTGCCGTGTTTTTCTCGCAGTAGTGTCAAATTCCAATACACATTTGGCAGTTTTGACAGCGCAAGATTTTCCTTACATTTTTGTGATTGGGAATTGCCTCGAGCGACAACAGCGCTATATCTCTAGTTGTAATAGCTCTGTGGATATGGCGCTTTAAAAATCCAAGGGAAGCCGATTATCTCTTTCCAAGGCCGATGTGAATTATTTATTAATTATAATATTTTTTTTACAAATAACCATACTTAGAGATAGATGATGACGAAAGCAATTTCATACTATTGAATACTAGTTTTATGCCCCCGGCTTCGCCAGCGTGATATTTTTATTTATCGCGAATAAGTTCGCGCTTGACCACCAACTCGCCTGATGGTAAGCGTCGTCGTGGGCTAAAATGAAGCACGCAGACCTAGAAGATACCTATTCACTCTGATTTTGAAAAACTTTAGGAAACAGGAAAGCAGGAAGACTGTTCCATTCCCTAGCGGTACGAATCAGAAAAGTTGAGTCAAACCGCTTCGTACGTATCGAAGGAAAATTATCAGAGTAGGGATGGTTTAATGTGGCGCCTGTAAATTGTCCTGTAGTAAAAAGAGGATGGTAGGTAGGTGATGGGCGGTTCGCATAATATTTTGGTTTTTGTGCTATCCCATAGAAACCGTTTCTTATTCCGGAATAAAATATACTCCATGTCACTTTCCGTTTTCCAAAATATATTCATGCCAATTGATTTTGCATAAATAGATTTTGAATATTGTGGTTTTTACCGACTTCTAAAAAGGAGGAAGTAGGTAGGTACTATATTCGTCTGCATGTATTTTTTTTGTGTATGATGATCGATATTTCAGCCAATTGTGATCGGATTAAAAAAAAAAAAAAGAGTTAACCCTCGAGGTGGTCCTATTTAAATTTTATCGAAATCGGCTGAGGCATTTTTGATAAATCTGCAATATTGTACTTGGATGTCACATCAATTCATGCAACTTTTCGAAATCTGTACACGGTAGAAGTTGATGGTGCCATGTTTTGCGAAAAATAATGATGTCAACTCGTTGCTCGTTTTTAGGGTTCCGTACCTACCCAAAGGGTAAAAACGGGACCGTCTGTCGGTCACCAGGCTGTTTCTCAGGAACCGTTATAGCTAGAAAGCTGAAATTTTCACAGATGATGTATTTCTATTGCCGTTATAACAACAACTACTCAACAAATACTCAAAACAGAATAAAATAAATATTTAAGGGGGCTCCCATACAACAAACCTGAATTTTTAGCCATTTTTCGCTTGATTTTAATAACGGTAACAGGTAGATGCTTGTAGGTAATATTCACAGAACATTAAGTTGTATATTCCCTTTACTAATAAATAATTAAATTGAAATAAAATAAATATTTAAGGGGGGTACCCATACAGTACGGAGCCATTAGTACGCGAGTCCGACTCGTACTTAGCCGATTATTATTTTTTCAGATCTGGGATGTGTGCTTCGGTCCCGAGAGTTTAATATTAGTGTGTTTTATTGTCACTACGTTTACACCGGCTATTTGTGCTGGGATGTTGTCGTCACAAGCCGAGCGCGTGATACATATCTTACACGATAAGCTGCTCGTCTGTCAAGGTACATTTTTTGGGTTCTGTAGTAAAACGAGGAATCCTTATAACTTCGTTGTGTCAGTCCGTCTGTCCGTCCGTCCGTCCGTCCGCCCTATGTTACAAAGCCCTATAACTTCCACATTTATAAAACAAATTGCATGAAATTTAATAAAAAAAAGCATGAATATTACTAACCACAGACTCCAGAGTCTGTGCCCTTTGTTTAGTAAAATGTACAATTATTTGATTTTACTGTACAAAAAGAGTTAGTACAATAGAGATGGGTTAGTTTAAATCTTAGTGTAAGTTATTATTTTGATAGATTATTATATAGATCTCAATTTTTATTACTTATCAAAACTGTGTATTTAAGGGGTAGCTCCCATACATGTAAAGTCGGGGTGTTTTTTTTTTTACTCTATCCCCACGTCTGGTTTGTAATTGAAATATTTTTAGACATTTTTTTGTCATATATACCATTTCTGAGATATAAGCATAATATTAACATAATTTCTAAAGTATACATGTTGGAATCTTCAAACTTTCACTGTTTATAGATATAGACCATACTTTAAACTGTCTTTGAGAACTAATTTGAGCTCTGTAGGATCATAACTTTTTGAGTTATAAAGGAAAATTTAAATTTTAAACTTGCGCAGAATGCAAAGGTCGTTGACTTCACAAATATATTTCTTAGCAAATTATGTTTTTCTAGCAATCAATCATTTAACGACACGTTTCCTTTCGCTACTTCACTCTGTTATACGCCACTGAATGGAGTCGGCACAGCACGTTTCCTTTCGCTACTTCACTCTGTTATACGCCACTGAATGGAGTCGGCACAGCACGTTTCCTTTCGCTACTTCACTCTGTTATACGAGTACGCCGCTGGATGGGGTCGATGCAGCATGTTTTCTTTCGCTACTTCACTCCGTTAAACGCCACCGGATACGGTCGGCACAGCACGTTTCATTTCGCTACTTCACTCTGTTATACGCCACTGAATGGAGTTGGCACAGCACGTTTCCTTTCGCTACTTCACTCTGTTATACGCCACTGAATGGAGTCGGCACAGCACGTTTCCTTTCGCTACTTCACTCTGTTATACGCCACTGAATGGAGTCGGCACAGCACGTTTCCTTTCGCTACTTCACTCTGTTATACGCCACTGAATGGAGTCGGCACAGCACGTTTCCTTTCGCTACTTCACTCTGTTATACGCCACTGAATGGAGTCGGCACAGCACGTTTCCTTTCGCTACTTAACTCTGTTATACGAGTACGCCGCTGGATGGGGTCGATGCAGCATGTTTTCTTTCGCTACTTCACTCCGTTAAACGCCACCGGATACGCTCGGCACAGCACGTTTCATTTCGCTACTTCACTCAACGACAATACATGACAATACGCCATATCATCATCAACTTTTTTCTGATTCCTGATTGACTTTGTGTTTTATATTTTTAGATAAACACGAAGCTCGTCAAATTGTAAAGTTTATTCACTACGTGGAAGCTCATCCGCTGAAGTTTAAAGTTTTCAAAGTGATTCCTCTGGATGCCGACCTAATAGGAATGGTGCTGGGATTCTGTGTAACTTATCTTATTGTTATTATACAGTTTACACATGTGTATTAAAAATATAAATGTCAACTTATTAACTGTTAACTAAACTTTTTAAAGTTGACTTAGCAATTTTTTTAGGGATAAACACTAACCTCACTCACACATATGTTAATTTTATTAGGTAAAATAAAATTAGTGTCTATTACTACTTTTTTTATTTGTAGTGAAAACATGTCATTGTACTTACAATTAATTATTAATATAATTAATTACTAACAAAAGTCAAACGTCTAGTTAAGTTTAAGTTAATAAAAAAGTATTTGTTTTTTGTGTTATTTTTTTGTATTGAAGAACAATAGGGTTTTCTAGAACTTTCACTTGTTTACTTTGTCAATTACAATGTCTGATTGACTGATACTGATTCTTCTAGAGATTTCTAGGAAACTTTTATTCAGATATAAATAGAGCGATGGTTTTCGTTCAACTCAGATACCTTGTTTTCTTTGGGAGCGAAAGCATCTCGTGTTCGAATGCAGTGACTAGTTTGTGTGAATATCAGTGCCAGTGTGAAGTGTTTGTGCGAACCAGTTGTGTCTTCTGTTTTGTTATTTCGTTTAGTGATTGTATACAGTAAAAAGCAAAGTGAACAATCGGCGTTTTAACAGATTATCCAATACCATCTCGTAAAAATATTTATTTGCTTGTCTGTTATGGGAAGGAGCAGGCAGGCGTCCGTAGCAAAAATGCCGCCGTACATTCATACTCACGTAATAATACAGTACGTTGTAGTGGTATTTAACTGTCGTAGTAGTTTTAGCTACGCTATAATAGTCTTCGATCGCCGTGATGAACTCGATCTGTCGAACCGTCCGTCCGTCAGTCTGTCATCAGACTGTATCTCATTAACCGCTACTGCTAGACAATTGAAATTTTCCCAGATGATGTATTTCTATTGCCGCTATAACAACAAATAGGTACTATAAATAGAATAAAATAAATATTTAACGGGGCTCCCATACAACAAACTTGATTTTTGGGCGTTTTTTGCTCGAAATTAGGTAATAATGGCAAGAAATAGACGCTTGAAATAGAGCTAAGGGAGCCATACGCCATCCCGTACGATACGGAACCCTTTGTGCGCTAGTCCGACTCGCACTTAGCCGATTTTTGTTTATGCCTCATTGGTCACCGATCAGAAGCTCAAATTTTAACTCGATATAATTAGTATTGCATGCCTATGCTATCGTGTTAGCTATTATTCTTGGTTTCAGAGTTTTCTATCCATCCATCAGACAAAGGACGTCCACTGCTGGAAATAGACCTCTCTTATGGATCTCCAATAAGACCGGTTGGTAGCGGCTTGCATCCAGCACGATCCTGCGGTCTTAATGAGGTCATCCGTCCACCTTGTGGGTCTTACGCAGCGCTTGCCGGTACGTGGTCACCACTCGAGAACATTTCGACCCCATCGGTCATCAGTTCGCTGCGCTATGTGCCGTGACCACTGCCATTTCAACTTTCCAATCCGCTGGGCTAAGTCGGTAACTTTGGTTCTTTTACGAATCTCCTCATTCCTGATTCGATCTCGCAGAAAGACTCCGAGCATAGCCCTCTCCATAACTCGTTGGGCTACTTGGTGCTTGGTTTCAAAGTTTTAAGGTGCCCAAAAGCCTCTGACATGGCTAACTTTGTTACATAAAGCCTTTAATATTAACAGGCTCGTTACAGTCCGATGTTCGACCAGATTGTAGAGAACGTTTATCCTAATGCCGCACGAGGATAATTTGTTTAAAATACTTATTAACTTGGGATTTACTTTTTTCGACATGGCTACTCAACAAAGGTAATTTTTTAGGGTTCCGTACCCAAAGGGAAAAACGGGACCCTATTACTAAGACTTCGATGTCCGTCTGTCTGTCTGTCTGTCACCGGACTGTATCTCATGAACCATGATAGCTAGGCAGCTGAAATTTTCACAGATGATGTATTTCTGTTGCCGCTACGAGTATAATAAAAAATACTAAAAAGAAAATAAAATAAATATTTAAGGGGGGCTCCCATAGAACAAACCTGATTTTTTAGGCGTTTTCGCTCTACATTAATAAAGGTAACAGGTAGATGCTTGAAATTTTCACAGAGTATTTAGTTTTATATTCCCTTCAATAATAAATAATAAAATTAAAATAAAATAAATATTTAAGGGGTACTCCCATACAGTACGGAACCCTCCGTGCGCGAGTCCAACTCGTACTTGGCAGATTTTTTTATTAATACGTATAGGTTTGCATTTGACTTCACACTGCTTGATATTAAGCAGATATGCGGTCTAGGGTGTAACACGTTTACATAGAAGATACCTATTTACTCGGGATTTGAAGACCCAACGTTGTACTTTAGCGGGAAGACAGACTCAGGCAAAGCGCAAATATGAAAGGTACTGGGCTATATCTACCACGCTGGTTGTTTTTCGGGTGGGTGGACTCACATACGTCATCGAGTGTCTTCTACGGACGTTTTTTAAAGTGATTTACGTTGTTTTCCTTTGTGAAGCGGCTTGAATCCAGCGCAGTACTGCGGTCTTAACTGTGACGGTTTCTGCTCTCAATGGTCACAACCGTTACACAGGGTTATACGCATTAAGTATGCAAATCCTAAAAGAACTGATTCAAACCTAATGATAATAAATACCAAGTCGATGTTTAGACCATTATTATAAATACATTTTATCATGTTGCCAACCCGAAATTCGAGTAAGGTTGGCCTCATATTAAAAGTACATAGTAATGGTCTAATCCTTTTCGGCTTACTATCGGCGTATTGATTATTCAATAAATTTTTGATACATTTATTGATCACATCCAACAAACACAAAAACATAATTACTTATTATAAATTACAACTAACGGAGCCTTTAATGTATGGCATTCGTATCGAAATATATCGAACATTTGTTAAGTTGATGCCAACTTGATGGATATTATTTTCTTAAGGCTTTTTAAGATGCTTCCAAAAAAATTAATGGTGTCGCAATGGCTGCCAGATATCATTTTTGGTCGCAAAATATTTGAGTCAGTAACAAATTGACAAAGTTCCGTTTTTCGAAACAATGCGATACGCAATGCAGCACACAGCATTCGGTTGTAGTCGTTGTAGCGACAAAATATGTATGCATTTGTGACAACTTCAGTTTGGTTTACATGTGTTGCAACCAGTTGCAACAGTGCTTACACAGTTTGACTGCTAAAGTGTTTTAGTAACTTTTTGTGGTTGATGAATCAACATGAAATGTACGGATTTGTGTCGACTTTATTTTATTTACATTTATTGATGTGTTGAGTTTTCAACAAGCGAAAATCAAGATTAACTGCTTTGTAACGGTGTGGCAACTTTGTTACTGGAATATTATTCATACAAACAAAGTTTCGTAATGTCACGTTAAATTACCAAACCAATTTTTCAAATCAAAATTTTACCAAAATAATAACCTGTTCTCAAATGTTTCTGAATTGTATGCCAACTAAACATGAGTAACCAGCCAAAAAGCGTATTTTTCGGACCACATCGACTTACTAGATCGTGGTTTTCTTCTCAAAATATTATTAATTAAAATGGTATTGTAGTTATTTTTTTGAGGATATTAATAGTCTAGTAAGAGTAAACATATAGGTGATTAAATTTATGTATTGTTCGGTTAAAACATATATTAATAAATTTTAGGTAATAAATCAAATGCACGCCTTCAGCATCTGACAATCATAATAATAATAGCAAGATCAGACAAACTTACAAATTAAGAAATAAAATAAATGCGAGAATAAGAATGCCAAGATCAAAATAATAACACAATTAGGATTATATGATAAAATTTTGATACCTTGATGATGAATCTTCTGTAAATCAAATAAATAAACTTGAATCAAGTCGTGCCGAATTTTTAAATATTTCTGCTGATGACGGTTCCGATTCCAACAGTTTTCCTGTAGAAGCCAAAAATTTTGAAGCTGCACTGAGCTGCACTAGGCACAGAATACAGAATCTCTGAAGCCTACAAAGCGCATATGGCTCAGATTGAAGAAAACTTGCAACTGCAACCCCAACACTTTTGGAAGCATGTGCATAATCTTAGGTCCAGGGGTGGATTTGAACCTTGTGTGTCATACAACGGGAAAATGCATAGTGGAGTAGAAGCTGCAGAAGCGTTCGCGAGCTACTTCTCCAGCGTCTTTTTAGATGACACGCCTGAGTTGAGCGTCGATGCGTGTCCTGAACATGGTTATCTTGGTGGCTATGTTAGTGTGCCTGCAGTATCTCAAGCGGATGTAGAGCGCGGTTTTAATAAATTAAAAGTAGGTAGCTCACCTGGTCCCGATTGTGTACCAAGCTTTGTTCTAAAGGCAGGTAAAGAATATTTGTTATCTCCTCTGTGTCATATTCTAAATCTCTCGCTGAAACATGGAAAGTACCCTAAACAGTGGAAGTTATCCAGAGTGACACCTATTCCCAAAAGCAGTAAAAGTACATCGGTAGAGGAATATAGACCAATTGCTATTCTCTGTGCACCGGCCAAAATATTAGAGTATATTTCGCATAAAGAGATATATAGACAGGTAAGACATCAGATAGGTGAAGAACAGCACGGTTTCAGGGCAGGTCGCTCTGTTAATACAAACCTGCTGTGTCTTGTTGATTATATCTCTAGTGCCATGGATAGGGGTTCACAGGTTGATGTCATCTATTTTGACTATCAGAAAGCCTTTGACAAAATAGATAACGACATATTACTCCGCAAACTCTGTGACATAGGTTTTTGTCCGGGATTGCTCCGTTTTTTTGCTGACCTTATGAAGGATCGACGTCAGTACGTTAAGCATGGCACACATGAGTCCAACCCGTACCCTACAAGATCCGGCGTAATTCAAGGTTCCGTTTTCGGTCCTTTGCTTTTTCAAATTATGATTCATAAAATAACGAGAGTTTTGACTAATGCCAAATGTTTATTGTATGCTGACGATCTCAAACTCTATGTGGAGATAAATTCTATTCAAGACTGTATGAGATTACAAGATGACATTAATAATATATTTCAATGGAGTGTGACAAATAGAATGACATTTAATATTAGTAAATGCAATGTAATGACTTTTAACCGGAAAAAGAAGCCTATTCATTTTGACTACAAACTGAACAATTTTCCTATTAATAGAGTGTGTGCCGTTAAAGATTTGGGGGTAAAGTTCGACCGGGAATTAACTTTCCACGACCATATTACCGATCTCGCTAAAGAAGGCTTTCGTTGTTTGGGCTTTGTCCTTCGTAATGCTCGAGACTTCCAAAACCCGCAAGTTGTTATAACGTTGTACAACTCACTGGTAAGAAGCAAACTCGAGTCGGCTGCATGTGTGTGGAATCCGCATCACGTCACATATACGAGTATGCTCGAGAAGGTTCAAAAAGCCTTCTTGAGATCGCTCTACAAGAAGGTCTACGGATATTATCCGTACATGTATCCAACCAAGTTCCTGCTCGGCCAGCTTGGTTACTACTCGCTGGAGGTGAGGCGCATGGTCGATCAGCTCACTATGTGTTGTATGGTGCTCAGGGGGATGGTCGACTCTACGGATCTACATAACATCCTATGCTCATTGGTTGTGCCAGACGAGCCCGGGGTGTCAACGGATAGGCGCGGCCGGCCGCATGATCTGTTTTATGTAAATAGCAGCCGCACGGTGGCGCGCGCTATGTCGCCTCTACTGCGCTCTCGTCGTCACCTCAACGCACTCCGTGCTGCCAACACCGAGATAGATATATTAGCTGACGACTGGAAGCATGTTGTGGCATCGCTTTTGGTATACTGCGAATCCATAACGGATCAGTGGGCTGGACGCGATGTGACGGATGCGGACAGTAGCTTGATTTCTTAACATTTTGAATTTTGTATTGACATTTTCTGTTCTATTTTTATTATCATTTATTATTTCTTGACATTTTGTTAAATAATTAAGTGAGTTATAATGTAATTGGTTTTGCCGTGTTATAAGCTCAATAAATGAAATTTAATTTAATTTAATTTAATTTTAGGCATCAGATACTGACAATAATGAACCTACTATAAAAAAAAAAGAAAATAAGTGAGCAATGGGCAATTAAGTGTCAAGTTCCTCAGACTGCCTTAAATGAAATATTTTTTTAATTGCCAGAACATCCAAACTTAGATTCCAAATATGTTTTACCAAAAGACTAGGTCTCTGTTAAAAACGTTTTGTTTGAAAGAAGTTCTGTCTTTTTCTAGCATTATTAACAGTTTAAGAACCGCTGCCTTAAATGAAGTATTTTCTATATTGCCAGAACATCCAAACTTAGATTTCAATTATTTTATACCAAAAGACTCTATGACTCTATAAAAAACGTTTTGTTTGAGATACATTCTTGTCATTTTCTGGCATTATGAACAGTTTAAGAACCACTCGAAAGAAGTTAAGACACCATACTATAAATTTAGTAATGTTGTGACTGCAAGTCGACGCAGTATCGTAACTTTTTATACCAAATACGACTAGAATAATTACCATAGAAACAAACGTTTTTTAAGTTTATAGATCATTTTTGATAAAATAGGTATCATAATAATAGCATAAAAAGTGTACAGTCTGGTCCAGTAAGAGTCCAGAAAATGAAAAAAACCTGTAGTGAAAACCATGTAAACATTTTAATATATTCAGTAATAAAGAGACGAATGTCGCACTGCACCGATTTCGATATTTGTCTATTGAGCCGCCCGTATGACTTAGCATCATCGGAAGACTGCAGTCTTAGAGAGCATCGTTCGGCCATGAGATTAAAAGTATGATCAGAGAATTTTTGAGGTCTATCTGAACGGCGGGGTCTAAAGAACTTAGAACCCACAGTTTGGGCAGTTTCTACTAGCCCGTTATTGATCTCGTCCACCGACGCAAAGTTCTCTAGGCAAGCAAAGCGATTTGAGAGCTCGAGTTGAAAGTTCTCAGGGTTTTGTATGTGGGCACGAGTAGGTCAGAGCGTAGACTTCATTAGACGAGACCTTTCGAGTTTAACGTAAACATTCAGTTTGCCTCGCACGATTCTGTGATCATTTCCGGTTTTTACCCTGTGGATCACGGAGACATCTTTGAATATTCATTTCTCGCTAGTCAGGATGAAGTCTATCTCATTTTTCGTGGATCCGTCGGGGCTCATCCAGGTCCATTTCCTGTGAGGTGGCTTCTGGAAAAAAGTGTTCATCATGAAGAGATCCTCTTTCTCCAGAAAGGCGGCCGAAAGTTCCCTGGGATTCCGTTGCCCATATCAAAATTGCCCCACTCTCAACTCACCATCGCGTTTTTTGCCCAACTTTGCGTTAAAGTCTCCCATAACAACCGTAAAGCGGGTCTTAGACGTATGTATGGCCCGATTTACGTCCTCATACATAGCCTACACTTCATCATCTGGGTATGACGAGGTCGGTGCGTATACCTGAATGACCTTCAATACATATCGTTTGGATATTCTGAGTATTAAGCATACAACCCTGCTCGACATACATTCAGTGGTAATGATGTTGTTAACGAGAGACTTGTAAACGAGAAAGCCGACATCACCTTGGGACCGTTGGTCGCCTTCCCGGTAGTAAAGATGGTTGCCGGATTTCAGGGTTATCGTGTTCTTGTCCTCTCTATGGACTTCAGACAACCCCATAATCCTAATCACAACTTGCTCAACTCTTCTTCCAGTTCAGCAATCTTCTCATCAGTACTCATAGTGCGCACGTTATATGTTGCCAGGGCCAGTCGTCGTCGGTTGGGGTGGCAGACGGATCTCTGCCGGGGATTCTTAGCACCCCTTGCTCCGCCGTTACCGTGGTCGCTGCTGTAACCAGGAATAGCGGAGCTGCCGGAGACTGGAGGCCTGGTTTGAAACTATTGATTTTAGGAAAAAAAGGTTATGACATAATAAATATTGTAGGAAATTTTCTCTACAATTATTTTGTGTAGATATTTTTTTCCTGTAAAATGCGTCGGAAAGGAGTTTTTATTAAAAAACTTCTTTTAGGTGCAATTTTTCCAATAAAGCGGCGCGAGCGGCAAAAATAAAAGGTGGCAAAGTTGAAATTCGCTCATTTTGCTGAAAGACTAATGTGACATTTGACCAGTAGTTCAAGTGTCATTTGCGTTAAGTGATATCGTACATTACATAGCAGTTTCTAATGCGTTATCGATGCCACCTAGCTGTAATCATGTCGATTTTTCTACCTCTTTTAATATTCTAAGCGTGCTCGCAATCGCCTTAACTTGAATGTGTTTATTTATTATGTTACAGTACTTATAGATTATCTAAATGGAATGTTACTGGGACCATTTGTAATCCAACGTCAAAGCAGCAATGACAACTGAAAATAAAACAACCAAAATACTTTCAAAATCTTACTTACTCATGCAAGTTACGAGTGGTTTGAATTACGGTTTCTTGACGTTTAAAAATCGAAGAATTAAATTTGTTGCAAATTTTTTTTTCATCTTACAAACAATAATTATTTCTTCTGTATTCTTATTTTACACATATAGTGATGAAATTTTGTACGAATTTCTGCGGCATTCGGCTTATGCAGTAGAAAATTTGTTACTTGTGTGCGTTTTCATGAACATGGATACAGATTTTACCTTAGCTGGATGTCTGTCAATATTTAAACAATTTGATAGAAAACTGAACGTAAATGTTCAATCGTATAAGTTGGAGATTAAATATTTGTCAGTAGTTTCTGTTTTCTTATTGGGCAGAATTGTTATAACCTTAGTTATATGTTCTATCTACAATAGATGTCTTACTGGATATGGCAAAAATGTTTTTTTCTTTTGGTTGGTTGTCCTCCGAGAAATAGTCGTGATACAAAACTCGTTTGTGTTTTTTGTAGTTAAATGCCGTTTATCAAAATTACTACATGTTTTAAAGTTGGATAATGTTGGAATTGTTTCGTGTCATCGTCTTTACAAAATGATATCCGATATTACGTTCAAGTTGAAAGGAGCGTACGATTTTGTGGTGAGCAATCATTATTGGCTTTACTGACTCTTTGTATTCGTTATTTTGTACAATTGTAACAAAAAAATATTTAAATTTTTCGGATAACTTGTCGTTGTATCTTCTAGCGTACACACATTTTTAAACTCGATTGGAAACAAGGATTTGGATTGTAAATCAGCTCAATCTTTTTTCTATGGTCTACGGAATCTTAGTGAGAGAAATTTACACATTCAAGAAAAAACCTGCCATGTGTAGGCTTTAAACATCAAAGTCCAACGCATTTGTACGAGTTCTCCTAATTCTTGGGAGTATTTTTTTTTGTTACAGTTCGCAACCACTTTGTGCTTCAATGTATTCCACACCATGAGTTTTATTTATGACGGAGTAACTCGAATGAAAAACTTCAGTTTGACGGTCAGTTGAGTAGTATACAGGGTTATGGGTATTAAACGCAAAATCTAGTACCTACATCTAGACAAACATCTTTTGTACTAAGACTTTGAAAATTCGCAAAAAAATCGCCGCGCGTTGACGAACTTTTGGTATGAAAAAGCTGATTTTTTCAATGTGCTGGGATATGGCCGCCGGAGACTGATATTACAGAGACTACATATACATATTTTTAAAAACATACTTTTATGGATAATACCTAAATAACACCCAGACACAGAGCAAACACCTATGTTCATCACATAAATACTTGCCCTGGGTGGGAATCGAACCCACGCATCTTTGATCTCGTAGTTAGGGTCACTAACCACTGAGCCAATGAGGCAGTCAAAAAATTGGAAACATTCTACGAACGATATGTACCTATTTAGTATTATATTTTATCTTAAATTTATATCATAGTATTTCTTAAATAAATTAATAATTTTTTTTAATTTTTTTCCGTGGCACCCGCGTGATATTTTATTTGTGTACTATTCTATGGGAACCATTTATTTTTCCGGGATAATAAGTAGTAACTTTCCGACCTTTGGTCTATATTAGTGCCAAAATATAGTACTCGTATGTACGTTGCTATGTTGCTGCCTGAAAGAGTAACAAACCAACAAATACACTTTTGGATGTATAACATCAGTAAGGATTGCATTTATAGAGTAGGTATGTGTATATTTTGGTTTATTTAACCGAAACGGAGGAGGTTATCAAGTCGCGTATTTTTTTTATCTATGACCACGCATAACTTTTTACAGAATAATCCGATTTCAATATTTTGTTTTGGTAGATTGTACTTCCAAAGTGGTCTCATTAAAATTTTATTGTAATCGGCTGAGCCATTTTTGATAAATCAACAGTAATGTGAAAAATACTACATCGATCCGCCTGAACTATTCGAATTCTGTACACAGTTTATGTCGGTTGTGCCATTTGTGCGAAAAATAATGATGTAATTATACAATTGCATAACACCGACCGCAACCGCAAGATGTCTTCTGTAAATCTACCCCACCCAAAAGTTGTCTAGAAGAAGTTGCCGCAGGCTAAAAGTCCGCAAATTAATCTCATATCTATCGGATTGTTCGGTATTCTTTTTAGTTTGAGTATTTTCATTTATTTAAATTCGTGTGTACATAAATTTAAATTGTAGTTAATTTTTGTCTGTATTTTCGAGAATTTTTGTCTCAGTAGATAGCATTTTTCTCACTTCTAGGAACATGCCCAATAAAATAAAAATATGTGTTGTATTTTTAGACAAACATGAAGCTCGTCAAATAATGAAGTTCATTCGCTACGTGGAAGCTCATCCGCTGAAGTTTAAAATTTTCAAAGTGATTCCTCTGGACGCCGACCTAATTGGAATGGTGCTAGGATTCTGTGTCACTTACCTGATTGTTATTATACAGCTCACACATGTGTATTAAAAATATCTCATCATCATCATCATCCTGCCCTTATCCCACTAGGTGGGGTCGGCACAGCACGTTTCCTTTCGCCACTTCACTATATCATTCGTCATCTCATCATCAACTCCTGTATTAATAATATCTATGCTAATTTATTAACTTTGAATTACACGTATTAAAATCGACTTTTGTATAATTGTTAAAGGTAATGAGTGTAACACTAATCTCACTTGCACATTTGTATATTTTATTGCAAAACCTAAAATTACTAATGTTACTAATAAATTATTAATAAGAGGCTTGATACATTAAGAATTAGCAAGAATTAGCATCACCCAGCACATCTCTCTGGCGATCCAGCGAGGTACTTAATGCAGCTAGTTTGATGGGCACGTTTGGTCGCACGCGAAGTACCTTATTGATTTATTGACCATTGTCAATTGTGAAATTTATTTAAGTTTTTTCGGACAAACATACATTGTACATGCTATAGCTATAAGTTAATTAGTGAGTACTTAATTTTAAGTCTGACTTATGATTTTATTATTTTCATATTATCTTTGACATTATTTACACTTATTATGAATGAATAAATGATAAAAATTATATTATTGGTCCGTCAGTAAAGTTAATAAAAACATTGAACATGTATTTTCCTTTTGTCCAGTTAAAAACTGTCCATCAATCTGCCATCGGACGTCAATATAAGCTCTTTATATCCATAATCATCTCTCCATCTCCCGATAGATCTCCAATAAGAACGGTTGGAAGCGGCTTGCAGCGTAATTTTGCGGTCTTGATAAGGCCATCTGTCCACCACATGTGTAGACGTTCGACATGCGCTTGCCAGTACGCGGTCTCCACTCAAGAACTGTGAAATGTACCGAAATATCACATCTACAGCGCCAAGTGGCCACGCTGAGCGTATGACGCGCTAGGGCTGCCCGCCATCAGTATTTTCATTTCATCTACTTACTCTTCACCTACTTGAATATCTTTCGTTTTATGTATTAAACTAGACGACCCGCCCCGGCTTCGCACAGGTGTTTTATACATATAAACCTTCCTCTTGAATCACTCTATCCATTAAAAAAAACCGCATCAAAATCCGTTGCGTAGTTTTAAAGATTTAAGCATACAGACAAACAAACAAACAAACAAACGAAAATAGCGACTTTATTTTATACTATGTAAGGATAAATAACACAATCATATTGTACCTATTATGATGTAAAATTACCATATTATTTAGTACAAAAAGAAAATGTGAATGAAAAAGTGGCCAAAAGTTCAATAAAAATACATAATATTGCGTTTTTTGTTGTTTTTAGGGTTCCGTAGTAAAACGAGAAACCCCACAAAGTCAAACGCACGCTTACTGGTTACAAAGCCGTCACTACGGCGGCGCGCCGCGACTGACTATAGCCATGCGGGGCGATCATACCTACGCGCCTCGGAGTTCGGTATGCTATAGCCCAGCAATCTCGTGCGCGACCGTCCCGCGGGGTGACAGGCGGTGGCGGGGACGAGGTCCAAGATGTCAGCAGATTGCGGGTGGTGAAGTGGGGAAGGGAAACGCCTGCATCTGCGGCAGTTACCTCGCCACCGTCTGTAACCTAGCGGGATGGTCGCGTACGCACTTGCTGGGCTATAGCATACCGAACTCCGAGGCGCGTAGGTATGATTCGCCCCGACCGTTTGTATGAAACCGGAACACTCACTGTTAGATATCATTACCGTGCCGCTAGTTACAGCTCATTTCAATACAATCGGCCGACTACGAAATTTACTTCAGATGGCGGCTATTTTTTTTTCAATGTCTGGGTTACGCTTTGAACGCAGGGACATTTTATCTCTAACTCTGCCAAGTTTGAACACAACATTTTTTTTGTTACGGTAAGTACTATGGGTAAGTGGTTTTTATAAACGTGTAGGAACTATGGTTCTTATACCATCACAGAAGGGTGCGCGCGTACAGATAGCGCGCGAGTTGAATGCAGTCGGGGTCTGAGGTAAAGAGCGGGAGCATCTCCCCCCGCTATCACGCGCCTGGGCGGGTTGGGCGTGCGGATTGCGGGGGGAGACATTCGCATTCCTAAGCTCTGCATTCAACTCGCGCGCCGACTGTAGAAGTGTATTCCCAAAACAAACTCTTCCAAGTTTGAACACAACGAATTTTTTGTTACTGTAAGTTTTATGGGTAAGTAAGACATAAGATTTTATGATCAAACTGCCTACAAAACAAAATGCCAAAAAACGATGTCGATTTGTCAAAGGTATTGCGTATGGCCCAAAATGCCTTAAAGGAATAACTTATACGTACGAAAGACACAAACTAAAATAAAGTAACATTAATTGATTGCGTTCATCGAAACCTGAAATACGACTAGGTTAATATTATACTTGTTTGATTGTTCATGTTGTCATCACTAGATATATTACTAATTGATTCCTATTATTATTATTGACTGGTTTTTTTTTATGGTGTAAAAACTTTATTATTTAGATTTTTGTGCTAACCCAAACCCTTTTATTTTTTAGGGTTCCGTACCCAAAGGGTAAAAACGGGACTCTATCACTAAGACTCCGCTGTCCGTCTGTCTGTCACCAGGCTGTACCTCATGAATGGTAATAGCTAGAACGTTAAAATTTTCACAAGTGACGTATTGTTGTGCCGCTATAACAACAAATACCAAAATCAGAAGAAAAAAAATTTAAGAGGGGCTCCCATACAATAAACCTGAATTTTTAACCATTTTTCGCTCGATATTAATAATGATTGCAGGTAGATTCTTGAAATATTTACAGAGTATTAAGAGTTAAATATGCACTTCAGAAATAAATAAATATATAAACATAATAGCCGAGATAAAGTAATGGAAATATGCACGATTTTTTACCAAAAGCTGTACACAGATAAAGATAATAACCTTTCAGACCTACAATATTCCCGCTCCGATACAGTCCCCTCAATAACGGGCAAAAAAGTTTATGATATCTTAAAGACTATAAAATACGGCAAAAACCCCGGCGAAGCCGGAATTACTACAGAAGAATTAAAAGTAGCATCACATACTCTAATACCGCATCTGACAAACCTATACACTATTTTAGATACCGGACAAATCCCTAAGAGCATGTGTTCAAATATCTAATTCTGCTCCACAAAAAAGGCGATGTATCCAACATCAGTATCAATTTCAACCATCGACCTATAAGTCTAGTATCTATCTCATACATACAAAATTTTTACTAAAGTCATTCAAAACCGTATAGCAGGAAAACTTGACAGTCATAAACCACGGCCGGATTCCCATACAACAAACGCAATTTTGGTCGATATTATATAATAATGGCAAGAAGTAGACGCCTGAAATGGGGCTAATAGGAGCCATACTCGAGTCCGACACGTATTTGGCCGAGTTTTGCTTATGCCTAATTGGTCAGCGATCAGAAGCTTACATTTTGACACGGATTAGTATTGCATGCTTGTGCTATCATGTTGGCTATTATTCTTGGTTTCAGAGTTTTTAAGGCGCCGAAAGGCATCTGACATGGCTAACTTTGTTACATAAAGCCTTTTTGTTGCTTAAATATTAACGGGCCCGTAGTCTGACGTTCCTCCAGATTGCAGAGAACGTTTATCCTTATGCTAGAAGAGGATAATTAGTTAAAATATTAACTTGGGACTTACCTTTTTTTGACGAGTCGACTCAATTTACGAAAATTTATTTACTATATACTGTACCAGCTTTTGTATAGTAGACTGTTGAAAATATTATTTTAACCGTTTATCCATATCGGCCTTCAGGCGGCTTGAACAATCTGATACGAGGGCCAGCCACCCGGCATATACGAACTTATTATAGGACAGCCGTTTTTTTATTGAGTTCTGGATTGTAATATGCATAATATGGATGGTAAATATGCCTTTACTAAAGGTGCCCCTTTAGTAAAGGCATATTTACCATAACCGTTGTAAAAGTTATTCATAGTTTATTGAATCAGATATTGTTTTTCTTGCGAGTGAGCTCGGAGAGTCAACACGTCCTGAAAATGCCTCGTTTAGAGGCGAAACACGTGTCGAATAGAGTACAGTAAGAATAGGGATGCTATTGATTAACTAAGTATTTGTGCACTATTTTATAACATTTTTCAAATTATTACATTTTAACAAATTAACAAAATATTACTTTCAGGTTCACAATATTTTTTAAAAAAGATCACTAATTACTATTTCTCATAGGTTTAATTATTTTTATTACTTTTAACGGATGAATTTTTTTTCAGGTTCATTATTTTTAACATACCTAAAACTATCCTAGCCTCACAATTTTTTTTTCTGACCTAACCTAACCTTAACCTAATCATAGCCAAATCTTGATACCTACAGTTTGATGATTAATTACTATTTTGTTTGTGATTTAATTTGGGTGGTTGAGTGGTACCCTTAACTTATATGCCTACGACAGAGCGGAATTACACTAAATATTTATTCAAAACAAGGGTTTAAAGTTATTCAAAACTTAACATAACTATTTATAATAATTGTTCATACAGATACACCCTCTTTCGGCATAGTGACTATACCATATGCGTATCGATTTATTATTTATTTTTAATATAACATTTGTTGATTACATCCATAAACAAACAGTAAAACACATTAGTTAATTACAACCAACGAAACCTTAAATATATTAGGTACATTCGTTATTTTACAATTAATTTCGGAGGGTTATTAAATTAGGTTAACTTAATGATAATTTTTTAAGGGCGGGCCAACTATAAAACGCCTAACCAGAATCCAGATTTTAATTTAAAAAAACATTTTTAAAAATGATAAATACATATAGATTTGACTGCCTCGGTGGCTCAGTTAGTGACACTAACTTCTGCGTCAAAGAGGCGTGGGTTCGATCCCCACCCAGGGCAAGTATTTATGTGAAGAACATAGATGTTTGCTCAGTGTCTGGGTGTTATTTAGTAACTTTTTCTAAATAAGCATGTTTTTAAAAATATGTATAATTGTATATGTAGTATATCAGTCTCTGGCAGTCATATCACAAGCCTTGCTTAGATTGGGGTGTCAGAGACCGTGTGTAAGATGTCCCCAAATATTTTTTTTTTATTTTATATCATATTTTTGAGCATTACATATCTTCAATATATCTTCATTCATTCATTCAGGATTTAAGAGAGCTGCTCTTATCGGTGGAGCAACTTCCACGTCTTGCAGTCTTAGCTCCCTGTACGACATGACATCTACCTTCTCTTTGATTTGGTCTAAAAATGCCCTCCGTGGTCTTCCTCTTTCTCTCTTTCCTTTTATTTTTCCTTCTATTATGATTTTTACTAGCTTGTCATGTTGTACAATGTAGCCAAACATCTTTCCCCTTCTATGTTCTACTGTTGTCAGAATTTTTCTTTTCTCTTTCACCATGTCGAGCACCTCTTGGTTTGTTTTCTTTTCGGTCCAGCTGTTTTTTTTTTCCATTCTTCTCCAACACCACATTTCAAACGCCTCAAACCGTTCCATATCTTTCTGTGTCCATGTTTCACGCCAGTAACACAAACTGATTAAATCTATGTATGGAGCATTCTCCATATACAGGTTTAATCAGTCTTTTTTTTTTAAATGTTTTGCTATTTTAGATTTGAAGAGGTGCTTTTTGTTGTTAAACGCTTGTTTTGCTGTTGATATTCTAATTTTGATGTCATTGGTTCATTCCGAGTCGTTGATGATGGTGCTACGTAAGTATTCAAATAATGTTACCTGTTTTATTTCGATATCATTTAGCTTAATTGGATTACATGGTGGAGTATTTCTTGTATTGGTCATTGTTTTGGTTTTATTTACGTTTATTTTGAGTCCTATTTCTTTGAAAGTGCGTTCTATGGCTACTTTAAGTTATTGGAGTTCTTCTTGGGTTTCCGCTAGTGATGCAATGTTGTCTGCATATCGTATGAAGAAGATGCGTTCGCAATTGCATTTCACACCCCCATTTTTTAATTCTTTTATTTTTCTTATGGTGTTTTTGATGAGATTGTTAAAGATCGTTGTTGAAAGAGGGCATCCTTGCATTACTCTTCGTTTTATTTTCGTCTTACTCTTTATTCGATGTTTAACAGTACGAATTGCACGATTAAACAGTGTTTAAAACGTGCTTGAATCTTTTATGGTGAGGCGGTAAGAGTATCATCACGCTGGACGTAAGCCACTAGCCAGCTACGATCGGTTTTCGGAAACTATTGGACAAGCCTTCTAATATGGCAGCAATGGACCTGAGGCTGCAGAGCAATGGTCACGAAAATTTAAAATTTCAATTTCAATGCTTTATATTGAATAGTTTTTTTTTAGAATTTAATAATTTAAAGCGAGTCCGCAAAGATTTCAGTTTCCGTATACATTTTCCCGACGATGCCAACTTTACACAATGTTCTTTGTGAAAATGCATTTAGATAATTTTCCAGTGTGTGATAAACTTCCAGGGTCTGTACCTACGAGTACATGATCAAATTGCGTTTTATGTAATAGTAGCTTAAGTATGTTTTACTTTGTAAATGCTGTTGATACAAGATTAAATTTAACATTTTAAAAACCCTCAGTACTGTAATATTGAAATGAAATGAAAACATTTATTGTCATAATAGTACATTGAAAACAGTTAAGTTAATAAAATAAAATGCTCATCAATGTTCCTATTAATGGACTCGTCCAACAAAATATCACAACACAATTAAATGATTAAATAAACAAATTCAACAATTAAATAATAATGATTCAATAAATGAAAATTGAAATAAAAAACTATGTTCCAAAACTAATCTCATGTCTCAGTCAGAAAGCGACAATATTCTGAATGTATGTAGGTATGAAAGATATTACGGTCTACCCTCAAGTGTTCTACCGCACATAGAATAGTCGGTAATATGACTGTCTTGTAAAGTCATACCTAAGCAATACTGTGAATTTTAAATTAATGACTAAAATTAAAATTATAAATCCGCTGTAAAGGGGCTTCGTTAATAAACAATATAAATACGTCACACATAAAAACTAAATTTAAAATCTTATCATACTAAATTAATAATCTAATAAAACAAAAAAAAAATATAATAAAATGGTTACATGTATTGGTGATCAGCTGTATAGGGGCCTAGTTAAAAATATTTTTAGTTCATACCTAACCAAAAATTTAAAAGACAGTTAACATTGAAAATCCATAATTAAACTTAATTTCATATATGGCAAAAATATTTATTCCTACCAAAGCTAACAAAAGAGCTGATAACTTTGGAACAGCTGGACTGATTTTGATGAAACAAAGATTAATTCACCTTTCAAACAAAAGAAACAATATCAAAATCGGTTCATCCGCTAGCAAGCTACAATGCCACAGACACACACACAGACACGTCAAATTTATAACATCTCGTCGTCGGGGTTAAAAAGATAGTAAATTTATACACATAATCAACATAGTAAAGATCGCCTTAATTGTAGTTATTCATTATATTTAATTCACTATGTTACAGTATTGAGTGAATGGAAAGTTACTGGGACCACTCCCAGATCCTAGTTGACACTACTCGTACACTAGTCAGACACTATAACAAACAATAAAGCAACAATGAATACAGAAAATAAAACAACCAAAATATTTTCAAAATTTTACTTACTCATGCAAATTATAAGCGGTTTGAACTACGGTTTCATGAATTTTACATCTCGAAGAATAAAATTTATTGTAAATTTTCTTTCACTCGTACTAATAATAATCAATTCTTCTGTATACGTATTTTACACGTATACTGATGAGATTTTTGAGAAATTCCTGTGGCAATTGGCTTATGTAGTGGAAAATTTCTTACATGTGTGCATTTTCATGAACATGGACACAGATTTGACTTTAGCTGGATCTTTTTCAATATTTAAACTCTTTGATAGAAAACTGAACATAGATGTTCAATCGTATAGATTGGAGATTAAACATTTGTCAGCAGCTTCTGTTTTTTTATTAGGAAGAATTATTACAACCATAGTTATATGTGTTGTCCACAATAGGTGTCTTACGGGATTTGGCAAAAATGTTTATTTCTTTTGGTTGGCTGTGATTCGCGGGATGGTCGTGGTACAAAACTCTTTCGTATTTTATATCGTTAAATGTCGTTTGTCGAAATTAATAAATGTTTTGAAGATAGATAATGTTGGAGTTGTTTCGTGTCATCGACTTTACAAAATGATATCCGATATTGCGTTCAAATTGAAAGGAGCGTACGATTTTGTGGTGAGAAATCTTTTTGTTGTTTCTAGGGTTCCGTACCCAAAGAGTGAAAACGGGACCCTATTACTAAAACTCCGCTGTCCGACTGTCCGTCTGTCTGTCACCAGGCTGTATCTCATGAACCGTGATAGCTAGAACTTCGTAATTTTCACAGGTTATGTATTTCTGTTACTGCTATAACAACACATACTAAAAATAGAAAAAAAAATATTTAAGGAGAGGCTCCCATACAACAAACCTGATTTTTAGCCGTTTTTCCTCGAAATTAATAACAGTGATAGGTAGATGCTTAAATTATTCACAGAATATTCACTTCTACAATAAATAATTAATTCAAAATAAAATATATTTAGAGGGCTTCCATACGGTACGGAACCCTTCGTGCGCGAGTCGAACTCGTGCTTGGCCGATTATTAAAGATTAATTTCATTATATTTATACATTCATTGATTCAAAATTTAAGCCTGATTGTCTCGGTGAGCGCGCGTAATTAAATTATTTTGGGTTTTTGTCTTTTCCAGATCAACTTCTTATTTTAAGTTTAAATTGAACACAATTTTACAAACGCGACGCGGGTTTAGCATTTCTTTTTTGCCCATCCCAATAAGTGCAAAACGCCGATAAAGACGTTTTCACTTCAAACTAAAATGAAAATCAGTTGATGCACGCTCGTGCATAAAGTGACAACCACTTTGGTTTTCAGATGTCTGTACAACCCGGTCACAATATCTGTGCACCTGACCTCGTGACGGAATTGATTACAAATTATTACAGATTCAGTATTATCTATATATTTTTACCAATTCTGTATCGGCAACGAAGATGCTAACCGTACTGTCGCACCAGGGAGTGCGCGGAGAGGTGACAGGGGAAGCGGGAGAGGCGCCGCATTCCAGCGAGGTGCACAGATATTCTGACCGGGTTGTAACTCATAAATGCTACCTATTTACAGCCGCTAAATGAGTATTAGTAAACGTAAAATGAGTAGTTAATCTGTAAAAGGCAAAAAACCAACAAACAAATAAGTTCGCGCGCTGTCCGAGACAATTAGCCTTTAGAATGCTCTCTGTGGTCTTCCCGTTTCTATTTTACCTATATTTGTACTAGTGTACGTAATTTTTAACGCGCATTTATGATTTAACATTGTGTTTTACAGTTTGCAACCACTTTGTTCTTCAACGTATTCCAAACCATGACTTTTATTTATGACGGAGTAATTCTGATGAAGAACATCGACTTGACGGTTGGTTGAGTAGTATAACTACAATACGAATTGAATATAATATACATTGACATTTGGCCGTGCCGTGCCGTGGTGGTCTAGTGGTAGTGGCACTTACAATCGCGAGGTCATGGGTTCAAATCCCAGTCCCGTACCAATGAGTTCCATACGTCCGTAGAAGAAATTCGATGGCGTATATGAATCCACCAACCTGCACTTGGCCAGCGTGGTAGATATGGCACAATCACTCTTCGCGGGTAGGTTTACTTACTGCAGTGGACTATTAAAAAGGCTGATACAAATACAGATAGCGCGCGAGTTGAATGCAGTCGGGGTCTGAGGTAAAGAGCGGGAGCATCTCCCCCCGCTACCCGCACGCCCCACCTCATGCGCCTGGGCTGGTTGGGCGTGCGGATAGCGGGGAGAGACATTCGCATTCCTAAGCTCTGCATTCAACTCGCGCGCTATCAGTACCTACAGACAGATTGACATTTGGAAAGAGATAATCGGCAAATTTCAGTAATCTCTGTAAAACGAATGTGACGTTGAACGTTTACAAAGAAATGTCTTACAAACCAACATTACATTTTTAATTTGACTGCCTCGGTGGCACAGTGATTAGTGACCCTAACTACTGGATCGAAGAGGCGTGGGTTCGATCCCCACCTAGGGCAAGTATTTATGTGATGAACATAGGTGTTTGCTCTGTGTCTGGGTGTTATTTAGGTATTATCTTTATAATGTATATAAAAATAAATATGCATAAGTAGTTTATCAGTCTTTGGCATCCATATCACAAGCTTTGCTTAGTTTGGGGTCGGCGGCCATGTGTAAGATGTCCCTAAATATTTATTTATTTATTTATATTTGTTCGATTTGTTCGTTGATATCACACAAATAATCAAAAAATCGTACAGCAGAGGTGACGCTCTACAAATCTAAGGGAAGCCTTAACCAGCCGATTATCTCTTTCCGATGCCGATGTCCATTATTTATTTACTATCACTGTATGGGGAAGTGGGGTACATTGATACACGGGACACATAGATACAGCAGTATTAAAACTAAACAAACAGCCGTGTACTATTGTGAAAGCAATTTCACATTTCACAAGCGGATTTTCGAAAAATAAAGGGGGCATGTGTTTATCACTACATAGTATAAAACAAAGTCGCTTCCCGCTGTCTGTCCCCATGTATGCTTATATCTTTAAAAATACGCAACGGATTTTGATGCGGTTTTTTTAGATAGAATGATTCAAGAGGAAGGTTTACATGTGTAATACACCTGTGCAAAGCCGGGGCGGGTCGCTAGTCTTTTATATAATTTTGTTTTTAGAAGTTTTTTGTCTCTTAACTTGGCGAAATAGATCGAAAAAACAGCGAAATTATTTTTGTTTATTATTTTTTAGTTCTGGGACCTGTGTTTAGGACCTGAGAGTTTCATATTACTTACTTTTGTTGTGACAACGTTTACACCGGCTATTTGTGCTGGGATGTTGTCGTCACAAGCCGAGCACGTGATACATATCTTACACGACAAGCTGCTCGACTGTCAAGGTAAGTAAATTTGGTTTTATACACATATGGTTTTATGCGTACGAGTATACAAACTAGGGTAAATGTCTAAAAAAAATATTAGACTGTCAGTTAGACTAAAGAAATAAAGTGGACACACATTTTATCTTTTACAAATTAAACAAACAATATGTAATGTAGATATACAATTTATGGACCGCTGGAGTTTCGCGTGACGTCACGTTACTTGACCAAGCTATCTCTTTGTCACATATGTATTTTTAACTAACAAGATTAAAATACGTGTCAAATACTTTTTACAATCTAACTAACGGACTACTTATAATACTACATTTTTGTGGTTGAAGTTGCAGCAACAAGACCTCAGACTTATGGTAGGCCTTATTACTGGTCACTGCAACTTAAATAGGTAGTCGCTTGTATAAAAAGTAGTAAAAAACTTTTTTTAAATTGAACCGAACCAATATCCAAATATTATAAAAGCTAAAAAATAAATCTTGTGGCCTTCGCCTGAAAGATTTCAAGATGTACGTTGCGCCCCACGATTTTATTTTTCAGTTATTATTTTTTAGCTTTTAGTACATAAAACCGTTTAGTTTAAAAAAAGTTTTTTACCAATTTTATATTTCTGTTTTTAGTTTTTACTTTGTTACTACACACTGTGTTGTACATGCAAATCTGTTTCATTTGATATCTATATTGAGCAATGTATGATCCTTTTTCGTTGTGTTGCAGTTTCTGTTATATTTGTGTGTTTTTTAAATTGTTTTTTATAACATGATTGTCTAATCATGTTATTAAAAACAATGTAAAAAAAATTGATAGTTATGATGAGCTTTATGTTCATCTAAAAATATAACATACAGGGCTCTGTATGTTATATTTATTGATGAGCTCATTAAATAATGAAGTTTATTCGTTAGACGCAAGCCGCTTCCAACAGGTCTTATTGGGAATCTACAGATTGTGGAACCCTGGAAGGCATACAAGTTTAGCTATAAGTTTTACCCGTCTCTGATTTAAGTTTTTTTTCCATTGTTTTAGTTGAAAATGAAGTTCTTCAAATAAATAATTTTATTCGCTACGTGGAAGCTCATCCGCTGAAGTTTAAAGTTTTCAAAGTGATTCCTCTGGACGCCGAGCTAATAGGAATGGTGCTGGGATTCTGTGTCACTTACCTGATTGTTATTATACAGTTCACACATGTGTATTGAAAATATAAATACTAACTTAGTAACTTTGTATTATGTTTAGTATAAAAGACTTTGGTATAATTGTTAGGGGGTAAAGAATTTAACACTAATCTCACTTGCACACTTGTAGGTATATAATTTATTGCACAATATAAAATTATTATCACTATTTATTTTTCTCCACTGATTATTAATATAACCATAATAAGTTGCTTATATAAGGCTAGATATAATATTAGTCCGTCATTAAACTTAATAAAAACATTAAACATGTATTTTTTCTTTTGTCCAATTAATTATTATGACATAGCCTGCTTATACATTTAATAAAATATTATATAAAACAGCAGATCTTTTTCTTGAATTTCAGGTAGGCCCCATAGTGAAAGCTTTTCATAATGATGATCTAAATCACCTCATTTCAACTTAATACACCAGTTCTGTACAGCCCAGTATATCGATATCTTTCCATCTCCCGATGGATCTCCAATAAGATCGGTTGGAAGCGGCTTGCATCCAGCGTGATTTTGCTGTCTTGATAAAGTCAAATTCTGTCCACCGCGTGAATGGACATCCTACGTGCGATTGCTGGTACATGGTTTCCACTCAAGAAATGTGTTTTTTTTTATACAGGGTCATTTCCAATCAATAAGCATCCGTTTAGGGGCTTATTCTGTACATCAAAACTAACAACTTTTGTTCTCCGACTTTTGTCAAAACTAAAAAAAATGATGTCCCATAAAAAATATCGTTCACCCGCGACAATATGTATGGAACAGCTGATTTCTTTATGAGTTCTGACAAAAGTCGCAGAACAAAAGTTGTTAGTTTTGATGTACAGAATAAGCCCCTAAAAGGATGCTAAATATTTACCAGTCACCCTGTATAAGGGGACTTACAAAAAAAACACACTGTTACATGTCACAAGTGATTGACTGTCGCCAAACTTATTTCTAAATAATTTTCTACCCGTACACCAATTTTCAGCTTTTAGATGTAGGTGCATTTCACTCATTCATTTAAAAAAAATCAAACGTCTCCCGCACCAAACGCTAAGGAGCCCAGCTGACTGACTCCGGGGTTTTGTTGTATACCACTATAGTAACGTTATATCAAAAATACAGCTCTTAGAAAGTACCTACTTGCATTTTTTGCGGATACCACCTGGGCTATATGTTCATCAAAAAAATTCTTGCTCTGAGTGGGAATCGAACCCACGCCTCCTTGGCACCGTAGTTAGGGTCACTAACCACTGGGCCACCGAGGCAGTCAAATGTATAGAACAGCTTATCTTTTTTCGCGATTTCTTTTATTTTGTTAGTAGGCAGGTACTTGTGGCTAAAAATATTTTTCTACACCTGATCCAATTGTTCTTTAACCATCACACTCTTTAATTATACAAATAACTTCACTTCTTTTGGGTGTACAACAGTAACACAAAATATCCGATTAGGTACGTAAAGATCAACATGAAAATGTTGATCTTTGTCATAGGTAGTACAAAAATATACATATATTCGCGTCAAGCAATAGCAAAAATAACAGATCACACATAATATTTGGGTCAAATAGACAAATGTGATTTATCTGGTTAAGGAGCTAATTGGTCAGCAACCATAAGCTCAAATTTTAACACAATACTTATAATTAGTATTGCATTCTTATGCAATCGTGTTAGCTATTATTCTTGGTTTCAGAGTTTTTAATGAGGCCCAAAGGCCTCTGGCATGGCTAATTTTGTTAGTCAAAGCCTTTAATATTAACAGGCTCGTTACAGTCCGACGTACGGCCAGATTGCAGAGAACGTTTATCCTAATGCCGGAAGAGGATAATTAGTTTTATATATTAACTGTGGATTTACCTTTTTCCACGTGGCTACTCAATTTATGAAAATGTATTTACTGTACTGTCCTGGCCTTTTAATAGTCTACTGCTGAACATAAGCCTACCCAAGAAGAGCGATTGTGCGGTACCATGCTGATTACGTTACAACTGGGTGCTACCCTGGCTTTGATGACACGTAAAGATCACGTCCACAAAATGTATGGAATCTGGTATAGTAATAATCAAAAAATCTAACAACAACACTTGTTACATCTCAAGAAAGTACATGTTATTCTGAAATTATTACATTAGTTAAAAATAAAAAAGAGCACTCGGATTTTTTTAAATAAATTTTAAAATTCTTAGGATAAACAAATAAATTTGACAATTATATTTGTAGTTATTTATGTATTTCTGGCAACTCTGGTTAAGCAACGTTCAAATAGTTCAAATAAAAACATTTTTTATTAATTAGAACCAATTCTCAATGATTGTCTTAAAATATTGTTCTAACTAGGGGCACTATATAGCTACTTTTTTTTTTTTAAGCAAAGTATGAGATGATTGTGTTATTGTGATGCAAATAAAACAATGATAGAAGCACATTATTATGGCTAAAACAGAAATAAAATTTGTGCTGTACGCATTTCAATTTTTCATTATTTATTTTCAACATTTATAAAAAATGGAGGGATAAAAAGTATAAATTAAATATCTTTGTAAAGCTCATATATCAACCTTTCAGATGAATATCATCTTGCTTAGGTTTCCTCTGAATAATATACCATTTGTGGACGTCACTTTTGTGGATCCCGGTTGTTTTAACCGTTTATCCATATCAAAGGCCTTCAGCCGGCTTGAACACTGACACGATAAGAACTTCCTACGAGTATACATAGGACAACCGATTCCTTTTCTTGAATCTTGGGTTTGCCCCTTTAAAAAATAGAAGTAAGTTCGTAGAGGCCGGGTGATTAGCCCTGGTGTCAGAGTTTTTAGGCCGCCTGAAGGCCTCTGACTTGGCTAAACTCTTTAGTAAAAGTTATTCATAAATTACATTAAACGATTATCTCTTGGGCGAACAAAAATACAGCAAACTGAAATAAATCGCTCCGCGCAATGTTGCTATACCCTAATAGGGTCATATGTGTAACTTGGACGGAACATGTTATTAACGTAACATATGTTGCAATGAACGATTGACTAATGAAAACATAATATTAATATTTGTTTATAGAGATACACCTTCTTTCGGCATAATATATGCGTATCGATTTTTTTTATTCTGGCAAAAGTGCCTTTATTAACTACAACAAAACTACACTACTATTACACAAAAAGCATTGGATCATCCTCAGACCTTTGAAGGTCTAAAGATAATCCAAATGCTCAAGCCCACTGCCAGTTGGCAGCGTGCCCAGCATGCTGGCTGCATTGCCACGCTGAATGGCAATGCTTATGCGTTGAGCCAAATAAACACCAGCATTTTGGTCACGCGTCGCGTCCACCAGACGCTCAGAAAGACTTTTGAAAATGATATGAGCTCCCGGCCCCCACGGACCCAATGTCTCAACTCCAAATGGCTCAAATATGTAACCACTACCGAGGATAGCATATTTGCGCCGCTTGTGCTGCTCCGCCGAATTGGCTGCAGCTCCAGCCCTACTCTGAGTCTCAGAAAGATGTGACGGTGCCAAAGTATCGACACAAGTTGCGTCCCATACTAAGGGCCGTCCACACTTCCATGGGACCAGCGTCATGCCGTAAGGCCTTTTGCCATCACCACGCGCGAGCCCACTCGGTTCGAGTACGGCTACGATATTGGCGGTGGCAAAAGCCCTGCGAATGACATCGTTAAGGCTGGCGTAGCGACCAATCCGACCAGCGCTTCTTGAGCAAGAGAGACCGTGGTGACCGAGCTGGTCAACTGCAGTACCACACTGACAGCGATGGGCCTCACAACACCTTGCACCCAAGCGTAAGCTGACAGCTAGACGAAATGCAGTTGGGTCTAAAAGGTTACCAGTATTGAAGATAAAATATGCTCAAAACTAAAATTTATTTTGTATTATCACAACATATAGTATAAAACAAAGTCGCTTCCCGCTGTCTGTCCCCATGTACGCTTATATAAATTATTGGTATACGCTTTTATTGCGTATCGATTAATTATCTATTTTTGTTACAACATTAATTGTTGATTACGTTCATACACAAACAAAAGGACACATTAGTTAATAGAATCAACGAAACCTTTTTATTACATTTGTTATTTGACAATAATAATTAATGACCATCGGTTATTAAATTAGGTTAACTCAATGACTATTTACTTCTTAAGGGCAGGCCGACTATAAAACATCTAACCAGAATCAAGATTTTATATTAAAAAAACATACATTTGTGGCGGTGCATGTCTATTTCTTCGGTGATTTTGCCGATCTCTCATACACTTAAACCCTGCGCTCTCATACGCCGCTACAGTTGGTCCATTAGGTACCTCCGCTCTATGTACTCGCGTGTTGTGCAATAAATCAGATCATGTAATTCAGTGTTTAATTGTGATGACGTAGTATGCCGGAAGTCCTATCTCCACATCTCCCGAGGCGCTGCGATACTAGATTGCCCACAACACCTAGTAAAGCAAAGTGGTGACCCCGACGTGAACATTTTTCAAAATGAATAATACAAAATACATGTTAGTTTTCAGCATATTTTATCTTCAATTGGCAAAGTTAATCTGATACGAACAAAAAATAACTTCGCTCAATCGAAAAAAATACAAAGTCTCCTCTGTTTTGAACACATATCTTGTTTTTGAAGAGTCATTAATTTAAATGGTATTTTTTAAATTACTTTTAATGTATTTAATGTATGTATAGGTAGTAACAAAGATTGGCAAAATATACCTAGAGGTATGTATAAAACATTTAAAAAGTTAAGTTGATAATTTAAAATAGGTACATTTTTCTTGTTAACTAATAGCTGCCCGTCCTGGCTTCGCCGGGTTACGGATGAGTTACAGCTATAAACCCTTCAGAAGAAATATTTTAAAAGATAGTGAAACCTGCATTGCAATCTGTTGTCTGGTTTGGAAGATATAAGCGGATACACAGACAGACACACAGAAAAGCTGTTTTGCTTTATACCATGTAGTGATTAGGCCATAAAAAGACGCGCTCTCCTTGTCCATTTGATCACGCTGGACGTAAGCCATTAGCCAGCTACGATCGGTCCTATTAGGAATCTATTGGGCAAGCCTATGTCTAATATGTAAGCAATGGGCGTCCTGAAGCTGAATTTGTCTCAAAAAATAAATTTTCAATTTTAATTTAAATAGTTTTAATAGAATACAGGGTTATTTCTAACCAATTAGCATCCTTGGGGCCTATTCTATACATCAAAACTAACAACTTTTGTTCTGCTGCTTTTGTCAAAACTAAAAAAATCGTATTTCCGTGAAAAAAAACGTTCACCTGCGACAAAATATATGGAACAGCTGATTTTTTTTTTTTTGAGTTTTGACAAAAATCGCAGAACAAAAGTTGTTAGTTTTGATGTACAGAAAAGGATGCTAATTGATTAGAAATAACCATGTATAATCATTTAAAGCGAGTGCGTGAACATTTTAGTTTCCCTATAAATTTCTCGGGCGATGACAACTTTACTCGATGTCTTTTGAGAAAATGCATATTATGGATTATTTTCCAGTGTGTGATGAACTTCCAGGGCCTGTATCTACATGATCCAATTGCATTTTGTGTAATAGTAGCGTAAGTATGTTTTAGTTGCAGTTTTTAAAAACTGTTAAAACATATTATACGATTATATAATATCATTAGATTTCTACCACAGCTAACAAAAGAGCTGATAACTCTGCAACGGCTGAACCGATTTTGATGAAACATAGCGAAGAACTTTCCTGATCAAATCACCAAATCAAATTAAGTTCTTCCGTTTGGGAGCTACGATGCACTACAGACAGACAGACACACACATAGACACGTTAAACTTATAACATCCCGTCGTTTTTGCGTCGTGGTTAAAAAGATAATAAAAAATAAAACCATCTACTCTAGAGATCGCCTTAACTTGATTGTAGTTATTCATTATTATTCATTACGTTACAGTATTGAGTGAATGGAAAGTTACTGGGACCACTCCCAGATCCTAGTTGACACTTCACAAGTCAGACACCAAAACCAACGTTAAAGCAACAATGAATGCAAAAAGTAAAATAACCAAAATATTTACAAAATTTTACTTACTCATGCAAATTATATGCGTTTTTAATTTTGGTTTCATGAATTTTACAACTCGAAGAATAAAATTTATTGTAAATTCTCTTTCACTCGCACTAATAATAATAGTTTCTTCTATAAGCTTATTTTACACTTACAACGATGAATTTCTTGAGAAATTCCTGCGGCATTTTGCTTATACAGTGGAAAATTTATTTTATGTGTGCATTTTTATGAACATGGACACGGATTTCAATGTAGCTGGGTGTTTGTCAATGTTTAAACTCTTTGATAGAAAACTGAACATAGATGTTCAATCGTATAGATTGGAGATTAAACATTTGTCAGCCAATTTTGTTTTTTTATTAGGTAGAATTATTACAACCATAGTTATATGTTTCGTCTACAATAGGTGTCTTACTGGATATGGCAAAAATATTTATTTCTTTTGGTTGTCTGTCACTCGAGGGATGGTCGTGGTACAAAACTCGTTCGTATTTTATATCGTTAAATGTCGTTTGTCGAGATTAATAAATGTTTTGAAGATGGATAATGTTGGAATTGTTTCGTGTCATCGACTTTACAAAATGATATCCGATACTGCATTCAAATTGAAAGGAGCGTACGATTTTGTGGTGAGAAATCCTTTCGTTGTTTTTTTAAGACTAATTTACTTATATTTGTACATTCATTGATTCAAAATTTAATCCTGATTGTCTCGGTCAGCACGCGAAATTCATTTTTTTTGGGTTTTTGGCCTTTTCCAGATAAATTTCTCATTTTAAGTTTACGAAAACTCATTAGGCTGCACTGAATAGGTGTTGTTTACGAGTTGCATACGAGTACACCTAAAAACCAAATTAGTGGTCATTTTATGCACGAAATTCCATCAACTGATTTTCATCGTAGTTTTGAAGTGAAAACTGTTTTAGCGGCGTTGTGCACTTTTTGGGATGGATAAAAAAATTTAAACTCGCGTAACATGTGTGATATTGTATTTTACCATATAAATGATAGTACTTTATATGTACAAGATTTCACTTCTATATTATAGTATTAACGAGGTATATATTTACACCTAGAATCAAAAATAGTGGTTAGTTTATGCACAAGGGTCCAGTAACTTGACTCAGGACAGAAATGCATCGCGGTGTTTTTTGATTTGGCGAAAGCGTTTGACGCTTTCTCCCAAATCAAGAACCAAAGAAGAAGACAGTGTCCTGCGTTCTTCTAAAAAAGCTGGAAAACTTGGCACTCGCGGTACTGCTCTCAAATGGTTCACCTCCTACCTAACTGGTCGAAGACGGGTGAGAGTTAATGACATGTGTAGTGACTTCAAAGAGGTACCCTTTGGGGTCCCACAAGGTAGCGTGCTAGGCCTAATGCTATTACTAGCCCACATAAACGATCTTTGCCAACTAGACTTTGCCCATGCAAAAATATTCGCCTTTGCTGACGACACAGCCGTTGTTTTCCATGCGCGCAAATGGGATGTGGTGTCAAACACTACAAATAAAGGCCTGCGAGACATCTCAAGGTGGCTTCAAAGGAACCTTCTGACACTTAATGTCTCCAAAACCAAGTTCATTGCTTTTAGAATATCAAGTCATTCCGCGCTTCTCCATCCTCTCCGTGTTAGTTTACACTCGTGTAGTGATAGCTCTTACCAACAATGCTCGTGTAGCATATATGTTGAACCTGTTCTAGCATCGGGCTAGAACAGGTTCAACATATAAGGCACCTAGGGATTTATACTGACGAAATGCTGTCCTGGACTAAGCATATACAAACATTGAGCAGGAGGCTTAGAAAAATGTTTTTTTTTTTCAAAAGACACAGAAGTACAGCCAATCTTAAGATATTGTATTTACCTCTTGGGGTGCGGCCTGTAGCTCTTACTGAATCAAAATTGAACGAGCTCAAAGGCTTGTCTTTAATGTAGCCCACAAAAAGCATTATAGATACCCGACTGACGATCTATATCGGGACACAATCTCGATTTCATAATACAGTATTATTAACTAACAAATCAAGTCGAACACACAGATGGGAAGTGCCTAAGACTAAGACAAAAATTGGCCAAATTGTTATAATTTCCTTGGGGGCTTGATCTACGCTCAATTAAATGAAAAACTAAATGTTGCTAAAGACACCACGTACAAATGTAAAACGAAATCGAACGAACGAGCAAGATGGCGGGAACGGCGGCGGCCTCATTTAACACTATTTTTATACGTCATCAAGCCATCTTAAACTGCGATTCATACTTATTAGAATTATTAGAACAATTATTGATACATTTCAAGTCATCTATAACACTATGAAATCACAGTATTAAATAAATAGTGTATGTAAACAATAATGGCTGACATTCGGACATCATAATATTTCACAGTACTATTTAGTTACTAGCAAGTCCTAAATTACTTAATACATTTTGAAAACCTTATTAAATTTTATCCTAACATTTTAAACTATGTATTCTATCTATAACATTATAAAATTAACAGAATCTGAGTCAATAAATAAACTATATAAACAACAATGGCGGACGCCATGTTATTTCTCAGTGCTATTTAGCTACTTATAAGTTTTATATTACTTAATACACTTGGTAATCGTTATTAAATATTATCCAATCAACTATTAGGGAATAGTTGATAGGATCACAATCACTTTAACCACGGAATAGCACATTGATAAACAATATTACAAACATAGCTAGCAATGGCGGATATAGTCTTGATTTGTCTATTCATAAAAATAGAAGGTAAAGAAATAGTTTTAGACCAATAAAGGAAGCACAGAGGCCATTTTAAGTTATATGGAATATCATAATAAAATCCTTAATCTAACACATGCAACCTATTAATTTATTTTTTTACACAAAAATGTAGGTTCTTAATTATAACATTTAGATTAGGCTTAAGAAGCAATGTCATGAAATAAACCAATATCTTATCTAAACTAAAAACTCTGGTGAGATCATTTGATGCACTTTCGTGCATAACTTTGGTTTTTAAGTGTATGTAACTCATAAACGCTACCTATTCATGGCTGCTAAACGAGTTCTAGTAAACGTAAAATTAGTAGTTTATCTGTAAAAGGCAAAAACAAAAAAAAAATATAAGTTCGCGCGCTGTCCGAGACAATTATTAGCCTTAAGAATTCTCTCTTTGGTCTTTCCGTTTTTCTTTTTTCTATATTTGTACAAGTGTACGTAATTTTTACGCGTATTTATGATTTGAAATTTTGTTTTACAGTTTGCAACTACTTCGTTCTTCAATGTGTTCCACACCATGACTTTTATTTATGACGGATTAATTCTGATGAAGAACATCGATTTGACGGTTGGTTGAGTAGTATAACTACAATACGAATAAAATATAATGAACATTGACATTTGGCTGTGCCGTACCGTAGTGGTCTAGTGGTAGTGACACTCGCCTTACAATCATGAGGTCGTGGGTTCAAATCCCAGTCCCGTTGCATACGTTCATAGAAGAAATTCGATGCCGCATGTGAATCCACCAACATGCACTTAGCCAGCTTGGTAGAAATGGCACAATCACTCTTCGCGGGTAGGTTTACGTCCTGCAGTGGACTTTTAAAAGCTGATACAAATACAGGCATATTGACATTTGGAAAGAGATAATCGGCAAATTTCAGTTATCTCTGTTGAACGAATGTGAAGTTGAACGTTGACAGAGAAATGTTCGACGACAGAGCCGTTAAATTCGTTCGATTTTTTCGTTCATATCACATAAATAATCAAAAATTCGTAATGCTCTAGAAATACGAGTACAAGGAAACCCTTAACCAGCCGATTATCTCTTTCCGTCCATTCTTTATTTACTATCACTGTTGGTAAATTTATATTTTTTGACATAGATACATGATGAGGAAAGCCATTTCACATTTCACAAGTGAATTTCCAAATATTAAAGTGCATATTTTATGTGTTTCTTGAGATTACATAATTATGTTTTAGTAGTTTTTTTGTCCTGTATCTTGGCAAAATAGATCGAAAACAACAGCGAAAACTCATTTTTATTTATTGTTTTTGTAGATCTGGGACCTGTGTCTAGGACCTGAATTTTTTATAATAGTGAGTTTTACTGTTACTTCGTTTTCACCGGCTATTTGTGCTGGGATGTTGTCGTCACAAGCCGAGCGCGTGGTACATATCTTACATGACAAGCTGCTCGACTGTCAAAGTAAGTAAATTTGCTTTTGTGCAGAAACAAACTAAGGTACATTATTCCTTGGTCTGATTTCACCATACCATGTTTGTTAACGAAGAAGTATTTATAATACAGAAAAAAATGAATTCGCAAAACTCCAGACATTACGATATAAAAATTCCGTTAACCATACTTTAGTAAACTTGAAATAATTGTGTTCCGGGTATCTATTTATTATATTCGAAATATGTTAATTTGTCAAAAAGCACCCTGACTATTTTAACACAGCGTTAGCTACAACGCGCAAAATTAGATCTTAATAAAGATAAAAACTTTTGGAACCAAAGTCTAACTTAAAAACGGTCTTTCTTGAGTTGTTTGAAAAACTCACTTTATTGATGTAAAATATAATGGCATCACTAAAACTTCATCAAAACATTGTTGCCTGATCTTTTTGCAAAAGGTTGTTTCTCCACAAATCCACATTTATTAGAAATATTCAAATATACTTAGTCAAAACCTCACATTTCCAAATTTGATTCTAAAATATTGGCTAAGATTATTATCATCTCTACCAGCAATTTAGTACATCAGATTGACTGTAACACTAGTATTTATAACACAACCAATCAAAAATGCAGATCATGCAGACATGATTGCCGTTTTGGCGTAGAACACCCTAGACATGATTGCCGTTTTGACGTAGGACACCCTAGACATGATTGCCGTTTTGGCGTAGGACACCCTAGACATGATTGCCGTTTTGGCGTAGGACAACCTAGACATGATTGCCGTTTTGGCGTAGGACACCCTAGACATGATTGCCCTTTTGGCGTAGGGCACCCTATCTTAATAAGTAATAACATTGTCATAATTATCTTCTTGCCCTTATTTTAGGCCGCCCTAACACTTGTAAGTGGCTTTCCAAGTGTAAGGGCGGCCTTACAAGGTAGGGTCGGCACAACACGTTTCTCTTCGCCACTTCACTCTTTCTCACACGTCATCTCATCATCATTTTTTTTTAGGGTTCCGTACCCAAAGAGTGAAAACGACCCTATTACTAAGAGTCCGTTGTCCATCTTTCTGTCTGTCACCAGGTTGTATTGCACTGAAAGCGATAGCTAGACGCTTAGACGTTTTAGACGCTTGACACATGCTCAGAAAATTTAGTTGTTTGTTCACTTCAGAAATAAATAATTAAATTAAAATATATTAAGGAGGGCTCCCATACGATACGGAACCCTTCGTGCGCGAGTCCGACTCACACTTGGCCTATTTTATTATCTTGTGAATAATCATGTTTGTTATATTTTTAGATGAACATGAAGCTCTTCAAATAATGAAGTTTATTCTCTACGTGCAAGCTCATCCGCTGAAGTTTAAAGTTTTCAAAGTGTTTCCTCTGGACGCCGAGCTAATAGGAATGATCCTTGGATTCTGTGTCACTTACCTGATAGTTATTATACAGTTTACACATGTGTATTAGAAAGATAAGTGGTAGTTGCTCTCTTTCCGGAAATGCGGTATTTTTTTTTATTGGAATATTACTAACCACAAACTCCAGGGTCAGTGCCCTTTGTTTAATAAAATGCAATGTACATTTTTTTGATTTTACTGTACAAAAAAAGTTAGTCAAATAAAGATGGGTTAGTTTAAATATTAGCCTAAGTTTAAGTAAGTAGTTTTGGAGCATCGCGTGAATGCCGCGAGCAAACCGGCAACCCGCATGCAGTACCCGATCACGAGTGTGAAGATAAGCCAGCCATCGCTCTCCTCGACCATGTTTGAGGGAGGAGAACGACCCGACACACGACCGACGCCGCCGCAAGAAGGAGCCATTGATGGCGAGAATGAATGCTTAAGGCATGCACGCAATGCTGTATTTTGTAATATGAAATAATATTATTAGTAGCTTGGTATGTATGTATCTTTGAAATCGCCTAATCTATCCGTAACAATGAAGCTATGTAACGGAATATTTGAACGTGATTATCTTAGAGTCGTCCATTCATCACGTGATCCCCCCCCCTCTCTTCCCTGGTGATATATGTGCGGTGTAGATTACCCTTCTCCCTCTCCTATCCAACGTCACTTGTATATTTTTTGTACCATGTATTTTGAAATTTTTGACATGATAACGTCTTAAAATCGATGAACTCCGGCTGCACGCACGTAACTGTATCTGTACTGTATCAGCCTTTTCTTTAATAGTCCACTGCAGGACCTACCCACGAAGGGTGATTGGGCCATATATCCACCACGCTGGCCCAGTGCAAGTTAGTGGATTCACATACGCTATTGATCGCTTGTGTGCAGCGTTCATAGATTTATATTACATTATCGCGTCAATTAATACAGGCGATATCTCATTATAATTCTTATCCCTCCTTCGAGTTCGGGAAAGCAGGAAACATTAAAATATATCGTGCTTTACCAAACTCCCACGAAATTTAAGCCTCACGTGATCAATGGACGATCCGCAGCGGATTTAGGTTCTATTATTATAAGTTTATACAGAGTGGACAGCTGACGCCGATATAAAGGCTTTTGATATAGCTAAACGGTTCAAACAATTGGGACCTATTGTTCTGACGGTGGTTATTGTACTTGTCACGAACTCGTAATGTTCGTAATTCGTAGTTTCACTTACAACCTCGCGCTACGCGGTAGTTATTGTACTCGTTATCGTATACTCGCAATGTTAGTAATTTGTAGTCTCACTTACACCCTCGAGCTACGCGGTAGTTATTGTACTCGTTATCGTGTAATCGTAATGTTTGTAATTCGTAGTCTCACTTAGACCCTCGCGCTACGCGGTAGTTATTGTACTCGTTATTGTATACCCGTAATGTTTGTAATTTGCAGTCTCACTTACACCCTCGCGTTACGCGGTAGTTATTTTACTCGTTTTCGTGTACTCGTAATGTTTGTAATTCATAGTTTCACTTACACCCTCGCGCTACGCGGTAGTTATTGTACTCGTTATCTTATACTCGCAATGTTTGTAATTCGTAGTCTCATTTACACCCTCGCGCTACACGGTAGTTATTGTACTCGTTATCTTATATTCACAATGTTTGTAATTCGTAGTCTCACTTACAACCTCGCGTTACGCGGTAGTTATTGTACTCGTTATCGTATACTCGTAATGTTTGTAATCTGTAGTCTCACTTACACCCTCGCGTTATGCGGTAATTATTGCACTCGTTATCGTGTACTCGTAATGTTTGTAATTCGTAGTCTCACTTACACCCTTGTGCTACGTGGTATTTATTGTACTTGTTATTGTAATGTTTGTAATTTGTAGTGTCACTTACATCCTCGCGCTACATACTACTACTGTAGGTGCACGTTATTGTATAATCGTTATGTTTTGTAACTGGCAGTCAAACTTATCATGATACCTATTTAAACGCATCTGCACAGTGTTATTGTAATCGTTTTTATAGTATTAATTTGCAGTGTCGTAGCATATAAAACAATAAATGGTATTTTTACGCGGATTGGACTGTTTTATTACATCACTTCATAGTTCATAGTTCTTTCATTCGACAAATGGGTGTCAGAGACACACTTTTGAATAGTCAACAAAATCTATAAAATCTACACAATGGTAAAGACTTAACAAGAAATCAATTACTTACATAAATAAATCATCCATTTCAAACTAATTCGCACTCCACAATTAATTAAATCACATTACCTACATTATTCCATTTACAGTTTACACATTAAAAACAAGTAAACACAACAAGGTGCCAAGTATATGAATGTCGAAAACCTACCAAATGTATCCAATTTGGTATATTTTCGTCAGTCAGTCAGTATAAATGAAATGGAATGTCGCAAAAGTAAAATTGTAATAAAATTGTATTGTTTCGTAACCGAAACCTGCACCTAAAAGGTCGTATTTTAGTTGTCCGTTTTACAACATTTGCAATTTCGTAGACAAAAGTTAATCATAATGATGAACACATTAGTACAACTCTAACAGCCTTATTCCAAAAAAGTTCATAAGGACCAGGTTTAAACCAACGGGCTTAGCATAAGGACCATAAAATTATACTATCGACGTGTCAGAACGTGACAGAGTTATGATGAAGTATATATCTGTCACCTTTGCACACGACGATAAACTCTTGTCGTGGTCTTGTATGCCAAGCACACATGCCTGGCAGATCCACGGTTCTTACGGTATTGAAGTTAATTCAAGGATTAAAATACGTTCCTACTACAAATCAAGGACTAACCTAAGATCAAATAAACTAATGATAGTCCATGGTTTAAGCGTTAGCCAAAGATGAAAAATAGAAATCACAAACATTCATCCGTTCTTGCATGTATGAAACTTTTTGAACCGCACACTTCAAATGCTAAATTAATTGCGTTTTAATGCATGAATACATCCAAATTGTTGTTTATTTAAGTACCCAACGAATATAAAAACTTAATTCATTTTTAGGGTTCCGTACCCAAAGGGTAAAAACGAGACCCTATTACTAAGACTCCGCTGTCCGTCTGTCCGTCTGTCTGTCACCAGGCTGTATCTCATAAACCATTTTAGCTGGTAAGCTGATCACAGACGATGTATTTATTTTGCTGCTATAACAACAAATACTAAAAACATAATAAAATTTATATTTAAGGGGGCTCCCATACCTACAGTACGAAACCTGCGTACACGAGTCCTACTTGCACTTAGCCGATTTTTTTTTCTCGTTCTTGACAAATACTATACTCGGAATTTTAATTCGATTCCAGATTTGACATTAGCTACTGTCATTTTTGACAGTATTTGACAGTACATACTGTCAAAAATGACAGTAGCTAATGTCAAATCTGGAATCGAATTAAAATTCCGAGTATAGTGAATCTGAGGCCAAAACCCAAGCAAGAAAAAAGTGAGATTTTTTTGTCGTTTTTGAACTTTTTTTTTGGTTTTCTAGGCTATTAATTACACAGAAATTCTCGTATTTCTAAATTCTAATTTACAATAAAATTGCCGAGTGAAGTAATTCAAATCAAATTCTAAGCTAAAATTATCTTAGTACCTATGAAGTTAGTCCATGGTTAAACTAGGGGTCTCACAGGTTTATCTTTAGTACTAAATAGTTGGTCCGTAGTTTAGTGATAAGATAAACTTCGTTTTATAATAACGTTTTTGTTAGTGGGCTAGAATCTTAGAAGAAAAAAAATTGCCCTTATTTCCCACCATAAACAATGGTAATTTCCATTTTTAATTTCCTAATTAAATTCTTTATGCCCATTCAAGTCTGTTTGAGTTGCAAATGTCAAAGTCAATCAATCTTTTCCGTTAAAATTTTCAGCAGTTTTGTGCTATCTTTTTTAATGATTTATTAAAGTTATTGTGTTAGTTATGTAAAGTGTTTGTGCTTATCGTCTCCACTAAACTGTTACAAAACCAGACATTCATTGTGTTTTATGCGTTGGTGTTCATACATTGGTCTTTGTGTATTTTTGCATCCTGTAAAATATTGTGTCGTATGCCGAACTACAACTTCAGGCGAAGCATAATTAAGATACAACGTATTCTGAAACAGTCAAATAGGACTCAAGTGGGTGTCTAAAATCGATAATAACTGTGCAAAACTGAAAAACTTTATCTTAGGTACGAAAGTTAACCTAAATTAATGTCCTTAGAAATTGATGAGAATGATGATTAAACATGAAGTAGCACAATGTTTAGTCTTATTTATTAACTTCCTAAAGGTAGGTACATAGGTTTTAAAAATGGTAATATAATTATTATATTTTAATTGGAGAATAGAATGTTATGCATACAGGAATTAATAAATATTTATGAAGCCAAAAAAAGTACTGTTTCCATTTCGGTCGCCATGTTTTAAGAAGTAAATAAATGTCAAACTCAAAATTACCAGTCCGCTATTGGTTGTTCATAGATTCCTGTCTGATACGTAGTATCTATAGTATAGTCTGTGGTTCATGGTTTAAGTTCGGTATTAAGTCCAATACTAAAGTAAGATTTTGGAATAAGACTGTAAAAGTCCATGCGTATACAAGCCAAATCAAACTACTTGGCGGCTGTGAAATTATCTACAAGCTGCACGAAACTCAACTTTCGCACAGCTGTTATGTGACCTTCGGTCAGGATTGGGTTTTGCGCAGCTTGTAGCTAACTGCTCAGCCGTCAAGAACTTTGAGTCGACCTACACATCGTGTTACCACGGTTACCGCTCACTTCATTATGATTGTACTATACAGGGTTATTTCTAATCAATTAGCATCCTTTAAGCATTCTGTACATCAAAACTAAAAACTTTTGTTCTGCGACTTTAGTAAAAACTCAAAAAAAATTGTGTTGTTCCATAGAAACAGTTTACAGAATAAGCCTCTAGAAGGATGCTAATTGATTAGAAATAACCCTATATACCTTAAGTGGACCAGGCTATAAAGCATGCGACCTCGAAAAGCGACAAAAAGAACTCATTTCGACATGTGAAAAAGTGACAGTTATATACTTTGCCATAACGCTGTCTCGTTCTGACACTACGAACGAAATAATTCGTGGCGCGCATACTAGCCCGGCAGGTGTTAGAAATGAGATGGCATTATTGCTTTTGCAATAAGGTTGAAAATATAAGCTGTGCCTACGACGGCAGCGAAGATAGACCGCCGTATTGCTGAGAGGCCAAAATGACATTTGATCAGTAGTCCAAATGTCATATGTCTCAAGTGATATCGTTTCATAGCAGTTCCTGTGCATTTTCGCCGCCATTTTGCTGTGATCATGTCATCGTTATACGATTGGTCTACCTTATGGCATTTCTACCTGTTATATTAGGGTTCCGTAGTAAAATGAGGAACCCTAACATCGTTGTGTCCGTCCGTCCGTCCGTCCGTCCATCCGTCCGTCCGTCTTATGTTACAAAGCCATAAAACTTCCACATTTATAAACCAAATTAGATCTCAATTTTCAATAGTTAAAATTTTCAAAACTGTGTATTTAAGGGGTAGCTCCAGGGTTCCCAACCGTCCGGTATTCGACCGGACTGTTGGGTTTTAGAAGGAATTGTTTGGCTTCCGACCAGATGCAATTTGTCCGGTCAGAAAACATTTTGAAAGTGACGTTTATAATTCGCCAGCGCCAGTGGCGTAGATTGTTAGTTGTAAGCAGCACGCTGAAGAGAACCTGGACCAAGTATTCAACAAATCCAAAGACAACTGATTTTTTGTGGTTTGTGTAAATTGACTGCCTCGGTGGCTCAGTGGTTAGTGACCCTAACTTCTGGGTCAAAGAGGCGTGGGTTCGATCCCCACCCAGGGCAAATATTTATGTGATGAACGTAAGTGTTCGCTCTGTGTCTGGGTGTTATTTAGTTACTATCTATATAAGTATGTATTTAAAAATAAGTATATGTAGTTTATCAGTCTCTGGCAGGCATGTCACAAGCTGTGCTTACTTTGGGGTCAGAGGCCGTGTGGAAGATGTCCCCAATTATTTCTTTTTTATTCAAAAAAAACTATAGCTCCTAATCTTCTAAATAGTACAGATAGCTAATATTTGAGGTTCGAAAATTCAAATTCGTTTGTAGAACGCATATTTAGCGTCATGAAAAATATTTGCCAGGACGAAAGAAAAAATATTTTCATACACCTACCTATACTTTGTTTTTACTCTCCTGTTTAGTTGATATATTTCCACATTTTTTAAATGAAATTCTTTCTGTGAACGTTTTTTTATTCCTCCCAATTTGTTGCCGGTTATAACGGCTGGAAAAGTTGGTAACCCTAGGTAGATCCCATATGTGTAAAGCGAGAGTGATATTTTTTTCAATCCCACCCTCTATAGTAGAGTATTGGGTATCGTTTAACAGGATTTTTAAAATGAATGTATAGTTTGCTGCAATTTTTTTGTCACATGTACTATTTCTAAGAGAGAGGTTGCCAAAGTTGAAAAATAGTGTCCCCCAACCCAACCCTTTATTTCTAAAGTAAATAAGTGAAATCTTCAATTTTTCTGGGTTTATAGACCATACTAAAAAACTTTGAAAATTATTTTTAGGACTGTGGTATTATAAATTTTATACTTACAAAGAAAAATTGAAAAATCATCCAATGACATCATAAAAACGGGTTTTTATAATAATCCAATAATTAATCTTCAACATTTAGATGTTAAAGATTAATTATTGGATGGAATCCTATTATACCTTTTTATTCTAAGCTTCATTTTGTTCGGCGACAAAATTAACTTCAGACAGCGGCACTTTCCAAGGCCAAAGCACGCCGTTAACGCAACATACTCATACATTGATTTGCTAGTCTCTTGTAGCTATTATTGTATCACCCATAGTGGGTAAGTAAATAAAACATTTTATGTTCAGACTGCCTACAAAACAAAATGTGTAATAATTATTTTTCGCAAAAAATGGCAAAACCACCTTCCATCGTGTACAAAATTCGAATATTTCGCTCAATTGTTAATATTATTGTTGAGTTTTCAAAAACGGCCCAGCCGATTTCTGTAAAATTTAAATGGAACCACCACGGAAGTATACGCTTTCGAACTTAAAAATATTTTTTCGATCTGGTTCACAATTGGCGAAATTATCGATGAACATACACAAAAAAATAAACATACAACGAACATAGAACCTCCTCCTTTTTGGAAGTCGGTTAAAAAGCAAAATGCCAAAAACGATGTCTTACTTGAATCTTACGTATGGCTCAATATGAGTTAGATACTCTTTGAAGATCGGTTTGCGACTTTGTATGTTGTTTATAGGTTACTAGTCATGTTTCTAACAAACAATATTAATTAATCTTGAATCTTGCCTTAAAATCAAACCATTAACGAACAAATTAACAAAGTAAAATAAATTAACATTAGTTGATTGCGTCCAACGAAACCTGATAAAACCATCAGTAAACATATTGTCTGTCATAATACAATGTTGTTGGCTTGTTGGTATAAGCCATTAGTGTAAATTGTTCTATCCATTATATCATTGAGTAAATCGAAATTCGTTCAACGCCAACGACGTAGCAAAGATGACGACTACAGAAGACAGCAAAATAAGTGAAATATTTTCATTATTTTCCAAATTCATGTTCATTACAAGTGGTGTCGATTATGGGTTTATTAAATATAGATCTAGAATAATAAAATTTATCGTAAATACTGTTACAGTCATACTAACAATAGGTCTTTCAATGGTCTGTATGTTTTATACATATTTCGATGAAACTTGGTACATGTTTATAAAACATGCATTGTACAATTTTCAACATATCATTTATGTGATCGTTTTTATTAATATGAATAGAGATTTTAATTTGGCTGGATTCCTCTCGATGTTCCGAGGCTTCGATGTCAAATTAAACTTAAATGTTCGATCTTATAATTTCGAAATAAAATTCTTGTCAGCTGTTTTACTCCTTGCTTTAAATGGGATAGTAACGACTTCTGCTGTATGTGGTGTGTACAAGAGATGCCTGAGTGGATATGCCAAAAATATTTTTTACTTTTGGCTGACTCTCACTCGAGAAATGATAGTGGTACAGAACTCGTTTGTGTTTTATATTGTTAAATGTCGTTTGTCGAAATTAATTAACGTCCTGAAAGTGGACAATGTTGGTATTGTTGCTTGTCATCGGCTTTATAAAATGATTTCTGATGTAACATTCAAGATCAAGGGAGCATACGATATTGTGGTAAGAATAATTATTTTTCCCAAAACATGGTATAACCTACTTCATAACAACCGTGAACTCAATTGGAATAGTTCGCACGGATCGATGTAGTAATTTTCACATTATTGTTTATTTATCGAAAATGGCTCAGTCGATTTCAATCAAATTAAAATGGGACCATCTATGAAGATGGATCTAGCAAAAAAAATAATTATGAAAATCGGACCACTTCGTAAAAAGTCATGCGTGGGAAAATAAAATAAAAACATTTACGCGTCGACTTGTAAACCTCCTCCGTTCCGTCGTTTGATAAATAATTATCTAATTTTAACATATTTATCAGTTGCTTTCTGAACAGATAGACGTCGCGTCTGTTTATTAACTGAATTTGCATAAGCCTATATCACGTCTTGCTCTAGACCAATTTGATTCTCACATGCAAATCTTGTAAAAATTTAGATACTAAACAATCATTTCTATTATTAAAATCATTGTAAGTACAAAAACGCGTAGCAAAGTAAATGAAAACTAGTTGACAAAGTAACATGTAGGTATATGACAGTGTATAGATTATTTGAAAATAAATCAATTTTTATCTAAACATTATTTTATTTGAAATGTTACAGTTCACGGTAAATTTACTATTCAATGTAGCGCACACTATGGCTTTTATATATGACGGAGTCACCAGGACAAAAAACTCGGACTTAACGGTTAGTTGAGTTGCTTTATAGCCCGAGAAACCAGCGACAAAAAAATGTAAGCCCTTTGTAAAGGCGGAATTTTTGATAATACTTTTCCATGGTAGAATACTACAATACCCCGGCGTCAATTAGCTATGTTCTTTAACGGTTGGTGCGGGCATGTCAATACTTATTTAAGGTTTAGCTACGAGCTCTAGAATACGCACTAATTACAAAAAGAAGTAAAATCCCATCAAAAACATTACAGCGATGTGGAATAATACAACAACTCAAACGGGTCCCCCCGCGTCAAACGCTAAAAAACTCAGACTGTCGCCGAGGCAGTGTTTTATTAAAAAATTGTGGGCTGCCAAATCTCCGCTTTCTAATTGCCTTATTTGGGGAAAAATTGCCGTATACGCTCACAAAAAGCTCGCTTGGTTCCCAAGAAGGGCAGTCGTGCTGACCCTAACCATTATCGGCCTATTTCAGTCACCTCCGTTTCATGCAAAACAATGGAAAAGGTACTGAATAGGAAGCTCATGGCATATCTCGAAGATAACACAACAAACAAACAATCTTCTCAGTGACCACCAATATGGCTTTCGCCGAGATCGTTCGACTGGGGATCTTCTTGTAAATGTTACACTTGGGCGAGGACATCGAGAGAAACAGCGAAGCCTTGGCTGTGTCTCTCAATTTATCTAAGGTCTTTGAGAGAGTCTAGCACGACAGCCATCTGGACAGGGAAGGAATCGTATGGGTTACCTGCTCTCCTTTGCTCGTGAATCGGTGACTTTTTGAGGGACCGATTGATACGTGTGGTAATTGATGGCCGTTTGTCTAAATAATGTTTGTGTAATTAATGCCGGGGTACCTCAAGGGTCTGTATTTTTCCGCAACTCTAAATTTGCTGCACATCAATGATCTGATTGTTCCTGGTATTTTCGGGTATGTAGAATTGTTGAAAAGTACACATCCAATCCAAGGACAACAAAGGAGGAATCACAAGCGTTGATAGTAGACATGGTTGAGCGAATGAATCAGGCTCTCGCAGCCGTTTCTAAGTAGGGTGACGAAAATCTCGTCAATTTCAACGCTTGAAAACCCAAGCCTGTCTGTTCCTTTAACAGTGACTGGCCACCTTGAACTACTGGAGATAAAACTTACTCCCGCATTAAACTACGGCACGTACCTAGAATCTAGGGCCAAATTGGCTGGGATGAAGTTGAGTATCCTGAACAAGTTTAGGCGGTATTTCACACCGGGACAGTTGCATACTCTCTACCAAGTACAGATCCGTTCGTGTCACGAATACTGCTGCCATCTTTGGGATGGCTCAGCTAAGTATCGGCTCGAGGCCTTGGACTCGGTAGACAGGCGTGCTGTTCAGCTTATAGGTGATAAAAAAAAATAGTTGCAAAAAAGCTTCGTTGCCTGGAGCATCGCCGTAGGGTTGCAAGTCTGTCCATTTTCTATAGGATTCATTTTGGGAGAGTGTGCATCTGAGCTACACGACCTTATTCTACCATCCCCTTTTTACTACAAGACAAGTAATAAGACGCCACATTACCACCCCTACACTGTCGATGTTCCTTCGAAACGTACGAAGCTGTTTAACTCGACATTTTTGATTCGTACCGCCGGGGTATGGAACAGTCTTCCTGCTTTCCTGTTTCCCAATATATATAATCCAAAGCTTTCAAGATCAGAGTGAATAGAAGTCTTCTAGGTCTGCGTGCTTCATCTTCGACCACAACGTCGCTTACCATCAGGCGAGTTGGTTGTCAAGTGCGGACTTATCCGCGTTAAAAAAAGAAATACTCGCCGAAATCGCACATTCTAGGAAGTGTCTCCCAGTGGCGCCTGTGCCTACCAAACCGTAAAATTTGGGATTATGCACTATTTAAAATTGCCGTATTTCAGGCTGCCGTATTTTTATAAATACTACTGAAATTTCCATATCAATAATAACACTGCGCCGGTGGCGTACAGTGCGTACTCTATCATGGGAACGTTATATCTAAAAATCAGTCTTTCGAAAGATTTTGTATTTATTTGTCCCTGGACTCTCGGACCTTCATTGTTGTATTTTATGTTATGGGTATATCTTATATCCTACAACATTTACTTACCAACCGACGCAAAAACAACGGGGTGCTTTAAGTTTGACATGTCTGATATTTTGATTTTGTTTGTTTTCTTTGTTAAAATGGTCAAGAGTGTTTTAGCTATGTTTCATCAAAATCGGGTTAGCCGTTCCAAAGTTATAAGCTCTTTTGTTAGCTCCGGTTATAATTATTATTGTGTTGGTTTTCTGTTTCATTTTTAATTTAATTTTGTTTATTTATTACTAAGTTCATTCAGGGATTTGCTTTTTAGGTCTGGAACTTGTGCTTTGGAGCGGAGATTTTGGTAACAGTTTTGTTTCTTATTACCACGTTTCCGCCAGCGATTTTTGCCGGGATGTTGTCGACACAAGCCGAGCGAGTGATACATATCTTGCACGACAAGCTGCTCAAGTGTACAGGTATTTTTTATTCCGATTAGAAATGAACAAAAAACAACGGGTTGCACTCCAGGAGTGACGGCAGAAGTGAAAACTTGAACGTATAAAGTACTATCATTTATGTGGTAAAATACAATATCACACACGTATATTCGCGCAAGTGCTCCGCGCCGCTTAAGGTGCAACAAGTTGACGGCACGAACTCAGATTTGGCGTAGCTTAAATTAATGATATCTCAGCTGTATTGTCTGAAGAAGAGATAGATTCGATGATAAACAGTAGATATAGTGCGTTTGCACCTATTGCAATATAATTTTGTTTTTATTTGTTTTAAAATACCTATAATTACAGTTGCGTTCTAAATGCGCATAAGGTTTTCTCCGTAGTAAATTATAAAAAAAACTGTTTAGTTAATTTATATAAATAATAGTTATTTGAACTAACGAATACATAAGCTAGGCCGCTATTTTCTTAAAAAATGACTCTGTTTAGTTCTTCTGTGTTTTTATTGCATCCAAAGTTTCCTAAAAATTTGAGTCAAAATTCAAATTTTCCAAGACTTATATCATTTGAGTCGAGTTTTTTTTTCACAGTTTTATTAGCAATAAACATACATTTTGTAGAGACAAATTGATTTAAATGTTAGTTTTAGATATTCAACAGCAAACACTGGTGTGATTACCCACCGACGTTTGTATGGAGTGATGAGCGACTTGTTTACTCTTAAACGAAACAGCAGGAGCTGGCATACATTTTCGCCTCGCGATAGAAAAAGAGAGGCATAATATCCCTCTCTTATCTCTCTCTCTTTCTATCGCACGGATTATTTCCTCTCTACGCCACGGCCGGCGGTCTGCTCTCCCTCCGTCTTACGAAATTTCAATCAGCCTACGTGTCCTGACGCGAATTTAACATTTTTTACCTCTCCCAAGAAAGCTTTTAGTACTTAAAACCGTTTAATTTAAAAAGGTTTTTACCGATTTTTTAATAAATTTAACTCGTAAATGATTAAAGATTTCTTACATTGGTTTTAGATGAACATGAAGTTCTGCAGATAAATAATACATTCGCTACGTGGAAGCTCATCCGCTGAAGTTTAAGGTTTACAAAGTGATTCCTCTGGACGCTGACCTAATAGGAATGGTGCTGGGATTCTGTGTCACTTACCTGATTGTCATTATACAGTTCACACATGTGTATTGAAGTAGATTTTATCACAAGTGTTACGTAAAGCAGTTACGAGTATAATGAAATGGTTACATAAATAAAGCTTACTAATAATAATAACTATTGTACATGTAATAGCTTAGTAATAATAATAACTACCTACATGTGTTTTTTGTTTTATTTTATTTATATTAACGAATTTAACAGCTAGACATGAATTAGTTTACTTACAATATTGAGGCCAATCATATACCTACTTCCACTGCTATAGAAAAAAAAATTGGTTGTCTGTAAAAGTCGATTTACTGACGACAATTTTACGTGATAACTGACAACTTTATAAGAAAACATTGTTGAATCGGTTTCAACAACTGAAACCAGCTGAACGTTGAGGCCGATCGTGCCTCTTCATCGCTTGTTCCGCGCTCTCGCTTGCACGCAACGTGCGATTTATAAGATGCAGGAGCATCTTTTAAATCAATGAACGCCTTATAAAATTTATATGACGTTATCAAGTCAATAGAAAGAAAGTAAATTAAAAAAAAAGATATTCTAATTTTTTACCCGACAATACATCAATTTTTACACGATGTTCCAAAGATTCCTATCTGGTACGTAGTATCGTATACCCAGTAGTTTGTGATTTTGACATTGTTTTTAACCCCCGACGCAAAAGAGGGGTGTTATAAGTTTGACGTGTCTGTTTGACTGTGTGTCTGTCTGTCTGTCTGTGGCATCATAGCGCCTGAACCACTGAACCGATTTCAGTTTAGTTTTTTTAGATGAAAGGAGACTTAGTCGAGAGTGTTCTTAGCTATGTTTTATAAAAATCGACTGAGCCGTTTAAGAGTTATGGTGGGTTAAAGTGGGGATGGAAGAACCAAAATTCTGCAAATGTGGCCAAAATGGTTATACGAACCTGGTACCTCTCGCTTACGAGATAGATAAAGTTCGTTTTAAAGATGATCCAGGGTTCAGTATTTCTTACTTTTTTAAGGTAGGTTTTTGTGTCGGGGGTTCTTTAAATTTTTAATTTAATTACAGAATACAGAATTTTTTATTTGCAACAAAAATAAGAGGTACAATACATAACGACAAAAAAATGATAAAACACAAAAAACAAAAGTATTTTACCTAGTATTTCTGTCACAAAACTGGTCCCAACTCAGCGTAATCGCCGATCACAGAGGCGCCAGCGTAAATTTAATAGCAACGTAAAAAGCGTTCTCTCTATCGAATGCCTAAAGTGAAAAGAAACAGAACTATGCTAGTTAGCTAATATAATTACGATGGCGCCTCTGTAATTGGGCTTACTGTACAAGTAGGTATAAGTAGATGCAGATTCGCCTCCCTTAAACAATTGTAGCGGTGCCCATGAATGCCAGTCCCATACTTGTATTATTGTGATGTAATGTATGTAACAGCCTTTTTAATAGTCCACTTCAGGACGTAGGCCTGCCCACGAAGAGTGATTGGGCCATATCCACCACGCTGGCCCAGTGCGGGTTCGTGGATTCACACACGCCATCGAGTTTCTTCTCCGGACGTATGCAGGTTGCTTCACGAAGTTTTTTTTTCACCGAAAAGCCAGTGGTGTAAGAAACCGTACATAAATTCCAAGAAATTCATTGGGATTTGAACCCACACGATTGTGAAGCGGGTGTCATTACCACTAAACCACCACGGCTTCAACTGCAACTTGTTTATGTATAATGTATATCTTATTTGCCCATAGGTACATCATCTTCTTGGCATTATTCCAGTAAATATATTGTGTTCAATGGGGGCAGGGGTCGGCACAGTACGCGTATCATATAAAGCAAAATAATAAAAAACCGAATAAAAAAAATTAATTTCTGATGGCGTAATGAAACGATGCCGAATGTAATATGCCGGATAAAACTTGGTATACCAATGAGAAACAACATGGGTCAAGACGTGAGTGAGCATAATTATCGAAAATTATATTTATTTCTTAACGACAAAAAAACTTGGATGGATTTTTTAGTTCTTTAAGTTCGGAAACTAAAAATAAAAAATAAAAATATTTGATTGATGACTATTATTGACTATGCTTTATGATTTTAAGCGAGTTCTAGAGCAGCGGGGGCAAAGCTAGTTTATCATAGGACATACTCGTAAGCCTAAAGGAAAACAATTAGTTGATTATATCTTGGTCGTTATCGTAATACTTGGAATATTATATTCGTTGTTTATCAATTAAGTAATATCTCATATATGTATGTCAAATAAATACATAGACTATATTAAGTGTTGTAGCAATAATTTCTTAATTGTTATTGAAATATTTGAACATAATATTTGAATCCATCGTCGAAGGTAATGGAGCAATGACGAATGAAGAAAGTAAAATGAGTGAAATATTTTCAAAAACTTATAAATTCTTGCACTTTACAAGTGGGATAGATTATGGGTTTACTAAGTACAGATCTCGAAAAATTAAGTTTCTTATCGATTTTCTGGTGATTGTACTAACTATAGGCTTTTCTACGCTATGTTTATATTTCACTTACATTGATGAAACATGGTATATCTTTTTACGGCATGCCTCATACGATTTCCAACATTTGATTTACATGGTTATCTTTTTAAACATGAACAGAGATTTTACTTTGGCCGGGTGTTTATCGATATTTCGACAAGTCGACGTGAAATTAAATACAGATGTGGAATCCTACAATTTGAAAATTAAACATTTCGCCGCGACAACAATATTTTTGTTTGATAGAATCCTAAGTACCATTGTCATATGTGGTGTGTACAAAAGATGTCTTACTGGATACGCCAAAAATATATTTTTCTTTTGGATAGCGATTACACGAGATATAGTTGTTGTGCAGAATTCTTTTATCTTTTACGGTGTTCAATGTCGTTTGGCAAAACTGATCGGTATTTTGAAGGTCGGGAACATTGATATTGTATCAAGTTGAAGGGAGCATACGACTGGGTGGTAAGATAAATATTTTTTTGTTTTGAATAGGACTACCCCTTTCTCGTCCAGAAAAATCCTTTAAGGATACCACCGCGCCTCACAGTCATTGCACTTAAACCCAGGAGTGATCCACCACAGCACTTAGTGTCGTGGATACGGGCACGCTTCCGCACTCATTTGCGCCCTGACAGCGCCAGCCCCAGTCAGGCTCCACCTCGTACCTTGCACTCCACTATGGAGCTTTAGACACATTGTCGTCCTCCACCTCGGAACCAAACAGCAAGAGTGCGTCGGACAACACTCGTATCCGAACGCTTTGGTCCCAGAGCAGCGGGTCAACTAAACTGACTCCGCGCCTACCACTCCGGCTGTGAAGGATAGGGAGAGCGGCGCTTCACCATACCGACACTTCGGTACCTCTGCAGCCTCGCCGCATCCGCCATCTAACGACGGCGACCCCGTCAAGGCTGCGAACGGTAGAGAAGGAGGCAACGACACTCCCGCGGTTGTCTCCCGCCGCAGCTTCATCCTTAGCTGCCGTGCCTCCCATATGACACTGCGCCGCCCAACCTACTGATCATTTATCACGGGCTTGGAGAGAAAGTCCGGAGAAGCATCCTTCATAAGCAGTCCTTCTTAGTTTCACCGCGGGAACCCCAGACCACGGCCACTAAGCCTGAAGTCAATGACTACACATTGTATACTTCATTGATTTGCTTACCATTGGACAGGATTTAGACAGAAGCAATTTTTTTTATCTAATAAAGTACTTCAGGCTTCAGCATCTAAAATCCTTATGATATCAATTTCTCCAGCAATTCTGATTTTGACAAATATCTACTTGAGTAATTTATGTTTTAGTTTACAACCACAATATGTTTCAACGTAACACACACCATGGTTTTTCTTTATTTTGATGTAGTCCACATCAAAAACTTCGACTTGTCGGTGAGTATAATTTTTGTGGTTTTACTTCCGTCCGCCAAGGAAGGTTATTGTTAATCTGTCTTGTATAATGGCATCGAACACGGCAGAAAACAGAAGGAAGTTTTGACTGTTTTTGAATGAAATGCGCTGTGTCTATAATTGAAATCGACCACACTTTACGAATAGTTTTTGAAGATTTGTAATTGAGTTAAAAAGTCTTTCTGATATTTTCCGTGTTCGAAATATATTTGTATATTCTTCGGATCTTAGAAACCTAAACCAGATATTTAGTAGTTGACTCTACAGTGCAAATATAGTATGCAGTATTTTTTGCCCCAGCACATCGAAGGCCCAACGTACCTAAACTGCGGACCCTACTGGCATAACGACATGTACTCGTATGTCATAACGGTCTATGTAAATATATTGTGTTTAATGGGGTCATAACGTTCTATGTAATATACATTTTTCAGATATGGGAGATATGCCTTGGACCAGACACTTTTACAATATTAAATTTTTCCTTTCAAACGTTTTCACCAGCAATATCTGCTAGCATGTTATCTTCGCAGACTCAATATTTACTACATATCTTACACGATAAACTGCTCGAGTGTGAAGGTAACTTTATACATGCTGTTACTTTGCAAAGTGTAGGCTTAACGACGGGATAAAATAAATATTACTATAATTAGTCCGTCAAAGTCTCCAACGATATTTTTGTAACTGACGCGTCAGTTAGATTACACAGGTCGCATTTTTCAACAAATCTTAATGAAACTTAGCGTACAGATTTTGTATATTTTCGTTTTTTTTTGTCGATTGTGATTTTTTATTGTGGGGGGTATTTATCTCAAAAAAGGGGAAAATTTCATGTAACGCTATTTATAAACCGATTGTGACAGTATTAAGCATTGTTTACTATCTAAATCTTAAAAATATTTGCAAATTTGAACGAAATCGAGAAGTCGAAGTCGGAGTCTAATCGGCCAAGTACGAGTTGGACACGCGCACGGAGGGTTCCGTACTGTATGGGAGCCCCCCTAAAACATGTTTTTTTTTTAAATTTTATTATTTATTATTGAAGTAAATATAACAATAAATATTCTGTGTACATTTCAAGCATCTACCTATTACCATTATTAATCGTCTAAAAATCGCCGAAAAACGTCTAAAAATTCAGGTTTGTTGTATGGGAGCCCCCCTTAAATATTTATTTTATTTTGTTTTTAGTATTTGTTGTTATAGCGGCAACTGAAATACATCATCTATGAAAATTTCAGCTGCCTAGCTATTATGGTTCATGAGATACAGCCCGGTGACAGACAGACAGACAGACGGACATCGAAGTCTTAGTAATAGGGTCCCGTTTTTCTCTTTGGGTACGGAACCCTAAAAATGATAATGATGACATAAATCAAATAGACAGTTAAATTTAAAAATTTGTTCTTTTTATAGTTAAACAAGAAGCTCGTGGAATAAAGAAATTCATTCGCTACGTGGAAGCTCATCCGCTGAAGTTTAAAGTGTTCAAAGTGATTCCTCTGGACGCCGAGCTAATAGGAATGGTGCTGGGATTCTGTGTCACATACCTGATTGTCATTATACAGTTCACACATGTGTATTAAAATACCTATAAATGCTAATTTATCAACTTACTTTGGGCAAAGGGGCTTAATAATTGTGGGGATCGTTTACATAACTATGAATGAGCTCTGTATCAACGGTTTTGTTTACAAGCGAGATGTATGAGCGGAGTTCGACCAGTTATACGCACTAGGTCGTAGCGAGTGGATATCATCGTTATTGGGATTTTAAGGAAAAATAAAATATTCAGATTTAAATTTGTCGTATCCTTTCCACGGACTACCACCTAGTGCCCGGCAGCTTCGTGTAGCCATTAACCCTGCTGTAGGAACAATTAGAAGTAAAACGAACCTTGCATAAGCCCATAGTTAGGCACTTTAAATTATTTAACCTTACCTAAATAAGTCGGTATATAGAGGCACCAACATTTTAATCTCACACGAGTATTTGTATGTTTTGGTCATTATGAAATTAATGTTATTGCTGTGAAGTACTAAGATTTGTTATTAGACCGTCAATAAAGTTAATGAGAACATTGAACAGTTATTTTTATGGCCGTTAAACGTCGGTTGTTCCTAAAAAAATGTAATTAACTCTCAAGAAAATCCTGTAGTAGCAGTATTCCGGTTGTTAGTCCGGCTGACTGAACTACTGAAACTTTCCAGTTGCAATAGTACGGTTCTAACTAAGCACCGGACTATCGATACCCTCTAGTAGCAGTAGTCCCGTTGTTCCATCCATCAGCCATAGGACGTCCACTGCTGAACGTAGGCCTCCTCTATGGATCTCCAAAAAGAGCGGTTGGTAGCGGCTTGCATCCAGCGTGAACCTGCGGTCTTAATGAGGTGATCCGTCCACCTTGTATATCCTACTAATATTACAAACGCGAAAGTTTGTAAGGATGGATGGATGTATGGATGTTTGTTACTCTTTCACGCAAAAACGACTGAACGGATTGAGATGAAACTTTGATAATAAAGCTCGTATATCAGAATAATACATGGGCTATAAATTATCATGATATTGCGTAAATTTTCCATAATATACTGATAAGTGTTAAGTAAGTAGGAAAAATTCAGCTATCTGCGAGCTATTCTAGAGTGCGATTCAAGAAATGTAAAATCCAACAAAAACATTTTCATGTGAAATGAATCCAAGTCTAAATCATAGTTCCCAGTATCAAAAGGTTGTCAGATCTCACGTAAAGCCAAGCTTCTAACTCTACACGCCTTACTCTACAAGTCCTTACTCCACAAACTCTACACCTTAGTCAATATATGTGACTTGGCCGTTTCGTTACAACTAGAACTGTATGTATAACAGAATTAATCTTCACTTTACGCCCATACGCAGTTAACGAAACCAAGCCAAGCCGCATATATTGATTAAGGTGTAGAGTTTGTGAAGTAGGACTTGTAGAGTAAGGCGTGTAGAGTTAGAAGCTTGGCTTTACGTGAGATCTGACAACTTTTTGATAGTGGGAACTGTGATTTAGACTTGGCTTCATTTCACATGAAAATGTTTTTGTTGGATTTCACTTCTTTTTGTAGTTTACTACAAAAAGTAATTTTATCGATTTTCACATCTCTAGCTTCAAAACTTGCGTAAGTCTCATACCAACTTTTAACCCCTAGTTTTAAAGGTTAGAGGGAGATTTACTAAAAATCTTAAATTACGTGTTTTATTATATGTGTAATAAAGAGTCCCTTTATCAATTTTTAGACATCTAGCATCAAACTTTGCAAAAGTGTCTTTCAAACTGTCATCCCCCTGTTTTAGGGTTTGGGGGGTGGTTTATTAAGAATCCTGAAATTGTGTTTTATAACGAGTTCGTAAAACTATTTTCTGACTTTTGCATCAAAAGTTTCGAAAGTGACATACAAATTTTCTTCCCCCAATTTTAGGGATTGGGGGCTGATTTAAAAATCCTGAAACACTTGTTTTATTATTTCTAACAGGGAGACTTTATATCAATTTTTAGACTTATAGCATGAAAATTTGAGAAGGCTCATACAAGCTTTCATCCCCTATTATATAGGGTTGGGGGGTAAAAGTTCAAAGTTTTAGATTTTTCCCTTTGTACATGCCTGATAGTCTACCTTGATGCCAAATATCAAGTTTCTAGGTCATCTGGAAGTGGGTTAGGTTTTTGATCTATAAGTCAGTGAGTCGATGAGTGAATCAGTCAATGAAACCTCGGTTTTTAAACGTTAATATTTCATTAACCGTCAGAGCAAAGTTAATGAAATTTTGTATTGTAGATAAGCTAAAGAACTTTAATAAACATGCTGAATTTCATATGTAATAATGTAAGTTTAATAGTTTTTGAGTTATGAAGGGCTCAAAACTGGCTCGAAATGGTTCGCGTAATATTACACACGTCGCGTCGTCAGTTCCTTTTTCTTAAACTTGGATGGACACGCTTCCGCGTGTCTAGAAAAAAAAAACAACTGTCGAATCAAACAACCGTCAGATCGTTCTTTTATTAGGGTTCCGTACCCAAAGGGAAAAACGGTACCCTATTACTAAGACTTCGATGTCCGTCTGTCCGTCTGTCTGTCACCGGGCTGTATCTCATGAACCATGATAGCTAGGCAGCTGAAATTTTCACACATGATGTATTTTGGTTGCCGCTATAACAACAAATACTAAAAACAAATTAAAACAAATATTTAAGACGGGTTCCCATACAACAAACCTGAATTTTTAGACGTTTAAATTAATAATGGACTCTATATTAATAATGGTACCAGGTAGATGCTTGAAATGTTCACAGAATATTTAATTTTATATTCCCTTCAATAATAAATAATAAAATTAGAATAAAATAAATATTTAAGGGGGGCTCCCATACAGTACGGAACCCTCCGTGCGCGAGTCCGACTCGTACTTAGCCGATTATTTTATTTTGCACCTGCTTTATTATGGGTGTAAGGTAGGGCCTCAGGTTTGAAAGACGGAAAGTGACATAGGGCAAGGGCTCCCATGGGATAGCACAAAAATCAAAATATAATATATATAATAGAAGCCGCGGGTAATAACTAGTTACCAATGTATTTACAATTATACAACTCTCTCTCTCTAACTGAATCTGAACTCTGAGGCTGAAAGTCCCTGCACTTTGTACATTGTGTTAGATCCATCCATCCATCACCCATAAAACTTCCACTGCTGGACATAGGCCTCCCCTAAGGATCTCCGCAATTAGACCAGTTGGAAGCAGCATGCATCCAGCGCGATCCTGCGGTCTGATTGAGATCATCCGTACACCTTGTCGGTGGGTGTCCTTATTGTGGTGGATTACCTAAGCTCCAGGGTGAAAGTGTCCAGTAAAAGCGCAGCACACCTCTCGACACCCTACTCCACACCAATGTTGCCCCTTCGGTTCCAATATGCGGTAGCTATTATGGAGGGGGGGCATTTAGTGGATGGCAACTATGGGAAGTCATCTCCCGCCTCGACATATGTAATAAGGCAATATTAGACCAATTTTCTAAAACATTCAGTAGTTTATTACATAGTTTTGGTAACTCATCAATCACAATAGCTTATCTTACTATACCATCACCTCAACCACGTGGTTAAATTAAAAATGTTCATTAATAAGGGCCTCCTCAATGTTTGCCTCGGCTCCATTTGTCCAAATACCAGGCCTAGCCTGTGATGTAATTTGAATAAAGTGACAAAAAATAATAAATTTTATTCGACCAAAACAATGTATTCATAAAACAAGCTAGAATAATTGATTCTGTTGCCGAACTAGGCCAGAGCCTATTTGTTTTCAGCCTTACAGCGCCATCTATTGCATCTATTTGCTCTTGTTTTCTAGCTATAACAATTTTGAAATTATACGTACCTATCAAAAACAAGACGAGTAAAATAGATAATAAATAAGTAAATAAAACGTTTACTGTTCATCAAAGTTAATAATATGTATACAGTAACCAATTTAATAAGTAATTACTAAAACTGTTTTTTTACCTTTCCACTCTATAAACGTGTACCAAGTTCATCGATATAAAACATATACACCATTATCGTTGGTGAAAAATTTAATTAACCCATAAACAACCTCACTGGTAATAAACATGAATTTATTGAAAATATTTTACTTATTTTACTGTTCTCTGTTGTCTCTGTAGTTCTTTCAATTTACTCCACTATACAATGGACAGAACAATTACACTTATTATATAACAATATTAGTGCAGGATTATATGTTTAACTTCCGAACAAGCCGGCTTTCGAAAAGGCTTTAGCACCATGGACCACATCCATACGCTGCGGCAAGTTATACAGAAGACTGAAGAGTATAACTTGCCACTTTGCTTAGCGTTTGTGGACTATGAGAAAGCCTTTGATTCGGTCGAGACATGGGCTGTGCTTGAGTCTCTTCAGCGATGCCGTATTGACTATCGGTATATCGAAGTGTTGAAGTGTTTGTATAATAACGCCACTATGTCGGTCCGAGTACAGGAAGAGAGCTCGAAGGCGATCCCTTTGAAAAGAGGCGTCAGACAGGGAGATGTGATATCTCCGAAACTGTTTACTGCCACTTTGGAGAACGCCTTTAAGCTCCTGGAATGGAAAGGATTTGGCATCAACATCAATGGCGAATACATCACTCACCTTCGGTTTGCCGACGATATCGTGGTCATGGCGAAATCGATGGAAGAGCTCAGCACGATGCTCGAAGGCCTCAATCGAGTCTCTCAACAGGTGGGTCTCAAAATGAACATGGATAAAACAAAAATCATGTGTAATGCCCATGTCGTACCCACCCCAATATCTGTTGAGAGCTCGGTTCTTGAAGTTGTTGACTCGTACGTCTACCTAGGACAAGTAGTCCAGCTAGGTAAGTCCAACTTCAAGAAAGAGGTCAATCGCCGAATCCAACTCGGTTGGGCAGCCTTCGGAAAACTGCGTGACGTCTTTTCATCTGATATACCTCAGTGCCTCAAGACGAAAGTTTTCGATAGTTGTGTGTTGCCAGTGATGACATATGGAACTGAAACGTGGTCTTTTACTGTGGGCCTTATGAATAAGCTCAGGATAGCCCAACGTGCTATGGAGAGGGCTATGCTCGGCGTCTCTCTGCGAGATCGAATCAGAAATGAGGAGATCCGCAGACGAACCAAAGTTACCGACATAGCCCAGCGGGTTAGCAAATTAAAGTGGCAATGGGCAGGGCACATAGTTCGGAGAACGGATGGCCGATGGGGCAGTAAAGTTCTCGAATGGAGACCACGGACCAGCAAGCGCAGCGTAGGACGTCCACCGACTAGGTGGACTGACGATATAATAAAGATCGCAGGAACGCGCTGGATGCAGGCCGCTTCCAACCGGCCTTATTGGAAATCCATTGGGGAGGCCTATGTCAAGCAGTGGACGTCTTACGGCTGATGGATGGATGGATATGTTTAACAATATGAATTACATGTAATTTTGTTTCCTAATGAAGTGATAAATAATTATTAGAATTATGAAACAAGTATTAACTATGAGGCTATAACATATTTCGTTCGAAGCAATCAATTAATACTTTGTTTGCTATGTTATGTATCTTTTTATTTTGTATCTTTCGTTCGTATAAGTTATGATTTTAAGGGAGACTAAACGCGATAGCTTAAATCCTAATAATATATGAAATAAATATACAGAAATATGTATATATAATTATACTTATGAACGTATCATCGGACGCATTGTACGAGGCTTACTGCAATGAACATAAATGAAATGTTTCAATATCATTCGTGTAACGAGCTAAAGCTATCGTGCTAATATGGAGGGGAGTGCCCCTTTAGACTGAAGATCTCTAACACTCGGAGTCTCTGCGAGATCGAATGAGAAATGAGAAGATGAACCAAGGTTACCGCCATAACCCAGCGGATTGGCAAGTTGAAATGGTAGTGGGCATGGCATAGCATAGATTGATGACCGATGGGGTCGTAACGGCAGGCGCAGCTTAGGACGTGAGCACTGAGTGCTATACGAGACGAGCCCGCGTGCTAGTACCCACTCCAACCTTGAAATAAGAATGAAATGCGATCGAAACTATAGTACCTAGGAGTTATCTACTAAAATTAAGCGTGAGTAACACCTGTGTTATACTTTAATTAAAATGTGTAAAAACCACGCTATTTTCCATAATCAAAAATAATACTCTTCTTTGCCAGTCAGGTAAACATACATTTTATAACAAAAAGCCATATTTGTAATTTTTGTCACTTTGTAACTTATTAGTTACAAGTTGCCTGTCCCGATTTCGGACTACTAATGAATTACAGCTTGCTTTTTCTATTAAATATTCTGATAGATAGTGGAAACCGCATTACGCAGTCTTTTTTACAGGACAATAAAATAATTGCGATAATAATACAGGCACGGAAAAAGTACAAAAACAGTAATAGTACCCAGCCATTTTGCCCGCTGAAAAAAATACTTACATTAAGACTTAACTATTCAAATAAAACAATACTAATTTTCAAGGATTTTTCAGAATTTCTAGTAACTCTCATTAGTTATACTCAGCGCAGGTTAATTGTAAAAGCTGGTCTATTACCTAAACAGCATGGTTAATAAGGAGAATTACTTAATTCGAAATAGAGTATTGACAGCACCTAACAATAGGTGAACAACGTATTCAAAACATTAACATGATAGAGGTCTTCTTGTTCTTGCAAGAGATAAACTTTATTGACGTTCTAATAATATTGTAATATTTTCTTATCGTATTTAGCTTCTTATTAGTACTTCACAGCAGTTATATTATTTCATCATGACCAGAATATACAAAAACCCACACGCGTTTTTATTGTGAAAGCCTTTTGCCCAAAGTCATGCTTTTTATAAATTACCATTTATAGGTATTTCAATACACATGTGTGAGCTGTATAATAACAATCAGGTAAGTGACACAGAATCCCAGCACCATTCCAATTAGGTCGGCGTCCAGAGGAATCACTTTGAAAATCTTATACTTCAGCGGATGAGCTTCCACGTAGCGAATGAATTTCTTTATTTCACGAGCTTCGTGTTTAACTACAAAAAAAAAATTCAAAGTTAACTGTCTAATTGATTTAAATCATCACTATCATCTTTAAACTGTGGTGAAGTTTATTGACACAAAACTTTTATAACATTTCATAAACTTAACTATATATTACAACTACTATGCTATAAGTACAAACCTAAACAAATTTAAAAAAAACCTTAACTTTAAACTTTTGAAACTTTCGAAAGTTTAAAGTTAAGGTTAATTTCGAAAGTTAAGTTCTTTAAACTTTCGAAATTAAAGCACATCACCACATAGTACAAAACAAAGTCGCTTCCAGCTGTCTATTCCCACGTATATCTTTAAAACTACGCAACGTATTTTGAATCGTTTTTTTTTAGATAGAACGATTCAAGAGAAAGGATTATATGTATAATACACCTTTGCGAAGCCGGGGCGGGTCGCTAGATATTCATAAGAAAAATGTGCCTAAATCTCAAAATACTAATACTATCTTAGGTATGTGAGCTTAATCTTCTCTACTAATCGGCACTATTTCTCAAGAATAATTCGTTAAGCGATTGAAACTACAAACATCGTTATTTCAACCGGGAGGATGGATTCAAGATTTTTATTCAAAGATTTTTATTTATCAGTGCGGTGAATCGTGATGACAATTACAATAATAAATTTCGATAAAAATTTCATTTTTTTTGCATAAAACAAAAAAGAAGATAATTATATGTCGTTAAAGTTCCGCGTGACGCCATACTGTAGAGTTTTTACATAAAAGTAAAGTCGCGTGTCCCCATTACCGAACTTTGATCCGCTTTATCTTTGCAATTTTTGTTTTATACACATAATTAAAAATATGTTTCCAATTTCTTTTTTTTTAATCTAACTAGTGGACTAATAATAATAAAATTTATTTTTTCCAGTCGTCACGCTTATTAAAAAGCCTACCAAAGTGTACAACGCTATTTAATAGGCGTAACAGAACATATTATAAAGTTACCTTTACACTCGAGCAGTTTATCGTGTAAGATATGTATTAAATATTGAGCTTGCGAAGATAACATGCTAGCAGATATTGCTGGTGAAAACGTTTGAAAGAAAAAATTCAATATTGTAAAAGTGTCTGCTCCAAAGCATATCTCCCAGATCTGGAAAATGTAAATAGACAGTTATGATGTAAATGTCGTTATGCCAGTAGAATGTAACTTTTCGGCGAAAATACTGATATATGTAGCACTGTAGAGTCGACTATTAAATATCAAGGCGACCGATCGTCACGTCACACACAGTTTTGCGCCATCTCACAGACAGAAGTGAATTTGAGTTTTAATCGCATGATGGCGATAATATGCTTACGGGTGCGTTCGCAACCAATAATATAATATATGTTTAAATTTTCAAATTTTAGGAATAGGTACCACCGTACGGAAAAGAAATACCAACTACCTACTGATGAATGAAACAAACTTCGAATATTTCGCTCAAATTGTTAACATTTTTGTTGATTTTTCAGAAACGGCACGGCTCAGCCAATTCCTTCATAATTTAAATACGACAACTTCGGAAGTATACCCTTTCGAACTAAAAAGAAGTTTTCGATTCGGTTCACAATGGCGAAATTATCGATGAACATACACAAAAAAATACATACAGATGAACATAGAACCTCCTCCTTATTTAAAGTCGGTGAAAACCCCACCCAATTACAAAATTTCATTGAAATTCCGACACAGCTGTTTCTGAGATCCGAAGAACATACAAATTTGCTTTGAACACAGAGAAAATCAGAAGGACTTTTGCATTCAATTATATAACTTCAAAAACTATTCTAAAATAAAGTGCGGTCGGTTTCTGATTTAGACATAGCGCAATTCATTCAAATATAGCCAAAATTTCCTTCTGTTTTCTGCCGTGTTCGATACCATTACAGAAAAAAGATTAACAACACCCTTCCTTGGTAAATTATACTTACCGACAAGTCGACGTTTTTGATCTGGACTACTTCAAAAAAAGAAAAAACATGGTGTGTGCTACGTTGAAACATAGTGTGGTGGTAAACTGAAACATAAAATACTCAAACATACATAAGTATTTGTAAATAATTAGAATTGCTGGAGAAATTGATATCATTAGGGTTTTTTAGATTCTAAAGCATGAAGTAGTTTTTTAGACAAAGTTTGCTTCTGTCTAAATCCTGCCCAGTGGTAAGCAAATCAATAAAATAACCTTATCGCCTTCAGGCTTAATGAGCGAAGTCTGTGGCCACTTTAATTGACCCGTTGCACTGGGACCAGGAGCCTTACTGCGTAGGCGCTCTGACGTTCGGCTTCGCTTTTTCTCCTGCTCGCGCCAGTTACTCACGCCACGAGAGCGAGCGGGAGGGAAAGCGAAGCCGAACGTCAGAGCGCTTACACAGTAAGGCCCCAGGGCGTTCGGATACGTGTGCTTTCCGATGCCCACTTGCTGTTTGATTCGAGGTGGAGGACGACAATGTGTCTAGTGGTGGAGCCCGACTAGGGCTGGCGCTGTCAGGGCCGCGGATGAGTGCAGAAGTGTGCCCGTATCCTCGACACCAACCGCTGTGGTGAATCACTCCTGGGATTTTAGTGCAAAGTCTACCCCGGAGGCGCGGTGGTATCCATAAATCAATTTCTATAGACAATTGATTTTTTACAAAAAAAATGGCACAACCGACTTCAATTAAGTACAAAATTCGAATAGTTCGCTTAAATCGAAATATACAATTTTTACGTTATTGTTAACTTTTATAAAACGGCTCAGACGATTTCGATAAAAATAGTTGTTTTTTAAATCGGTTCACAATTGAAGAAAATATCGATGATATTTTCTTCAATTGTGTCATTCATTTTTCAGAATTTTTCAGAATTTCTAGTAGCTTTCATTAGTATTTTCAGCGCAAGCTAATTGTAAAAGCTGGTCTATTACCTACTCAGCATGGCTAATGAGGAGACTTACTTAATTCGCAATAGAGTATTGACAGCAGCTTACAATAGGTGAACATCCAACGTATGCAAAACATTAACATGATACCCTTAGAGGTCTTCTTGTTCTAGCAAGAGAAAAACTTTATTGACGGTCTAATAATATAGTAATACTTTCTTATCGTATTTAGCTTCTTATTAGTACTTCACAGCAATAATATTATTTCACCATGAGCAGAATATAAAACCCACACGCGTTTTTATTGTGAAAGCCTTTTGCCCAAAGTCATCATTTTTATAAATTACCATTTATAGGTATTTCAATACACATGTGTGAACTGTAAAATAACAATCAGGTAAGTGACACAGAATCCCAGCACCATTCCTATTAGGTCGGCGTCCAGAGGAATCACTTTGAAAATCTTGTACTTCAGCGGATGAGCTTCCACGTAGCGAATGAATTTCTTTATTTCACGAGTTTCGTGTTTAACTACAAAAAAAATTCAAAGTTAACTGTCTATTAGATTTATGTCATCATTATCATCTTTAAACTTTAGAGATTTAAGCACATCACTACATAGTATAAAACAAAGTAGCTTCCCGCTGTCTGTCCCCATGTATGCTTATATCTTTAAAACTACGCAACGGATTTTGATGCGGTTTTTTTAATAGATAGAACGATTCAAGAGAAAGGTTTATATGGATATCCTATCGTCCTCCTTGACGTGTCCGTCAATGGCGATCCCTGGCTAGCTGTTAACGGTTATGAGCTCTTACATGGCTCGCAAAACCGAACTTGTTTTTTTTTATATGGATAATACACCTGTGCGAAGCCGGGGCGGGTCGCTAGTTATTCATAAGAAAAATGTGCACAAATCTCGAAACACTAATACTATCTTAGGTATGTGAGCTTAATCTTCTCCACTAATCGGCATTATTTCTCAAGAATAATTCGTTAAGCGATTGAAACTACAAACATCGTAATTTCAACCGGGAGGATGGATTCAAGTTTTTGTTTTTCAAATATTTTTAGTTTTAAAGATTTAAGCATACAGACAAAGAAACAGACAAAAATAGCGACTTTATTTTATACTATTGTTACGCGATGGGTTCTTGGATAATCAGTTAAAACGCCGATTATTCACTTCGCACTTTATTGCACAAAATCACAGTACACACGACACAACTGGTTCGCACAACACTTCACACTGGCACGAATATTCACACAACTAGTCACTTCACAATCACTGGTACTGCACTTGAACACGAGATGCTTTCGCTTCGGGATAAACGCGATAACTGCCACAAACGAAAACCATCGCCCTATTTATATCGGAATAAGGGTTCTCTAGAAATCTGTAGAATATTCGGTGCCATTGTGACTGACAAAGTAAACAAGTGTAAAGTTCGAGAAACCCTATTGTTCCTAATTATTACGAAAACACCACACAAAAAAAATCTAACAAACAACAAACAATAGACGCGACACAAAGGCCGGTGCCGCCTGAGTCATAAAACCATAAATCTCGCGATTAGATGTAAACAACTAGCCGTCGTACCGCGCGCGGCTTACTGCGTAACACCACCTCCTCCCAAGACATGCTCGTCCCGAGCATCGTTGCATCCGTGATATCGCGCCAATCGATCCACGTGAACTATTTTGGGGGCACCTCGAGGTCCTTTCTGTATGCGGAACGTCACGTCGTTGATCTTGGTCACCACTCGGTACGGTCCATCCCATTTGGCTTGTAGCTTTGGAGACTTCCCTTTACTGCGTATGGGGTTGTGCAGCCATACCATCGAGCCTTCCTCGAACCCAGGATTGTTAGCCCTTCTGTCGTATCGAGTCTTCATTCTTTCAGATGCTTGCTGGCCATGCTCTCTAATGTGCTCATAGATGTCGTTCATCTTGTTCCGGAGGTCACTGGCGTACTCAGTTATGGGCTGTGGAGAATCCGGTGGAATGCCAGTTATTAAGTCGGCTGGTAGCCGTAATTCCCGTCCAAAATTGGCAAAAGCGGGAGTGACATTGGTGCTCTCATGAACAGCACTTCGGTATGACAACAAAAATGGCTGGATATGCTTGTCCCAATCCCGTTGTTTGCTTCCGACTACTTTTGCCAGGTATCTCTCCAGAGTTTGGTTGAATCGCTCCACCATTCCATCTGATTGCGGGTGGTAAGACGTTGTCCTTGTTTTGTGTGCACCCATTAACCGGCACGTCTCTTGAAACAGCTGAGATTCAAAATTTCTTCCTTGGTCACTGTGGATTTCTAATGGTACTCCAAATCGACAGAATACTTCATGCACCAATTTGTCTGCTATCGTCGATGCCTCTTGGTTCGGAATTGCGAAGACTTCAGGCCACTTGGTGAAGTAATCCATGACGACAAGAAAGTACTTGTTGCCACTTTCGCTCACAGGAAATGGTCCGGCTACATCTAGCGCGATTCGCTCCCATGGTGCTCCAACATTATACAGCTTTAATGCTCCTCTGCTGCGGGTATGCGGGCCTTTCACCGATGCACAGCTCGTACATTTCCGTACCCAGTCTTCTACGTCATCTCTGCAGTTGATCCAGTAAAACCTTTCTCGAATCTTCAACAGTGTCCGTTTCACACCCAGATGTCCTCCCGAAAACCCTTCGTGGTACAGCTTCAAAACTTCGGGTACTTTTGCTCTGGGTACAACCATTTGGAGATGGCACTGGTTGCCTCGAGCGTTTTCCCATTTTCGGCAGAGAACTCCCTCTTGAAGCACCAGACTATCCCATTGCGCCCAATAGCTCTTTGTCGTAACACTCATCGAAGCAATAGCACTCCAGTCTGGCTTTGGGGCATCTGATTCCATCCATTCAAGAATTGGCTTGATGTCGGCGTCTTCTTTTTGTGCAATCTGAAGGGTTTCTTTCCATTCGTCGCCAATGTCAGCTTTGAGCATTCTGACGGGCACTGAATCTTTTGACTCATGTCTTGAGCAATGCTTGCAGTCTTCCGAGCATGGCCTTCTTGACAGTGCGTCCGCGTTGCCATGAGATTTTCCACTGCGATGCTCCGTGGTGAAGTCAAACTTTTGTAGTTGCTCAATCCATCTTGCCACCTGGCCTTCGGGATCCTTAAACTGTAGTAGCCACTTAAGAGCAGCATGGTCGGTCCTCAGATGGAATTTCCGCCCGAGCAGGTACTTGCTAAAATGTCGCAAAGTCTTCACCACTGCAAGTAGCTCCTTTCTGGTCACACAGTAGTTTCTTTCCGGCTTGGACAGGGATTTGCTGAAATACGCAATCACCACTTCTTGGTCTCCTTTTCTTTGTGACAGTACTCCTCCGATGCCGGTGTTGCTGGCGTCAGTGTCCACGATGAACTCGTTTTCTGTGTCCGGAAAGCCAAGAATAGGCGTATTACAAAGTCGCTCCTTTAGTTCTTGGAAGGCTGCGTCGCAATTTTCGTCCCAGAGGAAGGGTCGTTTTTCCTCAGTCAGTCTATGCAACGGCTTGGCTATGTCAGCAAAATTCTTCACAAATCGTCTGTAGTAGGAGCATAAACCCAGGAATGCTCTAACTTCCGTCTTGTCTTTTGGCACAGGCCAATCCTTGACAGCACTGACTTTTCCTGGGTCAGTCTGTACGCCAGCTTCGGAAATCACATGTCCCAGGAAATTCACTTGCCTCTTGAAGAAGGAGCATTTCTTCGGACTCAGCTTGAGATTGGCTGCGCGAATCTTAGTCAATACTCGTTCCAGGTTTTGCAGATGGTCTTCGAAGGTTTTCCCCACAATTATTATGTCGTCCAAATAGACAAGGCATGCATCTCCGATCAATCCAGCGAGCACTAACTCCATTAACCTTTCGAATGTAGCGGGGGCGTTACACAATCCAAACGGCATCACTTTGAATTGCCACAGGCCTTTCCCCGTAGAAAATGCGGTCTTTTCTTTATCTTTAGGGTCTATTTCCACTTGCCAGTACCCGCTCTTCAAGTCCAGCGTAGTGAACCACTTCATGCCTGTCAGTGTATCCAATGTGTCATCAATCCTCGGCAAAGGATAGCTGTCTTTCTTCGTTACGTCGTTGAGTCGTCGATAATCAACGCAAAACCGCATACTGCCATCCTTCTTTTTCACTAGAACCACTGGCGAACACCACGGACTGGATGAAGGTTCTATCACACCATTGCGTGCCATGTCTTCGATCATTGACTCAACTTCTTTTTCTCGAGCCACTGGTATCCTTCTTGGCCGCTGTCGAATCGGTGGCACGCTTCCTGTATTTATTGTGTGCTTCACTAATCCAGTCTTCCCGTTGACAGCATCATCGAGGGCAAATATGTCGGTGTAGCGCTGCAGCATCTTCTTTGCCATCAGAAGTTCTTTTTCGGCCAGGTCTTTACGGGAATCTTCCAATAGCGTTGACACGTTGTAACTCCCAGCACAGTTGTATTCCTCCTTTGGTTGTTCTTGGCATCTGCGCATCCAGTCTACTTCTTCACAAGTACCAATTGGGGTTCCTCCTTTGATGAGTTGTTCCTCGTTACTTGTGTTGAGAACACGCACCACAGCGGTATTAGTAGTCCTCACCAGAGTTCGGGCCAATAACCATGGTTGATCACCTTCCGACTGTTCTATTAGCACACATCGTCGTTGATGTCCCAACTTCGGCGGTAATCTAACTGCCACAATGGTCTCCGATCTAGGTGGAAGAACTGTTCTCTGCAGACAATAAACCTTTCCTGATGTGGCGCCTTCCATGAAGATTTCTTCTCTTCCACACTTCAAGATTCCTTGGTTGACGTCTATCTCGCAATGATGTTCTCGCATGAAGTCAAGACCCAGAATGCAATCGTCGACTATATCAGCCACAATGACTTTGTGTTGGAAAGTTTTCTCACCCAACTTTAACTCCACCAGCTTCTCTCCTCGGACGGATATGTGCTGACCGGTCGCCGTCAGAAGTTGAACAGTTTTGCAGCTTTCGAAGTTCGCAAGAAAGCGCTTAGCCAGTCGGGAACTGATGACAGTACGAGAAGCTCCAGTATCCAATGTCAGCTTGCAAGAAGTTCCATTGATGGCACCATTGATGATCAGGCTGTTCCCATCGTGAGCTTGTGAGATCAAAATCTTTGGCTTTTCTGGCCCGGATAACACTCGCCATTTTCCGCTTTCTTCAGCCGGTCGTTTATTCCTCCATAGTGAATGCGTTGCCTCGCGATCCTTCCGTTCTTCCAATAGTCGATCGTCCCTGGTTCGGCATGGCTTTGGGCAATTCTGCCATAAATGGCCTCTCTCTTCACAGTTGTAGCATCTTGGACCAAACCTCGTACGATGTGACGCTTCTTTAACTTCTCTTAAGTGTTGAACATCTCTCGATGGATTTCGTACTGCTTCCACTTCCAAGGCTTGGGCCAAAGCTTCCTTTAGTGTTTTGTGATGCCCGAGTTTCACTGCAGTTCTAACTTCGAAGTCTGCTATCCCATTAGAAAACGCTTCCACTAGATGCTCGTCGTTGGGTAACGGTGCTGACTGATAAGCCTTCCGGAACAGTTTCTCCACCTCGACGGCCCACTGTTGAAGACTTTCGTTGCGACGTTGCACCCTGTTCTTTAACTGTGCCCTGTACACACGCTCCAGGTGCTCATCACCATAGCGACTCTCCAACATTTCCATTAATTTATCGTAGGTCACTTCCTTGCCCACGGCATCAAGAATACTCAGGGCTTCGTCGCGAAGGCTCATGATGAGGGCGTTCTTGGCTTGGTCCTTGTTCCATCCATTAGTCTGAACGGCGGCGTCGAATTGAATTTTGTAGGCTGACCATGATGATGTCCCGTCGAAAGGCGTCACTTTAAGCTTCTGTGAAGCTGGCGAGAAGATTGTAGGTGCAACGGTTCCGCCTCCAGACTTGATAACGTTCAAGGTCCTCCTCACATCGGCGATTTGTGTTTCCGCTTCGACAATACGGGATTCGTGCTCCTTTACGCTGGTATCAAGCTGCTTGACCGTGTCCTTGACCTCTTTTATTTCTTTCCCCAAAGTCGTCTGCAAGCTTGAAATCAGATCTTCTTTTTGGCGGTCCAATTTTTCTTCAAGCTGGCGAGCCTGTTCTCTGTTGCGGTCCAATTTTTCTTCCAGCTTGCTGTTGTTGCGATCCAACATTGACTGCAACATCGACATCATTGCAGCCATATCAAATGCCGCAGGGATAGCTGCTCCTGCAGCAGGTGCCACAGTAAATGCTGCAGTAGGTGCCACAGTAGGTGCCGTAGCAGGTGCTCCCGGGTGTCTGGAGTCGTCGTTGGTTGCCTCGGACTCGCTGCCTTCCGTTAACAGCGAATTATTTCCTAAGCGTCGCTGGTCGACCTCCTCCTGGCGGCGCTCCTGCTCTTCTTGTCGGCGCGCTTCCTCCTGTCGGCGCTGACTCCGTGTGCGCGGCGTCTCTTCGTCGTATGGTGTTACCGGCATTTTCAATTATCCACCCTTCTGACACCAAATGTTACGCGATGGGTTCTTGGATAATCAGTTAAAACGCCGATTATTCACTTCGCACTTTATTGCACAAAATCACAGTACACACGACACAACTGGTTCGCACAACACTTCACACTGGCACGAATATTTACACAACTAGTCACTTCACAATCACTGGTACTGCACTTGAACACGAGATGCTTTCGCTTCGGGATAAACGCGATAACTGCCACAAACGAAAACCATCGCCCTATTTATATCGGAATAAGGGTTCTCTAGAAATCTGTAGAATATTCGGTGCCATTGTGACTGACAAAGTAAACAAGTGTAAAGTTCGAGAAACCCTATTGTTCCTAATTATTACGAAAACACCACACAAAAAAAATCTAACAAACAACAAACAATAGACGCGACACAAAGGCCGGTGCCGCCTGAGTCATAAAACCATAAATCTCGCGATTAGATGTAAACAACTAGCCGTCGTACCGCGCGCGGCTTACTGCGTAACACTATGTAAGGATAGCTTGTTTATTTTCACTGAAAACATGTCAATATACAATTAATTAATAACACAGTTATTACAAAAATGTCAATAAAAACTAACTACAAAATAAAGTGACACAATATAAGGATTAAAAATATGTTTCCAATTTTTTTTTTTTTTAATCTAACTAGTGGACTAATTATAATAAAATTTATTTTATCCAGTCGTCACGCTTATTTAAAAGCCTACCAAAGTGTACGCTATTTAATAGGCGTAACAGAACATATTATAAAGTTACCTTTACACTCGAGCAGTTTATCGTGTAAGATATGTATTAAATATTGAGCTTGCGAAGATAACATGCTAGCAGATATTGCTGGTGAAAACGTTTGAAAGAAAAAATTCAATATTGTAAAAGTGTCTGCTCCAAAGCATATCTCCCAGATCTGGAAAATGTAAATAGACAGTTATGATATAAATGTCGTAATGCCAGTAGAATGTAACTTTTCGGCGAAAATACTGATATATGTAGCACTGTAGAGTCGACTATTAAATATCAAGGCGACCGATCGTCACGTCACACACAGTTTTGCGCCATCTCACAGACAGAAGTGAATTTGAGTTTTAATCGCATGATGGCGATAATATGCTTACGGGTGCGTTCGCAACCAATAATATAATATATGTTTAAATTTTCAAATTTTAGGAATAGGAACCACCGTACGGAAAAGAAATACCAACTACCTACTGATGAATGAAACAAACTTCGAATATTTCGCTCAAATTGTTAACATTTTTGTTGATTTTTCAGAAACGGCACGGCTCAGCCAATTCCTTCATAATTTAAATACGACAACTTCGGAAGTATACCCTTTCGAACTAAAAAAGAAGTTTTCGATTCGGTTCACAATGGCGAAATTATCGATGAACATACACAAATAAATACATACAGATAAACATAGAACCTCCTCCTTATTTAAAGTCGGTGAAAACCCCACCCAATTACAAAATTTCATCGAAATTCCGACACAGCTGTTTCTGAGATCCGAAGAACATACAAAGGACATGTTCTTTTTTGTATGGGACTTTGGCTCAATGACGGGCTATGAGCTATAATAGGGAGAAAAATCAACTTAATTCGATGAGGCATAATGTTTCTTAATCGAACAGTCAATTAAAAAGCAAAAAATTTTTTTTGTTTTGCGTTATTGCCATATTAACCGCCATTAAAGTCATCCACTATGTTGTGGATCATGGATGTAAGAAAGGAGTCAATCGGCAACAAGATTCAAAATCTGCAGATTTAAATGTCACGGTTGTCCAAAAAAGTCATCGCCAGATCTGTCAGGTTTGTAATACATCGAAGTCCATTATCGTAACCATGTCGTAAATAATAAGAATCGAATTGTCGCAAACGCAAAGATATCACAATTCATTCGTACATTTGAAGCCGAATGAGATAAAACAATAGCAAACCGTAAACAGTATTACCAGTTTCTATTTTCTTAGTTCCCAGAAAAATGAGGCGAAATTCTCCAATAACAAATAGTAATATAATGTAGTAGGCATAGAATAATAACGCCGAGAAACCGAGAACAACCACGCTAAGTGAAGCAAGAAATACCAAGCTTGAAAAAGCTTGGTACGCGAACGGCGAGCGGCAGTACTCACAGTCGTACCGTGATAAAAACAGCTCCCGTAATTTATATTTTAAAAGGACGGTTTGTGTGGTAAACGGGTGCCACAGTGAATCGGCAAAACCAAACAAACAATGCAACATCACATTCCACATGTAAGTATTACAAAATATCTAATAATTTGATGTAAAACGCCTTCCAATGTAAACATAAATTCACAAAATTTCGACAGACGCCATAAGGACTAAAAGTTGCTAGTAAAGGGTAAAACTTTTCCCCCACATTTTGATATTGAAATTAGTAATGAAATATACTTCCATTGCCTTGACATGGGATTATCAGTACATATTATTATGTTTTCATATATCCTACTTGATAAGTACCAAAGCGAGACATTATCATCATAATTAGATGGTTATGACCTTAGGTTATGACAGAGCGACAGTGTCTTGATTTGGAACGTCATAATACGTTACTTCTTTACATGGAACAGATGCGGTTATCGTAAAGAGATATCATACGATAATCAAGTAGGCCACTATAGTCCAGGAGGCAAGCGACAAAAATGACGACTAACCCATCTGAAAAGTCAGGCTACAAGTTTCGGGTGATTGGCTGCATTTATTTTTTTATCCAGTGGGATGTGGAAGTATAAATGACTGATCTTGACTCCAAAATCATTGACCTTGAGTCCAAGATCACTTAAGGTCCATCAAGGTCGATGATATTGTAGTCAAGGTCAATGACTTCCAGGTGTACTTGGGGGTGCATTCCGGATTTGGTTTGTATTTCTACGAACATTTGTCAGGTTGATTTTATTGTGAACAATACTGTGTTGATTTTTTTTCATTATAAAATTATATAATTTTGTAGTGATGATTTAATTTTAATTTTGTGATGATGATTTGTTTTTGATTTTGTAATGACAATTAATTTTTAATTTTGTAGTGATAATTTAGCAATGAGCCTTCCCAATGTAATTAATAATTTGTCATACCCTTAAAGGGTCATATGTATTTGACATTATTATGACATGTAATCTAATAACCGCATGTAAAAATTACATATGTTCTAATTGATAATTTAATTGAATTGAATTGAATTTCGCGAATCCCTGGTTGGCCTCATAGTACATTTTGTTCAAAATGATGAATCCTGAATCACCTCTTTTCGGCTTTGTACACAACAACTTTTTTTTTAATTAAACTGGGTACAACATGAACAAAGTGATTAAAAAAAAATTAATTAAGAAGTAAAAATTAATTACTTTTCGTGTGTTACTGTTTTATGTGTGTTACATGTGTGTACTAGTTAAGTAAAAACTAAAAACACAATAATTAAATTGGTCAAAATTTTATTATAATTAAACGCTTTTATGTACTAAAAGATAAAAAATTATAACTCAACAATAAAATCGTGAGGTCTTCGCCTGAAAGATTTCATTATGTATGATGCGCCCCACGATTTTATTTTAAAATTATTATTTTTTATCTTTTAGTACCTACTTAAAACCGTTTAGTTAAAAAAATATCCATTTCACAAACTGTGTTCCACACGAAAAGCCCTTTCATATAGTACCCATACTAATGGAATTTAAAAAAAAAAATATTAACAGAAATGTTTGGAGCCACACTCAAAGGCACTAGTATAAGTTATGCAAAATCTGTACTAAAAGCTCTGATCAAATTTCCCAACTTTTTGGGGTAATCTGATTCTGATAGTAACATTACTTGTTTCGTAGTGTGCGTGTTGCCGCGCGTAAATACGTATGACTCGCGCATACATCAATCGTGTTGATGCTTCACTCTCGAGATTTTTTTGACATGAAATTATCATTCTCGGCGTTATTATTCTATGGTAGTAGGATGATTTGATACCTACATTGTGTTTCGAAATCACTAAGATTGAAAAATATCGTAGCTCATCTAATCAACAATTATGCGTGTTTTCGCGAAATTCCTTAGATATTCGCGACAAAACTATTTATCAAATCATACTACGACACATATTTAGCTTGAAGACCCTTTATCATTTTTAAATAATAATGCCTCATGATCGATAAAATAATATAAAAATCCCTGCGATTAAATTCAATTACCAATCGAGTTAAAATTCCCCGTGATTCGGGTGATTTCCCACAAAGCGCCAACGCTGAAATTAACTTTATAATTCTCCAGGTACACTAGATGGCGGAAAATTCAAATCATGGGTTGCCAGGCCTGCGATAATGATAAATGTTTTTCTTTTTTTCTAAAGCGTTTGGATTTTTTTCAGTATTTTTTCGTGATTCGTCATATTTTTGTCTATATGATAAAAGCGAGCCAAGTATGGGCCAGGTTTGAGAACATCACCTTTGCTTTGAACACAGAGAAAATCAGAAGGACTTTTGCATTCAATTATATAACTTCAAAAACTATTCTAAAATAAAGTGCGGTCGGTTTCTGATTTAGACATAGCGCAATTCATTCAAATATAGCCAAAATTTCCTTCTGTTTTCTGCCGTGTTCGATACCATTACAGAAAAAAGATTAACAACACCCTTCCTTGGTAAATTATACTTACCGACAAGTCGAAGTTTTTGATCTGGACTACTTCAAAATAAAGGAAAAACATGGTGTGTGCTACGTTGAAACATAGTGTGGTGGTAAACTGAAACATAAAATACTCAATTATTGTATGTAAATAATTAGAATTGCTGGAGAAATTGATGTCATTAGGATTTTTAGATTCTAAAGCATGAAGTATTCGTATCTGACTTCAATTAAGTACAAAATTCCAATAAATTGCTTAATATTTTTTCATAAATGGCTCAGCCGATTTCGTTAAAATTTAAATGGATCCTTTTCGGTATAACCTTTCCAATTAAAACACTTTTTTTTAATCGGTTCAATTGGCGAAAATATCGATGAATAATATAAAAGAAATACATACAGACATACATTATATAGAACCTCCTCCTCCGTTTTGAAATTTGCCTACTAAGGGGTAGCCCTTTTTTAATCAGAAATTTAATTATCTTACCACCCAGTCGTATGCTCCCTTCAACTTGAACGCAATATCAGAAATCATTTTATAAAGTCGATGACACGAAACGATATCAATGTTCCCGACCTTCAAAATACTAATCAGTTTTGCCAAACGACATTTCACTGCATAAAAGATAAAAGAATTCTGTACAACAACTATATCTCGGGCAATCGCTATCCAAAAGTAATACATATTTTTGGCGTAACCTGTAACACATCTTTTGTATGCACCACATACAACAATGACAGTTAAGATTCTATCTAACATGAATATTATTGCCGCGACCAAATTTTTAATTTCCAAACTGTAGTAGTATTCGGCATCTCTATTTAATTCCGTGTCCACATGTCGAAATATTGATAAACACCCGGCCAGAGTAAAATCCCTGTTCATATTTATAAAGAAAACTACATAAATCATATGTTGCAAACCGTATGAGGCATGCCGTAAAAAAGTATACCATGTTTCATCAATGTAAGTAAAATATAAACATAATGTCGAAAAGCCTATTGTTAATACGATCACCAGGAAATCGATAAGAAACTTAATTTTTTGAGATCTGTACTTAATAAACCCATAATCAATACCACTTGTAAAGTGCAAACATTTATAAAATTTTGAAAATATTTTACTCATTTTACTCTCCATATTCGTAAGCAACGTCACGTTTGACGATGGATTCAACTAAGTTTCAATTTATCCAATAAGAAAATGAACAATTGCAATTACACTAATTGTTTATGTACTTATTTGAGTGATGGAGTAGTATCATATATGTCGACACTTCTCATTCATTAGTTGATTAGGTAATACATACACAGTAACATAAGTACATAATACTTAGTTATAATTACTTAACTTACCCATAATGATACAAAGCAATCAATACACGTATTGATGGAATAAAAACTCTTTAGTCCTAATCAAAGTACCTATACATTTTTATAAAAACTAGCTTAAAGCATGCCTAATAACTACTTCCGTGTTTTTTTGCTTAGGGATTTGTATTCGGTGATACGTGCGATATGAATGTCTGATAATTGTATCATTGTTATTAAACATTCTGTAGCTTTGAATATCTGTTTTTGTTGATTTACCCGCGTTGTCTTAGTGCCTACATTCTTCAAATGATAATACTCGTACTTGTAGTCCGCGGTTTGGCCCATGTTGTCTAATCTATACCAAATTTTATTTGAATTCAATAATTTGTTTCGTCATAACTTTAGTATCACATAATTAATTTTGAGAGAGCTCAACGAGATCTACAATTTGGATGACTATGACTAGCTGTCAAATTTAAAAGTGGTAAATCTACGTAACTGTCAACTTTAGATTATTGCTGTCTTCTCAAAAAGAGAGATCCATGGATGTATTAACATCCTTGGAGAGATCTTAACGAAATCTACTTTTCGGATGATAGCTGTCAAATCTAAAAGAAACTCCGTATCTCCGTGACTGCTGATTTTCTCCGATTTTAGACCCTTGCTGTCTCCACAATAGTGAGACAGCTCAACGAGATCTACATTTTGGATGACAGCTGTCAAACTTAAAAGTGACAAAATCTACGTTACTATTGACTTTAGACCATTGGTGTCTTCCTAAAAGTGAGAGATGACAGCTTTCAAACTTAAAAGTGATAAATCTCCGTCTGCCTTCACAAAAGTGAGAAATCTTAAGGGTGCTATAATTATTTTGGATGACAGTTGTCTAACACAATAGTTTTTTATCTTCGTAACCGTTATTCTTAGACCATTTCTGGCTTAAGTTATTGATGATATTTTTTTATTTTATCATGCCATCAAAAACACAATTAAATATAAGTTTAGCTACATTCATTAACTTTGGCAGTACGAAGATGGCTGAGTCAACTAAGGATGACATAACGTTACGACATATAGTCTAAGATCCCACTGCAGAATTGTAGCGCTCATACAAATATGTACACGCTTAAAACCAATAATACACAAATTCGTTCATTTGGTTTTTTTTTTAAATAAAATATCATCCACTTCATAGCAATATAATTATATGCAAAGACATTTTTTTTAAGTGAAAATATAATAACCACAGATTCCAAGGTCTGTGCCCTTTGTTAACTAAAATTTAAATATTAAATGCAAACACTTTAAAAACCTCGGTCGCCTCCGGATACTTGATTGCACCTCTTCGCAGCCAGGTTTTAAGCGGTGATTTTGTAGTATTTTTACGTTAATTACTAATACTAAAGTAGCGAAAGGAAATATTATCTGCCGACTAAACCTAGTGGAATATGGGCCAGCAGAGGATTCACATTAGACAAGGGCCAAAACAAACACTGTGAATGTAAAAGCGAACGTTAATGATTGTCAAAAATATATGTTGGCTTAATATGGGCTATTACATAAGTCTAGCGACACGATTCGTCCCGCGCTGAATTTAAGGGCGAATGTCGTTATTTAAATTTACAAACAGTTGCATTTGTATTATTTAAGAAAAATAATAGAAAATTTTTTATACAAAAAAAATACATCATGACAAATAAATCATTTAGTAACAAAACGAAAGTTTGTTCTATTATTGTAAAATTGATGGATGAATACGGTTGCAATTTTTTTTTAACGCAACTAAGTCCGCGTTTGACCACCAACTCGCCTGATGGTAAGCGACGTTGTGGTCGAAGATGAAGCACGCAGACCTAGAAGATACCTATTCACTCTGACCTTGAAAAGCTTTAGATTATATCTCTTAGGAAACTGGAAAGCAGGAAGACTGTTCCATTCCCTGGCGGTACGAATCAGAAATGTTGAGTCAAACCGCTTCGTACGTATCGTAGGAAAATCGACAATGTAGGGGTGGTAATGTGGCGTCCTCCTACTTGTCCTGTAGTAAAAAGGGGATGGTAGGATAAGGTCGTGCAGCTCACTGCTGCAGCTGCACACTCTCCGAAATGAATCCTATAAAAATGGACAGACTCGCAACCCTACGGGGGTGCTCCAGCCTATGAAGTTTTTTTTAAACTAATGGCAGCAGTATTCCAGACACGAACGGATCTGCGCTTGATACAGAGTAAGGATACCCAGCTTCAAACCAGCCAATTTGGCCCTAGATTCTAGGTACGTGCCGTTCAATGAGGGAGTAAGTGTTAGCCCTACCAGTTCAAGGTGGTCTGACACTGCTAAAGGAGTATCTCGAAATATAGGCGACAGTGCAAAGGGACACTTTTTTGCGGAGAACAGACAGACCTGTGTTTTTGAAGCGTTGAATTTGACGAGATTTTCGTCACCCCACATAGAAACGGCTGCGAGAGCCTGATTTATTCGAATTTTTGAAATTTCGAATTATAAAATTAAGAGAAGTTTTGGGTATGTTTTATTTATTCAATTCAATTATTTATTTGCAAGTTACAACAATGGGTAACAATAAAGGTCTTAAATATAACATTAACTGCCAATAACAACCTAATACAAGGTATGCAAATTTACACATTTGTTCAATTCTACAATTAACAATACAACGACAAAAAAATATAATTTTTAATATTTCTTATGATAAATATGTAGGCGGCAAGATGCGTTGTCCAAAAACTCTTTCAATGAATAAAAACTATTGCTCGCCAACCACTTTTTCAACGCTCTACAAAATTTATAATAAGGCAAGTTCACAATTCCTTTTGGTATTACAACAGTAAAAGACGAAAAATATACACATGAAACACTTTTTATATTCTATACATGGTAACATTCATTTTTTGTCTTAGTAATCAATCAATAAATATCGTCAAAAAGTGGTTTTGATCAGACGCTATTTCAGCGATTTCTTTGTAGTAGAAATTTTAAGTCTGTAGGTGAAATTTCGTAACAGGACAAGACGATTCCATTGACAGAATCGGTAAATGTAACATTTTTTTTTGACCCCAAACTAAGCAAAGCTTGTGATATAGCTGCCAGATACTGATTTACTACATATACTTATTTTTAAATACATACTCATACTTATATCGATAATAAGCCCGATTACAGAGGCGCCATCGTAATTATATTAGCTAAATAGCATAGTTCTGTTTCTTTTTCACTTTAGGCATTCGATAGAGAGAACGCTTTTTACGTTGCTAATAAATTTACGCTGGCGCCTCTGTAATCGGGCTGAGTAACTAACTAACACCCAGACACAGAGCAAACACTTATGTTCATCACATAAATATTTGCCCTGGATGGGGATCGAACCCACGCCCCTTTGACCCAGAAGCTAGGGTCACTAACCACTGAGCCATCGAGGCAGTCAAAGTCACATTAGACAATAGTCCTTAAAAAACCGACACTCAAAGGATCAAAGGTTATCATTATTACATAACTATTTTCTATTATTATGTAACTACATAATTACCGTAACTCTTATGCTAAAATCTATTTTAATACAAATGTGTGAACTGTATAATAACAATCAGGTAAGTGACACAGAATCCCAGCACCATTCCTATTAGGTCGGCGTCCAGAGGAATCACTTTAAACACTTTAAACTTCAGCGGATGAGCTTCCACGTAGCGAATAAATTCATTTATTTGACGAACTTCATGTTCAACTAAAACAATGAAAAAAACCTTAAGTAATGATTAAAGTCGTTTTAAAAATTACAAGAAATATTTTATTCCATCTAGAGTTAAAGCTCTACAGCATTGAGCTACGCTTTCCAATAAGGCATCTCAGAAGCAGCTTGTATCTAGCGCGTTCTTACAGTCTTGATTAGGTCGGCTGTCCGCCTAGTAGATGGATGTTATATGCTACGCTCGCCAGTACGTAGTCTTTACTCGAGTACTTTGCGGCGCGGAGAACTGATGGCCGGTAAGGGCCATAAGTTCTCCGCCTCATTCTTTCCTAATGCCGTCCTCGTCAAAATACATATACAGGGTTATTGGTAATCAATTAGCATCATTTTACGGGCATTTTTTGTAAATCAAAATAAACATCTTTTGTTCTACGACATCTAAAATTCGTATTTATTTTCTTCCATACAAAATTTAAAAAATAATTTGACCGGTCTAAATATAATTAATTCTATGTAAAAAACGTGCATGCCATGCCACCTCTCGCGAGACTTGGACCTCAGAAAAGATACCTATATATATTATTTAGGTGTGTAAAAAACAATTATTGGTACATACGTACGCTGATTCTACTTTAAAAAAAAATTGGTAATTTGTTGAGATTTGGGAAGTTGTAGAATAAAAGTTGTTTGTTTTGATGTGCATAGTACAAAATGTGCCCTTAAAAGGGTGTTTATTGATTACCAATAACCCTGTATAATGATCATGGAGCAGCTGTTTTTCTTTCTACACGCTTTACTATACAAGGGAGGTCTTAGTCCAGTAATTTAATTCTACGGTTTTTTAATAAAATGAAACCTAAATAGTACGAAATTACCTAAGTTTAAATAAAGTGTTGAAGGTGAACGGCAAAGGCTCGTTTGTTGGCCACTTTTTATATTTTTTATTCGACTTTCAAAAAAAGGAGGTTTTATGCTTGTCTGTACGTATTTTTTTTTTTGTTTAACTATGCTTATAGATATTTTTGCCAATAGTGAATTATTTAAAAAATATGTTCAAAAGGAGGTGGTCTCATTTAAATTTTATCAAAATCGACTGAGCCGGTTTTGAAAAACAAGCAAGTTTCAAATTCAAGCGAACTATTCGAATTTTGTACACGAATACGAGTACACGATTGAAGTCGGTTGTGCCAATTTTTGAGGAAAATAATTATTAATTCCAAATCACAATAAAAAAAATACCTGGACACTCAAGTAGCTTGTCGTACAAGATATGTATCACTCGCTCGGCTTGTGTCGACAACATCCCGGCAAAAATGGCGGGTGGAAACGCAGTAATAAGAAACCACAATATTACTAAATTATCTGCTCCAAAACAAAAGTCCCAGACCTAAAAAACAAAGCCCGGAATTAACTAAGTAATCAAATATTGCAGGGAATGTAACTCTTAACGTAGAATACAACAATGAAGGCCCGAGAGTCCAGTGACAGATTTCAATCGTACGAGTATTGTCGTAGATTTCGTATTATCAAAAATTTTGTCTATAGAAAGTGGTTGCATTTTTTGTCACTGGCCAATGAGGCTACAAAACAACCTAACTAACCGTCAAATCCGAGTTTTTCATTCTGGTAACTCCTTCAAATATAAAAGCCATAGTGTGTGCTACATTGAATAACAAAGTGACCATGAACTGTAACAAAAATATATTTGGCAATAATAGTAGTTTATGCAACTGTCATATAATGAAGGGTATTAAAACACGAGTGTGAGTTTATGAAACGAGCGCAGCGAGTTTCATAATAGTAACGAGTGTTTTAATACCCGTGTTATATGCAGTTGCATACACTACTTTATCTTCACTAATAAAAAAAAAAAAACATATTGCGAAACATTAAATTCACGCGTACGTGTATTGTCACAGTGAACTTGGCGCCATTAAAATCTAACCAATGAGAGCGCAGCTGCGCGCGCAGGGCCAATCAGGAGCGAGCGCGCGATGTTATAATGAGATTTTACGATATCGATGTGGATATTATAACATCATGTGAAATTGCTTAAATGTTGTCTGCGCTATAACAGTAGTCATTATAAGTCAAGTATTGGAAACATAAGTAGAATGTTACAACATTAGTGTAGATAAAATGTATTTACATGATGGGAAGTTATACTTTTTAGGAATTCAATATTACGAGAATTCAACTTTTTGTACCTAAAGATATTTTTCAATATTCTTGACATTGTTTCCTTATTACTTTTTCAGCTTATTTTCATTGACTTTGCTACGCATATTTGACCGACGAAACGGAGGAGGTACTCAATTCGACGCGTATGTTTTTTATGTATAACTACGCATAACTTTTTATATAGTAGTCCGATTATGATAATTCTTATTTTATTGAAAAGAAAATATTTTGGAATTGATCTAATTTAAATGTCATCGAAATCAGTGGATCAGCCATGTTTGATAAATCAATAATATATGATAAATGCTACATGAATTCGTGTGAAATATTCGCGGATTCTGTACACGGTTGAAGTCGGTCGTGCCATAGCACGTCCACTGCTGGACATAGGCTTCCTTATTGATCTCCAATAGGACCGTGTGGAATCTGCTTGCATCCAGCGCAAAGCTGCAGTCGTAGTGAGGTTATCTATTCTGTCACCTCATTGGTGAATATCCTACGCTGCACCTACTGGTACGTGGTCTCCACTTGAGAATATTTCGAATTATATATCTCATAGGATTGATTATTGATAAATTGAGTCGGCGGCAAAATAATATTTATAGGTCTAAAGATATGTATATTCTACATTGCCCTATTTGTTCACATTGTATGTATTGTATAATTAAACCCTAAAATCAAATAATTTATTTTTTCTTACCACAATATCATATGCTCCCTTTAACTTGAATGTTACATCAGAAATCATTTTATAAAGCCGATGACAAGCAACAATACCAACATTATCCACTTTCAGAACGTTAATTAACTTTGACAAACGACATTTAACAATATAAAACACAAACGAGTTCTGTACCACAATCACATCTCGAATAAGATATAGCCAAAAGTAAAAAATGTTTTTGCCATATCCACTCAGACATCTCTTGTACGCACCACATACAGCAGCAGTCCTTACTGTCCCATATAAAGCAAAGAGTAAAAAAGATGACAAGCATTTTATTTCCAAATTATAAGATTGGGCATCAATGTTTAATTTTACATCAAAGTCTCGGAATATGGAGAACAATCCAGCCAAAGTGAAATCTTTATTCATTTTTAGAAAAACGATCACATAAATGCAATGTTGAAAATTGTGCATTGCATGCTTTATAAACATATACCATGTTTCATCGATATACGTATAAAACATGCAGAACATTGAAATTCCTGTCGTTTGTATGATTATAAGAGTATTTACAATAAATTTAAATCTTCGAGATCTAAATTTAAAAGACCCATAATCCACACCGCTGGTAATGAACATGAATTTGGAAAATAATGTTAATAGTTCACTCATTTTCCTGTCCTCCGTGGTTGTAATCGCTGTAACGACTCTGATGTCGAAAGACTTTCAATTTACTCTACGATATAATTAATATAACATGTAACAATTACACTAATGGCTTATCTTTACCAACAACAATATGACTGAAAATATTTTTACTGGTGTTACACATGCACAACCTTAGTGCATTGCTGATTCGGCATCGACCTCGATACACAATGCGCGCGGCCCAGCGACACGTGTGCCACCGCAGCGGAATACCATTGCGCAAGCGCGGCAACCGAGGCTACGTGCGACGCCCGACATCGGACACCGACACACTTTTTGCTTCCATCATTCTTCGATGAAGTAAACCATTTACTTTAAGTTTTAACTTGTAATAATTAGTTAATAAATTAATTTTTAAATTACATTTTGTATTTTTTTGGATCCTTCGGCTGTAGCCTTTGTAATTGGCGCAGTCGGTAGGATACCTGTAAAGTAGAGTCAGTGAATCGATCACCGGCGCGGGTATCCTGAACCTACAAGAGAGCTGCAGCAGGAGGAGTATCAAGACATAGATACGCCAGAGAGATACAAATGTGGTGAGTACCTAGATCTTACTAGAGTCGCTCTCCTTCCTAACCTTAGTTATCCTTTTATTTTTTTTTAGTCCTTGTTCCCTATTTTATATTTTGTGTGCGATTTCGCAGGGTGTTAATTTCTTCGGAACATTAAAGTTTCCAAAATTTTCCACCCACGAAATTCGCTAGTTAGAGGTAGGAATAGTAGAGCAGTGCGAATCGACGCAAATAGGAATTTAGAAATAATTTTAGAAGATAGTATTACATTAAGAGATCCATTAGATTTAGGCAGAACCTTAATTCAAAGCGGAATAACAATGAGCGCGGAACAGGTAGACCAAGTCTATAAGGCTCTCCGCCTATTGCCCGAGTTTGACGGCAATCCCAATGTATTGACTAGATTTATACATCTGTGCGACCAGTTAGTTGTGCAGTTTATTAGGCCAGAGCCTGGGTTTGAGCTTAGTAACCTAGCTCTATTGAACGGAATATTAAATAAAGTTACCGGGCATGCTGCCAGAACAATAAATTCCAATGGAATACCTGACAACTGGCAGGGTATTAGAAACGCATTAGTAAATAACTTCGCTGACCAGAGAGATGAGACCGCTCTCTACAATGACTTAGCCCTCCTGACACAGAGACATATGACCCCACAAGAATTTTATGAAAAGTGTCAAAGTCTCTTCAGCACTATTATGACCTATGTGACTTTGCATGAGACCTTAGCTACCACCATAGAGGCAAAGCGCACTCTCTATAGAAAATTAACTTTACAAGCTTTTGTTCGTGGCTTAAAAGAACCATTAGGCTCCAGGATTCGCTGCATGCGACCGGAAACACTGGAGAAAGCGTTAGAATATGTACAGGAGGAAATTAACACCCTCTATCTACAGCAACGTAACGACCACCTTACAGACAGAAGAACGCAGCCGACGTCTTCATTCGATTTTAGCACTAATACAGGCAAACCGTTTAACTTCAACTCGCCACAAGCAAGACCAGCTTTTTCTAGCCCTTTTAACTCACAGACAGGACCATCAAGGCCCCCGACTTTTGCCCAGCCACCAAGAATGCCAATTTGGAGGCCCCAAATGACTATGAACCGAGGCCCGTCAAGGACCCAACAAATGTTTTCTGCCCCTCCGCCTAATTATAGGCCGCAGAGCAATGTTTTTAGGTTGAATCAGAATAGGACCAACTATCAACCATCAGGCCCTCAGCCAATGAGCGGAGTTAGCCACTTCGTTTCAAGACCAGCACCCCCAGCTAGAATATTGCATGATTGGTCGAAACAAGGGAATCCACCCCCAAGCAATTATTTTAAAACAAGGGAACTGAATTTTAATGACGGACAATACTATGACCAATTTGACAACTACTATGACTACGATAGTGCTGCTTATCCCGACTATGAGCCGACTTATTACGAAATGACTTATGACGTTGCACCCTACGAACAACCCTATGAATATATTCCCGCATATGTCGAGGAGACTTCAGACGAAGCCTCCTCAGAACAGCAGGATTTTCAGAAGAGCGCGAAATCAGACAAGCCAAAATAGAAATTAATTTGCAAACCCAAAGGCAACTTCCCTTCATACAGATAGGAAATCCACCCCTCAAATTGTTAATTGATACAGGTGCAAACCAGTCATTTATCAGCCCCGACGCAGTAGAAAAATACTATTCAAACATTCCGTGTAATTACGACCCGTTCGAAGTGACCAATATCCACGCGACCACCCGTAATAACTATTCGATAACCGTACCATGCTTTGACGAATTTAACGAAGATTGCGACATCACGCTCTTTGTATATAAATTTCATAACTACTTTGATGGGTTAATTGGCCTAGACTTATTAGAGAAGCTAGAGTCCAACATAGACTTAAAAGATAAAGTCTTAGTAACCCGGAAATCCACCAACCCTTTGCGAATGTATGATTCACGTAACTGTAACCTTTACGAGGATATAATACCCGCAAACACATCCAAAATGATTCGAGTCCCAATCAACTTTCACGACGGCGATGCGTTGGTTACAGAACAATTCATATCAAACTGTACCATACAGGATTGCATCACCACTGTTAGGAACAACCGTGGCATTATAGAGGTTACCAACCCGACAAAACACGACGTAGTATTTTCTATGGACCGACCCGTTAGTGCTGAGCTTTTTAACGAACAATGTACGCGTACTCAGAAACTCAGTGATCGCGCCGCTGAAGTGCTTTCACGATTACGTACTAACCATCTGAATCCAGAAGAGCGAGCTAACTTAGAGTCCCTTTGTGCGCAATACGCTGACGTCTTTTATATCGAAGGCGAACCCCTTACCTTTACCGACAAGGTAAAGCATAGAATCAACACTACAGATGAATTACCTGTCTATACTAAGACCTATAGATATCCTTTCGTTCACAGACAGGAAGTTCAAGAACAAATCGCAAAAATGCTTGAACAGGGTATAATTCGCCCCTCTCAATCTGCTTGGAGCTCCCCCATATGGGTAGTTCCAAAGAAATCAGATGCGTCTGGAAAAACCAAATGGCGAATTGTCGTTGACTTTCGCAAACTCAACGAAAAGACTATCGACGATAAATATCCTATTCCCAATATCAATGACGTATTAGATAAGCTTGGCAACTGTCATTACTTCACGACATTAGATCTTGCCAGTGGGTTCCACCAGGTCGAAATGGACCCGCGAGATATTCCCAAGACGGCTTTCAATGTAGAACATGGACATTTCGAATTTTTGCGAATGCCCATGGGTCTAAAAAATTCTCCATCCACCTTCCAGCGAGTGATGGATAATGTCCTCAGAGACCTCCAAAACGTCATCTGTCTAGTATATTTGGATGACATCATAGTGTTCAGCGTCTCCTTACAAGAACACATGGTGAACTTAGAAAAAGTTTTCAAAAGGCTTAGGGAATCGAACTTCAAGATTCAGATGGACAAGTCAGAGTTTCTCAAACTAGAAACTGCGTACTTAGGTCATATCATAAGTAAGGATGGTATAAAACCGAACCCTGATAAAATATCAGCCATCCAGAGATTCCCGATTCCAAAGACAGCTACCGAGATTAAGCGATTCCTTGGCTTACTCGGATATTATAGGAAATTCATCCCGGACTTTGCGCGTATAACCAAACCTATGACTCACTGTCTAAAGAAAGGTTCCAAAGTGACTTACAACGACCCTAAGTACATTGACTGTTTCGAGAAATGTAAAGTGCTTTTGACAAATGACCCGATACTACAGTACCCTGACTTCACAAAAGACTTTGTCCTGACAACTGATGCTTCGAATTTCGCAATCGGTGCTGTCCTGTCTCAGGGACCAATAGGCAATGACAAGCCAATAGCATACGCATCCAGGACTCTGAACTCGAGCGAAACTAACTATAGTACAATCGAGAAGGAATTGCTAGCTATAGTTTGGGCTACCAAGTACTTCCGACCGTACCTATTCGGGAGAAAATTCAAGATAGTGACGGACCATAGACCCCTTCAATGGGTAATGAGCCTTAAAGAACCCGGCTCTAGACTTACGCGTTGGAGACTAAAATTGAGCGAGTATAACTTCACCACCATTTACAAGCAAGGCAAACAGAACACCAATGCGGACGCTTTGTCTCGCATTGAAATTCATAATGAAGACACTAACTCCATCGTAGTTAATGTATCAGAGAAACCTTCTTCAGAAGTAGGCTCTGAAACCTTAACAGCCCCTACCAATAACTACGAAACATCGCCCCAGCAAAGTAACTCAGAAACTGAAACCATTCATACCAGTAATGAAATGCCAATCCTAGAAGTCCCGATTACCGACGACCCTCTAAATAGATTCAATAGACAAATATGCTTTGTATTAGTAGGTGACATTAAGAAACGACCGACAGTGACGAAACCCTTTGAGACTCATACTCGAACGACTATACAACTTTCTGAATCCAACTTGGCTCATGACGTAGTTAACGCCATAAAGGAATTTGTCAACCCTAAAGTCAAAACAGGAATTATCATTCATCCCCCTCTCGCAATGTATAAGATTATTCCCATCATACAAGAAAATTTCAAGAGTTCTTCCATGAATCTCGTCCTCACAAAAATCGAAATAGAAAACGTTAAGGAATACTTACGTCAGCAAGAGATCATAAAAAAATATCATGAAGGCAAGACAAACCACAGAGGAATAACTGAGTGTTATTTAGCTTTGTCTTCCAAGTACTATTGGCCTAAGATGAAGGAATGCATAGCAAAATACATTAATGAATGTAGCATTTGCGGACAGGCTAAGTACGACCGAAATCCTATCAAACAACGATTCTCGATCGTTCCACCCCCTACGAAGCCATTTCAAACAGTCCACCTTGATCTTTTCACTGCCCAAAACGAGAAATATCTTACCATAGTAGATGCTTTCTCAAAATACGCACAGGCTTACCACCTCAGAGATAGCACTGCCTTAAGTGTCGTACAGGCGCTCCTTGTATTCTGTACGCACCACGGCGTCCCGTTCACTATCGTCACGGACGGAGGCCCTGAGTTCACAAACCAATTGTTCTCCGAGTTTGCACGAATCCATAAGATTCAACACCATAAAATACTAGCACATTCCCCGAATGACAATGGCATAGTAGAAAGATTTCATTCTACTATACTTGAACATCTAAGGATATTGAAACTCGAGAAACGCAATGAACCCGCAGTAAACCTCATGCCTTATGCCATTTTAGCTTACAACAGTTCCATCCACAGTTTTACGAAATGTAGACCCCTCGACTTAATAACGGGACATTTTGATCCGCGTGACCCCATAGACATCGACTTAACCGAACATCTATACCAACAATATTCCCAAGACCATAGGACCCAAATGACTCAAGTGTACGACCTTATCAATCAGACTTCTTTACACGACAGGACTCAATTGACTGAGAATCGGAATAAGGATAGAGAACCTGAAAAGGATTACTCCCCTGACCAACAAGTGTTCATTCGCAACCCTATAGCAGCCCGACAGAAATTAGCCCCACGCTATACTCAGGACACTGTTTTAGCAGATCTTCCCATACATATTTATACCAAGAAGAAACGTGGTCCGGTAGCTAAATCACGCCTTAAGCGAAGCCCTAAAGTCCCCACAATGTTGCAGGATACTACTTTGGCTGACGTTGACGCACCAGACACTGGGACAAGAAATGACGCTTGACTTAAATATGCCCACCTGGCACAACACTTATTAATACTAGGAGATAATATAGAAGATTTATGCGAAGAGTTACAAAATTTAGAGAACGCGTTAGCTTTTATTCGTGCATCGAGCACTCCTTATTCTAAAGCTAGTATAGGTAATGTTAGGGATATGTTAGACAAGCTAAGGATTTTATACTCAAGTAATGAAATCCTTGATATAGAAATTAGGAACTTTTATGAAATAATTAGACTAGGATATTTCTACTTAGATAAAGAAATAGTGGTAGTTATTAAGGTACCGATTGTCATTCCTTCAACCTTTGACTTTTATAAGTTATCCCTTGCTCCCAATAGAGACTATCAAATCCTTATACCACCCTCACCTTATGTAGCGCTCTCTAGCCAAGACACTAGGTACATAGAGACAGAATGTCCGAAGCTAAACTCTCTGTATCTATGTGAAGCGAAACCCAGTCTCGTGGTCAAGAACGAGACAGACTGCGTGCAACACCTAATCAAGCACCAGGAACTCCAGCCAACCTGCAAGATGACATCCGTGACCCTGACACATGAAGCCCTAGAAACACTGGATGACAAACATTACACCATAAACTTCCCCACTCCGACCAAAGTCAAGATATCCTGTGGACAAGAACAATATAGGACTCTACAAGGAAGCTATTTGGTCGTCATTCCACTCAGCTGCAATTTGAAAACGCCATCATTCACCATCTCCAACACAAATGACCACATCAAAGGTCACGTTATAAGAATATTGGAAATACCAAGACACAACGACTCCGGCCTTGAAGATTATCCAAAGCTCACCCTCAACTCACTGAGCTTAGAGAAACTCCACACACTGAACAAAGACGTATTAGCCCAGTCTCCAACTCATCTGGACGACGTCACCGATCCTGCCATATATCACACCAAAATACCGATATATCTATTAGCATCCTTGGCAGTAGGAGCATTCATCCTGTCAAAATTATATCACAGGCTACTCAAAAGAAGTAAAGAAGCTACAGAGACCGACAACAGCATTCCAGCAGGAACATATGCAGTCCCAGAACTCCGCAATGTCAACCCAAGTCAGATAAGGGTTGACCCAGGATGCTTCCCAGCGACCATCTCGACCCGGCTCTGCGATAGTCGCCGTTCAACGGGGGGAGGTGTTACACATGCACAACCTTAGTGCATTGCTGATTCGGCATCGACCTCGATACACAATGCGCGCGGCCCAGCGACACGTGTGCCACCGCAGCGGAATACCATTGCGCAAGCGCGGCAACCGAGGCTACGTGCGACGCCCGACATCGGACACCGACACACTTTTTGCTTCCATCATTCTTCGATGAAGTAAACCATTTACTTTAAGTTTTAACTTGTAATAATTAGTTAATAAATTAATTTTTAAATTACATTTTGTATTTTTTTGGATCCTTCGGCTGTAGCCTTTGTAATTCTGGTACAGGGTGTCCAGTGGCAGAAGTTGTATTTGAATTGAAGATTTCTCCGTAACCGCTGTTTGTAGAAGTGAGTTGGGCCGCAGTAGCTTCGTCAATTGTGCGGATTATTTATTCACGGTGATGCAGTGGACGGGTGAACAATGTGCATTTAGCGTGTTTCAAGATCAATGATGGTGGCACACAGGTGCCTGCTCATCGCAGATTTTGTTCGCGTAACAAAAGTTGGACGTTTTTTTGGTTCGCCAAGTGAAGATATGATTCGGTCATGGGTGCGAAGGTTTCCAAACCACAAGTTCAGCAGCAGATAATCTACGGCCAGGGTCTAGCCGCACGTCAAAAACAAATAAAAACATTGAACCAATTTGCACGATAATCCGTGTGCAAGAGTGTGCCCAGGGGCCAGTAAAAATGTTGTGCACAAGATACTGAACAAGGATACCCGATTTCATTTCTTCGACATTAAAAAAGTACAAGAACTTAAACTTAACAATAACAGTTTACGTACAAATTTCAGAGAAATCATTTTGGAAAAAATTGTACAATCTTTTGGAGTCATGTAGCCTATTTTCATTTAACTGGGAGTATAAACAATCAAAGTTGTCATTATTGGTCACCTAAAACAGAGAAACTACGTTTAAAACATCAAGAATCACTTTGCAGTCCCATTAAATCATCAATAATTAAGTCTCCGTAAACTGATGCCGTCCTTACATCGCTTTTCAGCGAGGTGCGCAGGCTAGATTTTAAGAACGTAACCGACTTGACTGTCAACATTCATTTAAAACAAAAGATCTGCTTTTTTACAATACTTATTTAAATATAATTGTATCATGTGTATTTTTCCTAATTTTGAATCATAAATTCCCAAATCTGCCACCGGACACCCTGTATTTAACTATTTCAGGTTTCGTTGGCAATCAATTAATACGACTTCAATTAATTTTGTTTATTTGTTCGTATAAGGAATGCTTTTAAGGCAATATTCAAGATTATTATTATTTGTAAGAACCATGACATTGTAAACAACATAGGTACTAAGTCGCAAACAGACCTTCAAAGGGTTTAGAACGCATATTGAGCCATACGCAATAATTTGCAAGTAAGACATAGTTTTCTAGCATTTTGCTTTATATGCATTTTGTTGTAGGCATTCTGATAAAAAAAAATTATGATTTACATACTTAGTACAATGCTTACTAAGTTTAACTACCTTCGACTGTTCGATGTTGGCTGGGTCAGCTAGGGATGACATAACGTTACGACATATAGTCTAAGATCCCACTGCAGAATCGAAGCGCTCATCAAGTACATGCTTAAAACCAATGCTACGCAATTTCGACTTTAAAAACCTCGCTTGCCACAGGACACTTAGTCGCACCTCTTTGCAGCCAGGTTTTCAGAGGTGATTTTGTAATATTTTTACGTTAACTACTAATACTGAAGTAGCGAAAGAAAGGATTTCTCTGCCGACCAAACCTAGTGGAATATGGGCCAGCAGATGATATGGGATTCACATTATACAACGACCACATTGTTTAAGCAAAACAAGCACTGTGAATGTATAAGCGAACGAAAATGATTGTCAAAAATGTACGTTGGCTTAATATGGGCTATTACAAAAATCTAGCGACACGATTCGTCCCGCGCTGATTATTAGGGCGAATGCCGGATGTCGTTATTTCAATGCAATGCATGCAAACAGATGCATTTGTATTATTTAACAAAAATAATACAATATTTTTTTTCAGTAATAAAATACATCATGACAAATAAATCATTTAGTAACAAAACGAAAGTTTGTTCTATTATTGCAAAATTGATGGATGAATTTGGTTGCAATTATAAAATTAAGAGAAATTGTGGGTATGTTTTATTTATTACAACAATAAAAGACGAAAAATATACACATGAAACACTTTTATATTCTCTACATGGTAACATTTATTTTTTGTCTTAGTGATCAATCAATAAATATCGTCAAAAAGTGGTTTTTATCAGACGCTATTTTAGCAATTTCTCTGTAGTAGCATTTTTAAGTCTGAAGGTGAAATTTCGTAACACGACAAGACGATTTCATTGACAGAATCGGTAAATGTAACATTAAACAATAGTTCTTAATAAAATCTACACATAGTTGATTTATGGCTTCCACGCCATTATGAGAAAAAAATTGTATTCCCTGCTGAGCAGAATGCGTGGTAGTAGTAACAGTATCCTGAACGTAATTATTAGCAAGCCTGATTGCCCTATTCAGGGATATTGGAATAATATTTTACTTGGTATTATATAATTATTATTATGTAGTACAAATTCTACCTGTAATACCTATGGACTAAGTTTTTTGTCTGAAATAAAGATTTATTATTATTAAAGTCGATCAAAGGTTATCATTAATACATAACTATTCCATTCTATTATGTAACTACATATTTACCGTAACTCTTATGCTAAAATCTATTTTAATACACATGTGTGAACTGTATAATAACAATCAGGTAAGTGACACAGAATCCCAGCACCATTCCTATTAGGTCGGCGTCCAGAGGAATCACTTTGAAAGCTTTAAACTTTAGCGGATGAGCTTCCACGTAGCGAATAAATTCATGTATTTGAAGAACTTCACGTTCAACTAAAACAATGAAAAAAAACTTTAAGTAATGATTTAATTATTTTTAAAAATTACAAGAAATATTTTATTACATCTAGAATTAAACCTCTACAGCATATGCTTTCCAATAAGGCATCTTAAAAGTAGCCTGTGTCAAGCGCGTTCTTACAGTTTTGATTAGGTCGTCTGTCCGCCTAGCAGATGGATCAGACTCGAGTATTTTGCGGCCTCATCGAACATCAGTTCTCCGCGTCAGTCTTTCCTAATGCTATCCTTTTCAAAATATACACTATACAGGGTTACTGGTAATCAATTAGCATTGCAATATTTTGTAAATCAAAATAAAACATCTTTTGTTTTACGACATCTAAAAATTCGTATTTATTTTCTTGCATACAAAATTGAAGAAAAATATAATTTGACAAGTCTAAACATTATCAATTCTATCTAAAAAGCGTGCGCGCCACCACTTACGGGACTTGGACCTTAGAAAAGATACCTACTGTGTTTATACGCAGAAAAGTGAAAATATTATTAGGTGTGTAAAAACAATTATTTGCTCAAACGCTTATTCTACTTTAAAAAAAATTAGGTAATTTGTTGTGATTTGGTAAGTAGTAGAATAAAAGTTGTTTGTTTTGATGTACATAGTACAAAATTTGCCTTAAAAGGGTGTGTATTGATTATAATATAATGATAATGATCATGGAGCAGCTGTTTTTCTTCCTACACGCTTTATTATACAAGGGAGGTCTTAGTCCAACAATTTAATTCTTCGGCTTATTAATAAAATTAAACCTAAATAGTAGGTACTCACGAAATTACGTACGTGTTTATATGAAGCGTAGAAGGTGATCGGCAAAGGCTCGTTTGTTGGCCGCTTCTTATAAGTATTTTTTATTCGACTTCCAAAAAAAAGGAGGTTCTATGTTTTTCTCCACGTATTTTTTTTTTGTATTATTATGCTCAATGACATTATTTCCAAAAGTGAACTGATTTAAAAAAAAAAAATCAAATAGATATACTCCCGAGTCCCGAGGTGGTCCTATTTAAATTTTATCAAATTCGATTGAGCCGCTTTTGAAAAATCAACAATAACGTAAACCATGAATACAAGGGAACTATTCGCAAATTTTGTACACGATTGTAGGCGGTTGTGCAAATTTTTGAGGAAAATAATTGTTAATAATTCCAAATTACAATTAAAAATAATAAAAAGGGTAATACCTGTACACTCGAGTAGCTTGTCGTACAAGATATGTATCACTCGCTCGGCTTGTGTTGACAACATCCCGGCCAAAATGGCGGGTGGAAATGTGGTAATAAGAAACCACAAAATTATTAAATTATCTGCTCCAAAACACAAGTCCCAGACCTAAAAATCAAACCCCGGAATTAATTTAGTAATAAAATATTGCAGGAAATAACTCATAACGTAGAATATAACAACGAAGGCCCGAGAGTCCAGTGACAAATAAATACAAACATTTTCCAAAGGCGGAATTGTGATATCAATCGTATTATCGTAGATATCGTATTATTAAAAATTTGGTCCATAGAAAGTGGTTGCATTTTTTGTCGATGGCCACTCAGGCTACAAAACAACCTAACTAACCGTCAAATCCGAGTTTTTCATCCTGGTAACTCCGTCATATATAAAAGCCATAGTGAGTGCTACATCGAATGATAAAGTGACCATGAACTGTAAAAAAAAATATTTGGCAATAAATGTACGTATTTACATTATTGGGAAATAATACTTTTTAGGAATTCAACATTATGAAAATTCAACTTTTTGTATCCAAAGGTATTTTTCAATAACCTTTACATTGTTTTATTACTTTTTCCAGCTTGTTTTCATTGTCTTTGCTACGCATTTTATGTCGTTCCCGTTATGTCACACCATTTTGTGTACCACTGTTACCCATTGGTAAAAAAATTACCGATTAGTAACACTGTTATTCAATGCCACATTTTTTCCCTTTGAGTGACAGTGTAACGGTTCCCTATATAGTCATACTTGTATGTTGTCATAACATAATTCTAGGGCAAAGTCCTACATTAGGTCTGACGACGAGCGAAACGAGGTGGAGGGTTAAGTTACTTGCGACCACAACGCAATGCCAGAACCAAACCGGCCCCTACTCAGTAGTCTATATGCAAAACTATGGTTTTCGTATAAATTTTATGACACATGATACAAAGATTAGTGATATTAGGGAGACTGATTATTAAGAGCAACGAATATTAGGAACTAAATTTATAAAATTGACATTATTTATTTATTCAATAACAATACCATATAATAGTCTATTTATAGTACAAACGATTCTTTATGACTGGCAACGTGCCCAAAATGCCGCAATTTATATGATATTCAATATTATAGCTAAACAAATTATGCGAATCCATAGGAATAGAATAATCCTTTACACTGTCACTCAAAGGGAAAAAAATATGACATTGAGTAACAGTGTTACTCAATCGGTAATTTTTTTATCAATGGGTAACAGTGGTACACAAAATGGTGTGACTCAACGGGAACAAATGCGCATTTTTGATTGACGTAACGGAAGAGGCTCCTACTAAATTCGACGCGTATATTTTTATGTATAACCACGCATAACTTTTTATACAGTAGTCCGATTTCGATAATTCTTCTTTTATTGGAAAGAATATACTATGGAATTGGTTTCATTTAAATTCCATCGAAATCAGCTGAGCCATTTTTGATAAATCAACAATAATGTGAAAAATGCTACATGAATCTGTGCGAAATGTTCGCGAATTCTGTATACGGTTAAAGTAGGTCGTGCCATTTTTGCAAAAAATAATTACTATTGTATTCTTCATCTACACAAATGGAAGAAAATGAAGCTTCATTATGCAATAAGGTACTTCATTCGTCGTCGTTTAAACCATAGCACGTCCACTGCTGGACACAGGCTCCCCTATAGATCTCCAATAGGACCAAATGAAAGCGGCTTGCATCCAGCGGGAAGCTGCAGTCGTAGTGAGGTCATCTATTCTGTGACCTCATGGGCGGATATCCTACGCTGCACCTATTGGTACGTGGATTCCACTTAAGATTATTTCGAATTATATAACTAATACGGTTAATTATTGATAAATTTATAACATACGGCGGCAAAATAATATTTTTATGTCTAAAGATATGTATATTCTACATTGTCCTATTTGTATACATTGTATTATATGTATTGTTTAACATAACTCTAAAATCAAAAAAAATTTTTTTCTTACCACAATATCGTATGCTCCCTTTATCTTGAATGTTACATCAGAAATCATTTTATAAAGCCGATGACAAGCAACAATACCAACATTGTCCACTTTCAGGACGTTAATTAACTTTGACAAACGACATTTAACAATATAAAACACAAACGAGTTCTGTACCACTGTCATTGCTCGAGTGAGAGCCAGCGAAAAGTAAAAAATGTTTTTGGCATATCCACTCAAGCATCTCTTGTACACACCACATACAACAGAAGTCGTTACTATCGCATTTAAAGCAATGAGTAAAATAGCTGACAATAATTTTATTTCCAAATTATAAGATTGGGCATCCATGTTTAACTTGACATCAAAGTCTCGGAATATCGAGATAAATCCAGCCAAATTAAAATCTCTATTCATATTAATAAAAACGATCACATAAATGATATGTTGAAAATTGTACGATGCATGCCTTATAAACGTGTGCCAAGTTTCATCGAAATACGTATAATACATACAGACCATTGAAAGACCTATCGTTATTATGACCATAACAGTATTTACGATACGTTTTATTTTTCTAGACCTATATTTAATAAACCCATAATCTACACCGCTAGTAATGAACATGAATTTGGAAAATAATGAAAATATTTCACTCATTTTGCTTTCCTCCGTGGTTATCATCGTTGACACGTCTTTGATGTCGAAAGACTTTCAATTTACTCTACGATGTAATGGATATAAGATACTAATAAAACAATTAACTAATGGCTTATTCACCAACATTTACATACAATATTTTTACTGGTGACTTTATCAAACAAGTATATACAGGGTGTCCGGTGGCATATTTTGGATTTGAATTTAAGATTTCTCCGTAACCGCTATTTGTAAAAGTAATTTGGGGGCAGCAGTAGCTTTGACAATTGTGCGGGCTATTTATTCACTGTGTTGTAGCTTGCAGTGGACGGATGAACAATGTGCATTCGCAATCGAAGCGTGTTTCAAGATCAATGATTTGTGTACCTGCTTGTCGTGGATTTTGTTTGCGTTACAAAACTCGTTTTTGTGATTTGCCAATGTAAGTGAAGATATGAATTCGGTCATGGGTGCGAAGGTTCTAGGCCACATGTTCAGCAGCAGATAATCCTCGGCCAGGGTCTAGACGTACGTCAAAAACAAATAAAAACACTGAACCAGTTTGAACGATAATCCGCTCCAGTCCGTGGCAAGACTGCGGCTGCCCTGGGGCTTTTAAAAACTGTTGTGCACGAGATTTTGAAGACGGAGACCCGATTTCATTTAATCAACATTCAAATAGTACAAGAACTTAAAGTTAACAATTATAGTTTAAAAATTTCAGCGAAACTACTTTGGAAAAAAAATACACGAGTTTTTGGAATCATAAAGCCTATTTTAATTTTAATGGGAGAACAAACAATCATAGTTGTTGTTATTGGTCACCTCAAAAACAGAACCTACGTTTAAAACATCAACAACCACTTTGCAGTCTCATTAAATCATCAATAATTAGGTCCCCGTAAACTAATGCCATCCTGACATCACTTTTCAACGAGGTGCGCGTAATATGGAGGCTAGATTTCAAGAATGTAACCGATTTGACTGTAAACTTTCATTTAAAACCAAAAATCTACTTTTTACAATACTAATTTAAATATAATTGTGTCATGAATATTTTTCTAATTTTGAAATATAAAAAAATACCAAATCTCTTACTGGACACCCTGTATTTAACTATTTCAGGTTTCGTTGGACGCAATCAATTAATTCTACTTCAATTTATTTTGTTCATTTGTTCGTATAAGGTATGCCTTTAGGCAATATTCAAGATTACTATTATTTGTAAGAACTATGACAGTAAACAACATAGTGACGAATTCGCAAACAGACCTTCGAAGGGTTTAGAACGCATATTGCGCCATACGGAATAATATGCAAGTAAGACATAGTTTTCTGGCATTTCGCTTTGTAGACATTTTGTTTAGTAGGCATTCTGATCGTGAAATGTTTTGTTTAACAAACTACAAGAGACAAAGAAATCAATGTAGTTCACGGCGTGTTTTGGCCATCGAGGAAGAATCCAAGTGCCACCATCTGAAGTTAATTTTGTCGCCGTACGATCATATTGAAGCTAAGAATGATGAAACAACTAGAAATGCTCTAAGGCAGAACAATTCTAACACATAAGTAATCAGAGCAAGATGGCGTCGAAGACTTGAGACCTCTGCTTGAGACAAACGACATTTGAACTACTGACCTCTCAGCAATTGAGCGGACAAACATCACTGCCGTCCCAGGCCGAGTTTATATTTTGAACCTTTTTGCAAAAGCAATACTGCCAACTCATTTCTAACATCTGGTCCACTTTGTAGTATTTTTTAACGGGAATAAGTCCGCGTTTTTCCACTTCGCCTATTGGTAGATGACGTTGTCGTCTAAGATGAAGCAAGCAGACCTAGAAGATACCTATTCACTCTGATCTTGAAAAGCTTTAAATAATATTATCTCTTAGGAAACAGGAAAGCTGGAAGACTGTTCCATTTCCTGGCGGTACCAATCAGAAAGGTTGAGTCAAACCGCTTCGTACGAATCAAAGGAAAATCGACAGTGTAGGGGTGGTAACGAGGCGTCTTTCTACTTGTCCTGTAATAAAAATGGGAAGGTAGGATAATATCGTGTAGCTCAGATGCACACTCTCCGAAATGAATCCTGTAGAAAATAGACAGACTCGCTATCCTACGACGGTGCTCTAGGCAATGAAGTTTTATTGCTACTAACTTTTCACCACCTATAAGCCGAACAGCACGCCGGTCTATCGATTCCAAGGCGGCGGTATTCCATACACGAACGGATCTGTACTTGATAGAGAGTAAGCAACTGTCCCGGTGTGAAATACCACCTAACCTTATTCAGGATACCCAACTTCGTACCTGCCAATTTGGCCCTAGATTCTAGGTTGAGTAAGTAAGTGCCCAGTTCAATGTGAATACAGAATACAGAATTTTTATTTGCAACAAAAATAAGAGGTACAATACATAACGACAAAACAAATGATAAAACAAAAAAAAAAAACAACAGTATTTTACCTAGTATTTCTGTCACAAAACTGGTCCCAACTCAGCGTAATGCTGGTTGCGCTTACGAGCAACCAGCGCTGATATTCTGTTGGAACCAGCAAGTGACATTACGACCGATAAAAATGCGTGGACAGAAATAAAAAAAATAACAAACAGAACAAAGAAAAGAAACAAACAAAGTCTAAACAATGAACAAATGACAAATTATACATAATAAGGTGTAGGTGTATGAAGGTACTCGTATACATAATAATATGTGGGAGTAAGTGTTAGCCCCAATAGTTCAAGGCGGTCTGTCACTGTTAGAGGAATATCTCAAAATATAGGCGACAGTACGAAGGGTCAAAATTGAAGATTTTTAGCAAATTCGACCTTAAAAGCCCTGAAAGCGAAACGTTCTACAGTAGAACTACCGGGACAATTTTGTCCCACTTTTTTCCACTTCCACTTTTTTGCGGGTAGTACAATCATTTTGAAGTGAGTAGTGGTAACACGATGTATAGACCGAATCAAACTTATTGGCGGCTGTGAAGTTAGCTACAAGATACGCAAAACCTAATCCTGACTGAAGCTCACATAACTGAACGTGGTTGGGTTTCGCGCAGGTTGTAGCTAATTTCACAGGTGTCAAGAATTTTGATTCGTCCTAAACAAAGCATACAAAACTTGTGCTGAGAAGCATATATTAAATTATATTCTATCTCAGCACAGATGTAATATTAAAGCAATAAATTAATGTAAATAAATTGTTAAATAAATATTTGGAAATAGAAACCTCAATGTAAAAATATACTGTTTAAAGAACGTCATCCCACGTACAATAATAATTTACAAGTCGATAAATTGTACGTTGGAAAAGTACTCCAATTAACCATTTGGAGGAAACTTGGTGGAGGAGGTCGGTTAAAAAAAAAAAAAAAAAAACAAAGCATATGGACTTTTATGGCTCCTCTTCACAATCGGCGACGATCGACACTCGTTGATCGCCTGTGATCGGCAAGGTAATCGTCACGATCATTGTGCAAGCATCCACACGATCGTCCGTGTTCATTTATTGAGCGGCAAGCCTTCAAGATGGACGTAGAGGTTACAGCTGCAGCTACCATTAATTTAATTTTCATATACAATCATTTTATCAACGTAGTTGAACGAAAAGTTGTGAAAAAAAATTGAAGAAGATGGTGGTGTTTGAGCATTCATCGTAATAGATCAAAGTAAATACCTATAGGTAAATATATTATATGGGTTTGCACTTGCACTAACTTTTATTTTATAAACAAAAAAACGATGCGACGGACGTAAACACGGCTCCGCTGTCTTCCGGTGAATGAATGATCGGCGATCGTGTGGGCACGCGCTTCCCAACTACACGCGATTCCCTTTGATGCGTGTCCGAAAAACCGACAAGTCACCGATCGCCGCGATCACGACGACGACTATGGACGATCATGGCCGACTACAGGCGAGTAGCCCTTCTACACGATCGTGCTCGCGTGTAATCGTCTATGATCGCCGATTGTGAAGAGGCGCCATTAGACTTCTAAGTACTGGTACCTACGTTCATCATAATGAATAACTTTAGCAATAGAGACATCTGCGAATATTTTATTTTGCGACAATGAAATTTTCATAGTCATTTAGCGTCTTACCCCAAATTCTTGTTTTGAATAAATATTTAGTGTATTTCCGCTCTGTCGTAGTCATATAAGTTAAGGGTAACATTCAAGATCCAAATTAAATCACAAACAAAATTAGTAATTAACCATCAACCTGTATCATAGTTCGACTATGGTTAGGCTAAGGTTAGGTTAAGTCAGATCAGAAAAAAAAATTTAAAAAAAATAATGTTAGGTTAGGCTTAGGTATGTTTACAAAATATTAATGAACCTGAAACAAAATTATAATTAATCCGTTAAAAATCAATAAACTATCTTACCCCAAAAGTTTTATGCACGCTTTAGACAATGTTTAACACTACAAATTGCAGGGATTCCTAAACAGTGCGTGTTTAAACCTTTTGTGGTAAAACGGTTATTGTTTAACTGACAAAAGAAAAAATGCATGTCCAATGTGTTTATTAATATTCTTACAGACGAACAATACTTAGTATATTTCTTATGGTATTAAGCCTCTTATTAGTAGTATGATAATTTTATCGTGTCCGAAATATACAAATATGCGAATGAGATTGCAAAGAAAGGAGAAAATTGCGTTTGGCAGTTGCCAAAGGAAAAACTTAATTTACCACACCTACTATTATACCAAAATCTACTTAAAGTTAATATCTTAGCATTTTTTTTTTTTGTTAAAAACAAATTTATTTTTCAAACTTTGGGGATCGTGACATTTGTCAACTTAGATTTACTTAAATATTTGCTATTTGATATATGGTTACTATATATTTTTATTGATTGCTACCGTGGCTCTGATGACACGTTAATTTGTTGGTCCCGATTATTTCAACTGCATATCCATATGAGAAGCCTTCAGGCGGCATAAAAATATCTTCTTCTTTTTTTCAGCCATTGGACGTCCACTGCTGAACATAGGCCTCCCCTAAAGACCTCCAATAAGACCAGTTGGTAGCGGCTTGCATCAAGCGCGATCCTGCGGTCTTAATGAGGTCGTCCGTCCACCTTGTGGGTGGACGTCCTACGCTGCGCTTGCCGGTACGTGGTCTCCACTCGAGGACTTTTCAACCCCATCGGTCATCAGTCCTCCGCGCTATGTGCCCTGCCCATTGCCACTTCAACCTGCCAATCCGCTGGGCTATGTCGGTAACCTTGGTTCTTCTACGGATCTCCTCATTCCTGATTCGATCTCGCAGAGAAACTCCGAGCATAGCCCTCTCCATGGCTCGTTGGGCTACTTGAAGCTTACCAATTAGGCATAAAAATATAATGAAAAAGTAAAATTATGATAATTACTAGCTTTTACCCGCGGCTTCGCCCGCGTTGTATTTTGATTTTGGCTTATGTTTATGTCGGCTGCGAAACCTAACCTAACTGACAAATATCAAAATACCTTAGAGGAATGCTTTTGTTGGTTAAGTTACGGTTGGAGTGTATATACAACCCCCCCGTGTATTCCCGCCTTGTCGTGGGGGAGGTCTGAGGCAGCTGAAAAGGCGGCGCTCGAAGTCTCCCTCTTCTTTGGGTCTGTTCCCCCAAGGAAGCTTAGAGGCTGGCACTCGAGTTTCAGCCGCTTTTAACTAAAGCAGCTGAGAGGATGGCCGGTAGGTTGCATGCCTTATGAGGAGTGTCGCAACTTAGGCGGGCTGCAGTGCCGCTCTTGCGACGCTGCATCCGAGGACTTTTTTTTATTATATCGCGAAATATCCCTGACATGATCAGGGGTCTTAATTACAAATGAATAAAAACTAAGTATACCTATATTTCAATGTTTTTGGCTGTTTGCAGTTATAATAAACATTACAATGGTACAGCAAAGTTTATACCTACTTGTTCCTAATTAAGTATTGCTTTTTTACAAATATTTGTGCAAAAATTCGATAAAATTGTTTCTAAGGTTTTTTCGTGTTAGATTAATTCCAATTTTTTGTTCTAAATCAAATCTCTGCTTTCCATAAACTGGGCATTCCAAGATTATGTGCAGTGGAGTCTCCTCTTTTGTGGGTTCACAGATGCACGATGGGCTTTCCCTCAACTTAAATCGATGTAAGTATTGGGAAAACTCACCATGCCCCGTCAGCACTTGAGTTATGATTCCCATTGGTGCTATTTCTCTTACGATCTTGTATGCCGCCCTTGCATCCGGAAAATATGTTTTGGTTACCGCCGCTGTGTGTCCATCCTGATACAGCCGGTTCCACTCGTCAAGAGAGTCCTTTCGGATTTCTCGCTTGACGAATGAAACGGGGCAGTTATCCTAAATAGGTCTGCACTTCGAGTGCAGTGCTGCTTCCTTTGCTAGCTGGTCCGCTCTCTCATTTCCCTCCATCCCCGCGTGCGCTTTAATCCAATAAAGTTTCACTATTTTATTTTGTGCGTGTAGTAACTTTATGTTAGCTTTGAATTTACTGCTAAGGGATGGAGGGAAGATACGCCAACTACCGTTTCCAGTGCAGACCTGGAGTCACAAAAGATTTTTGCTTTTTCGGTAGCCTCAAGAAGTGCCAATAACTCGACCTGTTACACAGAGCACCAATCGGCCAATTTCAGCTTGCGGGACTGATCTCAGCGGCATCATCCCAAATGGATAATGCCGCCCCAACTTTCCCTTTAATTTTACTGCCGTCTGTAAATATGTTAATTTCTCGGTTAAGATTTTGCTCTAGTGCTGCTCCGTCTGCCAGGCATATGAACTCCAGCTCCTTCTGCTGCGCTGGGTGTGGCTTCTTTTCTGTCTCTCTATCTCCAGTTACTTGCTGGGAATAACCTTTCTTAGTTTCATAAAGCAAGGCTGCTTCTTGGACTCTGATATGACAGCCGAGGATAAGGGGCCGCGGTGGGATATATGGAACTGGTGGTGTGGGTGCCGCCACCTACCCTACCTTCCGCTAGGCCGTCAACGTGTTGGCAGACGCAGTGGGGCTGCAGGGGAAGAGAGGTGTCGGTATCGCGATTGCCGTTCTCACTGCCCTCTGCAGTTGAAGAGGCAGGCGCTGGGCTACTATGACTGACCCACTGCACTGGGACCAGGGCGTTGGAATGCTGTCTGACGTTCAGTACTGGTTAGTCCCGAGTGGTGGATGCCGATGTGTCTTGTGCTCCGAAACACTCCGTCACTATGGCGAGAGCGCAAGCTCCGTTATGGAGCCCGAGTCTGGGCTAGTGCTGTTGAGTGCCGCGAAGGAGTGCGAAATATGTGGGAACGTCCTAAACTTGCCATGACAGGTTATTTCTGGCGCTTAGACGGCTGCTACCGCAGCCCACTCACTTAGTTTTTATCCTATCCTACGGGAACTGTTAAAGTTTTTGCGATAAAAAGTGGCCTATGTCACTTTTCGTCTTTCAAACTATATTCATGCAATATGCCAAGGCAAGTTGCTCCGTTGCTGAGAAAAATTTATCGTTAAGTCCTACGGGAACCACAATTTTTTCGGGATGGAAAGTATCCCATGTCACTTTCCGTCTTCCAAACTATGCCCACCCCAAATATCAAGTCGATCCGTTGCTCCATTGCTGAGAAACAGTTATTGTCCTATCCCATGGGAATCACGAATTTTCTCGAGATATAAAAAGTATCCTATTATCACTTTCTGTCTATTAAACCATAGGTATCCATACCAAAAATCAGGTCAATCTTTTGCTCCGTTGCTGCGTCAAAGAGGAACAAACCAACAAACTTTTCGGATTGATAATATTAAAGTATGATGATTCTGTACCATAAAGGTAGAATAAAAAAACATGTTGAACCTCTAATGATAGAATATTTAAAAATATTTTTAATGTCAGACAAAATGACGGCCTGGTATTAAACGTCATAGTAACATGTAGCATGCAGAGGGAAAATAACATTTTATCCAATTTTAATGTCAGTTGTCATTTTCAATCCATACTTTATTTCCTCTTCAAGGGGATATAATGGTAGAAAAACAATTTGTCGCCTTGCCACGCTACTTGTGATTTATAAAAGTCTGCAGACAATGTCACCTGTCATCTAATTACGTTTGGCTGTGACGTTTTGTTAGTCCATATTAGCGTCATATAGGAATTAATCACTTAGCGTCTTTGTGATAGTGGCGACAGTTTGGCTTTCGAGGGTTTTTGTCCTGTCCTACAGGAACTATGCAATTTTTCTGGATAAAAAGTATCCTAAAGCTCCTTCCGCCTTTTATACTATATCCATGCCAAAAATCAAGTCAATCCGATGCTCCGTTGGCGCGTGATAGAGTAACAAACCAACAAACCAACAAACTTTTCGGATTTATAATATTAGTAAGGATTTCGTGCTTTTTCCGAACTCGAAGGAGGGATAAAAATTATAATGATTTATCACGTGTATTTATTGGCGTGATAACGTCTTATATCGATGCACGCAAGAAACATCGTCACATTCCGCCTGAGCCGAGCGTGCCAGTGAGAGTGTGGAAGAGGCGATAGAGTGACACGAACGGCCCAAGCGTGAGCATTGTATAATATTGACTTAAATAATTCTAAAATAAAAGTAATGATGACATTTATTTTATATTCGTATTTTTGTTGCTTGTGGCCATAGTAAAGCTTGTGGCTCTTTAAGAAAATTTAAATTATATAAGTTGAATGTAAAAATATTTTGCACGTCAGAAATGACAGAATGTGAGGAAATTTGCAAACTGTTATATCACCTTGTATAGGTATACTACATTCTGGCAAATAAATAAATTCTTTCTTTCTTTTTTTCTTTCTGGTTTCAGTCGCTATTATGCCCAAATATGAAGGTGCCATTGTAATTAGAATCGATAGAAAGAACAATTTTACGTAGCTATTAAATTTACGATTAAATTTGCGCCTTCATAATTGGGTCATGTCGGTTCTGTCGCAGCGCGTGGCTCTCTCGGCTTTGCCAGGCAATGATTTAACTACTAGTGCGTCGCAACATAGACGAAAAATAGTTGCCTGTGGTGGCAATTAGATTTTACGTGTATTTAATTACAATGTTCTAAATATTTCAAAATATTTGGTACCAAAATACACGTGATTTTGGGTAGGAGAGGAAAAAGGGTAGCCTTCACCGCATATTATGTCACCAGGGAGTTAGACGTGATTAATGGACGGCTCTAAGATACTTACATTTAAAGATTCCCTTACATAGATTCATAGTTACAAATAGATTAGGGATTACATAGATACATACATACCAAGCTAATAAAATATTCATTTATGTTAAAAAAAAAATCGAGCAAATATCTATAGAGTCGTATCCGAGGCAAAATTCTGTCCAAGCTATGTAATGGGCAGACTTTTTAGTTAGTCGTAAGGCGGTTGCAAGCCGACTACAACGCCGTGCGATGCCAAAACACTCGGTTACAAGCACTAATTAGGTAACGTAAATAGCGTCGAGATTCGAAAAAAGCGGGTCATTGTGAATTATTTCATGTAAATATCTAAGTCGTTATGTACAACGTGGTTCGGACATTGTACACTACTTTCACTTAGGGACTGTGGCTCTGTAGATATTTGCTCGAAGTATAAAATACAATTTTTGAGAAAAGAGAGAGACTACCACTTATCTTTCTAATACACATGTGTGAACTGTATAATGACAATCAGGTAAGTGACACAGAATCCCAGCACCATTCCTATTAGGTCGGCGTCCAGAGGAATCACTTTGAACACTTTAAACTTCAGCGGATGAGCTTCCACGTAGTGAATGAACTTCATTATTTGATGAGCTTCATGTTTGTCTAAAAATATACAGGATTATTCAGAAGAGAAAACAAGGAATTGATGATGAAACGACGTGTGAGTTAGAGCAAAGTGGCGAAAAGAAACATATTGTGCCGACCCTACATTGTAAGGCCGCCCTTACACTTGTAAGTTTTACTAACGTAAGTGACTTAGGTATTCAGCTTACGAAAGCAACTTACAAGTGTAAGAGCGGCCTAAGATAAGGGCAAGAAGATAATTATGACAATGTTATACAGAAAGGGTGTACTACGCTTGTATGTACTACGCCAAAACGGCAATAATATAATCATTAAAAACAACTTTTACTAAGGGACCAAGCTGGAATGAGAAAAAAGTTTCTTTTTTTTCAAATTCCTACCTACCTTTTCACTACCTACCATAATTATATGTCGAAGTAGCACAAGTGTTACTTACGAGGAAAACGTCTGTTTTAAAAAACCTGTTGTAGGATGTTCTTAACTTTCAATTGGGTATTCTCACTAAAAATCGGACAAGTGCGAGTCGGACTGCCGCACGAAGGGTTCCGTTCCGTACAGAAACCCTTGATTTATATTCAATTTTAATTCCATTATTGTTTATTTTTGGTATGAATTTGTGACTAAATATTTGAAGCGTCTACTTGTTGCCGTTATTAATATCATCGAGCATAACATATTTATTTTACATCGTTTTTTGTATTTGTTGTTATATCCACTTATAGCGGCAATAGAAATACATCATCTGTGAAAATTTTAACTTTCTAGCTATATCGGTTCATGAGATACAGCCTGGTGACAGACAGACAGGCGGACAACAAAGTCTTAGTATTAGGGTCCCGTTTTTACCCTAAAATGGTAGTATTCTTATTTTGTCAGGGCCGCGGGCGCTAGTTCTTGCACTGACGTCTCACTTGGGTGGGGTATTTTGTGCATTTTCCCCTCCAGCGCAGTGCCTACCCTAGCCAGCCCAGCTCGTTAAAATACCAGAGCGTGGCTCTGGGCTGCTGGCACTACTGCTTCAGTGGCTTGGATGGTATCTCAGAAAAGTCGTTCCGATTTGTCTGAGAATGAGATGTGGATGACAAATCAGAAGTGTCATGCAATCTGCAAGCGATTTTTGCTTCTTGCGTGGCTTTGCAACACATGCTCTACCGATTCATTTTCCTGCAGACAACCACGATAGAGAAGGCTTTAAGGGGCTCCCATTTTATACTAGTGACTATTTCAGTTTCAGTAACGCCAGTGACCAGTAATAAAGGCCTACCATAAGTCCGAGGTCTTGTCGCTGCAACTTCAACCACAAAAATTTAGTATAATAATTAGTCCATTAGTAAGATTTAAAAAAATATTTGATACGTATTTTTATTTTGTCAATTAGAAAGATATGACCTATGACGAAGATAAAAGCCTAAGCTTCGTCAAAGTATAGTGACGTCACGCGAAACTTCAATGGTCTTCATTATATTTTATCAACTTTGCAAAAGATAAAATGTGTCTAATATATTTTGATAGTCTAACTGATAGACTAGTAAATAGTTGTAGATATCTACCATTGTTTGTTTTCGCGTGGTTTTCGCATTAAACCAAATTTACTTACTTTGACAGACGAGCAGCTTGTCGTGTAAGATGTGTATCACGCGTTCGGCTTGTGACGACAACACCCCAGCACAAATAGCCGGTAAAAACGTGGCAACAGTAAAATTCACTATTATAAAACTTTCGGGTCCTAGAAACAGGTCCCAGATCTAAAAAAAACATAAATATTGTAATCTAAAGATAAACGCATGCACTCATAACTTTTGGAAATTGTCTTGTAAAATTGCTTTCCTCTTCATCATCCATCTGTCTATGTTAAAAAAATATAATTATACTCACAGTGATAGTAAATAAAGAATGGACGTCGGCATTGGAAAGAGATAATCGCTTGGATTTGTAGAGCGTTACCTCTGCTGTACGAATTTTGATGATTAGTGTGAAATGAACGAACAAATTGAACGATGGTTTGTAAGACATTTCTCTGTCAACGTTTTACGTCAAATTCGTTCAACTGAGATAACCAAAATTAGCCGATTATCTCTTTCCAAATGTAAATCTGTCAGTATCGGTATCAGCCATTTTGAAATTACACTGCAGGATGTAGACCTAACCACGAAGGGTGATTGGGCCATATCCACCACGCTGGCGTGCAGGATTCACAAACACCATCGAATTCCTTCTACGGATTTATGCAGGTTGCCTCACGATGTTTTCATTCACCGAAAAGCCAGTGGTATTAAAATCCGTACATAAATTCCAAGGAACTCATTTTACGGGGCCGGGATTAAAACCCACGACCTCACGAATGTAAGGTGGGTGTAACTGCTACTAGATCACCACGGAACGGCACGGCCAAATGTCAATGCTCATTATATTTATTCGTATCGTAGTTATTACTACTCAACCAACCGTTAAGTCGATGTTTTTCATCAGAATTACTCCGTTATAAATAAAAGTCATGGTGTGGAATACATTGAAGAACAAAGTAGATGCAAACTGTAACAAACAATTTTAAATTAAAAATACCCACGCGTTAAAATTGCAAACACATGTACAAATATAGGAAAAGATAATTAGGAAGACCATGGAGAGCATTCTTAAGGATGATTTTCTCCATCAGCGGGCGAACGTATTTATTTTTTTTTGGGTTTTTTGCCTTTTACAGAGACTACTCATTTTTTATTTTAAGTACAACATTTTACTTTCAATGGTAAAATTAAAACGCACTTAAAACTAAAATATATTAATATAATCATTACAAAGGTACATCAACTTAAATACAAATACATAACTAAACCTTATTATAGTGAAAATATTTCGTCAATTTAACCGCAAACAACAATGATATTTCAGCAGACAACTGAAAAATAATAGTAATAAATGCTACCAATGATACTGTAATAATATAATTTGAAGACTCTACTTTAAAATACCTATAGAATGTACTGCGAAAATTACTCTACCTTAGGTAGAAAGTTTTTCACCTCAAAACATGTTTGCTCAACGAGACAATTCTTTGCTATATTTTTATTTTGAAGTGTTCGTCTTGACGGCGTTTGTATTTTTAAACGACTTCCAAAAAGGAGGAGGTTCTATGTTCGTCTGTATGTATTGTGTATGTTCATGAATAATTTCGCAAATTGTGAACCGGATCGAAAAATTCTTTTTTCGTTCGAAAGGGTGGTCCAATTTAAATTTTACAGAAATCAGTTTAGCCGTTTTTGAACAACAATGTGAACGATTCCAGCGAAATATTCGAATTTTATACACGATGGAAGGCGGTTCGGCCATTTTTGCGAAAAATAATTATAAATTCTGGCAAGTGGCAAAAAATGAGTTTCGCGCTCTGAGCGAGACAATCAGGCATACATTTTGAATGTATAAATTTAATGAAATCTAGACACACGGAAGCGTGTCCAGCCAAGTCTAAGAAAAAGGAACTGGCGACGCGACGTGTGTAATATTACACGAACCATTTCGAGCCACTTTTGACCCCTTCATAACTCGAAAACTTTATGAAATTAAGTATATTTATTAAAGTTCTTTAGTTTATCTACAATACAAAATTTCATTATCTTTGCTCTAACGGTTATTGAAATGTTAACGTTTAAAAACCGGGGTTTTATTAACTGATTCACTCACTGACTCACTGACTTATAGATCAAAAACCTAACCCACTTCCAGATGACCTAGAAACTTGATATTTGGCACCAAGGTATATACAAAGGAAAAAATCTACAACTTTGAACGTTTAACCCCCAACCCTATTTAATAGGGTGTGAAAGCTTGTTTGAGACTTCCACAAATTTTCATGCCATAAGTATAAAAATTGATACCAAGACTATGTTAGAAAAATAAAACACGTATTTCAGGATTTTTAATAAATCAGCCCTCAACCCCTAAAATTGGGGGATGAAAAGTTGTATGACACTATCGAAACTTTTGATGCCAAAAGTCAGAAAATAGATATACGAACTCGTTGTAATAGATAAAAAAAAACCAACAATTTCAGGATTCTTAATAAACCACCCCCCAAACCCTTAAACTGGGGGATGAAAGTTTGTATGACACTTTTGCAAAAATTGATGCTAGATGTCCAAAAATTGATAAAGGAACACTTTATTACAAATATAATAAAACACGTATTTCAAGATTTTTAGTAAACCTCCCCTAACTTTTAAAACTAGGGTTAAAAGTTGGTATGAGACTTCCGCAAGTTTTGATGCTAGAGATATGAAAATCGATAAAATTATTCCTTGTAGTAAACTACAAAAAGAAGTGAAATCCAACAAAAACATTTTCATGTGAAATTAAGCCAAGTCTAAATTACAGTTCCCACTATCAAAAAGTTGTCAAATCTCACGTAAAGCCAAGCTTCTAACTCTGCACGCCTTACTCTACAAGTCCTTACTTCACAAACTATACCTTAGTCAATATATTATTATGCAGCTTGGCTGTTTCGCTAACTGCGCATGGGCGTAAAGTGAAGATGAATTCATTAATTCTGTTATACAAACAGTTCTTGTTGTAACGAAACGGCCAAGTCATATAAATTGACTAAGCTGTAGAGTTTGTGGAGTAAGGACTTGTAGAGTAAGGCGTGTAGAGTTAGAAGCTTTGCTTTAGGTGAGATCTGACAACTTTTTGATAGTGGGAACTGTAATTTAGACTTGGCTTCCTTACACATGAAAATGTTTTTGTTGGATTAGTCTTAGAAAAACAACAAAAATATATCTTACCATAAAATCGTATGCTCTTTTCAATTTGAACGCAATATCGGATATCATTTTGTAAAGTCGATGACACGAAACAATTCCAACATTATCCATCTCCAAAACATTTATTAATTTCGATAAACGACATTTAACAATATAAAATACGAACGAGTTTTGTACCACGACCATCCCTCGAGTGACAGCCAACCAAACGAAAAAAATATTTTTGCCATATCCAGTAAGACACCGATTGTGGACGAAACATATAACTATAGTTGTAATAATTTTATCTATTAAGAAAACAGAAACTGCTAACAAATTTTTAATCTCCAATCTATATGATTGTACATCTATATTCAGTTTTCTATCAAAGAGTTCAAATATTGACAAACATCCAGCTAAAGTAAATTCTGTGTCCATGTTCATGAAAATGCACACATATAACAAATTTTCCACTGCATAAGTAAAATGCCGCAGGAATTTCTCAAAAATGTCATCGGTAATAGTGTAAAATAAGCATACAGAAGAAACTATTACTATTAGTACGAGTGAAAGAAAATTTACAAGAAATTTTATTCTTCGAGTTGTAAAATTGATGAAACCGTAATTCAAACCGCTTATGATTTGCATGAGTAAGTAAAATTTTGAAAACATTTTGGTTGTTTTATTTTCTGTATTCATTGTTGCTTTAATGTTGGTTACAAGTAGTGACAGACTAGTGTAGTGTCAACTAGGATCTGGGAGTGGTCCCAGTAACTTTCCATTCACTCAATACTGTAACATAATGAATAATAATGAATGACTATAATCAAGTTAAGGCGATCTCTACTGCATCGATTATTTTTATTATCTGTTTTAACACCGATGGGAAAACGACGGGGTGTCATAAGTTTGACGTGTATGTGTGTGTGTCTGCCTGTGGCATAGTAGCTCCCAAACGAATGAACCGATTTTGTTTATTTTATCTGAGAGGTGAATTGAATTAGTCCAGAGTGTTCTTAGCTATGTTACTTCAAAATCGGTTCAGCCGTTAAGCTGGTTAGACGATTTGTATACGGCCTGCCCTTAAGGAAATCGTGAGGCACCAACTTGACCATACAAAAATAATAAACTGTAATCTACCTCTAAATATTATCTTTTAGTATTTTTAATGTACTAATTGACGCTTCAATAGCTAAGATTATACGTCTTAGATTTTACAGTTTTATAAATGATCTTACTTTTATGGCCTTATAAGCCTCTAAAAAGTCATATTGTTACTCAAAATCTTACCTGAAAAGTTTCCATATACTATTTCTTTTCTGAATTACATAATACGTACGAGCGTGCAATATTTCTTACTCAAGCGATTGACACCACAAACATAACATGTTGTTACAATTGAAGGGGTGAAAACAGTTTTCTCCCGGAACGTAAATTTTATCAAAAAAGGTACCGAATTTTATCTCGAAGTTCTACAGAAAGAGCGCTAATAGGTACTGGTCGATTCACGATCCTCTTAAGAAATAGCCATTAAGTTGACCTAATTTAATAACCCATCGAAATTAATTATCAGGCAACAAAAGCAATATATTTAAGGTCTCCTTTGTTTGTTATTAACTAATATGTCTTTGTGTTTGTGTATGGGTGTAAGTACCTAATCAACTTTTGTCGTATCAAAAATAAATAATCAATACTATGCTTTAAGAGTCATATTGTAAGACCATTATTTTGAAGTTTAAGTTATGAATGACTTTTCCACGGTGATGGTATATTCTATGTTAATGCAGTATTCTGTATTCATACAAACGGTCGGAATGCGAATCATATTTTTCACATTATTGTTGATATATCAAAAATGACTTAGCCGATTTCGATAAAATTTAAATGGGACCGATTTCGAATTTCTTTGTAAAAAAAAGAATGATTGAAACCAAGCCACTCTTTAAAAAGTTATGCGTGGATATACATAAAAAAATATACTCGTCGACTTAAGTACCTATACACTCGGTTTCATCGGTCAAAAAGGCCGGTGCATTACAGAAAATAATCGAGATAATGCAAAAATATATCAAGCTTAGGCCAGGTACAGTATTTAATTATTTGCTATATTTGTTTTGAAAATGATTTTCTTACTAGGTATTTTCTCAAAGATTTTCATATTTTCGGATCTTAAATTATCTTTTGACATGGCTTGTAAAAAATGGAGGCTTGGCGTGATGGTGGCCTACAACAAAAATCAAATCTTAACATTAAAATTTCAAAATAATGAAGTATTAAATACCGTTGTTTTTTTCTGTGAATGAATTTACCATATTATAACAATTTACCACAAGACCGGTTGGTAGCGGTCTCATTGGAGATCCATTGGGGAGGCCTGTGTCCAGCAGTGGACGTTATATGGCTCATGGATGGATGGATTATAACAATTTATTTTAGGCCAGTGTACAAAATCTGGGCCGACTTCGCAAGATCTTCTTTTCGTAAATTGAGTAGCCACGTCGAAAAAGGCAAATCCCAAGTTAATACTGTACTAGCCTTTAAATAGTCCACTGCAGGACGTAGGCCTACCTACGAAGGGTGATTGGGCCCTTGTTGGCCCGGTGTGGGTTTGCGAATTCACATACGCCATCGTATTTTTTCTACGGACGGATGCAGGTCACGATGTTTTCCATCACCGGAATGCCAGTGTTGTGAAATTCCGTACATAAATTCCAAAAACTTCATTGGATTCGTACCCACGACCTCACAAATGTAAGGCGGGTGTTATTACCACAAGTCCACCACGGCTTAATAATCACTATCACTACATATTATAAAGAAAAGTTGCTATTCCTGTGTGTCTGTCTGTCTTTCTGTATGTGTATTCCCTTATATCTTCCAAACTACGGAACAGATTCGAATGCGGTTTTCACTATTTTTAGAGTGTTTCAAAGAAAAGGTTTGCAGCTATGACAATCGTACCTGGGTTAAGCCAAGACGGGCAGATAGTATAAGTTAATAATTAAAATGTATTATCCGCTTCCGGCATTACGATAAACGTTGTCTGCAATCTGGACGAACATCGGGCTAACGAGCCCAGATTTAAGGCTAACAATTAACAAAATAGCCATGTCAGAGGCCTTTGGGCGCCTTAGAAACTCTGAAACCAAGAATAACTAACAGGATGGCATAGCATGCAAGACCAATTTTATCGTTTCAAAGTTGAGCTCGTAGTCGCTTATCAATTGGGAATAAACAAAAACCGCAGACGCCCTACACCACGCTGCATATACAATCATAATAATCTGCCAAGTACGAGTCGGACTCGGACACGAAGGGTTCCGTCATGTATGGGAGCCCCCTGCCCCCCTTAAATATTAATGTTACCATTATCACCATTATTATCTGTTACTATTATATCGAGCGAAAAACGTAATAGTAATAGGGTCCCGTTTTTACCCTTTGGGTACGGAACCCTAAAAAGTGGCTTTATCATTCATAATATCGAGTTCATCACGACGATCGAAGACAACAATTCTCGTAGCGTAGTTAGCTACAGCTAGTTAGCTAACTGCTACGACGTAGCTAAAACTGCTACGACGTAGCTAAAACTACTACGACGTAGCTAAATACTACTACAACGTAGCCTGTATTAGTAGGTACGTGAATATCTTCATTATCCACAGCCTTTTTTATCCCACTGCTAAGTATAGGCCTCTCTCTTATAGTGCCATCTGCTCCGGTCCTTTTCCAATCGTGTCCAGCGTCGACCCGCGATATTGACGAAATCGTCGACCCATATTGCTGCCGGACGACCCACGCTCCACTTACCGTGTTTAGGCCACCACTCTGTTATCGCCTTGCTCCTGTCGTTATTTAAGATTCGCTCTACGGTTCCGACGTCCCGGACTTTCGTCCTACGTCTGATCTCCGTGTTGCGAATACGGTTTTGGATTTTAATGACGAGGACGGACCTCTCCATGGCTCTCTGTGCAACTTTGATTTTGTTCACAGCCTCATGTGTGAGTGTCCATGTCTCGGCACCATACGTCATGGTGGGCAGAACACTGGTTAAAAAGACGAGTCTTCAGACACTGTGGAATGCGGCGTGGCTTCAGTATGTTACTTAATGTATGGAATGCCGCCCTTCCATGCTGTATACGCCTGGCAATCTCATTTTTTGACGCTCTGTGCCAAATGATAGAGTATTACCAAGACACACGTAACTGTCAACCGTTTCTAATTGGTTGCGAAGTTCCAGAGACGTTCGAGATCACCTTGGACTTGGTCATGTTCAATATTGATCTATGGTGGCATATTTGCTACTGAAACCTGCTTGCTTCTTACCAGTTCCATGACAGACAAGCAAATAGGTAAATATTGTTAGTTGTGTTCATAGCGTCGCCTGGCTATTGTAAATAATGCCGCCATTGACATCTGAAGTAAATATCGCCGTGCGATTGTATTGATGTGGGTAGTAACCATGGAAACACAATGTAAAAAGTGCAGGGACTTTTTAGTGTTTTATTATGTTTATCATTATGAACAACTTTTACAATGTAACCACAAGTATTATTATTTATTTATTTTTCTAAAAACAATGTGTTTCTGAACAAGTACTCGCCGAGACGAATCAAACGAGCCAAAATTCGATAGGGTTGCGTCGTTAAATTACAGAGTTCCTATGACCACCTTCCAGCTTCATCATCAGACCCTGGTTACCATTGAAAGTCAAACTACTCTCCAAGACCATTCAAATGAACTTAAATTCGATGAGGTTGTGCCGTTTCATTACTAAGTTCCTTTGGCCACCTTCCAGCTCCATCATCAGATCAGCACCATTAAATCATAAAATTGCATTGTACGTTTACACATGTACGCAAAATTTCAGCTCAATCGGTAACCGGGAAGTGGATCACAGACAGAAAAACAACGGGACAAGTGAAACTAAATAAAAGTTTTTAAATAAAAGAGAGGAATCGACGGCAAAATCGCGAAAAAGATAAGCTGTTCCATACTTTTCACAGTTCTCGAGTAGATACCACGTACCGGCAAGCACACGTAGAACGTTCTCTCGCTTGGTGGACAGAATATGACCTTATCAAGACAGCAAAATCACGCTGGGTGCAAGCCACTTCCAACTGGTCTTATTGGAGATCCATCAGAAAATAGAGAGATATACAGGGTATACATTGGATATACAGGGTTATCCAGAACTGCTGTACTAAGCTGGAAAGAGGTGATTTAGACCATCTTTATGAAAAACTTTTACTATGGGGTCTACCCAGAATTAGAGAAATAAATATGTTTCATTTATTTTGATTTTTGGGAGTTGCTTTTTTGCTGTGATTATTTTTTCCCCTAGAATATAGGTTTACTGTACTGTATCAATTACCCTTCGTGGGGTGGGGTATCAATTACCCTTCAATTACCCACGAAGGGTGATTGGGCCATATCCACAACGCTGGCCCAGTGCGAGTTGGTGGATTCACATACGCCATAGAATTTCTTGTACGGACGTATGCAGGTTGCCTCACGATGTTTTCCTTCACCGAAAAGCCAGTGGTGTGGAATTCCGTACATAAATTCCAAAGAACTCATTGGTACGGGACCGGGGATTGAACCCATGACCTCACCATTGTAAGGCGGGTGTCACTACCTCTATGCCACTAAAACCTAGAAGTAGTCAATATAGGTTTGGTCCCATAGTAAAAGTTTTTCATAAAGATGATTTTAATCACCCCCTTTTGGCTTAGTACTAGGGAAACCTTTAAACCCTGTAGAGAGCCTAATGTTGATGTCCTACGGCTGATGGATCCATACATTTTGATGAAAGTTAATTAACTTTATATCTTTAAGTCAGCCATTCTCAAAGTGAGCTCCGCGGAGCACTAGGGTTCCGCTAAGTCTCTGTGGGGGCTCCACGAATATACTGATATTAATGAGAAAAAAATCTTCAAAAATCTTCTAGCGATCAATATCTCACTTAATGCGCGCTTCTTCCGAAATTTATGTGTTTTCGAAGAACAGAACCCAATAAATATTTTTATGTTTAAATTTAGGACATCCATCCATTCATCAGCCATAGGACGTTCACTGCTGGACATAGGCCTCCCCTATAGATCTCCAATAAGACCGGTTGGTAGCGGCTTGCATCCAGCGCGATCCTGCGGTGTTAATGAGTTCATTCGTCTACCTTGTTTGTGAAGGTCCTACGCTACGCTTGCCAGTGCGTGGTCTCCACTCGAAATTTTTTCAACTCCATCGGTCATCAGTCCTCCGCGCTATGTCCCCTTTTTTTTAGCCAGGGGATTTTTTTTAAAGATACCACCGCACCTCGGGGCGGGCGGGTGGTTATGTGGGAGTCCCCGCCCATTTCTGGATGGTATACCCACCAAAACCCCCAGGTGTTCCACCACTGCGCCTGGAGTCGGGGCTACGGGCACGCTTGCGCACTCCTCCGCGGCACCCGACAGCGCTGGCCTAAATCAGGCCCCACCACGGAGCATAGGCTCCCGCCCGAATGACGATGTGTCGAACACCAGACACATCGCCACCAACCCAGCCTGGGTCCAGGGACTAACCAGCACTAGGCGTCGGACGGGCGCTATGTGCCTTTTTTTTTCGCCAGGGGAAATCTTTTATAGATACCACCACACCTCGTGGGCAGGCGTTTGGTTATGTGGGAGTCCTGCCGACTGGGCAGTATACCCACCAAAACCCCTGGGTGTTCCACCACTGCGCCTGACGTCGGGGCTACGGGCACGCTTGCACACTCCTCGGCACCTGACAGCGCTGGCCCAACTTGGGCCCCACCACGGAGCTTCGGCTCCCGCCAGAATGTCATCGCCACCCACCACCTGGGACCAACCAGCACTGGGCGTCGGACAGCACCCGTATCCGACAGCCTTGGTCCCGATGCAACGGGTCAATTAAAGTGGCCCCGCGCCTGCCACTACGGCTGCAGAGGATAGGGAGAGCGGCCATCGCGATACCGACACCAGGTGCAGGGCTGCAGGGGACCCCTGCAGCCCCACCGCCTCCACCAACACGTTGGCGGCACCCGTTAGGGCCGCTAGCAGGTAGGATAGGCAGCAAAGTTTGAGAACTGCTGCTTTAAGAAATACCCTTTTGAATCACAATATTTCGGTATAATAAACAAATAAGCCATTAGTGTAATAGCAATTATTGATTCTTTTGTTAACGTATTTAATAAATTGAAACTTACTCGTAGGTATTTGATTCTATCTTCGGAAGTGAACAAGCATCGACTTGTGTCCAAGAAATGACGGACAGAGAAAATAAAATGAGTAAAATATTTTCATTATTTTACAAAGTCATGCACATATCAACCGGCATAGATTACGGGTTTATAAAGTATAGATCTCGGAAAATTAAACTGATAACAGATTTTCTTGTGATTGTAATAACTACAAGCTTGTCTACGTTATGTTTATATCACACTTACATTAATGAAACGTGGTACACTTTTTTACGGCACACATTATACAATTTACAACATATGATTTATATGGGTATTATTTTTAGTATGAACAGAGATTTCAGTTTGGCTGGCTGTCTATCAATATTTCGACATGTAGACGTAAAATTAAATGCAAATGTCGAATCTTACAATTTGGAAATAAAAAATTTGACAGCGGTAATACTACTTTTGATAGATAGAATCCTAACTACCTCTATTGTATGTGGTATATACAAAAAATGTCTCACAGGATATGTCAAAAATATTTTTTTCTTTTGGATGGCGATTACCCGAGATACATTGGTAGTGCAAAATTCATTTATTTTTTGCGTAGTAAAATGTCGTTTAGCAAAACTGATTAGCATTTTGAAGGTTGGGAATATTGATATTGTATCGTGCCATCAACTTTATAAGACCATTTCTAATATCACGTTCAAGATGAAAAGAGCATACGATTGGATGGTAAGATAAATGCATTTGATTAATTCGAAATTCGGTATTCAGTTATTTTCCATGCAAATAGTTACTTTTTAGAGAACTCATTTATTTGTTTATCATTTGACAGAAGTTGGACAATAGTAGTTTATGCAACTGTCATAATAATGAAGGGTATTAAAACACGAGTGTGAGTTTATGAAACGAGCGCAGCGAGTTTCATAATAGTAACGAGTGTTTTAATACCCGTGTTATATGCAGTTGCATACACTACTTTATCTTCACAAATAAAAATAAAAATAAAAAATATATATTGCGAAACATTAAATTCACGCGTACGTGTATTGTCACAGTGAACTTGGCGCCATTAAAATCTAACCAATGAGAGCGCAGCTGCGCGCGCAGGGTCAATCAGGAGCGATCGCGCGCTGTTCTTTTTTTTTCATTTGCACAAGATCTTACCAAAGAGTTATGTGTATGTAAGTTTAGTAGTTTCGACGAAGTTTTCACGTATAACCCAACTGTTTTCAAAAGCCAGCCTAATATCAAAATTTTATACAACTTGTATGAGGATTTTGACATAAGGCTCGCCAGGTTAATTGGTCGCGTTTTATTGATGTTATAATGAGATTTTACGATATCGATGTGGATATTATAACGTGTGAAATTGCTTAAATTGAGTGTTTTGTTGTCTGCGCTATAACAGTAGTCATTATAAGTCAAGTATTGGAAACATAAGTAGAATGTTACAACATTAGTGTAGATAAAAATATTAATGCTTCGATATTTAAAAACCTCGGGGTATCAGTTTGTAGCAATATATTATAGAAGATAGCTTACATAATTCTATTAACAAACACTTGAGTATATTTTTATGTTTCAGTTTACAATCACAGTATGTTTTAACGTAGTACACACCATGTTTTTTATTTATTTTGATGTAGTTCAGTTGAAGAACGTCGACTTGTCGGTAAGTGTGCAAAATTTCATATATTTTTTTCTTGTATTTTTGCATTGAACTAGGAAGAATTTGAAATATTGGAATGAGCGTCCAAAATTGATTTATAAATTAACAGGTTTTTTTTTATAGGGCAAAAGTGCCTTTATTAAGTACAACGAAACTATACTACTACTACATAAAAATCATTGGATCATCCTCAGACCTTTGAAGGTCTAAAGATAATCCAAATGCTCAAGCCCACTGCCAGTTGGCAGCGTGCCCAGCATGCTGGCAGCATTGCCACGCTGAATGGCAATGCTTATGCGTTGATCCAAATAAACACCAGCATTGTGGTCACGCGTCGCGTCCACCAGACGCTCAGAAAGACTTTTGAAAATGATATGAGCTTCAGCCCCCACTGACTCAATGTCTCAACTCCAAATGGCTCAAAAATGTAACCACTACCGAGGTTACAGGTTTTACCCTGCTTTGAAAAAAAAGAATCTCTAGTCGATTTTAGAGTTAGAGTTTTCACGTGTTTCTTTAATTTAGATGAAAAACGTCAAACAATTTAATTAATTATGAGATTTTTAACTTTAGCAAGTTTTCCTGGAAACATAAAAATCTCGTTTTCTTTTCTTGTTTTTTATTTATTTTACCCGACTGCTTAAAGAGACTGTATATTTTCAGGTCTGGGATATATTTTTCGGAGCAGATAGCTATATCACAGTAAATTTTCTTTTGCAAACGTTTTCACCAGCAATATCTGCTGGCATTCTAGCTTCGCAACCGCAAAATTTGATACATATGCTATATGATAAACTGCTCGAGTGTAAAGGTAACTTTATAACGCTATTGGTTTATCATTGACTTGGCATTTTGTGTTGTTTTACCTAATGGTTTATAAAGTGTAAAGTCTTTTAATGTACTTATTTATCATCATTATATATATGTACTTATTTATCATTATAAGCTATTCTAAACATAATAATATGATCAACCCTAAAAAAATTAGTACAATTGATTTTTTTCAACACACTTGCTCATAGAGTGGCTCTAATTTTACCACAATTAGGCACATAATGACACCTGTATTCAAACTGTGACTTTTCATTGCTTTTATTCACAAGTGAGTTAGAGATTTTATTTTATTGGTTGAGTTGCTTTGTTCTTAAAAAAAGTTTCACTACAAAAAAGATCGTGTTCAATAGCAGGTACAAATAAATTAATGTACCTAATGCTTGCTCATTTTGTGCAACTCTGTATTTAAATAGATAATTTCAACTTGTACGTGTTTAATAAAAAAAAACTTTCACTCAAATATAACTTTTGTTTTCTCTGTAATCAATTAAGAAAACTTGAAATTTCCCATTTTGTACGTGGCTAAAACGCTATCCGCGAAAAGCCAAAAAAAAGAAACCTCATTCTTTTAGTCTATGGCCGATTGCCATTGCGCGCGCAGGAAAACTGATAAATTTTTCCCGCCATTTCGAAACATTTTTCACAACTGGTTTTCACTGTTGAACATATTTTTTAGTATTATTTTATTCACAAGTGTGTTGAAAAACGTCGAATGCTACACGTGTGTATTGATGATTACCGTCCTCGGCTCTCTTAAGATCTCATTGGCGCGTCAGCGGTAATCACCAACATTACACACTTGTACCATAATTATTTGTCAATTTACAGTAGTTTAATAAAATTCAGAATAATTACTGTGAACCTGTTAAGGTTAAAAATATGTACTAACTGTTTATAGTGAGACACGAAGCTCGTCAAATAAAGGAATTCATTCGCTACGTGGAAGCTCATCCGCTGAAGTTTAAAGTGTTCAAAGTAATTCCTCTGGACGCCGACTTACCAGGAATGGTGCTGGGATTCTGTGTCACTTACCTGATTGTTATTATACAGTTCACACACGTGTATTAAATGTATCAATGCAAGATGTCGCTTGAATGATGCACCTATTTATCGTAAAATCGTACTATCGTAAGTCAATTTTCACTGTTTATGGCGTTTAAATCTTCGAGCAAATATCTATAGTCACAATTGTGCAAAAAAAGTGTCCGAGCCAAAACTCTGCCCAAGCTACGTAGTAGGCAGACTTTTAAGTTAGTCGTAAGGCGATTGCAAGCCGGCTACAACGCCGCGCGATGCCAAGGTGCTCGGTTTCAAGAACCAATTAGGTGAACTAACGTCGAGATTCGAGAAAACGGTCATTGTGAATTATTTAATGTAAATATCTAAGTCGGTATGTATGACGGTGCTCGGACATTTTTTTACTACTTTCACTTAGGGACTATGGCTCTGTAGATATTCGCTCGAAGGCTTAGGTCTTAAAAACCGCTCAACCGATTATAATTATAAAGGTATCTGCCCGTTGAATATAACTAAATAAACGTGCTAGGAAAATATTAGACACGGAAAACTACACAAAACGCTCTTCTATGCCCACTACGAGTACAAGTAACGTACTATCTACGTAAGTCAATAGTCATCGAATATCGAGAATATTTTGTGTGTGTAAAATACCGGTGTGAAAACTCTTCGTGCATGGCTCGCGACGGTCCTGAAAAGCCACGAAAAGAACTCATTTCGACGTGTGAAAAAGTGACAGATTTATACTTTGCCATAACGCTGTCTCGTTCTGACACCACGAACGAAATAATTCGTGGCGCGCATACTAGCCCGGCTGGTCGGTGACGAAACGGTCTAGTCAGCTGCAGCTAACGCTCTTAACACACCTCCGCTGCGGAATACGAGTAGCAAACCGCTGGATGAATTCCGCTGCGATCAAGTGTAGTTTGCGCGTGGGGAAAGAGATAGAATTATAGTCAAATCTATGCGTTAGAACAGGCTGTTTCGCTAGTGTTCCGCTTCCCTAACATGCGGACAAGACATAGCAAAATTACTGCGGTTTCGCAGCGGAGGTGTGTTACGGGCGTTAGTCATGATTATATGGTCCATTATAGAAGGCAGACATCTTAATGCACTTTTTACAGACAGAATTATTAAATACCTATAGATAGAATATCATTTCCACAAACAAAATTATTCAAGAGGAAGATGTAAAAGGTATAATTATGTATAAAATCTGCATAGTGTAACTATACTGAAAATGTTGATGCACTTATCTATTGTAAGACTATTCTCGTCGTTTAAGACGCGAATAGTAATAATAATAATAATAATAATATATACTTTATCTTTATATCTCTTGAACCACAGAACTCATTTTAATGCAGTTTTTATCAGTAGATAGAATGATTCAAAAGAAAACTTTGTAGGTATAAAACTTGTATATCGCACTAGAATAAGATCAAGAATTTCATAAATTATATGGGTGGGTCGCAAGTTTTAGTATACTAAATTATATATTTTTTTTATTTGTGCATTATACGTTTCTAGTGTTAATAAATACATATTTTATCAATTCTATACGTGAAGTTTAATTTAGTAACAAGACTTTTTCTTAATTTGTGGATTAAACAGGTTTACAATAACATAGTTTTTCTGAGGCTTTGGTTGAAACTAGATATTTTTATTAAACGAAAACTAAACGTTCCAACTGGTCATTATGATCGTCCGGTCCAACGCTGCGCTTGCCGGTACGTGGTCTTCACTCGAGAACTATTCGACCCCACCGATCATCAGTCCTAAGGCTTTATTTTTGAACCAATAGCACTGACGACGTATGAGTAAATGATCACACGATCAGTAAGAGCAGCAATAAATATAATCGGCCAAGTACGAGTCGGGCTCGCGCACGGAGGGTTCCGTACTGTATGGGAGCCCCCTTAAATATTTATATTATTTTAATTATTTTTTTTAAATATTGAAGTGAATATACATCTGAATATTCTGTACAAATTTCAAGCATCTGCCTGTTACCATTATTAATATAGAGCGAAAAACACCTAAAAAATCAGGTTTGTTGTATGGAAGCCCCCCTCAACTATTAGTTTTATTCTATTTTTAGTATTTGTTGTTATAGTGGCAACAAAAATACATCATCTGTGAAAATTTCAGCTTTCTACCTATAACGGTTCATGAGATACAGCCTGGAGACAGACAGACGGACAGCGGAGTCTTAGTAATAGGGTCCTGTTTTTACCCTTCGGGTACGGAATCCTAAAAACTATGTCATTGCAAATCCTCCGTGGATTCACATCTGTTTAGATTTCGTAAATATAACAATGTACTACAGTTTCTGTAGTTTTTACATTGTCGTAACAATTCTGAAGATACTCGCTTGTGAGCTAATTCTCCAACGTTGGCGGCAGATGGCGCAGCTAGCGGCCATTACTGTATGTCATCTCGGTAACTACGTAGAGATGGGACACGGATGTTTCGGTATCGATAACATATATAATGCAAAGAACTTGTACTTGTAACTAGACTACGCACGAATGATAGTAAAAATTGGCCAAGTACGAGTCGGACTCGCGCACGGAGGGTTCCATACTGTATGGGAGCCCCCCTTAAATATATTTTTTTTAATTTTATGATTTACTAGCTTTTACCCGCATATTATTTTGATTTTGGCTAATGTTTATGTCGGCTGTGAAACCTAACCTAAGCGACAAACATCAAAATACCTTAGAGGAATGCTTTTGTTGGTTAAGTTACGGTTGGAGTGTATATACAACCCCCCTGTGTATTCCCGCCCTGTCGTGGCAGGGGAGGTCTAAGGCAGCTGAAAAGGCGGCGCTCGAAGTCTCCCTCTTTTTTGGGTCTTTCCCCAAGGCAGCTTAGAGACCGGAATTCGTAGTGCAGCCACTTTTAACTAAAGCAGCTGAGAGGATGGCCGGTAGGTTGCCTGCCTTATGAGGAGTGTTGCTTCTGAGGCGGGCTGCAGTGCCGCTCTTGCGACGCTGCAACCGAGGATTAGGGGCTGCGGTGGGATGGAACTGGTTGTGTGGGTGCCGCCACCTACCCTACCTTCCGCTAGGCCATCAACCTGTTGGGAGACGCAGTGGGGCTGCAGGGGAAGAGAAGTGTCGGTATCGCGATGGCCGTTCTCACTGCCCTCTGCAGTTGAAGAGGCAGGCGCTGGGCTACTATGACTGACCCGTTGCACTGGGATCAGGACGTTGGAATGCTGTCCGACGCTCAGTGCTGGCTACTCCCGAGTGGTGGATGACGATGTGTCTTGTGCTCCGAAACACACCGTCATTATGGCGGGAGCGCAAGCTCCGTTATGGAGCCCGAGTCTGGGCTAGCGCTGTTGAGTGCCGCGAAGGAGTGCGAAAAATGTAGGAACGTCCTAAACTTGAAATGACAGGTTATTTCTGGCGCTTAGACGGCTGCTACCGCGGCCCGTTTGCTTACTTTTCATCCTATCCTACGGGAACTGTTAAAATTTTTGGGATAAAAAGTGGCCTTTGTCACTTTTCGTCTTTCAAACTATATTCATGCCATAAGTCAAGGCAATCCGTTGCTCCGTTGCTGAGAAAAAGTTATTGTCTTATCCTACGGGAACCGCAATTTTTTCGGAAAGGAAAGTATCCTATGTCACTTTCCGTCTTCCAAACTATGCCCACCCCAAAAATCAAGTCAATCCGATGCTCCATTGCTGAGAAACAGTTATTGTCCTATCCCATGGGAATCACGAATTTTCTCGGGATACAAAAGTATCCTGTTATCACTTTCTGTCTTTTAAACCATAGGTATCCATACCAAAAATCAATTCAATCTTTTGCTCCGTTGCTGCGTCAAAGAGGAACAAACCAACAAACTTTTCGGATTGATAATATTAAAGTATGATGATTCTGTACCATAAAGGTAGAATAAAGAAACATGTTAAAACCTCTAATGATACTCGTAGAAGATTTAAAAATATTTTTAATGTCAGACAAAATGACGGCCTGTTATTATAGTAACATGTAGCATGCAGAGGGAATAAAGCATTTTATCCAATTTTAATGTCAGTTGTCATTTTCAATCCATACTTTATTTCCTCTTCAAGGGGATATAATGGTGAAAAAACAATTTGTCCCCTTGCCATGCTACCTGTGATTTATAAAAGTCTGCAGACAATGTCACCTGTCATCTAATTACGTTTCGATGTGAAGTTTCGTTAAGTGTCATAAAGGAATTAATCACTTAGCGTCTTTGTGATAGTGGCGACAGTTTTGCTTTCGATAGTTTTTGTCCTGTCCTACAGGAACTATGCAATTTTTTGCTTAACGTCCAATGATTAGCATCTAAAATTCGACGCGCTTGGTTTTGCTCTTGAGTCTCAGCAGTTCTTTGCGCTGCGTGACGCTCAGCATCTAAAAGTCGCCGCGCTTGACTTTCAACTTCAGTCTTAGCAGCTCTCTGAGCTGCGTGACGCTCAGCATCTAAAATTCGACGCGCTTGGTTTTGCTCTTGAGTCTCAGCAGCTCTTAGAGATGCGTGGCGCTCGGCATCTAATGTCAAACGCGTTTAAGTGTGCTCTTCAGACTCTTGGCTTCTAGCAATTTTCTTTACGCGAGCTCCGCTAGAACTACGCGCTAGAATCGATTTGCGTTTTGTAGGCATACGTATTAGAATGAAAACTACGTAATTAAACTGAAAAAATACATGTAACCTTCTCTAAATTTTACAGGAAAAGATTGATTGACTTTGACATTTGCAACTCGAGCAGCCTTGAATGGGCATTGGGCATAGAGAATGTAATTTGGAAAGTCAAGATGCAAATTACCATTTGTCATGGTAGAAAATAAGTTTTTTCTTCTAAGATTCTAGCCAATGCGTTTTCATCCCCCGTTTTCAACCCTTTAAAACAATTTTTTCGAATCAAAAAGTAGCCTATGTCCTTTCTCAGGCTCTAGACTATCTGTGTACCAAATTTCATTCAAATCGGTTCAGTAGTTTTAGCGTGAAAGCGCGACAGACAGACAGACTGACAGAGTTACTTTCGCATTTATAATATTAGTAAGGATTATTGAAATTGAATATAAAACTAAATATTCTGTGAAAATTTCAAGCATCTACCTGTTACCTTTATTAATATAGAGTGAAAAACATCTAGAAATTCAGATTTGTTGTATGGGAGCCCCCCTTAAATATTTATTTTATTTTCTTTTTAGTATTTGTTGTTATAGCGGCAATAGAAATACATCATCTGTGAAAATTTCAGCTGCCTAGCTATCATGGTTCATGAAATACAGTCCGGTGACAGACAGACAGACAGACGGACAGACGGACATCGAAGTCTTAGTAATAGGGTTCCGTTTTTCCCTTTGGGTACGGAACCCTAAAAACGAAAAGCTCCTTCTTTGAAGTCGGTCAAAAATAGCGTTCCCTTTTGATCTAACCAACAACGAGTTATTAAAACTCGAACTAACACATGTTGTTTTTAAATTTTCGCGATTTGAACACATTAATATTATCTACTACAGGATTAATCGCGCACTAAATTTACGAAATAAATAAATACCTCATCATCATCATAGACTCACCCGTCTACCCGTGACCACGATCGATGCAACTCAGTCAAAACGTCGGGATGATGAGGTATTTATTTATCTCGTAATTTTGGTGCGCGATTAGTCCCGTAGTACATAATAATAATCGAACTAACTACATTGATAGCAAAGATGAATACCGATAACAAAGATGCGTTCAGCCTCTATTTAGTATATTATTTTCATCGATATATTTTTTTAGGTTTTAACCGTTTTGCCATGTCAGAGTCTTTCAGGTGCTTTCAAAACTCTGACACCAGAACTAGCCACCCGGTCTGTACTGCTTATTACCAGTGTTACTACCAATCTTACTACCAGTAGTAAGAACGTTAAATAAGTTACCGTTATCTTTATCGACATGAGACTACCCCATCCCTACAGCTGTATGCTGTCTAAAAGCTATTAGCAGTTCTCGACGTAGCGCACCTGTGGCTGTCATTTTACAGAGATTACGTACGGGGCATTAACTCTATGTCGTGTCTATACAATTACATGGTTCGTAAACGCTGGAAGGATTGGAACATCAGATAAGACATAAGATCTACAACATTAGTGAATACTCGCATTTGTTATTATATTTGAAGCCGTGGTGGCCTAGTAGGAGAATGCTCGCCTTACAAGAGACCGGCTGGTACACTTTTCCCTACCGAGCTATGCCCCCTAGTAGTGATAAGTGCACTTTTTAGGGTTCCGTACCCAAAGGGTAAAAACGGGACCCTATTACTAAGACTCCGCTGTCCGTCTTTCTGTCACCAGGTTGTATTTCATGAACAGTGATAGCTAAAACGTTGAAATTTTCACAAATCATGATGTATTTACGTTTCCGCTATAATAAAAAATACTAAAAACAGAAGAAAAAAAAATTTAAGGGGAGCTCCCATACCACAAACCTGAATTTTGAGACGTTTTTCATCTCTACAGGACCCTATTACTGATACTCCGCTGTCCGTCTGTCTGTCACCAGGATGTATCTCATGAACCATTATAGCTAGAAAGCTGAAATTTCCAAAGATGATGTATTTCTATTGCCGCTAGAACAACAAATATTAAAAACAGAATTAAATTAATATTTAAGGTGGGCTCCCATACAACAGACATGAATTTTTAGATGTTTTTCGCTCGATATAAATAACGGTGACAGCTAGACGCTTGAAATATTCACAGAATATTTGGTTAAATATGCACTTTAAAAATAAAGAAATAAATTAAAATAAAATAAATATTTAAGTGGGGCTCCCATACAAGTAACGTGGTTTTTTGCTGTATGTATATTTATAACGGAAACAGGAAGATGCTTCTAATATTAAGTGGTATATTCCTTTCAAAACTAATTAATAAATTAGGCTTCCACACGGTGCGGAACCCAACGTGCGCGAATCTGACTCGCACTTGGCCAATTATTTTAAAAGATTTGAATGTCATATTTTGTACTCATCAAGCTTAAAGTAAAATCTTCATCAACGTAAGTACATTATTTTTCTTTAAAATATTTTGAAACTCACGACGAGGGTGTTTTGCAAGCAAGCCGGAGCGCTGAAAATGAGATTTAGTCTGAGATAAAATATCACTCTCGTAGAGATGAAAAGTTTTCATGACTTTAAAATTTCAATTCAATTTCTTAAAAGGATTCCACGATTCAACAGTTTTCAGACTTTCAGTTTGCTGAGATTGTAAAATATTTTGTAATGGGAACGGTACTGGAATAATATTTTTTTGATTAAAAGTGGACGAACGACTACAGAAAATCATGGTGGAAATTGGTTAAGAAATCTGGAGAAAACAGAAAAATCTAAGAAAATAGCTTAGACTTGTCTTTTGAAAATATAAAAATAATAATAATGTGAAGACATATGCCGATATTCGAAGCTGTGGTTGTCTAGTGGTAATGACACCCGCCTTACAATCTTGAGGTTGTGGGTTCAAACCCGGTCCCGTACCAATGAGTTCCTTGGAATTTATGTACGAGTTTTCACACTACTGGCTTTTCGGTGAAGGAAAACATCGTGAGGCAACCTGCATATGTCCAATGAAGAAATTCAACGGCGTATGTGAATCTGCCAACCCGCACTGGGCCAGCGTGGTGGATATGGCCCATCGTGGGTGGTTTACGTCCTGCAGTGGACTATTAAAAAAGGCTGGTACAGAAGACATATGCGGAAGACCGCGAGACGTGGAGTTGCTCCACCGACAAGAGAAGCGCTCTTAAATTCTGAATGAATGAATGCTATCCAAAAACACAATTCGTACAACAATGCCTCGTATATGTAGCCCGCCCTTCCCATAAACGTAGGTATACTTCTCTTTCGAAATTTTATAAAAGATATGAAATCCCTAAATATTGCGCGATCATGATCGGATGAGTGACCGTAGGTGGCATGACACATTAAATTGTGTATTTGTGTTTTTTCCTTGTGTTGCCCAATTATTTACACTGTCGAACAATATTTTCGCATTTTCTATAGACCATCAAGAAAATTCGCGGTACATTTTTGATAAAATTTACGTTCCGGGAGAAAACTCTTTCACCCCTTAATTTGTAACAAAATGTTATGTTTTTGGTGTCAATCGCTTAAGTAAGAAATATTGCAAGCTCGTAGGTACATTTTAATTTTTTCAGAATTTTTTTTAGTAAATGTATACCTATCAGCGAAAGTTTTGCGTAAAATTATGACTTTTAAGAGGCTTAAAGCTGAAGGTTATTTAAAAAACTGTAAAAACTAGGACGTACTCGTATAAGCCTAGCGATCGAAGTGCTAATTACATGAAAAAAATCACTCAAATTGGATAATATTTAGAGATACATCTAATCTCTACCAGCTTATTGTTTTTGTATAGACAAGTTGGCACCTCACAATCATCTTAACCAATTGGATCGAGGCGCCATCAGGGTGCTTAAAATAAACACTGACACCAGGGCTAGCCACCAAGCCGATACATTTTTTTAAAATACTAGGATATACAGGGTTATTTCTGATCAATTAGCATCCTCTTAGGGGCTTATTCTGTACATCAAAACTAACAACTCTTGTTCTGCGACGTTTGTCAAAACTCAAAAAAAAACCGATGTTCCATACATTTTGTCGAGGGGTGAACGATATTTTTCTATGAAACAACAACTTTTTTTTTGAGAATTAATAAAAGTCGTAGACCAAATGTTAGTTTTAATGTACAGAATAATCCCCTAAAAGGATGCTAATTGATTAGAAATAACCCTGTATGTCCGTCGTCTAGAGATACACCCGCTATAATATCAAATACAAGAATATTACTCAAAATTCGCGTTACGGAAATAGAGAAGAAACAGAATTGGAAAATAAAAGAAAACAATGTAAACGCCGATTCGTATTTTATGTGGGATTTATTGGACCACCGAGCCTTTGCACTTGTTTTTTCCTTGTGTTGCCATTTGTTAAATTTACTTTACCCCTGACAATACCTACCGCAACGATGTATACTTACTAAGTAAGTAAGTTCGAATAGGCCGGGTGGCTAGCCCTGGTATCAGAGTTTTCAGGCCGTCTGAAGGCCTCTGATATGGTACAATCGGGACCTGCATTTTAACGTTACATCCGAGCCACAGTAGCGCTCAGTTGGAAAATGCCACCCGCGGTCACCCATCCAAACACTGACCGTCCGGAGCGTTGCTAAATTTCGATGATCGCTGACAAACACCTAGTCAAACTACGCTACGAGCGCTTATGCTCAATATAAAACAGTTTCATAGTTAGCTTCGAAAAACGTTCTAAAAAATTTGCCACTTCGTTAAAAGGTGAAACTTGATTGAAAGTTTTATGTATTTATGTAAGTATGTTAAGATCCGCGTCATGTAACGCCGTTACGCCTACACGGATTTCAAGACGGAAAAAAGTTTATCTGATCAATTTATGTTTTATCCCAACCCAAGAGGCGTTTGTTATGTAGTAGTAGTTTATGTAGTTTTAGATTATGTAAGTCTTTTATTTAGTGGTAGTCAATAAAGGCACTTGCCCTATCAGGTGTATTAAAGAAAAGGCGTCGTATTGTTTTAATAGATTACTAATAACTTACACACAACCTACTTGCAAAACGAATTTAGTACTAATGCAGCGAGCGTTTTTGGCACCCTTCCACAAGGACACAGTCTTTTTTTCGAGTTTTTTAGCCTTTGTTTTTGTATATAATTTTAAGTAGGTATTTTATTTTGTGTAGTTTTTTATTTTAGTATTATTATTTTAGATAGTAAAGATTGACAATGTTTCTTAAGTTATGTAAATGAACAAATTTAGCACTTTAACATCAAGATAAACAACTTTTACCATTAAACCAACCCCAAAAAAATATTTACCACAGTTATTTTATTCAATGCTACACTACATTTGTAACCCCTTAAACAAAGAACATATTATAAATTCGGGATGAAATAATTAATGGTTTCAAAATATCACTAACATCATATCACATTCATACGTAAAGATTCCATTGTTACAATAATTGAAACTTCCGACAATGGTTCAGTTCCCGATTTTCGACAATAACTTCGCTATGGCAACTCCCAACTCATACGAGTACTATGAATAAAACATGAAGGAACAGTGATCTGCGAGAAAGCCTTCGCAATTTAATAGTTGAGATTTCAAAACGGAAAATAGTTATTTTACTTGATAAAATCTATTTTCCCTGATACAAAAAAGTACGTTTACCTATGTTTGACTAGTATACAGAGTTACTGGTAATCAATTAAATAGCATCCTTTTAGGAGCATATTCTGTACATCAAAACTAACAATCTTTGTACTGCGACTTTTGTTTGTTCCATACATTTTGTCGAGGGTTAACGATATTTTTCTAACGAACCGCATTAAATTTTTTTGAGATTTATTAAAATTCGTCGAACAAAAGTTGTTAGTTTTGATGTAGAAGTAGAGAATAAAACCCTAAAAGATAGCTAATTGATTGCCAGTAACCCTGTATTTAGCATATTATTTCTTTAAGAGTATGTTATAGCAGAGTTACAGCTTACTTACACACTTAAGTACGCACAACTGAGTATGAATGAAGTAAGGTAATCAATGAAAAAGGTACCATAATTCATTTACTATTGAACTTATTAAAAGAAAAGTTGTAAAAAAAATACAATGCGACGACATGACAGTCTGAGGAGTTCCTCGTGGACCAGATGGTTGTTACGTATTTTGGACGTCCAACTAGACATCCAAAATACGTATTCCTAATGGCACAATTACGCACAATTAAGCACAATTTTTTTAGCTATTCCTTGTGACACAACTACTAACAATAAAAATAGATTCTATGTTTATTAAAAACCTATAGTCTACCTACCGTTCTTGCCAAAAAACTCCGTATTGACCTGAACAAACTCCAGGTCATTCAGAATAGGTTCATTCGCAAGGCAGTCGGAGCTAGCTGGTTCATGCGAAACTCTGACCTGCACTGCGATCTCGAACTCCCCTCCATCACTTAGTACATCAAGTACCTTTCTCGCTTGATAGGGCTCCCCACCACCCCAACCCACTCGTAGTCCAAGCCTCAGACTATACGACAGACACGACAGACCCACCCACTCTCCGCCGTCCAAAACACCTCTTGGGCGACCCGGACGACCCCATCACCGTAGTCACATCTGCGGCGCTGGAGTCAGCCGATTCGAGTGCTCCCTGCAACAGGAAGCATTCTGTTTTTGGTATAGCTCGCCGGTTACCAAAGACACACACCGAACTCGCTGGCGAGGTCGAAGACCCTCCGGGTCTGTCAGAAGGTCGGTTAGATTCTCTCCAAATAGTCAAACAGATCAACCTACTAGGGCCACAAGGCACACCCCTTCTGGGGTGCCCTGGCAAGTCTTATCTCCCCCGCCGGGTGACGGCCCAAGCCGAGGTCCGTACCTTCTTAGACGTCCTTGCGCTAGTCACCCTATAACCTAATCTTAGGGCTCAGCCGCCTTCCGTGCTCACCCATGTCCGGTAAGCTGTAGAGGCGTCAGAGACCAACAGCTGTAAGTAATTTTGAAGTAGGAGGAGTGGCGTTGCTCACTACAGTATACAGAAAAACTGTAGCCTCAAGCGTACGCTGGGAGCCCGAGCTCGCGACCAAGCGCAGCGAGACCTCTCGTAAAAGAGTGTGCATATCTTACCAACAACTGTAAGTAGTACAATGTAAATTCAAATGGAACAGGGGTACGAGTAATGATTACGATATGCTGGGTGTTTTTCTAGAGTCCAGACAAAGGACATATTCTTACTCATCATTATGCACAGCTTTATTACGGTGCTAATCCAGAAACCGTAACAAAAACTTATGGTCACCGAAAAGCCTGTGGTATAAAAATCTGTTTAAAATGTACATTCGATTTCAAATAAAAACCACAAATCTATGTGTTTATTTAGAAACAATGCTAGCAACCCAAACTTGCTAGAAGTACACACGAGAATGAATAAAAGATGAGGCGTCCCGCCACCGATTCAGGTATTTGATACGGCGGAACGATTGTTATCATTTTTAGAAGATATTTTCGTGAAAATAATGAAGATGTCAAATATATTCGGTTGAGATTAAGGAAAAGTTTGAGGAAAAAAGGCAGAAGAAAAAAATAAGGGAATGAAACACGATTTACAAAGCAAAAAGGTTCGAGTATAATTATATTAATTGTTGTGAAATGTAATGTACTACTAAATGAGTATCTATATGTTCTTATAGGTACCTATAAGTATATTTTTGTGATAAGCCGCACATGTCTCGGTCCCCCTGTTAACAGGCCTATGTTAAGAGGTAGGATGCAATGGATGTACCTTGTGGTATATGTGGTAAATGTAGGTAGACTTGGTTTTTTACTTCGTATGTAGGTAGTTCGATAAATTATAAAATAAATCAGTTCTGTCACCGACATCATCGTTTCACTTGCCGTTAAGCTGAATATTCCCCGAATATTCTACTATATGTATGTAAATTATGTAAGTTCGGGTGGAAGTTAAATTTGACCAACTTCCCTGTTTCCGAAATTTCGCACGCATATCACACGCATGATACCATATTTTTGCACGCATTGCGCACGTGACGATGCAATATTATGGTACCATGGAGCGGATCTGATGATGGAGTCAGAAGGTTGCCATAGGAACTCCTGTACTAAACAAGATAGACCCGTCGTGTTTGGGCTCGTTTTACTTGTCTTGGCTAGCACTCTGCTGCTACATGATATCCAGAATCTCAAAGGCTTTTATTTTAAAGAAGTTATATTTTTATAATAATAATAGAAGTTTGTCAATGAATCAGCATTTGAATCAATATTTATCAGCATATTTGGGTTGAAATGAAGTCGCTTTGTTCACCGAATACTGGTCATCAAAACTTGGTAAAGTTGTATTTCCCATCATGATGCATCATGGATTCACACCCCGATGGATTCAAAGAAACCAGAAAACCAGGAAACTCTGCGTGGTTACCATTTTTCAGATAATTTCAACTCCTCCGAGACTCATACATTATCTCGCCAAGTTACGACATTATTCAGCACAACTTTATTATATCCCGTAAGCCACTAACAAAAATCACACATAATAATATTTACTTATTGAATAACTGAATACAGGTGATAATACGAGTAATATTTAATCTGTTTACGATTTTATATTGTCTATTGATTTCTATTTTAAGCGTCATTGGCGTTATTTGTAATGATTGAATTTTTAATGAAATGTGTAATTGATTAATTTGACTGTAAAATTGATTTCTATTTTAAGTGTAATTAACGTCATTAGCCGTACTTATTATATTATATATCAATAATAAAATAAAAAAATTGTCATTTGTCGCTTCTCTTTTACCAAATGTGGGATTTGTGTATTGAAATTATGGACTACAACATTTACTCTAGCTTTATTTGGCTCAGTTCAATTCAGTTCTGCTCAGCTTCGCTTTGCTCTGGTGAAATCTAGGCCTAACCGTAGATTCCTTCCGCTCCGGTCGCCACTAGCTTCCAAACTCTCCAAACTCTGCGTAATTACCATTTGTCAGATAATTTCAACTCCCCGGAGACTCATACATTATCTCAGCAAGTTACGACAATATTGAGCAAAGCTTTATGGCCCATAATCCCATTACAACAATGACACTTATATTTACTAACAGAAGCACTAGACTCGGATCTGATCTGTTCGTGATTTTGTTGCTTCTCGCTTAGCAAACATGGCATTTATGTACTTAGTTGAATCATAGGTTACAACGCTCCATCTATTTCTATTTGGTTCAGCTCAACTCAGTTATTCAGTTCTGCTCTGCTTCGTTTTGCTTTAGTATAATCTTAGCCTTAGAGCGGGATTCCACCAAAGCGGAGAATGTGTGCGGTGTGCTGTGTGCTGTGCGAGAAGAGATGTTTTTCAGCTCGGGTGCGAGGCGTTGAGTGCTGAGTACTAGGGAGTGCAATCTCGGTATTCCGAGATCTCGAAATACCGAGATCTTGCACCAATTTCGCAAGATTAATCGTGCACCAAAAATCGCGCGTGATCTCGCAAGATTTGCAAGATTGTACAGTACCACGGTAATGAAAATTTTCATTAAATTAAAAAAATAAAATAAGTGAAAATTTTCATTTTCATTACCGTGACAGTACTGTTAGAATCAGGCGGGGAAAAAGGGCAGCACCTGCAGTCAGCGTATCAATGCCTATCATCAGTGATGCCAACAAGCGTAGAGGCAAGAACGGGCCTTTTCTGCTACTGGGTATTTGGCACTTAACATCCGAAGCCAGTTGGCAGACGACACCTAAGATATGCTGTGTTTTCTTAGAAGTTTTTTTTTTTTTAGAATAATCCGTAATTTTTAAAAATAAATGATTCAGTATTTTTATATGTAAATTATTTAAGTATTTCGCCTCTAGAATAATAACTTTACCAAGTTTCAATAGAATACTTCTAATAATTAAAAATAATTCGTTGATTTGCGAGATCTCGCAAAATACCGAGATCTTGCGAGATTATACCTCTTAAATCTTGCAAATACCGATACTAAAGATTTGCTGCAAGATTGCACTCCCTACTGAGTACGCTCTCTGACACGCTCGCTGACATCACTGCACACTGCTCACTTCTCTCGTCTCCACTGCGCGTCGTCCGCGTACCCACAGCTCACATTCCGCTTCCATCGCGCCATACAAAATGTATTAAACATCTCCGCACACCGATCTCCACTGAAGCTTAACAGAGAGGAGATGTGTCAATAACACAATTCTATTGGTTTTTTAAAAATCATCTCCTCTCCGCTCGTCTTGACTCCGCTTTGGTGGAGTCCCGGCCTAACCGTAGATTCCTTCCACTCCGGCCCCCGCTAGCTCCAAAACTCTCCAAACTCTGCGTAATTACCATTTGTCAGATAATTTCAACTCCCCCGAGACTCATACATTATCTCGCCAAGTTACGACAATATTGAGCAGAACTAAGGCCACTGATAACGTAATTTTGTTCACAACAATGGGCCGGGCCGTAAATTTATTGTTCTTGTTACAGTCTGCATTGTTTAGACCCCGAAAAGCCTCTTACTCGGGTTTATTTACAAGCTCGGGGTTGTCTAAAAGTAAAGGATGGTAGAGGCTAGAATATCAAGCTAAGGCTCTGTTGGGAGATAAAATATGGTTGATTCACGGATGGTGTTGTAATTTTATCTGTCTGTGATAATTGTAGTCAGACCCTGAAAGTTTCTTCTTCCGTGTCTCAAAAGAAAATATAATCTTTATAAGATCACTCGATTGCCTGAGACAATCAATTAATCAAACAAACCGTTAATTTTTATGTATAATAGACAACAAGTACAAGAACAAGTAATAGAATTTAATTTCATACATTACATTGGATTCTGTCTGTTTTATTCTCAGAAACAACTTAAAATTAGTATTCAATACTTACATTTATAATGTCTTGACTCCTGAAGCTGTAGAGAATTCAAAGTTTTAGGTGAAGGCGTTTAAAATGATAGGTATAGCCTTGTTTAGGCTGTAGTTTTCATTTTTAATACTAAATGCAACAGGGTAGAAACCTATTCCTAGTAGACCTACTAAAATCCCGTAATTACGCATTTGGCAGGATTTATTTTATAGTGTTTTGCGCTACAAGTTCTTATAGGCAAATAAATATTTAAAAAAACATTAATAAATCATCAAAACAACTTTTATAAGAATACCACAGAAGATAGCGCTGTAAATTTTTAAAACGTTTTTTTTTCAATCAAGCTTTTGTATTCTCATCTTGAGATGATCTTGACAAATTTCATCATCATCCATCTATCCTTAAGACGTCCACCGCTGGACAGAGACCTCCCCTATGGATCCAATAAGACCGGTTGGAAGCGGCTTGCATTCAGCGTGATGCGGTCTTGATGAGATTTATCTGTCCACTTTGTAGGTGAACGTCCTACGCTGCGCTTGCCGCTACGTGGTTTCTACTCCATTTCACTTGACAAGTATAAGTTGTCTTAAATGACCACTACCAGTGGCCTACAAGCTTTAATTTCTAATCCAAGCTTACGTTAAAGGAGTTACTTAAATAAATTATTACCACGTAAACTGAGAGTTGTGTTAAATTATACTCTGCGGCCTTTTGATCTTATTTGGGGTAAGGATAAGCTAGTATTTAAGCCTATGCCGTATTTATACATACTGGACTGGCTTTGTTATAATAGTCCACTGCCGAACATAGGGCTCATAGGTTGATTGTGCCAAGTCCGCCATTGCCCAATGCAGTTGGCAGATTCATATATACCTACGCTATCGAATTTATTCTACGGATGACTGCAGGGGTCTGATTCTCTATCAACAAAACGTAACGTAACGCCGTAAGTATATTTTTTATTGTCGTGAATTTCGTTTGGAGAAATGTTTGATAAATGTAAAATTACGTTAAAATGAATTATAAATCCAGTTTGAGTTATGTTATATGAAAATTAAATATTTTCCACACGAATTTCTTTAAAAACAAAGAGCACGTTAGAGCGCTTTACGCGCTTGATTTTATACAGAATCACCCACCAGCTTAGCATACAAGACCACGACAAGAGTTTATCGACGTGTGCAAAGGTGACAGATATATGCTTAATCATAACTCTGTCACGTTCTGACACGTCGATAGTGTTATTTTATGGTCCATATGCTAAGCCCGCAGGTTGCCTCGGGAGGTTTTCTTTACTAAAAAGCCACAATAAGTTGGTGAGTTCGTATAGGCTGGATGGTTATCCCGGGTTTCAAAGTTTTTAAGCCGCCTGAATGCCTCTGAGATATGTAAACGATTAAAACAACCGAAACTCACAATTTAACAAACCATCCGATCAGGTCAGCGCTCTTTGTAAATATCAACGGCGATCACCCATCCGAAGACTAACCGTGTCGAACGTTGCTTAACTTCGGTGATCGCTTAGAAACACGTTTAGTCAAATATGCTACGACCGCTACAATACAGGGTTAATAATAATCAATTAGCATCCTTTTAGGGGCTTATTCTGTATATTAAAATTAAGAACTTTTGTTCTGCGACTTTTGTCAAAATTAAAAATGACAAGTAAAAACGAGACGGACTCGCGCACGAAGGATTCCGTACTGTATGGGAGCCCCCCATAAAATTTATTTTATTTTAATTTTATTATTTTTTATTGAAGTGAATATATACCTAAATATTCTGTAAAAATTTCAAGCTTTACCTCTTACCATTATTAATATCGAGCGAAAACTAGCTAAAAATTCAGGTTTGTTGTATGGGAGCCCCTCTTAAATATAATTTTTATTAATTTTTTAGTATTTATTGTTATAGCGGCAACAAAAATACATCATCTGTGAAAATTTCAGCTTTCTAGCTATAACGGTTTATGAGATACATCCTGGTGACAGACAGACGGACAGCGGAGTCTTGGTAATAGGGTCCCGTTTTTACCTTTTGGGTACGGAACCCTAAAAAAGCAGCCGTTCCATGCATTTTGTCGAGGGTGAAAGATATTTTTCTATGGAACAGCATTTTTTTGAAATTTGATAAAAGTCGTTGGACAAAAGTTGTTAGTTTTGAGGTACAGAATAAGCCGATGGTTTTACTGGTACTGATCTTGTAACTTGTGGTGTGAGCAATAAAGAATTTTTAGCAATTTCTGTTCTATTTTAGCTCTCTTCTACCGTATATCCAAGAGTCATAAAGCTCATTGTTGAATTTAATTTTCACGTAGATGCCGATATTGTTCAGCAAAATTAGCTATGCAGATTGGATGAGCTCTAGTGGCTAACATAAAGGGGTTAGTTTCCAGTGGATATTTACAGTATCAAAATTTGTAGTGTCGTATCTGAGGGCAGGAGACAACGGGCCTTCTGTTTCACAGGTCGGTGAACGGGCGAGTAGAACATATTGCATAAGATTTAGCGACATTTGCTTTTTAAATCCATATAAATTTTTTGAAGTGAAATCTTCTTTTATAGCGACGTTGTGTACTTTTTAGGATGGGTACTGTACTGTACTGTACTGTACCAGCCTTGTTTTAATAGTCCACGGCAGGACGTAGGCCTACCCGCGAAGGGTGATTGAGCCATATCCACCACGCTGGCCCAATGCGGGTTGGTGGATTCACATACGCCATCGAATTTCTTCTACGGACGTATGCAGGTTGCCTCACGATGTTTTCCTTCACCGAAAAGCCAGTGGTGTGAAATTCCGCACATACGAGTAAGTTCCAAAGAAACTCATTGGTACGGGACCGGGATTGAACCCACGACCTCAAGAATGACAGGCCAGCGTTACAACCACTAGACCACCACGGCTTAGGCTTAGGATGGGTAAAAAAAGTTAAATTCGCGTCAGGACACGCGTAAATGATCCAAAATTTGTAAGTAGACCGCCGGCGCGGCGTAGGAGAGGAAGTAATATCCCTCTCTCTTTCTACTGCGCGGCGAAAATATATGCCTGTACTTTTATACCGATTAATAAAGCAATTCGTGCGAAATTATTCCCTAACCATTCCAAAATATTCAAAAGTGCTCAAGGTTCATGTTCAAGTTTTCACTTCTGCCGGCACTCCCGGAGTACAAACTGTTGTTTTTTTAAATGGTGTAAATCTATTTAAAAACAACAACGGGTAAAAAAGCAGCGCGGTAGCAAAGTTGCTGCAGCGCCCATAGTCCTCAAAAGTTGATAAAACAATTAGGTTCTTAAAATTATTTTTCGCGAAAAATCGCGACATCGACTTCCACCGAGTACAGAATTCGAATAGTTTGCACCAATCAATGTGACATTCATGTACATTAATGATAATTTATCAAAAACGGCTCTGCCGATTTCGATGAAATTTAAATCGGACCACCCTTTCGAACTATAATAGCTTCTATCGCGGGCCTTGAGCGCGGGGACCGAATCCAGAAATTCCGTAACGAAAAAACCTCACGCTCCCCACTCCGACGGACAAGGAGGTGTGGCTTGAAGGCCGTGCATCGTCTAACGTCGTTTCAGTTCGGCAGTCTTCGACACGACGTTGTGTGCGATTAGACGTATTGTAAGACTCTACGAAACTCGCACGAATCGAGACGAGCTGCTCCGAAATATGCTATGCAATAGCTTTACCGCGGCAGTCCCCGAGTGCCACACGTCTTTTTTTTAAATCGGTTCACAATTAGCGAAAAAATCGATGAACAAACACAAAGAAAATACACACAGAACATAGCACCTTTTTGGAAGTCGGCCTGGTCGCATTTCCCTTCACACAATTTCATCCCAACTTCCGCCCTTTGTCTAGTCCTCGATAGCAGATGACGCGATATGCCTGGAACCTGTTATAAGCTAAAACTGCTAAGGTAAGCATTTTAATTATCATCCATAGATACTATAGGATAAGAGGGGAAGATAGACCGGGAAGCCCAAAATAATAGGCCAAGTAAGAGTAGGACTCGCACGCAAGGTTCCGTACTGTATGGTAAACGTACGTAATTGCGGACGAGTCCCAGAACGCGGACGTTACTCGGTTTTTTAATTTTTGTAAATTTCTACGAAAGTTTAATTTAATCTTATGAATGACAATACATTCTTGGTTATATTTCAAAGTAATATACAGGAAAAACTGTGCACGTAGTGTAAGCGTTTAACTGTGTACTAAGTTGAAAGGACATGATTCAATGATGAAATCATCATCAGAGGCAACTTTTAGGTACTATGGAACCAATATTTTTTACTGCCTCGGTGGCTCAGTGGTTAGTGACCCTAACTTCTGGGTCAAAGAGGCGTGGGTTCGATCCCCACCCAGGGCAAGTATTTATGTGATGAACATAGATGTTCGCTCTGTGACAGGGTGTTGTTTAGTTACTATCTAAGGATATAAGTATGTATTTAAATATGTAAATGTAGTATATCAGTCTCTGGCAGCCATATCAAAAACATAGTTTGGGGTCAGAGACCGTGTGTAAGATGTCAAAAAAATAAACATAAAATTCGAGTTAAAAATTAATTCCCGTACAAAACTGCAATCCGGGATTTGCAAATTGTATGAAACATTTCATTTTTTTCTTGAATGCAGGTTGGCACCATAGTAAAATTTGTTCATAATAATAGTGTGAATAATAATCTCTTTGAAATAACTTAACTATTCGGGAGCCCCAAAGACCCTTAAGTCCTACGCGGACCTTATCTTGCTAAGTACCAACTGATGACTTTTATTTTGTGTCATCTATAAAGGTGAACGCGCAACTGTCCGTGCCTCAAGAGCCGCAGAAGTCGGTAACTTCAGATGGCTGCAAAATGCCTGAAGTCGTGCGATGCAGACAGGTGCACGACGTAACACATTGTACTGTACAGGTCGCAATATATAAGTGTAGTGCTGAGCAAAGTGTGGAGGGGATGGCTGCGCATGGGTTTAGTATGGCGCTACACTTACGTGCCGCTACTTGTACCAGCCTTTTTAATAGTCCACTGCAGGACGTAGGCCTTCCCACGAAAGGTGATTGGGCCACATCCACCACGCTGGCCCAGTGTGGATTCACTTACGCCATCGAATTTCTTTTGCGGACCACTGGCTTCACCGAAAAGCCAGTGGTGTGGAATTCTGTACATAATTCCAAAAAACTCATTGGTATAATACCGGGATTCGAACCCACGACTTCACGAAAGGCAGGTCTTACTTCCACTAGACCACCATAGCTACATATAACTACATAACAAAATGTTTCGTATCAATTTATCATTCAATTAATATTCGATTAATGTGGCACGTGCGGCTCGTGCAGTGCGCATAGCTGCGCGTTTACCCTTAGAAAGAAAATATCTGCAAAGTTTTAACAAGGCTGTACTTTAATGAGCATCGCTGCTGAACACAGATCAATGCCCCTAGTACAAGTTTTCACTTACTAGAAACTGTACTGTACCGGCCTTTTTTATGAATAAACTAGCTTTTGCCCGCGGCTTAGCCCGCGTTTTTAACACGCTTTTACTAACGGCATTATACTGACGGCATGACGCTGGTCCCATGGAAGTGTGGACGGCCCTTAGTATGGGACGCAACTTGCGTCGATACTTTGGCACCGTCACATCTTTCTGAGACTCAGAGTAAGGCTGGAGCTGCGGCCAATTCGGCGGAGCAGCACAAGCGGCGCAAATATGCTAACCTCGGCAGTGGTTACATATTTGAGCCATTTGGAGTTGAGACATTGGGTCCGTGGGGGCCGGGAGCTCATATCATTTTCAAAAGTCTTTCTGGGCGTCTGGTAGACGCGACGCGTGACCAAAATGCTGGTGTTTATTTGGCTCAACGCATAAGCATTGCCATTCAGCGTGGCAATGCAGCCAGCATGCTGGGCACACTGCCAACTGGCAGTGGGCTTGAGCATTTGGATTATCTTTAGACCTTCAAAGGTCTGAGGATGATCCAATGCTTTTTGTGTAATAGTAGTGTAGTTTTGTTGTAGTTAATAAAAGCAATATCTTTATATATTATAGCCTATGTTATTCTGATGTATAAGCATTACCTACTATTGCAAAGTTTCATCTCAATCCGTTCTGCAGTTTTTGCGTGAAAGAGTATCAAACATCCATACATAGTCACAAACTTTCGCGTTTATAATATTAGTAGGATGAATAAATGTATAAGTAGCGATAATCATAAGTATTAGGATACATCTTACACACGGTCTCTGACCCCAAAACCTTAGTCCTTTGCTGAACATAGGCCTACACACGAAGGATTATTGATCTATATTCACCGCGCTTGTCAAATGAGGGTGGGTGAAAAGGCTAGATGACTAAAAACAAGTACCTATTATATTAAAGAAACACTTAATTTTAAACAAGCTTTTACTGAACAAGTACTGGCCAAGACGAATCAAACGAGCGGAAACTCTATAGGGTTGCGTCGTTTCATTGCTGAGTTCCTTTGGCCACCTTCCAGCTCCATCATCAGATCAGGACCATGTCATCATAATATTGCATCGTCACGCGATTTACACATGTATGCAAAATTTGAGCTCAATCGGTAACCGGGAAGTGGATCAAATTTAACTTGCAAGATTTGATTACAGACCGACAGACTACGGGACAAGTGAAACTAAACAAAAGCTTGTAAAAGTATAATTAGTCCGTCAGATAGATTTAAAAAAATATTAGACATGTACCTTTTCTTTATTTTTTTAATTATCTTACTAACGAGCTATTAATAAAATGTTTTTTTTTTCACCCAGTTTTCATGCCTATTCACACAAGTATGCCATCGATTTGTCCTACGAATAAAATTATCATTAACTCCTTCTTAGAGATAACTATAATTTGTAGCGTAAGTAGCTGTAAGGAATAATTATTTTTCGCAAAAAATGGCAAAACCGCTTTCCGTCGTCTGCAAAATTCGAATATTTCGCTCGAAATGTTTGCATTATTGTTGATTTATCAAAAACGGCTCAGCCGATTTCTGTAAAATTTAAATGGGACTACCTTGAGAGTATACCCTTTAGAATTAAAAAATAATTTTTTGATTCGATTTACAATTGGCGAAATTATCGAAGTTCATCGTGTACAAATTTCGGATGTTTCGCTCGAATTGCTTACATTATTGTTGGTTTTTTCAAAAACGGCTCAGCCGATTTCTGTAATATTTAAATGGGACCACCTGGGGAGTATGCACTTTTGAACTAAAAAAGAACTTTTCGATTCGGTTTACTATTGACGAAATTATCGATGAACATACACAAATAAAAACATACACACGAACGTAGAACCTCCTCCTTTTTGGAAGTCGGTTTAAAAATCTCATACAAACTTATACAAGAAATACATAATTGTTGGCTTAACTCGTTTCAGTATCGAATAAAAACTCGTACTAAGGGTACAGGAACGATTCTCTAAGTTTAAAACAAGCTGGAAAGTTAAGTATCATTCGTATCGCAATAAAAGCGTAGGTAACTGTAGCATTAGTTCGGGAGCAGCTGTAGAATCTAATTACGGCTAAATATGCTTCTTAGGCAAAGAAAATGAATTGAGAGATTTAATTTAAACTTTACAGTCAAATTTAAAGAAAAAATGGTTATCTGTAAAGTTGGTTTGCGGGCGATAATTTTAGGTACGTGATAACGTTACATGCGTCACAAGCCAAACGATTAGCCCGATTGTGCCTCTCTATGGTTTGTTCCGCGCTCTCTATCATTGTTATTCATTTATTAACACTCGACTGAAAAAGTGGTTGGTTGGTCGTATACTAAGAGTTTTTCATAGTGATTCTTACTTTCTCTTTCTAAATCATTAAAATTTGTCTTTACACCGATTATTCGTGGGAAATTTGATAGAATCGTGATAATTATACGGGAAGATTTATGAAGATAAGGGAGCCAGTTGTTGCACTATATTGTTTTAACGTTTTAAATCACTATTTATTATGATAGTATTATATTCTTGTATTTTATCGGTGTGTGATGGTGATGACCATTACATTGTAGGGACAGTGCATCTACAACTGGTTGATGGTAGATCACCACCATGGTGACATTTATAACTTCTTTGTATTTTAATGATTATTTAAACATTTTTATTTTAAAATAATATATATGTAAAGAAATTTTCAAACTTTAACATTCAACAAACAATACTCATGTTGTTACATTGGTTATCATTATCATTTAAATATGCGATAATTTTAACATCAAATGGCCACAACCGGCACAGCTACTATACTATTAGAAGCCTATCCTTTAAAATATTCAAAAGACATATTTTACTGTTACTAACAGAAGGACACTAAAGCCCTGGACCACATTGAGTAGCTAACTCTGATTTTTTTTGAGAAGTAATAAAACATCACCTCATCTCCCAAACTACAATTACTGTGGCCATGTATGTAGTAGAGCCAGGTCACGGGCAATTAAAGTTCAAAACGACGAGTTCTCGTTCAAGTGGTGACTCTACTGAACTAGGCATAGAGCTAAGAAACTATAGATACGGTATTCAGTGGAGTAAAGTAAACTTTTTTATTTTATTTCATATGCATTTGCGTTTGACTACATACTGCACCATGATAGGCTGATATTCGGTCTAGGGTGTACAGGACGATGGACATAATATACTATGACGGACTATGGGCATAATAGTATTTATAGTATTATGTTCGTAGTAGCAAAAGTAATTTTATTATCGCTAATCTTAATAAAATTTTCAAAAAAACAAACAAAAAAAAAATCTGATGTCTGAATTGTGCTTATTGCTGAAATTGTCAATGAAAATGATCGAGTAAGCTGTTGAAATTATTTGACACTAGCGACCCGCCCCGGCTTCGCACAGGCAGGTGTACTATACATAATATAAACATTTCTCTTGAATCACTCTATGTATTTAAAAAACCGCATCAAAATCCGTTGCGTAGTTTTAAAGATTTAAGCATACATAGGGATATAGGGACAGAGAAAGCGACTTTGTTTTATACTATGTATTGAAGAAACTAGACAATTAAGATACAACATGAGAGATTTACTTCAAGGTCATTATTATCGGTCCTGTTGGTATGGTATTACCTGACTGCAATTCAGGCAGCGAATTTTTGGTGTTGCTAAGTATTTTTTATACCCCACATTGAATTTTGTTTTGTAACATTTAAAAAAAAAAAACATCCAAGTTTAACTTAGAACTTAAGACTGTAAGTTCGTAGTCTGTAAGGATAAAAAATGTTATGCCTAGCAAGTTACATTTTTGCAAGGCCGATTTTTGTTCCTACAAACAAGAGAAAAATGCCATATCCAACAATTTCGTACTTCTATGACACCCTACTCTGTAATTTAAGCATTTGAACTGAACTAATGCTGCTCTTCCATTACGGGGCACGTTTCAATATTGCCTGCTTCAGTTTCAGATGTACTGTAGACTTTAAATAATCATCATCAGCCTATTTCGGCCCACTGCTCCCTCTTTCGCCAATTAACTAAAAAATATAATTAGTCCGTCAGATAGACCATCAAAAAATATATGACACATATTATTTTCTTTTGACAATATTTTTTAGTAATCTTACTTACGGACTAATTACTAATTTGCCCAGTCATCATGCTCATTATACCTGTCCTGTGCTATCATCCAGGGTCCAATTTTATAAAGCTACAAGTTACAATTCTACAGGCAAATTGACACTAATGACGCAATCTCGACCAATCACGAATGCGGATTCCGTCAATGTTGCCAGTAATTTACCTGTAGCCTGTAACTTGTAGTTTTATAAAATAGGGCCCAGGTGTTGCCGCCACCCGACTGTTTAAATACAAAATAAACTAGTAAGTAGTTCTAACAGACGTTTTGTAATGATTTATAAAACTAAACAATCTTGGCAAATAAATAATTATCGTAAATAGCGCTATAGAATTTATTTCCTATATTTTGATGGAAACAAAAAGTCAAAAATCACCGACGACAAAGATAATAAAAATATATGTAGAATCAAATAATTATTTTTCGCAAAAAAATGGCAAAACAATCTTCCATCGTGTACAAAATTCGAATATTTCGCTCGAAATGCTTACACTATTGTTGATTTATCGAAAACGGCTCAGCTGATTTCTGTCAAAATTAAATGGAACCACCTCGGGAGTATACCCTTTCTAGCAACCGGCCCCGGTTTCGCATAGGTGTAAGTTTTATACATTAAACCTTCTTCTTGAATCAGTCTATCTATTTAAAAAAAACGTATCAAAATCCATTGCGCTTAAAAGATATAAGCATACATAGGGACAGACAGACTGCGGGAAGTGAGTTTGTTTGATGAAACTTAACCAAAGTTACCGACATAGCCCAACGGATTTGCAAGTTGAAATGGCAATGGGCAGGGCACATATCGCGGAGGATTGATGACCGATGGGGTCGAAAAGTTCTCGAGTGGAGACTACGCACCGGCAAGCGCAGCGTAGGACGTCCACCCACAAGGTGAACGGATGACCTCATTAAGACCGCAGGATCGCGCTGGATGCAAGACACTTCCAACCGATCCTATTGTAGATCCATAGGGGAGGCTCATAAGCCTCCCCTATGGATCAACAGTGGACTTCTTATGGCTGATGGATGGATAGATGTAGTGATGACACAATTTGGGGGTTGTGATCTGCAGATAACGTAATCCTCGCGCAGCTTTTGAGTGAGCTTCAGTCAGGTTTAAGTTAGCCGCAACTTGTAGCTAACATCACAGCCGACATGTTGTATGATTCAGCCTATAACTACCCTCATTAAAATTCAATCTTCTTCTTAGATATTTTAGCTTTGAGTCCAATCAGTCACTGTCTCGCCATCCCACCATAATATCATCTGAATGGAACGGGATGTTTAAAATTAACAAGAGAAATTCGTTTTGTTTCTTACTGGAATTTAATTTGGGAGCGACTAGCGCGCCCTCTGTGCGGGCTCGGTTTTATTACTACGAGTATTTAGCATCTCATTTTGAATCTTATCCTTTTTGACCGACGAAAAGTAGGAGGTTCAATTCAATTCAATCATTTATTTTTCAAATAGGTACAGAAAAAGTACACTTTTGAAAGTCATAACATAAACAAAAACAAATAACATTAAATTAAATCAATTCATACATGTCAAAAATTAAAAACTATAAATCAATATTATCCAATGTCATGTGTTTCCAAGCCATTTTATCCTTCAAGAAGTCGTCAATGGTGTAGTATGCTTTCTTTATTAAAAATTTTTTCATGATATTTTTAAAATGATTGTCAGTTAGACTTGTCAAGCTTATAGGTAAAATATTGTAAAAACGTAAGGTAGGGCCGACTGAGAAGGCCCGCTGTGTTGTAAGGCCCAAGTTTCAAAAAACACATTAAATACATTCATAGCGCACTGGTCTCTAGTCACGTGAGTAACGGACCAATAGGAACGCAGAATGCGCCTGCAGCGTTCCGCTGGCGACCGTCATTTTGTCAGTGTCGCCACTTTTCTCCCCGAGCTTGCACGTCGTCACCTAATCTGCTATTTTTCTCGGACACAAAAAGTAAGTTTTCTGTTGTCTTCCCAAGATTTTTAAGCAGATGATTAGTTTAAAGTGTTTATTTAATCATTACCTAACACTATTTAGTTTTAGATTGTGATTTTTTATCAAATTTATTACGAAAATGGTTAGTTTGGGTTTCAAAGCCCAAGTCGTTTTGGAAGGCCCAAGTAGTTACTTTTTTGGGCCTTACAAGGCTTGATTGGGTCTTGACAAAAAAATGTCTTTATTTTGTTCTTGTTTTTCTCAAATAGTCGTTGAAATAATATATTTTTCCAAGAAGCGTAATTTTTGTATCTTCATTTTTTGTTGATATGAAGTAGGTAGGTACATAACATGCCTATGCTCTTATTGTTTTTTCTGTGATCGAAATTTCATTTTATGAGTATTTTATTAGAAAATATTTCATTTCAGGTCAACAAATATCATGTCTTATCCCGAAAAGATAATTTGGGCCTTCTAACCCTATAGCTGGGCCTTTTAACCCAGTGTTGTCTATCAAGGCCCAAAGTATGGAAGTATTTATTTATAAAAAATCTTGAAATTAAATTCCTAATCATAACATTAACTTTAAAAAAACATATACTGTATCAAAATAATTCCCGTAAAAAGTTAAAAAGGGCTGAGTACGGGTTGTTTTGCTACCTAGCAGAAATATTTTTTTTTCTTATGAATTATTGTTGATATCAGTTAGCATTCACTTTTGTCCAAGTCGAAAAATATTGCAATTTACATATTTTTGTAAATTTTAAATCTCAAGTTCTTATTTTCGTGATAAATAATTATATTATTGTCAGGGCCTTATTAGACATGCCACGTTTAGTAAGGCCCAAAAGAAGGGTTTTTAAGATAGGTAAAAAACATGCAAATTATCTACACAACTTAAAAAATATATTTAATTGAATATTAGTAAGAGAACAAAGGGTTCATAACCACGTTTTTATTGTGTTGAGATGATAAAATAAAGACTTATTTGATTTTGTAAAAAAGTGGGCCTTCTCAGCCTGCCCTACCTTATACAATTATTTTGGAAAGATTTATCTATCTTGGTTAGCCTAGTCTTTGGTATCACAAACTTCAACTTATTTCTCGTGTTATAATCATGGATATCACATTTTTTAAGGTAGTCAATTCGACGCGTACTTATATTTTTTCTTTGTTTTTTTTTTTTGTATAACCACGCATAACTTTTTACGTAGTCGTCCGATTTCGATAATTATTTTATTATTGAAAAGAATATACTTCGTAGTTGATCGAATTTAAATTTTATCTAATTCGGCTGAGTCATTTTTGATTAATTAATAGTAATGTGAAAAATGCTACATCGATCCGTGCTAAATATTCGCTAATTCTTGTACACGGTTGAAGTCGGTCATGCCATTTTTTGCGAATAATAACTACACTATGTCTGAACGAAAAAACATTTTGGCTATAGGTCGAATCATACAAGTCGGCGGATATTAAGTTACAGCGCGAAGCCCAATCGACGCGCAGTTTTAGGTAAAATTCAGTCAGGATTGGATAATATTGCGCAGCTTGTAGGTCTCTCTAACTAAGGTGAGACGGTATTTCACACCTGAGCAACTGCTCTTTATAAAGCACAAGTCAGGTATTGCATGGAATACTGCTCTCAGCTTTGGGTTGGCTCTGCCAAAATATCAAGTGGAGGCTCTGAAGTCGATTGAGAGGCGAGCCAGGAGGCTGCTAGACAACGACACCTTGACTAAGTCGCAGCTGCAAAGTCTCGAGCATCGACGTAAGGTAGCGTGTTTATCGGCCTTTTTATCGAATACACTTCGGAAAGTGCGCTCAGGAGTTGCACAATCTGGTCCCATCTGCCCCTTTCTTCTATCGTACGGCTAGACAGACGCGACCAAAGCGCCACCCTTTATGGTGGACATTCCGCGCGTTAGAAGCAAGCGTTTCGAATCCACATACCTCATACGAACTGCCAGAATGTGAAACGCTTTGCCTGAGTCTGTCTTCCCGCTAAAGTACAACGTGGGTGTCTTCAAAGTGTGCTACACTCTAGACCGCATATCTGCCAGTATGTATTCAAATGCAAACCTATACGAAATAAAAAAAAGGTAACCTCACATCCATCCATCACCCTTGTATGGTTCGGCCTATACAGACCTACGAACTTTAACATAGTCATTATGTCTACAACTATACTATTGTATAGTTATGATATCAACTGCTGGACATAGTTGACAATGATGGAAAAGGCGGAAAAGGATCAAGTGCATTCCTGAGGTCATAAGTCCACCTTATAGTATAGGTGGACGTATATGTACTAATAACACGTTGCACTTGCTGATACGTGGTTTTACCTACTATACAGGGTTATCTATTGAATTAGCATCCTTTTAGGGGCTATGTATAGAATAAGCCCCTAAAAGGGAGCTAATTGATTAGAAATAACCCTGTAGAATAAATAAAGTAGATGGCCCTCGAGATCTTTTTGGAGCCTTCAGTCCTTCAGTCAGTAAACGCATCTAGCGATTTTGCTGTTCAATTTCTGTAGGCGCTAATATTTTATCTATTTTTTGTAGTTGATTCAGAACCACTGAATGCCTGAACTAACTTAAATCACATTTTCATGAGACGGTCTCGTTCTTATTTCTTGCGCATGCCATATTCTACGTTATTTGTTAAATCTATTCCATCCAAAGGTTAAAGAGATTACTTTTAGTACTAAAGCCATCTATACCTAGAGTTTTCTGCTGTTTTAAAAGTGCACAACACTATTTATTTTTAGCCAATTTCTATCAATTCCTACCTACACTGTCTGTAAGCGATCATCGAAGCAAAGCAGCGTTTAACACGGTCAGTCTTCGGATGGGTGACCACGGGTAACACTTACAACGGGGCGCTACCGTGGCTCAGATGACACGTTAAAAATTGTAAATCCCGGTTGCTTTAACCGTTTAGCCATGTCAGAGGCCTTCAGGTAGCTTAAAAAATCTGACATCAAAGCTGGCCACCCGGCCTATACGAACTTAAACAAACAAATGCCGACGAATTTAGAACCTCCCATTTTGGGAAGACTCGGTTGAAAAGCTACAGACAGACAGTATTCCTCACAAGTCGTTATAAACAATCGAAGTAAAGCAGCGTTCAGTACGGCCAGTCTACGGATGGGTGACCGCACGGGTTGCTCTTACAACGGAGCGCTACCGTGGCTCAGATGACACGTTAAAAATTGTAGATCCCGGTTGCTTTAACCGTTTAGCCATGTTAGAGGCCTTCAGGTGGCTTAAAAACTCTGACAACAAAGCTAGCCACTAGACCTAGTTGTACGAACTTCTTACTTCCTTACTAACAAACAAAATGCCGTCGAATTAAGAACCTCCCACTTTTGGGAAGTCGGTTAAAAATCTACAGACAGACAGTATTCCTCACAAGACGTTACAAACAGGTTTCATTAATCCAAGACTTGCAAAGTGCTAGTTCAGACTCTGGTCACGTTCGCTGTGATTGGTCGAAGGGCCCAGAGCAAAGGGCCCTAGTTACTGTTGCCTAATCTGCGCCCTGTTTATAAATGACGGTACAAAATAAGGTTACATTTAGGACGTTTCTTCTCGTGTAAATAGAGTACTGCGTCGTTTCGCCCCATAAGCAGTTCGCACCGCGGGGCGAATCACGCAAGTTTCTATTTGAAGGCCTTTTATTATTCAAAAAATAGTAGTAAAAAATAGTAGAACTGGCTACTAAATTCAATAAATTTTTTCGCCAATAATATTTTTTCGCAAAAATGGCAAAACCGCCGTCCATCGTGTACAAAATTCGAATATTTCGCTCGAATTTGTTTGCATTATTGTTTATTTTTTTAAAACGGCTCAGCCGATTTCTGTAAAATTTTAATGGGACCTCCTATACCCTTTTGAATTAAAAAAGAATTTTTCGATTCGGTTCACAAATTGCGGAATTATCGATGAACACAAAAAAAAAACATACAGACGCACATAGAACTTCCTCATTTTTGGAAGTCGGTTAAAAAAGGCACAACTGACTGAAACCGCATATTATAGAATTCGAATATAGTTCGCACGAATCAATATGTCATGTGGTAGTATAATTTTAACAATATTGTTTATTTTTCAAAAACGACCCAAGTGAATACAATAATATTTAAATGGGACCACTTCTAAAGTATGACCTGCCAAAGAAAAAACGTATAAGCATTGCCATTCAGCATGGCAATGCAATGCTGCCAGCATGCTGGGCACGCTGCCAACTGGCAGTGGGCTTGAGCATTTGGATTATCTTTAGACCTTCAAGGGTCTGTGGATGATCCAATTGCTTTTCATGTAGTATTTAGTTTATGTAGTTTTAGCCTATGTATTATGTATATTGTAGCTAAAAAAGTAATCATCAATAACGTTTTAGCGAAGTACCTAATCGTGTAACATACATACATACATCGACTTGGCATTTTTTATGCTTACACACAAAAAAAATAATTGAGAATCTCTTTTTTGAAGTCGGTCAAAAATAGCCAGTATCGACAAAAATCAGAAATTCATTTAGTTACACAAAATCTTCAGCTACAAGACAACCAAACACAATAAAGCAAGCAGCAAGCGATAGTAGAGATTTTGCTATTCCATTTCAGTAGGCGTTGCAGTTTTCATCAATAGGTATTTTTAAAATATGTTTAGATTGTAGAAAAATCTTGCAAATCGGTTCTCAATAAACGGAATAATAGGCCAAGTGCGAGTTGTACTCGTGTACGAAGGATTTCGTACCGTATGGAAGAGTATTAGACCAAGGTGATCCCATTTAAATTTTACAGAAATCCGCCGAGCCGTTTTTGATAAATCAACAATAATGTTGACAATTCGAGCGAAATATTCGAATTTTGTACACGATGGAAGGCGGTTTTGCCATATTTTGCGAAAAATAATTATATTTTAAATGAATTATTTATTTTTGAAGGGAATACATAACTTAATATTCTGCATATAATATTTCAAGCATCTTCCTTTTGCCTTTTACTTAAGTCGTGTTTTTTTTCGGATTCCCCGTTATTTATTTAAATTAATTATTTATTTTTAAAGTTAATGTTTAATTAAATATTCTGTGAATATTTCTAACACGAACCTTATTGTTGCCGAAAAACGGCAAATAATTTAGGTTTGTTTTATATTATGGACTAGCAGCGCCCCGCGGTTTTACCCGCGTTGTGCCCGTTCCCGTGGGAATTTCGGGAATTTTATACACATAAACCTTCCTCTTGAATCACTCTATCCATCAAAAAAAACCGCATCAAAATCCGTTGCGTAGTTTTAAAGATTTAAGCATACAGACAAACAAACAAACAAACGAAAATAGCGACTTTATTTTATACTATGTAAGGAAGCCCCCTTAAAAAAATGTTTTTCTGTTTTAATATTTGTTGATATAGCTGCAACAGAAATACCTAGGTACGTCATCTGTGAAAATTTCAATGTTCTAGCTATCACCGTTCATGAGATACAGCCTGGTGACAGACTAACAGACAGACGCACGGACAGCGGAGTCTCAGTAATAGGGTCCCGTTTTTACCCTTTGGGTACGGAACCCTAAAAATGATAATATCTAAAAACAGACCGCTTTTTCATGTTCAAACCCTTTTTCGTATGTATAGAAATTAGCATTGCGTGCATGCCCTGAGCATTCATGCTCGCCATCGAAGGCTCCTTCTTGCGGCGGCGTCGTGTGTCGGGTCGTTCTCTTCCCTCAAATATGAGAGCGATGGTTGGCACATGCGTCACACTCGTGATCGGGTGCTGCATGCAGGGCGCCGGTCTGGAGAGCGATGGTTGGCACATGCGTCACACTCGTGATCGGGTGCTGCATGCAGGGCGCCGGTCTGCTCGTGGCATTCACGCAATGCACTGAAACTACTAACTTAGACTAAGATTTAAACTAACCTCTCTCTATAGTACAGTCGCATTCTTTAAAATGTAACGACTCACCTGCCCTGGACCCTGGAGACCCTGGAGTATGTGGGTAAAAAATTTAAATATACTTATATTAAAAAAAAAACCTTTTTCGTAAACAGAATGTGCACTAGGTACGTCATTTAATTCCACGAGGAACACGTTCGAATTTATCGTAACGTAAACCAAACACCCCGATAAGGGCGGTGATCAAAAATAAAACCGTGTACCTAACTCAGAATTCGCGTAAAACGGGGTAGCGTAAGTCGTATTACTGTACCTAAATTCTTTTCTTTATTGGTATATTTCTTCATATCTGTGGACAGATTTTTTTATTACACACCAAGATTTTTACTAAGAATACGAATAATTATATTAAAACTAAAGAACACATCGTCAATGCACCTATAGACGTACTTGCTGAGAAATAAGAACCTCGTTTTTAGGATTCCGTACCAAAAGGGAAAAACGGGACCCTATTACTAAGACTTCGATGTCCGTCTGACCATCTGTCCGTCTGTCCGTCTGTCTGTCTGTCTGTCTGTCACCGGGCTGTATCTCATGAACTATGATAGCTAGGCAGCTGAAATTTTCACAGATGATGTATTTCTGTTGCCGCTATAACAACAAATACTAAAAACAAAATAAAATAAATATTTAAAATATTTAAGGGGAGCTTCCATCCAACAAACCTGATTTTTTTGAGGTTTTTCGCTCTATATTAATAATGGTACCAGGTAGGCTTAAAATTATCACAGAATATTTAGTTTTATATTCCCTTCAATAATAAATAATAAAATTAATATAAAATAAACATTTAAGGTGGGCTCCCATACAGTACCTACGGAACCCTCCGTGCGCGAGTCCGACTCGTACTTGGCCGATTATCTTAATTTCCATTGAAAAATCGTCCTCTCTGCGATACCTAAATGGCTGTACCTACTAGCATCATCGGAACTCCAATAGAGTATGTGCATAAAGAGAACTGTCGTGGCGTTACGGTGAACTAGCAGCTAAGATACCGACTATACTTGGTAGACGCGAGTACTGATGAAATCCGAATTGCTGTCTACCAAGTTTCAAACATTTTTAGTTGTGCTAGCAATGACAGAGTAGTGTCACGGTAATGATATCTAATATCATATTAGATACATTACCGTGGCAGAGTTGTCATGTAACAAATTTAGTAAAATGGCACACGGGCGACCTCACCTACGACGCTTCTCTTTTTGCACAAACTCTACCTCAACAAAGGATCTATTACCCGATACTTCAGAATACGGATAAAAATCCTTTCAACAATGGCGCGCATTTTTCAGAGCGTGTAGCTTGAAATAGGTATACCGTAAAAATACACTCCGATATCCATCTACAAAGATTCTACACTGAGCCACCAATCTACCGATTTTATAGTGTTGGGCTTGTCGATATTTTTAAAATATCGATTTCGATATTTCACTGGAAAATTGTACGAATCGTTTGTTGACCGAAGGTCTATGCTTCCACACGACGAATTTGCTTTCGTCTATAAATCGACACCTGCTGGCATAGCATACGACCACGAAAAGAGTTATGTCGACGTTTAAAAAAGTGACAGATATACAGGGCTATTGGTGATCAGTTAGCATCCTTTTAGGGGCTTATTATGTACCTACATCAAAACTAACAACATTTTATTTCACGACTTTTATCAAATCTCAAAAAAATATGTTTTTCCATAGAAAAATATCGTTCACCCTCAACAAAATGTATGGAACAGCTGATTTTTTTTGAGTTTTGAGAAAAGTCGCAAAACAAAAGTTGTTAGTTTTGATGTACTTACAGAATAAACCCCTAAAAAGATGCTAATTGATTACATAATAACCCTGTATACTTCTTCTTAACTCGGTCTCGTTTTGACATGTTGATAGAATTATATCGTGGCCCGTATGCTAGCCTGGCTGGACGATGTTGAGTTTGTCTACAGGTCACAATTTTCAACGTAACTCTTGGTACACAGGTTCTATATTATAATGGATTTTATTGTCAGATGAATATAAGCGATGTGTCGCGAGGTATACTGTTCAAAGAACTACTGATTGTATATCCATCCAGTGATTTTTAGGGTTCCTTACCAAAAGGGTAAAAACGGGACCCTTTTACTAAGACTCCGATGTCCGTCTGTCACCAGGCTGTATCTCATGAACCGTAATAGCCAGAACGTTGAAATTTTCACAGATGATGTATTTCTGTTGCCGCTTTAACAACAAATACTAAAAACATTAAAAAAATAATATAAAAGGCAATACAACAAACCTGATTTTAACGGCAAGAGGAATAGGGCTAAGAAGGCTCCAACATGGTACGGAACCCTCCGTGTGCGAGTCCGACTGGCACTTGGCCGATTTTATTTCTTGTAGTCTGAGGGCAAAGGCATACTAGGAGTTCAGATACATGTCACCTCCCTATAAAACTCAAGTAAAAATATTCATAAGGTAAATAGGGGAATCTCAATTCTCTACAGATAGAGGGTCCGGGCGCAGTTTCCTTTTCAATTTCAAACTGTCTCGGGGCGCCTAGTGGCGAAACAAAGTGTAATAATCGGCCAAGTGCGTGTCGAACTCGCACACGAAGGGTTCCGTACCTACTGTATGGCAGCCTCCCTCAACCATTTGTTTTATTTTAGTAATTATGTATTGAAGTAAACATACAATCGAATTATTCTGTGAATATTTCAAGCTTCTACCTGTTACTGTTATTAATATCGAGCGAAAAACGGCTAAATAATCAGGTTTGTTTTATGGGAGCCCCCCATTTTTTAGTATTTGTATAGCGGCAACAGAATTACAGCATCTGTGAAAATTTCAACTGTCTAGCTACCATGGTTCATGAGATACAGCCTGCCGGCCTAGTATGCGCGCCACGAATTATTTCGTTCGTAATGTCAGAACGAGACAGCGTTATGGCAAAGTACATATCTGTCACTTTATCACACGTCGAAATGAGTTCTTTTCGTGGCTTTTCGTGGTCGCAATCGCATGCTTGACTAGCTTGGTGATAGACAGACAGACGGACAGATTGATGGACAGCGGAGTCTTAGTAATAGAGTCCCGTTTTTACCCTTTGGGTACGGAAGTCTAAAAATAAAGTTTTTAGTTTACAATTAGAGTTAAAAAAGGTTTTTTAGTAGGTACAGAACATTTTATGTAAATAAAATCCACCAAATCCACCAACCCGCACTGGGTCAGCGTGGTGGATATGGCCCAATCAACCTTCGTGGGCCTACGTCCTGCAGTGGATATTAAAAAGGCTGGTACAGTACAGTACAGAACATTAATATAATAATATAGGTACAACAAATGACAAATTTAAACGTTATTAAATTGTTTAATAACCTATTTTTGACATTTTATGCAAGGTTGTAAAAATGCAGGCCATCTTAGCGCAAGGTACCTACCAACCTTACACACTGCCTGATGTTAAGCAGATATGCGGTCGAGGGTGTAACATGTTTCTAGTAAACGAACCTGAATTCTGGCTTATATCTTCTGGCTGGCTGGCTGTGTCTGGGTGTAATTTAGGCACTATCTATATGTATTTAAAAATATGTTCATATAGTATATAAGTCTCTGGCAGCCGTATCACAAGCTACTTTATGCTTAGTTTGGGGTCAGAGACCGTGTGTAAGATGTCCCCTAATATTTATGATTATTATTTATCATCATCATCATCATCATATCACCCTTAAAACGTAGTTTTCAGTCTACAGCTGAACATAGGCCTCTTCTGTAGTTCTCCATAAAATCGATTGGAAGCGGCTTGTATCCAGCGGGATCCTGGTGTCATAATGAGATCGACAGACGGCACTCCGTCTTTATATTCATTTTTTTTTTCATATTCATATTTTTTTCTCATGTTCAAATTTTTTGACCGACGAACCGGAGGAGGTACTCAATTCGACAAGGGTATATTTATTTTATGTATAACCACGCAAAATTTTTTTCATAGTAGTCAGATTTCAACAATTCTTTTTTTATTCAAAAGAGTATTTTTCGAAATTGGTCCCATTTAAATTTTATTGAAATCGGCTGAACTATTTTTGATAAACCAACAATAATGTGAAAAATGCTACATTGATCCGTGCGAAATATTCGCGAATTCTGTATACGGAAGTCGATCATATGCTATTTTTTGCAAAAAATAATTATATCTGCAAGAATGTCGGGTATACCTACCCGACATTTCTAACAGAAGTTTTTTTAATTTACTCTTGAACACAAAGAAAGAGCTAGCATTTTTAACGAATTCTGGAATTTTATTATATATTTGTATACCCATACTAAATACACTACTACTGTGTAGGTACTACTTTAGGGTAGACGTCCTATGATGCCCGTAATACCTACTTCCAATAAATTTAGTGAGGTAGGTACTTTTATTAGGAGGACTTATATGACGCGACCTATACAAGCTGCGCAATATCCAATCCTGACTAGACGTGACGTGGAAGCCGCACGTTGATTGTCTATTGCGCAGCTAGTGGCTAACTTCACATACATCAACTTGTGTTTATTTTGTCAACTTGTGCTTGTTTTTAGTGAAAATCTGTGCTAAAACATCAATGCATATTGCGCAAATTTTTACTTAAACTTTTACTATTTAAAAAACAACTTAAATTATTAGAATTTCAAAAATTGTGTTCTTAGACTGCATATAAGTACAATATCTCCTAAGTTTATAAATTGTTTACGTTATTGGAATTCCAATAATTGTGTTTCCTATATTACGTAGATAGTTCTTAAGCTTACATATTGTTTAGATTATGAATTTATATTTGATTCCTATATTGTGTAGACTATTAGAATTTCTTTATTTGATTTCCTATATTGCTTAGAATATATTCGTGTTCCTACATAGCTTAGACCAAAGTTCTTATATTGTTTAGACCAAAGTACATAACTATATTGATTAGACTATTTCATAAGTTTTATACATTGTTTAGATTATTAGAATTTATAGATATTTGAATTCCTATATTGCTTAGATTATAAGTAACGATAAGATAAGTAACGCAATGGTTATAACTGTAATGTTATTTTTCTATAAGCAAATAAATAAATAAATTGTGTGAACGCCTGATATTATCGTAATAGCATTAACTAATGCACGAGCAGTCAACAAGACAAAAAAGAGTTCAAATAGATTCAGGCACCACAACCTTTAATATTACATTTATGTAGAAATACTGGCAAAATAGTGACAATTTTTTTATGTAGATTATGGCCTAGAAAATTGAATTGCATGTCTTGTAAATAAAAATTGCTGCTTGTGGATGTGAAGAAAAAAGTTCAGCAAACATTATTATGTAGGTAAGGACCTATTACCTACTTACTTAGAAACCTAACTAAGTACTTGTAAAAAAATGCAAGTGGAGTCCCTTCGCGCGGAAGAAGTGAAACTTCGACGCAACAGTGCTTTTATACCCCCTCCATGGTAGCGTTTAAAGATGGTAACAAGGTTCCAACAAGGTAGAACGCTAAAGCGTTTAACGCAACCTTGTTGGAAGTCGCAGTAGATTAGAAGTTTCACTTCAAAAAAAAATGGTTGCCTGTAAAGTCGGTATACGGGCGAAAGTTTTACGTGACAACGACTTTGAGACGAATGAGACGAATGAGAGCGCATGAAGTGTGAGCGGAGCGTAACGCAGTTTCTTGAAGTGTCACCCGGCAAACCAATTTATAAGACGTTGTGACAATAACTGATTAAATCTTAAGTAGGGGGTAGTTCGAGAAAAGTGTGAGCGGAGCGTAACGCAGTTTCTTGAAGTGTCACCCGGCCATTGAAGAATTTTAAAATCATTGCACCCGGCAAACCAATTTATAAGACGTTGTCACGTCAATAGATTTAAAGCCAAATAAAATTTAATAAATCAATAAAATACCTACCTAGGTATACATAAGTAAGCATGCTGTTCGTTTGACCAACAATAATACAACAATTTGTAACATTACCTATTTATAGAATTAAGTTAATCCTAAAAATTATTATGATTGCAAAAAAATATTCTCAGATTTCGCGGGCAGGGCAGTGCTTGAGTCGAGCTGGCAACGTCTCGACGCGTCACGATGCGAGAAAGAGAGGCGTATTACAACTCTTCTAAAGTGCGAAAGAGATAAAAACAGCCATTCAAGTAGCACCAAATTAGGGTCTGCATGATATGGCAAATAAAACCAGGATATGTACGGTGTCCAAAAATTATAATTATATTTTATGAAATCTAAAATATAATTTCTACTTATTATTACGGTTATTCAAAATCAATATAACGGTGTGCTTGATAAATTATTATTGAACTAAAATCAATCAAGGCAAACGTGACATTATTCAGTGAGGTTTCGGAATCAGCCAGTCTTAATATAAATAGAAAACTAGGTATTGACATCAATACTTTTTTGTAACTCTTAAAGCTTGAAGAAAAACTCCGTTAATTTATTAGATAAGTACCATTATTTAAAATCAATATTACGGTGTGCTTAGTAAATTAGGTATTATTGAACTAAAATCAATTAGTGTAAACGTGACATTATTCAGTGAAGTAGGTTACGGAATCAGCCAGTCTTAATAATAACAGAAAACAATTGACATTATTAAAATCAATAATAAGTACTTTATAAAATTATTTAAGCGTGAGAAAAAAACTCGGTTAATTTAATACCATTTCTAATTCAGGATTTGAAGTTATGAAATCGTCAATAGTGTTATTCGAGCGATTAATGTTTAGATCTTCAATGGATTTCAAAACTGTCTCATCAGAATTTTGGTAAGTATATGTATGCGCAAAGACTCTTTCAAATGGAGTGTTGCCATCTTCGCCACTTTCATTATTCAGTTTCCATTGAACAACGAAACAACCAACATTCCAACTGGTTTCTTTTGATTGACTCAACCATTTACAAATCGCCGACTTTACCTTCGATTTCAATTTTTTGCCTTGTTCCTCTTTGGATAGTTGGTCTTGGGTAACCAATTTGATTTCAATGTCAAGCAATTGATTCAAGTTCATCACAACTTGACCAAATAAATCTTTTAACTCTGAAGGAACGATTACTGCACCTGGTGGACTTATATCAGCAAACAGATGAAGAAGTTCATTGCACGTACTCTCTGACAATTCGGCCATGCTTACAGGCCGCAGTTGCACGAATTTGGTTACATTATCCTGATAAATTAAGAGTCGATCAAATTTTTCGTTTGGATTAGGGTCCGACATGGTCAATATCTCAATTATTCCGGAAACTTGGAATTTATCATTTCCCTGTTCTGTAATTTTCTCTTCCTGTTCCTTTCTTTTTTGTGTACAGACTTTGCACATTTCAACGATAGTGGTAAGACAGATTGAAGCAACAACAACGCGCGAGTTGGTCAGCCATACTGCCATCGCTTTCACTCCGCCATGTTGAGTCGCTAAATGCGCTTTCACGACTGTTTTAAACGTATTTGACAACGGAACTGCTTTCCATGACAATTCTGAGTCTTCTTTTTTCACAAACAGATGTTTCTGCTTTGTATCAGGGTCTTCTTGAACACAATAATTGTTGAGCGTGTCTCTAACTTTCGGATGTAAACTATCCATCTTATCATTTTCTATGATTTCTTGAGCCGATTCAATTCTTTGGATCATCATCTTAATCCAGTTGGGCTTCATTAGTTTGTCTTGGGGGATTGATTTGGAAGCTTTTCCTAGTAGCTTATAGTACGTAAATTCATTGAGAGAATCGTCCGGTTTTGGATAAATCGCCGCCATTTTCCCGTGTTTGGTGAGAGACGACAACGCGATGACTGTGGAGCGTGGTTCGTTTCGTTCGGGCAGCTGTCCTCCTAATGCAGAGGCCGGGCAACGCCGCACGGCGCGAGAACGAGAGAGCGCCCCTCGCAACCGCTCGAGTGCGAGCAACACAGATATAGAGAGAGATGCTTTCGGCGCGAAAAGTAAATTGCGTAGAATTCAAGTTTACTTATAATAATTTAGTTTAATGTTTATGTGATAATATAGGTAAATAATGTATTTTGTGCATTACAAGTAAATAAATAATACTGCGCTTAATTTAATTTAATATTAGGTACGATTTACTTAGCTATACACAATTAATGTAGGTCGCAACCGTCGCCCCCCCCCGAGTGGGTTCCCGCCTTGTCGTGGCGGGGGGGCTTAGTAGCCAGGTCTTCCCAGCCTGGTGAACAAAGAGAAACCCGAGGCAAAGCCCGAGGTGGGGCCGGCCTCTCCGGGTCTTGGGCCCAGACAAGCCCGTGCGGAGGCTGGCCATTAGGTCGGCTTGCCGACTGAGGTGGACTGCGGTGTCGCGCTTGTCGCGATGCCGCGGCCGAGCCCATCGAAGCGGGGGCGGTGACGGTATGGACGGGCGGCGAGAAGGCCGCTGCCTATCCGTCCTGCCAGCAGCGGCCCTAACGGGTGCCGCCAACGTGTTGGCGGAGGCGGTGGGGCTGCAGGGGAAGAGGAGTGTCGGTATCGCGACGGCCGTTCTCCCTATCCTCTGCAGCCGTAGTGGCAGGCGCGGGGCCACTTTAATTGACCCGTTGCATCGGGACCAGGGCTGTCGGATACGGGCGCTGTCTGACGCCCAGTGCTGGTTGGTCCCAGGTGGTGGATGACGATGTGTCTGGTGTTCGACACATCGTCATTCTGGCGAGAGCCGAAGCTCCGTGGTGGGGCCCAAGTTGGGCCAGGCAGCGCTGTCGGGTGCCGCGGAGGAGTGCGCAAGCGTGCCCGTAGCCCCGACACTTAGCGCAGTGGCGGAACACCCAGGGGTTTTGGTGGGTATACTGTCCAGTCGGCAGGACTCCCACATAACCACCCGCCTGCCCTCGAGGTGCGGTGGTATCTATAAAAGATTTCCCCTGGTAAAAAAAAAAGGTCGCAACCGTCGGACCTTCCAACAAGAATTCAACTTTATGCATTAAGTAGGTATGGGTATGTACCTAGGTAGGTAGGTACCAAGGTAGGTACTATTGTAAATACCTACCTAATTATTTTTTGCAAAAAATAGCATGACCGACTTCACCCATGTACAGAATTCGCGGATATTTCGCACGGATCGATGTAGCATTTTCACATTATTGTTGATTTATCAATACCGGGCAAGCGCAAGGGTGGAAGGCAGAAAATGAACAACCGGGAATGGACAGGCAAGACTGTCGAACAACTGTTTAGGCTTGCCCTGGACAAGGAAAATTTCTAAAAGCTGACTGCTAACCTTCGAGCAAATATCTAGGTACATATAGGCACCTGGTCACAATCGTGCAAGCTACGTAGTTAGTGGGCAGGCTTTTTAGTTAGCCATAAGGCGATTGCAAGCCGATTACGACGCCGCGCGATGCCAAAGTGCTCGGTTACAACATCATTGGAAAAATCGCGGAGTGTCCGGGCTGTGCCTTCAGTAATGGAGAAACACTAGAAGAAGAAGATACTAGTGAGTTGGTACGTACCTATTATGGTACCTACCGTTCTTTACATCCTTCCTCCGACGTAAGATCTAATTCAAACATACGAGTGCGTTCCTGTCCCTCGAGATTTCGACGATTCGTCTCGCAAAGCCCAGCATTACTTGTGTCGTACGGGCCCTATTACGTAAATACTAGAATAATGACATTACTAGTATAATTTTATTATTCTAAAAAATAGGTAATAGGGCCCGTACGACACACAACACAAGTAAGTAATGCTGGGCTTTGCGCCACACAAGTTGGCGGATGTGAAGTTAGCTACAAGCTGCGCAATAACCAATCCTGACTGAAGCTCAAATAGAGCTGCGCGTTGATTGGCTGTTGTGCAGCTTGTACTTGACATCCGCCAACTTATGTGGCGCGGCCTCATTTCAATATTCTTAGCGGCTATGAAGTTAGCTACAAGCTGCGCTAAACCCAAACCTCGTGCAGCTTCTATGTGATTTTGAGCTTCAGTCATAGGGTTGGATTTCGCGCTTCTTGTGGCTTTGTAGCCGTCAAGATGTTTGATTTGGTCTATACCGGTCTTTTTAACTGTTCACTGGTGAACATAGGCCTTACCGCGATGCCCATGCCGCGGCAATAGAATCTGGCTTCGGTATCCTCATATTGTAGTAAGTATAGGACAAATCATATAAGTCGGGGATGTGAAGTTAGTTACAAGCTGCGCAATATACAATCCTGTCTGAAGCTCACAAATAGAGCTGTGCATTGAACTGCGTTGATTGGAGCTAACTTCACATCCGCCGACATAAACTTCGCGACTTCGAGATTATTACTTCTACACTCGGCCTACCTTCGCCAAAAGTACCTATTCTGCTATTCGGTTTCTGTAGGCGTTTCAATATTCATCATTTTTTAACCCCCGACGCAAAAGAGGGGTGTTATAAGTTTGACGTGTCTGTTTGTGTGTCTGTCTGTCTGTCTGTCTGTGGCATCATAGCGCCCGAACCACTGAACCGATTTCAGTTTAGTTTTTTTTTGAATGAAAGGAGACTTAATCGAGAGTGTTCTTAGCTATGTTTTATAAAAATCGATTGAGCCGTTTAAGAGTTATGGTGGGTTAAAATGGGGATGGAAGAACCAAAATTCTACAAATGTGCCCAAAATGGTTATCAATGTGTCGGGGGTTTTTTAAATTTTTAATTTATATTAGGTATTCAGAAATTGATCCAAAACAACTGAAACAAAGTAAAACTAAATAAGCGGACTGCAAAATATACAAAACTAGCTTTTACCCGCGGCTTCGCCCGCGTTATATTTTGTATTTCTGGCTTATGTTTATGTCGGCTGCGAAACCTAACCTAACCGACAAATATCAAAATACCTTAGAGGAATGCTTTTGTTGGTTAAGTTACGGTTGGAGTGTATATTATACAGTTATAATAAACATTACAATGCTACAGCAAAGTTTATACCTACTTGTTCCTAATTATTGCTTTTTTACTAATATTTGTGCAAAAATTGGATAAAATTGTTTCTAAGGTTTTTACGTGTTAGATTAATTCTAATTTTTTGTTCTAAATCAAATCTCTGCTTTCCATAAACTGGGCATTTCAAGATTAAGTGCAGTGGAGTCTCCTCTTTTGTGGGTTCACAGATGCACGATGGGCTTTCCCTCAACTTAAATCGATGTAAGTATTGGGAAAACTCACCATGCCCCGTCAGCACTTGAGTTATGATTCCCACTGGTGCTATTTCTCTTACGATCTTGTATGCCGCCCTTGCATCCGGAAAATATGTTTTGGTTACCGCCGCTGTGTGTCCATCCTGATACCGCCGGTTCCACTCGTCAAGGGATTTCTCTTTTCAAGGGCAGTTATCGTAAATAGGTCTGCACTTCGATGGCAGTGCTGCTTCCTTTGCTAGCTGGTCCGCTCTCTCATTTCCCTCCATCCCCGCGTGCGCTTAAATCCAATAAAGTTTCACTATTTAATTTTGTGCGTGTAGTAACTTTATGTTAGCTTTGAATTTACTGCTAAGGGATGGAGGGAAGATACGCCAACTACCGTTTTCAGTGCAGACCTGGAGTCACAAAAGATTTTTGCTTTTTCGGTAGCCTCAAGAAGTGCCAATAACTCGGCCTGGTACACGGAGCACCAATCGGCCAATTTCAGCTTGCGGGTACTGATCTCAGCGGCATCATCCCAAATGGATAATGCCGTCCCGACTTTCTCTTTAATTTTGCTGCCGTCTGTAAATATGTTAATTTCTCGGTTAAGATTTTGCTCTAGTGCTGCTCTGTCTGCCAGGCATATGAACTCCAGCTCCTCCTGCTGCGCTGGGTGTGGCTTCTTTTCTGTCTCTCTATCTCCAGTTACTTGCTGGGAATACCTTTCTTAGTTTCATAAAGCAAGGCTGCTTCCTGGACTCTGATATGACAGCCGAGGATTAGGGGCCGCGGTGGGATATATGGAACTGGTGGTGTGGGTGCCGCCACCTACCCTACCTTCCGCTAGGCCGTCAACGTGTTGGCAGACGCAGTGGGGCTGCAGGGGAAGAGAGGTGTCGGTATCGCGATGGCCGTTCTCACTGCCCTCTGCAGTTGAAGAGCCAGGCGCTGGGCTACTATGACTGACCCGCTGCACTGGGACCAGGGCGTTGGAATGCTTTCTGACGTTCAGTACTGGTTAGTCCCGAGTAGTGGATGACGATGTGTCTTGTGCTCCGAAACACTCCGCCATTATGGCGAGAGCGCAAGCTCCGTTATGGAGCCCGAGTCTGGGCTAGCGCTGTGTGCGCTGTGTGCTGAGTGCCGCGAAGGAGTGCGAAAAATGTAGGAACGTCCTAAACTTGCCATTACAGGTTATTTCTGGCGCTTAGACGACTGCTACCGCAGCCCGCTCACTTAGTTTTTATCCTATCCTACGGGAACTGTTAAAGTTTTTGGGATAAAAAGTGGCCTATGTCACTTTTCGTCTTTCAAACTATGTTCATGCAATAAGCCAAGGCAAGTTTCTCCGTTGCCGAGAAAATTTTATTGTTAAGTCCTACGGGAACCACAATTTTTTCGGGATGGAAAGTATCCTATGTCACTTTCCGTCTTCCAAACTATGCCCATCCCAAATATCAAGTAAATCCGTTGCTCCATTGCTGAGAAACAGTTATTGTCCTATCCCATGGGAATCACGAATTTTCTCGACATAAAAAAGTTTCCTATTATCACTTTCTGTCTTTTAAACCATAGGTATCCATACCAAAAATCAAGTCAATCTTTTGCTCCGTTGCTGCGTCAAAGAGGAACAAACCAACAAACTTTTCGGATTGATAATATTAAAGTAGGTATGATGATTCTGTACCATAAAGGTAGAATAAAGAAACATGTTAAACCTCTAATGATAGAAGATTTAAAAATATTTTAATGTCAGACAAAATGACGGCCTGGTATTAAACGTCATAGTAACATGTAGCATGCAGAGGGAAAATAACATTTTATCCAATTTTAATGTCAGTTGTCATTTTCAATCCATACTTTATTTCCTCTTCAAGGGGATATAATGGTGGAAAAACAATTTGTCCCCTTGCCATGCTACTTGTGTTTTATAAAAGTCTGCAGACAATGTCACCTGTCATCTAATTACGTTTGGCTGTGACGTTTCGTTAGTCCATATTAGCGTCATAGAGGAATTAATCACTTAGCGTCTTTGTGATAGTGGCGACAGTTTCGCTTTCGATGGTTTTTGTCCTGTCCCACAGGAACTATGCAATTTTTTGGGATAAAAAGTATCCTAAAGCTCCTTCCGCCTTTTAAACTATGTCCATGCCAAAAATCAAGTCAATCCGTTGCTCCGTTGGTGCGTGAAAGAGTAACAAACCAACAAACCAACAAACTTTTCGGATTTATAATATTAGTAAGGATAGTAAGGATTATAAAACGACGTCTTGTGTTCTCTCGTCCGTTTCAATATATCAGAGAGATTATGTCTCGCAATAGAATCGCTGCCAAATTACGTATCTAGTATCAGCCAACACGAGTAGGTACAACTTGTCACGTTTGTTCTCACGTGTATTCTATCTAATAACTCGTAGGTACAGCTACACCTGTAATTTTATCAGTGCAAGTCGCACGATATCAATCACTTGCCTACGTAAACTCATCATGACAGTATCTGGGGTATTTCGATAGAACGATAAAAGGTAGGTAATCTTCAGTTGGTATGGGGACAACATTCACCTCAGTCGATTCAACGGTAAGGGTTCCACCAACACCAGTTCTATATCCATCGGCCATATACCTACGCTTTCTCTACAATTGAAGTGACTTACAATTCTAGAGTGTATTTTTTTTATATCTTCATTCTTCATAAAAATCATCTATCTAGGTAGGTATAGTGTAGTGTATTGTGTTACGAGGTCCTGTACTATGACTCTTTCCGGAGAGTCAACCTCAGAAATTTGTAACCCCATTGTCCACCAGTGCCATGCCCATTATAAAAAGTATCAAATGTAGCGTATTGGATTTCATGTTATCTGTAAAGCTATATTTTACTGTAAATAATAATAATAATAATTACTATTTCAACTGTCGTTAATTTTCGTTCATCTACAGATCTGTCCAAATCTCATTCGTAGAGAAACTCTGGGGTCCCCACCATAACTCATCGGGCTAAGTATTTTCGCTTAGCAACTAAGGAAATATATAATCAGAGACTATGTTTTAGAATTAGAACGGTGTCGATATCATCTTCATCATCAGCTATAGGCAAACCATTTAACTCGCGGAACGCCCGCGGGGTAAGAAGGGAGCGGGGGGAGATGTTATCGGGTGGGTAAGAGGGGTGAGACGTGCGCTCTCTGCACCGCGTACCCCTGTCACCCACCCGGTAACATCTCCCCCCGCTCCCTTCTTACCCCGCGGGCGTTACGCGAGTTAAATGGTTTGCCTATAGGTACTAGGTAAATGCTCATTTTCGTAATTTTATGCGAATGTGTCCAGTTTGAATATAATTCGTCCATGACATTGAAAATTCACCTAATGACTCATGACATAATCTAGTAAGTGCTAGATTTAGACCAGCTAATCATTGTTTCGGTAGTTTATTTACTTAGCCGTTTTATTGGGTTGCATCTGGTCGGTTTTACGACCAATTCGGCCGCGCGGTGTAAAATCATGTTGGATTATAAGATTAGCGGTATTTTCTACTACAACTTTAACCACAAAGACGAGTAAAAGACTCGTCATAATTATTGTATACGTCCGTAAAGCAATTTCCCGTGGGAATTTCAGCACGAATATATGTGACTAGCTTAAAACCCGCGGCTTCGCCCGCGTGGTCTTAGTACATAGGTACTTGCTTAAAATGAAAATAGCCCGCGGTTAGACCCGCGTTGTATTGGTACTTGCTTAAAATTAAAAAAGACTGTCTGATGGCCTGCGTTGTCATATTACTTGCAATGATAATGGCCCACGGTCTGGCTCGCGTTGTTTTAGTAATTGCTCAAAATAATAAAAACCCACAGTTTGGACCGCGTTGTCTTGGCACTTGCTTAAAATAATAATAGCTTGTGTAGCCCAGCATTGTCGTATAACGTATTACTTGCAAGGATAATGCCTACGGTTTGGCCTGAGTCGTCTTAGTATTTGGCTGGATAAAAAACGTATTGTATGGGTCAGAGTGTTCGGCCACCATAGGGAGAATGAAAGGAAATTGCATGCAGCGGAGATACGAATGCTGAGATGGATGTGCGGAGAGACAAGAATGGATAAGATTAAAAATGAGTATGTTAGAAGAAGTCTGAAAGTAGCGCCAGTGACTGAGAAATTAAAGAGTGGCAGGCTATCTTGGTAAGGGCATGAGACGGGAAGAGAGTAATGTCACGAAAAGAACCCTAAATATGATGGTAAGCGGCAGAAATAGGAGGTGACGACCAAAAAAAGTGTGGATGAATTGTGTGCAAGATAATATGCGAGAGAAATGAGTTGATGATGAGATGGCGTATGATAGAGTGAAGTGGCGAAAAGAAACGTGCTGTGCCGACCCCACCTAGTGGGATAAGATAAGATAATATTTATTGTCATCAAGTAAATCTAAGGGCAGGATGATGATGATAATAGGTTACGGTTTGGCCTGCGTATTCTTAGTACTTGCTTAAGATGGTATATAAATTACGCAGCTTAGCCCGCGTTGTCTTAATACTTGCTTAAAATTATAATAGCTTACCGTTTGGCCTGTGTTGTCGTATTATTTGTAATGATAATAGCCCACGGGCTGGCCCGCGTTGTTTTAGTAATTGCTTAAAATGATAATAAACCACAGTTTGGCCCACGTCGTCTTGGCACTTGCTTAAAATAATAATAGTTTGTGGTTTCGTCCGCATTATCGTATAACGTATTACTTGAAGGGATAATGTCTACGGTTTGGCCTAAATTATCCCAGTATTTGGCTAGAATAATAACAAGTCGTGGTTTGGCCTGCACATTCTCAGTACTTGCTTATAATGGTAATTTATAGCACGTAGCTTGGCCCGCGTTGTCGTAGTACTTGCTTAAAATTATAAGGGTAGTATTTAAACGTAAATCAAAAAATATCCTTATTCTATGCAATAAGATTCCAAATTCCCATCAAAATTACTGATTGCACAGCATAATATTCAACTCAAAATATCACTAAACACACTACAATTTATTTTCGCAGCGTACAGCGATTTTTCCTAAAGCAAAAGCTTTTTCATCAATGCACAGCTAATAATCTTAATGCACATTATACCTGTTAACTCTTTTTCTTTTAAATATAGCTTCTATTTTTATATTATTTACAGCAGTTTTTCTGAATAAAACAGCATTTTATTAATCACAGTCGTCTTAATATTTAACCTAAACTAACCTAAGCTAACTTAAACTAACCTAACCTAACCTAACCTATTTTTTGTTTCACACCTAATCTATAAAGGCGATTCGCTTCTGGCACTTCGCCGGCCGCTGCCGCGGCACGCTCGCTTCGCTCGCTCGGCTCGTGCGTTGTTTTGTCATGTTCTAACATAACCTAACCTATTTTTTGTATCACACCTAATCTAATTTCTTCACTAATTTACCCTAAAGAAACCATCCATTGATCTAACCCCTGATAACAGAGCATTCCCTAGGAAGCGAGGGTCAACTTAGGGATTATGCGACTGGGATAGTTATTTTGCTATGAAATATGAAAAATTTGCTGTGCAGTCAGTATTTATGCTATGTATGTAGTATTTTTGTACAAAAATAAATTTAACTGTATTACATTATGAGGAAAAAAGTAATGTCATATTGATGTAAAATTTCGAATTATCTGCAGTTTGAGTTTTGTTAAACATTTAGTTTATTTGTAGTGAAGTAAGTTATTTGATGTAAAAAAGAATATAAATGATGAGTATGTATTGATAGGCGATTATTTATTTGATATGCAATTTATATTATCCCAAATTATAATAGCCTGCCGTTTGGCTTGCGTTGTCGTATTACTTGCAATGATAATAGCCCATGATAATAGTCTGGCCCGCGTTGTTTTAGTATTTTCTCAAAATGATAATGAGTACTTACTTTAAATGGTATTTCCCCACAGTTTGACCCGCGTTGTTTTAGTACTTTCTTGCTTAAAATAATAGCTCATGGTTTAGCTCGGGTTTTCGTATTACTTGCAAAGATAAGATTAGCCTGCTTTGTCTCAGTATTTGCTTAAATTCGCTCGTGTCTAAAGCTTATTACGGAGTACCTACGACAATTTTTAGATGAAATTGATTTGCAAAATATTTGAAATTAATTAAATAATAATTGTATGATTTATTCATGTTCAAATAATTATTTTATGGCCGCATTGGATTTAACGGTTAATTCAATATTTTTGTTCTTAGTATTAAGATCTCAATGTAACACAGTTCAACAGTAAATATGTTCTTTGACTTTAATAGCCTACGGTTTGGCCCGCGTTGCCTTATAACTTGTCAGAAGATAAATACTTAATAAAGTTATATGTTAAAATACCTACTCATTCTTTATGTGGTAAAAAGAATATTTTTCGGTACATTGCTCACTCATGAACCATGTAGTTTCCCACTCGCATACCAAATTATATCCAACTCCATTCGCATGTCATGGTCCACATCACAATCGTAAGGTCCTAATCCTGGTCTGACCACTGAGCTTTGAAACTTATGTACGAAATTTACACTAATGGCTTTTTATTGATGGAAAACATTGAAGCAACCTGCAAAGGCACGTCCATAGAGAAAAATCGATGTATATGAATTCAGCAACCCGCGCTCGGCCAGCGTGATGGATATGGCTCAATCACCCTTCGTGGGTAGGCCTACGTTCAGTAGTGGACTATTAAAAAAGCTCAGTACAGGTATTCAACATGTTTCATTAAATTATTAGAAATTTAATTTTGATTATCCTGAACTCAATGACAATCTTGCCCAAAACCGTTCACCCAGTCAAAAGTGGCCGAGACACTTGTAGGACTTTCAGGCATTCTCTGACCCTGTACAGATGAAAAAGTAGCACACAAGTAGGTATATTTTATTTGAGAAATACATATTGTACCTATATCTAGACGACAGGCATGTTCTAGGATTCTATTATACTCATCATTTGACTAACTTTTACTATGGTACCAACCCCGAAATCACGTAAATAAAATCTGCTGTTCAACATAAAAAGTTCATGGACCCGCGGCAAAATGTAAAGAATAGGTAATTTTCGCTTTTTCAGGTAGAACCCATAGTAAAGTAAGTTTATTTATCCGTATGTACCCTAAGTTCAAATCTATTGGCTCACAAAATAAAATCTTTCGTAAACTATTAGGGGCCCATTTTGCCCCATTGACGGATGAGTCAATATCTAAATTTTATTCTATATACTTCACTACATTACTAAAAAAATGCGTTTAAGTTATTTTTCATGCTTTTATAGGACGTTTGGTCTAGATTTCGACAAGGAATCCGGGACTTTTCCCAAAACGTCAATATAGTCATCTATTAGTTAAAAGGGTGGGCTATTTTTAAACAATATTGCATCGATTTACGAATAGATTTTTAGCATTTTTTTAAGAAATTGTTATCGTGACCCACTGAAATTTTCCTGGATAGCAGTAGGTACCCCAAGTGGTAATTTGTGTTATTGTCTAGCATCGTACCAAATTTTGTTAGAATTCATTTACCCGTTTTATCTTAGCTTTATCTGATAATTTTGGCTATCCCTAAGAGACCCTATAGATTTTCCGGGATAAAAATAGTTACTGTATAGAAACATGTTATGTGCTTCCTACATACCAGATTTCATTCATAACCGTTCCGCTCGTTGGATGTAATTTATGTTTTTTTCACCAACTTTGGGACCCTATTTGACCTCTTAGATAAAGAAAATTCAGAAAAACAGGAACAAACGTATTTTTCATTTTGTCTGAGTAGCATATTAACAAAGTTTTAAGTCAATCGGTACAGGAATACAAAATATACTTACAAACGAAAAGAGCCCGTTTTAACCCGTCAAAGGTCAAAAGTTCAAAGTTTTCGTCTTTAGTGCTCCATTACGTCATACAATGTACCTATATTCTATATTTCAAGTTTATATCTTTAGCGGTTTGGGCGGCAGCCGAAACTGATTAATTTTGGCTATCCCTAAGGGTCCCCATAGAATTTCCGGGATAATAATAGTTCATGTGTTGAAACATGTTGTGTGCTTCCTCCATACCAGATTTCATCCATAACCGTTCAGCTCGTTGGATGTAATAGACGGTTTTTTCACCAACTTTGGGACCCAATTTGACCCCTTAGATAAGGAATATTCGGAAAAACAGGAACAAACGTAACTTTTATTTTGTTTGAGTAGCATGTATACAAAGTTTCAAGTCAATCGGTAAAGGGAATAAAAAGTTACATACAAACGAAAAGGGCCCGTTTTACCCCTTTAGAGGTCGTTTTTTCAAAATTCCGTTCTTAGTGCTCCATTACGTGGTCCAATGTATCTTTGTTCCAAATTTCATGTTCGTATCTTTAGCGGTTTGGGCTGTAGGCTGTCTGTCAGTCAGTCACTCAGCGAAGCCTTTTATATAATAGATTTAACGTATAACAGGTACAATTTCACAACAAATCACTATATAGGTACTCGTAGTATAAAACAAAGTCGCTTCCCGCTGTCTGTCCCTATGTATGCTTATATCATTATAACTACCAAACGGATTTTGATGCGGTTTTTTTAATGGATAGAGTGATTCAAGAAGAAGGCTTTTTAGGTAAAATACACCTGTGTGAAGCCGGGGCGGGTCGCTAGTCTGAGATAAAAAATAATTTATTTAAAGTACCTGCTAACGCCATCTAGCCAAAAGTAATTGATGTAAAACTGAGTTTTAAAAGGATTGATTTAATCAAGATCAAATTCATGTTAAAAGTTTTTTTTGGCAATCAATTTCATCATGAACTCTATCATAATGCTATTATAATTGATTTTTCTCTATTTAAAATACGCGTTCATATAAAATAGGGAAATTAATTACACTTCAAAAATGTCCAAAATAGCGCCTGCCAAAAACAAAAGTCGATCAAAACTCTTTGCTATACAATTTTTATCAGGCTCCCTTGCTGCAATACAATGCAAATAATTCAATTACACCACAAAAATGAACAAATGATGAAAGGCACATATGGATGTCTTATATTTAAGAGCATTCTCTTCGATACAACCTTTGGATGAATGAATTACCAAAGTACAGTGACACAAACTTATTTGACCCAGTAAGAAAAACTTATGAGCCATTTTGGAAGAAGAATTTGAAAACGAAATGGATGGACAAACATACTTACACACTCACATATTCCGTATTATGTACCAGCCTTTTTTAATAGTCCATTGCAGGACGCATACCTACCTACTTTCGCATTAGTGTGATTCATCTGACATTTTCACCGAATTTTGGCACAACATGAAATATTGGCAGAAATTTATACGATAGTAGCGACGCCGCCACTGGGTCAAATAAGTTTGTGGCACTGTAACTGACTTAGCCCAACGGATTGGCAAGTTGAAATGGCAGTGGGTAGGGCACACACATAGCAAGGGTTACTGATGACCGATAGAGTTGATTAAGTAGGGTTGTTAGATAATTTCGAAAGGTTTGTTGTCATGTACGGGACCGGGATTTGAACCCATGATCTCACGATTGTAAGGCTGGATTCATTACCACTAGACCACCACGACTTTTGCGGCTTTTTTCACGGCATTGAGTTCTTTGGGATTTATGTGCGGAGTTTCACACCACTGGCTTTTCGGTGAAGGAAAACATCGTGAGACAACCCATACGTCCGTAGAAGAAATTCGATGGCGTATGTGAATCCACCAACGGCAAGAGGAATGGGGGGGGGGGGGGGGGGCTCCAACACGGTACGGAACCCTACTCGCACTTGGCCTATTTTTGTTTATAGGGCGTAAGTTGCGTAGGTATATAGGAAGTGTGCGTAAGCAAGATAATATTTGACGTATACAAAAGCCTTAAAAAATGTCTCACAGTAGCTATCGCTATCGCTATGCCTATCAGCATACCTAATAAGACTGTAAGACAAGGGTGCTTGTAAAACGTGGTCCCATAAAAGTAGTAAGCCTGTAAGTCCTGACTACACAGAGTGTAACATTTGTGGCCTTACTAGTACGTGCGAGGATGTTACAAAAGAAACATTTTAATTTGAACTTATAAGCACTTTGTGTTAGTAGTCCCCTCCTATCTTTTGATTTTGTTGCGGCCAACGCCCGATTACAGAGGCGCCAGCGTAATGAAAATAGCTAAATAGCATAGTTCTGTTTCTTTTTAACCGACTCCCAAAAAAGAGGAGGTTCTATGTTCGTGTGTATGTATTTTTTTTGTGTATACATGTGCATCGATAATTTCGCCAATTGTGAAGCGAATCGAAAAAATTTTTTTTTTAATTCGATAGGGTATACTCGCGAAGTGGTCCCATTTAAATTTTACAGAAATCGGCTGAGCCGTTTTTGAAAAAACCTACAATAATGTAAGCAATTCCGCCCGAATTGCTAATTGAATATCCGAATTTTGTACACGATGAACATCGATAATTTTGCCAATTGTGAACCGAATCGAAAAATATTTTTTTAGTTCGAAATGGTATATACTCCCGTGGTGGTCCCATTTAAACTTTACAGAAATTGGCTGAGCCGTTTTTGATAAATCAACAATAATGTGAACAATTCGAGCGAAAAATTCGAATTTTGTACGCGATGGAATGCGGTTTTGCCATTTTTTGCGAAAAAATGAATTATTTATTTTTGAAGGGAATACATAACTTAATATTCTGCAAATATTTCAAGCATCTTCCTTTTATCATGTTTTTTTTCGGATTCCCCGTTATTTATTTTAATTTAATTGAAAAATGGCTATTTCTTTGCTAAAAATTATTATTCACTTTAGGCATTCGATAAAGAGAACGCTTTTTACGTTGTACGCTGATGCCTCTGTGATCGGGATGGTTGTACTCGTAAGTATCTGTGTTTCGAGTCCTCATTCCTCATACGAACAGCCAGAATATGGAACGCTTTGCCTGGGTCTGTCTTCCCGCTAAAGTACAACGTGGTTGTCTATAAATCCCGAGTAAATCTTCTTGGTAAGCGTGCTACACCCTAGACCGCATATCTGCTTAACATCAGGCAGTATGTAGTCAAACGCAAACCTTTCCTTACGAAATAATTAAAAAAACTACCCAAATGTTATTCATGTACCAGCCTTTTTAATAGTCCAATAGTAGGCTTACCGACGAAGGGTTAGGGCCATGTGCACCACGCTGGCCCAGTGCGGGTTGGTGGATTGACAACGCCATTGAATTTCTTTTACCGACGTAGCAGGTTGCCTCACGATATTTTCTTTCAACGAAATACCAGTGGTGTGAAATTCTGTACAAAAATTCCAAAGAACTCATTGATACGGGGTCTGTAATCACTACATAGCACCTACCTACCTATAAAACAAAGTCGCTTCCCGCTGTCTGTCCCTATGTATGCTTGTATCTTTAAAACTACGCAACGGATTATGATGGGTTTTTTTTAAAAAGATAGTGTGATTAAAGAGGAAGGTTTATAGGTATAATATTTTATTTATGATAAATGATTTGCCGGATGTCGTCAGCACCGCTTGTTGTTTATTGTTTGCAGATGACCTGAAACTATTCATGAGGATACGGGACGTTAACGATAGTGTTCTCTTTCAGAGGGATATAGATAGAGTTCTCCGATGGAGTGAACGTAACAAGCTCTATTTCAATGAGAAAAAATGCTCAATCGTTACGTTCACCAAGGCTAAGGACCCACTGTGGGTGCGTTATAGTCTCGGGGATATTACGATACCAAGAACTGACACAGTTAAAGATCTCGGGGTTCTATTCAGTAGCGACTTGACCTTTAGTTTGCACATACAAAAGATTTGTGCTCAAGCGTTTCGTACCCTGGGATTCGTTATGCGTCAAGCACGTCCGTTGGAAAGTATCTCAGCGATTAAGGCCCTCTACAATGCATTTGTTCGAAGCAAAATGGAATCTAATGCCATCATATGGAATCCATACGAGGACAAATACGTTGAGATGGTGGAGAAACTACAAAGGAAATTTTTGAGATGGCTCTACCATAAGCGATATGGGTATTATGTCGGATATCCTTACTTGTACCCAAGTGAGTTTGCCCTGGGGATGTTAGACTATGATACCCTTGAGTTAAGGCGAACGCTCTCCTTGATTCTTCTTCTCTACGTGTGGCGCGTTATAACCGGCCGTATGTACGTACCGTCGGTACTCGAAAGGTTGACGTTGACTGTCCCGCTTAGATATATGGCAGCGCGTCCGCATGGTCTGTTTCGAGTGCCGTGGTGCAGAACCGAGTTCGGTAGGTTGGCACCAGTGCCTAGAGCGCTGGCTACGTTTAATGCTCTACTGAAACGAAACTCAGATCTAGATATATTTAATTGCACTGAAGCTGATGTTCGCAGAACGACAATTGATCTATATGGTAGGGTTAAGCATCTAATTCTTAAACCACCAGAATGAGCTCTTGTTGCTCTATTTTTATTGTATATGTATTCATTTATTACTTGTTTGGTGATTATTAATATTGTTACCACAACTTTTCATGTTAAAATTATTTTTAAAGTAGTTTATACACTCGTAGTTTAAATCTTTTATTTTATAATATCTTAAGTTGTAATGTAATATAGGCGGGCGCATTGGGGCCAAAATGTAAATGCCCACCTATTAATGTTGTAAATAAAATAAAAAATAAAATAAAAAAAATAAAAATACATAAATTATGGGTTTACTGCTGTCCTCTCTTTGCGGTTTGTGATTACAAAGGCGTGTTATTTTCCCGCTTTTTTGTAAAACCTAAGTTACCCAATACAGATTTATTCAAAAGGTTGTAATAAGCCAAAAAAGGGTAGGTAACGTAATTTACACCATCATTATCAACAACTTTTATTGTAAGGCCTGATATTAGACAACAACGTAATTTGCCAAAATGAATTTTGCTATTCGATTTTAGTAGGCGCTAAACATGATTTGTTGGAATTGGAGATTAAGATATAGATTCTTTATTGCTCTCAACTGTGTACAACTAGATGTTACAACAATATTAAGACGCAACAGCTTATCCTAGCGGACATGCAATATTTAGTTTTGGTATAACTAACAAGCTTTGTATGTTATCTTACACCACAAACTTAAGAGATAAAATGTTATAACTATCACAGAACTTCTCTCTTCTGTGATAACTATTATATAGATTCGAATCATATACCTATACTATTAATTCTAAATTTACATTCAAGATTCATCGTTTAAAATTATGGCTATTGAACACAATATGACCTAGATCTGCGTAATTTAGGCACATATTTGCACTTTTATAACTAGGTACACTACTTGAAAAGTTCGAATAAATTACAACTTAAGTTAACTTGGTCCAAAACTACTGTTATACTACCCTACCCCATTATAAGTTATAATAAGTATATGGGATTACCTAGTTCTTTTTTATTGAGTTCGCTGAAAAAAGAAGCATAAATCCGCTTAGAAATAGCGAAGATTTTAGGTAACATTATTAAAAAAACAAACATGAAAACGAATTGACAACCTTCCTTCATGGAAGTCGGCTGTAAAGACATGGATTAAGTGGTCATATTTCTACTTTTTTTAGAGTTCCGTACCCAAAGTACCTATTACTGAGACTCCGCTGTCCGTCTATCTGTCACCAGGCTGTATCTCATGAACGGTGATAGCTAGAACGTTGAAATTTTCACAGATGACGTATTGTTGCCACTATAACAACAAATACCAAAATTAGAAAAATTAATACATCAAAGGGAGCCCCCCTTCAACAAACCTGAATTTTTAGCTATTTTTCACTTGATATAAATAACAGGTAGATGCTTTAAATTTTTACAGAATATTAAGTTGTATATTCACATCAATAATAAATATTAAATTAAAATAAAATAAATATTTTAGGGGGGCTCCCTCACAGTACGGAACCCTCCGTGCGCGAGTCCAACTCGTACTTGGCCGATTATCTTAAATTTCTCATCTCCCTTTCTCTCCTTGTCTTACGTATTGCGTAACACATAAAAAAGAAAAGAAAAGAAGAATAATAAAGAAATATGAGATTCGTAAGTATGATGAATCTCATTTCAAAAGTTACATGTGTTTGAAAGCAGCTCATTATGTTTAATTCCCTTCAAATATTTGCCATTCAGACTACAAGTTCAAGTTGGATAAATTGTAAATTGTAATTAAACCTGTCGCAGTACAATATAACTTAACTCAGCCCCTTAACAATCGTCCTAAATTACCATTGAACTAAACTTTCTCGCGTTAAACTTTACTACATATCTATTAAACATCTAAGTTCACGATCACAAACTTTGACTATGAATTTGATCATTGACATAATCAGAGAGGAGGAGAATCTGTTACTTGTTCTGTTTACTGAGCTAAAAGACCATGTTTCAGCTCCATAATTTCCACCTTGTGGGTGGGCGTCCTTCACTGCGCTTGCCGGTACGTGGTCTCCACTCGAGAACTTTTCGACCCCATCGTCCATCAGTCCTTCGCGCTATGTGCCCTGCCCACTGCCATTTTCACTAGTCAATCCGGTGGGCTATGTCGGTAACGTTGATTCTTTTACGGATCTCCTCATATCTGTTTCGCAGAGAGACTCGGAGCATAGCTCTCTCTCCCTCCATAGCATCGCTGCCCAGCCGAGTAGGATTCGGCGATTAACCTGTTTCTTGAAGTTAGAGTTAGCTACGTACCTAGCTGGACTTTTTTAATATTTGGCTGTACCTACTTATGTATTTTGGGTTAGGAGTTTGTCTAAATTACGCTTATTTCTCCGCTTCGTACGATTAGGCACTAGCGTCTTTTTCTGGTTTTCATCGTCGTACTAAGAGTGTTTTTGTTTACTTCTTCTTTCTCATTTAAATTACCTATATTCTATTATTGAGGTGAGTCACTTTCGACACTTTGTTTTATATTTATTTTTTTTGGATTGAAAGTATGTCGAATTTTTTTTTTGCGGATAAGTCCGCGCTTGACCACCAACTCCCTTGATGGTAAGCGACTTTGTGGTCGAAGATGACGCACGCAGACCTAGAAGATACCTATTCAATCTGATCTTGAATAAAATTAGATTATATCTCTTCAGAAACAAGAAAGCAGTTAAAGAATAAAAATCTAATAAAGTTAATTTCATTTCTGTGGAGAAACATTGCGAAAAACGTGTTTACTCTGTAGGTAGAGGTACTGTATTTTACCGGTATTTTTAATACTTTGCTAAACTATCTTTACTAATTATATTTATTCATTGCCACTGTTGAGTTCAATGAAAACATACCTTTTTTAACCAGGGTAAATCGTTTATGGATACCACCACGCCCCGAGGGCAGGCGGGTGGTTATGTGGGAGTCCCCGCCCATTGCTGGACGGTATACCCACCAAAATCCTTGGGTGTTCTACCACTGCGCCTGGTGTCGGGGCTACGGGCACGCTTGCGCACTCCTCCGCGGCACCCGACAGCGCTGGCCTAACTCGGGCTCCACCACATTGCATGGGCTCCCGCCAGAATGACGATGTGTCGAAACATACCTGCCTTGCCTACTGAATCGCCATTGCCATCTCTATATACATATTATAATAACGTAATATTATGTCAATGACTAGATGTCGGGCAATTTGTGACTTAGTAATTAAGTATGTGACCGAGCGTTATGCATGGCTCATTGAACATCGAAGGTCTGAACTGAAGATTATTCAATATATTTATTACTTTTATCGCAATGTAGCGCTCATAGCGTAGTCTGACTAGGTGTTTTAGAGCGATCACCGAAGTTAATTATTGTACGGCATGACAGCGCGGGTGACATTTAAAACTAAACGCTGCCGCGGCTCGGATGGCACGTAGGTCCCAGTTGTTTTTCACCTTTTAGCCTTGTGGGAGGCCTAAAAAGCTCTGAAGCCAAGACCGCGTGTGGACCGATTTTTGGGTTTCTTTTTATAATTCTGTAACCAAAGGGTAAAACGGGACCCTATTACTAAGACTCCGCTGTCCGTCTGTCTGTCTGTCACCAGGCTGTACTTATCTCTTGAACCGTTCATAGATGATGTATTTAGGTTATTTCTGTTGCCGCTATAACAACAAATACTAAAAACAGAAAAAAATAAGCCTCCCATACAACAAACCTGAAACTAATACAGTTTTTTTGCTCGATATTATTAACGACAGTAGGTAGATGGTTGAAATATTCTCATACTACATATGTGGTTGTATATCCAATTATCCACTTCAAAAAAAATATCTTATGGGGGGCTCCCATACGGTATAGAGCCCTTCGTGTGCGAGCCCGACTCGTACTTAAGCTATTATTTTAATTTTTTTTAACGCAAATAAGTCCGCGCTTGTCCGCCAACTCGCCTGATAGCAACGTTGTGGTTGAAGATGAAGCACGCAGACCTAGAAGATACCTATTCACTCTGATCTCGAAAAGCTTTAGATTGTATCTCTCAGGAAACAGGAAAGCAGGAAGACTATTCCATTCCCTGGCGGTATTTCCTATTATTTAGCTAATGCATCATACTAGAAGATTATATCGAGATTCGGCAACCTTTTGTATGGAACAGCTGTCTTTCTTACTCTTCGTTTCGTTGTAATGTATTAATTAGTACAAGAATAGGCTTGTTTAGTAAAAAAAAAAAAAAATTGTCCGTCAAATAGATTGTCAAAAAATATTAGACACGTATTTTTTCTTTTGTTAATCCAACAATTAGTGACAAAGATAAACCTTGTCAAAGTCTGAGAGTGGGGACTCGTGACGGCACTAGCCGGTACATTTGATAGCGGTTAGTGACGTCACGCGGAATTTTAACGGGCTATATCTTTGTCATTTTTTGTTAAATTGACAAAAGAAAAAATATGTGTCCAATATTTTTTGACAATCTATTTGACGGACTAATTATATTTTTTTAGGTACTAAATCCGTGCCCAATATTTTTTAATAATCTTACTGACGGACTAATTATAATAATGATTTTTATACCCAGTAAACATCCGTATTCCTAGGTAACACAATATTTATCCGCTAGCGCATCCCGTGAGGGTCAACAGGGTAGTCCATAAAAATAAGTCGGACCAACTAATAGCCATAAATTTTCCCTTTGTCACCCTGGAGACCGAGTTACGAGGTATAGCGAGATATTGTAGGCCTCGCACGAATAACCTAATCGAACGAAGAACGAAACCTAAAACGAAGGTCTTAGCCTCATATACTTAGGTAGGTTTCCAAAAATTACGTTCTATATTTTTTTTAGGTATGTATAAATTATACTCACTAACTGTGAACCGAATTAAAACCATATTTTTTAGTACGGAATGATATACTCCAGAGGTGATCTCATTTAAGAATTGCTTGATGGCTTGAAGTTATTGCGTACAATAAAGTGCAAAGAAAATAATCGACGTTTTAATTTAACTGATTTTCCAAGAACCCAATACGACCTAAATTTAGGTGCCGCGTTCGGTTGCGAAGTGATGTAATCAAACAGTCCAATCCGTGTAAATACTATTTATTGTTCTATACCTTATTGTGCTATGCTGTGACACTGTCGATTAACACTACGGTAATTAACACTTAAAAAACTACAACAATAACACTGTGCGAATGCGTATAAACTTATAGGTATACCACAAAAATATTGAAATATGTACAATAGTCATAGGCATTCATAAAACCAATTTACATGTCCAGATTAATATTATAAATAGGAGCCAAGGTAACTAACATTCCGAATTATTTACTAAACATTAATTACATTTAATTTTCACACTGTATATTTGTATAATAAGTTAAAAAAAAAATAACTATAAACTACTGAGATTTAAACTAACCCATTTGTATTGTACAATTGTATTCAATCACATGTAAATTTACTTAACAAAGGGCACGGAGTCTGTCGAGCAATATTTATTTTAATAAGTTAAAAACAATTAAAATATTCGTAATAAAGTCAGTGGGTTTGGCTAATACTAGTAATTTACATATATTATACATACACTGCAACTACCGCGTAGCGCGAGGGTGTAAGTAAGATTACGAATTACAAACTTTACGCACATACATATCGGATACACTTGATACGTGAGTGCGCCCAGGAGTTGCACAATCTGGTCCCACCTGCCCCTTTCTTCTATCGTACGGCTAGACAGACGCGACCAAAGAGCCACCCTTTTATGGTGGACATCCCACGCATTGGAACCAAGCGTTTCGAGTCCACATTCCTCATACGAACAGCCAGAATTTGGAACGCTTTGCCTGGGTCTGTCTTCCCGCTAAAAAGTACGACGTGGTTGTCTATAAATCCCGAGTAAATCTTCTTGGTGAGCGTGCTACACCCTAGACCGCACTCAGTATGTAGTCAAACGCAAACCTATTCGAAATATAAAAAAAAATACAACATCGAGTACAATAACTATCGCATAGCGCGAGGGTGTAAGTGTGACTACGAATTACAAACTTTACGAATATACAATAACGAGTACAATAACTATCGCGTATCGCGAGGATGTGAGTGTGACTACGTATTACAAACTTTACAAACACATATACAATAATATAATACGGCTAAAACTCACGTTATAATTGTACGGTCGATCCAATGGGAATCCGACCGGTTTCGGACCATTGGATCGACCGTAAAATTATAACGTGAGTTTTGGCCGTATTATATTATACATATGTTTACAATAACGAGTAAAATAACTATAGCGTAGCGCGAGGGTGTGAGTGTGACTACGAATTACAAAATTTACGAGTATACAACAACGAGTACAATTACTACCGCGAGGATGTACCTAAATGAGACTACGAATTACAAACTTTACGACTGTAACATATACAGATGTATCTGGTACCTAGAAACCAAAATAGTAGACAGTTTATGCACTAGAGTCCACTAACTAAAATATAAGGTGAAAATCAATTGATGCACTTTTGTGCATTAACCGACCACTAATTTGATTTTTAGGTATGTAACTCGTAAACGCTACTTTGTCGTGGTGGACTACTGATGAAAATAGAATTGGTGTCTCTACCAAAAATCAAACACTTTTAGTTGTCTAGAAATGACAGAGCAGTGTTGTCAACGTAACAAAATTAGTAATAAATTATTATTAAATTATAACTTTTTAAATACAATCTTTTGAGATCCTGAATATCATGTAGCAGCAGGTTGCTAGGCAAGACAAGTTAAACAAGCCCAAACACGACGGGTTTATCTTGTTAAGTACACCTTTGGCCACCTTGCAACTCCATCATCAGATCAGCTCCATGGTAAATTATTACATTGTCACGCGATGTACACATACGAGTATGTGTGCAAAATTTCAGCTCAATCGGAAACCGGAAGTTAGTCAAATTTAACTTGCAAGATTCCACCCTAACTTACATACATACATAGGTGCATCGATTGCAAGTTAAATAAAAGCTTGCAAAATGGCACACAGGCGACCTCACCTACGACTATTCTATTTTTGCACAAACGCTATCTGTAAAAAGCAAAAATCCCAAATAAAAGATTAATTTCGCGCTCTGGCCAAGACGATCAGCCTCAAGCGGCGGGTTGGATTTAATATCCAGCTCCATACATTTTAAAAATTACGCTCTATCTATTTTAATACACATGTGTAAACTGTATAATAACAATCAGGTAAGTGACACAGAATCCCAGCACCATTCCTATTAGGTCGGCGTCCAGAGGAATTACTTTGAAAACTTTAAACTTCAGCGGATGAGCTTCCACGTAGCGAATGAAATTATTCATTTGAAGAACTTCATGTTCAACTAAAACAAAGGAAAAAACTTAAATCAATGACGCGGGTTACAGCTTCACAACGTTTTCTATGAGACTGCACTATAAATACTAACAGCTAAGTATTCCTTTTTAGATCCATAGAATAAGAAGTAAAGTAATAGAAACCGTACTAAAATAGCAAGAGATTTCATCATTTTGTCCCATTTTAAATATGAAATTTAAAAAAAAGAAAAAAATGCACGTAGGTAAACCCGAACTTACGTAATTTCGAAGGGTTTCACACACTAGTATTGAGCTATCTCGGGTGTCCAAATAAGGCAAAATGATCAGAGATATGAATCTTCTTACTGGAACTAGAGGGTTCAAGTTTCCGAAAAAGAGCCAAATTTTAACTATTTTGACATTCCAGCTGGTGATTTTGACATATGCGATAGAAATTGCGTTTTTTTGTTGCACTCACTCTTGCGTATGCTGTACCTATTATGTATAACCAGATATGAATAAGAGGTAACGTAGTTTTTATTTGAGTAATATATAGCAATACTTCTATTACTGGTCATTCTTCCGAGATATATCCATCAAAATGATTAAAACAAAAAAAGTGTCAAGTCGATGCCTACAACAATATCATCCTCTCGCCACAATACCTAAACAGGGTTATTCAGAACTAGTGTAGTAAACCGAAATGAGGTGATACAGACCGACCATCATTATGGACAACTTTTACTATGAGCCAACTCGGAATTCGAGGAAAAAAAAGTCAGCTGAATCAAAAAAATCATTTCATACATTTTGTCAATTCCGAGTAGCAATTTTGTATTTACATTTTTTTTTTGTTTTTACTAAAAGTTGTTTATAATTATCATTTCTTTTTGTCTAAGTACAGGGTAGTGTATACTAAGCGCCACACAAGTCGGCGGATGAGAAGTTACCCGAAGATGGCACTTCGCCGTGATTCGCTAAATACATACATTTTGTCAATTCAGAGTAGAAATTATTTGTAATTTTTTTTTTTTTGATTAAATAATTATACCACTAAAAGGATGTTAATTGATTAGGGTTAACCCTGTATATATTATCACGGAGCAGCAAATTTTTCCCAATACGTTTTACTATACTAGGAAAGTCAATTATAATCCTACTAATATTATAAACGCGAAAGTTTGTAAGGATCGATGGATGGATGTTTGTTACTCTTTCACGCAAAAACTACTGAACGGATTGAGATGAAACTTTGCAATTATATAGCTTTTATTTCAGGATGGCACATAGGCTATAAATTTTAACAATGGTGCGTAAATTTTTCATAATATAACGATAATTGTTAAGTTAGTAGTAGTTTGTTTTTCTGTGTAAATAAAAAGTTAATAGTAGGAAAAAATCTGCTATCTGCGAGCTATTCTAGCGTGCGCTTCCAGAAATGTCAAAAAAAACAACTGTCGAATCGAAAAACCGTAATCGTATTTTTTCATTTTTTTTCCACCTCCTTTATTTAGGGTGGTAAGGGCCTCGGGTTTGAAACACGGAAAGTGACATAGTCTACTTTTTATCCCGGATAATTAAAGGGTTCCCATGGGATAGCACAAAAATCAAAATGTAATGCGGGCGAAGCCGCGGGTAAAAGCTTGGTAACAATAAAACCCGGATAGTAGATACCTACTCACGAAATAACGCTTTTCATGAAACTTACTAAATTACTTTCAATGAAAGGTTGTACTAATCAATCATATTATGAAAATGTAAAGTGACCATTGCCCATTAGATAAGCCGTTTGCTTGCCACATTTATATATTTTGGTATTTATACCTAAGTTAGCAAAGTAAAAATTACCTTTACACTCGAGCAGTTTATCGTGCAAAATATGTATCACTCGCTCGGCCTGTGACGTCAACATTCCTGCACAAATAGCTGGTGGAAATGTAATAATAGCAAACGATAATGCTATCAAACTTTCTGCTCCAAAACATAAGTCCCAGATCTGCAAAGAAGATCCCGAATGAACTAAGAAATAAGTCAAATTTTGTAGGAAATTAAACAAAGCATAGAATCTCATAGCCCATGAGGCCTGCGACAAAAAATGCAAGCACTGTCTAAAAGCTGAATTTTTGGTTGCCATAATTGCTATACCGCAGCGTCAATCAGCTCAGACCCTAAACGTTAACGGCAAGGACTCGTTTGATTTTGTAAAAAAAAATTGCTTGAATTATTGTATAATTTCATTGTTATATTGTTGATTAATTCTTGCTTCTTTTTGCAATTGTTTGTTCTTCTACAGCTTGGTAGATCCTAAATGTTGCCATTTGCTCGCACTAACAGCTAAAGTACACAACTGATGACGCTAATGTAGGTACCGTTAATCAAAAAATCCTTCTGAAAAAGTGCATGCATTTATGTCACTGGCTTATCTAGCCTCAACACATTTGAACTAACCGTTAAATCCGAGTTTTTCATTCTGGTAACTCCATTATATATAAAAATCATGGTGTGAATTACATTGAAGAATAAACCGACCGCAAACTGTAACATTTTAAATAAAATTATGCTTAGCAATAAATGTATTTATTATATACTTATTTATATCTTATACATGTTTAATAACGCACGTTTTTCATCTACACATGTATTTTTAAGAAAAATCAATCACATAGGTACCTATTACGGCTGGTGCTAACAACGCTTAGTAATATACTGATGTATACTTCAATTAATAAATATTTGGCGTTTGTCAGTCTGGCCTCGCTTAATTGGTGAGTACCGACAATCCGTATAGCATCTCAGCCATGCAGGTTTAAATCCTGCGATCACTTATAATTTATGAATTGTTTCTGAAAAAATATCTCATGGCCTATTAGCACCTCGTTTTTTCTTTGAGATATTGATTGTAAAGGAATATCTAGGCCAAGGTCTACTTTATATCGCCCTATGTGTATAATACTAAATGTTAACCCTAAAATCATTTGAATAGTTTTTCTTACCACAATATCGTACGCTCCTTTCAACTTGAACGTTACATCAGAAATCATCTTATAAAGCCGATGACACGAATCAATTCCAACATTGCCCACTTTCAGAACGTTAATTAACTTTGACAAACGACACTTAACAGAATAAAATACGAGCGAGTGCTGTACCATGACCATTACTCGAGTGATAGACAGCCAAAAATAAAAAATGTTTTTGGCATATCCACTTAGACATCTCTTATACACACCACATACTGTCGCGGTTGTTAATACCGCATTGGAAGTTAGGAGTAAAACCGCTGACATGAATTTTATTTCCAAATTATAAGATCGAACATCCATATTTAATTTGACATCAAAGTCTCGGAATATCCAGAGAAATCCAGCCAAATTAAAATCTCTATTCATACTAATAAAAACAATCACATAAATGAAATGTTGGAAATTGCCCAATGCGTGATCTACGAAGAAGTACCAAGTTTCATCGATATACGTATAATACATGCAGATCATTGAAATTCCCGTCGACATTATGATTATAAGAGCATTTACGATAAATTTTATTTTACGAGATCTATATTTAAAAAACCCATAATCTATACCACTGGTAATGGACATGAATTTGCAAAACAAAGAAAATATTTCACTTATTTTGCTGTCTTCTTTAGTTCTCATCGTTACGTCTTTAACGTTGAATGACTTTCAATAAACTTAACAATATGATAGAACGAACAATCAAACTAACGACTTATTTAATATCAATTATCTTTATTGATGAAATTATGAATAAACAAACAAATAGGTAAAATATTTACCATTTCAAGTTTCAACAAATTGAACAAACTTAGGGACTTGGGGTCCATCATCATCATTTGTTTGATGGGTATTTGCGCGTGTGTTATTTTGTGGGCGAGGACATTTAACTTGTTTGTAAGACTGTATCACGGCCTGTTATAGTTTCAAATCACTTTCCTGTTCAAAAGTTCATAGTAATAACACTATCACATTGTAACAATCACCCTTCATGGGTAGGCCTACGTCCTGCAGTGGACTATTAAAAAGGCTGGTACAGAGTACATTGTAATAATCCGTAACTGTAATCCGTAAGCGTCCACGTCCACTGTACGTGGACACAAGTCCGCCCGCGCTTCTCGTAACATGGTTGGCTGGGCGTTCCGCTAGAGTGGTTACTCACTCTCAATGAACTAGATGGCGCTATAGTCGTTGCCCCGACAAGCTATTAAATCAATTATTTATCAACAAATTGAGTAATATTTCGTTAATTTGAAAATTGAGTAAATTTTCGTTCGAGATTAACAACCACGATTCTTTTTATATAGTACCAACTGTGAAATCGCACAAGAAATGAGCTGTTTCATACATTTTATTCGAGTCAATGAACTTTTTGTATGAAACTTAAAGACCTAAGTATGATTTTATGGGCATTTTCATGAATTTTTATTTGGACAAAACAAATACATGTCCAATGTGTTTCTTAATAAAGGTGTTCGTTATATTTGTTAGCAGTTAAAATTCCCTGCTAGCAAAATTTAGCATATTCAACCTGCTAATTTTTCATACCACGACCTGCTATAATATTTTTCACCTGTTTATTTTCGCTCGCCACTCGCCCGCCTGTTGCCGTCCGCCACGCAACATAGCTTAGCTGGCACTAACGAACGATAATTATTCATACCGCGAGTCCGCGACCTGCTATAATATTTTTCGCCACTGCCAGCGCCACGCACACATACATAGCTGGCACTCACCCATCTAGCGTAGTTTTCAAATATTATACAATAGAGTGCGATCGATAGTGTTGTACTTGTATGTAATAAGAGACTCGAGTCTTGGAGTCTTATTAAATAGAACTTGAGCTGTTTTTGAAGACTCGAGTCTATGTCGTTTTATGTAAGAAAGAAAGAAAGAAAGAAAATTTGAGTGACTTTGAGTCTTTTGTAAAAAGACTTTAATATCAAAAAGGACTCAAAGACTGAGTTTTTTAAAGACTGAGTCCTCAAAATCCATAGTTTGAAGTAAATAAAATAGCAATGAACAAATTATTGATTTATTACGTACTAAGCAACCATTATTTCAGTCGGATGATGACTCGGATTCATATTCTAACGACTCGAGTTCTAGTCCTCGAAAAACAACTCAAGTCTCGAATGAGTTCGATACAACACTATTTGAGTCAACACCTATCTAAGTAAGTCATCCCTCTGAACATCAACAGATGTCGCTAGATGATAACGCATGACCTGAATTGAAAATAATATCACTTCAAAAATCAACCTTATTACAATGACATAGTGTATTCGCTAAAATTTGGAATACGGAACGGACCTGTTTAAAATATTATAGCAGATAAAATATTAGGCGATTTTATTTTCGCATATTCAATATATTCGATTTCGCGATTTTAGCCGTTGGGAACACCTTTATTTCTTAATAACAAGGATATTAAAAACATATATTTTTTTAAAACAAGCCATTACTGAACAAGTAGTCGCCAAGACAAATCAAACGAGCCGAAACTCGATAGGGTTGCGTCGTTTCATAACATAGTTCCTATGACCACCTTCCCTCTCCATCATCAGACCTTGGTTACCATTGAAAGACAAACTACTTGCCAAGACCATTTAAATGAATCCAACCTCGATGAAGTTGTGTCGTTTCATTGCCAAGTTCCTCTGGCCACCTTCCAGCTTCATCATCAGATCAGCACCATGTCATCATAATATTGAATTGTCACACTATTTACAAATTTAAGCAAAATTTGAGCTCAATCGGTAACCGGGAAGTGTAGCAAATTTAACTTGCAAGATTAGATTACAGACAGACAACGGGTCAGGTGAAAATAAATGAAAGCTTGTAATAAGGATTACTTCTTATTGTATTTAGCCACTTATTAGTAATTAATAAGTATTTGTAATTTCATGTTGTCCAAAAACACAAATGTGCCAGTTAGATTAGTGTTAAACTCTTTATCCGTTACCTTAGTCTAGTTCAATAAGTAAACCTAATTCAACGTTAATACTAAGTTAGCATTTATATTTTTAATACACATGTGTGAACTGAATAATAACAATCAAGTAAGTGACACAGAATCCCAGCACCATTCCTATTAGCTCGGCGTCCAGAGGAATCACTTTGAACACTTTAAACTTCAGCGGATGAGCTTCCACGTAGCGAATGAAATTATTTATTTGAAGAACTTCATGTTCAACTAAAACAAAGGCAAAAAACTGAAATCAGAGACCAGTTAAACTTATGACAACAATTTTATTTCTTCGAGGGTTCTGTAATATATAGAGATCCAATAAAACTTGGGAGCGGCTTGCATCTAGCGCGTTCCTGCGGTCTTAATTAGGTCGGTTATCCACCTTGTAGGTGGATGTTCTACGCTAGGTTCACCCGTACCTAGTTTTTTTCGAGAACATTTCGGCCCATCGGCCATCAGTTCTCTGCACTATGTACCCCGCCCATTGCCTCTTCCTTCCTAATCCGTCCTGCCATCGACTTGGCTTGGTTTCTTCTGTTCTATATTGATGCGTCCTGCCTATGTCATCATCACTAAAATAAATAATTATCGTGGAGCAACGGATTTTATTTTCCCACACGCTTTATTAAACTAGGGAGATTTTAGGATTTTATTTTCCAACACGCTTTATTAAACTAGGGAGATTTTAGGATTTTATTTTCCAACACGCTTTATTAAACTAGGGAGATTTTAGTACAGTAGTGAAATTCTACAGCTTTTTAACAAAATTACGTAACTTTTAACTTTAACTCTTTTCCCTTTTTAAATTCTTCTTCTTCTTAATCGTACACTCTTGTCAGAGTGGTCGTGGTTGCGTGGATGGTTCACGGAGGCTCCTCGCCGTTGCCATCTCTTCCCAGGGCTGCCGCACGTCTTTTTAAATTACGTAAGTTTAAATGAAGTATTGTACGGCTCAAATGATGAAAATATACCGTGTCCTTTGACCATCAAAGGTCTGTTTGTTGGCCATTTTTTATACTTTTTATTTATTCCAAACAATAATAAAAAAATATACCTTTACAGTCGAGCAGCTTGTCGTGCAAGATATGTATCACTCGCTCGGCTTGTGTCGACAACATCCCGGCAAAAATCGCTGGCGGAAACGTGTTAATGAAAAACGACACTGTTATTAAATTCTCCGCTCCAAAGCATAAGTCCCAGACCTGATAAGTACAGCCCAAAATGAAATTAGTAACAAGCTATGTAGAAAAGAACCTTAAATAGGCAGTATGACTTAAAAAATATAACTAGTCCGTCAGATATAGGTATATTTAATAAAAATATTAGACACCCATTTTTTCTTTTATCAATTTAACAAAAATTTACGAAGATATAGTTCCTCGTAACATCACAAGTGCTCTGCAAATATACAGACTACGTCGCACTAGTGACGTCACGAGCGCCCCCTACCAAACTTTGAGAAGGTTTATCTTAGTCATATTTATTGATTGATTGACGAAAGAAAAAATACATGTCCAACGTTTTGTAGTAATTTAACGGACTAATTATATTAATTCCTTTTTTACCCAGTCATCATACCAATTAAAAACACAAGTACTAAGTTTCCTTGTACAGTATAATCAAATAAACGTAAGTTTCAATTAAAAAAGAACACAGACCTTGGAGTCTGTGGTTAGTAATTTTTTCAATTAAAAATAAATAATAATCTAACAGGAAGACAAAGGAATGGAAGGAATTGGGGGAGACCTTTGCCCAGCAGTGGGACAGTACAGGTCAAATAAAAAAAAAAACAATAATGATTCAATGATAGCCGGAGAGTCAAGTAGCAAAAAATGCAAGCACATCTTAAATGCTTCATTTGTAATATTACGTTACCATAGCATAGTACGACTATACTTCAGCATCAGTTAGCTATTAATTAGCTTTCTGTCTTGGTACTTTAGCGTTTGTCGCATATAAAATTAATTGATTTTACAGAAAAGAGCTCGAGTTGTTGACTTGCTGTAATATTACACATAACTGATATATCTTTGAAGGAAACTCAGTTCTATTTTAAGTGGTGGTTCTTTTAGAGCTCGTTAATATTTCCTTTCGACCACACCAACTTATAAGGATCCAGTGGATTGATGTCGAGGTATTGTAGTACTCTGCAATGGCGACGTAATTCATCGTACAGAAAGTGCACGATTTTTTTGGCGTTGGCCTCTCAGGCTATAAAACAATTCAACAAACCGTTAAATCCGAGTTTTTCATCCTGGTAACTCCATTATATATAAAAGCCATAGTGTGTGCTACATTGAAGAATAAACCGACCATGAACTGTAACATTTTAAATCAAAATAAAAATTAAAAATCATTTAATTAGTAGCAGTGACCCAGAGTAATAGTTTTAATATGGTAATTCTACTAAACTAATTTAAACGTCAGTATTTGTTTGGCATAAGCTTCACATTTTCTTATAAATATTACTTTTACAGCTAGTTTTAATTGACTTTGCTAAGTACGCATTTCTGTATTTATCGTTTACAGACATCGAGTTATATTACTACTATTTCCTCAAAGTTTACAGATTTGATTTTAGCTTGAATACGTCTATAAAATTCAATAAAAGCCAAGTCGAAAAAACTAATTGTAACAAAACCGAGGGATACAGTTTTGTGTTGCAGCTTCAGATTCCTCATCTCCATCCTAAATTCAAACACACCATTGGATAGCCAAAAAATAAAATAATTTATTACGCAAGTGAGAACTGTGTATTGTACTCCTGTAATCGTGGTGAGTGGAGGGGGAAGCCCCGCCATTGTTAAATCATTTTGCTTACGTGGTTCATGTATTGTACCTCTTATTTTTGTTGCAAATAAAATTTCTGTATTCTGTAAACGTATTCATGTAAGTACAACTCGCGGCCGTGTTCTTGACACTGCCACACCATATTTTTTTTTTTATAAAAAAATCAGTCTAATAGTCAGCTACTACGGCTGGCGCCTACAACGATAAGTTGGATACTGATAAATACTACAGCTATTTTTTTTGTATTTTTAATTCTAAAAAAAAATGTTTTTTCTTACCACGGTATCGTACGCTCCTTTCAACTTGAACGTAATATCAGAAATTATTTTATAAAGCCGATGACACGAAGTAATTCCAACATTGTCTACTTTCAATACGTTAATTAGTTTTGACAAACGACATTTAACTACATAAAATACAAATGAATTCTGTACCACAACCACATCTCGTATGACAGCCAGCCAAAAGTAAAAAATGTTTTTGGCGTACCCATTAAGACATCTTTTGTACGCACCACAAATAGCCGCGGTTGTTGCTATCCCATTTACAGCAAAAAATAAAACCGCTGACATGAATTTTATTTCCAAATTATAAGATCGAACCTCTATGTTTAATTTGACATCAAAGTCTCGGAATATCGAAAGAAATCCAGCCAAAGTAAAATCTCTGTTCATATTAATAAAAACGATCACATAGATGATATGTTGAAAATTGTACAATGCATGGTCTATAAACGTGTACCATGTTTCATCAAAATACGTGTAGAACATACAGACCATTGAAATACTTATCGTTAATATGACTATAAGAGTATTTACGATCAATTTTATTTTCCTAGATCTATATTTAAAAAATCCATTATCCACACCACTGGTGATGAACATGAATTTGGAAAATAATGAAAACATTTCAGTAATTTTTCTGTTTTCTGTAGTCTCCATCGTTGTTACTCGTACGTCCTTCACGTTGAACGACTTTCAATTAACTCAACATTATTATGGAACGAACAATCAAACTAATGACTTATTTACTATCAACAATTCAACATATTGATATGGTTGTTCGTACGAGTACAAGTATAATATTTACCTACTTCAAGTTTCGTTGGACGCAATCAATTAATGTTATTCTATTTTGTTTATTTTTTTCATACGTATAAGTTATGCGTTTAAGGCCATATTATTTGTAATACCTACTATCAGGTAAGTGACATAGAATCTCAGCACCATTCCTTTTAGGTCGGCCCAAGGGCGGATCCAGCCATTGATTCAGGGGGGTCATCAAGTTGTAGTAATTAGTTGACAGAAATTACGTGACTCTTACGTTTATTAGGTTTTTTTAAACCTTTTTAGGGTTCCGTACCCAAAGGGCAAAAACGGGACCCTAATACTAAGACTCCGCTGTCCGTTTGTCTGTCTGTCTGTCTCCAGGCTGTATCTCATAAACCGTTATAGCTAGAAAGCTGAAAATTTCACAGATGATGTACCTATTTCTGTTGCCGCTACACTCAAAACACTCGAAGGTGTGTACTGTGTAGTTTGGACAGCCCTGCGTTAGAACATTTCATAGAGCGGCTCGTTGTTCTGTTACACGTAAATGCTCTAGTCTATACTGACCTGTAGATACAGTCGTTCTTGTAGATGGTAGTTCGAGAGTTTATGTTTAGCAGTGGCCTAATAAAAAGCCAGGATAGTACAGTAAACAAATTTCATAAATTGAGTAGCCTCGTTGGAAAAGGTAAATCCCAAGTTAATATTTAAAACTAATTATCCGCTTCCGGCATTAGGATAAACGTTCTCTGCAATCTGGCCGAACGTCGGACTGTAACGAGCCTGTTAATATTTAAGGCTTTATGTAACAAAGTTAGTTTTTTATTATTCTTAAATACTACGAGCCTAATCGCGCACTGAACTCGCTAGATAAATAAATACCAAAGTTATTTGTGTGCGTTGGACGCCCTAGAAACTTTGACACCAGGGCTCTAGCCACTGGGACTCGATGACTCAGTAGTTAGTCAAAGTCAAAGTAAATTTCTTTATTTCGTAGACACATTACATGTTCTTGAAAAAGTCCGATAACAATGCTTTTAATAATATTATGATTATAGAATTATTTCTTAAAAATTCAAATTCATTTCAAAACACACCTAAAAAATAATATTATTAAATTTAATATTTTTTAATGTTCGTTAATAACTACGCTGTAGTCATTTTAGTTACGCCGTAGCAATATTACTTACATACGATAATATAACAGTATTAGCTACGCTGAGATCTGATAACTTGTTGATAGTGCAAACAGGAGCTTCGTCTTGGCCCCATAATATTTTACATGAAAATGTTTTTTTGTGGGATTAATTATTCAATAACTCTCTGCCTAATGCAGATTTTTTTTCTGTCGATTATTGCAGAATTTTGCTACCCATAGTTTTTCGGGATTACCCGTTTACTATATCTTGCGCCATAGTTGCGAGCTGAGGCGTCTGCCTGATGAATATTCAATGCGTGTCCGCTAAAAGATATTAATTATGCACAGTTTTCGTCCTAAGATATTAAGTGGAGTGCATTTTCTAGTTTAAATAATGAATGTGCGCCATAAATAGCACAATAGACTTCGAAAATTCGAATAGTTTGCTCAAATCGTTGAATAATCTAAAATGTACTTTAGTTGACTGTTCAAAAATCTCTTGACCAATTTCAATTGAATTTATATATGCCCTACTTTGGATATACGGTGTACCCCACAGAGTTAATGCAATTGACTACAATCAGAGAGAAATACTCGTAGCTGTTGTCGCTTGAGGTCATTCTAAACCACAAAAATGAATGGAAAACCTTCCAAGCAGCAGTCAAAACCGTCAATAAGTATCGGGATTTGACGTTCCTTGTCTAAAAATCCGACAACAACCACCGAATCGAGATATTTATTATGTTTCATTCTAACTCATGCCTTATTAAATCAATGCGTCTCCTTCTGTTTTTATCGATCGACCATATTATCCCTCTGGTTGCAATAGTTCCATAGTAAATGGTATAATGGTTATGGTATATGGTATAATGGTTCCATGGTCCCTTTTCAAATAAAAAAAATAATGATTAAGATTTACTCTGTAATGTAGTACTACTCTGAAAAAAGTTTGATACGTAAAAAAAATTATAAGCGTCAATAACCTGCTCGATATCGCCGGTAAAAAACTAAAAACTAAAACCAAGTTGACTTAAGTACTTACCATCTCTTCTTCGTCGGTTAAAAATTGAAAGGTCGAGGAGCATCGCCTTAAGTTCACGGAGTTTTAAACCCCAGATTTTAAGCGTAGCGTCGCTCCACAGATTTGCTGAGTGTGCAAAAACTTCGCAAAAAATATCCCTCGTTAAAACATGCCACTCTCCTCACTAGACACATTTTCGCATAAATCATTTTCCACCGTACGGCTAGCTAGTAAAAGTAAAGCTTTATTGACCGAAGCGAAGCGAAGGTTTTTAGGTATACGTTCTGTGGAGTTACGGATTCCAGAGCTGAGTTCAGACACTTGATCTTTTTCAGTTCGTTTTCAAATTCAAAAAGACGGTTACGTGATACAGACAATGTCTTGTCTGTATATTTTATGTTTATATGCATAGTTTAGTTCAGCAGTGAGTCAACTCCCAGGGGTTCCTTGTCGCACCCCTACCTCGTGTCATCTGGCGCTGCTCAGACCCGGGAGTGACGAAGAGCACGCCAGTCTAGACAGATTGGCGATCATCCGTTTAAGAGATCTGGGCTGATGAAACCCCTTCCGAAAAGTCGGGCGTATGGTTTTACCGCCATTGCTCGGTAGCCATTTCCCCGTCTGTTGTCTAGCAGGGAGCGCCGTTGGTAGTCCAAGACCACCGCCGCCAGCTATTCTGAGAAGAACCACATGGCGCGTGCAGGCGGGGTTGGCTGTTGGGTCGGATAGATCTGATTACGTTACCCCCTTACTCCCCAATATCATATTATCATGACAATGATGTTCAATAATATTGAAAAAAATACTACTTTATGAGGCTAAAACTGTCTTGAATTACTCGTGCGAGACCTGCAATATCTCGCTGGACCTCGTAATTTGGTCTCAAGGGTGACAAAGGGAAAACTTATGGCTATTAGTTGGTCCGATTCATTTTTATGGACTGCCCGGTTGACCCTCATGGGAGACGTCAGCGTATAAATATTGTGTTACCTAGGAATTCTTGTACCTAGTAATATATTTTTGACTCCCTCGGTGGCTCCGTGGTTAGTGACTTAGCTAGCTCCTAGCTTCTGGTTCAAAGAGGCGTGGGTTCGATCCCCACCCAGGGCAAGTATTTATGTGATGAACATAGGTGTTTACTCCGTGTCTGGGTGTTATTCAGTTACTATCTAGAGGTATGTAAGTGTGTATTTGAAAATATGTATACTGTATACTGATACTACTGATATACTGTAGAGGTCACAAGCTTTGCTCAGTTTGGAGTCAGTTTGTTAGAAGTCCACAAATATTTATTAAAATTACAATGAAACGAAGCGAAAGGAATACAGCTGTAAATAAAGTATAATTATTATCTGTACTTGATAATAAGTAGTAGTAGTCCACCCACAAGGTTGACGGATGACCTCATCAAGACCAGCGGGACGATTCTGTTAACCGATCTCGGTGCTGAGGTGACGCGTTCTTGAGCTTCTCTCGTTTTTTTAACAGCATTGAGCTATCAAAACTGTCAGAAAAGCGAGAGGGGTTCGGGAGCGTATCACTTCGGTGACGAGATCGGTTGACAGAATTGCCCCGCAGACGCAGGATCGCGCTGGGTGCAAGCCGCTACCAACCGGTCTTATTGGACATAGTTCGTAGGCCTCCCGCCTATGTCCAGCAGTGGACTTCCTATGGCTGAAAAGAAGAGAAGAAGAAGATATCATCTTACCACAAAAAATGTACGCACGCTTTAGACAATGCACGGTTAAACAGTGTTTACTGCGTGTTTAAAACTTTTGTAGTAAGGTGGAATAAGTTTAATGATAACCTATATGCCTGTCGTCTGGAGAAATAACCAGTAGATTTAAATAGTATGCCTATTACAGTAAATACACTAGTATCCGGAACCATCAGTAGTCCCGGTGGAGCGATATCGCGCTGGTATCAACCGTCTATCGTGCCTTTATGAAGCTTTGTTCCCTAGACCTTCTAGGGACATACCGAGACCTGAAATAAATCTAGGCAAACAAATTGTTTTTTAAAACCTTTTATTTAACTTGTAATGAATGTACCTATGTATGTATGTAAGTTCGGGTGGAATCTTGCAAGTTAAAATTGACCAACTTCCCGGTTACCGATTGAGCTGAAATGTTACGCGCATATACCAGGTGTTTGGTAGAGGGTCCAACCTATCTTGTACAATTAAGAAATTAAGGAAGGAGGGGGGGACTCTTTTTTCAAATTTGGCGACCTATATCTGACTAATGATAGGTACACGCGACTAAAAATAATTCAAGGAACCTCACATAAATTTTAGAAACCCTATTCAACGATACCCCTCATGAGGGGGTGGGGTTGAAAAAAATTATTCATCCCCCACTTTACAAGTACGGGAGCTGCCCCTACACATTTTTGAAATTTTTAACCATTTAAAATTGAGATCTATACAAAAACTATCATAATGTCGAATTTCATTAAATTTGGTTAAAAATGTGGAGGTCATAAGGCTTTGTAACATACGACGGACGGACGGACACAACGAAGTTATGAGGGTTCCTCGTTTTACTACGGACTCCTAATAAATCATCCCTAAAACGTCATAAATTAAAGTTGTAGTTTCACACTCAGTGTATTCCCGCCCTAGCAGTGGTAAAGTGTAAACAGCGGGTAAGTGTAAACACTAAGCGCGCTTTGTCTCGAGCTGCGATTGTTAGCAGATGAAGTGTTCCGTATCAAAGGAAACGTCTCGTGCTCCTGTCGCGCTGCAGTCGGGATGAATCTGTAGTATTTTGTACTTCAAGGAATCTGTAGTAATCTGTACTTATGAAAGGTGTGAATGGTGGGAATAAACATCTCGAGAGGAAAATACTCTAATGGGGATACTCAAAGGTACCTATAGCACGCAGGACAGACTGGTGGTCGATAGCCTGAGGCCTATGTCCAACAGTGAACGTGCTAGGGTTGAAATGACCGGACAACGTTCATAATGGTAATGTAGCAAGTAAGATGGGTTTGCAAAGTTCTGGAATGGAGACCACGCACGTAGGTACTGGCAAGGGTAGCGTAGGACACCGGCTAACTAGATAGATGATCTGTAAAAGTTTGAAATGGGCAGGGGTGCAGAGGATTTCTAGACATACCTACCTGGTAGGTATGGCTAGAAGCCCTCTGCACGCTCTTTAACCGACTTCCAAAAAGGAGGAGGTTCTATGTTCGTGTGTATGTCTTTTCTTTTTTGTATGAACATCGATAATTTCACCAATTGTGAACCGAATCGAATAAATATTTTTTAGTTTGAAAGGGTATACTCCCAAAGTGGTCCCATTGAAATTTTACAGAAATTGGCTGAGCTGTTTTTGATTAATCAACAATAATGTAAACAATTCGCGCGAAATGTTGGAATTTTGGACACGATGGAAAGCGGTTTTGCCATTTTTTGCGAAAAATAATTATGTCTCAAGCTGTGATTGTAAGCAAATGAAGTATTCCGTATCAAAATAATCGGCCAAGTACGAGTCGGACTCGCGCACGGAGGGTTCCGTACTGTATGGGAGCCCCCCTTAAATATTTCTTTTATTTAAATTTTATTATTTATTATTGAAGGGAATATAAAACTAAATATTCTGTGAAAATTTAAAGCATCTACCTGGTACCATTATTAATATAGAGCGAAAAACGTCTAAAAATCCAGGTTTGTTGTATGGGTGCCCCCCTTAAATATTTGTTTTATTTTGTTTTTACCGAAATACATCATTTGTGAAAATTTCAGCTGCCTAGCTATCATGGTTCATGAGATACAGCCCGGTGACAGACGGACAGACGGACAGGCGGACATCGAAGTCTTAGTAATAGGGTCCCGTTTTTCCCTTTGGGTACGGAACCCTAAAAACGTCTCCTGCTCCAGTCGCGATGCGACCGGAATATTTTGTACTTCAGAGAATCTAATACTTATTCTGTACTTATGACGAGTGAATAAATATCTCAAGGGGAAAAATACTGTAACGGGCATTTCATTTTGTACTTCAATTTTTGTTTGAGTGTTCTTAGATTTGTTTCATCAAAATCGGCTCAACTGTTTCAAAGTTGTTAGCTCTTTTGTTAACTGCAGTAGAAATCTTATTGTGTTGGGTGTTTTTTTTAATAGCTAGTACCTATTATATTTAGTTCATAAAAATAAGGAATAATGTGCATTATATGAGACTTCAGAAAAGTTCAAGCACTTTGTAAACCGGACAGCACTTTGTTGGTATATGAAATGTAGTAAGAAAAGATAAGAGATTTACAGAAAACAGAGTTAAAAAAGTCTCAAATCAATCAAAACACGACATTTCCCGTCCCTTCGAGCCCGAGACAGATTTAATTTGAAAAATAACTCCGACTGACTCGGCTGACTTCAATCTGTTACGTTAAAACGAAATAAACGCGTAAAAAATAAAGATTTTGTATTTTGCCATCCATCATGAGAATACAATATGCATGGTGTAGAGATTTAGTCAACGAAATATCGCACGATACGCCTAGGTAGTAGGTACTTAGGATATTACGCATCATCGCACGAGTCTACAAGTACAATTAAGTGACTATATACCTGACTACAGAATAACTTTGTTATTTCTGGATCTACTTACAACTAAAACTTATTTGAACAAAGTTGTAGAGAATTTTAAAAGTTTAAAGTTGTAGAGAATTTCATTAAAATATTTTTATACATACTTTTAGTCAGGCCTACTATAGTTTGTCAGATAAACCATAAAAACCATTTGTACACATTATTTTCAAAATGGCGATTTGTGCTCTGCTCTACCAGTTCCTGTCAAATGTTTCAAGTTCGTAACGCCATCTCTTTCGGGTTCTGCCAAGTGGCCGTACCCAGTTGAGACGCCACTAGTGGTGATATGATAACCATCCATCAGCCATATGACGTGTACTGCTGTATATAGGCCTTCCCTATTTTTATATTTTTCAATTTCATCAATCAAAAACTTACAATCTAAAACCAAAACGTTTTTGAGCTTCAAAATAACTTGTCACTAACTTAAGAATAGTTACGAGTACAAATGTCAGGCAAGAAAAGAATATAAACTTTGAGTTGAAAAAATTGAATCACCAATAAGACCAGTTGGAAGCGGCTTGCATCCACCGTGATCCTGCGGTCTTGATGAGATCATCTGTCCACCTCGTAGGTGGACGTCCTACGCTTCGATAGCCGGATCTGATGGTAGTTACTCGTATCTTGAAAAACAAAACCAAGTCGATCGGAAAACAACGTCCGTCTATCTCATCTCCTTGTATACCCACCAAAAGAGGGTTATCAGATTATTCCGGTATTTCAATGGGGAAATTTGTTTTTATACGAATTTCACGAGGAAATAGACAACTGCGAACTGGCTTTTGAACTTTTCTTGGCGTTCTCTGAATTGGGTGATCCCGGGTTTGGGTTCTTTTTATTGATTTTATTATGCTCTTTTATCCTTTTGAGGTGTTTCCGTACCGCTGACTTACTTTATGACTTCGGAACGCTCTGTTTATTTCTCTCATTAGCTAAAATTTCTTTAAAGAAGGAGATTCTTTTTATCTTTATAGAAACAAAAAAAAAATTGTTGGTATCTAAGCCCTAACAAGTTTCGCGAGTATAAAAACCAAATCGAGAACAAATCTTTCTATGGGACCGAAAAAAACCAGCTGTTCCATACAAAATCGCAACCAGGAATCGACGACATGGAATAAAAGCTCATTTCATTCTTAAATTTCGGATTAGTCGCGTAGTAAAAGGTGGTCATAATTGATGATAGCCGAAATCAGGTAAATCGTGATTTAACCTAAATTCGGCTTAGTATCTTGTACCTGTACCAGCCTTTTTAACAGTCCACTGCAGGACGTAGGCCCACCCACGAAGTGTGATTTTTAGGGTTCCGTACCCAAAGGGTAAAAACGAGACCCTATTACTAAGACTTCGCTGTCCGTCTGTCCGTCTGTCTGTCTGTCACCGGGCTGTATCTCATGAACCATAGCTAGGCAGCTGAAATTTCCACAGATGATGTATAATTTCGGTTGCCGCTATAACAACAAATACTAAAAACAGAACTAGTAGTCCGCCCCGGACTTAGACCTCGCGCTATTCCTATTTCATATCATAAAAACTGTGTTTTAAAAAAATAATAATATTGGTATGAAAGTTTTGCAATAATGAGTGAAGTAAATGAACCTATATATCATTCGGTAAAATGTTTCAAATATATGAGTTTTTGCCGAAAATTGCTATTGTTATGCTACAACGTTTGAATTATGCTAAATATGATCATACTGAATGGAATCTAACACTAGCAGAAGTCGCATAGCTTCAAAGAACAAAGAGAGCGGTTATTCATTTAGGTACTATATAAAATATATAAAAATCATTTTAAATTAAACGATTTTATTGAGAAGTTACTGTTAGAATGTACTAAAAGATAAAAAATAATTTTGGTAGTCCTAGGCACGGTATTAAATATCATCACCGTGTCCTAGGTCATATAGGTACTGCATTCAACGCATTACTTTTCTTATCACTCGAGCATTGATCAGACTCAAAAATAAAATCGTGGGGCGTTCAGCGTGAACGTTACAATGTTAGTAGGTACCTATACACTGTTAGAAAGTCTATTAAGAAAAATGTTAGAAACCTACTTTAGGATTCTTTAATTAGTTCGAGCGTAAATTATTTAAACTAACAAAATTCAGCATCATTATACAATTTTATTTAAGAGATAAGTAAACGTTATAATATATAGGTACAGTTCTCTAGCTATCATCAAACCTAAACGTACAGACTCTGCGAGCTACTCTAAGAAGAAAGTCCACGACGTTTTTGCAAAGGCCATTGAAATAGACCCTGTTGTAGGTGCCATGGAGAGCTGGCCAGTCGATCACAGGAGAGCCTCTGGAATACATCCCGTAGTAGTAGATACAACAGAAAGTTGGAAAGACCGTTGCAAAAAGCCCCAGTGGTCGTAGGTGTCAGGGATAGCTAGGTTTCGATCACAAGACTGCCGTAGGAAAACACCCCATGGCAGTAGATACCACAGAGACCGGAAAAAATCGTTACAGACGGCCCCGCAGTAGTAGAGGTCACGGAGAGCTGGCCAGTCGGTCACAGGAGAGAGCCTCTGGAGAACGCTCCATAGCAGTAGATACCACAGCGAGTTGGAAAATCCGTTGCAGCCAGCTCTGCAGTAGTAGGCGTTGCGAAGAGTTATCCCGTTGATAACACGAGAGCCGACGGAGAATGCCCCGTAGCAGCCGATACCACAGGGAGGTGGAAATGCCATCGCAGACGGCTCTAGTGGTAGTAAGTGTCACGGAGAGCTGACAAAAGGAGACCCGTCGCGTCGGTGCAGGCAGTAGGAGACTTATTGAACGCGATGTTCAGATTAAGTAGCCACAGCCTAAAGTAGTGCCAATATTCAACAGTTTACTCATACTCGTATGACGCCAATGAGGCAAAGATTCTCATCTTTAATGTCCTGTTTTATTTAAACAAAATATTCAAAAACTTTCACAAGACCATAAAAATTTGGATTTTTGACATAGGTACTGTAAAAATTTTAATTATTATTATTAAATTAACCAATTAATTATTATTAAAAAAAAAAAAATGTTCGTTAAGAATGAGTACTTTGTTGAGCGCGACGAGCGTCCTCCAAAGCAGAAATGCTTAGGTTGGAGTAGTCCTGAGTCGATCACGATTGATCGGGTCGTTTTGATTGGGTCGCGAGCCGCAGGTGAGTGATTCGATCGTTCATCCTGCGCCGACCCGATCACTTACCGCAGGTCGGTCGCGCGGTTTGATTGACTCACACCCGTTATGTGAGTATTTGCCGAACTAATTTGGACTTTAAGCCTAATGAAATAGGATAGGTACCTTTATCTTTGTAAGTATGAAGTCGTCAAATAGAATCGGGTCGATCAAACGACACGAACTGTACGGATGCACAATCGGGTCGATCAAATGACACGAACTTAATAGACGCGCAATTGGGTCGATCAAACGACACAAACTTTACGATCGCGCAGTCAGCTCGATCAATTGATCGAGTCGATCAAATGATCGGGTTGTTTCACCCGGGTGGTGAAAAACGATTGATCGACACAGTACTAGGTTGGAGTAAACAAAGTATAGAAAACTTCCCTCGAATAAATCTCTTAAACTCCGAGACCGATGGTTTAATTTACCGTACCGAAAACGCACAGAAAACAAAATACATCAAATAGCTCACTAAATTCATTACAAAAGTCATTTGCGTGATTCAGGATTTTGTCGCTCGATGAACGGAGCCATCTATGATTTTTAAGATTGAACTAATGTGCTTAGTAACTAAGTATATGAATGGTTCAAAAGGTAACTTTGCGTAGAGCGCTCCAACATATTTAATGTTGAAAAATATATAAAATTGTTTAAATATATAAAGTTATACAAAGTTATAAAATAATTAATAATATTGTATTGTCATTGGAACTAAAGGTGTGTACCAAATATCAGCTCAATCTGTCAACGGGACGAGGGTCGAATTTCAATTACTAGATTTGACCCACGCAACTCCCGCAGAAAGTGGCGCCGTTTTGCCGCTTTTTGCCTCGTTTCTTCCCAACCACTGAACAGAAGATGCTCATATTCGAACTTAAAAATTCTATATTTATAAACTACGTGCATGCTAAATTTCATGAAGATCGGCTGAGCGGTACTTGAGTTATCGTCGAACAAAGAAACATACAAACATATTTTTGACAGCTCAAGTGCCGGCTCGTCCCACTAGACTCAGAGACCTCACTAACGCTCGGTCAATAAAATAAATATTTAAGGGGGGCTCCCATACAACAAACGTGATTTTAAGGAGTTTTTTGCTCTCTATTTCATAACGGCAAGAGGAATAGGGCTCCCATACGGTACGGAACCCTCCGTGTGCGAGTTCGACTCGCACTTGGCCGATTTTTTCCATAACCACCACACTGGCCCAGTGCGCGTTGGTCGGCTTAGTATACCGTCACCACGGCAATGATATCTAACAGTATTCCGTCTTCATACAAACGGTCGGAAAGCGAATCATACCTACGCGCCTCGGAGTGCGGTATGCTCTGGTATGCTAGTCAGCCGCGGCGCGCCGTAGTGACAAACGAAGGTGTGGATTTGTAACTAGTGTTAGCCGCATAATCGACTCTCCGAGTCGATTGGTATAGGCACATCCCTAACGCGCGCCAAGAGAGGGCACAACACTAGGGACGCTACAGATTTAGACAGAAACGAGCAATGGCGCGCATTAGTATCTTTTGTAATATTGATAACGATGGGATTAAAAGTGTAATTGGTGCTATACCAGACTTTATAATACGCCCACGATCGACCACTAACAAAATAAGGGAAATCAGGCGCATCTTTTATTAGTTCAGAAGTGAAATGAACCAATGATTTAATAAGCGCGGCTTTCGGCGCTTGCGTTTTCTTTCTGTTTTAGGTGAATATACGGTTGTTTATTACGAAATCATCTATTACTGTTGGTACCAGCTATAAAAAGCATCGAAAACAGTAAACATTTACTTCACGTAACACGCAAGATGTGAAGTTGTGTTGTAATTGCGTCGTAGAATAGACCGGCACAAAATGTTCAAAACGTATGGGTAAAAATGCCTTGAAATCGTGAAGAAAGTACGTGAAAACTGTTATCTCGTCTTATGTTGCCGTGTGCTAGCTGTGGAACCCGAAATACTGTGAAAAACGGTGAAATATGTGTGGAAAAAAGTAAACTACGACTAACTGCGTCATTAGTTAATCACAGTGGAACACAATAAGAAAAGTGGCTTGTAAGTACTGAAATATGACGCAATATCATCGAATACAGGTAAATTTCTGAATTACTTACGTAGTATGACCCCCAAACCAGGTATTAGTGATACCAAAGTGCAAACAGTGAGATATCTGTACTTATCTAAACTTTAGATTGTTGACATATTCTGGGGTCATTGACCTACACAGTTCATTATCAAAGGTCAACTGGGTGTTTGTTTCCAAGCTTGCAGAATGACCATAAAGGGCCATAGACTGGGCTATAAGTTGCATCCGTGCTGCATTATATGTATCGTTCTTAGCCTACAACGTGATAATGTAAGTAGAAGTGTTTTATTACCAATAAATACTGGAATGGAGCCTGGCCAACATAGCCAGTGACAGCATAAACTAGCTGTGTCATTTATAATTCACTACATTGTGGAGATAACATGGTAAGAATTATATTAGGTACGTGGAATGATACTCAGTCACAGTATGAAAATCAGATATGACTGTACTGCGGAGGTCTCAAGGCACACTTCACTGGCATGACCCGCTAAGGCTGACTGGTAACAAGCAGGGACTGAAAGTATTCCTGCCTGTGGTTGTTAATTCTTGTTAAATGTGAGTAGTGGCACTTATGATTATACTGTCATCTCTAATACAATTTCATGTCAAGGTTGGTCCGGATAATACATTAGTAAAAAATGCAATTTCATCGGAACGTTGGTCCGGACAAGACACATTTACTACCCGGGGTGAGAATTTATGTTTGGCTACTGTGTATCACACAAACTACCATGTGCATGACTGTTATTATATAGTTTCAGCCTACTCTGATGTGACTGAATTATATGGTCACTATTGGTCACCCAGCCATAAAAGTTCAGAATTTTGAATGTTGACCGTGAAATACAAAATTACAAAAGTAAGTTCATAATTACTTGTCTGCACATAAGTATATCATTTTTATGTATTGCCAATATCATAGTGTCACACAACTATAATATTAGTGACTGAAATTCCATGGAATTTGTGCTAAACGCTTTCCTCTTGCCATGGCCACCCATCCAAAAAGGTACATCTGTAAACATGGTAAGTGAAATGTGAAAATTGCAAAGGCACATATTATTGTTGAGATAGACTTAGTGGACAGGTCTATTGGTAATTTTGTATATCATTTGTAGTCCATGTGTCTCAACATTTTCATCGAAAAATATAAAAACATTGTTAAGGCTGTACGCTCTTAAGGGTGTACGACTTAAGGACATCATGTTATTGTTGTACCTTGAGTAACCTGAAACACTTTGGGCTGTAAAACTACTACTGTTTAACCGAGCCAAAATGTTGACCCCAATGGGCTGACTGACATGTCCTAGTGTCAGAATTTCGGATGGTGACATGTATCATGTAAATATTTGGAATGTTCTATGACTAGTCAGATTAGAAGCTAACAAAACAATGTGGCAGTGTTAACAATGAAATGGGACACGTTATGGGCGAAGTGATTTGCTGTAATATTTTTTACAGGCGTCTTCAAATTTTAATTTATGTTTCATAAATGAACAGTAACAGTGTATGATGGTTTTTGACAACATTATAATGTTTTGTTTATCATTTTCATGTCCAACGGACGAGAGCGGAGTACAGAAATGTGTTATGACAACAATACCAAGGAATATACTCCACCAAAGCGAATGGACCTTGAGCATCAAGTGGATGGACGGTGTCCACCTCACCGAATGCGAGACACTATGACGGCATATTCCTCTGACGATTGAGACGTAAGTTATCAGAAAGGACATGCGAAGGTTAAGTATGGAATGGACTATGGAAACTAGTGAGTTACTATAAAATGAAGTGGCCTTCCAACAGGATTGATTTTATGTCGAGTTATCAGTTATGACAGAATTGTCACTGATTGATTGATACGACAGAGCACCGATTCAGCGCGAGACCATCAACATGATCATCATCAGCGACAGTATGGGTGTGTGACGCATAGCATCACATGAGGTAAACATTGTTATCATTGTCAGGGCCTGTAAGGAGCATGGTGTATGGGGTACGTCATCAGTCATCATTATCACGATTACAGTTTGTGAATTGTAATTCTTGGAGCTGACTCGTGCATGAGGTAATCATTGATTATGAACAAAGCCTACAAAGGCAAGTGGTGATCATAGCTGATCAGGATTTGAGCTGCCATATATTACTAATAGCTTTACTACTGTACTGAATTTTACTAGCCTACTGCTGAACATAGCCTACCCACAAAGGCGGTTGCCGAATTGTTGCCTATCCTGTGCGTTTGGTACTCAACGTCGATGATGACCATTGTCGATCGTACCGACTGTGGCCTACTAGAATGTGTTAAGGTTATCATCATTGATCACCCTAACTGAAATATTATTTTCGATGGTCATGGCTGATTGTAATACGCATAGCCTAGCTCGAGACAAAATGATGATCGCTGTCCTGTATGAGTAGGGCTGTAATCAGAATCGAACTAGGACAGCTTAAGGTGAGCATGCTTAATCGTATTAAGTGTAAGCCTATCTACAGCATCGAGATCAATTGTATGGGCTCTTTGAAACTCTGTGAGCGTGATCCTTCTATAAACACATTGGTGAGTAGTCATGATAATTTTAGCTCTCTGTGAGTAACTTGGTGAGTGGTTATGGCAGCTGTGGTAGGAAGGTCCCTGACCTTCACGAGGCGTGTTACCTGATGCTGAAGTCTCCCAGCGAGACAGTCTATCCTCAACGGATAGGACGTGAAACTGAAGTCTCTCCGCGAGACAGTCTGTTCTTCATCGAACGGGACGTGTACCTGAAGTCTCTCCGCGAGACAGTCTGTTCTTCATCGAACGGGACGTGTACCTGAAGTCTCTCCGCGAGACAGTCTGTTCTTCATCGAACGGGACGTGTACCTGAAGTCTCTCCGCGAGACAGTCTGTCCTTCATCGGACGGGACGTGTACCTGAAGTCTCTCCACGAGACAGTCTGTTCTTCATCGAACGGGACGTGTACCTGAAGTCTCTCCGCGAGACAGTCTGTTCTTCATCGAACGGGACGTGTACCTGAAGTCTCTCCGCGAGACAGTCTGTTCTTCATCGAACGGGACGTGTACCTGAAGTCTCTCCGCGAGACAGTCTGTTCTTCATCGAACGGGACGTGTACCTGAAGTCTCTCCGCGGGACAGTCTGTCCTTCATCGGACGGGACGTGTACCTGAAGTCTCTCCGCGAGACAGTCTGTTCTTCAACGAACGGGACGTGTACCTGAAGTCTCTCCGCGAGACAGTCTGTTCTTCATCGAACGGGACGTGTACCTGAAGTCTCTCCGCGAGACAGTCTGTTCTTCATCGAACGGGACGTGTACCTGAAGTCTCTCCGCGAGACAGTCTGTTCTTCATCGAACGGGACGTGTACCTGAAGTCTCTCCGCGAGACAGTCTGTTCTTCATCGAACGGGACGTGTACCTGAAGTCTCTCCGCGAGACAGTCTGTCCTTCATCGGACGGGACGTGTACCTGAAGTGTCTCTCCGCGAGACAGTCCATCCTTCATCGGACGGGACGTGTAGCTGATGTCTCTGCCACGAGACAGTCTGCCAGCTATGGTAGGACGTGTAGCCAAATCTCCCAGTCAGATTGAGGCTGTCAGCTATGATATTGACGATCTTGTTCCCGATACCGTTTCAATAACATTGGAAAGCGAGGACCAGACATCTGGTCGTAATATCTTCAAGCAGCGCGACAACAGCTGCTCAACTACAGCTGGCGAGTCCAGAGGCGCTGCATCCGCTTCAGCGCCCGAGCCGGTGATGCTGTTCCAGAGCGGTTGCCGACTGCGGCGACATCTGGACGAGACTGCATCACTGCACCACGGCTTTCCACACGACTACAATGCACGCTTGGAGCGTTACGGTGACATTGTTCTATACTGTATGGTAACATCCACCTGTGGGTCTGTATATTTTCTAACCCTGGAATTGGATATCGTTTAGAATTTTAATTCAAGTTCTAACAATTTTAAGTCAAAGGGAGATACTTCAAGAAGTCTACGACATAACGAACCAAAATACATTCCTGATGTTGCAATGATTTGGTTCGTCTGAGTGGCTCGAGATTCGCAAAACATTCAGTCTTGTTATATGATGTTAATCGACCGAAAAGTGTATCCTGATGTCACTTACAGCACCATTGAGGCTGAGGCTTGAGGCTGAGTTCACAACCTCTTCAGAATGAGGACCTGTGTTTAACGTTTGTTGTTTGTGAACAGTTGCTGCCCATGGCCCAGTTGCTCCTGTGTTCAGTGCAGGAGTCCAGTTGCTGAGAGTGCCACGGGGACGTGGACTGTGATCAGGATGGCCGAATCTGTTAGCCGCATAATCGACTCTCCGAGTCGATTGGTATAGGCACATCCCTAACGCGCGCCAAGAGAGGGCACAACACTAGGGACGCTACAGATTTAGACAGAAACGAGCAATGGCGCGCATTAGTATCTTTTGTAATATTGATAACGATGGGATTAAAAGTGTAATTGGTGCTATACCAGACTTTATAATACGCCCACGATCGACCACTAACAAAATAAGGGAAATCAGGCGCATCTTTTATTACTAGTAAGCGTGCGATTTACGTTTTTAGGGTTCCTCGTTTTACTAAACTTTTACTAAAAACATCAAAAAACATAATATGTATTTTTATTGAACGCTTCTTTTTTCATTTACAGCAAATTTCTTTTATGTAATAAATACATATAATGATGTAAAATTAAGTAAAATTATAATAGATAGAAACTAGAAAGAAACTCAAGTAGCTAAAGAGTAAGTAGATGAAATTGAAATACTGAAGGCGGGCAGCCCTAGCGCGGGATACGTTCTGCGTGCCCACGTGGCGCTGTAGTTGTATATTTCAAGGACAGGGCCGAGTCACAATACTGTGCCCAAGATGTTTGATACGGTGCATAATAGATAGAAGCTAGAAAGAAACTCAAGTAGCTAAAGAGTAAGTAGATGAAATTGAAATACTGAAGGCGGGCAGCCCTAGCGCGGGATACGTTCTGCGTGCCCACGTGGCGCTGTAGTTGTATATTTCAAGGACAGGGCCGAGTCACAATACTGTGCCCAAGATGTTTGATACGGTGCATAATAGATAGAAGCTAGAAAGAAACTCAAGTAGCTAAAGAGTAAGTAGATGAAATTGAAATACTGAAGGCGGGCAGCCCTAGCGCGGGATACGTTCTGCGTGCCCACGTGGCCTGTAGCTATATATCACAAGGACAGGGCCAAGTCACAATACTGTTAGATATCATTACTGTGCCGTCACCTTGTATATAACCTTGTATACTAAACATTTTAGCTATCTAATAAGGTTTTATTTTTATTATATTATTTATTATCTAAGTTTATGTCTGCGCTTGCTTTGCCGTCGCAATCTAATCAATCCTTATTTCCAATAAGGCAGTTCCAGAATGCGACAGTGCGTCGATGGTAGCGAAGAATCGGTTCATTTTGTCGATATACAGTAGACGAGACATCAATTTTACGAACTGACATGCGGGCGCCCCTACTAAGGTTTACTAGTTCAAACAGTAACAATTTTAAATAGTAAAATCTTCGAGCAAATATCTATAGAGTCATAAACGTGCAAAAAAAGTGTCCGAGCCACAACTCTGCCTAAAATACGTAGTGGGCAGGCGTTTTAGTTAGTCGTAAGGCGATTGCAAGCCGACTACATCGCCGCGCGAAGTCAAAGTGCTCGGTTACAAGAAATTATTAGGTGACATAACGTCGAGATTCGAGAAAACGGGTCATTGTAAATTATTTCATGTAAATATCTAAGTCGGTATGTATGACGGCGTTCAGAATTTTTTTTACTACTTTCAGACGTCTTCTTTCTTTAAGACTAAAACTAATTTTTTTACGAGAGAGACGCTTGAGTTGTATTATAATTGTAGAGAACTTTCAGTTAAATGTACGATGTAAACCTAAAAGGCAATTTGGCTAATAAGATGTAAGTATAATTTGTCTGAAAGTATTTTGTGACGTTTCAAGGGCCTTATTATGTCGGCGTCTACACACATGACTTTTAGGCTTGGTTGCACCATGTTACTTTAGCAATGACAAACATGTTAAAGTAATGGTTAGGGAAAATAATGTGTTGCACCATTTGACAATTTGTAAGATGACGTCATAACTTTAACTGTAACCGTAACCGCCCACGATTCACTGGTTAATGTTATTGTTAACGTTAATTGTCTGTCAGAATTGTATAGTCCTGATAACTTTAACTGTTCCAAGGATTACGCTGGTGCAACACATTTCGAAGTCACTGTTTAAGTCAGCGTTATTGTTATTGTTAAATTTGACAATAATCTTAACTATAACTACCAATATGGTGCAACCGAGCCTTAGAAATTTGAGAAAGAAAAAAAGGTACTTTTACCTCGTAGCACCTACTCGAAAAACGGACAAGTTGAACATTAATTATAACGTTTTTGAAAAATCAACAACAGTGTGAAAATTACTACATTTTTTTGTAACACAAATAAGTCCGCGTTCCATCAACTCACCTGATGGTAAGCGACGTTGTGGTCGAAGACGAAGCACGCAGACCTAGAAGAAAGCTATTCACTCTGACCTTAAAAAGCTTTAGATTATATCTCTTAGGAAACAGGAAAGCAGGAAGACTGCTCCATTCCCTGGCGGTAGGAATCAGAAATGTTGAGTCAAACCGCTTCGTACGTATCAAAGAAAAATCGACAGTGTAGGGGTGGTAATGTGGCCTCTTCCTACTTGACCTGTAGTAAAAAGGGGATGGTAGGATAAGGTCGTGCCGTGCAGCTCAGATGCACACTATCCGAAATGAATACTATAAAACATTTTTTATAGTATTCATTTCGGATAGTTGCGAGTCTGTCCATTGACAGACTCGCAACCCTACGGCGATGCTCCGGGCTATGAAGTTTTCATATCAATGATACATTGATTCGTGCGAGTTATACGCATTCTATACACGTACGGTTCAAGTCCGTTGTGCCATTTTTATAAAATAAATTAATAAATATTAGGGGACATCTTACACACGGTCTCTGACCCCAAACTAAGCATAGCTTGTGATATGTTTGCCAGAAACTGTTATACTACATACACATATTTTAAATACATACTTATATAGATAGTACCTAAATAACACCCAGACACAGAGCAAACACCTATGTTCATCACACAAATGTTTGCCCTGGGTGGGGATCGAACCCATGCCTCTTTGACCCAGAAGTCAGGGTCACTAACCTCTGAGCTACCAAAGCAGTTTTGGCCAAAAATTATGTACTTGAATGTAGTTTAGCAAAAAAATGTCATCAATTTATATTAAAAAAAAAGATTTTCAAAAGTCCGTCTTATACAGGGTCATAAGTATTAAACATAAAACCTTTTAAGGGTGAGTCTAGTACATCTAGACTAGACAAACAACATTTGTTCTAGGACTTTTGAAAAATCATGACGAAAAAATCAGCTTTTGATACAAAAAGTTCGTCAACGCGCGGCAAAATGTATGGAAAAGCGATTTTTTTTTTATGAATTATCATAAGTCTATAAATATTACTTGTTTCTTACCGGTACCGGTATCCATAAATGCTACTTGTTTCTTACCGGTACCAGTTGACATCCAAATTGTCACCTCAAATGACACTGACATTTATTTTTTTCTTGAATAGTATTTATTTGGTATTTAATTGGTTCTATTTTTAATTTGTTGTATTTTGATAATTTTTAGGTGTGTTTTGAAATGAATTTTAATTTCAAGAAATAATTCTATAATCATAATATTATTAAAAGCATTGTTATCGGACGTTTTCAAGAACATGTAATGTGTCTACGAAATAAAGAGAATTTGACTTTGACTTTGAAGTCGTAGTACAATAGTTGTTTGTCTAGATGTACCTACTAGACCCTTATAAGGTTTTGCATTTAATACCTGTGACCCAGTATAGAAAATAAGAGTTTTTTACATCTCGCAAACACAAACCACATGTTATGCAATCTGAATGTTTTAATAGCCATAACTTTAAAGTAACATTATGTGGGTTGAGTCCTTTCTGCTAAACTATGTCAAATAGGATAGGCATGACGGCAAAGTAAAAAAAACATTATTTTAATTAGTCTGTGAGTTAGATGATCAAAAAATATTGGACACGTATTTTTTCTTAAGTCAATCAAACAACAAATTATAAAGATAAACCTTGTCAAAGTATGGGAATGGGGGTGGTGACGTCACTTCTCTCAGAGAAGTCGATACATTTGTATGTGACTTGTGACGTCACGCGGAACTTTAGCGGGCTATAACTTCGTCATTTTTTGTTTAGCTAACAAAAAAAATGTGTCTAATATTTTTTGATGGTATATCTGACGGACTAATTATATTTTTAACCGACTTCCAAAAAGGAGGAGGTTCTATGTTCGTCTGTAGGTATGTAGGTATTTTTTTTGTGTATCTTCATCGATAAATCCGCCAATTGTGAACCGAATCAAAAAAATCTTTTTTAGTTCGAAAGCATATACTTCCGAGGTAGTCTCATTTAAATTTTACAGAAATCGCTAAGCCGTTTTTGAAAAATCGACAATAATGTAAACAATTCGAGCGAAATATTCGATTTTTGTACACGATGCAAGGCGGTATTACCATTTTTTGCGAAAAATAATTATCTATTATTTAAGTCATCTTGCATATTATCTTGAAAGCTAACAATAGTAGTGGCTACGTCACTGCGACAGCCAAGTTTCACCACCCGCTACCCTCTTGAAGAATTTAATCTCGGAATTGCTTGCTTAGCTGATTTCTAGAAGCGACATAAACCGACGCTTCCTCGTATATTCTGTCGATACTCTACTTTTATTGCTTCTGTTGAATAAGGAAACGTTTGATTTTGAATGTTGACCTTTGTTTAGAATTCCTGAGATGTGACCCGAATTTGTTTCGGCTAATCAAAATCGAATCTCAACTGGAATGCAAGAGAAACTTTTCCTGTTTTACGAAAGTGGTCCCGAAACTTTAAAGCCACGTTAGATGATCCACTTGGCTATGTATATAACTTTCCACTGCTAAGTGGAAACCACAAGGGTGCGTTTACGCACTCCAGACTATGATAATAATTGATCACCAATTTAGCGCATCCATCAGGCGAAAAATTGTTCTGGCTAAAAATTAATCTGCCCTGTTCACTCACTCTCATCGGTATACTTTTTTTTCTGACTAGGCTTAGTTTTATCGAGGTCTTTAGGTAGATACATTTTATCTCGTCTCTGATTGGCCGGCTAGTTGTCATCAAATCGAATTGGACAGATCGTTTCAGAGTTTGACAGATGTAATTAGTTTGTAATAGATTTGAGAGCTATGATTGGTTTAGAGCTTTGACGTCGTTCACGGACGTCTCAAAAACAATTTTTATCTAGCATTAGCATAATAATTATCTGGAGTACGTTAACACACCCCAGGTCATATAACACGCAAGACTGACAATCCAAGAGATCGCAAGACATCCACTCACACAGAAAGTGGATAGAACTCAGAATAGCGTAGGATGCAAGTCGCTTACAATCAGTTCTATTGTAAATCTATGGGTCAAGCCTAAGTTCATCAGTCCTACTGCCAAATGATAGTGTTGAACCGGACCTACTAGTTAAGTAAATGTCACTGACTTTAAATGTGTCAAAGTGCAGAAAATCGAGATGAGCCCCCGTTTTCGACAGGTCATCCATTACAGATTCGAAAGCCGAGACTGACGAACCGTTCGACGCTCCAGTCGATAAAACTTTCTAATATCTTTTGACAAAATTACCAATTCTTGTATCCAAAGCTCGAACTTCTCGACTTACTCGATTATCTCATTGAGATGGCAGTAAGCAGAGCGTACAGTACCAATTGATGGCCGAAGGGGTCAAGACGTCCACTCACTGGGTGAACAAATTACCTAAGGAAGACCAGCTAGCTTAGCATACAAGACCACGACAAGAGTTTATCATCGTGTGCAAAGGTGACAGATCCATGCTTCATGATAACTCTGTCACGTTCTGATACGTCGATAGAATTATTTTATGGTCCATATGCTAAGCCGCTATCGCTATACATAAATCTCTAGCTGAGGTTAAAACCCAGTAATATTGTCCAGTTGAAATGATAATAATGATGAACCGTACCAGCTAAATACTCTTAAATCTTCACTTTAAAAGTGTCAAAGTGCAGAGGAGCAACGTTAAGACAGGTCATCCATTAGGTACGGACTTGATAGCCGAGACTGACGAACCGTTTGAGGGCTTTATTCGATAAAACTTTCTAATATCTTTTTACAAAATTGGATCAATTGGGTCGCATCTAGAATCCGTAGATGAATTAAATTTATTGACAAGTCCAATGGATTAGGAAGTTTAAATAGCAGTGGGCAGGGCCCACAAGTCTATGCTCATTTTGTATGAAACAGCTTAGGTAAGTATTTCCTTTTTGCAATTTCAGAATTGATCTGACTAGTAAAATTATTTAAGCCATGGTGGCATAGTGGTAATGACACCCGCCTTACAGTCGTGAGGTAGTGGGTTCGGTGAATCCACCAACCCGCACTGGGCCAGCTTCGTGGATATGGCCCAATCACCCTTCGTGGGTAGGCCTACGTCCTATAGTGGACTAACAAAAAGACTGGTACAGTAAAACTATTAAAAATTTAAAAAGTATAGTTAGTATTTAGTGGAATTGCCAGAAAGGGCACACTATGAAGAAGAGCTGATTCAGACCATTATTATGAAAAAAAATATAGCGAAACCAAACTAGAATTAGTTAGTTTATTGTAGAATGTGTTTATTATAGAAATAGTAAGTTTATTGAAATGAAATTGAATTTATTTCTCTAATTTTGGTTTGGTCCCACTTTAAAAATTGTTCTTAATAATGGTCTGAATCACGCCCTTCAGACTTAGCACACCCTTTTTGTATAACCCTGTATGTTCATAATAATGAAATTGTATATTTAATTTGCCTCTGTAAAGGAAAACCCCTACATACTCGTAAGGTTATTAAAATCAGCCATTACCTAAATTCTCTGCGTCTCAACTTAGTATCGAGTTAATATAACAAAATTAACCGCAATTCGTCGTAATTTGCGAAAATTCGCCAAATTCCGACGTTTATTTAAGCTTTTCGTAATGTTATGACATTGGTAATGCAATTACGTTCACATCTCTCGGCGGATGTGAATTGGATTATGACCGTTTTTGCATTAGCGCCCATTTTGATTTCCATATTTTGCTCGTGGAGGGCCATAATGAATTACAAAATAAGAGATACGTATATAGAAGAACGAGTTGCGATAAACTAGTGGCAGAGCGTCTGCCTTGGAAACATGAGGTCGTAGGTTTAACTCATACCATCATAGTCCGGTCACATTAAACAAAAAAATAAGAGTGAAGCTATATACATTCACAATAATATTTAATAAATAAAATTTGAAAGTTTCTCACCTTTCCCCTGTATGGTTTTTTTATTCAAGGTCAAAAAAATGACATTTTTCACGATTTTCAGCAAAATGGTAAGTTTTATATTTTACAAAATTTTAAATCATAAAATTATCTGTAAAAAATGTGCAAATATTTTTTTTCCCTACGAGCCACAGTTTTTGAGATATAACGATTGAAACATTTGTACATGTTGTAATCGTCGTATCATAATTATATCATACCATTGATCTATTTCTAACAGACTAAGTGTCGTATTAGGTGTACTTATTATTACTTTTGATGGAAGCGCAGCCAAAGAATATATAATAATGCGCAGCGAAGATCTACAATTTAACACGGCGTTTTGCTTTTGTTTTCCTAGATGTTGGTTTTAGTACCTATATATTGATTTTAGTTTAAGTATATCTAGTATATTTGTGATTGAAGGGCATAACACGTGGCATGATAAATTGAAAAGCATAGTCGGAAATGAACTACATAGGCTTAGATTGAAAATCTCCGTAAACGCCCTCTGCCGTACCCAGAGGAACTAGGAAATTAACTCAAGTCTGCATTGAGGGATTTAAAATTTCTACCGGAGGATTTTTTATATCCGACTGTACCTACTTAGCAATTTTTTACATTGGAGTCCGAAATATTATCGAAGAAATTAGTAAAATGATTGGTCAGCTCCGACAACGTGTCCGAAACGTCGGCAAGCCAAAAATCGTGTTAGATAGTAAGTACTTAAACCTGTTTTTTCTAATATGTTGATTAGGTTGAATATGTAGATCCTTCAAAATAATCCATATTTAATACAAAATATTTAACAATGCTTTCAACACAGAACATTTTTTTTTAAGTTTAGATCGCAATCATACATAAGCGTGTTAAAATGTTTTGTTTGCACGGATTATTTTGAAGAATCTACAAAATTTACCAATGCATCAAAACCAAAACAGCTCAGGAGCTGTTCGACGTGCTGTAGGTATTTTGATGTGCGTTTTTATCCAGCACCACATATTTTCAAATGCATCAATAAGTCTGCTATCTACTACTTTGAGCTTCCATGTCTCAACTCAGCTCCGCACAGAAATATTGAAAAACTACCATTCAAACTGATCTTACTTTCTGTATTATTCTGACATCTATGTAGGTCTACGCAAAAAAGCAGCTTGTCCATCTAGCAATTTATTCCCAAGCTTTCACGCTGAAACACTCCTTGTTCAAAAATTCAAATAGAAGCGAAAAAAGCGCTTGAAATTTTTCCGTAGAATTTTATTATAAAGCGGGCCAAGTAGAAAGCAAGCAGACAGTGATAGTTAAGTGCTTAATGTATCCGTGGAGAGGCAGTCGCGAAGCTTGGATATTGAAATTGCTTAAGCCACGGTGCCGCTGATGCGACTGTTTGGAAAATAATTGCAATCAGCAAGTCACAAGCCCAGGCCACAGATGGGCTATGTTGGCTAAAAACTGTAGTCTTGGCTCCAAAACTTCAATGTGTGGGTCGATCTTGGACTAATTTTGGACCCAAACCGATCAATAATAATTGACTCTGATGGGCTATTTAATTTTTAATCAAGCTTGGACGCAAGTCACCGTTAAATGTTTGGCCTAGGCATCAAAGAAACGGTCGCTTTATTGACTTGATTATCGTTCTATGAATTCGATACAAGTGAATTGAATGAATGAAAAATGTTCCAATTAATAATTATTCCAATTAAGTGTGTACGATTTGACAAAAAAAATACAAAATGATCAAAATATAGAGATCCGGGCAAGGAGTAGGAAACAACTTTGATAACATTGATACGAATATTGGTTTGTAACACATTTGAGAGAGAAACATGAAATAGACATAACGTTATAGACATACGAGTATAAGACCACACGAACCTGTATTCATGTTTAAATGAAACGGTGTGGTAAAAAAATATCAGGTTGCTAATATAATTAGGTACAATATTTTTTCAAAACTAGACCATGATTTGTACCTCGTCATTATTTTCCTGCCCATATGACTCTGTGTGTGACAATATAGCAATTTAAATGTTTTTATCCATAAAAGTTCTATAGTAATTTGCTTTTATTGGCGAACTTTTTGTTGAAACTCGAGCATCTGCCACCCGTTAAATATTCTCAAATATAACTTTTTTCAAAAGTGTCTCGTAACCAAAGTTAGTACAAGATAGTTCTTTTAATTTTATATGACGTTCTTTTACTAACTTTACTCAGAGTTATGTTGGTTTCCTAGATTAATTAGTATAACAATTAATCCATGGTTGGTTCTAAGATATCATAATGACGTAAAAAATGTATATTCATTAGCTATACTCCAAGCAAATTTGCAGCAAACTGAGGCTCAGGTTGACCGCAGAAATGTGCTTGATGCAAGCTTTTATAGGTAGGTATTTTTGAAAATATTTATTCTTTGTCAGCATTAAATTGTTGATCTATTAGCCCGGGACACAAACAATTTCCGTATAAGAAGATCATTATCACGAAAAAAAAATGTTATAACTTAAATTTTAAGATACTTTAGTAATCCTTTGACGCATTTATAGAAACGTGGCTTAATCAAAGTCTACTTTATGAGAGTTATTCAGTTTTAATATTTTGCCGTCGAAATAAGCTCTAATGGCGAACGTTTATGATAAAACCTTTTATTAGGTTGTTTTTGTTCATAAAAAGCAGTAAATAAATCTCAATGAAACAAACATCCAATGAATGTTTGCTACTGATCGAACTAATATCCATGTACTATAGATTTTAATGAAGATACTTGCAGTTACAAGCCGTGATGGCCAAGAGATAGTAAAATCCACCTTACATTCATCACTTCGTAGGTTCAAATCCTAATCCTGAACCAATGAGTTCTGTAGAATGTATGCACGTAATTTCACACCACTGGCTTTTCGGTGAAGGAAAACATCGTGAGGCTACCTGCATACGTCCGTAGAGGAAATTCGATGTCTATGTGAATTCACCAACCCGCACTGGGCCAGCGTCGTGGATATGGCCCAATCACCCTTCGTGGGTAGGCCTATGTCCTGCAGTGGACCATTAAAAAGGCTGCTACAATATATTATTGAACATTTTTCATAAACGGCTTAGGTGATTTTGATAAAATTTAAATGTAACCACTTCGGGAGTGCAAGCCATTCGAAATAAAAAAAAAATGATTTCAATCAGTTCACGGTTCTCGAAAATATCGATGGACAGAAATAAAAAAAAACACAGACGAAAATAGTGGTTAGTTCGTTTTTGGAAGACGGTTAAAAAGACTAGTACTTACTTACCTATGTATATCACAGTAAAGTAGGTACAGTGAGTGAGGATTGTTACTAAGCTCATATACTCGTAGGTATCCAAGTGAGTAGGTCATCTGATGCCCCTTTCAGCAATATCCGCCCCAATTTCCGTTCAAATGCATATTGGAATCGCATTCCTAATTAATTATCGGCTGAAACTGTACGGACGGCATTATTAGCTTTGATCATGTTTGATTTAGAATTGCTAATGAGGATGGTATTTTAAAGCTTGTCTGAGCTAGCGAAAGGAGCAATTTTTATAGTTCTCCGTAGGTAGGTACTGTAGGTACGTAGAATTACCTTTAAACGATATGGTTAAAATCGAACCAAAATTAATCTATTAGCACAAAATCTTGGCTTATAATAAGATAATAATGAGCAAACCAAACCAAACTAAGCGAAGCTTGTATTTTAGACATCGATGCATCCGTTTGCTTGGATCACTGAATAACTATTTTTTCCAAAAAAAAAGGCATTCGACTTCAACCGTGTACAGAATTTGAATAGTTCGCACAGATAGTAATGTAATTATAATCCCTACTAATGTTACAAATGTGAATGTAAGTTTGTTTGTTACGCTTTCACGCAGCAACAGAGCAACGGATAGACGTGATTTTTGGCATGGATATAGTGCAACGGTTGGAAAGTTACATGGGCTACTTTTATCCCGAAAAAATAAAAGGTTCCTGCAGGATAGCATAAAATAAAAAAAACGCGGGCAAAGCTGCGGGCAAAAGCTAGTACCTAGTAATTTTAATTATTATAATAAAAAGTTATGCACGATGTAGTAATTCTCACATTATTGTTGATTTATCGAAAATAGCTTCTCTGATTTCTATAAAATTTAAATAAGACGACCTTTGAAATATGTTTAAAATTGTTTGGTAGATAAACAAAAAAATATCAAAATCGGACCACTCTGTTAAAAGTTAAGCGTGGTCAAACATAAAAATACACGACGACTTGTAAACCTCCTCCGTTGTCGGTTAAAATAACTGAAGTAATCACTTTTTGGCGTTCATTCTGTAGGCGCTGCAATTTTTATCAAGCTTCTGGAATTGCATCAAAATCACTAAACAAAAGTAGGTAAATTATTTATAGGACCAATTTGCATTGTCAACAGATTATATCTTTTAGGAAACAGGAAAACAGGAAGACTGTTCCATTCCCTGGCGGTATTGGATAATTATACGTTTTACCTTCATAAAAAACATTGTCGAATCAACTACTGAAACAAGCCGGACGCTAAGGCCGATCGTGCCTCTCTATCGCATGTTCCGCGCTCTCGCTTGCACTCTCAGCTTAGGCGAAATGTGACAACTTTACGTGCGTACAGCCGGCATTATCGATTTATAAGACGTTATCACTTAAAAACAGACGAATTGAAAATATCCACCTTCTTGGAAGTCGGTTGAAAATGTTATTCACCTTCAAAGAAAAAAACGACACCGATTTTATAGCACATGATGTTGCGAGAAAATAACTTCTTAGAAGGCAAAGGAAGTACTTTAGGAAAACAAAACTTGCTGAATATTTTCCACGAATTTAGCTCGGATATAATTTTCTCGTGCATTTTGTGATTTTTTTGTTCCATTACTGGAATCTGGCTCAAAAGCTCCGCTTTCGTGTTTGCACAAACATGCAGATCTGGTGCCCTAGTTACCCAGTACAGTTGAAGGGAAAAGTTTTACTGCAGTATCGTGATACTTCTCGTTTTTACTAAAAATAGAAGTAAAAGATATTTAAAAGCAAACACGCCTCGTTTTTTGGCTGTTCCTTTGTCATTGGTTGCAATAGTTGATTTGTGTTTTTGCTTGTAAGCAACAATACATATTGATGTACAACAAGCAAAAGCACAAACACAATACAACAAAAAGACAAGACAAATCAAGACAACACAACATCAAGACAAGACAGGTACAGGAAACTCAACAACAAAACCAGACAAGACAACACTTAAAAATATATTTGGAAAAATATAGTTCAGCTGCCGAAAACCTTCAAAATTAAACCTACTAAACCTAGAAGGCAAAAAGCAGTTTATTTTTAGATATTATCATTTTTAGGGTTCCGTACCCAAAGGGTAAAAACGGGACCCTATTACTAAGACTCCGACGTCCGTCTGTCCATCTGTCACCAGGCTGTATCTCATGAACCGTTCAGCTAGACAGCTGAAATTTTCACAGATGATGTATTTCTGATGCCACTATAACAACAAATACTAAAAATAAAATTAATATTTTAATGGGGGCTCCCATACAACAAACGTGATTTTCAGGAGTTTTTTTACTTGCTTTTAATAATGGCAAGAAGAATGGGGCTAAGGGGGCTCCAACACGGTACGGAACCCTTTGTGCGCGAGTCCGAGTCGCACTTGTACGATTTTTTATTAAATAAGGTGTCTTTTTGCAAGTCAAGAAAGACCTGTCAAAAGCTGACACAACAACCTTGACTCATTTGAAGAGGCAAGCAAGAGATCGCGAGGGATTGCAACACATGAGAGAAAATTAAGGAGACTTTTTTGCCCGCAGTGGGATAGCATAGCTTAGAAAAAAAAATCGGCCAAGTGCGAGTCGGACTCGCGCACGAAGGGTTCCGTACCGTATGGGAGCCCCGTTCCTCTTGCCGTTATTAATAGCGAGCAAAAAACGCCTAATATTCAGGTTTGTTGTATGGGAGCCCCCCTTAAATATTTATTTTATTCTGTTTTTAGTATTTGTTGTTATAGCGGCAACAGAAATACATCATCTGTGAAAATTTCAGCTCCCTAGCTATCATAGTTCATGAGATACAGCCCGGTGATAGACAGACAGACAGACAGACGGACGTCGAAGTCTTAGTAATAGGGTTAAAAATCACTTTTGTTGTATGGGAGCCCCCCTTAAATATTTATTTTATTCTGTTTTTAGTATTTGGTGTTATAGCGGCAACAGAAATACATCATCTGTGAAAATTTCAGCTCCCTAGCTATCATAGTTCATGAGATACAGCCCGGTGACAGACAGACAGACGGACATCGAAGTCTTAGTAATAGGGTTCCGATTTTATCCTTTGGGTACGGAACCCTAAAAAGATTCGGTCCAGAATGCTGGTATTTCTGTGGCAGACTTACAAGGCTGTACTTGGCTTCTTTCGTGAGACTCTCCAACTACACTGCTCTGCTTCGCGCTCCACTTTTATCAGAAAATCTAAAATCCCAATCTTGATAAAGTGCTAAAATCTCAAGCCCTTGTGTCTGCGGCAGTACAGTCGATTCTCGCTCGCCGTATGTCGCTGTTTGCTCTGTCATTCCAAATACGGCGCCTACTACCTACTACTACATGGCGTATTTGCTCGATACGCTTTTATGAGCAGTCTCATGAAATACTAACTTACGTTATTTTACTCATTCTATTCGGAAAAATAGGTATCTGGCTGTGTATCGGATACAACTATGTCCAAACTGACTTTTTCGACTTTTAACTATTTATTTAGCATACACTTAGGAGGTAGACAGATGAATTTATCAAGACCGTAGGCTCATGCTGCTTGATGACAGCCGCTTGTCAAAGTTCTAAAATGTCAAAGCTTTTGTGTCCGCGGCAGTACAGGCTATTCTCGCGCGCCGTATGTCGCTGTTTGCTCTGTCATTGCAAATATACCTAGCTACTCGTATATGGCGTATTTGCTCAATACGCTTTTATAAGCTCTCTCATGAAATACTAAATTATGTTGTTTTATTAAAAAGAAAAACATGGCTGTGTAGGCTACTTTCGGTCAATTTGTCCAAAATGACTTTTTCAAAAATTAGTTATTTATTTTCTGACGTTTCGCACACCATCCAATTTTAATGATAAACTAACGCTTTTTAATACAAATGCGTTATATTAATTTAATGAAATTCAGATGTTGTGACTTTTTTGTTAACATGTTGACCGCCACGGGTTTTTTTTTAATTTCAAATTTTTAGGGTTCCTTACCCAAAGGGTAAAAACGGGACCCTATTTCTAAGACTCCAATGTCCGTCTGTCCGTCTGTGTGTCACTAGTCTGTATCTCATGAACCGTGATAGCTAGACAGCTGAAATTTTCACAGATGATGTATTTCCATTGCCACTATAACAACAAATACTAAAATCTGAATAAAATAAATATTTAAGGGGGGCTCCCATATTACAAACGTGATTTTTAGGAGTTGTTTTGCTCGCTATTAATAATGGCAAGAGGAGTGGGGCTTAGGGGGTTCCAACACGGTACGGAACCCTTCGTGCGCGAGTCTGACTCGCACTTGGCCGATTTTATTTTATTATCCGGCCCTATTTTTCACGACTACACAGTACACACCGTTGGCGCTGGCTGAGTATTTAGGTGTTTTGCGGCCAAATGGTTAAAATAGTATTGCGCGAGGGAAATTTAAAATTCCCTAAAAATATTAAACTAAATCAGTTCCCCATGTCTAATATTCTGCGCCACGCCAAAATAAGGGCGATTTATATCTTTATGTTACTATGCTTCATTTAAAAAAGAAATATGTAATACTTGTTTAATATTATTTCGTAGTTTCTTATAAAGTCTAAAGTTAAAGATTTTCGTGGATTTTCGATTAGGGTTATTTCTAGTCAATTAGCATCCTTTTAGGGGCTTATTCTGTACATCAAAACTAACAACTTTTGTTCTGTGACTTTTCTCAAAATTAAAACATAAATCAGCTGTTCCATACATTTTGTTGGGGGTTTACGATATTTTTCTATGGAACAACAACATTTTTTTTTGAGAATTAATAAAAGTCGCAGAACAAAAGTTGTTAGTTTTGATGTACAGAATACTTAAGCCCCTTAAAGGACGCAAATTGACTAGAAATAACCCTGTATATTGTCAAAATCTGTTCCCGAAGAGTAATTTCCCACAATACGGTCGAGTTAATTAGAAACCGATACGGTGCCATTAGAGCGCCACATTATGTAGTACACGTCGCTACATCCACTATCTGCCAGTAAATTTGGCCGCTCGCCAAATGCAATGCTCATCCATTATGGCGACTTGCCACTGCACGGGAAGTGGCGCAGCTCCATTCTCCAGCATTATACGATTTCTTTTAAAAAACCATGAAGTTTTGTTGAATATTGTTGCCAACGTCTGACATAACGTGTGAAAACGATTATACTATAAAATCGGCCAAGTGCGAGTCGGACAAGCGCACGAAGGGTTCCGTACCGTATGGGAGCCCCATTCCCTTACCGTTATTAATAGCGAGCAAAAAACTCCTAATTATTAAGTTTGTTGTATGGAAGCCTCCCTTAAATATTTATTTTATTCCTTTTTTTAGTATTTGTTGCTATAGCGGCAACAGAAATACATCATCTGTGAAAATTTCAGCTTCTTAGCCATCATGGTTCATGAGATACAGCCCGGTAACAGACAGACAGACGGACATCGAAGTCTTAGTAATAGGGTCCCGTTTTTACCCTTTGGGTACGGAACCCTAAAAAAACAGTTTTCACAGTAAAGTTAACTTTTTTTAATCCAAGTAATATATAGAAACTATAGAATGACAGAAAAATGACACCAACACATTTGCATTTTCTACTGTCATTCCAAGTTTCGTCACATCTGAATATTTATTTTTAAATAATATCGTCATAATATACAGGGTTACTGGCAATCAATAACATTCCTTTTAAGGGCTTATTCTGTACATCAAAACTAACAACTTTTATCAAATCTCAAAAAAATGCTGTTCCATAGAAAAATATCGTATACCAGGGTGGTTCCCGAAAGTTCTATTATTAGTTCTACTAGTAGAACTACCGGGTCAATTTTGTCCCGGTAGTCCTACCGTAGAACTACCGGGATAAAATTTTATGGCAATTAAAAGTCGCAGAACAAAAGTTGTTAGTTTTGATGTACAGAATAAGCCCCTGAAAGGATGCTAATTGATTACTAGTAACTCAGTATAATAAATAAGAATAGTATATATTTGACGGAGCGAGACAGCATAGTTGGTTTTAGTTAAAAGCAACAGTGATGATTTTAAAGTGGGTATCACCCGAATGGGGTCGCACGTGGCAACACTGCATGCTTGTGTCGGAATGAAATGATTTGACAGATGGGCGAGAAACGTCATGCCATTCCGCACGCAAGGCGGACTGCTCCCGTGCCAATCCATTAGCATTAAAATCCGTTTTCATCCTCGAAAATTCTCGTTAAATTGATTACCAAGTGATACTAGGTCAATAAAACCACCCGTCGCAGTAGTAGTAGAGTGTTTATTTGGTGAGATGGACAACTGGAGACCGCCGGCAAGCCGTACCGATGGATGGCCCACAAATAGCGATGGCGGGTGCTTTACACTATCAGTCTCAGTCTCCGACATATTTTTACTGTAGTTGTGTCACAGGCAATATGTTTAAACGAACAGTGAAGTTGTGCATCCATCCATTATGACAACTCGCCACTACCACTGCACGGAAAGTGGCGAGCGTCCACTCTTGTGCCATTGTCAAATGTTGTACGAGAAATATACGAAATGTTGTTGGATAAAGTTGGCGTCATTTATGAAATGTTTGGAATCATTAAAACTTAATACAAAATCACAGTTCACTTTTCTTACTCTAAGTATTATAAAGAAACTACAAAATAAGTGAGGTACTTGGCCAACAATTTATACGTACCATAAATCACAAAAAATTACAAAGGTATATATGCATAGGTAATCATATTTTGTTTTATGAATAACTAGCCTTTGCCCGCGGCTTCGCCCGCGCTTACTTTATAGCCTATGACACTCGCAGATAATGTGGCTTTCTATTGGTAAAAGAATTTTCGAAATCGGTTGAGTAGATCCAGGGATTACCCTCTACAACCTCACAAACTCACAAAGTTTACCTCTTTATAATATTAGTATAGATTGATTGAAGTATTTATAGTTTTGAGATCCTTAGTCCACAGACTTTGAAATATGCACGGCATACCGGATCTTATCATACAACGTAGCCGCACATCCGGCAAAATTCACTACATGTAGAGAGTAAATACAGGGCTCGGGAGAGCTCTGTGATTGAAGCATGTATCGTGACCAAGTCCACTGTCCAGCGTCGGTACATTGGCCAAAACACAATGGATCCCAAAATAGGTTACAAAATATACATTCCTATTTAAATCTAAAAACCATAACATATCGTAATTACTGAATTGTTTAATCGTTTTTCAACTTCTTTTATCGTAGTTTTTTAGTTTGAAGTCCATTTTTAATAAGTCATGTTGGATCCCATCGAACAAGGCAAAAGCACATCCGGAAAAAATCAGATTGGCCAAAATGCAATGGATCCCAAAATAAGTACAGTTTTGATGATGTAAAATTTGAATTTATGAGTGACAATATTCATGTTTTATACTTGTTTTTTTTTTTTTATCTTGTTATACTCGTGTCGTTTAGATATTGAACGCTATTTTTTCTTGAGTACCGTTAAATCGGATCCTACGACACAAGTGACACAACGTAGCCTCGCATTCAGCAAAATTCAGTAGATACCTATACATGTAGAGAGTAAATACAAGGCTCGGGAGAGCTCTGTAATTGTGTATGTATAAACCATAACAAATTGAATTTACTTAATAGCATGATCGTTTTACAACTTATTTAATAGTTTTTTTGTGTAATCCCTATTAATACGATATATCGGATCCTATCGAACAAGGGAAACATGTAGGTAGAGAGTAAATACAAGGCTCGGGAGAGCTCTGTGATTGAAGCATGTAACGTGTCCACTGTCCAGCGTCGGTAGTTCGGTACATTGGCCAAAACGCAATGGATCCCGAAATAGGTTGCAGTACAGCAGCGTTTGATTGCATGAGATTTGAATTTCAATTTTAGCATTAGGTAGATGGAAACATTTGCGGTGGGTTTCATACCTGATATTGGATCCTGAATTAAACAGTGCGTTTATGGTTTAATACCTACTTAACTTAAAGTAAAACTTTACTTAAGTAAAATAATGTTTTGGTTAAATAAATGAGTAGGTTGATAGGGCGTGGTCCTAAACTGTGGGCGTTATACAATACAATACAAAATATCTTTATTATTGCACCGAATGTACAGGAAAAAAACTTAAACTAAAAATAATAACAGTCAGGTATAATAATGGGCGGCCTTATCGCCTACAGCGATTTCTTCCAGGCAACCTAAATTATGCAGCTCATTTATGGAAAAACAATGTTGCGGTCGGTGCTGTAAAGTATTAAAAGTACATAAATAAAAATAAAAAAATGTATGCCTACTACTTATATACAATTACAAAATATATTTAAATTAAACTACTCACAAAGAAAAATAAACCTATATATATTACATACATACAATTATAATAAAATATAAAAATATAAATATATACATAAGTACCAAATAACAAGTAGTATTAACAAGTAGAAAGACAATGGTTATAAACAAGAGATTAAAATTAAAATTTGAAGGAACGTGAAACGCTCCTTCAAATATAGAGGAGTAGAAGGGTGGAAGAGGATTTTATACAGTAAAAAAGTCAGAGTATGTAAAGTGCGGCGAAGACGGATTGGTAACCATTTGAGCTTTTGACGGAATTCAGACACGTGATCATATTTGCGTAGTTCAAATATGAACCGGATACAGACATTCTGTAGACGTTCAAGCTTGTCAAGTTGCCCTTCGGTTACATCCAGATAACAAGCATCTGCTTAGTCCAGATACTCCGTTTGGTTAAAGCTTTATGGATGAGTTACAAGAAATATATAAAGAATTTAAGTTCTCATTGCCCTTGGATGACATGTTACAAAAAAAAATTGGGTACTTACAAAAATATAAAAATAAACTAATACTATACAATAATACACTAAAAACTATATACAAGAAATATACAAAGAATCCGAGTACTCATTGTCCTCGGATGACATGTTACAAAAAAAAATTGGTACTTACAAAAATATAAAAATAAACTAATTTTATAAAATAAAACACTAAAAACTATATAAATATACACCACAGAACATCTTCTGTGATATACACTATGAAATAATAATATGTAGGTATTATTAAAAAATATATCTATCACTTAATCAAGTGAAAGCCTGCTCCACCTGCCGGTGGTGTTACTGAACTATTACAATTGTACAATTACAATGCACTATGATTATGACTTAACAGAAAACATGTAAATTACTCAGATAAAACTTAATATTTGGAGTCAAACAGTTGGGGCAATAAACATTGTCAAAGGAAAAACAAATAAAAATACAATAACAGTACTTTGGCTAAATGGAATAAACAAAATACCAAAATATAAAAAAAATGTGTTCGTCATGAGTGACGGACGACAGTTCTAGTTGGCACAAAAGTCATTATTTAGGGGGGGGTGGTGTTCCCAGAACCCCCACAGTCAACTGCTAGGAACAGTCAACTTTTTGTGTACATACTCATATTTTTTTAGTAAGTCGTAAGCTAAAATTCTAAAATTTCTGAAGACTATACACTAATTATTCGGGGTTATTCGAACTGGTGTAATAAGCCGAAAAGAGGTGTTTCAGACCAGCATAAGAACAATTTTTAACCGACTTCCAAAAAGGATGAGGTTCTATGTTCGTCTGTATTTTTTTTGTGTATGTTCGTCGATAATTTCGCAAATTGCGAACCGAATCGAAAAATTCTTTTTTAGTTCGAAAGAACAGTCCCTCCCGAAGTGGTCCCATTAAAATTTTACAGAAATTGGCTGAGCCGTTTTTGAACAATCACCAATAATGTAAACAATTCGAGCGAAATATTCGAATTTTGTACACGGTGGAAGGCGGTTTTGCGAAAAATAATTATTACTGTTGGCTTCATATGGCTCCATATGTTATGCATACATTTTGTCGATTCCAAATTGCATTTTTATGGGACATTTGATTTTTTCTTGAATTCCGGATCAGCCCCATAGTAAAAGTTGTTTATAATAATAGTTTGAATATGCAGCTCTCCTGACATATTCAAACTATTATTGGTCCAACCTATGTATTTTTAGTAGGTCTGAGAACATGGTACCAACCTACGAGTATGTATTTTTAGTATGACTGAGAATAGATCGAAAGCTAAATTTCTAAAATTCCCCTTAAGACTTAGCTAAGCATTGACATCTTACAAGGAAGGCGATGAGTATATCCCCTATTATCGAGACTAGGGACTTTACATTTCATACAAATTACACACGACCGCCACGACCAACTTATTTATGAAACGGATAAATAGTGGAACTAATATACTTTGAAAGAAGACTGTCGGAGTTGCATAGAAAATAATATGTCAGTTGCGTCATCAATCAGTTACTAATTAAGATATTCGAACTGAAATGAAGCACACATCGCCAGATGAGGTATGACGTCATCGGTACGTCGTTATCAGTAGGTACGAGTATACATATTCTGTTTTTTGTTAGTTTTGTAGTTAATTGATAACGGTACTTTTTTTAAGATTCATAGAGCGCTTGCTTAGTCATTTTGCATTGGGTATTAACTTTTACCCGTTTATTTTTAGCCGACTTCAAAAAGGAGATTCTCAATTCGTCTTATTGTTTTGTATGTTTGTTACTTTCGTGATTTTCCCAGCAATTATGAACCGATTTTCAGGATTTTTTTTTCGGTAAGTAGTTCATAGGTACAACCCGGTCACAATATCTGTGCACCTGACTTCGTGATGTCATATCGAATTATCGGGACGTATATACATTACCGGACGTCTAGGATACCGTCCGGACGTAAATTATTATCGGGACGTGTATCGGCAACGAAGATGCTAACCGTACTGTCGCACCGGGGAGTGCGCGGAGAGGTGACAGGGGAAGCAGGAGAGGCGCCGCATTCCAGCGAGGTGCACAGATATTCTGACCGGGTTATACTTTAGAGGTAGCCCGATTTAAATTTTATCGAGTTGGGTTAAGTGGTTATTGAAAAATGAACAAATAACTAAAATGGCATAAGTACTTACATCGGTTCGAGCGAATTATTCGAAGTTTTAACCGACTTCAAAAACAGCTGAGCTGATTTAGATAAAATTTAAAGAAGACCTTGGGAGTATACCGAACTAAAAAAGAATATTTTGATTTTGTTCACAATAAACTAGCGAAAATATCGATGAACATACACAAAAAAAATACATACGGACGAACATGGAACCTCCTTTTTGAAAGTCGGATAAAAAGTGAGTTCGTATTGGCCGATTAGCTCTGGCGTCTGAGTTTTAAGCCGCCTGAAGGCCTCTGACAGTTAAAACAATTGGGACCTACAATTTACCGCGTCATCCGAACCATGGTAACACTCAGTTTTTAGGGTTCCGTACCCAAAGGGTAAAAACAGGACTATTACTAAGACTCTGCTGTCCGTCTGTCCGTATGTCGGTCTGTCTGTCTGTCACCAGGTTGTATCTCATGAACCGTTATAGCTAGAAAGCTGAAATTTTCACAGAAGAATAAAATAAATATTTAAGGGGGGCTCCCATACAAAAAATCTGAATTTATAGCCGTTGTTCGCTCGATACGTATTAATAATGTTAACAGGTAGATGCTTGAAATATTCACAGAATACTTATTTGTATATTTACTTCAATAATAAATAATTAAATTAAAAACAACAAATATTTAAGGGGGGCTCTCATACAGTACGGAACCCTTCGTATCCTACTCGTACTTGGCCGATTATTGAAGACATCATGTCTACATGGTATAAAACAAAGGAAGGAAAACATCGTGAGGCAACCTGCATATGTCCAAGGAAGAAATTCCATGGCGTATGTGAATCCACCAACCCGCACTGGGCCAGCGTGGTGGATATGGCTCTATCACCCTTCGTGGGTAGGCCTACGTTCTGCAGTGGACTATTAATAAGGCTGGTACAAGGAGAAGGTTTATATGTATAACTAGCGACCCGCCCCGGCTTCGCACAGGTGTATTATACATATTAACCTTCCTCTTGAATCACTTTATCCATTAAAAAAAACCGCATCAAAATCCGTTGCGTAGTTTTAAAGATTTAAGCATACAGACAAACAAACAGACAAAATAGCGACTTTATTTTATACTATGTAGTGATACACCTGTGCGAAGCCGGGGCAGGTCGCTAGTAGTAAGATAAGACATAGTAAGATATCTCATCATCTCATACCGAGTTACTGATAAAACACGTGTTTTAGGTAAATAAACAAACGGTTTGCAATATTTATCCTGTTTTCATAAGGCCGGGACTTCACCTAGCTTTTGTAGGGAGTTGAGATCGCCTTATAAAGAGGTACCCTGATGAAACTTGGTCAGAACAACTCTGTACTTCTAACTGGAAAGACAATTTGTGGTGTAGAAATATACAGTGAGTACTTACGTAATTAATTATCATTACCACCATAGCATACTAAGTGCCACACGAATCGGCGGATGAGAAGTTAGCCGCAGATGACACTTCGCGCTGATTCGGTAATTATTGCGCATGTGTGCTTAATTCCGACGCCGCGTGGCGTCCTACTTGTTATGTGCCCTGCTCCATGCCATTTGAACTTGCCAATTCGCTGGACGATCTCGGTATTTTTGGTTCTTTTACGAATCTCCTCATTCCGGATTCGATCTTTATGAGAGACTCTGAGCATAGCTCTCTGCATAAAACGTTGGGCTACTTGGAGCTTACTGATAAAGCTTATGAGTTGCTACGTTTCTGTGCCGTAATTCATCACTACATGGAAAAAATTCGTCTTGAAGCACTGAGGTATGTCGAACGAGAAGATGTTACACAATTTTCCGAACATTGACCGATGGAATTTGATTCGACGATTGAACCTTTCTTGAATCTAATTTTATTTTATTTTTCAGATCGAAATGAAGCAATTCGTGTGCTTGGCTGTCATCGTCGCTTGCGCGTACGCACAAGTTTCCATTTCTCCAGACAGGGAGTTAAAGTAAGTTTTCTATTATTGTTTTTAAATGTATGTACCTATACATAATACCTCAGGAAAAAAATCTTTTTTTTGGTCAACTTTACTGTAAATTTCCGATCAAATTTGCTTTTTTAATAAGGTTTAGGGTCACTTACTGAGCATAAAATCACAAAATGTTAAGCGGAGCTTCAAGCGCCATCTTGAAAAAACGTTTTGGTCGATATCTCGGAAACTATGCACTTAAGGGCAAAAGTTACCGATTACGATTTATGGCCCATTTAATGAATGAATTTAAACCTAAAGGGCGTAGTTACCGAGAAATTGGCCAAAAATGTTTTTTTAAGATCGCGCTTGAAGTTCCACCTGGATCTGTCAGCATTTTGTGATTTTATACTCAGTATGTGATCCTAAACCTTATAAAAATAAATGGAACTGAAATTTAGTGCAAAGTTGACTAAACAAAACGTCTATTTTTTCCTGAGGTATCTATTTACCTAGTTTAACTATGAATGTTTACTGCGTAGGTCTTTCATGATGAGTATGATAAAATTTGGCTTTTTTGTATAGATACCCGTTCTCCAAGATTGCTCGGCACCCTAGAGACGTGACTTGGGACAAGAAGGTGGGAGACAATGGCAAGGTCTTCGGCACTCTCGGACAAGACGGCAGCGACCTCTTCGTAAGTAAAATATAAATTAGATATTTAGTTCGTAGCACAGGGGCGGTGTTTGAAATGACATGGCATTATTGCTATATCGTTAAAGTTCAAAATAAAAGCCCTACCTAGGAGACGTTTGAAGTTTGTCCACCATCTTTGTGAAATCAAATTTGACATTTGATCAGCAGTTCAAGTGTCATTTTTTGTCTAGATTACAAAGCAGTTTCTATGGATTTTCGACGCCATGTTTGTGTACCTAATCATGCATCACAACTTTTTTACTTATGTCACTTCTACTGTTTTTCCTTATTCTGAGGTTCGTAGGTACATCTTCTTAGTCGTTATGCTCTTGACAGAGCGGTCGTGGTCATCACATAGTATTTATGGTAGGGCAGATGTAATTACGCCTCTATGTCTCGCCATCTCTCTCTATTAGAGGTCAATCGGGTATACTCAAGCACGGACCCGCCCACAGCAGGTTTGCTTTGTCGGTCCATCGCATGGGCGACCTTCCGCGCGGTCTTGTGCCTTCCACTTTGCCCTGGACGACTAGACGCTCTATAGATCTGGCTACCTCGTCTCGAAACGTATCTATAGAATGCGAGTATACGAGACTGTACTGTGGCCGACAGACGCTGCCTGATGCCGAGTTCTGTAAGTACCGGGACATTGGTGCGAAATTCAGTCCACGATATCCCAAGCATTCGTCTCCAGCATCTCATCTCATCTTCTTCTTCTCAATATCTCGTAGTGTCCACGTTCCGAGGCGTACAAAAATATGCAGCTTAGGTATACATACAATTGCATAAAACCTAGTAAAACGTAAATCTCTACCTTCGTTAATGGTTGAATAGGTACTAAGCGCCACACAAATCTACGGATGAGAAGTTAGCGCAGATGACACTTCGCCGTGATTCGCTAATTATTGCGCATGTGTGCCAGGGTTCCCAACCGTCCGGTTTTCGACCGGACTGTTGGGTTTTAGAAGGAACTGTTGGGGTCAGGTCGCCAACTTCCGACCGGACGCATTTTGTCCGGTCAAAAACAATTTTGAACGCAACGTTGCTATTAAAAGTACGTCAGGAGCTAAAAACACTACAAAATAAACTGTAGAACCTGAGCCAAGTACTAGTAGTAACACAGACCAATGGAGTCAGAAAACAAATGAAAAGAACTCTGTTTTAATGTAGGTTGAATTTATTTTCAAGAAAACCAGGGCCCCCAAATCTTTTAAGAATAGTACTAACTGTATAATAGTTTTAGACAACTAGCGACCCGCCCCGGCTTCGCACAGGTAAATATTGCACTTTCTTTATATGTATTATACATATAAACCTTCCTCTTGAATCGCTCTATCTATTAAAATAAACCGCATCAAAACCCGTTGTGTAGTTTTAAAGATATAAGCATACATGTGGACAGACAGCGGGAAGCGACTTTGTTTTAAACTGACTATGTTATGTTGTATGTGTTTGCGGTTCCACCTTCAAATGCGTTTGTAGAACGCATATTTGTATAAAAAGAATAATAATTGCTCCGTAATTTGCCAACTCTTTCAATGAGAGACAGAGTGTAGGAACTGGGAAGTACTTGTTTCAATTAGTTACTGACAAGGATCATGCTCCTTGGTTACTGACTAAGTTACACACACTCTTAGCAAGCGCCCACTCATTTTCTGTTAGCAAAATCTTGAATCAGCTTCAGGCGCTCAAACGGAATACTCGTGTAGTGTGGGTCTATTTTTTTACAAGACTGCTAAAAAAAAGATATTTTTGCAAATTTAGACTTTTTACAATATTTCAGGGCAAAGCTGGCTACAACCACTAGATTTTCAACGACGGGCGCGGGAAACTAGACGCTAATGCCTACGGATCAAGGGTTCTTTCTCCTTACGGCGACAGCACAAAGTTTGGCGGAGGCCTCAACTGGGCTGATAAGAACGCTCAAGCTGGCTTGGACTTGAGCAAGAGTATCGGTGGACATACTGCTGTAAGTATATAATCGGCCAAGTGCTAGTCAGACTCGCGCACGAAGGGTTCCGTACCGTATGGGAGCCCCATTCCTCTTGCCGTTATTAATAGCGAGCAAAATACTCCTGAAAATCACGTTTGTTGTATGGGAGCCCCCTTGAATATTTATTTTTGTCTGTTTTTAGTATTTGTTGTTACAGCGGCAACAGAAATACATCATCTGTGAAAATTTCAGCTGCCTAGCTATCACGGTTCATGAGATACAGCCCGGTGACAGACAGACAGACAGACGGACATCGAAGTCTTAGTAATAGGGTCCCGTTTTTACGGAACCCTAATAAAAAGAAATAAAATGACAAATTCACTTCAATTAAGACTGCAATGCTTATTGTGAGATATAATTCCCGTGCAACTTTAAAAATAAATTCTTTATTTAAACAGTTGTAAATAGTGACACCTAGCACCAATTTTTCGAACTTACTTACCACTTAATACTTCTAAACGGGCAAAAACCTTCACGAACTACTGTAACAATAAAATACAATGAAAAACATTCTCAAACAACTGCTTTAAAAAATAAATTTAATTCTAACTTTCATTAGGGATTTTGAAGTGTTATTCTTATAATTCACATGATTTTCTACTAAAAGATTGAATAATCAGAGAAATCTTTCATAGCGACACCTATCAGTGATAGCATGAACTAATTGTACACGATCACCTGCTAACTTCTATTATAGTTCGTAACGAAATTGCTAGATGGCGTTGAGTTTACTAATTGGTAAATCGTCTCACACTTGTCTTGTAAGGCACAATGTGAAACATGGCCCGTGGGTGCAAAACCAATGATTTCTTTTTGTAACTTATACACGGATTTTTATAACACCGGCATTTCCGGTAGGTACCTACCTAAAGAAATGTCGTGAGGCAATGTGCCAAAAATACGTTTGTAGAAGAAATTCAATGGCATCAGAGAATAACTTCGGAGCGTGCTGCACCCTAGACCGCATATCTGTTTAACATCTATTCTGGCAGTCTATCTGTCAATCTAAGTATGCAGTCAATGGCAAACCAACATGGAATAAAATAAATCATATCTTATTTATACATTATGAATCTGGATTGAAAATTACAAATTATTGGATACATAATCACTATCACCACTTACTTAAAACAAAACAAAGTCGCTTTCTCTGTCCCTATATCCCTATGTATGCTTAAATCTTTAAAAATACGCAACGGATTTTGATGCAGTTTTTTTAAATAAATAGAGTGATTCAAGAGGAAGGTTTATATGTATAATACACCTGCCTGTGCGAAGCCGGGGCGGGTCGCTAGTATTATATAAAATTGTACAAATCCATTAAACTAAATTTAGTGACATCTATCAAATATAGCTTCAACTAAAATGTACATTTACAAAAAACTAACTCCTAAGAAGTTCGCAACAAAAATGCTAGGTGACGCTTATGTAAATTACGCAATACTGGATCTCAACACATTGTAATAAATTGTAATGTAGAAAAGTTGTTTGTAATTCGTACAGACTCTGTAGGCCGAATCATACAACTTGACGACACTGATGTTAGCTACAAGCTGCGGATAATCCAATCGTTGCGCAGCTGTTACCTGAGCTTCAGTCAGGATTGGTGTATCCGCAGCTTGTAGCTAACATCACAGCCGTCAAGTTGTTCAGTTTTTAGCACAAACTTGTTTAATTAATATTTGTTTCGTTAATTTTCCAGGTAAAAGCCACCGGTGAAGGAGTGTGGCGCCCCAGTAAGAACTCTGAGCTCTCGGCTGGAGGATTCTACAGTCAACCATTCCTGGGGCATGGAAGATCAGACTACGGTTTTCAAGGCAATTACAAGCATCGGTTTTAAAAATATATTTAGGAAATAAATAACTCAAGTAAATAAATATTTTATTTTTAATTTTTAGGGTTCTGTGCCCAATGGGTAAAAACGGGACCCTATTACTAACACTTCACTGTCCGTCTGTCTGTCTGTATATCAAGAACGTTGATAGATAGAACGTTGCATGATGTTTTTCTGTTGCCGGTATAACAAAAAATACTAAAAACAGAAAAAAAACATTTAAGGGGGGCTCCCATACATGAAACCTGAATTTTTAGCCGTTTTTCGATCTATATTAAAAACGGTGACAGGAAAGGAAGATGCTTGAAATATTCACATAATATTAAGTTATATATTGTATTCACTTAAATATAAATAATTGAATTAACATAAAACATTTGATACAGGAAATATTATTATCCCGAAAAAAATTTCCATACTTCCTTTTGCTGACATAAAATAGTCAGGCGCTACTACGAAAATTTGAGTGAAGTATTAGTGAGTGAAATCACTCAGAATTCAGAAATCGTTTATTGCATATTGCAACACCATGTAAAATGTCGTTAATAATAAATAAAATTAGTACCAATAACCTAACCCTAATGGGTGTGCAATATTAAAAGATGTAGAACTAAATCCAAAAAAGTGCACTTTATATCTACCAGGGGTTCAGTAGCGATAAGTTAACCTATGCGATATTTAATAGTTACTTTTCGCAAAAAATGGCAAAACCGCCTTCCATCGTGTACAAAATTCGAATATTTCGCTAGAATTGTTTACATTATTGTTGATTTTTTTAAAACGGCTCAGCCAATTTCTGTAAAATTTGGATGGAACCATCTCGGAAGTATACCCTTTCAAACTAATAAAGAATTTTTCGATTCGGTTCACAATTGGCGAAATTATCGATTTCATCGTGCACAAAATTCGGATATTTGGCTCGGATTGCTTATATTATAGACGAAAACCAAAACGGCTCAGCCGATTTCTGCAAAATTTAAATGGAACCACCTCAGGAGTATACCCTTTGGAACTAAAAAGAGTTTTTCGATTCAGTTCACAATTGGCGAAATTATTGATGAACATACAACAAAAACAAAAAAAAAAGATAAAGATAACAAAAAAAGATGAACAACAAAAAAAACATACACACGAACATAGAACCTCCTCTTATTTGGAAGTCAGTTAATAAATCAAAATGTAAAGCGAGCGAAGCCGCACTTATAAGCTACTAACTTTTATCCGCGTCTTCGCCCTCATTGTAAACCACTTTCCAGCTTCAATATCTCAACTCTGGTTCCAATCTAGCTCTCTAGGACGTCCTAAAATCAACGTACACTCGAACTAAAGGCCGTGTCGAGAGCTCGAGAGCGAGACTGACAACGTGACAGCTGAAATGTGGTTGCATGCAATTTGGCCTGCGGTTGAGTCCCGCAATATGCGCTTTTGGACCCAATTTTAGTTTTTAGATATCAAGTAGGTGTCCCGCGGCTGCCATGCGCCTTCTTGGTAAAGGGGGTAGGTATATATATGCGTTTAAAATATCACAATATTTTTTTCTATAGGACTATGCTCGGAGTCTCTCTGCGAGATCGAATCAGAAATGAGGATATCCGTAGAAGAACCAAAGTTACCGACATACAACGGATTGGCAAGTTGAAATGGCAATGGGCAGGGCACATAGCGCGGAGGACTGATGACCGATGGGGTCGAAAAGTTCTCGAGTGGAGACCACGTACCGGCAAGCGCAGCATAGGACGTCCACCCACAACGTGGACGGAGACCGCAGGATCGCGCTGGATGCAAGCCGCTTCCAACCGGTCTTATTGGGGATCCATAGGGGAGGCCTATGTCAAGCAGTGGACTTCTTATGGCAGATGGATGGATGGATGGAATATTTTTTTCATAAACATATAAACACTAGCTTTTACCCGCGGCTTCGCCCGCGTTATATTTTGATTTTGGCTAATGTTTATGTCGGCTGCGAAACCTAACCTAAGCGACAAACATCAAAATACCTTAGAGGAATGCTTTTGTTGGTTAAGTTACGGTTGGAGTGTATATACAACCCCCCTGTGTATTCCCGCCTTGTCGTGGCAGGGGAGGTCTGAGGCAGCTGAAAAGGCGGCGCTCGAAGTCTCCCTCTTCTTTGGGTCTTTCCCCAAGGCAGCTTAGAGGCCGGCACTCGTAGTGCAGCCGCTTTTAACTAAAGCAGCTGAGAGGATGGCCGGTTGGTTGCCTGCCTTATGAGGAGTGTTGCTTCTGAGGCGGGCTGCAGTGCCGCTCTTGTGACGCTGCAACCGAGGATTAGGGGCTGCGGTTGGATGGAACTGGTTGTGTGGGTGCCGCCACCTACCCTACCTTCCGCTAGGCCATCAACCTGTTGGAAGACGCAGTGAGGCTGCAGGGGAAGAGAAGTGTCAGTATCGCGATGGCCGTTCTCACTGCCCTCTGCAGTTGAAGAGGCAGGCGCTGGGCTACTATGACTGACCCGTTGCACTGGGATCAGGACGTTGGAATGCTGTCCGACGCTCAGTGCTGGTTACTCCCGAGTGGTGGATGACGATGTGTCTTGTGCTCCGAAACACACCGTCATTATGGCGGGAGCGCAAGCTCCGTTATGGAGCCCGAGTCTGGGCTAGCGCTGCTGAGTGCCGCGAAGGAGTGCGAAAAATGTAGGAACGTCCTAAACTTGAAATGACAGGTTATTTCTGGCGCTTAGACGGCTGCTACCGCGGCCCGCTCGCTTACTTTTCATCCTATCCGGGAACTGTTAAAGTTTTTGCGATAAAAAGTGGCCTTTGTCACTAACTATATTCATGCAATAAGTCAAGGCAATCTGTTGCTCCGTTGCTGAGAAAAAGTTATTGTCTTATCCTACGGGAACCGCAACGTTTTCGGAAAGGAAAGTATCCTATGTCACTTTCCGTCTTCCAAACTATGCCCACCCCAAAAATCAAGTCAATCCGATGCTCCATTGCTGAGAAACAGTTATTGTCCTATCCCATGGGAATCACGAATTTTCTCGGGATACAAAAGTATCCTGTTATCACTTTCTGTCTTTTAAACCATAGGTATCCATACCAAAAATCAATTCAATCTTTTGCTCCGTTGCTGCGTCAAAAAGGAACAAACCAACAAACTTTTCGGATTGATAATATTAAACTATGATGATTCTGTACCATAAAGGTAGAATAAAGAAACATGTTAAACCTCTAATGTTAGAAGATTTAAAAATATTTTTAATGTCAGACAAAATGACGGCCTGTTATTAAACGTCATAGTAACATGTAGCATGCAGAGGGAATAAAGCATTTTATCCAATTTTAATGTCAGTTGTCATTTTCAATCCATACTTTTTTTCCTCTTCAAGGGGATATAATGGTGGAAAAACAATTTGTCTCCTTGCCATGCTACCTGTGATTTATAAAAGTCTGCAGACAATGTCACCTGTCATCTAATTACGTTTCGTTAAGTGTCATAGAGGAATTAATCACTTAGCGTCTTTGTGATAGTGGCGACAGTTTTGCTTTCGATAGTTTTTGTCCTGTCCTACAGGAAATATGCAATTTTTTGCTTAACGTCTAATGATTAGCATCTAAAATTCGACGCGCTTGGTTTTGCTCTTGAGTCTCAGCAGTTCTTTGCGCTGCGTGATGCTCGGCATCTAAAAGTCGCTGCGCTTGACTTTCTCCTTAAGTCTCAGCAGCTCTCTGAACTGCGTCACGCTCAGCATCTAAAATTCGACGTGCTTGGTTTTTTGCTCTTGAGTCTCAGCAGTTCTTTGCGCTGCGTGACGCTCAGCATCTAAAATTCAACGCGCTTGGTTTTGTTCTTGAGTCTCAGCAGCTCTTTGAGATGCGTGGCGCTCGGCATCTAATGTCAAACGCGTTTAAGTGTGCTCTTCAGACTCTTGGCTTCTAGCAATTTTCTTTACGCGAGCTCCGCTAGAACTACGCGCTAGATTCGATTTGCGTTTTGTAGGCATACCTATTAGAATGAAAACTACGTAATTAAACTGAAAAAATACATGTAACCTTTTCTAAATTTTACAGGAAAAGATTGATTGACTTTGACATTTGCAACTCGAGCAGCCTTGAATGGGCATTGGGCATAGAGAATGTAATTTGGAAAGTCAAGATGCAAATCACCATTTGTCATGGTAGAAAATAAGTTTTTTCTTCTAAGATTCTAGCCAATGCGTTTTCATCCCCCGTTTTCAACCCTTTAAAACTATTTTTTCGAATCAAAAAGTAGCCTATGTCCTTTCTCAGGCTCTAGACTATCTGTGTACCAAATTTCATTCAAATCGGTTCAGTAGTTTTAGCGTGAAAGCGCGACAGACAGACAGACAGACAGAGTTACTTTCGCATTTATAATATTAAATATAGTAAGGATATCTGGATCAGAATGTAATTCACATTTTCCGATTTTACCATTTTAAGATCGCCGGGTCTTCCAAAGTTTTGGAAGACATTTTTGTTCATTCTTGAGAATGGGCAATGCATCAAATTTGACCCTCTGTTTCCACCCTTAAATCTCGAATTTAGTACTTCGGGTCGGCTGATTCTGACACATATTGCCAATTTGAGACAGACTTGGGCGGATATACTGTAGTGATGTGAAAACCCAAGACGACTTGCAATAATTATTTTTCACAAAAATGGTACAACCTACTTTAATCGCCTGCAAAATTTGAATAGTTCGCTCGAATCGATACAATTTTTACAGTATTGTTGATTTTTCGATAAAGCTTACAAAGGTTCAGTTTAACAGATGTAACTACAAGAAGAGTTTTGACAAAAGTCGCAGAATAAAAGTTGGAATTAAACAGTTATATATTATAAGATCTAAAATATACTTATTGACATTTTTTATCAAAATAACATTTTCAATCAATGTTTGGGCTCGTTTTACTTGTCTTGGCTAGCACTCTGCTGCTACATTATTAATATTCAGGATCTCAAAAGCTTGTATTTAAAAAGTTATATTTTTGTAATAATTTATTATCTTTATTAATACCTACGAACTAGCGCAAGCGAGTTGGGAAAATTAGCGCATAAAATCCTTTTACAAAAATACGCAACAATTATTATTATTTTTATTTATTTATTACATCTTTAACTTGTAAATTCGCATTCCCCTCCCTAGCTTCCTTAATCGCACTTATACACCAGAAAAAGGTTGAAATTGAAGATGCTATAAAACCATACTTATCCTCACATAAATTGCTGGCTTTAACAATTGGGATACCGTTGTCCTCTTTGATGACCTCTGAAGTCCTCTGTGACCATTGAAATAGGCCTCGACTTTTTACCAACTTAAAACCACACAAAACAGACAAAATTCAACTTTATCTTACAAAAATAAGGTTTTTGGAGTTGGTAAAATATATGATACAAGTTACAAGTATGGTACGGTCTTTTAAGTGCCTAAAATAAGGTTATATTCAATAACTTGACGGCGAAGCTTCTGTTTCGATTACTTTGTTCGAAGGGAAAATTGGATGGATTTTATTTTTACTGCTCGTTGAGAATCGGTTTTTGTATAGACTTTTTAATACGATCAACGAGGTCTTTAGCTGATAATACACCTGGGACGTCGCTCATTCAGTTTTATTGTCCTAATAACTTTAGTAGAGTAACTATACTGTGTGTTTCTTTTGGTTTCTTTCGACAGCAGACATTGACGTACCCAGAGAGTAAAAACTTATTTAGAGCTGTTGTGCATTTTTTTGGAATGGGTAAAAAATGTTAAGCTCGTTTCAGGACACGTGACCAAATTCGGAGCAAGTTTTCACTTCTGCCGGCACTCCGGAGTGCAATCCGTTGTTTTTTTCTAGGAGGGACAGCTACTTTTGCCAACAACAGAAAAATAGAATGTAATTATGCAGCGTTATCCAGAACTGGTGTACTAAGCCGAAAGGAGGTGATTCAGACAATCATTATAAACAACTTTCACTAAGGGGCCAACCCGGAATTCGAGTAAAAAAACAGCTGTTTCGTACATTTTGTCGGTTCGGAGTTGCAATTTTGTATAGAACAGATTTTTTCCGCTATTTCGGGGCTTTGCCTGTAGTAAAAGTTGATCATAATGATAATTAGGTATACTGATTTAAGACACTTTTTCTTAAACTTCTTAGCCGTTAGCGTTACGCTCTTGACAGAGCGGTCGTGGTCATCACGTAGTATTTGTGGCGGTAGAGGCAGATGTAATACGCCTCACGATGTCTCGCCATCTCTCTCTATTAGAGGTCAATCGGGTACTCTCATGCACCGGCCCGCCCACAGCAGATTTGATTTGGTCGGTCCATCGCATGGGTGACCTTCCGCGCGGTCTTGTGCCTTCCACTTTGCCCTGGACGACTAGACGCTCTAAGGACTGGCTACCTCGTCTCGAAACGTGTCCGAAGAAAGCAAGTATTCGAGATTGTACTGTGGCCGACAGACGCTGCTTTATGCCGAGTTCTTGAAGTATCGAGACATTGGTGCGAAATTCAGTCCACGATACCCCAAGCATTCGTCTCCAGCACCACATCTCGAGAGCATCTATCTTCTTCCTCTCAATATCTCGCTTATGACACTTTATGAGAACAAAATATGGCTTATAGGGTCATAGGTATCAAACGAAAAACCTTTTAATTACGGGTCTAGTACATGTAGCCAAACAACTTCGGTACTACGACTTTTGAAGATTCGCAAAAATAAAATTCGCTCTCGATACATTTTGCCGCGCGTTGACGAACTTTTTGTTTGGAAAAGCTGATTTTTCCTCATTATTTTTCAAAAGTCCTAGACCAAAATTTGTTTGTCTAGATGTACTAGACTCGCCCTTAAAAGGTTTTGCGTTTAATACCTATGACCCTGTTTATAAGAACCCTCGAATATGTTTGTCGTCACGGGCGCAGCTAGTTAGGGCATGGTAATGGCACGGTAATGAAAACTACAGTAGAGTGACTCCATACAAACGGTCGGAACGCGAATCATACCTACGCGCCTCGAGCGTAGTATGTTCAGAAGCATACCAGTCAGTCGCGGCGCGGCCGTAGTGACGAACGAAAGTGTGGGTTTGCAACTAGTAAGCGTGCGATTTACGTACCTACTTCTTTTAAATATGAGAAAATATAGATCATATTGTGCTGTTTATGGTTGTGTATACCTATGTATTTTTATTGAATGCTTCCTTTTTCATTCACAACGAGTTTCTTTTCTGTAATAAGTACTTAAATATAAAAAAATTGCATCATTATATGTAGGTACCATAGGATAGTGTAATAAGTTTAATACACAAAACTAGAAAGAAACTCTAGTAGGTAATGAGTAAGTAGTATGAAATTAAAATACTGAAGGCGGGCAGCCCTAGCTCGTGGTTCGCTCTTTAAGGCCACGTGACGTCGTAGGTATATATCTCAAGGACAGCGCCGAGTCACTCTACTGTAGTTTTCATTACCGTGCTACCGTGGTTAGAAGGCACGGCAAGAATCCTGCCCGTAAAAAAGGTTATGGGCACGGGCACCTAAAATAAGTAGTTCATCGGCTCTCCAAGAAATTATGAACCAGCTAATTTTTTCGAGGCGTTGGGTACCTTTAGGGAAGCCTATGTTTAGTTGTGGACCTGTTTCTACTAATGGATGGATAAATCAACAATATATGGTCATTTTATTAAAAACGTTAGATAGTTACCAAGTCGGCAAAAATAGTATATAGATAATATTATTAACAATAAGTATTAGTACATAAGACTGACTGACTGACTAGATGGATGATGATTTTTATTTTGACCAACTTTTGGTATAAAATCAACTCTGAAGAAATGGTCATAGCTCATCTTAAGGGTGGTCCTATGTTCAGCAGTGGCTCTACCAATGAAAAAAGTAATCGTGAGAATCCATGCGAAGATATAAATAAATATATAGAAGTAGGTAAAATTTACGTACAAGCAGTTAGTAATATTAGTTGAATTTCACACGGTTTTGTTTAATTAATTGCAATATATTTTAAGATTACGTAGTAAAACAAAGAACCCTTATAAAATCGTTGTCTGTTGTCTGTCCATCCATAGATAACAAAAGCGTAGAGCTCTCACATTTATTTATGAAATCATAGGGCAATTAAATAATGCAATTAGTCCTAATGTACTTAGATCTCAATTTTAAATACCTAGGCACTGGGCACTTAAGATTTTCCAAATTTGGAAAGCCTTTTTTTTTAAGGGGTATCCATTTTCAAATATATCCTCCCGTTTGCATAATATCAAAAAGGATTTTAAAAAGAAATGCAAAGTTGCTCATAGCACATTTTGTGCGATGTAACATTTATTAGATACAGGTCGCCAAAAGTACACAAAAATGATTGAAAATGTCTTCTACGGAACCCTATCATTAGAGTGTCTCGACACGCTCGAGACGACTTCGTTAGGATTACATTATTTTTGGAAATTATTAAAGTTGCCATTGTTATTTATCTTCCAAATCTATGTGAAATAAACAGTGGGAAAATTGTCTATAAGTATTATAATAGTCATTATTTAAGTTATTATAAATCATAGGAATTAAGTTACTAACTGGCAGTGGGCAGGGCACATTGCTAGGATGATCGATGAGGTCGAAAAGTTCTCCGAGTAGAGATCACGTACCGACAAACGCAGCGTAGGATGTCCACCTAAGAGATCTCATTTTCGTTTCGTTGGCAATAAATTATAATAGAATAAAACTTTTAAAAATACGAGCTCAAAAAAATCTCAATCAGATCTCAAAAAGATCCTGGATATCGTGTAGCAGCAGAGTGCTAGCCAAGACAAGTAAAACGAGTCAACGAGTCTTGGTCATCTGATCAGCTCCATGGTACCTTATTATTGCATTGTGACGCGGTATACATAGGTATGCGTGCAAAATTTCAGCTCAATGGGAAACTGGGAAGTTGGTCAAATTTATCTTGCAAGTTCCCATTCTACCCGAACTTACATCCATTGCATAAAAGCTTGTAAACTAGAATAATATATATAAAAAAAAAATTAAAACTATTTTTTAATTAAACTTTTAATGAACCAGTAATCGCCAAGACGAATCCAACGAACCGAAACTCGATAAGGTTGTGTCGTTCCTTTGGCCACCTTTCAGCTCCATCATCAGATCAGCACCATGTCATCATAATATTGTATTGTCACGCGATTTACACATGTATGCAAAATTTCAGCTCAATCGGTAACCGGGAAGTGGATCAAATGCATCTTGCAAGATTTGATTACAGACCGACAGACAGACAGCGGGACAGGTGAAACTAGATGAAAGCTTGTAAAAAAGGACTTACGTTGTATCGACAATCAACAAGTAGACACTAAGAGTACCTACCGAAACTTACCGTGTTGCACAGTGATTTTCAGAAAAAAATATCTGCGGTGTGGGTACACGGTTGCACAAACGGAAATATTGCACTTCGTTTGCCCTTCACAGGCGGGTTTTTAGGGTTCAGTGAACAGATAAAAAATCGTAGTAAATTTGCTCCACTCTCCCACAGTTAAAAAAAAAAATAGGAAACGCCCCGCTTGTTTTCTATTTTATTTACGAAATGAAAATTCTACAATAATATATTTTATGTCGCGAGCCATTATTTTGTCAAAATTATTTCTTTTTTCGGGAACATCGATTATTGCAATGAGTTTTTACGTTCTCCTCATTTCATGATGTTACAATTACATGTACATGTTTATATTAATCCACCTTCTTAAACAAATAAGAAAATAGCAAAACACACAAAAGTATCATAATAACTGTTGACATATTAAATTTTCGTAATAATCATTGAACCAGTTTTAAATGCAGCGTTCGCATTTTGGAGTAATATTAAAGGTGTCCACTGATGATACGTCCGAATGGACTGCGTCGATTCATTGTACTCAATTTATCGCCTTTGTCGGTTTAAATGAAGGTTTTTCTTTATTTTAGTGTACAATTAATTTCGGCGACAAAAATAGTTATTCAAGTTATCTAATCAGATATTGGAACTAAAACATCTGAGGATTTATCTATAACTAGCAGCGCCCCGCGGTTTTACCCGCGTTGTGCCCGTTCCCGTGGGAATTCCGGGAATTTTTATACATATAAACCTTCCTCTTGAATCACTCTATCCATTAAAAAAAACCGCATCAAAATCCGTTGCGTAGTTTTAAAGATTTAAGCATACAGACAAACAAACGAAAATAGCGACTTTATTTTATACTATGTAAGGACTAGCGGACCTGCTGCAGCGCTATCTGCCGGGCTGATTTGTGAATCTAAACCATCTAGGGCGCCACTTAAACGCTTAAAAAGAATCATTTAAATCTGTCCAGCCGTTTAGGAGAAGTTCAGTGACATACACACGTACAGTAGAATTGTAATTATATATAAAGAAAAAAATACTACTTTTTGGTTACTATTATTTCACTTTATTTATTTATAGAAAATGTATTTCACAGTACAGCACTTAATGCTAGGCCAAAATTGTGTAAAATTTGGAAGTAAAACTTGAATTCACTAATATCGATTCATCAGGCATAGCACGTCCACTGTTGGACATAGGCCTCCCTCATGGATCTCCAATAAGACCGGTTAGAAGCGGCTTGCATCCAGCGCAATCCTGCTGTCTTAATGGAGTTGATTATTGTCAAGCGATCGCAATTGATTGCATCAAGCGCAGCGTAGGACGTCCACCCACAAGGTGAACTTGCCAGTACGTGACACTATAACACTGACGACTTTTGTTCGGAAGCCGTCCATTTGGAAGCATCGTTAGTGGGAGCCCGTAGCTACAAAGTCATCTACGCTAGTGCACAAATGGACGGTGGACGCAAAGATGTGACTCATAATTACCACGTAAGTCAAGTCCACCTTACATTACAATAAAATAGGCAGGGAAAATGTTCAAATAATATTACTAGTACTTCTCCAAACAGTAATCTTCGCAGCACTAAGTCTTCATAAGCCTTTGTTTCGACTCGTTCTTGACCGACATGGTTCAGCTTGCAAATATTGTTAGGATTAAGATACTAAAGAATCTTGCCAAATATATCATCATAATTATAGTCATCATCTACGGAAGCCTATCATCCTCGTTTTTCGACAACAACAACTTATTTAAACAAATATTATAGATGTAAGTACGGAACTTTACAAACTGCGTCTTGACCTGCTGTAGGCAAAAATATATATTTTTATTTTTGAACTTGAAACAACTCTTGCATCTTTTTTTGCTAAAACAGCCTCAAAGCCTTTTTGATCTTTTTTAAAAGTTACTAACCACAGACTCCAGGGTCTGTGACCTTTGTTAACTAAAATGTACAGTTATATGATTTTACTGTACAAAGAGAGTTAGTACAATAGAGATGAGTTAGTTTAAAAATCTTAGCCTAAGCTAGTAGTTTCGGTACATTGCGTGAATGCCGCGAGCAAACCGGCGCGGCGACCCGCACGTACTAGCACCCGATCACGAGTGTGACGCATGTGCCAGCCATCGCTCTCCTCGACCTTAATATTTGAGGGAAGAGAACGACCCGACACACGACGCCGCCGCAAGGAGCCTTTTGTGATAATACCTACTTTAGTGAAGCCGTGCGCTTGTGTAATAACATTAATTGATATCTTTTTGTAACCCGTTTAAAATTTTGTTCTATTTTTGCTTGTAACGTTAACTGAAGTTAGTAACCTAGTTTTTTTTGGGAACTTGTTTGTCAAAATTTTATGTAACTTTGAATGTAACATAATTGGCAAATTAACAGGGAATTTGTTGTTTTGTTATTCACTACAATACATTTTTAAAAACCTTTATATTTTCTAGTGTAAAATAGTAAAAATATAGGTACGACTGCTATGTATTAAATTTTCTAAACATGTAGAGGAGGTTTTTATAAACCTTCTCCGCGTAAATTAGTAATCGCATAAGCGTACGCGCATTTTTTACAGAGTAGCTCGATTTAGATAATTATTTTTTTATTGGAAATGATATACACCGAAATTGGCCCCGATAAATTTTAATGATCTTCGCATGACATATCAACAATAATCTAAAACTGGCATAGGTACATCGATTTGAGCTTTGAACTTTTTAAATTTTCTACGTAGATTGCAATTATTGAAGTCAGTTGTGCCATTTTTGTAGAAAAAAAAATTTTTTCAAAAAGAGAAGTAAGTAAGTACATATACCTAACGCGTGTTTTTTTTTTGTTTCAGAGAGGTTGTGGATAATTTTTTGGTGCACTTTTTTGTCGGATATTTTTGTTTTTTGCTAAAGTTTAGTGAAGTGTCGTAAATATTCTTCAATGTTTGTGCTGATTTTAAAGTGATTTTATAATGAAGGTCAATAGTGGCACCATCTTGTTATTCTTTGGTAAGTTGACAGAGTAATAATATAAATCTTAAACGAAAGCTGTCCAACGTGTATAGCGTGCACGTAGTTCTATAAACTACGTGCATGCTAAATTTCATGGAGATCAGCTGAGCGGTACTAGAAAACAAGCTAACAGCTCTTGATTTTTTAAAATTTCCGCCTTTTTTCTTGGACAGCTTTCGTTGGCCAGACAATGTCACTAGGCCAGCGCGCGAATTTCACCGTCTTACCATAAAAGTTTTACACACGCTTCAGACAATGTTTAACAGTACAAATTGCATTGTTAAACAGTGTTTAAAAGGTGTTAAAATGTGTTGAGGTAAGGCGGTAGATGTTTTTGGGTATTTTGGTATTTACAGATAAACTGATCGTTGTTAGTACCTAATAAAAATCTCACTAAGCGGGCCATGAGTAGATAGTATATCGAGGTAAATATCGAGGTATATACACCTAGAAACTGAAATAGTGACCGGTTTATGCACAAGAGTCCATTCACTAAAAACTGTGGTGAAAATAACTTGATGCACTTTCGTGCATAAACAGACAAACAATTTGGTTCTTTGGTGTAGGTATGTAACTAGTCAACAATACCTATTTATTATTATTATGTACTACGGGACTAATCACGCACTAAAACTACGAGAAAAATAAATACCTCATCATCCCGACGTTTCAGCCGAGTTGCATGCCTTAAGGAGTGACGGATAAGATGGAGACTTTGCTAAAGGATTATTCCATCAAGACAGTGTATACTCCCTTATCCAATCTCCTGGGCCAAGTCAGAACGCCGAAGGATGTCATTCCGTTTCAGACCCCAGGTGTAGGTAGGACCACCCTGGTGTAGGTATGTAAGGTGGATTGCAGCTGCGGTCAAACGCACAATTTTTATTTCGTAAATAAAATAGAAAACAAGCGGGGCGTTTCTTATTATTTTTTTAAAGAGCATTTTTTATCTGTTCACTGAACCCTAAAAACCCGCCTGTGAAGGGCAAACGAAGTGCAATACATCCGTTTGTACAACAGTGTACCCACACCGCAGATATTTTTGACGTGACAACGTCTTATAAATTGGTTTGCCGGGTGACACTTCAAGGAACTGCGTTACGCTCCGCTCACACTTTTCTCGAACTATTTAATCAGTTATTGTCAATAATAATTACTATTACACCTAATAATTACAAACAACGAGACGAATGAGACGAATGAGAGCGAGCGAGTGAGAGGCACGTAAGTGCTCTCATTCGTCTCAAAGTCGTTGTCACGTAAAACTTTCGCCCGTATACCGACTTTACAGGCAACAGTTTTTTTTTTCTGAGAATCACTGTGCAACACGGTAAGTTTCGGTAGGTACTTGTAGCTACTTGTTGATTGCCGATACAACGTAAGTCCTTTTTTACAAGCTTTCATTTAGTTTTGTTGCCTGTCTGTCGGTCTGTAATCAAATCTTGCAAGTTAAATTTGATCCACTTCCCGGTTACCGATTGAGCTGAAATTTTGCATAAATGTGTAAATCGCGTGACAATACAATATTATGATGACATGGTGCTGATCTGATGATGGAGCTGGAAGGTGGCCAAAGGAACTTAGCAACGACACAACCTTATCGAGTTTCGGCTCGTTTGATTCGTCTTGGCGATTTCTGGTTCAGTAAAAGCTTCTTTAAAAAATCGTTTTTTTGAAATATTATACTAGTTTACAAGCTTTTATGCAATGGATGTAAGTTCGGGTAGAATGGAATCTTGCAAGATAAATTTGACCAACTTCCCAGTTTCCCATTGGGCCTTTAGCCTTGAGCCAGGATTAGATTTTACGTTATCGGCGAAAACAAAAAGACTCGCGGCTAAAAAGTTAAACCAATCTTGACGGATCGGCTATGCGCTTGTGGCGACGTAGTTTGTTTACCCTTTCACAATAGATGAACGATTTTAATTTGTATTTCAGTACCTACTGGAAAACAGTGGGGCCCCAAACTAGGCTAAGCCTGTATCTTGGGTACCCAAAAGATCTTTACAAATAGAATTTCACAAACACGCTGAGGTGTACGACGGTTTAAAATTTTACTTATTCTATTTGTAAGCAACTTGAATGACTACTCAAAATTCAAAAAAAGAGATTGTTTATATACGCTAGTTACATCTAGATACCTACACATTACATTACACATTTAGTGAGTAGAACAGAAATGAAATAGTTTAGAAAAGCATAAAAATGCGGGTATGCATCTCTTTTGATACCAGAAAGATACCAGAAATATTGAAGAATTACAATGATAGTTGGTAATGTTAAATTATTTGGTAAAGTTACATTGTAATTAGGCATTTTTCTAAATTAATTTAAACTGAGCAAAGCGAAGTTTACTCGAATTGCTCGTATTATTATTGTTATTTAATTTGTTATCAGTATAGATGATTTCAAGATATGTGTGTGTGTGTGTGTGTAACACACAATGATGGTAGTATATTTCATTCAACAACTTTTTTGAAAACGGCCAGTTAAGTCTTTGTGTCCTCTAACTTTGCGTCTAACCCAACTATAATAAGCAAAGGTCTTCTATAATACAGTCTCACTAATAAATCACAAATGTTACAGTTCTCACATCTGCTAAAGAAGTCGCAAGAGTCCAGAATGTCAAAAGATATGACGTCATCCAGAATCTTCTGGAAGGCTTGGACGGTGAAACCTGGAGTCTAGAAGAAAGGGCATGTGCTGACACTACTAAAGCAATTTTAAATGGAGTGAAGAATAACACACTATGGGCCACGTGGGGTAAGTACCTATATGGTGTGTTTGTCAAGACGACTGACGCATTCTAGGATATCTTTGTACCTATACTTACCAAGGATTTTTTACCCAAACTACATCCTTTACCTATGAAGAAAACCTTACAAGGAATGTAATACATCCATGATATTCCAACTTTTATTACGGGGCAGCTCCCAAATGAGTCAACTGCTCTGTATAAATATAATATATAGAATAGATTTTTGAATGAATTATGTACTTGTACTGTACTCATCAATATGGAGTCAGAAAAAATGCCAAGTCAATGACTGTACTGTACCAGCCTTTTTAATAGTCTACTGCAAGATGTAGGCCTAACCACGAACGGTGATTGGGCCATATCCACCACGTTGGCCCAGTGAGGGTTATTGGATTTACATACGCCATTGAATTTCTTCTACAGACGAATGCAGGTTGCCTCACGTCCTTCGAGCAAATATCTACAGAGCCACAGTCCCTAAGTGAAAGTAGTAAAAAAATGTCCGAGCGCCGTCATACATACCGACTTAGATATTTCCATTAAATAATTCACAATGACCCGTTTTCTCGAATCTAGGAATGTCACCTAATTAGTGCTACTAACAGTTGTAACCGAGCACTTTGGCATCGCGCGGCGTTGTAGTCGGCTTGCAATCGCCTTACGTATGACTAACTAAAAAGCCTGCCCACTACATAGCTTGGGCAGGGTTTTGCCTCGGACACTTTTTTGCACGATTGTGACTCTATAGATATTTACTCGAAGCTAACGTCACAATGTTTTCCCTCACCAAAAAACCAGTGGTATGAAATTCTAAAGAACACATTGGTACGGGACCGGGGTTCAAACCTACGACCTCACGACTGAAGGCGAGTGTCTCTACCACTAGACCACCATGGCTACCGGGAATGAAGTATGGAATAGCTTGAACTAGTATCCCCTCTCAAAAACCACAAACGCCGCTTCCTGCCGCTAAGCCGTTTCAGCCATACCATGTCCATTGCTGGACATAGGCTTCCACTATCTTCACTAAGACTGTTTGAAAGTGACCAACTTGACTCACAACCAGCGCGATCCTGCGGAATAATGAGGTCATCTGTCTACCTTATAAGTGGAAGTCTCACGCTGCGCTTGCCGGTCCATGAACATTTCCTCTCCAGAATTTTATGACCCCATTAACAGTCTTCTATGTGCCCACTGCCATTTCAAATTTTCAACCTGCTATGTCGGTATAGTCCGAATCAAACAATTTGACGGATATGATGTTAGCTACAAGCTGCGGATATCCCAATCATGGCTGAAGCGCGCGATGCGCTGCGCGAGGATTAGCTGCAGCTTGTAGATAACTATGGTTTTTCGACGGCTCTCATTATTTCTGATTCCATCTCGCAGAGAGACGACGAGCATAGTCCTCTTCATAGCTTGAGCTACTAGACAGTACGTTTCTGTAAGTCGTTAAACTTCCAGTAGCTGTTTTGCACACACTAGTCGAAGAATTTCGACATGAGGCACTGAGGTGTGTTAGACGAGAAGACGTTACGCGATTTCCCGGCTGATAACTAAATTAAGGAAAGTCTTCATTTCCTTAATCACTTTTGATATATTTTATTCGCGATTAACACAATCAATTTCTTTTATTTCAGTATGGGATTCTATGCAATTGCCAGCAGGTACGTTGTATGGAAGCGTATACCATTTCGGCAACTTTGACCAATGTCTTCAAGTTCCCTGGTCACAGCCAGATTTACAAACACAGTACTGCTTAGTGGATGTACAACTGACTTATCTGAATGATTACGATGGAAATCTGGTCGACCCTTATGATGCCGCTGATAGGTATATTGGTGTAAGTCTTAATTGCACTATTCTCTAGTTTAAAACTGGCACCGTTTGGAACCCCTTGTAAAAGGATACATTTTTAAAAGGCGAAAATCTTCGCAAGCTACCCGACTGCTTGGGGTGCAGCCGGACTATGTTGGACTGTACCCACTAAAACCTCCTAGATGGCAAGCTTTTGTGCGCTCTCAGGAGGTCCAGGATCTCCAGGGGAACGCACTTTCCCAGCACTTTGTTTGACTTCTCTTCTACATAGGATTGATAGCCCTCTACGACAACATAGCCACACAAGTTGTCGTCCTCCCTGGGCTCGTTTGAGAGAATGGCAAGAGCTCCATCTCTAACCAACTACGAGCTCAGAGGTCCGCTTATGGTAGGCTCTTACTACAGGCAGGGGATACCGATGCCGTTTTCTAATACCCCGGCATCAGGGCCGGTGGTGGTAGTACCTAACACTCGTCTTATGATCGTTAAAAAAATAAAGCCTTTATTTCCATTTCATCTTTTACATTTCATAACGTAGGTATAATATTTTACAATTATTATTATATTATTATATATTATTATTTTATTATTTTACAATTATTATTTCGTTCTGTTCTGGACACCCAAATTTGAGCGAAGGCCTCCTCCATGCATTGCCTTGATTTTTTTTCTTGCTCCAATCTCGTCCATGTACCTACTCCCAGCTGCCTTTACGATGTCATCTCGCCACCTACTTCTCGGCCGTCCTTTCGATCGTGTGTCTTCTCTCGGGCACCAATGCAGGACTTTTCCACTCTAATGTCCATCAGTAGCTCTCGCGACGTGACCTGCCCACCTCACTTCCATTTTAACATGCAGAGTGTGTTTATGATCGTAAAGGCGTTCAAATTACAGACTGGTACCATTGAGTTGAAACTTTTACTAACTGTGATACCAACTGCAACTGCGACAGCAAGTACAGCTGATATAAGCTAGTGGTGCAGGTGCGGCCTACAACATGCTGATGCTTTCAGTAGTTACATTGCAGTTGGCAGCTGGGTTCCAAATAGCACCTTTAAATTATTATTTATAAAAAGGTTGTCCTAATGTTTTCCATTGCAGGCCAAATTTCGCTACGGAAAACGTCTTCACACAATACACTTAGGGGTCTGCCTACCCGCTTCCTGCAAAACAGATTCTATTGCCAAGATAACACGACTCATCTTCAGGCAGTCACATCTTCCATTCACAGATGTGGTGGTAGACCCGAGAGACTGTCAGATGGCTGATGATGTGAATAAGCCGATGGGTTATTACGTGTTCTGGTGAGACAGTTTTTATTTTCAACGTGAGAGGTTCAACTTCTTATAGGGTCCACTGACCATCACGCCAACTGGATGACATCCAAATGAATGTGGCTAATGTTGCCAATTTAGTGTATTTAAGTTTAGACTTTATTTTTTACAGAAACAATAAGCCAGATTACAGAGGCGCCAGCGTAATTATATTAGCTAAATAGCATAGTCCTGTTTCTTTTCCACTTTAGGCATTCGATAGAGAGAACGTTTTTTACGTTGCTAATAAATTTACGCTGGCGCCTCTGTAATCGGGCTTATTGTTTGAAGATATGGGTAACCAGAAATACAATGTATTTAAGATTTAAATCCACATATAGTTTAGTTTGAGGGTAATCAGACAAGTTGCAAAACTACTTTTGACGCTAAAGCGCTCGCTAAACCAATGAAGTCGCCATTTATAACGACGAAGTCGTAGACTCGTAACATTAAATGGATGTCATGTATTTAGCGTGATGGTCTGTGCGGCCCTTTATAAATCGATTAACGTCGCTACGCATTAAAAAGCAGCAGCTCTATAATGTACAGTCTATAGGTACACCTTTTTGGTATTGCTAATTTTGTTAAAAATTGTATGTTTACTATATCATCGTATCGACTGCCTCGGTGGCTCAGTGGTTAGTGACCCTGACTTATGGGTCAAAGAGGCGTGGGTTCGATCCCCACCCAGGGCAAACATTTGTGTGACGAACATAGGTGTTTGCTCTGTGTCTGGGTGTTATTTAGGTACTATCTATATAAGTATATATTTAAAATATCTATATGTAGTACATCAGTTTCTGGCAGCCATATTACAAGCTTTGCTTAGTTTGGGGTCAGAGACCGTGTGTAAGATGTCCCCTAAAATATTTATTTATATTTTTAGTTTCTTCTTAAGTGTTCAAAGATTTTCAATAACTGACGTTTAATAATAATTATTATTTTCAGGTCAATAATTTTAGCCATGGCGTTTATATGTGTCGTAGTTTATTTTGTACCCATCACCAAAGATAAATCAGATTCTGTTGGTAAGATTATTTTAATATCTACTTATTTTTAGAGTTTCGTACCCAAAGGGTAAAAATGATACCCTTTTACTAAGACTCCGCTGTCCGTCCGTCTGTCTGTCTGTCACCAGGTTGTATATCATAAACGGTGATAGCTAGAACGTTGAAATTTTTACAGATGGTGGTATTTCTGTTACCGCTATAACAACAAATACTAAAAAAAGAAAAAAAATATTTAAGGGGGGCTCCCATACAATAAACCAGATTTTTTAGCCGTTTTCGCTTGATATTAATAACGGTGATAGTTAGATGCTTGAAATATTCACAGAGTATTTAGACAAATATTCCCTTCAAAAATCAATAATTAAATTAAAATATATAATTAAATTAAATTTATACATGAAGGGGGGCTTCCATACGGTATGGATCCCTTCATGCGCGAGTCCGACTCGCAGTTGGCCGATTATTTGTCATTATGAGCAGCTTGTACCTACTTTGGAACCAATACCGAAATTGCGAAACAAATCATTCAACTTCAAATACATTTTGTCGGAAGTCCATTAACTTTTTAACCGACTTTCAAAAAGGAGGTTCTGTTCGTGTTCATGTTTTTTTTTGTGTATACATATTCATCGATATTTTTGCCAATTGTGAACCGCGTCAATTTTTTTTTTATTTCGGATAAGTATACTCCCGAGGAAATCAACAATAACGTATCCATTTGATTTTACGAAATCGATTTTGCAATTATTGCGAAAAATAATTATTTACATTATCATTATCATTAGATCCGATTTTGTTTTACGATATAGGTAGTACCTATATAATTAATTTTAAATATTTAGTAGTTGGTCCCATAGTAAAAGTTGTTCATAATGATCAGCATTTAAACAGCTCTAAAAGTCTTTGCACATTGCAAAGCAACACAAACTTTCAAAATAACCTATGGTAAGGGTCATCAACATTAAAAACCCCAGTGGTTACTCTCTGACTCCGGAGCCAAGGAGGCGTGGGTTTGATTCCCACCCAGGGCAAGCATTTGTGTAATGAACATAGGTGTTTACTTGCTCTGTGTCTGGGTGTTATTACCTAAATAAGTATGTAATTAAAAATATGTAGGCATGTTGAATGGGTAAAAAAAAATTATTATAATTAATCTATGAGTTCGATTATCAAAAAATATAGGACACGTATTTTTTTCTTTTGCTAATCAAACAACAAATGACGAAGATAAACTTTGTCAAAGTTTGGGAGTGGGGGTCGTGACGTCACCTTTCTTACAAGAATCTATCTATCTATACATTTGTATGGCACTTGTGACGTCACGCGTATATTTGACGGGCTATATCTTCATCAATTTTTGATTAATTGACGAAAGAAAAAATAACTAATGACTAATTATATTATTTTAGTCATCATGTATTATGTTTTATGATCCTCCAACTCGCACTGGGCCAGCGTGGTGGATATGACCCAATCACCCTTCGTGGGTAGGCCTACGTCCTGCAGTGGACTATTAAAAAGACTGTTACCGTACATTATATTATGCCTTTTATGTAGTATAACAGTCTCAGGCAGCTAAATCACAAGCTTTCCTTTGTTTAGGGTCGGAGACCGTGTGGAAGATGTCCCCTAATATTTATTATTTTATTTTTATTTTTGTTGGTTCTAGTGTCCAAAATATGCCGATGCTTCTGTCTGTCCCGCAACTTTGATGCCTTGACCGAGGTTCGAGAAGATGAAATCAAAGTGATGAATGGAATTAGAGTTCTTACGTGCGGAATTTTGATCGCAGGACACTACTTCTACTTTATACAATTCGTGGCGATTTTTAACAAAAATGACGCGGAAAAGGTAATAAAAGGCATAATGCAAAAATATTTAGCTTTTAGCTTTGGACATTATCTGGTACAGTTGTTAATTATTTGCTTTGTTTGTTTTGGAATATTAATTTCCTATTATTTTCTCATATAAAAATCACAATGAAAGGAATTTCATATTTTCGGACCTTATTATCTTTTGACATTGCTTGTAAATATGGCGGCGTGATGGCCTCCTTGAACAAAAATCAAATTAGAAAATACGAAATTCCATTGTAGTTAAACATAAAATACCGTTTTTTAACTGTCAATGTGTTTCCCATATTTAAAGCTTTTTTTGGGCTACTGTACAAAATCTGAGCCGATCTTCGCAATTATACCTTCAAAAATACTGATATTCGAAAAAGTATTTATTACATACTGATTCTGGTCACACTATATTATTAAGCATGCGTTACATATCTGGAGAACATTATAGCACATCTTGCTCAATAGCTGAAGCGATTATTATCCTGACTGTACTTTTATTCAGTCACGTTAAAATATGAAGGAGGTGTTTAAATCTTTTTTTTTTTACACTTTTAAATTCTATGAAATATCTGTGGGAATATCTCTTCAAACTTTGATGCTCCCACAGATAGATATTGCATAAATTAACAACTGGGGCTTACATTGTATCTCAGGATTTTTTGGCCACAAAAACTGCGTTATTTTTAACCGATGTCTATAAGAGTGGCTCTCAATTCATCTGTATGACATGTTATCTCCATTATTTGTTTTTAGTTATTACTTTATTGACGTCGAGATCGTTAATGAGTCCGTCAGACAGATTTATTAAAAAAATATTAGTAACGTATTCTTTCTTTTGTCAATTAAACAACAATTGATGAAGATATAATAGCCCGTAAAAGTTTCGCGTGACGTCACGGGTGTCATACAAATGTATAGCCTTGCGTGAGAGACGTGACGTCACGACTCCCACTCTTAAACTTTGACAAGGTTTATCTTTGCCATTTGATGTATGATTGACAAAAGAAAAAAATACGTGTCAAATATTTTTTGCTAATCTAACTCACGGACAATTTTTTATTTTTTTTATTTTTTGTTGACAAAACAGGTAAAGGAGATATTGCAAATTTGCATAGAAATTGGGCCACTAAAGGGTACAGTATTTCATAATTTGCTTTGATTCTTTCGGAAAATTATTTTCCCGTTATTTTTTACAATAACAGTCTCCATTAAAAGTAATTTCGTGTATTCGGGTATTACATGTGACCAAGGTTACATGTGGCCAAAATGACAGTTATTCAATGACTGAACAAAAATCAAATTGGAAAATGTGAAATTACTCAATAATTAAGCATTTGATGCGGTTGTTTCACTCTGCGCATTTATTTATCATAGTTTAACGGATTTTTTGAGCTACTGTACCTAGTCTGAGCCCATTTTGCATTATCTCCTTTTAATGTATTTCAATTGTAATAATATTTTTTTACCCAGTCATTGTGCCAGTCAGTCATTATACTAGATTTTCCCGCAGCTTCTCACAAAATCTTCAAAATATTCCTGAAGAAGAATTTGCATATGACATTGACAATTTAATTCAAAAATCCATATCAAAAATCAAGTCGATCCGACGCTCCAATGCTCCGTAAAAGTGTGACAAAGAAACCGATAAACCAACAAATACACTTCAGAATTAATAATCCTTACTTCCTTACTAATATTATAAATCCGAAAAGTTTGTTGGTTTGTTGGTTTGTTACTCTATCACGCGCCAACGGAGCATCGGATTGACTTGATTTTTGGCATGGATATAGTATAAAAGGCGGAAGGAGCTTTAGGATACTTTTTATCCCGAAAAATTTCATAGTTCCTGTAGGACAGGACAAAAACCCTCGAAAGCGAAACTGTCGCCACTATCACAAAGACGCTAAGTGATTAATTCCTCTATGACGCTTATATGGACTAACGAAACGTCACAGCCAAACGTAATTAGATGACAGGTGACATTGTCTGCAGACTTTTATAAATCACAAGTAGCGTGGCAAGGCGACAAATTGTTTTTCTACCATTATATCCCCTTGAAGAGGAAATAAAGTATGGATTGAAAATGATAACTGACATTAAAATTGGATAAAATGTTATTTTCCCTCTGCATGCTACATGTTACTATGACGTTTAATACCAGGCCGTCATTTTGTCTGACATTAAAAATATTTTTAAATATTCTATCATTAGAGGTTCAACATGTTTTTTTATTCTACCTTTATGGTACAGAATCATCATACTTTAATATTATCAATCCGAAAATTTTGTTGGTTTGTTCCTCTTTGACGCAGCAACGGAGCAAAAGATTGACCTGATTTTTGGTATGGATACCTATGGTTTAATAGACAGAAAGTGATAATAGGATACTTTTTATATCTCGAGAAAATTCGTGATTCCCATGGGATAGGACAATAACTGTTTCTCAGCAATGGAGCAACGGATCCACTTGATATTTGGGGTGGGCATAGTTTGGAAGACGGAAAGTGACATGGGATACTTTCCATCCCGAAAAAATTGTGGTTCCCGTAGGACTTAACGATAATTTTTTCTCAGCAACGGAGCAACTTGCCTTGGCATATTGCATGAATATAGTTTGAAAGACGAAAAGTGACATAGGCCACTTTTTATCGCAAAAACTTTAACAGTTCCCGTAGGATAGGATAAAAACTAAGTGAGTGGGCTGCGGTAGCAGCCGTCTAAGCGCCAGAAATAACCTGTCATGGCAAGTTTAGGACGTTCCCACATATTTCGCACTCCTTCGCGGCACTCAACAACACTAGCCCAGACTCGGGCTCCATAACGGAGCTTGCGCTCTCGCCATAGTGACGGAGTGTTTCGGAGCACAAGACACATCGGCATCCACCACTCGGGACTAACCAGTACTGAACGTCAGACAGCATTCCAACGCCCTGGTCCCAGTGCAGTGGGTCAGTCATAGTAGCCCAGCGCCTGCCTCTTCAACTGCAGAGGGCAGTGAGAACGGCAATCGCGATACCGACACCTCTCTTCCCCTGCAGCCCCACTGCGTCTGCCAACACGTTGACGGCCTAGCGGAAGGTGACGGTGGCGGCACCCACACCACCAGTTCCATATATCCCACCGCGGCCCCTTATCCTCGGCTGTCATATCAGAGTCCAAGAAGCAGCCTTGCTTTATGAAACTAAGAAAGGTTATTCCCAGCAAGTAACTGGAGATAGAGAGACAGAAAAGAAGCCACACCCAGCGCAGCAGGAGGAGCTGGAGTTCATATGCCTGGCAGACGGAGCAGCACTAGAGCAAAATCTTAACCGAGAAATTAACATATTTACAGACGGCAGTAAAATTAAAGGGAAAGTTGGGGCGGCATTATCCATTTGGGATGATGCCGCTGAGATCAGTCCCGCAAGCTGAAATTGGCCGATTGTTGCTCTGTGTAACAGGTCGAGTTATTGGCACTTCTTGAGGCTACCGAAAAAGCAAAAATCTTTTGTGACTCCAGGTCTGCACTGGAAACGGTAGTTGGCGTATCTTCCCTCCATCCCTTAGCAGTAAATTCAAAGCTAACATAAAGTTACTACACGCACAAAATAAAATAGTGAAACTTTATTGGATTAAAGCGCACGCGGGGATGGAGGGAAATGAGAGAGCGGACCAGCTAGCAAAGGAAGCAGCACTGCACTCGAAGTGCAGACCTATTTAGGATAACTGCCCCGTTTCATTCGTCAAGCGAGAAATCCGAAAGGACTCTCTTGACGAGTGGAACCGGCTGTATCAGGATGGACACACAGCGGCGGTAACCAAAACATATTTTCCGGATGCAAGGGCGGCATACAAGATCGTAAGAGAAATAGCACCAGTGGGAATCATAACTCAAGTGCTGACGGGGCATGGTGAGTTTTCCCAATACTTACATCGATTTAAGTTGAGGGAAAGCCCATCGTGCATCTGTGAACCCACAAAAGAGGAGACTCCACTGCACATAATCTTGGAATGCCCAGTTTATGGAAAGCAGAGATTTGATTTAGAACAAAAAATTGGAATTAATCTAACACGAAAAAACCTTAGAAACAATTTTATCGAATTTTTGCACAAATATTTGTAAAAAAGCAATACTTAATTAGGAACAAGTAGGTATAAACTTTGCTGTACCATTGTAATGTTTATTATAACTGCAAACAGCCAAAAACATTGAAATATAGGTATACTTAGTTTTTATTCATTTGTAATTAAGACCCCTGATCATATCAGGGATATTTCGCGATATAATAAAAAAAAATCCTCGGATGCAGCGTCGCAAGAGCGGCACTGCAGCCCGCCTAAGTTGCGACACTCCTCATAAGGCATGCAACCTACCGGCCATCCTCTCAGCTGCTTTAGTTAAAAGCGGCTGAAACTCGAGTGCCAGCTTCTAAGCTTCCTTGGGGGAAAAGACCCAAAGAAGAGGGAGACTTCGAGCGCCGCCTTTTCAGCTGCCTCAGACCTCCCCCACGACAAGGCGGGAATACACGGGGGGGTTGTATCCGTAACTTAACCAACAAAAGCATTCCTCTAAGGTATTTTGATATTTGTCAGTTAGGTTAGGTTTCGCAGCCGACATAAACATAAGCCAAAATCAAAATACAACGCGGGCGAAGCCGCGGGTAAAAGCTAGTTTTAAATAAAGAACAAAAATGACACTTTATTTCTTCTTTTTTTTCAGTCGTTAACTGAGTTTCCTTTTAAGTTGACTCTACATTCAGATTTGTATGTGGATACGTTTATGCTGATGTCAGGACTACTTTACTTCAGGGGGCTCATGACTAGTAAATCTCACAAGCCTGTTACCACTTTGATGAAACGATACGTTAGGTAAGTAAAAAGTTTCTTATCGCTTAGCAGCCTTCGAGCAAATATCTACAGAGCCACAGTTCTTAAGTAAAAGTTGTAAAAAAATTCCGAGCGCCGTCATACATACCAACTTAGATATTTACTACATTAAATAATTTACTATGACCAGTTTTCGAATCTTGACGTTATGTCACCTAATCAGTGCTTGTAACCGAGCACTTAGGCATCGCGCGGCGTTGTAGTCGGTTTGCCATCGCCTTACGACTAACTAAAAAGCCTGTCCACTACGTAGCTTGGGCAGAGTTTTGCTCGGACACTTTTTTGCACGATTATGATTCTATAGATATTTGCTCGAAGCTAGCAGCATAGGACGTCCACCCACAAGGTGGAGAGGTGATCTCTTCTTCAACAATAAAACATTATTCGGTACTTATCGCGTAAAATATTAATTACATAAAGTCTGCCCATGACGATGCAACTCAGTCGAACCGTCGGGTCAAATAGCACGAAATTTTAAAAATATCTATAATTATAAGACTTTTACTTTTGGACATGGGATTTCCTATAGACTTTAATAAGACCGATTGGAAGCGGTTTGTATCTGCCAGCCTGGTCCTCAGTTTTTAAAAAAGTAATCTGTCCACCTTGCAGGTAGACGTCCTACACTATGCTAGCCTAGTTTTCTCTTCAAAACCTTTCGTTCTCATCAGTCACCAGTCTTTTGTTCTATGTCCACTGCCATTTCAACATGCCAATCCGCTGGGCTATTTCGATAGCTATGATTCTTCTACGGATTGCCCCATTTCTGATTCAATCTCGCAAACACTCCTTCAGACTCATTAGTGTCTGTAGAGCTACTGATTTTCTCTACTGCCTACTATTATCCACCCCAAAAAATAGAATACATTGACTATCAAGTTTTAAAATAAAATAGCCTTATTTCCCAAAAATTTTTACAAATTAATAACAAACTTTGGGCACCAAAAGGTAAAAGGCCTCTTCCATACGGTGCCATGAATTTCGATTTAAGGCAGTCTAGTCCAGGTTAGGCCCGCTACTTCCACCACGTCACGGTAATTAGATAATATCATTACCGTGACTACATCATCGGACCATCTTCTTCTGGGGCGTACAACTGACCGCGCGCTTTATCTAGGGTACCAGTGGATGATGCGTTCGCTCCTTCTGTTGTCCGTAATTCGTGCAACGTGTCCCGCCCATTTCCATTTCAATTTACAGAGCATTTTTGTTGCATCCATGATTTTGATAAAGATAAAGATATCGTTTATTGCTCTGAACTGTGTTTGGTCTCCTTCGTTTCAAGCTTCGAGTAAATATCTACAGAGCCACAGTTCCTAAGTGATAGAATTAAAAAAATGTCCGAACGCCGTTATATATTACATACAGATTTGGATATTAACTTTAAAATAATTCACAATGACCCGTTTTCTCGAATCTCGATGTTATGTCACCAAATTGGTGCTTGTAACCGCCTTACGACTAACTAAAAAATCTGCCCACTAGGTAGCTTGGGCAGGGTTTTGGCTCGGATACTTTTTTTGCACGATTGTGACTCTATACATATTTGCTCGAAGGTTTTAAGACAAGTTTTAAGGGGAGGATAAATACATATCTAGGCAGGCACTGCGCAAGTGCGCACCCGTGTCAATATGAGTCTCTCGTAAATATTTGTATGTATGAGCTATGACCCTCATTCTTTACTGTTTTGCTTCAGGTTATTGGTGCCACTTTATGCTCTAAGCATAGTGTTTATAACGTACGTTTTGCCTCAAATCGGGTCCGGTCCGGCGTGGCCGAGGCTGTCGCGGGTGCACCACGAACCTTGCGCCAAGAGCTGGTGGAGGAATATACTGATGATCAGTAATAAAGTAAACGAAGAGTCATATGTGAGTATAACTAATAGTTCTCCGTACAGTAACTATATAAATAAATCAATATTAAGGGACATCTCACACACGCGAAACTGTAAACTTAGCTTATAATGATTAGAAGATTCAGTTAATCGGATAACTGAATCTTCATAATAATCATTATATACAGGGTTACTGGTAATCAATTAGCATGATTTTAAGGGCTTATTCTGCACATCAAAACTAACAACTTTTGTTCAATAGTAGTTTATGCAACTGTCATATAATGAAGGGTATTAAAACACGAGTGTGAGTTTATGAAACGAGCGCAGCGAGTTTCATAATAGTAACGAGTGTTTTAATACCCGTGTTATATGCAGTTGCATACACTACTTTATCTTCACTAATAAAAATAAAATAAAAACATATTGCGAAACATTAAATTCACGCGTACGTGTATTGTCACAGTGAACTTGGCGCCATTAAAATCTAACCAATGAGAGCGCAGCTGCGCGCGCAGGGCCAATCAGGAGCGAGCGCGCGATGTTATAATGAGATTTTACGATATCGATGTGGATGTTATAACATCATGTGAATTTGCTTAAATTGAGTGTTTTGTTGTCTGCGCTATAACAGTAGTCATTATAAGTCAAGTATTGGAAACATAAGTAGAATGTTACAACATTAGTGTAAATAAAAATCTTTATCAAATCTCAAAAAAATGTGTTCCATAGAAAAACATCGTTCCCCTCGACAGAATATATGGATGCTAATTATAATCAGTAACCTTGCATATTAATTATATAATATTTATTGGAATATTTTTAGAGGAAAATACCTCTCCAATCAAAAACTATCGACGACAAAAAAAAAAATTATGGAACTCGTGTTTAGTCGAAATTCGTTGTAAAAATTTCGTTCGCTCCGTCAATGTGCGTAATCGTACCTATAGGCGGTATTTCCGAGATAATGCGAATGTTTTTTTTCCACGTTTGTTCCTAATATTTTTTTTTATCGTGAATAAGTCCGCGCTTGACCACCAACTCGTCTGATGGCAGCGACGTTGTGGTCGAATATGAAGCGCGTAGACCTAGAAGATACCTATTCACTCTGATCTTGAAAAGCTTTAGTATATCTCTTAGGAAGCAGGAAAGCAGGAGGACTGTTCCATTCCCTGGCGGTACGAATCATATTATTACGAGTAACATTATTAGCTTAATTATTATCATCAGTCGCCCTCTAGTACCTATACTTATTGTAAGTTTTGTACCTATAAAAACAATTATTTTGTTTAGATTGTACAATTATTGTCAACTTAATTTTATGTCTGACGAAGCACACACAATATTATCAAAAATCTGAGAAATTATTTTGTGGGAACTATGAACAAGATCATAATCTTAAAATAACAATGGATAATCTTGTACACGTGGAAAATGCCTATTACTTAAGCGCCATTTTAAAATAATTGTATACACGTGTAGAAATTTTATTAGTGCCTATTTTAATGAAGTTTTGTTATTTTACCTCTTCTCACAGTGTACCTACAATACAACAAAATAAATGAATGATTTAGCTTTATTGTGTCATTAATAACTACAACAAAACTACACCCCTACTACATAATAATCGGCCAAGTGCGATGACTCCAAGAAATGTAAAAAAAGAACTGTCGAATCGAACAAATGTCAAATAGTTTTTTTTTTTGTTTTTTTTTTTCCACCTTTTTAGGGTTCCGTACCTCAAAAGGAAAAAACGGAACCCTTATAGGATCACTTTGTTGTCCGTCTGTCCGTCCGTCCGTCTGTCAAGACCCTTTTTCTCAGGAACGCGTGGAGGTATGAAGCTGAAATTTATATCAATTACTCAGGTCTACTGTCCCTTGAAGCTGTGAAAAAATCAAACTTCTAAGCCAACGCAATCAAAAGATACAGCCGTTTATGCCGCAAATTTTCGACACTTGCAAGGGAATCAAAACCTACAGGGTGCTTCCCGTGAACTCAGAATCTTGAAATTTGGTACGAAGCAACGTCTGATAGCATAGATAAAGGAAAAATTACGAAAACTATAAATTTTTAGTTACATCACATAATATTTTTTTTTTTAATAATTTTAACCTTACAACCCATTTCCTCATAAACACGTAAAGGTATTAAATTGAAATTCATACCAAATACTCAGGTCTATAATACCTTTAAGCTGTAACAAAATCAAACTTCTATGTCAACGCAATCAAAAGAAACAGCAATTTAAGTTGCATATTTTGAAACTCGCAAGTACTCGCAAGGGAATCAAAACCTAAAGGGTACTTCCAGTCGACCTAGAATCTTGAAATTTGGCATGAAGCAACGTTTTATAGCACACATAAAGGAAAAATTCCGAAAACCTTAAATTTTTAGTTACATTACAAAATATATATTTTTTAATAAATATAAACTTATTACTTTTTTTGTCGTAATGAACGAACTTTGTAAACCTTGCAGGTTTGTACGGAACCCTCGGTGCGCGAGTCCGACTCGCACTTGGCCGGTTTTTATTTATAAAGGATGGTCTTCTTCTTTGCGAGTCGATGAAGCGTGCTAAAAAATTATATTCCGGCTTTTGACCAAAAATTTGCCACTTCAATGGCGCTCTCCGTAGCCTCATTTAAGTTCTGAGTGGTGCAGGTTTTATGGGCATTTTGTTTTGTGGGCATGCGGCACAGTTGGTCAGATGTGACATAGTCTGGGGTGTCACGCCGCAGAGGCATTCCATCTCGGAGTTGTCTATGTATCCCCATTTTGCCAGATTCTCTCGGCTTCGGCCCACTTGGGTGCGGAGGCGGTTTAGGGTTTTCCAGGTGGGCCAAGGCTCTTTATAGCCAGGTGGGAGCTCTTCAGCTGCTTTAATGTAGTTCGGGGGTGGGTCATACAGTTTTTGCCATTCAGCAAGGCGACAGTCTGAAGGGTGGCCTTCCAAAGCTGTGGTGTGTTTTATAAAGCTTTTGCGGCTTTTAAGGCGACTTATGTTTGTAAATTCTGCATGGATGGTAAGGTAGGGCCTCGAAATATTACGCGGGCGTAGCCGCGGGCAAAATCTAGTGTTTAATAATCTTGCCAAATATTATCGAAATCGGCAGGATAAATATAGCGCGATAGCACTTCCTCCCTCTTTTTGAGAGAAATATCTTCCCAATCGAAAATTGCCGATGACAAAAATAATCGGCTAAGTGCGACTCGGACTCGCGCACGAAGGGTTCCGTACCAAATGGAAGCCCCCCTTAATATATTTTATCTTAATATAATTATTTATTTGTGAAGGGATTACACAACTTAATATTCTGTGAATATTTCAAGCGTCTACCTGTTTCTGTTATTAATATCGAGCGAAAAACGTCTAAAAATCAGGTTTTTTTATGGGAGACCCCTCAAATATTTATTTTTTCCAACTTTTAGTATTTGTTGTTATAGCGGCAACAGAAATGTGTCGTCTGTGAAAATGTCAACGTTCTAGCTATTACGGTTCATGAGATACAGTCTGGTGACAGACGGACAGACGTACAGACGGACAGCAGAGTCTTAGTAATAGGGTCCCGTTTTTACCCATTGGGTAAAATTAATAAAAAATAACCCTAAAAACTGACATCAAGATGTACAGCTTCCACTAGCATTTCTTTAATCGCAAAAAAGATTATCGCATGATTTACTGAGTCAGTAGCTGCCAAATTAAAAAAAAAAGTTATTTTCAGTGCTCCGAAACCAGCTGGTACATTCACTGCGATTTTCAGCTCTCAATACTGGCAACTATACTCTTCATTGTGTACCACAAGTCCAAGAAAACAGGGATCATTTTATGCGGTCTTTTTTATGTTATATCCATCTTAATAAATACCGTTTGGAACTACTGGGCGGAACTTCCTGGTCTATTGCTGTATGATGTAGGGTAAGTGGTATAATTTTAGTAACCTTGTATTAGTACATTGTTCACCGAGAGGAGAAAGTGACCGATTACCGTCGAGGGTGTCGTTTAAAACACCCGAGATCGGGAATCGCACTTTCTCTCGAGTGATACATAGTGCTTTATACTACACCTACGAGGAAAATAAAAAACTAAATCTTTACTTATTGAAATTTATATTGAAATTGTTGCAGTTAGTGAAGCTTAATGTAACACTTGAAAATGGCGCCAATGGCGTCTGCAATTTTCACATGTTCTTTTTTCAAATTGTTTGACACCATCCAACACACAGCTAGTGGCCAGTGTCATTTTGCGAACTTGGAGATAAAAACTCACTGTAAAAACTTTTTGGCTTTTGATATTTACCTTACTTGGCTTACCCAAAATTAAAAAAGAAAAACCACGTAAGAAATGGATTTTCATACACTTTTCTCTCCCGCTCAGATGCGTTTTCTCCCCGCAAATTTGTTCGATATGCAATGACGTACTTTCTACCGTAAATTTGATAAAGTATCAAGGTACTTTCCGAGCAGGTGTAGTATAAAATAATTTTATTTATTTATGTTACACTTTGGTTAATTTTAGTAGCCCTGTATATTCCTTTTATTTTTTGACTAGCGACCCGCCCCAGCATCGCACAGGTGTATTATCTTACATTTAAACTTTCCTCTTGAATCACTCTATCTACTAAAAAAAACTACATCAAAATCCGTTTCGTAGTTTTAAAGATATAAGCATACATACAAGGGACAGACAGAGCGGGAAGCGCTTTTGTTTTATAATATGTAGTGATAGTTATTACTAGTTGACCCGGTGAACTTCATCTCACCATCAGTCAACTGTCAATGACAACTTTTACATTCAGTAACGTTTTGTATGAAAAATGAAATTAATGTTCTATTAGTTTTCTCTCAACTGTTATACTTACATTTTCTCACCGTTTACACCTTCCCTTAACTTCCACAAAATTATAAGACCAAAATTAGCCCAATCGGTTCAGCCGTTCTCGAGTTTTAGCGAGAACTACGATTCATTTTTAGGGTTCCGTACCCAAAGCAATTATTATATATTCTTTGCCCAAAGGGTAAAAACGTGACCCTAATACTAAGACTCCGCTGTCCTTCTGTCCGTCTGTCTCCAGGCTGTATCTCATTAACCGTCATAGCTAGAAAGCTGAAATTTTCACAGATGATGTATTTTTGTTGCCGCTATTACAACGAATACTAAAAACAGAATGAAATAAATAATTAAGGGGGGCTCCCATACAACAAACCTGAAGTTTTAGCCGTTTTTCGCTCGATTATAATAATGGTAACAGGTAGATGCTTGAAACACTTACAGAATATTCAAATGCATGCCTACTTTAATAATTAATAATTAAAATAAAATAAATATGTAAGGGGGGCTCTCCTACAGTACGGAAACCTTCGTGCGCGAGTCCGACTCGTACTTGGCAGATTGTTTTATTTGGTTTGAGATTACACTTTGGTTTATTTTAGTAGCCCTGTATAACCCTTTTATTTATTTATTTATTTATAATATAAGGTTATAAAGTGTTCTAAGCCAAAACGGGGACGGTTCATATCTTGGTCATTATGAACAATGTATCACTCATTGCGTAGTTAAACTAGATGTTTCTCAGTGATCAGCGAAGATAAGCAACGTACGCCACGGTCAGTTATCGGATGATTGAACAGCTTAGCGCTGTCGTGACTCGGATGACACGTTAAATTATGGGTTCCGGTGGTTCTATACGAACTTGCTCACTCACTTGCAAAGTGTCAAGTGCCGCTTGAGCCGAGCGTGCAAGCGAGAGCGCAGAACAAGCGATAGAGAGGCACGATCGGCCTTAGTGTTTGGCTTGTTTCAGTTGTTGATTCCATAATGTTTTCATACGACATTTTCATGTAAAATTATCGTCCGTAAACCGACATTATACAGACAACCATATTTTTTCACGTTATGCTATTATATTAGATTTAGATTCTGTAGATATTTGCTCGAAGCAAATATGCTTTTAGCAAATATCTACAGAGCTACAGTCCATAAGTAAAAGTAGTAAAAAATGTCCGAGCGCCGTCATACATACTGACTTAGATATTTACATTAAATAATTCACAATGACCCGTTTTGTCGAATCTCGACGTAATGTCACATAATTAGTGCTTGCAATTGAGCACTTTGGCATCGCACGGAGTTGTAGTCGGCTTGCAATCGCCTTACGACTAACTAAAAAGCCTGCCCACTACGTAGCTTGTGCAGAGTTTTAGCTCGGACACTTTTTTTTGCACGATTGTGATTCTATAGATATTTGCTCGAAGGTTACTTGTAATAAAATAATAATAAATTGAAATTATCTCATCTGTTTTTTTAAATTTTTCAGCCCCGAGTCTCAAAAAATGAAGAGCAACAAAGTATATAACACTGTTTACATGCCGGTGTACACGAGAGCTAGTACTTATCTCTTTGGGATGGCGATGGGATACCTCATGAGCGTGTACAGACCTCAAGACCATAGGAAGTCAATTCCAAAGGTATTATAAATTAAAATCACCTTACAGGCCGAATCATACAAGTCGGCGGATGTGAAGTTAGCTAAAAGCTGCGCAGTATCCAATCGCAGCTATAAGTGAGCTTCAGTCAGGGTTGGATATTGCGCATCTTGTAGCTAACTTCACATCCGCCGACTTGTATGATGAAATATTGAATGGAGTATTTTAACCGACTTCAAAAACGGGAGGTTATGAATTCGATTATATATTTTTTGTATGTATTTTACGCGATTACTCTGCCAGTTACGAATCGTTTTGATGTTTCTTAATTTTGCTTAGTAGGTACATCAAACTTCAGTTTTGGGCCAATTTGAATTTTATCGAAATCGGTCTAGTAGTTTTTAAAACATCAAAAATAATTTAAAATTCGCATATTACTTCCTTACGATAACCAAATTCAATTAAACTTTTAAATTTTTGTGCGTCACTCCAGATTCCAATTTCAATCACTATCACTGCAGTCAGTTGTGCCATTTTTTTGAAAAATAATTACAATGACGCGAAGTATTTAGGTATGTATTTTAAGAAATAATTACAATGACGCAAAGTATGTAGGTATGTATTTTAAAAAATAATTACAATGACGCGAAGTATGTAGGTATGTATTTTAAGAAATAATTACAATGACGCGAAGTATGTAGGTATGTAAGTATGTATTTTAAGAAATCGATGTATTGCACAAATCAAAATGACCAACTTTAACTAAGAGGCCCATATCTACGGGATCTGCCCAGAAATTACGAAAATACGATGTTGATGAAGTATTTCTATGAATCAGATGTTTTTTTTTGTGATTTTCAGGTTAGTCTCATTGAAAATGATAGAACAAAATGTTTTCGACGTCAAAATTATTTACACCCCGTGTAATACTACTACGATAAAGAAAATTGGCCAAGTGCCCCCTATTTTATTTTACAGTATTAATTGTTTTTGAAAGAAATATACCACTTAATATGTCAATCATCTTCCTGTTGCTATTATTAATATCTAGCACAAAATCACGTTACTTGTATGGACCCCTTAAATATTTATTTTAACTATTTATTTTTATAGTGCACACCTATATAACTAAATATTCTGTGAATATTTCATGCACCTGTCACCGTTATTAATATCGAGCAAAAAATGTCTAAAAATTTAAGTTTTTTGTATGGAAGCCCCCCTTTGTGAAAATTTCAACGTTCTAACTGTTCATGAGATACAGACGCAACGGTTCATGAGATACAGCGCGGAGACAGACGGACAGACGGACAGCGGAGTCTTAGTAATAGGGTCTCGTTTTTACCCGTTAGATACGGAACCCTAAACAATTCCAAGTCGATGAATTAAGTAGGTAGAGGTGTTAATTTTATTTTATTTAGGTACTTCAATCTATTATAATTGTTTGTTTTAGACATTTTCAATTGTTGGATGTGTCGTAGGATTATATCTATTGATATGGGTGCTCCAAATAGGAGCGAAGCTGTTTAAGAAGGAATACGACCCACTGAGCTTAGCATTTGTTGCTGCCTTCGACAAAAGCATATGGTCTCTAGCAATCTGCATGATAATTGGTGTTTGCGAATACGGAACGCTGCGTAAGTATTTTTATATCATTATTCAACAATCCTAAAAGAATATACACAGGGTCACTTGTAAAACACTAACGACTTTGCAGGACTAATCCTCACCATCACTACATAGTATAAAACAAAGTCGCTTCCGCTGTCCCCATGTATGCTTAAATCTATAAAACTACGCAACGGATTTTGATGCGGTTTTTTTTAATAGATAGAGTGATTTAAGAGGAAGGTGTGTAAGATGTATAATACATACACCTGTGCAAAGCCAGGGCGGGTCGCTAGTTTTTAATAATTCACATAACTACTTATCATTTTAAACAACGTCGTTTGTTCTACGACTTCTGATGATTTGTTTAGTACAAAAATATATATAAATTTAATGTTTCGCTTGAATGTTCTTAACTCTACACGCATTGCCTAATTATTATCTATTAGATAGATAGATAGATAAATTCTTTATTGTTCACACCATAAAACATAAACAAAGAAAGAACAACTTAAAAAACTAGTGGCAACAACAGGCGGCCTCATCACTAAAAGCGATTTCTTCCAGGCAACCTTAGGATGGAGAAAAGTATTTGAAGAAAAAAAAACTATTATTGATTTTCGAACGGCTAGAAGTGCAAGAACGTATAAGAAACTTAAATGGAGTATCCGCAAAGTTCCGTATACAACCTAGTGATTCTCCATACTATCTGGTAAGGTTCCGTATACGTTCCTATCCGTTCAAAAGTGAAAAATAGAGACCTAAATAGAAAAAGAGACCGCGCGGCGCTAGTGCCGTAAATAGATAATAGATGTACAAATGTCACGACATTAAAATAAAAACTTGAAAATTGATTTTAATTTTACTGACTTTTGATTGATTGACCAGTGACTAACTATACTTTTATAGATAGTCAGAAGTCAGTATCAGAACAAACGTTGTTGTTTATGATGTTAGCTATCTAGTCCGGCGAGGTTGTTGGTCTTTTTACAAGTCATCCTGTCTACACATAATTATAATTATGAAATAGCTACTGGCACTGTCCTTGAAATATAGACGTATACATACCTACAGCGCCACGTGGCCTCGCAGAAAACGTACTGCGCGTTAAGGGCGTGACGTTTCACGCGCTAGGGGCAGCCCTTCAGTATTTTAATTTCATCTACTTACTCTTTACCTACTTGAGTTTCTTTCTAGTTTTGAATCATATTGTACCTATGGAAACTAGCGTGATTTTCGCACATTTTTAATGAAGTAAAACAGGTGTTACTTACGCACAATTTTAGTAGAAAACTGCTACTAAAGTTTCAATCGCATTTGGCGATCTTTCTCGAGGTTGGAGTACTAGCACGCGGGCTCGTCTCGCATAGCACTACATATTTTAGCAGAAAACTGCTACTATAGTAGCAGTTTTCTACTAAAATTGTGCGTGAGTAACACCTGTTTTACTTCATTAAAAATATTGTACCTATTATTTTATTTTTCAGAAACTAACACCTTTTAATTTTAATTACTTATAATGATAACATAATTATAAGTATTACAATAAAAAATTCGCTGTGTATTAAAAACGAAGTAAGCCCGATTACAGAGGCGCCAGCGTAAATTTAATAGCAACGTAAGAAGCGTTCTCTCTATCGAATGTCTAAAGTGAAAAAGAAACAGAACTATGCTATTTAGCTAATATAATTATAATTATTATTTAGCCAAGTAGGCACGAGTAGGACTCGCACACGAAGGGCTCCTTACTGTATGGGAGCCCCTCTTAAATATTCATTTTATTTTAATTTAATTATTTATTATTGAATTCAATTCAATAATAAATACATCTAAATATTCTGTGAATATTTCAAGCATCTACCTGTTGCCATGTTTAATATAAAGCGAAAAACGGTTAAAAATTCAGGTTTGTTGAATGGGAGCCCTTAAATGTAAATTTTATTCTGTTTTTAGTATTTGTTGGTATAGCGGCAATAGAAATACATCATCTGTGAAAATTTCAGCTTTCTAGCCATCACGGTTCATGAGATACAGCCTAGAGACTGACAGACAGACGGACAGCGGAGTCTTAGTAATAGGGTCCCGTTTTTACTCTTTGGGTACGGAACCCTAAAAACGTAAATTGCGCCGCGGCTGACTAGCATACCGAGAGCATACCCCGCTCCGAGGCGCGTAGGTATGATTTGCGTTCCGACCGTTTGTATGAAGACGGAATACTGTTAGATACCATTACCGTCGTACCGTTTCCAAAACGTTGGACTCATTGCCACGTTGGATGACAATGCTAATTCTCTGTAGCATAATATTTGTAAAAAATATTATGCTACAGAGAATGTGTTGGTGGTAAAAAGCCATGGTGGTCAAGAGGTAGTGACACCCGCCTTACAATCGTGAGGACGTGGGTTCAAATCCCCGGTCCCGTACCAATGAGTTCTTTGGAATTTATGTACGGAATTCCACACCACTGGCTTTTCGGTGAAGGAAAACATCGCAACCTGCATACGGCCGTAGAAGAAATTCGATGCCGTATGTGAATCCACCAAACCGCACTGGGCCAGCGTGGTGGATATGGCCCAATCACCCTTCGTGGGTAGGCCTACGTCCTGCAGTGGACTATTAAAAAGGCTGGTACAGTACAGTATAATATTTGTATGATAAAATTTATTGTACTTATTTAAATCACAACAGAGCGGAAATATCCTACAAATTTAATCAAAGCATGTAATTGAATATTTTTACAGCGTATATTATTTTATTTTCAGCAATAGTGAACGATTTCTTGAGTAGCAAATTGTTTGTTCCGCTAAGTAAGCTGTCCTACTCCAATTACTTGCTGCACACGCTGCTTATATACAGGGAAATATATTCCATACGGACACCACCACAATATGACGGCATTAGTTTGGTAAGTTTTTTTCATACTTTTGACTGCCTCGGTGGCTCAGTGGTTAGTGACCCTAACTTCTGGGTCAAAGAGGCGTGGGTGATGAACGTGTTTGCTCTGTGTCTAGGTGTTATTTAGTTACCATCTATATAAGAAAGTATAAAAAAATAAGTATATGTAGTATATCAGTCTCTGGCAGTCATATCACAAGCTTTGCTTAGTTTGGGGTCAGAGGCCGTGTGTAAGATGTCCCCAAATATTTATTTATTTATTTTATTTATTATACTTCCATCAGATACTTCCATACAAAGAGGAGAGGGATAGGAACATACTATGGAGAGGTCTTTGTTCGGAGTCTCTCTGTGAGACCGAATCAGGAATGAAGAGATACTTAGAAGAACCAAAGTTACCGATATAGGTAGCCCAGTGGATTGGCAAGTTGAAGTGGCAATGGGCAGGGCACATAGCGCGGAGGACCGATGACCGATGGGATCGAAGTTCTCGAGTGGAGACCACGCACCGGCAAGCACAGCGTAAGACGTCCACCCACAAGGTGGACAAATGACCTCATTAAGACCGCAGGATTGCGCTGTATGCTACCAACCTGTCTTATTGGAGATATATGTCCAGCAGTGGACGTCCTATGGCTGATGGATGGATGGATGGATGGATCAGCTACTTCCACGTCCATTGTTAGACATAGGCCTGGTTACGAATCTCCAATAAGACCGGTTGAGCGACTTGCATCTAGCGCGATCCTGCCGTCTTAATGAGGTCATTTGCCCACCTTTTGGGTGGACGTCTTACGCTGCGGTTATCGATACGTGGACAATGGACAACTTTTTAGCCAAATCAGTCCTCCTTGCTATGTGCCCTGCCCACTGCCATTTTAAGTTGACAATCCGCAGAGCCATGTCGGTTACTGTGTTTCTTCTACAGGTCTGCTTTCCGTACAATCCAACTTTCAATATGTATAATTATTTATTACTAGCTGACGCGGTGAACTTCATCTTACCATCTGTCAACTGTCAATGACAACTTTTACATGCAGGAATATTTTGTATGGGAAAATTAAATTGTGATTTTATTAAATACTCGCTCACCGTTTGAACCTTCCCTTAGCTTTCACAGATATTCAAGATCAAAATTATCCACATCGGTTTAGCCGTTCTCGAGTTTTAGCGAAACTAACAACCACGATTCATTTTTATATGTATAAGAAAGATCACTACCCCCACATCGAAAGGACGTCAGTGCAGGACTTATCGCCCCCACATCGAATAAGAATAAGAAAGATCACTACTTAGGTACCTACTCGTACCAATTGGTACCTACCTACTATAAATGTAAATGTGTATGTAAATGCATTTGCACCAGATAATCTCCACGAAAAAATAGGATGTAGGCATGCAATTAAAATTAAAATTTAACAAACAATGTTGAACAATGATATGTAATCTTCATGTAGAATCACTAATTAACTGAGAAATAAGTAGGTATTGTTTGTTTGTTTGATTTTTCTTAACAGAGGTATGAATTTATGTAGTGCTCAGAAATTGCATGACATTTCTGCTGTGTCGTGGGAATCGCCGTCTACTTCACTAATTCAGATACCATCTAAGGCACTAGACCCTTTTTTTGAATACTTAAAGCTGATGGCCTCTGAGTCCTCCACAGCTAAACCCTGGAAATTATTCAAAATTGTAAAAAAGTTGAAATCTCTATGGGATATATAAATCATCCATCCATCCATCAGCCATAGGACATCCACTGCTAGACATTGCTCCCCTATGGATCTCCAATAAGATCGGTTGGTAGGTGCTTGCATCCAGCGTGATCCTGCGGTCTTAATGAGGTCGTCCGTCCACCTTGTGGGTGGACGTCCTACGCTGCGCTTGCCAATACGTGGTCTCCACTCTAGAACTTTTCTCAAAGAAAATAAACAATATGATGATAATATGAAAAATAAATAATCATCGAAAAAAGTTTTTTATTTACTTTTCTCGTCATACATCAAAAGCTACACATTGTATACTTGTTTTAGCATGACGTATTGATGAAGCTCTTTCATATGATACCCCATATTATACGATTTACTCACTTTGAATTTTGAACCTGTATTTTTGTATTTAGGCTCTACTTTTTGTGGTTTAATTTAAAATGTACAGTTGTCAGATTTATTCCTATATGTGTGCTCTAAGACAATGTTTCTTGCCAAATTTCATAGTTCTAGGTCCACTGGAAGTATCCTGAAGGTTTTGATTTCCTCGTGTGTGTCAAAATATGCGTTTTTTTTACGAAATAAACGGCTTTAACTTTATTCTATGATAACTGAGAAGTTTGATTTTTTTTTACAACTGTAAGAGACCATAGATATACGTACCTTTTTTTTAAATCATATTTATTTGGGGAGTTTTGTCGATTTTCGACCATGCCACTCCCATAGTTAACATTATGTACACATGTATAAACTACGTGCCTGCTCCTCCATAGAGAAACAGGTATATTCGTACCAGATTCCTGGCATATACATACGTACCTATATGGTTTAATTTCAACTCGTTACCTTTACGCGTTCTTGAGATAAAATGTCCTGACATACGGACAGACGGACAACAAAGTGATCCTTGGGTTCCGTTTTTTCCTTTTGAGGTACGGAACCCTAAAAAAGGATTGGGTTATCCGAGCTTATAGCTAACATCACAGCCGCAAAGAACTATGATTCTGACTATACTCGCTGTATATTAATAACGGATTTCTCTTTCAGATATTGCACGGCTTAGGATACGTGATGATATCGTACGCGACGAGCTATCTTCTATGGCTGTTTGTGGAAGCGCCTGTTACAAACTTGATAAGCCTCATTTATGATTTTAACAGGTAAAATAACTGAATCCATTTCCTTAGCGTTAAATTTAGTCAATAAATAGGAATGTTTTACAACTAGGCAACTAAGCCACGCGGTGCTTATAACTGCTTGCGTTAAATCACTCAATATAGTAAACATAAACGTACACAGTTCCTGACCCCAAACTAAGCAAGGCTTGTATGTAATATGGCTGCCAGAGACATATATACTGTATATCTATTTTAAATACATATTAATGTATACAAATAATATAACCTAGACACAGAAAAAATACCTATGTTCATCATAAATATGCTTGCCTTAAGTGGGGATCGAAACCACGCCTCTTGAAACAGGAGTCACGGACACCAATATTTGTTGTTACAGCGGCAACAGAAATCTATTGCCGCTATAACGTATTTACTTCATCTGTGAAAATTCCAACGTTCTAGCTATCACGGTTCCCTAAAAAGATTGTCTGATCACCGTCCTCAGCTTTAATACACCCTTTGTAAATAACCCTGTATTATTACTAGCGGTGAAAAAAAATGTTAATTTAAATATATTTTTCAGGAAATCTCATATACAGGAAATTTCAAAAGTAGCTGACGGTACTAACGGAAGAATAGAGAAAAACCAGAAAGTTCTATGAGAATAAGTTGTTTAGTGAATATTGATTTAGCTCGTACATTATTATTATTTACTATTCTAAATAATATAAAATTGAGATGATTTTAGTATTTCTTTTTTTATCAATCTCAATAAAAAATACCAGTAAATATGCTATTTCCATTTGTTTATGACAATAGGCCCAATTATGAAGGTGCCATCGTAATTGTAATAGCAAATTAGAACGTCCCTGTTTCTTTTTCGCCACATGTTTGCGATAGAGAGACTACTTTTTACGTTACTATTTTTAAGAACTTTGACTAGAGGAGCCTTTTAATAAAATTCGTACTTAGTACGTAGGTCACGTAATTAAATAAATGTCTTAGCCATTGACAAAGTTTTATCACTACATAGTATAAAATAAAGTCGCTTCCCGCTGTCTGTCCCTATGTATGCTTATATCTTTAAAACTACGCAACGGATTTTGATGCGGTTTTTTTAAATAGATAGGTAGAGTGTTTCAAGAGGAAAGTTTATATATTATGTATAATACACCTGTGCGAAGCCGGGGCGGGTCGCTAGTAATTTAATAATAGGCCCAATTATGAAGGCGTCATCGTAATTGTAATAGCTAATTAGAATAGTTCTGTTTCTGTTTCACTTTAGGCATTCGATAGAGAGAACACTTTTTACGTTGCTATTAAATTTACGATGGCGCCTTCATAATTGGGTCTATCATGTATAACCCGGTCAGAATATCTGTGCACCTCGCTGGAATGCGGCGCCTCTCCCGCTTCCCCTGTCACCTCTCCGCGCACTCCCCGGTTCGACAGTACGGCTAGCATCTTCGTTGCCGATACACGTCCCGATAATAATTTACGTCCGGACGGTATACTAGACGTCCGGTAATGTATATACGTCCCGATAATTCGATATGACGTCACGAAGTCAGGTGCACAGATATTGTGACCGGGTTGCATATAATATTTTTTATCTTCGCCACATTTTGTATCGCCTGTAAACGAGACATTTTCAGGACGTGTTGACTCACCGAGCTCACCGAGTAAGTAAGGGTTAGGTATATGGCTGAAATGATGATGATTATGGTGCTGATGCAACCCAACGAGCTATGGAGAGGGCTATGCTCGGAGTCTCTCTGCGAGATCGAATCAGGAATGAGGAGATTCGCAGAAGAACCAAAGTTACCGACATAGCCCAGCGGATTGGCAAGTTGAAATGGCAGTGGGCAGGGCACATAGCGCGGAGAACTGATGACCGATGGGGTCGAAAAGTTCTTGAGTGGAGACCACGTACCGGCAAGCGCAGCGTAGGACGTCCACCCACAAGGTGGACGGATGACCTCATTAAGACCGCAGGATCACGCTGGATGCAAGCCGCTACCAACCGGTCTTATTGGAGATTCATAGGGGAGGCCTATATCCAGCAGTGGACGTCCTATGGCTGATGGATGATGGTGCTGATAACTCCCAAAATGTAAGAAAATAACATTTAAAGGAAACGTGGCTTATGTGTATAACCCGTAATTATGCTAAAAAAGATATAAAGTACCTATAACTTCAGTGACCACTGATGGTAAGTTTAGTGCTATGGCTGAGATGATAATGATGATGTTGCCTAAAATACCTAAAATGTAATGAAATTTCACTTGTGAAGAGATAACGTGGCTTATAACCCGCAACAATGCTAAAAAATATATATGAAGCTTCTGTGGCCAAGGAAGGCAAGCGCCAAGCAGTACTTACTTTATAGAATTGATCACTAGTCTATTTATTATCGCAGGACAAAGTTGTTGGGCTTAAAAAAAAGCGAAAAAGACGTTACATGTTTTTTATTGCGATGTTTAATTCAATAAACCGTTATGTTGGAAAATAGATATAAGTGTGTGGATACAAAATCGTTTTTCTAAATATTTTTTTAATGACAAAACTTACGCGATAGATATTTCAGAAACAATAATGTGTCATAAAAATACCTATCAAACGATACCCATCACGAGCTATTTGTTGAAATAGAACTCGAGATATAAGCAAATACCTACGGCGGCGGCGTCGGAGCACAAGACACATCGTCATCCAACACTCGAGACTAACCAGCACTGAGCGTCGGACAGCATCCGTATTCCGACGCCCTGGTCCCAGTGCAACGGGTCAATCGTAGTAGCCCAGCGCCTGCCGCTTCGACTGCAGAGGCCAGTGAGAACGGCCATCGCGATACCGACACTTCTCTTCCCCTGCAGCTCCACTGCGTCCGCGAACACGTTGACGGTCCCGCGGAAGGTAGGGTAGGTGGCGGCACACTCACCACCAGTTCCATCCCACCGCTGACCCTAATCCTCGGCTGTAGCGTCGCAAGAGCGGCACTGCTGCCCGCCTCAGTTGCGGCACTCCTCATAAGGCAAAAGGCTCCTCAAATGATAACGCGGGCGAACCCGCGGATAAAAGCTAGTATGTGTAATATAATTATGACATATTATTCATGGTTAATTCATTTGTAATAATTAATTATTTCGGGTAATATAATTTGATGAAAAAAGTAATAATTTTAATTTTCTTTACTTGTAATTATCCAATACCAACTTATCATTAAATGAAGTACCTAATTTCCTAACAAAATAAAAAGGTACCTTTTAATAAAAATACCTAAATGAAAACATGCGAACAAATATTATTATACGGTTATTCATATCTTTTTCCCGTAGTGTGTCTTTAGTGTTAAACTAAAGTAAAATAAAAATCGCAATAAATATTTGCAAAAATATAAATCTAATTCTTTTTCGTACTCATTATTCTTACAAACAAAATATCTAGTATACAGGGTTATTCCTAATCAATGAGCATCCTTTTAGGGGTTTATTCTGTACATCAAAACTAACAACATTTGTTCTGCGACTTTTGTCAAAACTAAATAAAAAAATCAGCTGTTCCATACATTTTGTCGCGGGTGAACGATATTTTTCTATGGAACAACAATTTTTTTTGAGTTTTGACAAAAGTCGCTGAACGAAATTGTTAGTTTTGATGTACAGAATAAGCCTCTAAAATAAAATTCCTCTATGAAAATAGTCAGTAACAAATTGAATAAAGAAAGTCAACAGGAGTGGACTAAAATAGCTCGAACAGTGCTACAAAGTGCAAAAAATGAAGTCAAATATTATATTTGGCCTTTTTGTATTACTTGGTATACTTCAAGCGAAGGAAGTTGATGAAAGCAAATACCTAAAAAGATTTGACATCGTTCAGAATGTTCTGGAAGATTTGCAAGCTGAGACGTGGGGTATAGAAGAATTTTCCTGTGTTGACGCTACCAAGAGTATTTTGAATGGATTGAAGAATAATACTTTGTGGGCTGCTTGGGGTAAGTTTCTTACTTTTTACATTAGGTACAAGCCTTAGGTTTCACCTGTCCTGTTGTCTGTCTGTCGGTTTGTAATCAAACCTTGCAAATTAAATTTGATCCATTTCCCGGTTACCGAATGAGCTGAAATTTTGCATACATGTGTAAATCGCGTGACAATGCAATATTATGACGACTTGGTGCTGTACTGATGATGAAGCTGGAAAGTAGCCAAAGGAACTTCGCAATGAAACGACACAACCTCATCGAATTTTGGCTCATTTGAATTGTCTTGGCGAGTAATTTGTCTTTCAATGGAAACTAGGGTCTGATGATGGAGTTGACAGGTGGTCATAGGAACTCTGTAATGAAACGACGCAACCCCATCGAGTTTCGGCTCGTTTGATTTGTCTTGGCGACCACTTGTTCAGTAAATAAAAAAAAGGTTTTTCAATGTAGGTAATACTTGTTATTTTGAAATAACTTTAAAAAAAGGGGGTTCTAAATTTGACTATGTTTTTTGTGCGTTTGTTAAGCGATTAACCATTCGGTCAATCATGAATTAATTTATGTGGTTATTTTTTTGTTTGGTAGAATATACTTCGGAAGTGGTCCCATTTAACTTATATTGTAATCGAAAAGTACAATTAGATAGAAGCGTAGCAAAAACTGCGTACTTACTATCTTTCAACTATGTCGCCCTTGCTAAAGATCTTGCGAAATACTATTATACGTTGGCGTACAGCGTGAGTGTAAGCCGTGGTGGTCTTGTGGTAATGACACCCGCCTTACAATCGTGAGGTCGTGGGTTCGAATCCCGGTCCCGTACCAATGAATTCCTTGGAATTTATGTACGGAATATCACACCACTGGCTTTTCGGTGAAGGAAAACATCGTGAGGCAAACTGCATACGTTTAAAGAAGAAATTCGATGGCGTATATGAATCTACCAACCCGCACTGTGCAAGCTTGGTGGATATGGCCCAATCACCCTTCTTGGGTAGGCCTACGTCCTGCAGTGGACAATTAAAAGGCTGGTACAGTACAGCGTGACATCACGTACAGGATATTGGGCGCTGAATAGGTTAAGGCTACGAAAAATGCCATTGGGGTGGCCACATACAAAACAAAAAAAAAAGCACGAGAAGAAGATCTCGAAAATATATAGGGCGGGGTTCACATTCAGGTTTTTTAAATAAAAATCAAAGGAATCTATAATTACCAAAGAATTTTATTTTTTTCAGTATGGAATTCCATGCAATTGCCTGTTGGTACATTCTACGGGAGCGCATATAACTTGGGCAACTTCGACCAATGTCTCCAAACACCTTGGCCATCGTCTTCCAAATTGCAAACGCAGTACTGTCTGGTTGATGTTAAGCTGACTGCTTCGAATAAATATGATGGAAAGCTGGCGGAACCTTACGATGATGCTGTCAGATATCTTGGTGTAAGTGTATTTTAACCGATAATAATTTCCTGACTTTGACGGTGATAAATGATGTAGAAAAAGTCTGCTAGGATGGGTGTTAAAATGCTTGAAAAATTTAATGAAATCGCTTTATCACAAGTCATCATCATCGTCATAAATATGACGATGATGATGACTTGTGGTAGATTTTGTAAGAAGACTGTATGGCAAGCAATCAAAAGATGGATGCTAAAGCCCATACATAAACGATACGATATCTATACGAAAAAAAAATCGCCCAAGTGCGAGTCGGACCCGCGCACAAAGGGTTCCGTTATTCCGAACCATGTGGGAGCCCCATTCCTCTTGCCGTTATTAATAGCGAGCAAAAAACTCCTAAAAATCACGTTTGTTGTATGGGAGCCCCCCCTTAAATATTTAATTTATTCTATTTTTAGTATTTGTTGTTAAAGCGGTAACAGAAATACACTATCTGTGAAAATTTCAGCTGCCTAGCTATCACGGTTCATGAGATACAGCCCGGTGACAGACAAACAGACGGACATCGAAGTCTTAGTAATAGGGTTTCGTTTTTACCCTTTGGGTACGGAACCCTAAAAAAATACCCTCTCCCGGCTATTCACCCTATATTACTCTAGTTGAAATATTAAATTCTATAAAAAAAAAACAAACAAAAATCTATGAGCGCGAAAAGAAATGAACAGACAAAAATACTACTTTCTTTGCATGCCGAAAGGTCGGATATGGCGTTTCTTTTAATTATTATTTTCTCTCTGTAAGATCTCTGTTGTACCGCGCAAGAATAAGTGATTTTATGATTTAAATGTTGTTGCAGGGCAACTTTAGATACGGGCTTAGACTCAACACCATACATTTAGGGGTCTGCCTCCCCGCTTCTTGCAAGCCAGACTCCGTCGCCAAAATATCGCGTGTCCTGTTCAAGCAGTCGCTGCTACCGTTCAGGGATGTTGTGGTCGACCCTCGGGACTGCCAAGTGGCTGGCACTGTGCCCAAGCCGCTGGGCTACTATGTGTTCTTGTAAGTTAGTCCGTGGTTCCGGCAATGGTATCTAATAGTAGTGTGACTCGGCCCTGGGGTGCGTTATTATACTATTATTATACATATTTGTTTTGATAGTTGTCTTTTTAATATATATGAACAAGACAGCTGTAACGTAGTTTTTATTTGAGTAAAATTTAGCAATACTTTTAGTACTTGTAATTCTTCTGAGAACGTTCCATTATGTGTGGTTCCGTTTCACGATTTCCCCCTTTGCAGTCTATGGTTTAGTAAAAGGCATTCGTAAATATAAGTATACGTCCGAGGCGTTCAAAGTTCAAAAAACAATCCCCTTTCCTTGTAATAAATACCTATAATACCACGTGACCACGCAGTACGTAACACGCGCTTCGGCTGCCCGCCTGGTAGGTAAAACTCCCGCTTACTCATTACAAACTAGGGTTGCTGAGGATTCCTCTTCCGCTTCCTCATAATGCGGAAGTTCCGCAATATTTTGGGTTCCTCAACCGCATCTTCAAAAAAAAAAAAAAAACAATTCCTCTTCCTCCTCCTCTTCCTCATAATCACTTCCTCAACAACCCTATTACAAACCCACACATTCGTTCGTCACTACAGCGTATGCGGCAGTGTACCTTAATATACACAAAATGTGTAAGCCTATGGAATATCAACAATAAACAATATAAATGGCCAAGTGCGACTCAGACTCGCGCACGAAGGGTTCCGTACTGTATGGGAGCCCACCTTAAATCTTTTTTTTATTTTAATTATTTATTATTGAATTAACAACTAAATATTCTGTGAATATTTTAGGCATCTTCCTGTTACCAGTACTATTATCGAGCAAAAAACGGTTAAAAATTTAGCTTTGTTGTATGGGACAAATATTAATTATATTCTGTTTTTAGTAATTGTTGTTATAGCGGCAATACATCATCTGTGAATATTTCAGCTTTCTAGCTAAAACGGTTCATGAGATACAGCCTGGTGACAGAGAGACAGACGGACAGCGGAGTCCTAGAATAGGGTCCCGTTTTTACCCCATGGGTACGGAACCCTAAAAATGATGTGCTTTAAATATAATACTTATACTATAATACTTTAGTCTGCATTATCCTTATGTCCAGTTCAGAGCTAAGTAGTTATTTTTAACAAGATGTAGTTGATTTAAAATTAAAATCATTTTACATTAAAACTTTAGGTCTCATTTATTCTTTGGTATTTGTTTCAGATTCATCATACTGTTCATGGTATTCACATGTATTTCGGCATACTTTTTGGGAAAACCTCGCGACAAATCTGAAACTATCGGTAAGATTCTTTGAATATTTTTTATTAATATCTAGAATTTTGCGACTGGAAATAACTTTATCAGGTTTTCTGCAGATATGAGCAGTTTGAGCAGATATGTATTGAACTGGATAGAGCTGTGCACCAAAAATAGAGTTTCCGCTTGCTTTTACTGTGTTTTGATTTAACTAAACACATATGGCATTGAAGACGTATCCAGCGGAGTTACCGTTGAGTTGCAACTTGCAATGGACTTTGGTAGAGTGTAGGCCTAGCTTCGATGCCTTTATTAAATACAACAAAACACAACAATTCTACAACTGCACCAAATAAGTTGTCAAGTGCGTGTCGAGACACGCGTTCACTCCTTTTTTCAACTTGTCGACATTTATCTCACCAATGGCACATGTGACAAAAACCGTTTAGGAAACCTTACATTCATTTTAGAAAGTCTACTCAACGATACCCCTCATGAGGGTACAAGCACAGGGTGGGGTTGAGAGGTAGGGTTGAAACAAATTGTTCTTCCCCACTTTAAATGTATGGGAGGGGAGCTACCCCTTAAATACGCAGTTTTGATTTTTTTAAGTATTGAGAGATCTATACTTATACTCGTACTATCATAATATCAAATTTCATGCAATTTGGTTGATAAATGTGGAAGTTGCAAGGCTTTGTAATAATGGGGCGGACGGACGGACAGACACAACGAAGTTATAAGGGTTCCTCGTTTTACTAGAGAACCCTAAAAAGCAATCACATTATCCACAGGTCACAGAAGGTCTAGAGATAATCCAAACTAATGCTCACCCCACTACCAGTTGGCGTCGAACCTAGCATGTTGTCTAAGCCACAGCATGTTGGTCACGCGTTGCTTCCTCCAGACGCTCAACAGAATCACTTTGGTTGTTTATTGATCTTTAGTAAAAATTCTCTCACTGTTTCTGTTTTGTTTTCAGTACCAAAAATATTGAGCTGTTTCTGTCTCTCTCGTAACTTTGAGGCCTTGTCAGATGTCCCTAAAAGCGACATAAAGTCGCTTAACGGCATCAAAACGGTCACTTGCATTTTGTTGAACATGGGACATTATTACTACATCCTTATCTACTTCACGTATATTAATAAATTAGATGCTATAAAGGTAAGAATTTTAATATCATAAAAAAAATTTTCCGCTTTTGCTGGTTTGTTATAGGTACCAGGTTACTATGTGCTATATTCTAGTAGGTAGGTATACATCAGTGTAATGCATTATCGCTATGCACGTTTCATAGCCATGGAGAGGGCTATGTTCGGAGTTTCTCTGCGAGATCAAATCAGAAATGGGGAGGACCATAGAAGAACCAAAGTAACCGACATAGCCCAGTGGATTAGTAGAATGAAGTGGCAATGGGCAGGGCACATAGCGTTGAGGACTGATGATCGATGGGGTCGAAAAGTTCTCGAGTGGAGACCACGTACCGGCAAGCGCAGCTTAGGAGGTCCACCCACAAGGTGGACGGATGACCTCATTAAGACCGCAGGATCACGCTGGATGCAAGTCACTACCAACCGGTCTTATTGGAGATCTTTAGGGGATTATTCATTCGTTTCAGCCATAGGACGTCCAGCAGTGGACGTCCTATGGCTGAAACGAACGAACGAATGTTTTCTAGCAATGTTGTCTTGCACTGAAAAGCTAGTGGTACAGATGGTGATGATCCGCACATAAATGAACAGGGGACCGGAATTCGTACCTACCCAGGACTGTATGGTTAGCATTTGCCCAATATACCATTTACATATCGAAATAGGTATGTAAATAACAGTAGACTATAGAAATCCTGTCATTACGGTATTGAGTTTTTTAATTCGACAGTATGTTTTTTTAACCGACTTCCAAAGAGGAGGAGGTTCTATGTTCGTGTGTATGTTTTTTTTTGTGTATGTTCATCGATAATTTCGCTAATTGTGAACCGAATCGAAAAATTATTTTTTAGTTCGAAAGGATATACTTCCGAGGTGGTCCCATTTAAATTTTACAGAAATTGGCAGAACCGTTTTTGTAAAATCCAGCAATAATGTAAGAAATTCGAGCGATATTTCCGAATTTTGTACACGATGAACATCGATAATTTCGCCAATTGTGAACCGAAACGAAAACTTCTTTCTGAGTTCAAAAGGGTATACTCTCAAAGTAGACCCATTTAAATTTTACAGAAATCGGCTGAGTGGTTTTTGATATATCAACAAAAATGTAAACAACTCTAGCGAAATATTCGAAAAGCGCCACTGACTAGCCGCCACAAAGACTTGTAAGACTACTTATATTCTTTGACTGCCTCGGTGGCTCAGTGGTTAGTGAACCTGACTTCTGGATTAAAGAGGCGTGGGTTCGATTCCCACCCAGGGCAAGCATTTATGTGATGAACATTGTTGTTTGCTCTGTGTCTGGGTGTTATTTATGTACTATCTATATAAGAATGTTTATGAAAATATGTTTAAGTAGTAAGTAGTAATCAGTCTCTGGCAGCCATATCACAAGCTTTGCTTAGTTTGGGGTCAGAGACCGTGCGTAAAAATGTCTGCTAATATTTATTTATTTATTTATTCTGATTATTTCATTTTCAGGCAGTAACCAGTAACCCTTTAAAGCTTACGATCCACGTGGACTTATTTGTGGACACATTTCTTCTCATATCTGGACTACTCTTCTTTAGAGGAGTCTTATCCAGCAGATCGTACCAGCCTTTCTTAACGTTGATAAATCGGTATTTTAGGTAAGTTTATTATTGTGAAAGATTTATTTATTTGATACTTTATTGCTGAGCATTTGTCCGAAATGAGGACTTAACGCGACTTAGCACCATCTGGCAGTCAAAACTTAATAAAACAATAGCACTAGTAGTTCACAAAACTTAATAAAACAATAGCACTAGTAGTTCTCCAAACGGTAGGACTAGCGACAATTTTTTTTTACTGAATCTTCATGACCCTATATCTCGACTCGCTTTTGACCGATTTAGTTCATACTCGCAAATTTGTTAAGATTTAGATACTAAGTAATATTCCCAAATATTATCGAAATCGGCTGTTAAATAGCTCGCCAGCAAACCCCCCCATTTTGACGGAAATACGGCGAAAAATTCTGTCAACAGAATTAACATTTCTGCCAAAATTCGTAGAGACCCGTGAATGCGCCTGTCTATATCATGCTCCTTGGCGCCTGTAGACGAAAAGCAACATCTGGATGAAAGCGAAATAGCTGTGTTAAAAACTGATATCTTCGCTTTTGCTCCATCAATTATATTTATATACAGGGTCATAGTTATTAAACGCAAAACCTTTTAAAGGCGGGTCTAGTACATCTAGACAAACAACTTTTGTTCTAGGACTTTTGGAAAATCATGAAGAAAATATCAGCATTTTCATACAAAAAGTTCGTCAACGCGCGGCAAAATATATGGAGAACCGAATTGATTTTATGCGAATTTTCAAAAGCTGTTTGTTTAGATGTACTAGACCCGCCCTTGTAAAAGGTTTTGCGTTTAATAACTATGACCCTGTATGGATACAATTTTTTTTTTTAGATTTTTGCTGCCAATGTACGCACTAACAATAGCAGGTGTAACGTACGTGGCGCCGTACATAGGGTCAGGGCCAGCGTGGCCACGACTTGCACGGAGACTCTCTGAGCCGTGCGCCAAGTCCTGGTGGCAGAACTTCCTTATGATTACTAATAAAGTGGATGACAAATCTGTCGTAAGTAGCGTTCGTCGTAACGTCAATCACTAGAAAAAACAAATACACACAATTAAAACACGCTTTACGTGGCCTTTCTCACAAATGCAAACACTATGATACGATATTATTCCATCATGGAATGCCAGTGCCTATCTTCCGGCTTCATCATCAGACCTTGAAACCTAATCGTAGTAAAAGTTCATTACAAGACTTTTCTAAGAAATCCAAAACAGCTATGATACGATTTTCCATCATGAAGTTTCAGTTAATATCTTCCGGCTCCATCAACAGATCAGTTCGACCGTACCATATTATTGTATTGTCATCAAAGCTACATACAGCTGCCAATTTTCATTACGACACGACCCTTGGAAGAAGGTTTAATTAGTTACCTTAATTCCATTCCATAGGTTAGTATAAGTCGACCTAATAAAAGCGTGTTAAAACCAAAGTCGCTTCCCGCTGTCTGTCCCTATGTGTGCTTATATCTTTAAAACTACGCTACGGATTTTGATGCGGTTTTTTCGATAGATAGAATGATTCAAGAGGAAGGTTTATATGTATAATACACTTGTGCGAAGCCGGAACGCAAGTCTCCATTAAAGGCCGATTCACACAAATCAGTGAAGCCACAATTCCAACACAGTACTGGCAAATTGAAAACACACACACATTCTCTATGATCGCATCCCCACTTGTAAGGGAACATACCTGAAAACAAAACTAGTATTATATTAAAAAAAACCTTTTTTTAAACAAGCTTTTACTAAACAAGTACTCGCCAAGACGAATCAAACGAGCCGAAACTCGATAGGATTGCGTCGTTTCATTACAGAGTTCATATGACCACCTTCTAGCTCTATCATCAGACCCTGGTTACCATTGAAAGACAAACTACTCGCCAAGGCCATTCAAATGAACCCAAACTCGGCGAGGTTGTGTCGTTTCATTGCTAAGTTCCTTTGGCCACCTTCCAGCTCCATCATCAGATCAGCACCATGTCATCATAATATTGCATTGTCACGCGATTTACACATGTATGCAAAATTTTAGCTCAATCAGTAACCGGGAAAGGGATCAAATTTAACTTGCAAGAATTGATTACAGACAGACGACGGGACAGGTAAAACTAAATAAAAGCTTGTCAAAATCGACCAAGTGCGAGTCGGACTCGCGCACGAAGGGACTTTTATTTTAATTTAACTATTTAGTTTTGAAGGGAATATGAAACTTAATATTCTGTGAATATTTCAATCATCTTCCTGTAGTCGTTAGGAAAAAAATTACGTTTCTTGTATGGGAGCCCCCCTTACATATTTATTTTCGCGCGTGCACGTGTGTAGGTACACTATCACAAATTAATAAACATATTCTACAATTTCCAGTGCTTAGACTACAGCTGGTACATACACTGCGATTTCCAGCTTACTATACTCGGAACTATTATCTTCATCATGTACCAAAAGAGCAAGAAATTAGGGTTCTTTGTGTTATGTCTTGCATATTTCACAACTATTGTCGTGCCTATGATTTGGACCTATTGGAAAGATATTCCTGGAATAATGGTTTATAATTTAAGGTGAGACCATAGATAATATCACTGCATCATCATCATCCACAGCCTTCTTTATCCCACTGCTGGGTAAACTCTCTCTTACTGTGCCATCTGCCTCGGTCCTGTGCCATTCGTTTTCGACTGTATCGTCAACCCATCTTCCAGCCGCTCCATACGCTCCATATCACTACATACTTATTGTTAATCAAGGCCGAGACCGTAGACAATATTACTATAGATTTCCCCCCTTCTAAGGGAAAAATCCCCCAACCAAGATTTGCCGACTGCAAAAAAGCTCTCACATAATAATATGTATCTTGACGAAACTCGTCAAGATACCTTGAAAAATATGACAAGTACGTGAAAATCAATATCCAATGTAACATCCAGACATGCAAGCAAATAGGTCATGTCAAAGCAGATACTTACATAGTTTGCTTGGTCAATTATAGAAAGATCTTCAAAGATACAGAAAAAAGACTTCATATTTCACTTATTGACATCTAATGCATAGAAAAACTGCAGAGTAGGTATTTTATTCGATACATTCATTAGCCGTAGGACACTCCCTGCTACACATAGGCATCCCCTATACCATCTGTTCTTCGAATTATGTGCTTTTCTTACTGCCATTTCAACTTTTATTCATTTTGTTATATTTTTGCAGCCCGGAGTGTAGAGTGCTTAGCAAGAACATAGTATACAACAGTGTATATACACCAATATACACAAGAGGCAGTGCATACCTAATCGGTATGGCTACGGGATATATCTTGACTGTATATAAACCTCAAGAACATAGGAAGATTATCTCAAAGGTAATAAAAGAACATAATACAATAGAGTCTCTACTGGCGAGTAGTATGAGTTTATACTTGTACTTGTTGTAGGATTATTTGATAAATGTATTTCCCACTTCTTTACAAAGGTCTCCCACTTCCTCCCATGTTTCGTGTTCCTTAGCCAAATCCCGTCAACCTCCCGGAAAGTGTCAAGATCTAGCGCTAGCGTTTTTGTGCCTTTCCTGGCTTCGTCTACCTTCAGGGAATCACAATGTGACGATCCTGGCCCATCCTGGAGTGCATATGAACCACATGACCCGCTCAATACCATTTTAGTTTAGCAGCTTTTTGGTCTACTTCAACTACACTCTGTCCGTCCTCTTAATGCCCAGCATACTGCGCTGCGTTGCCCTTTGGATTACCCCAAGTCTGAACCTCTGAGCATCAGTCAATGACCAAGTCTATGCACCAAATGTAAGGATGGACATCCGTGTCTTCGCAAAACCCTAGGATTTTTTAGCCATTAGTTAAACATTAGATAAGATTAGTATTTCTCAATCCATTGAAAATCTAATTCTAATTAACTCTAATTGATTTTGGATTATCTAATAATTCAATTATTTTTCTTCCAGACTAATTCAATTTTAGGTTTCATGGTAGGACTAGCCACGTTAACATGGACTTTACATATAGGAGCAAATCAATTTGAAAAAGAATATGGTGCCTTTACCACAGCAATTCTAGCCGCCATCGATAAAACCATATGGTCTTTTGGCACTGCTATAATAATTATTGTTTGTGAATATGGAACATTACGTAAGTTTACTATTCTTATTTCTTCTTGTTTTGCCTATTCCTCTATAGGTCTCCATTCCTAGGCTTCTCCCAATTTTCGGTCGGCCCTAGTGCTTTTTTGTGCGTGTACTTGCAACCGTCTTTTTTCGAGGCGTGGGTTTGATTCCCATCCATTCGGCCTAGAATGCGCACCACGTAATTTTTCTTTCGAAGTATCAGAACAAGACAGCGTTATGTCAAAGTACCTACATATCTGTCACTTTTTCACACGTCGAAAAGAGTTCTTTTCGTGGTCGCATCCTGGACTAGCAGGGTATCATTTATGTGATAATATAAAGTCAGGTCTTTAGTTAGTGTTTGCGTGTAATTACCAATACAAGTTTGCATTTAAATATATGTGTTTTGTATTATATCAGTATCTGCTTCCCTGGCAGTCGTATTAATTCCTACCACAAGTTTTACTTATTTCGGGGTCGGACACAGTTTGTCCCCAAATAGTTATTTATAATATTTATTATTGTTCATTTTCAGCAATAATAAGTGACTTGCTCAACAGCAAGGTGTTTGTCGTTCTAAGCAAGTTTTGCTACTCCAACTACCTGATCCACATGATATTGATGAATAGAGAAGTATATTCTTTAAGGGCACCTCCAAAATACGACTATTTTGATTTGGTAAGACGAATGGCTCTGATTTTTAGGGTTCCGTACCCAAAGGGTAAAAACGGGACCCTATTACTAAGACTTCGATGTCCGTCTGTCCGTCTGTCTGTCTGTCACCGTGCTGTATCTCATGAACCATGATAGCTAGGCAGCTAAAATTTTCACAGATGATGTATATCTGTTGCCGCTATAACAACAAATACTAAGAAGAAAATAACATTAATATTTAAGGGAAATCCCATGCAACAAACCTGATTTTTTTAGACGTTTCTCGCTCTATTTTACTAACGATAAAAGGTAGATTCTTGAAATTTTCACAGAATATTTAGCAGCTTAGCTCAGCATATTCACTTCAAAAATAAATAATAAAATTAAAATGAAATAAATATTTAAGGGCCCCTTAAATATTTATTTTATTTTATTTATTTATTTTCCCATACAGTACGGAACCCTCCGTGCGCGAGTCCGACTCGTACTTGGCCGATTATTTTAATTTTTTTTTATGCCAGAAATGGCACAACCGACTGAAACTGTGTACAAAATTTGATTAGTTCGTATGAATTGATGTATCATCGATGTGGTTATTTTATTTTATTGTTGATTTTTCAATAACGACTCAGTTGAATGCCGCAGGAAGAAATCGCTCAAAGCGATAAGGCCGCCAGTTAGAAACCTATAAATTGTATTATTTTGTCCCTGTACTCTGTTTTTTATGTAATGTGGTTGTCTAATAAAGTGTTTTTGATTGATTGATTCAGATGAAATTGAAATAGGACCATTTCTGAAGTATACAGGGTTATTTCTAATCAATTAGCATCCTTTCAGGGGCTTATTCTGTACATCAAAACTAACAACTTTTGTACTGCGACTTTTGTCAGAACTCAAAGAAAAAAAAAACAGCTGTTCCATACATTTTGTCGCGGTTTTTTTTGAGTTTTGACTAAAGTCGCAGAACAAAAGTTGTTAGTTTTGATGTACAGAATAAGCCCCTGAAAGGATGCTAATTAATTAGAAATAACCCTGTATATGATCTACCAAACACAAAATAATCATCAAAATTAGGTTTTATCTAATTGGCAGAGTAATCGCGTAACATACATACAAAAAAAAAACATTCAGGCCAATTGAAAACCACAACCTCTTATTTTGAAGTCGGTTAAAAATCTGTTATCACAGTGTTTAACCGAACTCCTCCAAAACAGTTTAACCGAGTCTTATATTTTTTTGTGTATATTTGGTAGGTCTGAGAATGAATAGTAGGCTATTTTTGTACCCCTAGGTGATATATGTCTCGCCACATTTCGAGGGTTCCGTACCCAAAAGAGTAAAAACGGGACCCTTTTACTGAGACTGCGCGTTTCTGTCCGTCCGTCTGTCCGGCTGTCTGTCACCGGGCTGTATCTCATGAACCGTAATAGCTAGAACGTTGAAAATTTCACAGATGATGTATTTCTGTTGCCGCTATAAATAACAACAAATACTAAAATCAGAAAAAAAATAACGGGGGAGCCCTTAAACATTTTTTACATACAATAAATCTAAATTTTGGCTCGAAATTAATTACGGCGACATGTAATTGCAGATACTTGAAATATATATTTATTATTTATTTTTGAAGTGCATATTTATTATAATATAATAAATATGCACTTCAAAAATAAATAATCAAATTGATATAAAATAAATATTTAAAACCCCCCCCTTAACACCCCTATTCAAGTAACGAGATTTTTTTGCTCGGTATTAATAACGGCAACAGGAAGATGCTTGAAAGAGAAGAATCTCAGAATAATATGTTGTATATTCCTTCAAAAATAAATAATTAAATTGAAATAAAACACATTAACGGTACGGAAACCTAGATGCGCGAGCCCGACTCGCACTTGGCCGATGATTTTTCTACGACCAAACAACATTTGCTGGTTCAGCTAGTAAAACAATCCTTTTTTTTCAGACCACACATGGGTTTGGACACGTGGTGATGACGTTTTCTATATGCTTCCTAGCGTGGATGTTTATTGAAGCTCCCGTTACCAATTTGATAAATCTCATCTATGGTTTCAATAGGTAAGCACTTCATCATCATTTTCATATGATGCCCACCGCTGGCCATAGGCTTCCTTTAAAGCCGACTACACATAGGACCATGACTTGAATCCAAGCTTGGCTACGAATAGGGATGTTTACTGAGTACAAAAATCATTATTATAAATATTCCGTCAGTTACATTGTTAAAAAATATTAGACACGTATTTTTTACTTTGATATGTAAGTAACTAGAGTATTTTTTGTTACAGAAATCACAAGACACAAAAGGGTGCCGGTAAATTCGTCAGCAAAATTGATGAGAATAATACAAAATATCATTAAATTTCATTAAGATGTCCGTCTTGAACAAAGCTAAAATTGTTCTTAGTAAATTATTAAAATAATATAACATAGTTTTGTAAGTGGCCCATTGAAATAAATATAGTTTTTCTAATATTTGAAATAGTTATAAGTTGGGTAACTTTTATGTTTTTTTTCTTTATAATATGTAACTACGGTGCAACAACGATCAAAATGCAATATCTACCTACTAATAATCGCCTTTCTTGTCTTTATAATTCATCATTATCAAAAATTACACCGAAAATAGGCTCTTTAACAATAACAATGCACTTAAACAAATAAATGAACAATCAATCATTAATGACACTATTGCACGAGTTAATAATTGGCCAAGTACGAGTTGGACTCGCGCACAAAGGGTTTCGTACCCTATGGGATCCCCCTTAGTCCTATTTCAAGGGTCTACCTGTTGCCTGTATTAATATGGAGCAAAAAACGTCAAAAAATACGTTTGTTGTATGGGAGCCACCTTAAATATTTATTTTATTCTGTTTTTAGTATTTGTTGATATAGCGGCAACAAAAGTACTCTGTGATAATTTCAGCTGCCTAGCTATCACGGTCCATGAGATTCAGCCTGGTGACAGACAGACGGACGGACAGAAACGCGCAGTCTCAGTAATAGGGTCCCGTTTTTACTCTTTCGATACGGAACCCGTTTTTCTTTTGTACCTATCTCTCTCCATCCTAAGGTTGCCTGGAAGAAATCACTTTCAGTGATAAGGCCGCCGGTTGATTCACATGTTGTAGCATCTTTTTTCCTTTATTTTTCTGTTTTATGTGTGTGTGAATGTGAATCAAAAAAGAGTATATCAATCTAACTCTAAAAAAAGAGGAGCAATTTCTCTTTTTGTTACGAAGCTCAATAATGTCGTAAAACAATAACTAACAATAAAACCACCGACGTGCCTTCCAAACAATATGTAAAGTAAATGCGGGAACTGAAATAATAGCCCATTACACAATCTTTATGTTCTTTATATTGAATCGGCGAATCTCCCCATGTTTTGTTTGTTTACAAATTGTTTTAACCTTCGACGGAAAAGAGGGATGTTATGTTGTTTACATATTTTACGCAAAAAATGGCGAAACCGCCTTCCATCGTGTACAAAATTCGAATATTTCGCTCGAATTGCTTTCATTATTGTTTGTTTTTTCAAAAACGGCTCAGCTGATTTCTGTAAAATTTAAATGGGATCTCCACGGGAGTATACCCTTACGAACTAAAAAAGAATTTATTGATTCGGTTCACAATTGGCGAAATTATTGATGCACATACACAAAAAAATAAAATACATACACACGAACATAGAACCTCCTCCTTTTTGGAAGTCGGCTAAAACTATGGAGTTCAAGACTTCGATAAATTCGGAACACTCCATTCGAAAGTGAGAATCATTCAAGAGTTTTGGGAAGTCCGCGGAAAAATCATCCATCCATCAGCCGTAGGACGCTGCTGGACATAGGTCTCCCCATGAATATCCAATGAAGCCCGTTGGAAGCGGCTTGCATCCAGCGCGTTCCTACGATCTTAATTATATCGTCAGTCCACCTAGTCGGTGAAAGTCTTACGCTACGCTAGCCATGGTCTCCATTCGAGAACTATACGTCCCATCGACCATCCGTTCTTTGAACTATCTGCCCTGTCCACTGCCGCTTTAATTTGCTAATCCGTTGGGCTATGTCGGTAACTTTGGTTCGTCTGCGTATCTCCTCATTTCTGATCTCGCAGAGGCACACCGAGCATAGGCCTCTCCATAGCTCGTGGGGCTACCTTGAGCTTATTCATAAGGCCCACAGTACTTAAAAGATCACGTTTCAGTTCCATAATATGTCATCACTGGCAACACACAACTGTCGCAATCTTCAAATAATTCTTAGTTTTTGGGTGGTTTATTAATTAGTTGTATTTCTTTACTTATTGATTGTTTACCTATTTATTTTGTATGTTAGAAGTTAAAATTATTTATTAGTTTATTTTATTGGTTATATTATTTATTTATGTATTAGTATTTTTAATATTTGTATATATATGAATTACAAAGGCTACAGCCGAAGGATCCAAAAAAATACAAAATGTAAATTAAAAATTAATTTATTAACTAATTATTACAAGTTAAAACTTAAAGTAAAAGGTTTACTTCATCGAAGAATGATGGAAGCAAAGTGTGTCGGTGTCCGATGTCGGGCGTCGCACGTAGCCTCGGTTGCCGCGCTTGCGCAATGGTATTCCGCTGCGGTGGCACACGTGTCGCTGGGCCGCGCGCATTGTGTATCGAGGTCGATGCCGAATCAGCAATGCACTAAGGTTGTGCATGTGTAACACCTCCCCCCGTTGAACGGCGACTATCGCAGAGCCGGGTCGAGATGGTCGCTGGGAAGCATCCTGGGTCAACCCTTATCTGACTTGGGTTGACATTGCGGAGTTCTGGGACTGCATATGTTCCTGCTGGAATGCTGTTGTCGGTCTCTGTAGCTTCTTTACTTCTTTTGAGTAGCCGGCGATATAATTTTGACAGGATGAATGCTCCTACTGCCAAGGATGCTAATAGATATATCGGTATTGTGGTGTGATATATGGCAGGATCGGTGACGTCGTCCAGATGAGTTGGAGACTGGGCTAATACGTCTTTGTTCAGTGTGTGGAGTTTCTCTAAGCTCAGTGAGTTGAGGGTGAGCTTTGGATAATCTTCAAGGCCGGAGTCGTTGTGTCTTGGTATTTCCAATATTCTTATAACGTGACCTTTGATGTGGTCATTTGTGTTGGAGATGGTGAATGATGGCGTCTTCAAATTGCAGCTGAGTGGAATGACGACCAAATAGCTTCCTTGTAGAGTCCTATATTGTTCTTGTCCACAGGATATCTTGACTTTGGTCGGAGTGGGGAAGTTTATGGTGTAATGTTTGTCATCCAGTGTTTCTAGGGCTTCATGTGTCAGGGTCACGGATGTCATCTTGCAGGTTGGCTGGAGTTCCTGGTGCTTGATTAGGTGTTGCACGCAGTCTGTCTCGTTCTTGACCACGAGACTGGGTTTCGCTTCACATAGATACAGAGAGTTTAGCTTCGGACATTCTGTCTCTATGTACCTAGTGTCTTGGCTAGAGAGCGCTACATAAGGTGAGGGTGGTATAAGGATTTGATAGTCTCTATTGGGAGCAAGGGATAACTTATAAAAGTCAAAGGTTGAAGGAATGACAATCGGTACCTTAATAACTACCACTATTTCTTTATCTAAGTAGTAATATCCTAGTCTAATTATTTCATAAAAGTTCCTAATTTCTATATCAAGGATTTCATTACTTGAGTATAAAATCCTTAGCTTGTCTAACATATCCCTAACATTACCTATACTAGCTTTAGAATAAGGAGTGCTCGATGCACGAATAAAAGCTAACGCGTTCTCTAAATTTTGTAACTCTTCGCATAAATCTTCTATATTATCTCCTAGTATTAATAAGTGTTGTGCCAGGTGGGCATATTTAAGTCAAGCGTCATTTCTTGTCCCAGTGTCTGGTGCGTCAACGTCAGCCAAAGTAGTATCCTGCAACATTGTGGGGACTTTAGGGCTTCGCTTAAGGCGTGATTTAGCTACCGGACCACGTTTCTTTTTGGTATAGATATGAATGGGAAGATCTGCTAGAACAGTGTCCTGAGTATAGCGTGGGGCTAATTTCTGTCGGGCTGCTATAGGGTTGCGTATGAACACTTGTTGGTCAGGGGAGTAATCCTTTTCAGGTTCTCTATCCTTATTACGACTCTCAGTCAATTGAGTCCTGTCGTGTAAAGAAGTCTGATTGATAAGGTCGTACACTTGAGTCATTTGGGTCCTATGGTCTTGGGAATATTGTTGGTATAGATGTTCGGTTAAGTCGATGTCTATGGGGTCACGCGGATCAAAATGTCCAGTTATTAAGTCAAGGGGTCTACATTTTGTAAAACTGTGAATGGAGCTGTTATAAGCTAAAATGGCATAAGGCATGAGGTTTACTGCGGGTTCATTGTGTTTCTCGAGTTTCAATATCCTTAGATGTTCAAGTATAGTAGAATGAAATCTTTCTACTATGCCATTGTCATTCGGGGAATGTGCTAGTATTTTATGGTGTTGAATCTTATGGATTCGTGCAAACTCGGAGAACAATTGGTTTGTGAACTCAGGGCCTCCGTCCGTGACGATAGTGAACGGGACGCCGTGGTGCGTACAGAATACAAGGAGCGCCTGTACGACACTTAAGGCAGTGCTATCTCTGAGGTGGTACGCCTGTGCGTATTTTGAGAAAGCATCCACTATGGTAAGATATTTCTCGTTTTGGGCAGTGAAAAGATCAAGGTGGACTGTTTGAAATGGCTTTGTTGGGGGTGGAACGATCGAAAATCGTTGTTTGATCGGATTTCGGTCGTACTTAGCCTGTCCGCAAATGCTACATTCGTTAATGTACTTTGATATACATTCTTTCATCTTGGGCCAATAGTACTTGGAAGACAAGGCTAAATAACACTCGGTTATTCCTCGGTGGTTTGTCTTGCCTTCATGATATTTTTTTATGATCTCTTGCTGACGTAAGTATTCCTTAACGTTTTCTATTTCGATTTTGGTGAGGACGAGATTCATGGAAGAACTCTTGAAATTTTCTTGTATGATGGGGATAATCTTATACATTGCGAGAGGGGGATGAATGATAATTCCTGTCTTAACTTTAGGGTTGACAAATTCCTTTATGGCGTTAACTACGTCATGAGCCAAGTTGGATTCAGAAAGTTGTATAGTCGTTCGAGTATGAGTCTCAAAGGGTTTCGTCACTGTCGGTCGTTTCTTAATGTCACCTACTAATACAAAGCATATTTGTCTATTGAATCTATTAAGAGGGTCGTCGGTAATCGGGACTTCTAGGATTGGCATTTCATTACTGGTATGAATGGTTTCAGTTTCTGAGTTACTTTGCTGGGGCGATGTTTCGTAGTTATTCGTAGGGGCTGTTAAGGTTTCAGAGCCTACTTCTGAAGGAGGTTTCTCTGATCTATTAACTACGATGGAGTTAGTGTCTACATTATGAATTTCAATGCGAGACAAAGCGTCTGCATTGGTGTTCTGTTTGCCTTGCTTGTAAATGGTGGTGAAGTTATACTCGCTCAATTTTAGTCTCCAACGCGTAAGTCTAGAGCCGGGTTCTTTAAGGCTCATTACCCATTGAAGGGGTCTATGGTCCGTCACTATTTTGAATTTCCTCCCGAATAAGTATGGTCGGAAGTACTTGGTAGCCCAAACTATGGCTAGTAATTCCTTCTCGATTGTACTATAGTTGGTTTCACTCGAGTTCAGAGTCCTGGATGCGTACGCTATTGGCTTGTCATTGCCTATTGGTCCCTGGGACAGGACAGCACCGATTGCGAAATTCGAAGCATCGGTTGTCAGGACAAAGTCTTTTGTGAAGTCAGGGTATTGTAGTATCGGGTCATTTGTCAAAAGCACTTTACATTTCTCGAAACAGTCAATGTACTTAGGGTCGTTATAAGTCACTTTGGAACCTTTCTTTAGACAGTGAGTCATAGGTTTGGTTATACGCGCAAAGTCCGGGATGAATTTCCTATAATATCCGAGTAAGCCAAGGAATCGCTTAATCTCGGTAGCTGTCTTTGGAATCGGGAATCTCTGGATGGCTGATATTTTATCAGGGTTCGGTTTTATACCATCCTTACTTATGATATGACCTAAGTACGCAGTTTCTAGCTTGAGAAACTCCGACTTGTCCATCTGAATCTTGAAGTTCGATTCCCTAAGCCTTTTGAAAACTTTTTCTAAGTTCACCATGTGTTCTTGTAAGGAGACGCTGAACACTATGATATCATCCAAATAAACTAGACAGATGACGTTTTGGAGGTCTCTTAGGACATTATCCATCACTCGCTGGAAGGTGGATGGAGAATTTTTTAGACCCATGGGCATTCTCAAAAATTCGAAATGGCCATGTTCTACATTAAAAGCCGTCTTGGGAATATCTCGCGGGTCCATTTCGACCTGGTGGAACCCACTGGCAAGATCTAATGTCGTGAAGTAATGACAGTTGCCAAGCTTATCTAATACGTCATTGATATTGGGAATAGGATATTTATCATCGATAGTCTTTTCATTGAGTTTGCGAAAGTCAACGACAATTCGCCATTTTGTTTTTCCAGACGCGTCTGATTTCTTTGGGACTACCCATATGGGAGAGCTCCAAGCAGACTGAGAGGGGCGAATGATACCCTGTTCAAGCATTTTCGTGATTTGTTCTTGAACTTCCTGTCTGTGAACGAAAGGATATCTATAGGTCTTAGTATAGACAGGTAATTCATCTGTAGTGTTGATTCTATGCTTTACCTTGTCGGTAAAGGTAAGAGGTTCGCCTTCGATATAAAAGACGTCAGCGTATTGCGCACAAAGGGACTCTAAGTTAGCTCGCTCTTCTGGATTCAGATGGTTAGTACGTAATCGTGAAAGCACTTCAGCGGCGCGATCACTGAGTTTCTGAGTACGCGTACATTGTTCGTTAAAAAGCTCAGCACTAACGGGTCGGTCCATAGAAAATACTACGTCGTGTTTTGTCGGGTTGGTAACCTCTATAATGCCACGATTGTTCTTAACAGTGGTGATGCAATCCTGTATGGTACAGTTTGATATGAATTGTTCTGTAACCAACGCATCGCCGTCGTGAAAATTGATTGGAACTCGAATCATTTTGGATGTGTTTGCGGGTATTATATCCTCGTAAAGGTTACAGTTACGTGAATCATACATTCGCAGAGGGTTGGTGGATTTCCGGGTTACTAAGACTTTATCTTTTAAGTCTATGTTGGACTCTAGCTTCTCTAATAAGTCTAGGCCAATTAACCCATCAAAATAGTTATGAAATTTATATACAAAGAGCGTGATGTCGCAATCTTCGTTAAATTCGTCAAAGCATGGTACGGTTATCGAATAGTTATTACGGGTGGTCGCGTGGATGTTGGTCACTTCGAACGGGTCGTAATTACACGGAATGTTTGAATAGTATTTTTCTACTGCGTCGGGGCTGATAAATGACTGGTTTGCACCTGTATCAATTAATAATTTGAGGGGTGGATTTCCTATCTGTATGAAGGGAAGTTGCCTTTGGGTTTGCAAATTAATTTCTATTTTGGCCTGTCTGATTTCGCTCTCTTCTGAAAATCCTGCTGTTCTGGGGAGGCTTCGTCTGAAGTCTCCTCGACATATGCGGGAATATATTCATAGAGTTGTTCGTAGGGTGCAACGTCATAAGTCATTTCGTAATAAGTCGGCTCATAGTCGGGATAAGCACCACTATCGTAGTCATAGTAATTGTCAAATTGGTCATAGTATTGTCCGTCATTAAAATTCAGTTCCCTTGTTTTAAAATAATTGCTTGGGGGTGGATTCCCTTGTTTCGACCAATCATGCAATATTCTAGCTGGGGGTGCTGGTCTTGAAACGAAGTGGCTAACTCCGCTCATTGGCTGAGGGCCTGATGGTTGATAGTTGGTCCTATTCTGATTCAACCTAAAAACATTGCTCTGCGGCCTATAATTAGGCGGAGGGGCAGAAAACATTTGTTGGGTCCTTGACGGGCCTCGGTTCATAGTCATTTGGGGCCTCCAAATTGGCATTCTTGGTGGCTGGGCAAAAGTCGGGGGCCTTGATGGTCCTGGCTGTGAGTTAAAAGGACTAGAAAAAGCTGGTCTCGCTTGTGGCGAGTTAAAGTTAAACGGTTTGCCTGTACTAGTGCTAAAATCGAATGAAGACGTCGACTGCGTTCTTCTGTCTGTAAGGTGGTCGTTACGTTGCTGTAGATAGAGAGTGTTGATTTCCTCCTGTACATATTCTATTGCTTTCTCTAGAGTTTCCGGTCGCATGCAGCGAATCCTGGAGCCTAATGGTTCCTTTAAGCCACGAATAAAAGCTTGTAAGGTTAACTTTCTATAGAGAGTGCGCTTTGCCTCTATGGTGGTAGCTAAGGTCTCATGCAAAGTCACATAGGTCATAATAGTGCTGAAGAGACTTTGGCATTTTTCATAAAATTCCTGTGGGGTCATATGTCTCTGTGTCAGGAGGGCTAGGTCATTGTAGAGAGCGGTCTCATCTCTCTGGTCAGCGAAGTTATTCACTAATGCGTTTCTAATACCCTGCCAGTTGTCAGGTATTCCATTGGAATTTATTGTTCTGGCAGCATGCCCGGTAACTTTATTTAATATTCCGTTCAATAGAGCTAAGTTGCTTAGCTCGAACCCGGGTTCTGGTCTAATAAATTGTACAACTAACTGGTCGCACAGATGTATAAATCTAGTCAATACGTTGGGATTGCCATCGAACTCTGGCAATAGGCGGAGAGCCTTATAGACTTGGTCTACCTGTTCCGCGCTCATTGTTATTTCGCCTTGAATTAAGGTTCTGCCTAAATCTAACGGATCTCTTAATATAATACTATCCTCTAAAATAATTTCTAAATTCCTATTTGCGTCGATTCGCACTGCCCTACTATTCCTACCTCTAACTAGCGAATTTCGTGGGTGGAAAATTTTGGAAACTTTTGAATGTTTCGAGGAAATTAACACTCTGCGAAATCGCACACAAAATATAAAATAGGGAACAAGGACTAAAAAAAAAATTAAAAGGATAACTAAGGTTAAGGAAGGAGAGCGACTCTAGTAAGATCTAGGTACTCACCACATTTGTATCTCTCTGGCGTATCTATGTCTTGATACTCCTCCTGCTGCAGCTCTCTTGTAGGTTCAGGATACCCGCGCCGGTGATCGATTCACTGACTCTACTTTACAGGTATCCTACCGACTGCGCCAATTACAAAGGCTACAGCCGAAGGATCCAAAAAAATACAAAATGTAAATTAAAAATTAATTTATTAACTAATTATTACAAGTTAAAACTTAAAGTAAAAGGTTTACTTCATCGAAGAATGATGGAAGCAAAGTGTGTCGGTGTCCGATGTCGGGCGTCGCACGTAGCCTCGGTTGCCGCGCTTGCGCAATGGTATTCCGCTGCGGTGGCACACGTGTCGCTGGGCCGCGCGCATTGTGTATCGAGGTCGATGCCGAATCAGCAATGCACTAAGGTTGTGCATGTGTAACATATGTCTTTTGTGTATTTACTATTTATTTTTTATGTTTAAAGTGTCCTATAAATTAGCACACCTCGTCGTTTTTTTTTAGACCAAAATTAAAGTATGTTTGATTTTTTCCTTGCTATTTAGACTAAATATTAACGGTCATAAAAATTACAAGCTTGTACGTCTGCTAGAAGTACCTTAGAATTATGATGATCGTTGAGTGAGTGAGTGTGTCAGTGACAAAATCAAAGAACTTTGACTAGCAGTAATTCTTAAATGACTGGTTCGATTTTGATGAAATTAAGAAATATTCTTTGTTATCTGACGTTCTCTTGATAGTAAAAAAATCAGACGTCTAGCTTTGTCCAGACCAAAGTTACAAGGGGTTTAAAATGGTTCGAATGGCTTCGGGAAAAGTATGCTTACGGCTGTGCTGTGCTCAACTTGTTCGGGTGCACTGCCGTGCACCCAGATAAGTTTCCCATATTTGTGGTTTTTTCCCTACGGTGCCGCAACGTCTTTATTCATCAGCATTATCAAATATTAGGTATACCGAAAATAGGCTCTTAAACAATAATAATGCTCTTAAACAAATAAATGAACAATCAATCAATGACACCATTGATTGATTGTTGTGTCCTATTACCAAAGAAAATATAATAATACTACACTATTACTAAGACTTCGATGTCCGTGTGTCTGTCTGTCACCGGGCTGTATCTCATGAACCATGATAGCTAGGCAGCTGAAATTTTCACAGATGATGCATTTCTGTTGCCGCCATAACAACAAATACTAAAAACATAATCAAATAAATATTTAAGGGGGGCTCCCATACAACAAACGTGATTTTTAGGAGTTTTTTGCTCGCTATTAATAACGGCAAGAGGAATGGGGCTCCCATACGGTACATCTATTTTTCTGTTTTATGTGTGTGTGAATGTGAATCAATAAAGAGTATATCTATCTATCTATCATGGGTGACCGCAGGATAGCGCTGTATGCAAGTCGCTTCCAACCGGTCTTACTAGAGATTCATGGGGTAGGCATATGTCCAGCTGTGAACGTCCTGTGGCTGATGGCTGGAAAAACACCTTAAAACAAGCTCAGCTTCAGTTACAGGTCCTTTTATTCACGATAATGTTCATCAGTTTTAAGTAACAATGAAATTTTCATTACTTAAGTTTTTAGATTAATGGATGTTTTACAGATGTTGTAAAATCGGTACTAAATGGAAGTAATAATTACCATTTGCAAAGAAGGATGCAGCGAATGGACCTGTCGTTTTTTTTTTTTTGCAAGTAGGTAGAAAACAAAACATCATTTATAATAATGATATGTGCTTCAAAAATTTAGTGATTTTTTGCTGTTTTCATATCACTAATTAAAATTAATATTAGACCACCAGAAAAATTACAATGATTTTTTATTGTTTTTACATTATAGATTACATACATAAGAAGTGGCGGTATGACCTTAAAGGCTTTAGCCTGTCCAAAAATGGGCACATTATTTAAAAAAAATCACTAATTTATTACTGTTGCTGTCAAAAAAAAGGAAATGTCAAATTCAGTCGATCAGATGATGTATTCAGTATTGCCAGATTTCGTTTTCGGTATTCCGACTTAGCAATTTTTTGGAGGGGTTGATATAATTATTTTCTTTTTCAACAGTTGGTACATGCTCCTTCCTTAACTCGTTTTAAGTGTTTCAACTAGTAATTTTACGAACTGAGGTGTCTTTTTACATATTTTATAGAAACATACATTGTTGTATACTAAAAGATTATCAAAAAGAAAGAATACTTATATTTTTAGGTTTCACTCACTTTACTACTAACAAAAAGCTGCAGTTGAAATTATCCGAGATATTCCTGATTATTTTGATATTACTCGTAATAATCCGTAAAGGTGCTATTCGAATCTCGGCAGCAGGCTACAGCTACAAACAGCACTTGCAGCAGCTGCACGTAGCCGGCTGTGGCTGCACAACTGAGGGGTTAATCCAGGTTTACACGTAAATTGAAACTACAGCAGGGCCCTATTTTATAAAGCTACAAGTCTTGTAGGTACTTGTAGTAAAAAACTGGTAACATTGACGGAATCCGCATTCGTGATTGGTCGAGACTGCGTCATTAATGTCAATTTGCCTGTAGAATTGTAACTTGTAGCTTTATAAAATAGGGCCCTGTTTCGGTATGGCCCTATACATTTTTGTACAGCGCCCCTAGCAGAAACGAGGAAGAACTAACCAAAATCTATGGACCACACGCGAACACGAAAGTTTGAGTAAACTTTGCAAAGCCTGGACTACGAGTAAGGGCTCTGGTTATCTATGTAGTAGTATGAATTTCTGCAAAAAAGATTCCGATTGCGGCTCCGGCAGCTTGTGCTACCGAGCCTCAGCTGCGAGTGTTGTTCACCTGTTTAGACAAGTCCGACGTGCTGCCTGTCGCAGCACGTGTAGCCAACCTCGGAATCACTCTCGACTGCGGAAGCAGGCAGTGGCTGCATTTCAGATGTGTGTTACCTGCAATCGCGACCTGCATCCGCAGGCTGCGGCCGAAGTTCGAATAGCAGCAAGTTGTGGTTCTTATACTATTGCTAATGAAGTGGATGAATACCGAAATTCATTATCATTCATTTTTTCGTAGTACCAGTCGTCGTAGTTACCATTTAGCGCTTCTGGCGCGTTTTTGACGTGCTGATAGCGAATTTTTGCCAAAAGGAGTTGGCAGCACTGCTATGGTCTATAATTCTATAAATCAAAGTAGGTATATATAGCTTGAAAATTGTTTTCGGTTTTTATTATTTTAACTTCATTTTAAACAAACTTGTACATATCAGAACAGTTTTAGAAGCGTCATAAATTACTCTGGTGAAGATAACATTTTTATAAATGAGCTTGGGAGAAACTGAGTGTATTCGTACACAACAGGTATTCATATGTATGAGCTGTCGACATCCTTCTTTGCAATGCTTCTTCTTTTTAACCGACTTCCAAAAAGGAGGAGGTTCTATGTTCGTCTGTATGTATTTTTTGTGTATGTTCATCGTTACTTTCGCCAATTTTGAACCGAATCCAAAAAATATTTTTTAGTTCGAAAGGGTAGGTATACTATCGAGGTGGTCCCGTTTAAATTTTACATAGATTTGCTGAGCCGTTTTTGAAAAATCAACAATAATGTAAGCAATTCGAGTGAAATATTCGAATAATTACTACTTTAATTATGAATTATTACTATGTAATTATTACTTTTGTTGTAACAGTGCATTGTGCAATAAACGAATATAAATAAATAAATAAATATTGTACACGATGGAAGGCGGTTTTGACATTTTTTGCGAAAAATAATTATTTTTTGCAATTTTCAGCCGACTTCAAAACAATTTAACTATGTTTTTAGGGTTGCGTACCCAAAGGGTAAAAACGGGATCCTATTGATCAGTGGTACACAAAATCGTATTTTTCAATCAATTTGTAATCATAAGTCACCGGGATAAGGACGTTTTTCAATGCCACAGCATCCAGAACATTGTCTTTAGAAGATCCATAACCACATCGCAGACAAAAACGAACAGATGGGTAACTAAATACAATTTCATATTTTTTTTATCGTGAATTAGCGCTTGACCACCAACTCGCCTGATGGCAAGCGACGTTGTGGTCGAAGATGAAGCACGCAGACCTAGAAGATACCTATTCACTCTGACCTTGAAAGGCTTCAATTATTTTTTTACTTAAAAAAGCTGATTTAAATTGCAAAAATATCAATAACTCCTGATATAATCTAATAGCAACACACTATAATATTAGCAATTTAGAATATTCCTTTTTTCTTATTCACTATAGGTAATATAATATTATGCATTCGAAAGAGAGAACCTTTTACGTTGCTATTTAGTTTACTATGTTGTCTTTATAATTCGGCCTATAGTAATATTAAAGAGTTAATACAGACAGACAACAGACAAAACTCTTTATTTACAACTACAATTTAAAAATAAACACTATTTACACGTATACGACAAAAAATATAATTATAAAGTGGCGGCTTTATCACCCATGGCGATTTCCTAATAATGCCTTTTTCTTAATAATGCCTGTTGAAAACTCAAATCAGTAGGGGAAAACGTGTTAGCAATTTAATTCAATGTAATTATGTTCAGCAATACTCAGGACCTACAAATAATAGAAATAATAAACTTTCAGCTAAACTTTCCAGAAAATTTACGAAATGTACTCGTAAGTAGGTACAGAAATACTTACCTACTTATATCAAGGTATTTTTTTCATAACCATTTATAGGGCACTAACCGATGGGCTACTCTGCTGAAATAATTATTAATTGTAACAATGTAACATAATTACAACAACAAAGACTCTCCCTTATAGATCTCCAATAAAGCCTGCGTTCAGTCTGATTAGGGTTTGGGAATTCTCGACAATTTCAGAGTCCCGGGACACGACATCTTACAGTCCCTGGACTTCGAGACTTTAAAAAACTATATTTACTTACTGTGTTTTCTGTTGTTCTTTTTTTAGAGGAGTACATAAGCCTTTTTTGAAGAATTTTAACATGCCTCATTTCTGGTGAAACATACATTTTAATAGTAATAATTTGTCATGAAAATGTTTATGAAACAGAAATTAAATCTTAACGTTTCGACGCAAATTTCAGAAAAAAACTTAAGTAATGCTTTGTTATTTTTTTTAATCACACAGAAATTCATTTTCAAGCAAATTAATCTTATGGTTTTAAAAATAACTTTGTTAAAAATCATACTAATTCTTCTAATTCTTAATTATTTTACTAAAATCTAGTAATTCTAGTATCTAATCATGTCAATCTTGTCTCGACCCGAAAGTCCCGGGACTCGTGACAACTAAAATTACGAAAATTCCCGAGACTTCGAGACTCAAGACTTCCCAGGACCCTAACCCTAAGCATAAACAAACAAATAATAACACTGTATTAGACAACCACATTACATTTAAAAAAAAACAAATTACAGAGACAAAACAATACAATTTATAGGTTTCTAACTGGCGGCCTTATCGCTTTAAGCGATTTCTTCTAGGCAACCAGTAATACGGATAGAAAATAGAAGCATAAGCAGTTTTATTATATCTGCTTTGCCGTGAGTTCAATCCTGCAGAATTTATGGGGTTATCCGTCCACCTTGTAGGTGGATATCCCACTCTGCGCCTGCCGGTACGTGGTCTCCACTCGATAACTTTTCGATCCCATCGATCATCAATCCTCCGTGCTAAGCGCCCTGCCCACTGCCATTTCTTGCCAATCCGTCCATCTGACTTAAATAATAATCTAAAACCACAAGGAGATAAAATGAATTCTCGGATACAAAGACTTGGCAGCCATTGTTCATGTTTTAGATTTAGAGGTTTTAAATTGCTGGTTCGTGTTATTTCGGCGGGTTTTGGTTTGGTGTTAAATGGTTTCCAATTGTTCGTAAAAATATTCTAATTGTGTCATTGAAAGGGAATGAAAGAAATGGACAAGAATTTCTTTAGATATTTTTATCCTAAGGTCAGGGTAATCAAACGACGTCCAGTATTTTCCATACATGATGTATATTTTCCATTTTATACACGAGTAAATAAGTTAAGTACATTTCCATTTCCACATGTAGAGATATATCATTATGAGTTAACTACATAGCCATTTAAACCGTTGTGTAATTACTTAAAATATTATATGCCTTTTGTAGAACAGGCACGAGCGCCGTCTACTCCGTCTAGTAGTTCCAATGCTATGCTGCCCAAATTATCTAAGCCCTCCGATTAAGCTATAGAACAAAGAGGCATTTTACCATAATGTAAACAGTGTGAAGGAAAGAGAAATACTCGCAAACATTACATGTTGGAATGAGATAGAGTAGCCTTCGCATAGTAACCTAACAGCTCGGCCATCCTACTTCTAGCGAGTCCCATCGCTATGAATGAGAAAGCAAACGTTTTAAATAGTAAAAATCAAAGAGAAACGGCTAATTAGCGGTCCAATTGTATAAAATAGTATATGCTCCATTCAATGAAAGGTTATTACAGTCCTAATTATTCGATGTAGTTTCAAAAATGTACTGTTCTGAAATGCGAAATTCCTATTTAGTACTAACTATTCAATTTACGCTTTGTTTATGATAATTATTTGTATCAACTATAATATATACAATCATGTACGTATCTCATTTTAATTCAAAGTCATTTTTCTATCTCTTAATTTGACAGAGGCAATATTTATATTCTAGGCCACATAACATCGTATAAGTCAGATTAACATCAAAATCAAGTAGTAATGATAATCATTAACATATTCATAATCATATAATATTATGATTGGCTATATAAACCAGATAGTCACTAACTTCACTAAATTATATGTATAACCGAAATAAACATTCATTGCTGCTATAATGCAGTAGTTTAAATCAAATTGGTTCACCATACAGACTTAATAAATTTCAATTACAATTTTACAATTGTCATTGTTTTCCTTATATTCGCGTGCTTTTTTTTTACTGAAGACTCACATCTGCTCGTAATCATTACTATTGTTATCAGACGATTTGATTACCAAATCTCTATTAAAAATCGTCTAAAGTTAAATCTTGTCAACTGCAACTACGGTTGTCAATTCTATGCCTTGCTTACGAGTTAGAAGTGTGCCCTCAGTCAGAAATATGTCATTGAGGAGAATTTCGGTAATTCGGTACGGTCCTTGATATTTAGTGTTAATTTTTGAGGCTTACGATCATGCGGCAGCTATCTCTCCACTCTACTATGTCTCTCTCTTACCAGGTCTTTTTCGTTGTGCTGGTTTGGAGTCTTTCTGCGCCTAATATATATAAACAGCGTCTCTTACCTGTCACTCCTTAAACTTTACTCCTGCTTTTCATCTTCTTTCAATTATTCCATGGAAGCGTTATTCAAAATTTGACGAATTACCTCACCTTTTTGTTTGGCTTATGAAATACGGCAGTTCAAGACTTTCATTGTAGTTTCATCTTTTCCTGTGTTGATATCTACCTGTTTGCGTCAGTAATGTGTTCTTCCTAGGGTTGGTTGTCGTTTCCATAACTAGAAGCTGACAAGGAGTCTAGTATTATCCCGTTAAATCCATTTACCTGCTCATTTTACCAAAAAGTAGATGTTGCATTTTAGACCTACCTGAATAGTATGTGATAAAGTAAATAGTAAAGTCTTGCTTTTGTCAGTAATAAGGCGTGAAGGAACTCCAGAGTAAGTGATGAAATTCTTTGTCTTTCGCACCAAAGTCGCCGATTTCGTATCCTTCACGAGATTTAGGTACTTTGTAAACCCATCAACCAGTGCTAGTATTAAGTAATAATCCTCATATTTTTTTCTTAATTTTACCCCATTATCGGACAATTGAATCGGATGTACTGCTCAACTATAGAGATAGATTTCTGCTGAGGTCATCTGCGTTCGAGCTCCAAGACGATATACTATTGTGTAAAAATTCCTAAAGTTGGATCTACCATCATTCAATTCCGGATACGAAATCTCGTTTTGCCAGGGATAATCTAAGTAACAATCTAAAGCCACCTCTCCTCGGGACTACTGGTCAAAGCTTCTCTAGATAGTTCTCACTTTAGAACCATCGACATGAAGAAGAAGAGAAGCATTCCAGTCCGTCAAAATTAGTTTCTACGAGGTAGATTCTAAACCGGTTTAGCGAAGTGATAACAGCTAATGTAATTCCAATAATTAGGAATAATGTAATTGTATTCCAATTTGTAGAAATGTCACTAACGTTTGTCGACTGTAGTTTTATGGCTAAAATAGAGCACTAGTTGCAGCGCGTCATTCGAGTTCTTTTATAGAAGTATTCCTGCCAGACCTTGTTCGCAAACATGCGTATGGAGTTCCGTTCCAGCTGATAACAGCATGATAGATATAGAGCGAGGATTAATTTATTAGTAATTACTTAACCCTTTTTAATTTACTAACTGTTCAGAGCCACTCGGAGTGTTATTTCATAACTTTTGACAAATCGTCTGAAGAATTCTAATAAACTCAAAAACTGACGTAAATACCTCATGTCTATTGTGGCTAAAGAAATTCGGAGATCGCTTCCACTTTCACCTGCCTGGACGTCCGTCTACGAATACCGTCCGCGCTTACATAATTTCCGAGGAGATCTATTAATTCGGGAGAAATGTGGTACTTACTTTCTTTTAATTCAAGCCCTTCCCTTTATTATTAACAAACGCACTTTCGTTTAATCTTTGTGTCTTCATCGACACCTTTAGACGGTATAAGCACGTTGTCCATGTATAGTGTATACGATAGCATATTTTATCATTAACTGTCTTACCTTAATCCCTGGAGTATCTTATTGAAAAAGTTAACATCCTCGACAAAGCATTATATACCTAGCGAAACCGCTCCATGTTCGTTCCTGATCCTGTACTGACCGGGAAATAAATAATAAACCTTACCTCACCTCAAAACCTCGTAACCCACCATCAATAGAAATCATTACCTGACACTCAGCCCTTTTCTGCTTCGTTTCCAACGCTGTTCCTAGGACAGTTAGATGTTTGATGCCCGAAACAGTTCTTGACAATCGAAACAACTTATGTCCGAATTCGTCAAACTGGTACCTGGCTTGAAAAATCCCGTATAGTTTGGATTGGGTCCAAACTTTCTTTCATTTAGCCTGCGTGTAGCGCTCAGAGTTTCTCTCGCCTGACCGACCCTAACGGTTCGAAAATATTTCAATACCTGTTCCAGATCCTTGAACTGATCAGCAGGGTGTGGACACTAACCTTTACCGTCCGATCCTCAATGTCATTTAGTACAAATTTACTGCCTGCCAGCCTACTATAGATTTTATAACTATTTAACAAATTCATCTTCATATAATTAAACGTTTCTAAAAACTCTCCATAATTAATTTTCCTTTCCATTCCATCTGCGAATGTAATATCGAAGTTGGAACCTAGTTCTACGTTGTTTGAATACCAATCAGTTTAGGTTTAGGGTAGTAGATAATTTCTTTCTTTATCCATAAATTTTGTAAAACCATGTCACAGATTGCTCTTTAATCAATAGGTCAAATTCCGGTATCGCATTCGCATTGAATATAATTTTATGTTTGTCAGCGCTTTTAACTTTTTCTAAAATTAACAAAAACTTATCAATTATCTTACTATTAAAATCATCCATTCTTCAAATACAAAAACTTCGGTGTACTTGGCCTCGTCTGGAACTATGCTCGTTTCCTTCCATGCTGTATTAATATGCATTTCCTGAACCCGATCCCTCGGGTCCTCCGGCATATAAGTGTATGTCCTATCCTTGGACTTACGTACATACCTCCTGGACCCAGTCCTTGGGTCCCATGCGCTCATGCGCTAGTCCTGTCCTTGGACTCTCCCTCATATCCTCCTGGACCCAGTCTTCGGGTCTTACGCGCTTATGCGCTAGTCCTGTCCTTGGACTCTTCCTCACATCCCTCCTGGACCCAATTTTCGGGTGCTGCGTGCTAGTCCTGTCCTTGGACCCACGTATATCCCTTCATGACCTCAAATTCAGGTTATTCACTTCAGGTGCATCCGTCGTTATTCTCCGTTTGATTGAAATCTGAAACTTCCACGAACAGGCTTAATAAAGTGTTTATAGACATAATCTGTCACCCTATTATTTATGTAATTATGATATTATGTATGTCGTCAGGGGAGGTCGCTTATTATTACTATACTGATTCGACATAATTTTATTCAGTGGGTGGGAAATATCACTAATCACTTATTGTTCATTGTCTGTCACATAATTTTATTATCACTAATTTATTATCTTCTAATTAGCTCGGCAATTTATCCGTTGGTTAAGGTTTAAATTAGGTAAGTAGGATTAATTAAATATGTCACTCCGAAAAAGTGAGACAGTTCCTTGGTGCGTACGCGACTGCTCTCCCAAGTATCGGCCACCGAGACTCTGTCGAAGCGTCACTAAGGGTGAGTTAGCGTTTTGGAGTGCCTTCAAAGCGCGATCCTGATAACATGTAAAGCTTCATAGTAACACGTCCTACTCTTTCTATTGTATTTTGCAGTACGTCGTAATTATGTGCACTGTTACAGTACGCGCATCAAATTAAAATACGTTAAATAAATATGCCGTATAAAGTCAGCGTATTAACTCGGTAGCAAATATTTCATCCATGCCTGCAGTGACATAACTACAACATCGTTATGATATTAATATCGTAATCATAACATCCGAAAATATTTTTCTTTTTTATTCTCCCAATACCCACACTGGTACACAAATTTTAAAATTTTCGTGTACATTTGGCTTCCATTTAGCCCCTTTTGACCGTCCAGTAGTAGTTGCTCAACATCCTTGTACTCTAACCTTGATACCGCTTTTCCATTTTAGATATGTCCTCATGAAACCTCATTTGTTCATAGCTACTCATAATTTACAGCTGCCAAATATTTAAGGAAAACTCCGGATTTGCGTTTAATTCTCAGCGATATCGTGCACTCCAAAGTTTCTTCTGTGCCAATAGAGGCTCTTTAGAAAATTTTTGATCTCTCTTCACCTCTATAAATATATCCGAAAATGATCCTCATCACAAGAAAAGTGAGTCTAATTTAAAAATGTTAAGTGTGTTCTCATAAAGAAGATAAGTACCTACTTAAAACACGATCGGCTATCAGAGTTCCCGTAACAAACCACGTTGACCAGTAGTATCAATCAATGTAGTACATATTTCCTCGATCAACGTAGCACGTGTGTCATAAATCTTCACACTAAGGATTACATCATGAGTAAAACAAAACAAGTACCCAACAAAAGTATTTCGACGACACGGCAACATATATAAACACAAGCCTCAACATAACAGTTATGAGTATAAAATAAACTCTGATTACAAAGACAACACTCCTTTGTTCTAGCCATCTAGCTTTAACTTCGTCGTTTATGTTATTGAGTAATACGATGTTATTTTAGTAAGAACTAAAACCATGGATGTATTAATTTAATGGATAAGAATAAAAGTCCCTTCGAAAAATGATCTCTGCCTTGAAACTGCCCCCCATAGAATCGACTGTGACATTTAGATAATCAGCACATTAGTTATATATATATATATATTATTTTTATTAGAATATTTACTTATTAGTAAAAATATCGACATGGCGTATCATGTCGCCACCAAAATTTCATGCATTTTGGACAGTGCCGACGCCATTCCAGAAAACATATTAGCTTTAGATATTCTACTTTATTTCCCACAACCATGATGCTATTTCAGAAAACATTTCGGTTTTAGGTATTCTACCTTATTTCCCACATTAAAGGCATTCTAGAAATCATCTTGGTTTTAAACATTCTGCCTTATTTCCCACATCCACGACATGACATTCTAAAAAAAAACATCTTGACTTTAGATATTCTACCTTACTTCCCACATCCATGACGCCATTCCAGAAAACATCTTAGCTTTAAATAGTCTACATTATTTCCCACATTCATGACGTCGTTCCCGAAAACATATCTTGGGTTTAGGATGTTCTACCATATTTTCACATCCCTGACCGCAGTTTGCTTTCGCCAACTTCGTTAGGATCTATATAGGTATATTATGATTATCAAAAACCACATCACCATTAAATTTTTTTTTTTTTTTTTTTATACCATCATAGTTTCATTTTTTTTTTTTAGTTAATTAAAGCTGGGTACAAAAAATTGCGCGCTTCCGTTCAAACACGTTCGTAAACATCCAGTACGATTGAACGAAAAGAATATTAAAGTAAAATTGAATGATACTTAATTAAATTACTCTTGTAAATTCTTTGCACATTTCGATCACAGTCATAGACAGGTCCTCCTCCTTTTGTGAGTTGATTGAAAGAAAGAAAAAAAATAACAAATTCGCTGTTCAGTCATAGTAATGTACTGAAGGAAATGACAAAACACAAAGAAAAATCCAGCGTGTCTATACGTTTGGGTTAGTCAGAAATATGCAACAACAACTTACGTTTTTCCGAGCGAGCGAGCGTGGCAAGAAAATGATATATTTTCTTGTTATCCCCTCTTCTGACCTTTTATCCTAAGGTCAGGGTAATCAAACGACGTCCAGTATTTTCCATACATGATGTATATTTTCCATTTTATACACGAGTAAATAAGTTAAGTACATTTCCATTTCCACATGTAGAGATATATCATTATGAGTTAACTACATAGCCATTTAAACCGTTGTGTAATTACTTAAAATATTATATGCCTTTTGTAGAACAGGCACGAGCGCCGTCTACTCCGTCTAGTAGTTCCAATGCTATGCTGCCCAAATTATCTAAGCCCTCCGATTAAGCTATAGAACAAAGAGGCATTTTACCATAATGTAAACAGTGTGAAGGAAAGAGAAATACTCGCAAACATTACATGTTGGAATGAGATAGAGTAGCCTTCGCATAGTAACCTAACAATATTTTTGTTTTGTTTTCGAAAACAACGTCTGATGAGTTTAAGATGGATATTTTTATGTTTTATTTCAGTGAATCAGCTCAGGCTGATCTCTCGGTTTAGACGAAACGTGACATATTTTCATGCGTGCAGCCGGCGTTTATAGATTTATAGTCCACTCGACAGGCAACACCTTGCAACGATTAGCCAATTAACAAATAATTAGGAAAATGTAAAAAAGAAGGTAGGTATTTGAGAGCAAGTAAAATGAGACTTGGGATTTTTTAAGTATTTAAAAATTAGTCCTGAGAGGTACCTTGTAATTAATTGAGACCCTTAGAAAAGTGTGAACACCCTCAGAGTAAACCTTTTAATAAGATAGATACAAAGAATGATCAACATGTGTTATAATTTTCGAGTAGGTATCTATGTTGTTTGGCGTGCCCCATGTGCAACATCAATCGGCCTTCTTCGGATTGACTCGCTTGGAATTAAATGCAAACGATAACAAAATTAAATGTGTTCGTGTGACTCGTGGACTGACTAAGCGGTCAAAATAAAGCCATAAATAAGTGGCGTTTGATATAAACATACGAAGTAGCCCAGTAGTATGTAAGTAGTATTTATGCCTAATCAATTTACTAAGTACCCGCAATTTTAAATTTTAATGAGTAGTCTAATTCCTAACAGCAATTGTTAGCTTAAAGTTTTAAAAAGGCGTCACTAGCCTATAAAACAATGAAACTTATTAAGTTAAATGTTATTTAATCTATGTAATGCTAAATACACATAAAGCCCGATTACAGAGGCGCCAGCGTATATTTAATAGCAACGTAAAAAGCGTTGTCTCTGTCGAATGCCTAAAGTGAAAAAGAAACAGAACTATGCTATTTAGCTAATATAATTACGATGGCGCCTCTGTAATACATATTATTGTCAATAAAGAGTTTTCAAAATCAAATCAAAATTCAAAAGTGCAATATTAAATAAATAATATCGACGGCAGATATTTGCATCCGCATTTATCCGTTCCGTTCGCGAATGCCTAAAAATTGACATTCGTTACATCCTTATCCTTATCCTTACATAGTATAAAATAAAGTCGCTATTTTCGTTTGTTTGTTTGTTTGTTTGTTTGTCTGTATGCTTAATTAAAACTACGCAACGGATTTTGATGCGGTTTTTTTTAATGGATAGAGTGATTCAAGAGGAAGGTTTATATGTATAATACACCTGTGCGAAGCCGGGGCGGGTCGTCTAGTCATTAATAATACACTGTGATGAAATTATCTCGTGGTGCGTTGGTATATATACTATCCCGGCTGGAGTCTTAATTTAATCGTCTGTCCTCCTTAGTGAGTGAACGTCCTTTTCTGCGCTTGCCGGTACGTGGTATCCATTTGAGAACTTTACGACGATGCGACCTCATTTGTAAATTATACAATTGTATTACTTACTAAGTAAGTATTGGTCAAAAATTTTATTTTATTCGTCACTCATTAATACAAAATACATCAGATTTTAGAGAACTTATCAATTTACATGTCAAATATCAACTTAATCAAACAGGTCACCCCTAATGGTGCCCTGGCCAAAATTACTAAAATTTATCATTAATACCTATTTACAAAATATCGGTTACCAAGAAAATAACAGCAGTTCATTATTTTTCGGATACATTGTGTCATCCCGTTTACCCATATGGTTGGAAGAGAAGGAGTGAGCGAATCGATATGATATTAAAAACAAATAACAGACCCTCGAAATGTTAAATACGACCTTATTGTTTACTTTTTTATCAGATACGTTACTTCACGTCCATTTGATAATAGGTCCACATTGTAGAATAATACCTACCTAACATAGGGAATAAACTGGAAAACCCCACATAAACAACTGTGTTATTACAGTATGATTGTAGCCAAAGCTAAAGCAAAGAAGATATTATAATATACTAGCTGACCCGGCGAACTTCGTTTCACGCAATCACTATCACTACATACTAAGCCCGATTACAGAGGCGCCAACGTAAATTTAATAGCAACGTAAAAAGCGTTCTCTCAATCGAATGTCTAAAGTGAAAAAGACACTTTACAAAACTATGCTATTTAGCTAATATAATTACGATGGTGCCTCTGTAATCGGGCTTATTAGTAGTATAAAACAAAGTCGCTTTCCGCTGTCTGTCCCCATGTATCTTTAAAACTACACAACGGATTTTGATGCGGTTTTTTTAATAGATAGAGTGATTCAAGAGGAAGGTTTGTATTGTATAGTACACCTGTGCGAAGCCGAAGCGGGTCGCTAGTATCTTTATAAATTACTAGCTTTTACCCGCGGCTTCGCCCGCGTTGTATTTTGATTTTGGCTTATGTTTATGTCGGCTGCGAAACCTAACCTAACTGACAAATATCAAAATACCTTAGAGGAATGCTTTTGTTGGTTAAGTTACGGTTGGAGTGTATATACAACCCCCCCGTGTATTCCCGCCTTGTCGTGGGGGAGGTCTGAGGCAGCTGAAAAGGCGGCGCTCGAAGTCTCCCTCTTCTTTGGGTCTTTTCCCCCAAGGAAGCTTAGAGGCTGGCACTCGAGTTTCAGCCGCTTTTAACTAAAGCAGCTGAGAGGATGGCCGGTAGGTTGCATGCCTTATGAGGAGTGTCGCAACTTAGGCGGGCTGCAGTGCCGCTCTTGCGACGCTGCATCCGAGGATTTTTTTTATTATATCGCGAAATATCCCTGACATGATCAGGGGTCTTAATTACAAATGAATAAAAACTAAGTATACCTATATTTCAATGTTTTTGGCTGTTTGCAGTTATGCTGCTTTCCATAAACTGGGCATTCCAAGATTATGTGCAGTGGAGTCTCCTCTTTTGTGGGTTCACAGATGCACGATGGGCTTTCCCTCAACTTAAATCGATGTAAGTATTGGGAAAACTCACCATGCCCCGTCAGCACTTGAGTTATGATTCCCACTGGTGCTATTTCTCTTACGATCTTGTATGCCGCCCTTGCATCCGGAAAATATGTTTTGGTTACCGCCGCTGTGTGTCCATCCTGATACAGCCGGTTCCACTCGTCAAGAGAGTCCTTTCGGATTTCTCGCTTGACGAATGAAACGGGGCAGTTATCCTAAATAGGTCTGCACTTCGAGTGCAGTGCTGCTTCCTTTGCTAGCTGGTCCGCTCTCTCATTTCCCTCCATCCCCGCGTGCGCTAAATAAAGTTTCACTATTTTATTTTGTGCGTGTAGTAACTTTATGTTAGCTTTGAATTTACTGCTAAGGGATAGAGGGAAGATACGCCAACTACCATTTCCAGTGCAGACCTGGAGTCACAAAAGATTTTTGCTTTTTCGGTAGCCTCAAGAAGTGCCAATAACTCGACCTGTTACACAGAGCATCAATCGGCCAATTTCAGCTTGCGGGACTGATCTCAGCGGCATCATCCCAAATGGATAATGCCGCCCCAACTTTCCCTTTAATTTTACTGCCGTCTGTAAATATGTTAATTTCTCGGTTAAGATTTTGCTCTAGTGCTGCTCCGTCTGCCAGGCATATGAACTCCAGCTCCTCCTGCTGCGCTGGGTGTGGCTTCTTTTCTGTCTCTCTATCTCCAGTTACTTGCTGGGAATAACCTTTCTTAGTTTCATAAAGCAAGGCTGCTTCTTGGACTCTGATATGACAGCCGCGGTGGGATATATGGAACTGGTGGTGTGGGTGCCGCCACCTACCCTACCTTCCGCTAGGCCATCAACGTGTTGGCAGACGCAGTGGGGCTGCAGGGGAAGAGAGGTGTCGGTATCGCGATTGCCGTTCTCACTGCCCTCTGCAGTTGAAGAGGCAGGCGCTGGGCTACTATGACTGACCCACTGCACTGGGACCAGGGCGTTGGAATGCTGTCTGACGTTCAGTACTGGTTAGTCCCGAGTGGTGGATGCCGATGTGTCTTGTGCTCCGAAACACTCCGTCACTATGGCGAGAGCGCAAGCTCCGTTATGGAGCCCGAGTCTGGGCTAGTGCTGTTGATTGCCGCGAAGGAGTGCGAAATATGTGGGAACGTCCTAAACTTGCCATGACAGGTTATTTCTGGCGCTTAGACGGCTGCTACCGCAGCCCACTCACTTAGTTTTTATCCTATCCTACGGGAACTGTTAAAGTTTTTGCGATAAAAAGTGGCCTATGTCACTTTTCGTCTTTCAAACTATATTCATGCAATATGCCAAGGCAAGTTGCTCCGTTGCTGAGAAAAATTTATCGTTAAGTCCTACGGGAACCACAATTTTTTCGGGATTGAAAGTATCCCATGTCACTTTCCGTCTTCCAAACTATGCCCACCCCAAATATCAAGTCGATCCGTTGCTCCATTGCTGAGAAACAGTTATTGTCCTATCCCATGGGAATCACGAATTTTCTCGAGATATAAAAAGTATCCTATTATCACTTTCTGTCTATTAAACCATAGGTATCCATACCAAAAATCAGGTCAATCTTTTGCTCCGTTGCTGCGTCAAAGAGGAACAAACCAACAAACTTTTCGGATTGATAATATTAAAGTATGATGATTCTGTACCATAAAGGTAGAATAAAAAAACATGTTGAACCTCTAATGATAGAATATTTAAAAATATTTTTAATGTCAGACAAAATGACGGCCTGGTATTAAACGTCATAGTAACATGTAGCATGCAGAGGGAAAATAACATTTTATCCAATTTTAATGTCAGTTGTCATTTTCAATCCATACTTTATTTCCTCTTCAAGGGGATATAATGGTAGAAAAACAATTTGTCGCCTTGCCACGCTACTTGTGATTTATAAAAGTCTGCAGACAATGTCACCTGTCATCTAATTACGTTTGGCTGTGACGTTTCGTTAGTCCATATTAGCGTCATATAGGAATTAATCACTTAGCGTCTTTGTGATAGTGGCGACAGTTTCGCTTTCGAGGGTTTTTGTCCTGTCCTACAGGAACTATGAAATTTTTCGGGATAAAAAGTATCCTAAAGCTCCTTCCGCCTTTTATACTATATCCATGCCAAAAATCAAGTCAATCCGATGCTCCGTTGGCGCGTGATAGAGTAACAAACCAACAAACCAACAAACTTTTCGGATTTATAATATTAGTAAGGATATCACGCATAACTTTTTACCCAGTGGACCGATTTTAATTTTTTCTTTGTTATTAGGTAAGGATTTTTTTTGTTTTTTATTTTATTTCGTATAGGTTTGCGTTTGACTACACACTGCCTGATGTTAAGCAGATATGCGGTCTAGGATGTAACACGCCACCTAGAAGAATAACATAAATGAAATAGGTACATTCCATAAAAACAATTCACGAAATTTACAAAAATATAAAATTAATCACCAAGAATGATAATTTATGAAAATATAGATAAAGCCGCCACTTTATAATCACATTTTTTGTCATATATGTGTAAATATTGTTTATTTTTTAATTATGGTTGTAAATAAAGAGTTTTGTCTGTCTGTCAGTATTAGTCATTGGTGTGGAGACAGCCACTCACCTTGAGGCTCCTCGTGCTGAGGTAGCTGTTCCTTCTTCTCGGGTCTGTGTGTGGTTTTTTGTCGCCTCGCTTGCTCACAAATTCCATAGGTCGAGGGTTTTCTTCATCAACAAAATGTAACTCCAGAAACACTAAAACCAGCGCGTGCGCGGATGCGGGAAGAAAACCTCTGCTCTCGTAGATACTCAGCTCACAACAGGGACGCGTCGGTCCTTCGGTCGTGTCGGACGTGGAAGTGTTGCCAACACAACACAACGAACTCCTCTAGGTTTGTGGTCATACTACCAACACCATACTCAGAAAATAAGTTTGTCTATGTGTGGTCGCATGACATTACGAAGCGCATAAGGCGCGAATTCAAACTCAGGGAAAATACCTAGTGCTGTACGCACCATACCGCTCACCTTAAAAGAACTAACTTCTTTTAATTTACTAAGTAGGTATCCGTAAGGGATTCTAAACTCTAACTCAAATTATTAGCAACTTATAAGAAAACTTAACTAACACTCTGTTCATTCTCTACTCTACAAAAAAAACTAAAATAATAACTTGCACTTTGGACATCTTCTACTCTGTTGGAAGTTTGCAAACCCTTGCGACGGCACGCTTGTAAAATGTTGTACCGGCTTGCAACGTTACAACTCGTACCTTGTTATCGGTACCTGGATGAAGGGCGTGTACACGAGCCAACTTCCACCTAAGTGGGGGAAGGTTATCATCGCACATAGCAACAATATCGCCTACACGTATAGGAGAACCTATATCAGAATGCCACTTGCTTCGTTGGGAGATTTCGTGCAAATGTTCTCGAGAAAAACGCAACCAAAAGTGGTGTACGCACTGCTGGACCCAGTTCCATCTTGTGAGTCGGTCGGGGTTCGAGTCCGTCAGGGGAATCTCAGGAAGTGCGGTTAACGGACCGCCTATAAGGAAGTGAGCCGGGGTGAGCGGCAGCGGATCCGCTGCGTCTGCGCTCAAAACACAGAGAGGCCGTGAATTGATTACGGCTTCAATCTGACACAGTAAAGTGTGCATCTCATCGTAGGTCAATACTCGTGTGCCTACTACTCGGTATAAATGTCTCTTAACACTCTTAACCCAAGACTCGTGAAGACCTCCCATATGAGGAGAATTTGCTGGCTGAAAATGCCAAGTGATGCCTTGTTGCAACGACTTAGCGTTCAATTCTGCTTGCACGGAATCTTTCCTCAAAAACTCGTACAGTTCTCGCAAATAATTGTTGCACCCAACAAAGTTCTTAGCACAATCAGAATATAAATCGGTAATTAGGCCTCTGCGGGATGTGAATCGCCGTAGGGCTGCTAGAAAACTTTCAGTTGTACAATCAGACACTAACTCCAAATGCGAACATTTCACAGAAACATCAACAAAAATTGCTAACCAAGCTTTAATGACTTTCGCGTTTCTCACTTTATTAGCTCGGACATAGAACGGGCCCGCGTAGTCCACAGAAGAAATCTGGAAGATACGATGCGGCTGCACACGAGCGGCGGGCAGTGGCGCCATAGCGGGACGCGACGGGACCGGCCGCACTCGAAAACAACGTACGCAAAGGAAAATTCGTTTGCGTATTATGTCTCGACTCGATAAAATCCAATACTTACGCATAAGTAGGTATTGAACGGTCTGAGTGCCTGCATGTAGGCACATGACATGGGCCTCGTCAATAATCAAACTCGTTAAGGGATGTCTCTTAGGTAAAATCAATTGATGCTTTGACTCGTAAGGCAGCAACGATTTGTGTAAGCGTCCGCCTACTCGCAAATATTCTAACTCGTCAATAAAAGGATCGAGTCGCTTCAGCTGATTCGAAGGTCGTTGACTCTTTGCAATGTTTTTAAAGTCGTCGTGAAAGACTTGATGTTGCACTAAATAAATTAATCTATTTAGGGCAAAGTTATACTCGTGGACTGTAATGTAATTTGTATACGATGTTTTCTCGTTTTTAACTCGCGATTTTAAAATGGTATAAAACCGAAAAATGTAAGATGTAACTCGGACAAGTTTACCTAAACTCGAATATCTATCAATAAACTCAACCTCTTTCGCTTGAATAATGGGAAATGACGCGACTGGCGTAGCGCGTTTTTCCTCATTAGTACCAGGGATGATTTTAGGCTGTGGCCAGGAACTAGGTTCTTCGCGTAGCCACTGAGGGCCATAAAACCACGTCTCATCGTTCTCTAGGAATGTCGAAGGCATTTGTCCTCGGGAGGGGGCATCGCTCGGGTTTAGGGCCGAGGGAACGTACCTAAATTGACAATCTGGAAGTCTCGTGAGAATCTCACTCGTGCGATTCGAAACAAATGTTTTCCACTCATAGGGCGGTGATCGAAGCCACGCCAGTACTACCGACGAATCCGACCACACGTATGTCTCATCAATCCTAACGCGATCGCGATAGGTATTTTGCATTTTCTCGATAAGTTTGGACAATATCACGGCTGCCATGAGCTCGAGGCGAGGAATGGACAGACGCTGTGATACTGGCGCGACGCGCGTTTTGGCGAGAATAAGAAATGTTTTCACTTGTTTCGTGACGTCATCAACAAGGCGCGCATAAACGCATCCTGCCATGGCGCGCTCACTGGCGTCACAGAAACCATGAAGTTGAACACTGCTCGATGGGAAAAATACCTGGCGAGGTATTGAAACTTTGGATAAAAGTGGTAGCTCTTGAACGAAGGTTGTCCACGTGACGCCCCGTATGAACAAAAGAGATAAAATAATTTTCATGTAAATTGTGATTGAAGAAAGGTACCCAACAGGATCATAAGTCCGCGCGATTTGAGAAAGAATTGTTCTCTTAGTAACAATGTCCGATATGACTCGCACATCAAACGTAAAGCTGTCTGTTTAAGGATTCCACTGAAGCCCTAACACTTTAGTTTGAGTGTCTCTCTCCCTAGGGGCAAAAGGCACCTCCTCCTGCCGCTCACCATGAAGAAGTGGCGCCTGAACTACCGCTAGTAATGCGGGCGAGTTGCTGTGCCACTTGTGTAACTCGAAACCGGCAGACTTGCAAATACCTATCAGCTCTTGTTGCAATACGAGTGCCTTCTCTTCGTCACTCACAGTACAACACACATCATCGACAAATACTTGGTCCAATAACACCTTGGACGCAAGGGGGAAAGTCTCAGCTTCGTCTAGGGCCAACTGTCGCATAGTACGAAGTGCTAGGTACGGCGACGACGAAACTCCAAAGGTCACCGTACGCAAACGATAATCTCGAATGGGCTCACTCGGCGAAGTCCGCCATAAAATTCTTTGAAGGTCACTATCTGATTCTCGAACATTTATGTTCAAATACATTTGCCTAATATCGGCTAAAAGCGCGACACTATGCACTCGAAATTTCAAAAGGATGTCAACAATATCCTGATGAAGCTTCGGACCCGTCGAAAGAATGTCGTTCAATGACGTCCCATTAGAACTCGCACATCCAGCATCAAATACGACACGGACTCGAGTAGTCGTAGAAGACTCTTTAATTACGCAATGATGTGGAATGTAGTAAGTACTCCCTAACGTGGGAGGCTCAGACACAGGCTCCATAAAATTTGAATCTAAATACTCCTGTAAACATGCATGATACTCGGACTTTAAACTCGGGTTCCGCTCTAAACGATGTTCAAGTTTGTGAAAACGCGCGAGTGCAATGTCACGTGACTCACCGAGCGGTGGGGCATCAGGCTTGCGAGGCAAGGCCACTGAGTACCTTCCCGTGACGTCACGAGACTGTGACTCCTCGAAAATAGACTCGCATAATCGCTCTTCCGGTGTGAGTAGTTTCACTTCCGGTACGGACTCGAGCTCCCAGAATTTTTTCAAATCACTATCATCGGAGACTGAGGTGAAACAAGCTTGAACGGGCAAAGAACTCGGAGAATCGTATGCTACGTTTCCTAACAACACGTAGCCAAACACGCTATTCATGGCAATCGGTAGCTCAGGACCTCCAGAAATCACGTGACCTAGCAACACTTGTGCTAACACATCAGCTCCTAAAATCATGTCAATGGGCTGGGGTGAATAAAACGTAGGATCAGCCAACTTCAAGTTTTTAATATGGGACCAACCCGAATCAGGTATTTGAACACTCGGCATGCACGAATGCGTCAGTTTCGGTAAGATTAACGCGTCAATAGGTATTGACGGCTGCATCTCATTTCTCGGGGTAACATTGAACGAAACAACTCCTCTGGGACGAATCGGCTCATTATCTCCTAGACCATAGATTGGAGTTTTCGCATAACGACGTTTGAGTCCTAATTTACTCGCGCAGCTTTCAGTCATGAAAGTTGCCTGTGACCCGCTATCAGCCATGCAACGCACAGTTGAGATTTTCTCAGCACCTACACATACATCGACTAGCATAGTAGCGAGTAACACCGTTCTCGTTCGAACAGAACGCGCAATGGATGACGCGCAATCGATTTGTGTCGCTGCAGTCGACGTAACCGCATCTCGTAGTAGAGGGGATTCAATGGAATGTTCAGCAACTGATAAGGAAACCGGCTTGTTGTCTCTTGAAAAATCGCCCTTTGTTTTGAAACATATCGAACTATGATGATTATTAGAACAGGTTCTGCAAAGAAACTTTGACGTACACTGTGACACAGTGTGAGACGTACCTAAGCAATTGAAACAAACATTTCGATTTTTAATGAATGCGTAACGTTCATTAGGGGACCAACTCATATATTTGCTACATTTCGACAACGAATGTTGACCATTACAGCAAACACAATTGTTGTCTTTATTCTCAGACTGTGAAGGTCGAAACTCGCTTGAACTCGGGGTCTTATCAGTATTAGAGAAACTCGCACTCAATGCTCGAGTTGCGGTGCGTGGCGAGTCGCCGCGTCTCGAACTACCCGCAATTTCATGTTTTTTATCGTCGCATTCTACGATTTCGCTCGCAATCAAATCTTTTTCTAAGAAATCAATCAACAATCCTACACTAGGTATCTCGGTAGGTTTTCTCAATGACAACTCGAAACATTTACGAATGGAAACAGGTATTTTACGCAGTAAAATATGCAACAACAAGAAACTCCACTCTGAAACGGGAAAATTCATCACTTCTAACGCCTTAATGTTTTCTTGATAGACATTTAGCATTTTACGCAGACCTGTGGTTGTGTTTTTCTCGGAACATGACTCGATATCAAAAATGCGATCAAGATGTTTGGATGCAATAGCTCGTTTGTTCGAATATCTCGATTGTAAAACGTCTAACGCGATTGAATAGTTCTCATCCGTGACAGGTATCGATTTGATCAGATTGAATGGCTCATTTTTCAAGGTCAGGAGTAAATACCTAAACTTCTCAGACTCGGTGTAGTTATCATTGTTATGCACGATTGATCGAAATAAATCATAATATGAGGTCCACTCCGTGGATTCCCCAGAAAATGATGGTAATGGCAGGGTAGGTAGTTTGTGACAATGATTAGATTGCTTGGGACTATTAAGAAACAATGCTTTGCTCATACGTCTGCCCTCATCCTCTTTTCTCTTTATCTCGTCTAAATACCCTTGAATTGCGTAGTAGCAATCATTAAATTGATTTCTAATACGCAGTTGCTCGTCTCGATCAAAGGTTTGCAATTTCAATAATGACCTCTCAATTTTAGATTGAAGTTTGAAAAAACTATTGTGAATTTGTTGGATATCTCTCGCTCTAATTCTGAATTGATTCTCATCTATCTCAAAATACTGTAAGATGCGTTTGACCTCATCGAGTTTTATTTCTCGCTCGAAAATATCTTGTTCCGCCATTTTGCGGGTCGTAACGGCGCAACGCAAAATGGGAAAAACAAGATTAAAACTCTAAAACTCAATTACAAACTCAATTTTAACTCAAAAAACTCAAAGATTGTCGGGATTTGTAAGATCGCAACGACAATACACGTTGTATGCAAACATACGGTGAAAATATGAAAGTTTACTCGAAATAAGTGGGTATTTTTTTTTATGGCGGTATGAGAACTCTTTAAAATATGGGAAAAAATAGGGATAATCTACGACCATCACACAGAAAAACACTGGATCCGGCTCGAAGGACCAAACTTATGGTGTGGAGACAGCCACTCACCTTGAGGCTCCTCGTGCTGAGGTAGCTGTTCCTTCTTCTCGGGTCTGTGTGTGGTTTTTTGTCGCCTCGCTTGCTCACAAATTCCATAGGTCGAGGGTTTTCTTCATCAACAAAATGTAACTCCAGAAACACTAAAACCAGCGCGTGCGCGGATGCGGGAAGAAAACCTCTGCTCTCGTAGATACTCAGCTCACAACAGGGACGCGTCGGTCCTTCGGTCGTGTCGGACGTGGAAGTGTTGCCAACACAACACAACGAACTCCTCTAGGTTTGTGGTCATACTACCAACACCATACTCAGAAAATAAGTTTGTCTATGTGTGGTCGCATGACATTACGAAGCGCATAAGGCGCGAATTCAAACTCAGGAAAAATACCTAGTGCTGTACGCACCAGTCATCTATAATTATGTATAAAGGCCACCAGTAGGTAGCGGTAAAAGTCTCCTACCCATATGAAATTTGTATTAGACCAATGTTGATCCCGTCCAAATTTTATCGATGTTGGTTTTTGAAAAATCAACAACTATGTACTTAGTAGGTAAATATTTTTCGCAAAAAATGTCAAAACCGCCTTCCATCGTGTACAAACTTCGAACATTTCGCTCGAATTGTTTATATTATTGTTGTTTTTTTTCAAAAATGGCTCAGCCGATTTCTGTAAAATTTGAATGGGACCACCTCGGGAGTTTACCCTTTCGAACTAAAAAAGAATTTTTCGATTCAGTTCTCAATTGGCGATATTACCGATGAACATACACAAAAAAAACCTACGCACGAACATAGAACCTCCTCCTTTTTGTAAGTCGGTTAAAAAATGGTACAACTGACTTCAATCAGGTACAAAATTCGAATAGTTGGCTCGAATTGATGTAGGTATACAATTTTTACTTTACATTTTTGTTTTTGTTTTTCCGGATATTGATGGTCCTCCACATGTCACATTTTTCAACGAATCTTGGTATACGAGATCTATATATCTTTGTATATTTTTTTGTAGTCGGTTATTTTGAGCGGGTATTTTCGTCAAAAGCCTTCTGATAGCGTCTACTATTTTAAAAATGAAATTGTACTATTGTATTTTAGTACCTATAAATAAAATTTGATACGATGAAATATCGGTACCTACTAAAGATAAATCTTACACCGAGAGCTGCAGTGGCAACACTGACTAGATGTTGTGTTTACTGGTGACGTAATCATACTACTAACTACGCACACATTCGCCGGTTCGACGCCGCGCGTCGCCTCCTTGTATCGATTATATTTCTGTATTTGCCCTGAGTAGTTCACTAATTCATAATAGATATTTTTGTGCATCATTGGAAATATCTTCAGTATCAGTGGATTTAGTGGAACAAGCATTAAAATTAACAACTATCACGACCAAACTTAGTAAGTAGTTATACTTAACTTATAAATGTAGGTAGATGTGTTTCCAATTTCATTTATTTGTTTTCAATGTTTTTTGGTTATGATTCTATTCTGAACTGTAAGTATTTTACCTCCCGGCATTTTGATAGTTTAGAATTGAACCTAAGCTTGCTCACAAAAGGTGATTGGACGGTATTCATATCCCTGATCTTGATTTTTTGTTTATTTTCTTCATCTAAAACGAACCTATATATTTTATATTGTGCAACACGGATATCGGCGCAATAAAACGAGGAACATTGACGTGTTTTGATTGTCAAAATGTTACAGGCGTAACAAATATAGGACTTATAAACATTATTCAAAGTCCTAGATGCCATGCCAACTTAGATTATTATTCAAGAATGTTGCGGGTAGGTATTCTAATTTTTCTTTCAATTAAAGATGTTTTACTAAATACTAACATCAGTCATAAATAAATATACCCGTCAAAAAGGTACTCCAGTGAGAACAAGAACTGTACCTATTGAATAAGTTGTCAAGTGAAATGAAATGAAATATCTTTATTCGACACAAGTACAAATAAATAAAAAAAAAACTTATAAAATAGTGAAAAAACAAAAGTGCCGAAAGGGACTCACCTCAGCTATAAAATGCTGAGTGCTGGGAGGACCCAACACTCAACGCTGGTATTCTGGTGAGCCCCTTTATTCAAGGATAGGCGTAACAATAGATCATACTAAAATATTAAATAGACAAAAAACAACGAAACCGTGACAAAGCGCTTTGATATAAAAAAAAACATCCACAGAAAATGCACAACAGCAAAAAACAAAAAAGTAACAATAAGATATAAAATTATTATAAATAAACTACACATATTGGTGACATATTAATAAATATACATAAACATACTTAGACTTAAATAAAACCGTATATCATACAAGGAAAACAAAAAATGTTGCTCGCAATGAAAAAGAAAAACATAAACAAAAAACACTAATTTAAAAATTGTACAATAAGCTATTCTTATCACACATGACACACCGGCAGACAACGAGACAAAGACGGACAAAGTCAGATGAAGGACTGATCGTACACTATCAACCCGTGCTGAAGCTGTTTTGATAGTAAATATTGTTTTAGTTTTAACCGGAAAGAATAAAGGGATTTGAGTTCTCTGACGGGAGGTGGCAAGTTGTTCCAGCATTTGGCGGCCGCATATCGGAAGCTACCTGTGAAATTGACAGTGCGACAGGGCGGCACCGCCAACTGCTGAGCGCACAACCTACGATAGCCGTGCCTAGCGTCAGAGACCCATCTAATTTTGTCGTACAAGTAGGGAGGATTATTGTGCTTCACAACCCCAAAAAGAAGACAAGCCAGATGCAGTTTTCGCCGGGATTTCATTTTCAGTAGAGAGTTACTGTTGAGAAATGGCGTAACATGTGATCTTGGTGGAATAGTGAAGCAGAACCTGGCACAAGCATTTTGTACACGCTGAACAAGGCGCTGCGTACGAGCAAGGAGCCGAGGGCCATAAACAGTGTCTGCATAGTTTAATTTTGACAATACCAGACTCTCGACCAGCTGAACGCGTAATTCCTCGCTCAAACACGTTCTGAGCTTGTACAAAGTTTTCAAGCGGAAGAAACAATTTCTGACAGCTTCGGCAATGTGATTTTCGTACCTTAATGCATCATCAATGCTCAAACCCAGGTTACGTGCCTCGTACACACGTTCTACTGGTTGACCCATTAGAGACAAACTAATGTCTGAGGGTAGTTTAGCCAGCTGATGTCTGCTTCCAAATACCATAAATTTAGTTTTTGCTGGATTTAGTAAAAGGCAATTTGCGTCCGACCATGCTACGATCCTGCTAAGGTCCTTGTTAAGATCAGCCAGTGCATTTTCGAGATTCTCCGGCTTGAAATGTACGTAAACTTGAAGATCATCAGCGTAAATATGATATCCGCAATTCTCAATAACTTCAACTATATCAGCACTGTAGAAAGTAAACAGCGTTGGGCCAGATATAGATCCTTGAGGAACACCTCTTACAATGTCTGCTAGTGATGAACGAAGAGGAGACCCTGACGGCTGAGAAATCTCCACAAGCTGTTGCTTTTTGTTTACGTAGCTATCGTACCACTTGACAGTGGGACTATCAAAACCACGGGAACTCATCTTTGATAAAAGCAAAGGAAGATTAATGGCATCAAACGCCCGTGAAAAGTCGAGAAGTACCAGCATTGTACACATGCCTTTGTCTTGAGAATCCAGGATATTGTCAGTCACGTCGAGCAAAGCTGTGGCCGTACCGCGCCCCTTCCGGAAACCTGACTGATACTTCGGAAGAACCTCATTTCTTTCCAGGAATTCCATCAGTTGCTGGTTCACCACCTTTTCTATTATTTTTGACATACAAGGAAGTATACTGATAGGTCTTAAATCCTTAAGCGAAGTTGGGTTGCTAACCTTAGGAAGAGGACGCACAATAGCAACTTTCCAAAGATCAGGAAAAGTGGACGTGCAAATTGAAGTGTTGATAATTTGGGTAATTGTATCTAACGAGTACGGTAACGTCATAAGAAGCATTTTTAAAGAGATGCCGTCAAATCCTACTGCATTAGACTTGATACTTTTTATGATTTTGTAAACGGTATTAGATGAGACAGGTTTTAAGGAGAAAATAGGTTTATCTACGGGTTGACGAAACTCTAAAAACGTAAGTTGAGATATGGTGACCTCGTTTTTGCCAGAGACATTTAGGAAATGGCTATTAATGACCTGAGGATCACTGAAGTGAGAAGGAATATCCTTGCTTTTAGGAGCTGGGAGAAGAGTAGATTTCAGGTTCTTCCACAAGGCTTTTGGATCTTTAATTTTGTTATTAATATTGAATTTATAGTAAGCTGCCTTTTCTAAATAGATAGTCTTGTTTACTAGAGCCTTGAGACTTTTGTAATAGGCCCATTTCGACTCTGATTTTGTCTGTCGATAGCTCGATAGAGCATCGTTACGCAGGCGCATCATCAATTTGACATTATCAGTAATCCAAGGGAAACCGTTTTCCTTGAAAGTGGATGTTTTGAGAGGAGCGTGAGAATCGAATAGTGCCAACACAGATAATGTGAAATCATTAACCATCTCATTTACGTCATTATTTGAGATTTTGTCCCAACGCACTAGACTCAGATCTCTGTTAAACGATTCATTATGAATATTGTTTATAGGTCTATACCTTATTGTTAGCGGAACTGGCTTTGCTCTTCTAACGTTAAATTGACATACCACAGCCGAATGTCCTCTATCGCCCATTGGCTCGACCATGACATCACTCACACTTAAATCCGTACACACCACATCGATAAGGGTTTGGCTATTGTCTGTGAAATGAGTAGGAGACGTGACTACTTGAGTAAGGTTTAAACAATGTAGAGTAGTTATCAAGTGTTTGGTCTTACCATCATTTTTGTCAAGCATATTGATGTTAAAATCTCCCAAAACGATAATGTGATCGCAGCTAGAAAAATAATTAACTGTGTCAGTTAACGCATCAAGAAATATATCTACCCTCATCCACGGTGGGCGATAGGCAATACCTAGAGCAATTTTTTTCCCGCCAGCTGCAAAAGTCACCCACATCTGCTCCACAGACTTATGGGCAGGGTCGGTAGGGTGTGCTTGCGTTTGAGCATTGAATCCGCGTCTGACATAAAAACCAACTCCACCACCTCGACTATCTCGCACATCCATTGGTCTGGGCGTGTGACGAAAACGATAGTTAGGTACCCGAGGAGCTCTGTCCTCCGACCCATCCCGAATCCAAGTCTCGTTGACTGCCATTATTTGTACATCAAGCCTAACCATTGCCGCAATAAACTCATCATGCTTCGTGCCCAGAGATCCGGCATTAAAAAGACCAATACGGAGGAATTCTTTACGAGTCATTGTAATTGATTTTATATTTATATTATGTATAAAATACGATATTGGAGGGGAATATAAAAGTATATGAATAAATAATTACGTATACAATAAATAATAAGTGCGTGTCGAGACACGCGTATGATAGGCTTCCGTAGATGGTGACGATGATTATGATGAAGATAATAACCGATTTTATAATGTCATAAGATGGTTGAGTGCTAAAAAAACATAAATAAAAAATAAATTTGTGAGGTCAATGACCTCTGAGCTATGTGCAAGCTTAAGAATTTCAATTTTTCTTCACAATTCAAAAAGTTGTTATTCCACAGTGTTCAAAATAATTTTAAGATATAGTTATAAATATGGTCTATAATCTCAGATAGTTTGAACATTCTATCTCGTATACTTTAGAAATTAAGTTTGGGGGGGACACACTCTTTTTTTTTTCAACTTTGCATGGCGACCTATATCTCACAAATGGTACATGTGTCAAAAAATGATTCAGTAAGCTTTTTATTCATTTTAGAAAACCTATTTAACGATACCCCACACGAAGGGGTGGGGTTGAAATAAAAGTTTCATCCCCACTTCACATGCATGGGAGCCACCCCCTAAATAAACAGTTTTGAAATTTTTAAGTGTTAGAAATTGAGATCTATACTAAAACTATTATACTAACAATTTCGTTCATAAATGTGAAAGTTATAAGGCTTTGTAGCATGTGGACGGACGGACACAACGAAGTTGTAAGGGTTCTTCGTTTCATTAAGGAACCCTAAAAAGCAGCGTAGCTTTAAGTTCTAAGTAATTTCCATAGATTTTTCTAACCTCCTAGTTTGGTTTTAGGTAATTGGTTTGTTGGTTTTTAGGGTTCCGTACCCAAAGGGTAAAAACGGGACCTTATTACTAAGACTCCGCTGTCCGTCTGTCTGTCCATCTGTCCATCTGTCTGTCTGTCTCCAGGCTGTATTTCATGAACCGTTATAGCTAGAAAGCTGAAATTTTCACAGACGATGTATTTCTGTTGCCGCTATAATAATAATAATAAAATCAATAATTAATTCGGCTCCCATACAACAAATCTGTTTTTAGCCGTGTTTCGCTATATCAATAATGGTAACAGGTTGATGCTTTCACGGAATAATAAAATTAATATTTAAGGGGGGCTCCCATACAGTACGGAACCCTCCGTGCACGAGTGCGACTCGTACTTGGGCGATTATTATTTAGTCGTAAGGCGATTGCAAGCCGACTGCAACACCGCGCGATTCCAAAGTGCTCGGTTACAAGCACTAGGTAATTAGGTGACCTAGCGTCTAGTTTCGAGAAAACAGGTTATTGTGAATTATTTAATGTAAATATCTAAGTCGGTATGTATGACGGCACTCGGACATGTTTTTACTACTTGCACTTAGGAACTGTGGCTCTGTAGATATTTTCTCGAAGGAGTACGTCCAACATTGCACTCGCTAGTACGTTGACTCTAATCGACAACTTATCTACGCGTTACTTATCATCAGTTTGCTGCGCTATGTGCCTTGCCCACTGCTATACCACATTATAATTACATAATGTAATCAATGATTGACTATAACTAAATACAATACTATTTTATGATCTAAAACTACATACACTAGACAGACAGATAGACAAAACTCTTTATTTACAATCACAATTTAAAAATAAACACTATTTACACATAAGTTTATGACAAAAAAATATGATCATAAAGTGGTATGATCGTAAAACCTTATCACCCAGGGCGATTTCTTTCAGGCAACATTGCACGAATATGAACTGACAAGAACAAGAAATAGTGGCCTAAATTAGATATAAGTAGGTATAAGTATCACTGCATAGTATATAACAAAGTCGCTTCCCGGTGTCTGCCCCCATGTATGCTTATATCTTTCAAACTACACAAAGGTTTTTGATGCGGTTTTTTTAATAGATAGAGTAATTCAAGGGGAAGGTTTATATGTATAAAATACATCTGTGCAAAGCCGGAGCGGATCGCTAGTAAATAATAAATTAAACTTACATAATTAAATCTAAATTTTAAATATACTTACATATATTCGTGATAATTTATCTACGTAATTATACCTACATACGTTATAAAATAGTAACTATAGGAAAAAGTAGCATTATGATTATTACACTACTACTACTACATAAATAGCAATTGGATCATCCACAGACCCTTGAAGGTTTGAAGATAATCCAAATGCTCAAGCCCACTTTGTGGAAGGTCCCATTGCTTTTTATTTAGTAGTTGTGTATGTAGTTTTAGCTGATAAAGTAGTATTGTATTTAGTTGTAGTTAATAAAGGCACTTTTGCCCACTAAAAAAAATACATTGTCTGTTAATATCAAACTTATTATCTTTTGTCTTCGTTAAACAAGTAGTTTTTACTGATACAAATAATGAAACTAGGTACTAATGGTATGGACTTTTAGCCCATAATATTTAAATCCAACATTCACGTTGCAAAATTAATATTACCTGACATTTCTATAAATAATGTGATTGTTATGAGTATATACCGCATAAGCATTGCCATTTAGCGTGGCAATGCAGCCAGCATGCTGGGCACGCTGCCAACTGGCAGTGGGCTTGAGCATTTGGATAATCTTAGACCTTTAAGGGTCTGTGGATGATCCAATGCTTTTTATGTAGTAGTAGTGTAGATAGTTTTAGCATATGAGGTAGTATCTATTGTCTTTTGTTGTAATTAATAAAAACACTTGTACCGACGTAAATCTAATCAATAATGTATTTTTTTCTCTTTTACAGACTTGCAAACTATGGACACGCAATACTTAGTGAAGCCACCGAGAAAGCTCAAAAGTTTGGCGATCGAACGACTTGCGCGGTGGGTCGCTTCAGAAGCTCGTATTTTTCGACGTGTTTTAGTAGAATTACAAAATGTATATACGCAAAACCATTACTCAAGCCAAGCTGAAGCTTCAATATACCATGAAATCGAAGTCATCTGGAACTTTCTCGCGTGTAATGTTCCAAAATTGTTTCACGATAGATTAGCAATTGAATTAGTTCGAGCGCTATCAGAACAAGAAGATAAATGTATAGATTTGAGGACCAAATATATGGAAAGCAATCGAAGTAATTCATATTTACGATTCTCAAAAATATTGTTTTTTGACTATCTCACCACATTCGAGACAAAGTACGCTGCAACGTCGAATTTAAATTTTACAGCAAAAGTGTATTGTGGTATAAAACGTTTAGTGATAGACTATTCGCAGGTAATGTGGGCGGGATGGCACATAGACCAATCCAATGAAGCCAACATAATTCAGATGCTAAAATTTTTACAAAATCTTAAGTATATCACTATTGAAACTGTATGCTCGGACGATATTTTGAGATGCTTAACAGAGAATTGTAAACAAATAGAAGAGCTTAACTTAATTAACTCGAGTGATGTGACTGACAGCAGTATAGATCTTTTGACTCAATTTCCTAATTTGAAAGTATGTAATCTGAGTGGCACGTCGGTAACCAAATTGGGAATGGCGAATCTTTTTACGTCTTGTGAAAATATCGAAGTCATTATTAACTTCTGGTCGAATGCTATAGCAGAAGCCATAGAACATATTCAAATTTCAACTGAAACTGAAGCGGAAACGCGGTATAAATTAAAATCTTATGCAAATCACTATAACACAACTTATGACCAATTAAAATTAGTCATCCAGAAGTGCCCGAAAATACAGAAACTAGAAATTGATAAATTTGAGTCGTATGGTAGTGTTGAGTTTCTTAAAAATTTAGAGGATTTAACGGAATTAATTCTGGAAAATTTTAATTATTTAACGGATAAGATCAATGACATTTTGGAAGCAAGAGGAAGTAAATTGATACATTTGCGTCTCAATGAAATAAGCCAAGTCAGTTTGGACACGTTGATTGATATCAGTCGAATGTGTCCAAATTTGCAAACTTTAGTAATCAGTTGTACCTTAGAGCAAAACCAGTCCCAATCTAAAAATAATGTAGTGCATATACAGCCGTTCAAGCACTTGAAAACATTAGATTACCATCAAGAAAGATTAAAATCACAAACAAATGGAGATGAAGAAGAGTTTGTTTTTTTACTTTCAAATAGTCCAAATATCGAGTTTATTAGAACCTCAGTTCCACTTACTGATGAAATTATGTTAAAGGTATTGCATTACAATCGATTAATTCATTTAGAAAAATTTAAAATGTTGCGTGGTAACCTAAGCGTAGCAATAATTGACCGGATCGTTCGAAATTGTATTATTCCTCCTGTATTGATAAATTACACCATGGGTTTTATTTATGATGGATATGAGTTCTAGTTTTAAGTGCGTCACATCAGTCACATGTTATGTTATCTTTGAAAAATAATTCTTGTAGTTACGGCTTTTTCGTTTTTATTTTATTTATTTGTCATGTACTCACTGCTCAGTTTGAATCTTGTAAACGGTTCTAACAATTTTAATGAAATTTTATCCTGCGACGCGTCTCAACTTTAAGATTTGCAAAAAAAATCTCATCTGTCCCAATATTAATTCTTTACAGGCTGAATTTTTGTTCGAATCTAGACGAAACTTAGTACCGATAAGAAATACTGTAAGACATGTGTACCAAGTGCCGTCAAGATTGGTTGAGAATGCGACCTGTGAAGGAAAATCAATATCCAGACAGATTTTTGTTTTTTAGGAAGAAGTGTTTTTTTATGAGGAAAATGTTTGTCAATCTCGAAACTGAGACGCTTTGACGACTAGGCTAATATTTTGTTAACCGTAACGTAGGTACATAGGTAGATATTTATACTAACGCAATACATTTCTAACTTATTAAATTTTACATTGCATCTGCTTATATTGATAGCGCGCGAGTTGAATGCAGTCGGGGTCTGAGGTAAAGAGTGGGAGCATCTCCCCCCGCTATCCGCACGCCCCACCTCACGCGCCTGGGCGGGTTGGGCGTGCGGATAGCGGGGGGAGACATTCGCATTCCTAAGCTCTGCATTCAACTCGCGCGCTAACTTAAGTTATGTTACCTACCTACTCATGTTTAAAATGTAGGTACTGTTCACTTGTACTACTTCTGTTTAGTATTTTAATACCAACCATCCTAATAATGATTTACAGGGTTATTTCTAATCAAATAGCATCCTTTTAGAGGGTTATTCTGTACATCAAAACTAACAACTTTTGTTCTGCAACTTTAGTAAAAACTTTAAAAAATCAGCTGTTCCATACATTTTGTCGAGGGTGAACGATATTTTTCTATGGAACAACAACTTTTTTTTAAAGAATTAATAAAAGTCGTAGAACAAAAGTTATTAGTTTTGATGCACAGCCCCTAGAAGGATGCTAATTGATTATAAATAGCCCTATATAAACTTTCATGAAGTAGTAACTGTTTGTGTTAAATATATAGGTAAATACTTACATAAACACCTACATAACTTATCCGTAGTTAACTTTAACTTATACGTAGTTAAGTTATAGGTAGTCAACAGTTTTTTCTCAAGCGTCCGGCGCTTGCATTACTCTTACCTAGATATAAAACCTTGTGTTTCTTAGTTAAGTAACTTTTTGCTAATTCTTTTGAGAAATAAATGTCATAAACCAGAATAGACACACACTTGATGTAATAGTCACCCACCTATCACTCTTCACCTGGTTTATTATCATCCTTTAAAGTAAGTAAGTAAGTTCGTATAGGCCGGGTGGCTAGCCCTGGTGTCAGAGTTTTTAGGCCGCCTGAACGCCTCTGACATAGCTAAACGGTTGAAACAACCGGGGCCTACAATTTAACGTGTCATCCGAGCCACGGTAGCGCTCAGTTGGAAAATGCCACCCGCGGTCAACCATCCAAGTACTGACCGTGCGGAACGTTGCTTAATTTCGGCGAATCATCCTTTAACAATGTGCTTAAATAATACGTATACTTTAATGTATCGTCAATTATTTTCCGTCAAATCAGTACTGAAACAGTTTGCTCGGACATTGTTTTGAAATGCTTATGTAGTAGAGATTTGTCAACAAATTGAAAAGCTTAACTTATCAAACTCCAGTGATGTAACTGATAGAAGCATGTTGTGTTAACCGTTTAGCCATCAGAGGCCTTCAGGCAGCTTAAAAATCACACATCAAAAATCTGACACCAGGGCTAGCCACCCGGCCTATACGAACTTACTATTTTTTTAACCGACGAAACGAAGGAGCTCTTTAAGCCGACGCGTATATTTTATTATGTATTTCAAGCATAACTTTTTACCGAGTAGAATGATTTTAATTATTCTTTTTAATTGGTAAGGATAAACCCATATAAAATTTGTATTGGACCAAAGTTGGTCCCGTGTAAATATTATCGAAATTGGTTTTTGAAAAATCAACAATAATAAATAAATAACAATAATAATAAATTAAGTAGAAAGATTTTTCGCAAAAAATGGCACACGTTATTTCAATCGGGTACAAAATTCGAATATTTCGCTCGAATTTGATGTTGATGCAACAATTTTTACATTATTGTTTGTGTTTCAAAAACGGTTCTGCCTATTTCGATAAAATTGAAATGGGACAGCCTCGGGAGTATACCCTTTCGAACTAAAAGATTTTTTAAATCGGTTCACAATTGGCTAAAATATAGATGAACATACACAAAAAACCGGCCAAGTGCGAGTCGGACTCGCGCACCGAGGGTTCCGTACAAACCTGCAAGGTTTACAAAGTTCGTTCATTACGACAAAAAAAGTAATAAGTTTATATTTATTAAAAAATATATATTTTGTAATGTAACTAAAAATTTAAGGTTTTCGGAATTTTTCCTTTATGTGTGCTATAAAACGTTGCTTCATGCCAAATTTCAAGATTCTAGGTCGACTGGAAGTACCCTTTAGGTTTTGATTCCCTTGCGAGTACTTGCGAGTTTCAAAATATGCAGCTTAAATTGCTGTTTCTTTTGATTGCGTTGACATAGAAGTTTGATTTTGTTACAGCTTAAAGGTATTATAGACTTGAGTATTTGGTATGAATTTCAATTTAATACCTCTACGCGTTTATGAGGAAATGGGTAGTAAGGTTAAAATTATTAAAAAAAAATATATTATGTGATGTAACTAAAAATTTATGGTTTTCGTAATTTTTCCTTTATCTATGCTATAAGACGTTGCTTCGTACCAAATTTCAAGATTCTGAGTTCACGGGAAGCACCCTGTAGGTTTTGATTCCCTTGCAAGTGTCGAAAATTTGCGGCATAAACGGCTGTATCTTTTGATTGCGTTGGCTTAGAAGTTTGATTTTTTCACAGCTTCAAGGGACAGTAGACCTGAGTAATTGATATAAATTTCAGCTTCATACCTCCACGCGTTCCTGAGAAAAAGGGTCTTGACAGACGGACGGACGGACAGACGGACAACAAAGTGATCCTATAAGGGTTCCGTTTTTTCCTTTTGAGGTACGGAACCCTAAAAAACGTACTAAAGACTAACGTAGAACTTGAAGCCGGTTAAAAACCTAAAAAGGTTTTTTGATTTAAAATGTGTATGTGTACCACGAATGTGTATTGTGCAGTAGTTAAAGAAATTCAAACATTTTTCAAACTTCAAAAAAACTTCATTTATTTTTATAAAATTTACAATACAAAAATATTCTCTATATTTAAAGATATGAACATTATACCTACCTATTTTATTTTGTTACCTATTGCAAATACCTACAACAGTACTGAAATATCTTATTTTGAAAATCTCTTTTAAAAGATATTAAACTATAGGTAGTTAAGAAGATCGTGAATAGACCAATGTTTACGCGTTTTCTGTAGAACATCGAGAAAATTTTCGGCACATTTTAGATAAAATTAACGTTTCGGGAGCAAACTCTTTTCGCCCCTTAAATTGTAACAAAAGGTAATAGTTTGGTGTCAATCGCTTGAGTAAGAAATTTTGCACGCACGTACGTCTTATTGTTTTCTGAAAAGTATTTGCGTAAAAATATGACTTTTTAGAGCCTTATAACTTAAATAAGGTCATGTAAAACTGTGAAAACTAAGACGGATAATTCTGAAGTGCTGGTTACAAAAAAAAAACATTAAAAAGTCGGATAATATTTAGAGGTAAATAACAGCTTATTGTTTTTGTAGGGTCAAGTTGGCGCCCCACAATTACCTTAATTGATCGTCGACGCATCGTTGACATCTGTGATTGTATAAAAATTTGATATTTTTACAGGATTGGCACAATTTTTAATGATAATATCTATAACTACATTACTCAGTTTGCTATTAACCAGTGTAAATTCTTTCAAATACATTAACGGGTTTTTGTCCAGAATGTCTAACATAATGTCGTCTGAGATTTCAACTAGGTCCCCAATACTTATACTTTCAATGTTTCGACAATTGGAAAGAAGGAACAGCAATTGCTCATCCGTAGGCATCGCATCTCTCGACGTTGCATTTAGCGCTATTGTTTTCAAACTTTTCATTGAAGAAATGTATGTAGTAATGTCAGAATAAAAGAAACCATTTTTGTACAGTGGTTCTTTCATAAAAGTACATCGATTTAAAATTAAGCATTCCAAACTTGGACACGTTGAATAAATATTCCTCAAAGTATTTATATCTATTTGTTCTACTCTTGCTAAATGCAAATGCATTAAATTACTTCCTCTTACTTCTAACACGTTTCCAATATGGTCTATTTAAAAACTATAATTTTGTAGTTCCAAATCATGTAAATCTTCTAAATCGATTAGCACCAATAAGTAATTTTCGGCAGTATGTTCAAAGTCTTTAATAATACGCATCTTTTCAATTTCAGGACACATTTTTACTAAAAGTTGCAAATTGTTTAATGATAAAAGTTCATCTTCACTTACTAATTGCTGTAGCTTAAATTTCACATCAGCATTTTCTTTATTAGAAACGATATCTTCTAGAGCTAATACAATAAAATGAGGACTAATTGCAATACGAATGATATTACCACAAGACTGGAGAATATTCTTGATTCCTTTGTAACTTACATTAGTTTCGTATACTTCAATAGATTTTAAATTAAGTAACCCAGTAACAAAGCCTACGTTCTTATCATTTATATTCTTTGAATGGCTTATATTTAGTTCTTCAATTAATTTACAGTTTTCAACAAGACATCTTAAAATATTGTCTGTGCAGACATCTGCCAAAGCCAAATTTTTGAGACTGGGCAATTGTTTTAGCATCTGAATAATATTCGTCTCATCAACTATACTACAACTTCTTTTTGTGGAATATAGTTCTAGTCGCTGTAGACTAGTAAGCAAGTGAGACTTAGAATACAATGAAGTCCTCAACATCTCTGTGTTTACAATGATATCCGTTAGGTTTTGATTGTATAAAGTCTCCATTATCCGCCATATTAAGTTTCTTCGGCTATTATCTATATGCCACGTAGACTTTTTACTGTTGTTGTCTAGTTGTGTTAGTGCTTGTATTAAAATGACTGCTAAATTGTCTTGAAGCATTCTAGGTAAGTTACATTCTAGAATTCTTCGAATGGTTTCTATTTTACGGGATAACTTAGCTTCAATATTGTTGGAACTGCCTGTCCTAGAAAACAAACTAGCAACGAACTAAGATATTCGTATCTATATCTGGAAATATCAACTTTTCCGTATGAATCACGATCCATTCACCAAGTTTCTTCATTGCTAAAGTTTCCAGTTTTCTTGGTTGCTGTACCAAGTATTGATGCTTCACCTTCTTCATATTTCCCTTTCTGCAAAAAAGTACTATGTTATCATCAATAGATCATCATCATCATCATCAGCCTCTTTTCTTGTACGCCACTCATCCCGGTCTTGTACCAATTAAAATTGACACCGAATTATCCCTAGATGGAAAAATAAGAGTAATAGGACTTGTAGCTTTTCAGTCATGTCAGTGAAATATAGTGTAGCAGAAAGGCTTATCGCCGAAAGTGGTGAAAACGAAAAGTTCTGTCGGCGAAACCTACGCAGGCAAAATATTATGTCGGGGAAATCGGCGAATGTGAATCGTGCTATCAACGAACAGTCCAATGATAAATCGGTTTCCGGCGAACGGTTGCTGAAACATCTTGTGTCCACACCAGACCCCCAATATTTACGTCAGCTTAGAGGTAGATAGACTATGTGCAAAAAGAGAACCGTTGTGGCGTTACGGTGAACTAACAATAAGATTTTCATCAGCAGCCAAGGTACGGACCACTTGGTAGGCGCGAGTACCGATGAAAACCGAATTGATGTCTAGTATCAAACACTTTTAGTTGTACTAGCAATGACCAATGACAGAGTAGAGCAGTGTTGTCAAGGTAACAAAATTAGTAAAATGGCACACAGGCGACTTCTCCTATTACGCTTCTCTTTTTGCACAAACTCTAGTGTTTTTGGAATTTTTCGGAGTAAGTTAATTTTTGATTGGGGATTCCTCAATAAAGGGGGAAATTCTCTGTAGCGTTGTTTATCTATTTATCAACCGATTTTGATAATATTTGGCAAGATGTTTAGTACCTATCTAAATTCTTATAAGTTTTGCGAGTATAAACGAAATCAATCAAGGTTGAGTCGAGATAATGGTTTATGAATAAAATTCAGTTACATAGATGTAAACTTCCGACAACTACAAGTTAATATAGTTTAAAAACATCAATTTATATCTACGTTCTTTAAGGAAAACAACAGTGAGTAATATTTTAAATCGAATACCTAATGCTAATACCTAAACTGAAAGAGTTTTTATCCTGAGCGTCCGTACATGTTATAACCTATTTCATCAAAACAAGATGATGAAACAAATCCTAATGGCGTAAAGAAAAATAAAGTGAAAAGTGTTGCTATTTACCTTATGAACAAATTACGCCAACATAAAAAACACAATCTTGGTAAAGCTGCAGTCAACAATTGAAAGTGTTTTGATCTAAATTACAAGGAAAAATAATAAATACACGACACGATTCAAGCGCTCATAAACATGTACTAAACCAAATGAAGTTGTGCTCTCACGCACACATGCATGCACTAGACGTTGTTCATACTGTTGTCTACTGTTCAAATAAAATTTAAACAATATAGCAAAATTGTCATCTCCATTAAAAAAAAAAAACAATGTGTGTATCTGTACTTTTGATAAAATACTTAGTATTTACTGTAATGTAATGAAATGAACCTAGTAAATGTACCCGAAGCGCCTTATGAAAACATTTAGCATAATACTAGCGACCCGCCCCGGCTTCGCATAGGTGTATTGTACATATAAACCTTCCTTTTGAATCCCTCTATCTATCAAAACAACCGCATCAAAATCCGTTGCGTAGTTTTAAAGATATAAGCATACAATTTAATTACTATTTAATTTATTAGACAATCTTAAGAGCTTGTTTCTTCTATGGATGTGCCATAACAGCATTGTAAACATAGTACCTACCTATATTTTTATATGTACTTAGTAGTTTTAAGCTATTTTCTGTATGTAATTAAGTGTAAAATAAGTAAGGTTTTGGTATTTACTGTAAAGTTACTTATTAGGAAAATAAAGATTGACAAATTGAATTTGAACATGGGGACAGACAGCGGGAAGCGACTTTGTTTTATACTATGTAATCTATATGTATCTATGTGATATTCGTGAAAATGACTAGAGTTTGTGCAAAAAAAGAAGCGTCGTAGGTGAAGTCCCCGTGTGCCATATTACTAATTTTGTTACGTTGATAACACTGCTCTGTCATTGCTAGTACAACTAAAAGTGTTTGATACTTGGTAGACACCACGTCGGTTTTCATCAGTACTCGCGTCCACCAAGTAAAAGTTAGTCGGTACCTTGGCTGCTGATTAAATCTTATTGTTAGTTCACCGTAACACAACGACAACGGTTCTCTTTTTGCACAAACTCTTCTCATGCAATACGAATGAGTTGTGAGTAGGTACTAGGCAATACTTGGCAACGGTTTATTTATTTATCCTGTAGCCGTTATAGAGCCTTATATTTATATATATATTAAGGGGGGCTACCGTATGGTAGCACTTAATATATTTTATTAATTATTTATTTTTGAAGGGAATATAAAACTTAAAATTCTGTGAATATTTCATGCATCTTCCTGTTTAATATCGAGCAATAAATCATGTTTCTTGTTTGGGAGCCCCTTTAGATATTTATTTTATTTGAATTTAATTATTTATTTTTAAAGTAAATGTTTAACTAAATATTCTGTAAAAATTTCAAGCATCTACCTGTCACGTTAATAATAGCGAGCGAAAAACGGCTTAAAATACATGTATTTTGTATGGGTGCCGCCCTTACTTTTTTTCCTTTTTTAATATTTGTTGTTTAGCGGCTACAGAAATACATCATCTGTGAAAATTTCAACGTTCTAACTATCACCGTTCCTGAGATACAGCCTGGTGACAGACAGACAGACAGATGGACGGACAGCAGAGTCTTAGTAATAGGGTCCCGTTTTTACCCTTTACCCCTAAAACGGTACGGAACGGTACGGAACCCTAAAAGAAAACTACTTAGCTACTACTAGTATTATTTTATATTATTTGCTACTACACAACAAATAATCCACATGCCACAGAAGTATCTATATAGAAATATCGGCCGATCAAACTTCTCGGCGTCTGCAAACACGAGGAAAATCGTTGCGCAGTAGCAATAAATTCAAATGTCAGCGGCGCAAGAGAGGGGACATTACATTACAGACACCAACAGCCTATTATATGTTTCATTTGGCCTGTAACGGCAACATTTTAGTTTCTATATTGATGGTAATAATGATAAAATCCGAAATATACACCTACCTAGATGCCAGTGATGACATATGGAACTGAAACGTGGTGTTTTAATGTGGGCCATATGAATAAGCTCCGGATAGCCCAAAGTATATGGAAAGGGCTATCCTCGGTCAAAGAATATATAATAATGCCTCGGTGTCTCTCTGCGGGATCGGATCAGAAATGAGGAGATCCGCAGACGATCCAATGTTACCGACATAGCCCAGCGGATTAGCAAATTAAAGTGGCAATGGACAGGGCACATAGTTCGAAGAACGGATGGCCGATGTAGTCGTAAACTTCTCGAATGGAGACCACGGACCAGCAAGCGCAGCGTAGGACGTGCACCGACTAGCTATAGACTGACGATATAATAAAGATCGCAGGAACGCGCTGGATGCAGGCTCCTTCCAACTGGCCTTAGGTATTGGAAATCCAAGGGGGAGGCCTATGTTCAGCAGTGGATGTCCTACGGCTGATGGATGGATGGATTGATGAACACCTACTTACCTACCGTTTACCGTACTAAAAGCCGTGGTGGTTTAGTGGTACCTACCTAATGACACCCGCCTTACAATCGTAAGGTCGTGGTTCCTAGCGTCGCGGCGTCGCGTGGTTTCTACATTTGCCAGTATCTAGTGTAAGTTTATAAAATTCATGATATTGTATACTTAGTCCAAAAAAGTCACGGTCAAGTCCAAGCATAATCCAACCCATGCCTTGGTAAAGCCGTGGACACTTTACTAGAAGCGTCTATGGAGTTTTGATGACAACACGGAACAATACTCGTAGTAAGTAAGTACATATTTGTTATAATATATGGAAGTAAGTTCGTTTAGGTGGCTAGCCCTGCTGGCTTAGCATACAAGACCACGACAAGAGTTTATCGACGTGTGCAAAGGTGACAGATATATGCTTCATCATAACTCTGTCACGTTCTGACACGTCGATAGTTTAATCTTATGGTCCGCATGCTAATCTATCGGATCTACAAGTCGAGCCACGACGGTATCGCTCAGTTGTAAATGCCACCCGCCGCCACCCATCCGAAGACTGACTGTGCTGAACGTTGTTTAACTTTGATGATCGCTAACGAAAACCTAGTCAAACTACACAGACCTATAACAACCAGAGGGATAATGTGGTCGATTGAGAAAATCCGAGAGAGATGCATTGATTTAATATGGCATATGGTAGACAGAGACATTAATAATATCTTTAATTCAGTGGCTGTTCCAGTGTTTCATCTTCTTTCCATCTCCGGGTAAGATTTTTCATACATTTTTGTGGTTAAGAATCACAGAACAGCAGAACTGAGAATTGCCTCAAGCGACCACATCTATGTAGGTACATATGGTCCACCAAAATATTATAAATCAGAAATCAGAAACGTTTATTGCATCACTATGTACAATGAATGTTCTTACAAATAAATATAATAGTTCCAATATTGGACCCATAACGGGCGTGCAATATCATAAGATTTTGTATCTTAGCTAGAAATAAGTAGGCACTTAGATATCAATTACACGAATGAAATACAATGTCAAATGTTACAAATAAAGTTCATTTACACAAAGTATAATAAGGTTTGTTTAATAATAATTACTAACAAAAGTAATTGAATGAATAATTTTCCTTGAGTTGCTCATACTTATAAGGCGTTCTACTTTTATTAATTGATCTGTGCAAATTTAACGATTTTTTGTTCGGCATTTTTGTTCGTAAATTTTGCTTCATTTTACAAAATATCGCTAAATATTCCAGAGCTGCAGTGTCAACACTGACTAGATGTGTGTTACTGGTGACGTAATAATTACATTACCCACACATTCACCGGTTCGGCGCAGAGCGGCGCGGCGGCGCGGCGCCAGTGCTGCCACCTTAGCCTTTCTGGGGCCAGATCTAGCACTTTTTACTGCAGGTGAACTCGTTAAATGATTTAGCCCAGGAAACACTTTATAGCCCGGAAAGAGCTATAAAGTGCTAGACTTTTCATCTCTGAAATTTGCGCCATGCTAACATCGCGAAAACATCGAACTTTCGCGATTTGTGTCATAGACTATTGATAGATTCTGTGGTAGATACCATTTGCTCGATTATGGCAACATACCGCATCTCTACGACGCGCCGCCCCGCACCGATCCGGGTATCCCCCGTTCCCGTAGGTGACGAGGAATACCCGGAGCGTTTACTTTTTATGAACCCACTAATTAAAGATTTTATGAAAACGCTACAGTCTCTTATGTTAATTTGTCAATTATCTTCAAATTCAGTTTAATTTTGAAAAAATGAATTGTGATTCAAACTTAAAGAAAATGATACATAATTGAAATCATTAGTAAAGGTGTTTTTAGCCTTTTTTTACTGCAAGTCTTTTCTTGAATGAACACTTTATTGTTAGCACTACTCGTTCAGAAATATGACACATACTTAAAGGAAAAAAAAGCAACTTAAAACTAGTGCAACAAAGGCCGGCCTTATTGCTTACAGCAATCTCATCCAAGCAAGCCTTTCCTTGGTAATTTATTGTGCTCCATCTATCCATTTTTAGCTTACTCAACTGCCCCTTTTTACTAAAAACTAAGTTGGCAACACTGCGCGGCGCGGTGTCGCGTCGTCGCCCATTGTATCGTTTCTGCGAATAAATATTTTAGTGCATCATTGGAAAGATCTTCAGTGGTTGTACTGGTATTTATCATTAAAACTAACAGCTGCCACAGCCAAACTAGGTAAGGTCCGTTACTTTTCTAGTTTAAGTCTTGGGATAGCTACCATATTGCAAATTGCATGTACCTACGCTATGACAACCTGTTGCAACTAAAATAATACTTGTAACACCTTTGTAATGACACAGCCTAAACTTTAAAGCAATAAAAATTTACTTTACATAATTATGTACTTTACTAAGTACAAAATACATTTCCAATTTATTTACTTAGTACACACTTTTGTTTATTACTGTTTTTGGTTACGATTTTATCCTAAGCTGTATTTTATTTGCCGGGATTTTAATAGTTTACTGTTGAATGTAGGCTTCCTCGCGAACGGTGAATGGACGGTAATCACTTCGCTGATTTTGTTTGTGTTGTTGATATTCGTCTTCTAAAACCTAAAACGCTACATTTATGTAGGTACTGCGCAGTTCTGATATCTGCGCAATAAAACAATCTGCTAAGGCTTGGTTGCACCATGTTACTTTAGCAATGACAAACATGTTAAAGTAATGGTTAGGGAAAATAATGTGTTGCACCATTTGACAATTTGTAAGATGACGTGATAACTTTAACTGTAACCGTAACCGTTAATCGTTAATTGTCTGTCAGAATTGCATAGTCCTGATAACTTTAACTATTCCAAGGAATACGCTGGTGCTACACATTTCGCAGTCACTGTTTAAGTCAGCGCTATTGTTATTGTGAAATTTGACAATAATCTTAACTATAACTACCATTATGGTGCAACCGAGCCTTAGACGTGTACTTATTGATTGTCAAAATATCACAGCCGAAAAAAGTACATAGATAAATAACAATGTTCGACGTCATTGTTGCTTATTCAGATTGTTAATCAAGAATGATACCAATCTTTAGGTGGAAATTTTTGAAAATGTTATTTCATTTAACGATGTTTTATTCATCCTACTTAGGTACATAGACACCACACATTTTTTGACCATGTTTTTGACTCAGATGCTCTAACAAGGTAAATGCTAGAGCAGGAGCTACTTAAGATTAATAAATTTATATAATTGTAAACAGAGTATATACCTATTATGTAAAACTAAACAATAATAAAGGTATTTCTTTCTCTTCCAGGTTTGCATATTATGGACACGCAGTACTCAGTGAAACCACCTAAAAGGCTCCAAAGTTTGGCGATAGAACAAATTGCGCGGTGGGTCGCTTCAGAAGCTCGTAAATTGCAACGTGTCATAGTAGAATTACAAAATATATATACAAAAAACCATTACTCAAACCAAACTGAAGCTTCAATATACCATGAAATTGAAGTCATCTGGAACTTTCTCGAGCGTAATGTTCCAAAATTATTTCAAGATAGATTAGCTATTGAAATAGTTCAAGCGCTATCAAAGCAAGGAAACAGAATAGACTTAAGGACCGAATATATGGAAAGCGATCGAAGGTATTCATATTTACATCTGTCAAAAATAATAATCTTTAATTACCTCACTACATTTGTGATGAAGTATGCTGAGACATCAAGCGTATATTTTACAGCAAAAGTTTATTCTGGTATAAAACGTTTAGTGATAGACTATGTCGGAGAAGTGGGAAAGACATGGAAGCTAGAAAAAAACAACGAAGATAACATAATCTTGATGCTAAAATCATTACCGTATCTTAAATATATCACTATTAATACTGTTTGCACGGACAACATTTTGATATGCTTATTAGAATATTGTCAACAAATTGAAGAGTTTGACTTCAGAAACTCGAAAGATGTAACTGATAGCAGCCTATATATTTTAACTCAATTTCCTAATTTGAGAGTATGTAATCTGAATGGCACATCAGTGACCACATGGGGGATTGCAAATCTCCTTATGTCTTGTGGGCATATCGAAGTGATTAATAATAAATGGGGCTCAAATAGTGTAGCAGAAGCTATAGAACACATTCAAATTTCATCTACTAAAAATGAGGCCACAAAGCAATTTAAATTAAAATCCTATGCAAATCGCCATGACACAACGTATGGCCAATTAAAATTAGTAATTCAGAAGTGCCCACAAATCCAGAAACTGAACATTCATAATTATAAATCGTATGGTAGTGTTGAGTTTCTTAGAAATTTAGATAACTTGACACAACTTAGTCTGACAAATTTTAATTTCTACAGGATCAAAGAAATTTTGGAAGCGAAAGGAAGTCAATTGATATATTTGTGTCTCAATAACATACGTCAAGTCAGTTTGAACACGTTAATTGATATTAGTCAAATGTGTCAAAATTTGCAAAGTTTAATTATAGTTGGTACCTTGGCGCAAGACGAGTCACAATATAAAAATAATGTAGTGAAAATCCAGCCGTTAAGGCATTTAACAGAATTCGTTTTTCATGAGGAAAGATTGATTTCTATTTATTCTGTCAAATAGTCCAAATATCGAGTCTATTAGTACTACAGTTGTTCTTACAGATGAATTTATGTTGAAAGTATTGGATAACAATCGATTAATTCATTTACAAAAATTACATTTAAAAATGTCAAATGGTTACCTGAGCGATGCAATAATTGACCGTATCGTTGAAAATTGCATTAATACCCCAGCATTTATATTTAAGTAACCCTACGCAAAGAGTTCTAACAATATAATGAGAGATTAGACTAAGAATAGTTTCATTATTAAAATCCGGCTGCAAAATCGTTACGCTTATCACAAAACCTATTTTTACGTAAAAGAAAATATATACAGAGCTTAGGCCATTACTTTGTACATTATTTAATTTATTTATTTGTTTTGGAAAATAATATTCCCATTACGTTATTTAATAACAGTCTCATTAAAATTTTATTTGATAACAGTCCTCTAACTGAAAAAATTATAGTTTCATATTTTCTGATCTTAGTATTAAGACATTGTTTGTAAAATATGGCTTTACGTGATTTCGAACATTTTCGAGCAATAAAAGCAAAAATACTGCCAATTTTTGGAATAAAAATGAATGGCATACAAATAGGATTTCAATCAGTTTGGACTGATTTGATTCATATTTTGTACCTACTGCATTTAAAACAACAAAAAGAACACGGTTCTTTTCGAATCGATAGATGATTAATATTTATGACTAAAAAAGTGCAAGTGGAGTCCCTCCGCGCGGAAGAAGTGAAACTTCGACGCAACAGTGCTTTTATACCCCCTCCATGGTAGCGTTAAACGTTTAAGCAACCTTGTTGGAAGTCGCATTAGAAGTTTTAATTCAATAACTTTAATAAGATGTACGCTAAGGTACAACGTATAACTAAATATATGTAAAGCGAAACATCTCAGTTTTAAGATGTGCAAAAAACTTCACATCTGCGGGTGTTGGTTTTCCTAAACAGGGTTATTTCTAATCAATTAGCATCCTTTTAGGGGCTTATTCTGTACATCAAAACTAACAACTTTTGTTCTGCGACTTTTGTCAAAATTAAAAAAAATGATTTTGTTCTATAGAAAAATATCGTTCACTCGCGACAAAATGTATGGAACAGCTGATTTTTTTTATGAGTTCTGACAAAAGTCGCAGAACAAAAGTTGTTAGTTTTGATGTACAGAATAAGCCCCTAAAAGGATGCTAATTGATTAGAAATAACCCTATATAGGCCACATTTTTCAATGAATCCTGGCGAAACTTGGCACACATGTTCTAAGGTACAGTGGGTGATTAACGCCCACCTAACTTTAATTTCAAATATTTTTGGTATTTCAATAGTTATGGAAGAAAAACACCTTTCTAAATAAATTATGTTTATTTATTCTACATATAATGGCACATTACAGTGAGTTTTACTCATAATACTTATTAATAGCCTGCTTTTTAAAAAACATTTATTTGGGCGTTATTAAAAAGTATGCGTCCATTGACGCCCGTTTTTTAAACTAAGCTTTAATTAAACAACTAGGTTTAAAACAAAAAAAAATTAGGTAACTTACGAAATCTTACTTTGTACTATCGTGATTACACTAAAAATAAACAAATAAAATCAACATTTAATATAGACTTTGCCCAACTTAAGAATACACCTCATAACACGTCGTATCTTTGTATTTAGTCATATTTAAGGAACTTTTTAATAATTTTCAAATAACCTATCGTGAGCACAAGGCGTACTAATCATTTTTAAAGCAGAATTAAGATATTTTTTAAATGTTCATTGGGCGCAATTACATCGTTAGTGGGTAATAACGCCCAATAGTAATAAGTATTAAAAAAAGTCTAGTCAATAGAGTTCGACTACTCTGTCAAAAAAAGTATTAACTGTTTATATAACAATTAAACTAAAATTGCCAGATAATCATAATAAAGTATGTCTTACATAAAATAGTCAGTCTGAAGTTACATTAATCAGTCTTATAGAAACTATACTTTTTTTTAACAATATGGACAAATAAACTCTATATCACATTCGGAGAGGCCTACGCATTCCTCATGGTACCATCTCTTACATACTATGCATTGCGCCATGTCTAACTCCTCTATCTCACCACAAGCATTACAGTACCAGACTTCATCGCTATTCCCGTTCATCTTCTTTTTATTCTTAGTCTTATTTTTAGTGTCTTTCGCTTTGTTTTCTTTTTCACGTCTTTCTTCTAATTTCTTCTCACTTATTTTTTCTTCTCTTTTGTCATTCGTCTTTTGTGTTTTAGAAATGTGTAGCTTTTTCTGCTCTTTCTTAGTTTTCTTCATGCTACTGTAATTTTGTTTATTAGATTTTTTAGTTTCAGTTTTATCATTGAATAAATCCTTAGTGATTCTTTGCCCTTTATAGTTCATCGCTTTCTTACGTGGTTTTGAAGATTTATTTTTTGCATAATTAGGCGTAGGTAGGAATTGTTGAAATTGCGTTTTATTCTCTTGTTGTAAACTGGCTAATGGTACGTTGTCTTCATCTAGGTTGCAAGTTTCATTTTGAATAGGACAGATCATTTGTTTTTTCGGTGTTTTTGTTCCTTTGTTGAGATGACTGTTGTCTTCATCTAGGTTGCAAGTTTCATTTTGAATAGGACAGATCATTTGTTTTTTCGGTGTTTTTGTTCCTTTGTTGAGATGACACTGACTTCCATCTCTTGATGATTCGTCTGATGTGTAGTTATAGATATCATCAGCAACATATTTGGATTGATTGAAAAGAGGCCTAGTAACGAATGAATCCAAATCAGAAATCGTTGAATCAGAACCCGGATCGTCACGTAAAGATTTTTGTAATCCTGAACAGCTGGGAACGGCCAGATCATGTTGTCCTAAATGTTTATCGCCATTGTAGTGTGAGGAATCAAATTGAGAAATACCAATTAAGTTGGTATCTGGTATTAAGGAAGGTGAATCACGATCTTCTTCTATCATAACTTGTGATTTAAGGTTCGGCCAAATTGATGCTATGTCAGAATTATCGGATGACGAGCTGTAATCCACAAGACGGGACTTAACTGGGTTAATATTTTCATTAAGTAAGTCAGATTTTCTCTGAATAGTAGATAACTCAGTAACTAAAGCCAAATGGTGATCATGATCTTCATTAATGTCATCACTATCAGTGCTATCATCTAATGAGTTTAAAATGAGATTCTGCAGAGGTTCCTGGGTTCGCGGGCATGGCATTTCCGACAAAACAGATGGGGCAAATGCTTCCTCTGGTATAACTTGGGGATCGAAGGGAAAGAGACCGGTTGCCTTGAACCCATTGACTATATTGCTGTGCGTCATACACTTGGGCCAAACTCTAGTAAATATTTTATTGAATGTAGCTTTTGTGAGTGTTCTGTCGGCGCTTGCACATAAATAGTTTAAGACTTCTTCGTCCCAATGATGTTCAAAAGACTTGTTTACGGACTTATCCAGAGGCTGTAACTCATGGGTTGTATTTGAAGGAAGGCAGTATAGCACTATGTCATTATTATCAGCTTCTTCGAGTGCTTCAACTGATAAGTGACACTTAGCGCCATCAAAAACAAGTAAACATTTTCCCGCAACTTTGTATTTGGCTAGGTGCTGGATAAATTCTACAAACAAATCGGCAGTCATGGACCCTTTCGGCGCCATTCTTACTAAAGTTCCGGCAGGTAAGTTTTCTGAAAGGTCTGGTCTTTGTCTTTGCCCTTTAAAAAGAATCATGGGAGGAATCGCGGTTCCTATGGCATTAACACACATTGCTATGGTCACATTTTCGGCATGTTCGGGTGCAATAAGATGTACTCTTTTACTTCCTTTCTCCGCAAGTACCGTGTGCTGGTTGTGGACTGTAATTCGGCAACCCTTCTCATCCATGTTGTATAGTCTTTCAGGATGTTGAAGAATATCTAATGGTTCGTATATTTCTTTTACATTCTGAAAATGTTCCCTAACTATTGCTTTGTTAAGTTTTTGAGCTCGCGCTGGGTTTAATATTTGTGGTTTTCGTTTAGTGATCGTTGGGTTTCGCTTTAAAAACTGCCTTAGCCAATCAGCACCCGCAATCCTTTTTGTAGAATTGAAATTATTTTTTATGTCAAATCTCTCGCAAAACATAAAGGCTTGTTTTCTGATAAATTTAGGTGTGAGAGGTATTCCGATTTTTGCAAACCTTTTGATTCTACCACACAAATCATTTTCCTGAGCCTCTGTTAAAATAGGTTTTCGTCCCATACGTTTTACGTCTTGGCCGGTTTTCATATGGTCCCTCAATGTTCGTCGCGGAATGTTATACTTGAGAGATATGGCTCGCTGACTTAATTTCCCTTTTTTAACAGCTCTCAAAGCGGCTTTCAAATCGTCTTCTGACCAAGATTCTCCCCTCTTTTTACGAGGCGACATCTTTATATCTAAAAATATAAAAAATAATGTAATGGAAATATTTCCTTTATATGTCAATATATATCTTATTAAAAATATCTTAAAGCATAAACAATGAAGTATAAGAAAACAATATTTGAGGTTATATTGATCGCGTCGATAATTAATTTAATGTTCAGTATATCAATGTATAGGTACTCATTTTTTTAGTAGTTTCTGAAATTAGAAATGCTCTATCTATGGTTATGGTTATAACGCCCGTGTAGTGTAATAGCGCCCAACCGTTATTTTAACGGGCGTTATTACCCAGCTGGGCGTTATTATCGGACGCTGATTCAAATGGCACGTTTATGGAAAAAAACATAGAAATCTACGCCAAACATTCAGGCAATAGTGAACTAAGTTTATCTTGAAGCAATTAAATCTTAAAAATTAACCCAAAACGCAAAAAAACACATAAAACCACTCACAATTTCGTTCCGGTACTTTTTATAACAGTGTGGTACATGTCCGATCCTGCCGGAACGCGGCGTCACACTGCCGCGGATAATGGCGTGAGCGCGTCGCCGCTTGTTTTGCGGTTTCTTATTGGTTCATTCTAAGTGTGCGTGGAGTAGTAACGGAATATTTTTATATTTAGTATGTTTTCTGCCATCTGGGCGTAAATGCGCAGCGGGCGTTAATCACCCACTGTACCTTATATGCGGACCTGTAGAGGAGAACCAACGCCCGGAGACGGACAGATGTGAATTTTTGCCAATCTCAAAAAGACGCTTCGCTAGCTCACACAATAAATTATAACAATTTTATTTGTTTTCAATTATATTTAACAATATGCATACCTATTTATATTTTTAAAAAATAAAACCAAATAAATGTGAAATATTTAATATAAATAAATGTTGAATCATGTGTATTTTGCAATTTGTATAAAATAATGACTAAGTACTTTATGTTTTAAGATTTTTGGTTCTAATTAAGTAATATTGAGAATAAATAAACGTTTATATTTATTTTAGAAAGGACCTGTCCACAAAATGTATCGAGGCTGGTATAATAATAATCAAAAAATCTAAACTCATATGAATTATAGATAATACATATTTTTATACAACGTATATGTGGCTTAGAAAAATACCCGGTATAGAAAAAAAGCACTACATTTTCAATTTTGCTACTCCCGCCTAACCCACGACGCGGCTTTTGAATCTTGTAACGTCACACGTATAAATCCGGCGCGGGGCTTTATGATTTCGTGCGGTCATGTTTGAACATCCATAACTCCGTCATTTTTAAGATATTTAAGAATTTTTTCCACTATACGTATCATATTTTTACCGTGTTTAAATGTACATAATTATTTTTTATTTAATGAGAAAGGAAACTTCCTTATTCTCGATTAAGCGAATGTTATCAAAAGTATGCGCCGCAGCGATGCCCGCTGCGTGCTTTGCTGCACGCTTGAGAAGTCGCCGCGGGTGCCGCGGCGGGCACCGCAGCGGGCACCGCCACTCTTCCCGTCTCGCATCACTATTAGCTCGAGAGGTAAGCAAAAATTGCAACTACTTTCTAAAAGCTGCTTTTTGGTGTTACGTTGTCATGGTGGTGTACCTACAACAATACCCCGGAGTCCTGCTGTGATTGCTTAGCGTTTGGTGGGGATACCCGTTTGAATTTTTAGTAAAATAAATGAGTTTCTTGCAACTACTTTTAAAAGCTGAAAATTAGTGTACAGGTAGATTAATAATTTAAAAAGAGTTTAACCACAGCCAATCACCCAAAACATGTGACGGACCATCTCCATACAAGCTCAGTATACATTCGAGTGGTTTAAAGTTCAAAAATAGCCCTGGGGGCTTTATTTTCTAGGAGCCGTTCGAAATTCAAAAATTGAGATAGTTTTTTTTTCTGACGTGCGGCATTATTCTTAACTGAATTAAACTTCGTGGCGGCTGTGACGTTAGCCACAATCTGCGGATAACCTAATCCTGACTGAAGAGCACTTAACAGCTGCGACAAGAGTGGGTTTCGCATTTCGATTTCGGGATTCGGTTTCATAACCGCCAATAATTTTGATACGGTCCATACCATACCCCTAGCAAAGAATATATAATAATACTCCCCTAGCTAGGTATTTTGGGCTATTTTTGCTTAGATTAGGTTATAGGGTGACTAGCGCAAGGGCACCTGAGAAGGTACGGACCTCTGATTGGGCCGTCACCCGGCGGGGGAGATCAAACTTGCCCGGGCACCCCAGAAGGGATGTGCCCTGTGGCCCTAATAGGTTGAACTGTTTGACTATCCGGAGAGAATCTAACCGATCTTCTGACAGATCCGGAGGGTCCTCGACCTCGCCGGCGAGGTCGGTGTGTGTCTGTGTGCCTTTGGTAACCGGCTCCTATACCAAAAACGGAATACTTACTTCCTGTTGCAGGGAGCTGTCGGATCGGCCGACCCCAGCGCCGCAGATGTGACTACGGCGATGGGGTCGGCCGGCTGACGGTGGGTGTGTTTGTCGTGTCTGTCGTATAGTCTGAGGCTTGGACTACGAGTGGGTTGGGGTGGTGGGGCGCCCTATCAAAGTAGCGGCGAGAGAGGTACTTGATGTACTGAGTGATGGAGGGGAGTTCGAGATCGCAATGCAGGTCAGAGTTTCGCATGAACCAGCTAGCTCCGAAGGCCATTTTTGCGTAGCAGTAGCAGCATAATATGACGGATAGCTTTATAAGGAGTAAGAGAGACGTACCGTGTGAGTGAGAAACGCATACTTTGAAAGTCCGTCCCCACTCCAGCCAGTTCATATCAGTCGTGGCCGTGACCTGTGCATCAGCGTATTGTGAACATTGTTCTCATTTGCTGTCCTTATTTACGTTTTAACCAAAACAAACCGTACCAAAATTCCCGATAAATAAAAAAATACCTAATGTGGCTAGTTGGCTACCAATATGACCACTTTCGTGACTAGTTTTGTGAAGATAGATAGTGTTGATCAATGATACCTAAGCATTGGGACATTATTTAGGTTATAGATCGTGAGTACCTATTGTTAGTTATTCTATTTAGGTACTTGATTTTACGGGTGTTTTTATATTGTTATACGAGTATGTCTATGTGAAATTTTAGGTTGTCTAAGAAATTAAAGTCTTAGGTATTATTGCGGTGTAAAATAAAGTCCACAGTATATTATTATATCAAGTGCTAAGATTTTGATTTTGAATCAATTAGTGTCTTCGCGTTTTCTGTAAAAGATCGAGAAAAATCGCGGTGTTTTTGATAAGATTAAAGTTCCGGGAGAAACTCTTTTCACCCTTTAAATTGTTACAAAATGTTATGTTTTTGGTGTCAATCGCTTGGGCTAGAAATAACTCATGCTCGTTCGTACCTAAGTACGTCTTATTTTATTCAGCAAAGTTTTTAGTTTCTGTATAGGTAATTTTCAGCCAAAGTTTTGCGTAAAAATAAGACTTTTTAGAGGCTTATAACTTTAAGGTCATTTAAAAAAACTGTAAAAACTAAGACGTATAAAACTAGCTATTGAAGTGCTGATTACAATATGGAAAAAAGTGACTCAAATAGAATAATATTTAGAGGTAGATAACAGCTTATTAAGCTCGATTACAGAGGCGCCAGCGTAATTATATTAGCTAAATAGCATAGTTCTGTTTCTTTTTCACTTTAGGCATTCGATAGAGAGAACGCTTTTTACGTTGCTACCTATTTAATTTACGCTGGCGCCTCTGTAATCGGGCTTATTGTGTTTGTATAGCCAAGTAGGCACTTTACAATTGCCTTTGAATTAAATAACTACACAGTATAATTATATGCCATTGTACCGTTATGCTAGCATTATAGGTATATAGGTACCTATTATATTTACGCCTGTTAAAATCACGAGACACAATAAACAGTGAATGATAGAAATGAAGTTTTTATGGCAGGCGCTAAACTAATATGGAACATTTTGGTAATCTGTTTCTTAACCAAGCTTTTTTAAGGAGTAAAACGAGTTATAAAATAAAAGTTGATTGTCAAAAATATTATTAAACTAGCTTTTACCCGCGGCTTCGCCCGCGTTATATTTTGATTTTGGCTTATGTTTATGTCGGCTGCGAAACCTAACCTAACCGACAAATATCAAAATACCTTAGAGGAATGCTTTTGTTGGTTAAGTTACGGTTGTAGTGAATATACAACCCCCTGTGTATTCCCGCCTTGTCGTGGGGGAGGTCTGAGGCAGCTGAAAAGGCGGCGCTCGAAGTTTCCCTCTTTTTTGGGTCTTTTCCCCCAAGGAAGCTTAGAGGCTGGCACTCGAGGTTCAGCCGCTTTTAACTAAAGCAGCTGAGAGGATGGCCGGTAGGTTGCATGCCTTATGAGGAGTGTAGCAACTTAGGCGGGCTGCAGTGCCGCTCTTGCGACGCTGCATCCGAGGATTTTTTTTATTATATTGCGAAATATCCCTGACACGATCAGGGGTCTTAATTACAAATGAATAAAAACTATACCTATATTTCAATGTTTTTGGCTGTTTGCAGTTATAATAAACATTACAATGGTACTATGGTAATATGGAACTGGTGGTGTGGGTGCCGCCACCTACCCTACCTTCCGCTAGGCCGTCAACGTGTTGGCAGACGCAGTGGGGCTGCAGGGGAAGAGAGGTGTCGGTATCGCGATGGCCGTTCTCACTGCCCTCTGCAGTTGAAGAGGCAAGCGCTGGGCTACTATGACTGACCCGCTGCACTGGGACCAGGGCGTTGGAATGCTGTCTGACGTTCAGTACTGGTTAGTCCCGAGTGGTGGATGACGATGTGTCTTGTGCTCCGAAATACTCCGTCATTATGGCGAGAGCGCAAGTTCCGTTATGGAGCCCGAGTCTGGGCTAGCGCTGTTGAGTGCCGCGAAGGAGTGCGAAAAATGTACGAACGTCCTAAACTTGCCATGACAGGTTATTTCTGGCGCTTAGACGGCTGCTACCGCAGCCCGCTCACTTAGTTTTTATCCTATCCTACGGGAACTGTTAAAGTTTTTGCGATAAAAAGTGGCCTATGTCACTTTTCGTCTTTCAAACTACTCGTATATTCATGCAATAAACCAAGGCAAGTTGCTCCGTTGCTGAGAAAAATTTATTGTTAAGTCCTACGGGAACCACTATTTTTTCGGGATGGAAAGTATCCTACGTTACTTTCCGTCTCCAAACTATGCCCACCCCAAATATCAAGTCAATCCGTTCTCCATTGCTGAGAAACAGTTATTGTCCTATCTCATGGGAATCACGAATTTTCTCGAGATAAAAAAGTATCCTATTATCACTTTCTGTCTTTTAAACCATAGGTATCCATACCAAAAATCAGGTCAATCTTTTGCTCCGTTGCTTCGTCAAAGAGGAACAAACCAACAAACTTTTCGGATTGATAATATTAAAGTATGATGATTCTGTACCATAAAGGTAGAATAAAGAAACATGTTAAACCTCTAATGATAGAAGATTTATAAATATTTTAATGTCAGACAAAATGACGGCCTGGTATTAAACGTCATAGTAACATGTAGCATGCAGAGGGAAAATAACATTTTATCCAATTTTAATGTCAGTTGTCATTTTCAATCCATACTTTATTTCCTCTTCAAGGGAATATAATGGTGGAAAAACAATTTGTCCCCTTGCCATGCTACTTGTGATTAAAAGTCTGCAGACAATGTCACCTGTCATCTAATTACGTTTGGCTGTGACGTTTCGTAAGTCCATATTAGCGTCATAGAGGAATTAATCACTTAGCGTCTTTGTGATAGTGGCGACAGTTTCGCTTTCGACGGTTTTTGTCCTATCCTACAGGAACTATGCAATTTTTCGGGATAAAAAGTATCCTAAAGCTCCTTCCGCCTTTTAAACTATGTCCATGCCAAAAATCAAGTCAATCCGTTGCTCCGTTGGTGCGTGCAAGAGTAACAAACCAACAAACCAACAAACTTTTCGGATTTATAATATTAAGTAAGGATAAGACAGCGAATTAAGGGCAAATCAGAGATGACAAGTATCAACACAAAACATAAAGAAGGGAAGGTTTTAGAACACACATTTTGCTTTTTAGCGCTGGATCAACAAAAAAAGATATTAAATTAGACAATTCAGATATGACAAGGTATTGACGACGTCCAAAGAAGAAAATTGCTATTGATGGTGGCGTGCATAGATAAACTTATTCGCGATAATAAAAAAAAACAAAATAAAATTTCAAGTTATTCAACACCATCTATTTTTACTTACGGAACCTTTTTTTTCTTTTGAGAAAACGCCTCAATATACTTGAAAAACCTGTTTGATTTTTCTTTTCATTAAATCCTGTAACAGTGTGTCTGGTTGGGAAATTACTAAGAAGCATTTATTCCCAACGAATAACAGTAACACCCTCAACTGTCACACTGCTACTCGATGGGAAATTTTTAAGAAAAAAATCCCAACCAGTTACACTGCCAGTCACACTTAAGTTCAAGTATATTGAGGCGTTTTCATATGTACATATGTTCCCAGCGAGTAACACCCTCAACTGTCACACTGCTACTCGATGGGAAATTTTTAAGAAAAAAATCCCAACCAGTTACACTGCCAGTCACACTGTTATTCGTTGGGAATAAATGCTTCTTAGTAATTTCCCAACCAGACACACTGTTACAGGATTTAATGAAAAGAAAAATCAAACAGGTTTTTCAAGTATATTGAGGCGTTTTCTCAAAAGAAAAAAAAGGTTCCGTAAGTAAAAATAGATGGTGTTGAATAACTTGAAATTTTATTTTGTTTTTTTTTTTTATTATCGCGAATAAGTCCGCTTGATTACCAATTTGCCTGATGATAAGCGACGTTGTGGTCGAAGATGAAGCACGCAGACCTAGAAGATACCTAATTAATTCCGTGTTTAAAATTTGTTTCCGCTACGGAGCGAGACCAATTAATTATTCATCTATGGTGGCGTGTTATAACAACCAAATGAACCAGCGAGCGTAGTAGATAATTATGATCCAAACACGCATCGTAGGTTAGCGGGTAAACTTATGTTCAGCATGCCTGTAGGTTTAGGATTATCTGTAAATACTAATTGAAGAAGAGTATACCTACACTGCTCGACCCCACATACTTAACTAGATACCTAAGATGACCTTAGAAATATCGTGATGATAGCACATAAGTAGATAACAAAATGTGAAAGAAATGAGACGATTTCAGTAGTAATTAACGAAATAATATTTTCAGCATTTACAGGATGTGATGATGTACCTAATTCAGCAACCTAAAAGATTGGAAAGTTTGGCGGTGGTCAAACTAGCAGATTGGATTGCGTTACAAGCTCAAGTATTGTGGTCACTGGAAATAAATGCCAATAAGAATGAATACTTACATGGCAAGAAAAACAATGACCCGGGAAAAGCTGCGGACATTTCGTCACATCGAATTCAAATTATCAGGAACACCCTTGAATATAATATGCCGAAGATGTTACACGACAAGTTATTTGAAAAACTTATGCAGGCGTTAGAACACATATCAATGAAAGAATGGCAGAGCTCGAAAACAGTATGTATCGAGTCATATAAGAAAAATTCGTTTTTTCGCATATCGGAAACGTTATTTACTAAAAATCTTACCACGATGGTGATAGACTACTTTAACATGGCAAGGATACGGAAAACGCTGTTTCATAAAGCACACATGCTCTCTGGTTTAATGAACTTAGAGATACAGTTCACTAATGGTTATATGGGCGTAGCTGAAGAGAGCGATATTATTAATTTGCTGAATTCGTTACCCAATTTGAGGCATTTGAAAATTGAAAACGTCTGTACAGATAATGTCTTAAAATGTTTAGCAGAACACTGCAAGCAAATTGAAAAGCTTAACTTAATTTACTCAACACACGTAAATGATATGAGTATACAAATTTTGACCCAGTTACTCCACTTGAAACATATTAATGTAAGTTCCACATCTGTAACCAAAATAGGAATTGCACACCTACTGAAGTCTTGTGGCAATATTGAAGTCATTGAAGATATTTGGTCAAACACAATTGCCGCGGCTATACAAGACGTGAAATCTATGGAAGAATATGCTGACACAAAATTTCAACTCAAATTCTATTCTAATTATCATGACACGACTTCCGAACAATTAAAGTCAGTCATTCAAATGTGTCCGCAACTGCATAAAATAGAACTAGTTAAATATGAATATATGCAAGGATCTCTTAAAATTCTTACAAATTTACAAAATTTGCAAGAATTGACATTAAAGTTATTCGATTTTTGCACAGATCACGTAAAAGAAGTATTAGAAGCGGGCGGACCTAAATTGGTGAAGTTAAGTCTCATTGCAATTAAGCAGTTAGGTTTAAACTCATTGCTTTACATAAGTCAAATGTGTCCAAAATTGGAAATTTTGACAATAGAATATAATTATTTACCAGATCTTGACGAATCAGATCAAAAACCCTCTTTGGAAATTTTGCCTTTTAAACATTTGAATACATTAATAATTTATGTTATGGGATCACTATCGAAGACTATCGAGGCACATTTATTGTTTCTGCTCACAAATTGTCCAAATGTTGAATACATGAAAACTTCAGTTGGTCTCACTGATGATATTATGTTGAAAGTTTTGGACAAAAACCCATTAAAATACTTACGAAAATTGAAAATGTTGAACGGTTCTCTGACCCCGCTAGTCTTAGATCAGATCATTCAAAACTGTATCGTTCCCCCAAAATTGATCAATTATTTTGAGTTCATTGATGATAAATACTATGAATTTTGACATAAACCTCCATGGAGATATAATTGAACCAGAAATAAATAGTAAGATTTTTAATTATATAGCTTTAATAAAGTAAGAAACAATGAAATGAATTGCGTATAAGACTTGCACCAAATATAAATTAAAAACTCAATAGTTATTTTACAAATGCAGATATAGGTAGTGTAGGTCAGTTAGATAGAATTTAACTTTGCACTAAATTTCCGATCCAATTTTTTTTACAAGTTTTAGGATCAGTTAGGTACTGAGGATAAAATCACGAAATGCTGACAGATCCAGGTGGAGCTTTAAGCGCCATCTTGAAAAAACGTTTTTGGCCGATATCTCGGAAACTATGTACTTTAGCGCAAAATTCACGGAGACCATTATTGTAGAAAATAACATTTTGCATCTCTGTTTTTAGTAAACATTTTTGTTTTTTACCGTTAATCTTTATACCTAACAATCTTAATGATGAATTTAATAATTATGTTGATATCGACATTTTTATTGATTTTAGAATTTATGATGATTGTGACAAAAATTGTGTGTATTATAATTAATTTTATGGGTCAATGGCCCGAAATAAATAAATTTTAATTTTTTAATTTTAATGAACCGGTTTTTGTATCGTTTATCGGTCCTCAAACAATTGCTAACTATAAAATAGGTATTATATAAAAAAGTACATATTTTTATTCTGAAGTGATGAGGCGGTACTGTTGGTCACTGACAGTTAGCCGGATACCTTGATAGGTCATACAGCTCCAGACTCAGAAGATGCAGAGTGTATTTTCAGTCGTACTCGTACCTACTTATGCTGTTTCCTAGTCATTCTCGATGATAAACCTGGATCTCATGCCTCATCTGCTGTCTCTGGGCATACAATGATTGTGTCATGCCTGGATTTGTGACTAGATATTGCAAATAACTTTATTAACATTTGACGAAATAAAAGTTACAACCCGGTCACAATATCTGTGCACCTGACTTCGTGACGTCATATCGAATTATCGGGACGCATATACATTACCGGACGTCTAGTATAGCGTCCGGACGTAAATTATTATCGGGACGTGTATCGGCAACGAAGATGCTAACCGTACTATCGCACCGGGGAGTGCACGGAGAGGTGACAGGAGAGGCGCCGCATTCCAGCGAGGTGCACAGATATTCTGACCGGGTTGTACTAAAGCTTCACATGTAAGTTAACGTTGATTTTTGAAAGTTTTTGTAGTTTTCTATATTTAGGGTAGGTACCTATTCCATGTTAGATACGTCTATGTTATTTTGGTTATTGAGAAATTATAATAGGTACCTACTTATAATTAATATATTATCAATTAAAAGTAGGTACCTATAAAAATATTATATTGTATGGCCATTAATGAATACAACAAATTGCCAAATTGTTTTAAAGAACTGAATTATAATTCTTTAAGACACAAATTACACAAGTTCCTTATTGATAAGTGTTATTACGCAATTCATGAATTTTTAGAAGACTCACTTAAGCAAATAAATGTATAATTAATGTTAAACTAATTACCTTGTATATTTTTGAAAAGTAGGTAGATATTTGTACCTACACCTGTAAAGGTAGATATATGATACTATTGTTCCTTTAACATCTACATTGTAAGACAATATTGTGAAAAATAAACTTATTTTGATTTGATTTGAATATTGATAAATATAATACAAAACTGTTCTGATTTTTTGTAATTACGTTTAAAAGTTTTGATTTTTAATGTACGTTTTATTTATGCTTATAAAACCAAACGGTATTTCATATTTCGTCACTTTCTTTACTATGTTATTTCTAGTGAGTTTAAACAAAACATAACATTACAGTGCCACCAACTTAGCTGTTCAGTTGAAGGCGTCGCTTGTGGCGCAAATTCAAATGACGAATTCAAAATGGCAGCTGACGCACATGTAGTTCCAATTTTGCCCACCTGAACAGCTAAGTTGGTGGCACTGTAACTATGGCAAAGAGTTATACAACGTGTTTATGAAAGGTGTAGTAATACTGTAATTACACAAGAGGTCCATCACAATGAACAACTTTTACTATAGGACCTACCCGGATTTCGAGAAAACAAAGCAGCAGTTCCATACAAAATTGCAATTCGGTATCGACAAAATGTATGAAACTAGAATGATGAAAACTACTTAGATTGAACTATCTAGATTGATCCCACAGTAACAGTTGTTCATATCTTGCTTTAATCACCCCCTATTAGCTTAGTACCTAGGTACAGAGCAAACAGATATCCCTGTATCTACCTAAGTATATATGTAGGTAGGTACTCGTAACGTAAGTCTAAATATCGCTAACCAAGATAATTCAAGAATAGGGGGGAAGAACGACCTTCACCCAGCTGATAACCAGATGAGACATACTTTTTAGGGTTCCGTACCCAAAGGGAAAAAAGGGACCCTATTACTAAGACTCCGCTGTCCGTCTGTCTTCAGGCGGTATCTCATGAACCGTTATAGCTAAAAAGCTGAAATTTTCACAGATGATGTATTTCTGTTGCCGCTATAACAACAAATACTAAAAACAGAATAAAATTAATAAGGGAGGCTCCAATACAACAAACCTGATTTTTTGCCATTTTTTGCTCTCTTAATGGTAACAGGTAGATGCTTGAAATTTTCACAGAATATTTGATTGTATGTTTACTTCAAAAATTAAATATTAAATTAAAATAAAACAAATATTTAAGAGGGCTCCCATACAGTACGGAACCCTTCGAGCGCGAGTTCGACTCGCACTTGGCCGATTATTTTTAAAAAGACTTATTTATTTTTAATTCATTATAAGTATAAAAACTCTAAAGCGCGGAGGACTGATGACCGATGGGGTCGAAAAGTTCTCGAGTGGAGACCGCGTACCGGCAAGCGCAGCGTAGGACGTCCACCCACAAGGTGGACGGATGATCTCATTAAGACCGCAGGATCGCGCTGGATGCAAGCCGCTTCCAACCGGTCTCATTGGAGATCCATAGGGGAGGCCTATGTCCAGCAGTGGACTTCTTATGGCTGATGGATGGATGGATGGATAAAAACTCCGCCTTATTTTTACAAAATTTATAGTACAAATGTATTCCCAAATATAATACTTGAGAAGTATAGTTAGAGATAGTCAGTAGATCGCGCAGTCTGGAAGGAGGGGAGGGAGGCCTTTGCCTAGCAGCGGGACAATACAGGTTCAAAATAATAATAATATTAATAAGTATAGTTAGTTCTATTTAAATAATTTATTTTGATATCGCATTTACAAAATTACTGAAATATCTCATTTTCAAGCTTACCATTGAAAATCTCTTCTCAATGATATTAAACTAGTTAATTAATCGTCGACGCACCGTTCAAGTCTGTGATTATAAAATAATTTGATATTTTTGGGCGGTTGATACAATTTTTAATGATACTATCCATAACCACCTCTGTTAGTTTGCTATTAACCAGCCTAAGATCCTTTAAATAAATGAACGGATTTTTATCCAGAATCTCTAACATGATGTCATCCGTAATATCAACTGCGTCACCAAGGTTGATGTTTTCAACGTTTGGACAATTGGAAAAAAGAAACAGCAATTGCTCGTCTGTAGGCATCGAATCGCTTGATGTTGTATGTAACGCTATTTTTTTCAAATTTTTCATTGTTGTAAGTTCAGAATAAAACATACCATCCATGGGAAGTGGTTCTTTCAAATAAGAACATTGGTTTAAAATTAAGCATTCCAAATTTGGACACGTTGAATAAATATTCTTCAAAGCATTTATATCTACTTGTTCTACTCCCACCAGATGCAAATGCATCAAATTACGTCCTCTTACTTCTAATACGTTTCCAATATTGTCTGTATAAAAACTATATTCTTGTAGTTCCAAAACATGTAAATCTTCTAAATCGTTTAGCACTGATAAGTAATTTTCGGGAGTCTGCTCAAGGTCTTTGATAATTCGCATCTTTTCAATTTTTGGACACATTTTTATTACAAGTTGCAAATGTTTTAATAATATAAGTTCATCTTCACTTACTAAGTGCTGTAACTTAAATTTCACATTAGCATTTTCCTTATAAGATATAATATCTTCTAAAGCTAATACAATAAAATTGATACTCACTCCAATATGTATTAAATTATCACATGACTGGAGAATATTCTTGATTCCTTTATAACTTACATTAGTGTCGTATACTTCAATAGATTTTAAATTAAGTAACCCAGTAATTAAGCCGACGTGCTTATCATTTACACTCTTAGAATGGCATATATTTAATACTTCAATTAATTTACAGTTTTCAACTAGACATCTTAAAATATTGTCTGTGCATACATCTTCCAAAGCCAAATTTTTGAGGCTTGGCAATTGTTTTAGCATCTGAATGATATTTGTTTCATCAACTATACTACAACTTCTTTCGGCGGAATATAACTCTAAACGCTGTAGACCAGTAAGCGAGTGTGACTTAGCATATAGTGAGGTCCTTAACATCTCTGTATTTGCAATGATGGTAGTTAGGTTTTTATTGAATAATGTTTCTATTATTCGCCAAATTAAGTTCTTTCGGCTACTGACAATATGCCAGGCTGACTTTTTAATGTTATTGTCCAGCTGTGTTAGTGCTCGTGTTACGTTGACAGCTAAATCGTCATATAGCATTTTAGGTACATTAGGTTCTATAACGCTTCGAATCATTTCAATTTTACGTACTTACATACTACACACACACATACTTCTCTTTCTGCAAAAAATGTACTATATTATCTTCAATAGATCATCTTCAACATCATTTACAGCCCGTAATTGCCCACTGCTGAGCATAGGTTTCTCTTCTTGTACGTCTAACGTCACTCATACCAGTCTTGTGCCAATTTTGTCTGTTTAGCAGAGCGTCCGCACATAACCTATTTCATCAAAACATTATGAAAAACAAATCATAATAGCGTCACAATACAGAAAAATATAGTAAAAAGTAATATTTACCTTATGAATAACAAAGGCACACTAATTTATAATGAATACAACTTATAAAGCAGCAGTCGATGCAAATGATCTATTTTATAAGAAAAATATACTAAATACACGACACAACTCACATGTTCGTAAACATGTACCTACTGAATAAAGAGATATGGGTTTTAATAGGCGGCACTGACGATACGTCCGAATGGAAGACGTTCGAATGGATACATCCATTTGGACGTCAATGAAGACAATTTAATGAAGTCAAGTTTTGGATTCTTTACTTACGCAATCAATGTTTGAAGATATAATTATGAAGCCAGAAATACAGTATAGTATAGATAAATCTACACATGTTTGAGTTTCAAGTTAACCAGTTACTAAATAAACTAATATTGTCACTAAAGCGTTTATTGGTTTCGCTAAAACAAAGAAAAGTCGCCATTTCTAGCGAAAAAGTCGCGAAATTGGAAACATTGAATGGACGTCGTTCGTTTGGAACACAGGTTTGGAAGCAATGGAAGGACGAGCAGTGGAGCCCCTTATTAAATGCTCACACGCACACATGCATTCACTACTCGTAGTTCACACCGTTGGTGAATTCGTGGCCGGAAACTTAACCTATACCTACTATAAAAAAATTTAGGTACGTCTCTAAAGAACAGTTATACAGCAATCTGTACTTTTGGTATTCGTACCTGCATTAAGATTACATAGTAATGTAATTGAGATACCCGAAACGCCTTATGAAAACATTTGACATATTCGTGGATATGACTATTTATAAAATATGAATAAGTAATGCAAGGCAATATTTGGTAATCGTTTAATTACATAAATATTTTTTACCAAAAAATAACACAACTGCCCACTAAGCAAGAAGAAGTTGCAATAAAATTACTGAACGTAACATCAACGAGCTTGTAACTTACAAATATAAGGTTGCAACCATGCTGTAGCTAAACCCTGTAACTTGCCCAGAGCTGATCATCAAAACAATTTATAGCTTTTAGACTTACACCATGTCTATTTCTTGGTTTTTGCAAATCCTCGGACTGCCGGGCCTGGGACTCTTCGCGCCGGGTAGGTCCCAAAATTTTAAAATGGAGGAAAATAAGCCACATTTTAGTAGCAGAACGCAAGGTAGGTACTCCGATGTAAATAATATCCATTATTTCTCTACACTTAGTAAAGATAGAGCATTTGATTCTTCAGCAATGATAAGCCCGATTACAGAGGCGCCATCGTAATTATATTACTTAATAGCATAGTTCTGTTTCTTTTTTACTTTAGGCATTCGATAGAGATAACGCTTTAAACGTTGCTATTAAATTTACGCTGGCGCCTCTGTAATCGGGCTTAATGTATGAGTAAAATTTTAACCCCCGAAGAAAAATAAGACCAACTCACATTCGGATTTATAAAGTAAAATGAGCTGATGACCCGGTTAACTTCGTTTCACCATCTGTCAACAGCAATGACACTCAGAAACTTTATTTTTCTCATGCATAACAACTTTGCTAAAGATGTTATGCATGAGAAAAAACATGATCAAAATTGCATAGTTTACGATTCTATGAAGGACGTATATATAGACAAACATTCATTTGTACAGGGTCATAGATATTAAACGCAAAACCTTTTAAGGGCAGGTCTAGTACATCTAGACAAACAACTTTTGTACTACGTCTTTTGAAAATTGGCAAAAAATACACAAAACAATACACCTGTGCGAAGCCGGGGCGGGTTGCTAGTTGAATGTATTAGAATAAAGACAATAAATGAATTTATACATAACTTAAAATTGTGTGAAAATTACGTGTGTGTATTTATTATTTTCCTATTCCTTTAATACAAAATATTCAGAATATCGTTTATTGCTATAGTAACTAATTAAAATTGAGATAGGTACATACTAAACCTATAATGTACGTACTATGTCAAATTTCATGTAAATTGGTTCATAGATTTAGGAGGTATGGGGCTATACTCGTAACATGGAGTCGGACAGACGCAAACAATTATAATGCTTAAGTATAGTGGTTCCTCATATTACTACGAAACAGGAACAAACCAATAAACCAACAAACACTCGTTCGGACTCATAATATTAAAAAGAAAACATAATAATACGAGTAAAACGTTTCCATACAAACAATAAAATTGCCATAACCTTATAGGGTCGTATGTATCACTAATTAACTATACAAAACATGTTAATTAAGAACCGCATCAAAATATTTCATAATATATTATGTTGCAATAAATTATTGAGTATTAAGTATTATGTAAGTACTCCGCACTAATTACTACTGATGTACTAAACTACTACTTTACCTATTACTATTATACTACTACTAATAATAATTTATAAATAATCAGGTCATCATAATTCGCGGTGGTCTAGAGGTCCGCCTTACAATCGCGAGGTCGTGGGTTGAAGCCCAATCCCGTACCAATGAGTTCTTCGGAATTTATGTACGGAATTTCACACCACTGGCTTTTCGGTGAAGGAAAACATCGTGAGGCAACCTGCATACGTCCGTAGAAGAAATTCGATGGCGTATGTGAATCCACCAACCCGCACTGGGCCAGCGTTGTGGATATGGCCCAATCATCCTTCGTGGGTAGGCCTACGTCCTGCAGTGGACTAATAAAAAAAGGCTGGTACAGTACAGAATCAGGTCATTTCTCTACCTTGGGTGGCCTGTACAAACATGGTCACTAGTCCAGAACTTTGATCTCATTGGCTTTGAATCTTGCTTTTACATGCCCTGCACACTGCCTCTTGAAATTGCTAATCTACTAGACTATGATGGCGACAGGTAAGTAAATTCGTATGGGCCGGAGTAAGGTAAAACTTACCGTTTACGATTTATGGACCATTTAATGTTTTAAGGTCCATTTAATGAAATTTCATTAAATGGGCCATAAATCGTAAACGGTAAGTTTTACAAAAAAGTTTACTGGCAACAAAAGATGCTAAATTTTATTTTCTACAATAATGATCTTAATGTTTTTTGCCCTTAAGTACATAGTTTCCGAGATTTTGGCTAAAAACATTTTTTCAAGATGACGTGTCAGGAACGCATTCTCTGAACGGCCGAACTATACATAGTATAAAACAAAGTCACTTCTCGCTGTCTGTCCCCATGTATGCTTATCAACTACGCAAAGGATTTTGATGTGTTTTCTTTAACAGATTCAAGAGGGAGGTTTATTATGTACAATAAACCTGTGCAAAGCCGGGGCGGGTCGCTAGTAATATCTAAAAAAAAAACAAGGGCGCAGTTATAGAAGCTCGCACAGGGTGCATAAAAGGCTATTTAGGCAGTGTTTACGGCAGTGTTTGGGCTGACAATCGATTGAAATGTTAGTAAATATCCTTACCTATTCTACGGACCGTATCAATAAGTGCTATCACGTATTCTGTGGCTCTGCACACAGTACCCTCACTAACTTGGTCTAACTTTCCTAATGATAGTTTAACGAGATATTGTCGACAAGGATCACTTTATAGACACTTGTAAGTATACATGTACGTATACACAGATATTGTTCACTAACTCGACACTCGAAAATTAAACTATCGTTAGACGTAATAAAGAAAATCGACCAAGTGCGAGTCGATCTCGCACCATACCGCACCGCATGTGATCTCCCTTAACCCCATTTCAAGCGTTTACATGGTGCCATTTTTAATATCAAGAGAAAAACGGCACTAAAACACTTGTTGAATGGGAAAAAAATATTTTTAAAATAAAAAAATTAATTAAATAATTATTTTATTCTGTTTTTAGTATTTTTGTTATAGCGGCAACAGATAATCATCTGTGAAAATTTCAATTACCTAGCTACCACGGTGCATGAGATACAGCCTGGTGACAGACAGACATAGGGACGGACGGACAACGGAGTCTTAGTAATAAGGTGTTATTTTTAGATGTGGTTAATTTTTACTTATTTTGTTATTGTTTATTTTCCGTGGTATTCTTGGATTAAAGATTGGTTAGTTTGTGATGAATGGTCGCGCGACCAATCATTAATCTAAGGTTATTTATTGTTTTCTATTATTTTTTTGTTTTTAACTTTACTGTTAATAATTTGAAATGTGCTTAAATTCATGACGTTTCAAAAGTGTATCTTTGGTACTTAATTGAAATAAATATATTTGAACTTTGAACTTTCCCGTTTTTACTCTTTGGGTACGGAACCCTAATTAGGACATTATTGTTATTGTAGCGCTCATAGCTTAGTTTGACTAAAACTATACTAGCGTAGTTTTTAGGTTTCTCGGGCTTTATTTTTGAACTTTGAACGCCTGAGAACGTATACGGAACCTTACGGCCGACTTTTTTTCTCGAAAATTATTTAAAACAACCTGGGAAACTTCGTTTCGAATTTCGAATCAGAAATGAGGAGATCCGCAGACGAACCAAAGTTACATAGCCCAGCGGATTAGCAAGTTGAAATGGCAGTGGGAAGGGCACATAGTACAAAGTACGTATGGCGGATGGGGTTGTAAAATTCTCCAGTGGACACCACTTACCGGCAAGCGTAGCGTAGGACGTCCACCGACTAGGTAGACCGATGTTGGAATTAAGACCGCAGGATTGCGCTGGATGCAAGCCGCTTCCAACCGGGCTTATTGGAAATCCATTGGGGAAGCCTATGTCCAGCTGTGGACGCCCTGCGGTTGATAATGATAATACCTAAAGAAACATCTGGCACGGTCAGTCTTCGGTAACCACAGGTAGGTACTCGTAGATTTTACAAGCTCTAAAAATTTAAAGAAATTGTAGCGTTTGACCTGATCGTAGAGCCTTTAGGCCTTTTCTTTAATTCGTATTTATCAAGTGTGAACAATTCACATTTGACGTTTGGTTCAAATCCGGTCCTGCTTCATAATTCCATAGAATTTATTTATTTTTTCCAAGGAATTTATGTACAAAACGATAATAATTGTTGTGCTATCCCATAGGAACCTTATATTTTTCTGGGATAAGAAGTAGTTTATTGTCATTTTCTAACCTTTTAAATATACCGATGCAAAAATCAAGTCGATCCGTTGCTCTGTTCTGCCCTGGCCGTCTAAGATGCGACCCACGAGAACGATTTTATTTCGAGTAAAATAGCAATATTTCGTTATGTCTACCTCCTCTAACATGACAACGTACTTAATTCGTCTATTTTTACTCTGTGATGAAGGATCCTCGCGAACGATTTATGTACTTGTGGCACTTTTGTCGACAAACTCTAACATGTGCATGCAAAATTAGCCGAGTTTTGACATTTCACCACGATTATTTTCTCGTCAAACTTTTTGAGGACGAAATACTATGAAATAGGTAAAAGGAACTAAAATTTACAATTAGCGTTGCTGAATTGTGGAGGATTAGCCGAATTGCGGGGAGTTATCTCCATTAGAGATTGTTGTGGAGATAGATATTTTGTTGTACCGATTTTGCGAGGTAGTTTTGGTAAAGCCAGGCTCCATGCGGAGAATATCCCTAGATTTCAAATGCAATTTAGTAAAGTATCAATTTGGATGGGGGATCGGGATAATTTTTGACCTAATATGGAGAATTTTACTTAGTTTATTGAAGTCCATCTTCTTTTTTTTAGACGATTTAAATGAAAGCTTGTTTTTAATAAGGATATTTTTTTACTTTCATTATTTTTTTAAAAAATTACATGACATTCTAGTTATGACAATTTGAGAAAAACCATAAAAACGTGATTCAGATAAAATATGCAATAACTAAGATCCAGCTTATTTTGTTTGCATTATATCGCATGTACCTACTTCTTTTTTGTATTTTCTATAGTACCAGTGATCTTTTTGATAAAGTAGACATAAAGTACCCAAGCCAAAAGAGGGTAATAGAGGTACGGTTAATTGAAATCAGTGGTATTTTTATTTATTAAAGAGGACGTTTGAGTTACTTAATCCGTAATCAATAAATACATAATTAAGTCTGTCAACATTGGCTTATTGACTGTTCACGTTCAGTCCGTTTACAGTTATTTTATCTCTAACATATCTAACTACATTTTACTGTCTCTGTTTAGTCATTATGAACCATCACAGGTTAGATATGGATAGCACAAATGTCAGAGGTAAAATAACTGTGAACGAACTGTAGTTACGTTTCAAAACTATATTTTGAATCACAGATTCAAAATTACTAGAATCCACTGTGGCAGCCGCGTCCGCTGCCCATGTGGGGAATCCTGCCTCCATTTGGGATTGGTGTAAGGATTGATTGAATGTGGGGAATACGAAAAATCCAAAGAAAAAAAACACACGCGCAGTGACAGAATTCGCACGCTGGGACGCCCCCTAGGACCATAAGATTGCGATTTCAGCGTCGCGAAAAGCAAAACTTGCGTTAAATGTGCTTAAAGTTACCTGTTTCAGGTGTGTACCTCTGAGTGGGGAATCGGAATATTTTATGTCACCAACTTGGGGAATTTGAGTTTATTTTTTGGGGAATTGTGCTCATGTCCTTAACTCCCCAAAAATGAAAGACAAATTCCCCAAGTTCGGGACAAAAAATAAATAAATAATAAATAGCATCAGCGCGTTGAAATGTTACCATTTAAGGACCTCTCTTATATTATTTTAATTTGATTTGACATTAAAATTCTTATTTTGGTGATAATTCTCACCAAAATAATATAGTAGTTTTTCTTCTTTACCTTGTTGATCAATTGAATTTTTTTCAAACAAAAATCTGGCAAAAGCCATTGGGAATCGAGATCTGTTTTCTTTTTGAGTTGTGCTGTTTAAAATCAATGGATTTCTTTCAGATTATCTCGAGAGACCACACTATCCCTTTTGGAACCTCTGTGTTTTGAATTAACTAAATCAGTGTTGCTTAATTACAAAATGATATATCCAAAGTAGGTTTTCACAGGGCGACACTAGTTTTTCGTGACCAAAGATCACGATTCTATGACAAGAATTTACTTCACACGAATTGGTATTTCGGACGTAATACTTTCGTCAGGTCGTATGCTAAGCCAGCTGGGGTCTTATTGTGTTGCACTCGTAGCGTGAGAATGTGGCGCGAGCAGGAGAAAAAGCGAAGCCGAACGTCAGAGCGCTTTTACAATAATGCCCCTGCTTAGGTAATCAGCGAATATACATTACGACGTGATCTGAAAAGTCTAACTTCTGACTCCAGACAGACTCATAAGAAGGGCAGCGTTTAGGGGTGTCGTTAAGAAAAAATGACGTGAGACAATTATACATCTCTGGCTTATCTGAGAAATGAACAATTGTGAGGCAACCTGCATATAACCCGGTCAGAATATCTGTGCACCTCGCTGGAATGCGGCGCCTCTCCCGCTTTCCCTGTCACCTCTCCGCGCACTCCCCGGTGCGACAGTACGGTTAGCATCTTCATTGCCGATACACGTCCCGATAATAATTTACGTCCGGACGGTATACTAGACGTCCGGTAATGTATATACGAGTACGTCCCGATAATTCGATGTGACGTCACGAAGTCAGGTGCACAGATATTGTGACCGGGTTGTACGTCCGTAGAAGAAAGACGGCGTATGTGAATTATCCAACCCACACTGGGCCAACCTGGTGGTTCCAATGGTGCACTCGCCCTTGATGGTGGTCTAGTGGTAGTAACACCGGCCCTGCAATCGTGAGGTCTTGGGTTCAAATCCCAATCCCGTACCAATGAGTTTATTTGGAACTTATGTACGGAATTTCACACCATTGGCTTTTCGGTGAACAAAAACATCGTGAGGCAACCTGCATACGTCCGTAGAAGAAATTCGATAGCGTACCAACCTGCACTGGGTCAGCGTGGATAAGACCCAATCATCCTTCGTGGGTAGGTCGACGTCCTACAGTGGACTATTAAAAAATAGGCTGGTACAGTACAGTACAGTACTCGCCCTTTGTACTTCCTCATCATCATCCACAGCCTTTTTTAGGTATCCCACTGCTGGGTATAGGCCTCTCTCTTATAGTGCCATCTGCCCTTTGTACTAGCTGCAGTAAACTATTAAAAGTAAGTAAGATACAAGTAAGTAGGTATACAAATGATACGCGAGAACGTCACAAACATAATTTTACTAAGCATCCCACTATAACCAAGATAGATATGGGCAGATTCGCCATCCATGAGCTTTGTGAGAAGCTGCGTCGGGTGCGCATAAAATACATTAAAGTTTAATTCATGACTTGCACTACTAAATTATAATTTCGGTTTCAGATACGCACAAAAGCTAAAGAGCATCCATTGATTCACCACGACCATAAAAATGCCAAGTCGATGACCACGACAGATCAGTGAAAAACCCGGTGAAGAGATCGTGCATCTCTTCACCGGGTTTTCATCAATCATCAAACCTAAGGGTGCGCACAGTCTACGCTCCTCTGCACTTCTACTGCCCTGGTACTAGGAAATATACTTCGGCTTTGCTGTAGTCCTAGTGTATGTAGTGTGATCTGTGTGAATTTCATAATCTATACTCTTTTGTCAGTAATGATACACCATCACTTCACAAATGTAATTTTACTACGCAAATCACTATAACCAAGATAGAGAATTGAGTATGTCGATTTGTAGAGTTTTCGCTGAACCGCGCGAGTTTATCAGCTGATTCGCCATTCATAAGTTTGGTGAGTAGTTGCGTCGGTGGTCGAGGGTCGCCGTGAGGACAGTTGTGGTACAACATATTCTTGTCACAGTCCTGCAAAGAATAAAACCTGTTATTTTTCTTAATTAGCCGAGCGAGCGAAGCGCTTCTGTTTCGAGATTGGGATAATTTTCTTACATCTTTCCGGATTTTGGTTCTCCACTACAGGTAGCATTCTTTAGGGTTCCGTACCCAAAGGGTAAAAACCCCCTTTTACTAAGACTTCGCTGTCCATCTTTCTGTTTAGAGTCAGACTGAATCTCATGAACCGTTATAACTAGAAAGCTGAAATTTTCACACATGATATATTTCTGTTGCCACTATAACAGCAAATAATAAAAACAGAATAAAATAAATATTATCCCATACAACAAATGTGATTTTTAGGAGTTTTTTGCTCGCTATTAATAACGGCAAGAGGAATGGGCTCCCATACGGTACGGAACCCTTCGTGTGCGAGTCCGACTCGCACTTGGCCGATTTTTTTTTCAATAAATATCATTTATCAACGGAACAAGCCGAAAGTCGCACAAATACAGTTTATATACCTAGTCGACGTACCACCTGCTCGTACTAAGCGATTCGCTTCTTCCTTCATAATGCGGACCGCCAGGGATTGAAATGCCCTGCCTCCGTCATTGTTTTCTGATAATTACAATTCGGATATCTTCAGTCAAGAGTATGTAGACCTAGAAGATACCTTTTCAAGGTATCTTCTAGGTCTACATCTTAGGCTACAACTTCGCTTTCCATCAGGCGAGTTGGTGGCCAAATGTGACCCAATACCACATGAAAAAAAAAACGTGACCGAGCGGTAAGTCATACCTGAAACACTTCTCCCTCTGATATTATAACAGAAAACTTCTGCAAAACTATTGCTTCATTGTGCAGACAGTTTGATGTAGTGTTGATGAAAAGAGCTTCAAGGGTACAGTGACGAAACTGGGTGCGAGCGCTAGAATAAAAAATAAATAACTTTATTCCTTTGATAAGATCTGGTACACTACCTATAGCACAAAACCGTCAAATTTGGAAAGATCGGGGGGAGGCCTTTGCCCAGCAGGGGGATACGACAGGCTTTCAACAACAACACAACAACAATTTTATTTCATGGTAAGTTACTCCATTTCTTTTGACAAATTTATCGGATTTTGTACTTACACACTATTATTTCTGATGACAATACAATTTTATGTATTAATGTAAGCATAATAGGGCATTACCATCGAGCAAGGATAAAGGATTACAATAATTATGTTTTCGTGTTAATAAATTAACAAACAAGTATTATATTTAAAAAAAAACCTTTTTTTTAATTTAAGTGTTTACTGAACAAGTACTCGCCAAGACGAATCAAACGAGCCAAAACGTAGGGGTTGCGTCGATTCTTTACAGAGTTCCTATGAACACCTTCCAGCTCAATCATCAGACCCTGGTTACCATTGAAAGACAAACTACTCGCCAGGACCTTTCAAATGAACCCAAACTCGATGCGGTTGTGTCGTTTCATTGCTAAGTTCCTTTGGCCACCTTCCAGCTTCATCATCAGATCAGCATCATGTCATGATAATATTGCATTGTCACGCGATTTACACATGGACGCAAAATTTCAGCTCAATCGGTAACCGGGAAGTGGAGCAAATTTAACTTGCAAGATTTGATTACAGAACAACAGACAAACAACGGGACAGGTGAAACTAAATAAAAGCTTGTAAATAACAAATTGTCAAAATCAAACCTGTCAGCGGTTGTGAAAATTAATTTATTAATTTGTTTATAGGCGAGCAGTGTATACTATTCTGTTGTGCCTATATCAAGCAGAGTCGAATAAAAATTAGGATTTATCTGTTAAGGAATATTCTATATTTAATATTCTATATTTTTTTCCTTCTTTATCCAAAGGTCCAGTCTATTCTTAAATGTGTTTGTAGTACTCACAATAGCAACAAACTGCGTATATTTGTATAAGTAACCCATTCCACGCACAGCTGTTTTGTGAGCTTCAGTCAAGATTTGGTTTTACGTAGTTTGTCTAACATCACATCCGCCATAAAGTATTACTCGTCCCATACTAACCAACATAAATAGAAATGCGTCGAGAAATGTGTCCACTCATGCGTGCGGTTCTTCTGGTAGTCTACAACAGATTTGAAGGCGACGTAACATGCCTCCCACGCCAGCGCCACTCGGTCTATACAGGACGGCAGGTCGTCGTAGTCTGAAATACGTATTTTTATTTATCAAAACTAAATTTTCCATGTTGTACTTTTAAACTAGAAGTACCTAAATCATTTGTAGATTCTATATTAATATATGGTAGATCCAATGTTCCCTCCTTAAATAGCGACGCCCTTAGGGCTCGTACACATAGAACGTCTGTTACTTGTTACTTGTTGCTGCGGGTCTTTTCCACAATTGAGCCCTCCAATGGGCCCGTTTTATGTGGGTCACCCGGCTGCAGCAAGTTCAGCCACCCGGTGTCCTCCAGGAAGTCCAGCAGCTCGCCAACGCCGGCGCAGGCCTCCCGGAGTGTCCTCGGTGCCCCGAGGTATATTCTTGCGTTGTTCCGCCACACTGCTGCATTCAAGCAGCATATGCGCGGTTGTTTCTTCTACCTCCATGCAACCTCTGCACAGAGGGCTGTCTGTAACACCAATTTTAAACAGCTGCTTGTTTAGAGAGCAATGCCCCGTGACTACTCCGGCTATGAGTCGGAGTTTGTCTCGTTTAAAGTTCAGCAGGCGTCGGGAGTATCTCGGATTTAACTCCCGGAAAGCTTCTTTAGACTGCTTACAACCCTCAGTACTTGCCCAGTATTCCTTGTGTAGAACGTCCGTTTTACAGGTCCGTTTAAGCGTATATGCTGTTAGCGTATGTATTTGTATGAGTTAGTTCACACAGAACACAGTATTCCGAAGCAGTAAAAAATTCCGATCCGACAAAATATGCAGCAATCCGTTTTAACAGGTCCGTTTAAACGTATAATAATAGTTATTAGCGTATGTAGTTGTATGAGCCAGTTAAAATTGGTCCTGTAAATGCTGTGTGAATACACCAGTAACGACGGATCAGTTAAAAGGATCTTGTAAAAATCGGACGCAATGTGTACGCGCCCTTACGGGGTCAATGTCACTTAGTTAAGACTCTAGCTAGTTTGTAACTTTTGTTGTAACAGTGGATTGTGCAATAAACAAATTATAAATATAAAATATAACATATTTTGCAAATAAACAGATTGTACCTATATCGATCAATGTTCATGCTAACGATTATCTGTATCCCGGTTAAAATCAACATCGAACCGAATAATATAGTAATATGCAAACAAATAACGAATGCGAAAATGTAAGTAAACATGTACCGGGTACTTCGAAAATCAGTAATAACGCTCCACGCAAATCCTCCTGGAAATCAGGAAATATAAATGTTGTTTAATTTCCCGATATAAAGGGTGTTCGGTAAAGAGTGGATAATACTTCACCGGTGGGTGGGGAGGTCACTCTAACTAAATACAGACCAAATACGGACAGATCGTCCCCACCTATTGTTTCTCACGGAGACGCAGATTGCTGGTCCATCCGACGTGTCGTATCTCTCCTACCCAGGGTACTCCCTGGAGCACTGTTTCAAACCACGTGCGGGTGTATGCGTGTACGCCCGGGATGACATTTGCTTTCTGCGCCTTCGTAGGTTTGAAGACTCCTCTTTTTCAGTGCTTTGGGCTCTGGCGGATACTGGCTTAGAGAAAATAATCTACGCTTGTGTATACCGATCACATAGTGGGGACCAGGAGACGACCAGACTCACCGAATACCTCAGTGAGGCGGCGGATGCTGCTCAGCTCAGATACCCTTCGGCCCAATTAGTGATCCTGGGGGACTTTAATGGCCACCACAAGGAGTGGCTTCACCCATACCTGGACACAAACCATGCTGGGCTTGAGACGCGCAAGCTTGCCTTGACATTTGATCTCACCCAGCTGGTTCAAGGCGCCACACGGGTACCTGACGTTGACTCGCACACGGCCTACTGCTTGGACCTTCTACTGACTACCGATCCAGACCGTTATTCAGTGTCGATTTCCTCACCGTTAGGTACATCTGATCACTGTCTGGTGAAATCTGTATCCGTCTACTCCCCATCAGACCCCAGCCCCAAAGGGTCAAGGCGGGTGTGGCGGTACAAGTTAGCGGATTGGGACGAGATGCGGTGTTTCTTTGCATCTTATCCTTGGCAGCCTGTGTGCTTCTCTTCCGATGATCCTTCTACGTGCGCGGATGCCGTGACAGATGTGCTTCGTACCGCCATGGAATACTTCATCCCATTTTCGGACGTGCCCCTGTCTAGCAAAGCTAGGACCTGGTTTGGGCCTGAATGTGGACGCGCTGAAGCGCAAAAGCATCAAGCATACCTGGCTTGGGTCGATGCTCGAAACCGTAAGTCGAGGGACGTTCGTCTAAGGAAGAAGGCATACAATAGGGCTGCTAAGTCCTGCAAAAGGGTTATGCGGAGGGCTCGCTTTGATCACATTAGTCGAATAGGGAACAAGCTTGCTTCTTACCCTGCGGGTAGTAAGGCATTCTGGTCCCTAGCTAAATCGGTTGAAGCGAACTTCTGCCGCCCCTCTCTGCCTCCGTTGCTGAAACCCAATGGTTCGCTGGCCCATACAGCGGTGGAGAAAGCAAATTTATTTGCATCTCAATTTGCTGAGTCTTCGCGTCTGGACCCCGGTAGTGCGAGACCTCCAACTTTGCCAAACTGTGGCACTGTAATGAGTGAAATACATATCCGGCAAAAGGAGGTTCTCAAAGTTCTCCGCAGTCTAGATGTGAACAAGGCCAGTGGCCCTGATGGTATTCCGGCCATTGTACTGAGGACTTGTGCGCCTGAGCTGTCACCTGTGCTGACTCGCCTCTTCCGCCTATCTCTAAAGACAGGTCAAGTGCCCAAATCTTGGAAGCTTGCTAACGTGCAGCCTGTTCCCAAGAAAGGCAGCCGTGCCGACCCTGCTAACTACAGACCGATTTCGATCACGTCTATACTCTGTAAGAGTATGGAACGTGTTCTTAACAACAGGCTCCTGGCGTACCTAGAAGCGAATGACCTACTCAGTGACCGCCAGTACGGCTTTCGCCGAAACCGGTCTACTGGGGACCTTCTGGCGTACGCCACACACATCTGGAGTGAGGTCATCGAAAAGCACGGGGAGGCGCTGGCTGTCTCCTTGGACATCTCAAAAGCTTTTGACAGGGTCTGGCACGAGAGCCTTATTGGCAAGCTCCCATCTTACGGCCTGCCTGCTGATTTCTGCGCATGGATATCTGATTTCTTGAGGAATCGGTCGATACGAGTGGTTGTAGATGGCTGCTCATCAGACCAAATGGCTATCAATGCCGGTGTTCCTCAGGGATCAGTACTCTCTGCGACCCTCTTCCTACTGCATATCAACGATCTGCTAAAGCCCGGGATCTTTGGGTACGCAGACGACAGTACAGTCGTGGAGAGCTACACATCCGATGCAAGAACCAGCGGGCCACAGATCGAGTCACACAGAGAGGCTATGGTTGAACGGCTCAACTTGAGTCTGGAGGCGGTATCTGACTGGGGCGATGCTAACCTGGTCAAGTTTAATGCCACGAAGACTCAAGGCTGTTTGTTCTCGGCCAAAAAGAGACCCTTTCAATTGTCTCCCGCTTTCCGCGGTGTCTCCGTTCCGGTAACTGACAGCTTGGAACTACTGGGCGTTTCACTCTCATCGACTCTTAACTTTGGCTCTTATATAGAGTCAAAAGCTCAATTAGCCTCCAAAAAACTTGGTGTTCTCGCTAAGGTGAGACGGTATTTCACACCTGAGCAACTGCTTAGTCTTTATAAAGCACAAGTCAGGTCTTGTATGGAATACTGCTCTCACCTTTGGGATGGCTCTGCCAAATATCAACTGGAGGCTCTGGAGTCGATTGAGAGGCGAGCCAGGAGGCTGATTGACAACGACACCTTGACTAAGTCGCAGCTGCAAAGTCTTGAGCATCGACGTAAGGTGGCGTGTCTGTCGGCCTTTTATCGGATACACTTCGGAGAGTGCGCTCAGGAGTTGCACAATCTGGTCCCACCTGCCCCTTTCTTCTATCGTACGGCTAGACAGACGCGACCAAAGCGCCACCCTTTTATGGTGGACATTCCGCGCGTTAGAACCAAGCGTTTCGAGTCCTCATTCCTCATACGAACAGCCAGAATGTGGAACGCTTTGCCTGGGTCTGTCTTCCCGCTAAAGTACGACGTGGGTGTCTTCAAATCCCGAGTAAATAGGTATCTTCTAGGTAAGCGTGCTACATCCTAGACCGCATATCTGCTCAACATCAGGCAGTATGTAGTCAAACGCAAACCTATATTGAATAAAAAAAAAAAAAAAAAAAAAAAAATACACAAAATTTGTGTTCAGTTAAATTGCCCCGGTTTTCGAGATATTAAATACTAGCGACCCGCCCCGGCTTCGCACAGGTGTATTTATGTACATATAAACTTTTCTCTTGAATCACTCTATCTAACCGCATCAAAATCCGTTGCGTAGTTTTAAAGATATATGTAAGCATACATGGGGACAGACAGCGGGAAGCGACTTTGTTTTATACTATGTAGTGATAGTGATTTTCAAAATTTTAAGAAAAGGCACTCCTTTGGTCTCCTTTTACAATCCTGTGACTAGAATTCTAGATTAATTTTGTGTCTGTTAAAATAATTTCGGATAAGTTCGCTATCGAATTCAAACAGCCATTTTGGTGTCTGTCGGCGATCAACACTAATTCGGACATAAAATAGTTTAAGTTACAGTTTCGAATTAGTTCAGATTAGATTTTACCTATTTTTTGCCGTTCGATCGAATTCGATTCATAGAACATTCTGGAAAGGTGTTCTAGAACCTTCCCGATACATCGTAGCCTAGTTAGGCCCTGAGGAAAGAAGGGAAGGTTCTCGAACATTCGAGAGCTCTATCGAATTCGATTCCTAGAACATTCCGGAAACATGTTATAGAACCTTCCCGATACATTGTAACCTACTTAAAAAGAATAGAAGGTTCTCGAACATTCGAGTTCTATCAAGTTCGTTTCATAGAACTTTCCAGAAATATGTTCTAGAGCCTTCCCGATACATTGTAACCTACTAAGAAAGAAGGGAAGGTTCTCGAATATTCGGAGAGCTCTGATTGGTTAAGGGAACGAACAGCCAAGTGGTTAAATTAGTATATAAGGGCACGCGGATCGCCCGAGAGTCAGTATTAATTTGTAAAGCGAACAGTTACAATCTACAATTCGATCTCGGCAAGTTAACTAGTAGTGAAAAGTGAGTGTATAGTTAACGGTTGAATTGTACAGGATTATTTTGTGAATAAAAGGGCTACTTAAAACCAAGGATTAATTAAGATCCCGGAGTTTTACTTCGAGACCCCTGCACGTCGGCGGCAGATCAGCTACTTCAGGCATCTTTGAGTAGCAAATCCTTGCACTTCACACAGAGAGCGTCTTAAGGGGCGAGTACACCAGCGCGTACATAGGCAAGAGAGACACGCAACGCCACATAGTTTCTCATCTCTCTCTCGCTCAGTACAAGTGCTCGCTATGCTAGCGACTTGTATAAACTTTGTCGCCTTCAGCTGGTCCTTCGAGCCGGATTGACGCAGATCTACGTTGAAGACATCATCGTGATCAACGTGTGAAATTGAAGATTAAGATGCCTGTAACGAGAAGCAACAAGGGAAGCGGTCAACGAAAGACATCGACCGCCGCCGATAACACCGAGGGGAGTGTCATCGCGGAGAGAACTGCGGAGGCCGTCGTGAGGGAAGTCACGGGTTGCGTCAGGAAGGACGCTGCTAAGGCTGCCGCGGGATTTTGTGCGACAACATCGGGTATCACAGAAGGTACCTTCCCGTCAAGAGCGTCGTACGTAACCGTCTCTGACACTGTAAAGGGAGAAACAACTCCGACCGGGGGCGATTGCCCGAAGATCTCCAAGGCTGTGTCGAAGGCTTCAACTTCCAGAAAAAGGAAAGTGGCGGAAGCTTGCGTCGAGTTAGCTCGCCTCAAACTAGAAGAGGTACAAGCCGCATCCGCCCTAGCTAGGGCACGCTTGGAGATGCTTCAACTTGAAGAAGAAGATGAATCAGTGATCAGCAAACCAATCGACCCAGAGAAAAGTGTGGACAAGTGGGTCAGCGACACAGTCGAGAGGATGTCTGGAGAGAGTTCACCACCAGACAAACAAGGCGAGGAAGCCTATAAGGACCGCGTCAAGCCTGAACCTGAAGAGTCTACACCGGTCGTTGGTGGGACAAAGGAATTAGCTGAAGCCATTATCAAAGCGATAAGCGCATCCTCGAAAAACACAATGGTACCCAACTACACAGACGAGCTACCGTTCTACGATGGAACCAGTAACGAGTGGTTGGCTTTCAAGACCGTATATGAAGATACAGCAACGAATTTCTCTTCAATACAGAACATGACGAGATTACGAAAGTCCATCAAGGGAGCAGCAAGAGAAGCAGTCAAGAGTCTCTTGTATTCAGACTGCGCACCCGACGAGGTCATGGAAGCACTTCGTCGTCGCTTTGGAAGACCAGATGCTATGGTGCTGGCCGAGATGGATAAACTGAGGAACCTGCCGAAAATGAGCGATAGTGCAGAGGATGTTTGTGTGTTTGCGAGTCAAGTAAAAAATACTGTGGCTACGATCAGAGGCCTGAAGAAACCGCAATATCTGCACTCGCCAGAAATGTTGAAAACCATCATTGACAAGATGCCGGCGGTGCTTCGTTTTCGGTGGTATGATTACTCATCCAGCACTGAAGACCCTGACTTGGCGCTTTTGGGAAAGTTCCTCGACAGAGAAGCGGATCGGTGCGGACCATACGCCATGCTGGAAGCTGTGAACAGAAAGATTTCGGCTGGAATAAGAAGAGAAGCCACTCATGTAGCAATGGAACTAAAAGCTGAAGAATGCCCCCTCTGTGAAGGAAGGCATCGTATTTTCGAATGCAATAAGTTCTTAGGAGCATCAATTAAGGAACGTTGGGTTATCGCAATGAAAAGAAAGCTGTGCTTCAAATGCCTGCAGGGTCGACATCGAAAAGAGAACTGCAACAGACCCGTTTGCAATATGTGCAAGAGATGGCATCACACCCTCTTACATGAGAACTGGCAACCAGAAGCACCGAAGACAGAAGTCACCAACAACGTACTTCAGGTTAACACTGTAAGGGCAGTGAGGTCGTACCTGAAGATGGTACCAGTAGAAGTCTATGGTCCCAAAGGATCCACTAAGGTCTTGGCACTACTGGACGAAGGTTCAACGGTGACATTGATGGACGCATCCATAGCCAACCAGCTGGGGCTACGAGGACCAAGAGAAGCCCTGAAGATTGAGACGGTTGGCGGAAAGCTCATCACGAAGAAGGACTCTATGAAGATCAACATGAAGATAAGGGGAGTCCATCAGACAAGAAAGAGATCCATCACCGGGGCGCGGACAATCGACGAGCTGCGCCTGACACCTCAATCGATGGACAAAAAGAAAGTCGAAGAATACCCTCACCTGATTAAGATGGCTGCACATTTGTGTTATGAAGAGGGACGGCCAAAGTTGCTCATTGGGCAAGACAACTGGGAGCTGATAGTCTCCAGAGGAACGCGCAAAGGCAAGAAGAACCAGCCCGTCGCATCACTTACGCACCTGGGTTGGGTGCTGCATGGATGCGACTCGAGGGCATCAAATGCTGTTAACTTTGTGACATGCGCACACGTCTCTGTCCGAGAAGAAAAACAAGAAAATACGATCAAGGAGCACTTTGCTGTAGGATCCCAGGGGGTCCAACCCAACACAGACAACAAAGAGAGGGCATTAGAGATCGTTAAGACCAATCAAAGAAATGGAAATAGAATGACCAAAGTTGTCCTTCCATTGGAAAAAGACGATGAACAAATGCGAGAAAACTCTACAGGCGACGCGACGAGAGACATCTCTGAGCAATTGGCAGAGAAGGTGAAATCAAGGCCAGAATCAAGAAGTATCAAGGTGGAGCCTACAAGGGCAAAGAAGGAAATGCACTCAGTCGCAACGAGGCTCTCTGACAAGTACTCGACTCCGGGTTCAGCACGATTCTTAAGTTGGAACCGGCTAGGTCGAGCTACGAGAGTGATGCAGTTCATTGATTTGTGCGAGCAGAATCACCCAGTCAACCTAGCAAGGAAGTGGAAAAAGTCTGACTGGAGAAGATTCAAGAAAAGGGCAGCAGACTACGAGTATCAGCAACAGGATCGCCGTCCAGATGTTTGTGCAAAGCACGAGGGGGAGGATGTCGGCGATCAACACTAATTCGGACATAAAATAGTTTAAGTTACAGTTTCGAATTAGTTCAGATTAGATTTTACCTATTTTTTGCCGTTCGATCGAATTCGATTCATAGAACATTCTGGAAAGGTGTTCTAGAACCTTCCCGATACATCGTAGCCTAGTTAGGCCCTGAGGAAAGAAGGGAAGGTTCTCGAACATTCGAGAGCTCTATCGAATTCGATTCCTAGAACATTCCGGAAACATGTTATAGAACCTTCCCGATACATTGTAACCTACTTAAAAATAATAGAAGGTTCTCGAACATTCGAGTTCTATCAAGTTCGTTTCATAGAACTTTCCAGAAATATGTTCTAGAGCCTTCCCGATACATTGTAACCTACTAAGAAAGAAGGGAAGGTTCTCGAATATTCGGAGAGCTCTGATTGGTTAAGGGAACGAACAGCCAAGTGGTTAAATTAGTATATAAGGGCACGCGGATCGCCCGAGAGTCAGTATTAATTTGTAAAGCGAACAGTTACAATCTACAATTCGATCTCGGCAAGTTAACTAGTAGTGAAAAGTGAGTGTACAGTTAACGGTTGAATTGTACAGGATTATTTTGTGAATAAAAGGGCTACTTAAAACCAAGGATTAATTAAGATCCCGGAGTTTTACTTCGAGACCCCTGCACGTCGGCGGCAGATCAGCTACTTCAGGCATCTTTGAGTAGCAAATCCTTGCACTTCACACAGAGAGCGTCTTAAGGGGCGAGTACACCAGCGCGTACATAGGCAAGAGAGACACGCAACGCCACATAGTTTCTCATCTCTCTCTCGCTCAGTACAAGTGCTCGCTACGCTAGCGACTTGTACACACCTTGTCGTTTTCAGTGTCGCATTATCAGTTTCTTCGTTTTTTTAAATATATTCTTCGAAAATTGTCTAAGGAGAAAATCTAGTGACTTACGTTGAGCTCCTTTTTAGGGTTCCATACCCAAAGAGTAAAAACGAGACCCTATTACTAAGACTCCGCTCTCCGTCTGTCTGTCCGTTAAACTGTCACCAGGCTGTATCTCATGAACCGTGATAGCTAGACAGTTGAAATTTTCACAGATGCTGTATTTCTGTTGCCGCTATAACAACAAATACTTACTAACTAAAAACAAAATAAAATATATACTTATTTAAGGGGAGCTCGCATACAACAAACCTGATTTTCTTGCCGTTTTTCGCTCGATATTAATAACGGTAACAGGTAGACGCTTGAAATATTCACAGAATATTTAGCTATATAGGCACTTCAATAACAAATAATTACATTAAAATAAAATAAATGTTTGAGGGGGACTCCCATACAGTACGGAACCGTTCGTGCGCGAGTCCGAATTGTACTTGTCTTGGCCGATTATTTAAAGCAATGCTTATTTTTATGCATGAAAATATTCAAACATTTTTAGAAGGTCGACTCTTTGCATGCTTCTTTGTGTGCCTAGCTGTGTAGTGTGGGAAGCACTATAAAATTAAAATCATTTCAATACTCTACTTTAGTGAGATAATTAGTAACAAAGCAAGTAATCCACAGAAATCCCTCGACCTAATTACACATTACGAGAATCACTCCAACCGCGATATCCTCCCGACAAAAATACCATTAATGAATACGATCTTTCTAAGAGGCTTTATGTCTGAAGGGATAAGGTTGAAACTAACGTGCAAGGAACAAGTCATCGTCACAGATGTTGTTGACAACGTGCATATGACCCTTTATGCTCTCTTCGTTGAAGTGGCTCTCTGTAACATCCTTGCATTCGCTGTTCCAGTCTATGGCGCAATTTGTCAGCAGCCGGAGTGCTCTGCAAAAACGGATACAATTTTATTTTGGACGGAGAAAATTGTATGGACCGTTGCTTGTTTGGTTGTATTATTTACATAGGGGTTGAATTAAACTTCATAACAGCTGTAAAGTTACCTACTAGCTGCGCAAAATCAATAGAAAGGAAGCACACAGCTCACATAAGGATTGGGTTTCGCGCAGGGTGGCTTTTCCTCATGTTTATTTTGTTAAGTTACTGAAAATGCCTTAAAATTTTCGCGCTCGATACGCTCGCGAATTATTGCAGTAGGTTGGTCTGCGTTGTGTATACGTTTGGAAATTATTGTAACTGATAAATTGTACTCGTTTACTCGCGCATTATATAACATTATATTGCAGTAGAGCATTTCATATTCTTTGCTTCATAAATATTTTTAAGTTACTAAAAAAAAACGTATTTTTCCTAATGATGGCACTGCCGTGGTCTGTTTTGCACTTGGCCAATTAATTATTATTTGTCGCGCAATTTGCTTGTTTTATTTAACCATGTTATTTTTATTGACAATAAAACACAACAACCAAAGAATTAACGAATTTGGAACACCCGTTCACACAGGAGATATGGGGACACATTTTTATGTTTAGTCAGAAGCCCTAAGGCTGCTTAAAAGCCGGCTAATACGACTTGTTTACGTCGCATTCCAACTTGCTTTTGCTACGAGCGGCGTCTATTCTTTTCTTTCGTCCATGATCGTGACTCCAATTTAGTACAAGGATGTTTGGAATAGGATTTTTGCTATAGTAATTTGGAAGGCGTAGGGTTCAGTACAAAGTTGTTAATATAAAGTAGCCTTAAGACGTTGGGTTGGTATGACGGAAAAGGAAACCAAAATTTCATAAATAACTCTCATAAGTAAATTAAGTGATAAAAGAAATTGAATAAAGAAAAATGTTTTTTTCGGAAATTTTCCAATCGAAAAGCAAACTTTTGACTACAATCATTAAAACAAAATAAAAATATAATATCTACTGTAATTTGAGTTATTTTTACGGTTTTTTTCACCATTAGCTATAAACACACAATCCAATCGGATCCATCAAACATATGACGTCCACAGCTGGACATAGGCCTCCCCTATAGATTTTCAATAAGACAGGTTGAAAGAGTCTTGCATCCAGCGCGATCCTGCTGTATTGATATATATCTGTCCATCTGGATTGTGGACGTCATACGCTGCGCTTGCCGGTACGTGGTCTCTACTCAAGGTCTTTTCGACCTCATCGGTCATCAGTCCTCCGTGCTATGTACTTTACCCACTGCTTTTTCAACTTGCGATGGTAACTATGGTTAGAAATGCGCTTTGAATCGTCAATTTACACAGTATTACAGATTGTTATTTACTAGGTACATGTAATTCATTAACCAAATCAAAAAAGGTTTTAGGTACATAAAATAATTTAAATTAAAATATTGTGTCTGCAATAGCATCGTCTATGGTTTGGTGTGGTTCTTCTATGGATCTCCTCATTTCTGATTTATTTTAATCTTACAGTGGGACTTCGTATTTTAATCTTACGGAGTGTCGATTTAGGGGTGATTTATATTAGACCGGGCCGTGCCCGGGACGAGACGTGTACGGAGCCCGGTCTATCATCCGAACTATAATCATCCTATGTTTACAAAAATTAAAAAATATAGGTATTATAGCACTCACTTGCACCAATTGCCTATTTTCGCAGGCATAGGAGGAGATCTGTTAGTACTATTGTATACAATCGCACTATCTTTGGTACAGTTGTAGGCGTATGAAGAAAATTCATCACAGTTTATACCCTGTTCCAGCACAGGTTTCACTGGATTGACCACTGGCTCGAATTCAACTTCATCTAAGTTCGAACGCCGCCTTGATTCGTGACTGTCATCGTCTTGGTATTGTACATCTAGAATTTAAGAAAATAAACTTTGTAAATGAACCTGTTTTTAATTATTTTTCGCAAAAACTAGCATGACCGACTTCACCCATGTACAGATTTCGCGAATGTTTCGCACGGATCGATGTTACATTTTTCACATTATTGTTGATTTATCAAAAATGGCTCAGCCGATTTTAGTAAAATTTTAATGGGACCAATTTCGAAGTATACTCTTTCCAATAAAAAAAGAATTATTGAAATCGGACCATTATGAAAAAAGTTAAGCATGGTACACATAAGTAAAAATATGTGTCGAGTTGAGTACCTCCTCCAGGGTTGGTTCTTCGGCCAATTAGGAATTATAATGTAGTTTGCGTAGAAATAAATCATCTTCATCATTTTCTGTCTATAATTGCCCACTGCTGAGCACAGCCTCTTTTCTTGTACGCCATTTATCTTAGTCTTAAAATAACTGTGTTTTCCATTTATTGGGAGTGAATAAAAAGCCGTAATGGCACAGTGGGAAAACGATCGGCTTATAACCTTAAGGTCATGGCTTCAAATCTCATTCCCATACTTGTGAGTTCTTTGGTAAGTGTCTGTTACGATGTTCACAGCACTGTCTTGTCGTGAAATAAAATATTGTAAAAGACCAATGAGTGTATGTAATAAAACTGATTTTATGTAATAAAACACATTGTGATAATTATATTTCTCAAAAAAATTTAATTCGAATAGTTCGCTCCAATTCATGTAGTTTTAGACAATGTTTACATTATTGTTGAATTTCCAAAAACGGCTCAGCCGACAACAGTGAAATTTAAATGGGTGTTCCCCTCAGAAGTATACCTACTTTTTGAACTAGAAAAAGCTTTTTAGGGTTCCGTACCCGAAGGGTAAGAACGGGATCCTATTACTAAGACTTCCATGTCCGTCTGTCTGTCTGTCACCGGACTGTATCTCATAAACCATGTTAGCTAGGCAGCTGAAATTTTCACAGATAATGAATTTCCGTTGCCACCATAACAACAAATACTAAAAACAGAATAAAATAAATATTTAAGGGAGCCCCCATACAACAAACGTGATTTTTAAGAGTTTTTCGCTCCCTATTAATAACGGCAAGAAGAATGGGGGTCCCAAACGGTACGGAACCCTTCGTGCGCGAGTCCGACTCGCACTTGGCCAATTATTTTTTTAATTGGTTCACAATGCGAAGATATGTATAGTTGAACATTCGCAAAAATACATACAGACGAACATAAAACAGCCTTCTTTTTGGAAGTTGGTTAAAAGATAAGGTAAGATAGATAAGATAATCATTTATTTCCACAAACACAAAATAGAAAGGAATCTCAAGTATTGCATGACCAGTTATATACGAAATATTCAAAATTATTGATAAGTGTTGGATTGGTTGGTTGGGCAATTTGTAACATAGTAAAACAAACGGAAAAACAAAAGTTATTCAAAAGAAAGATCTACAAGGATAAAACATGACAGACAGACAGACAAAACTCTTTATTTACAACCACAAACAAAACTTAAACATTATGTACACATTTAAGACAAAGTATGATTATAAACTGGCGGCCTTATCACCCATGGCGATTTCATCCAGGCAACCATGCACGAATATGAACTGACGAGAACAAGAAATAGTGGCCTAAACTAGACATTATTGACATAGACTTTCTTTCGCGCCGGTTGTATCTTTTGTAGAATTGTGTAAACTTTCACTTCTGAACTTTATATATTCTGAAGATAGCAGCATTAGTTTAAATGACGGTAATTGTTTTAAAATGTTTAGTATGACGGTGGTAGCACAAACTTAATTAAGTGACAAAATTCTCAAATAACGTTTCACTATTTTGTTTAAAACTGTTTTGACAATAAAATCAAAAATGACGTAAAAAATTCAATTGTCATTTCAACACAATGTCATTTTTATTTCTTACGCTTTTGGACACTAATGTTTTTTGGCTCATTCTGCCGTCAGTTGTTTGTAAAAAATATTAACTTGCTTTTATCAGATTAGTTTTTAACGGATTAGATAATGTACATAATTAACCGGCAGGTACTAGAATTAATGTTGTTTGAAATTACCTTTATTAACTACAACAAAACTACACTACTATTACACAAAAAGCATTGGATCATCCTCAGACCTTTGAAGGTCTAAAGATAATCCAAATGCTCAAGCCCACTGCCAGTTGGCAGCGTGCCCAGCATGCTGGCTGCATTGCCACGCTGAATGGCAATGCTTATGCGTTGAGCCAAATAATGTTTGAAATTAATTTTTGTTAGTCTAAGTATTGTTAATATTAGCTTATTTTATTTTCAGTTTATTTATTTATATAATTTTTATCACAATTTAGTTAGTACTTAGGTATATTTATTTTATAACTATGTTGAATGTATTCAATGACAGTAATTAATATGTTTCTGCGTCTGATCTTTCTAGTAGTAGTGCCGATGATAGTTATCTCAGTATTCCGTCCCTCTCCGAATCGCTAGAGTCGCATTTCTGCGATGTGCCTAAAAAAAACATTATCCATATTAACGCCCAGAGCATCCCTAGCCATATCTCTGATATGCAAGCATCCTTGGATATCAATAATATTCATGGCATCTTATTCTCTGAAACTTGGCTGCAAACCTCTCTTTCATCTATTTCTTTCTCCTTGCCTGGTTTCAAATTCATCCGTAATAATCGGGTTGGTCGAGTTGGTGGTGGTGTTGCCATTTATCTTCGTAATCACATCTCTTTCTCCGTGATTAGCACATCCCCTCAGCCGCCCCCTGACCATGCGGGTGAGCATCTTTTTTAGGGTTCCGTACCCAAGGGGTAAAAACGGAACCCTATTACTAAGACTTCGATGTCCGTCTGTCCATCAGTCCGTCTGTCCGTCTGTCTGTCACCGGGCTGTATCTCATAAACCATGATAGCTATAGGCAGCTGAAATTTTCACAGATGACGTATTTCTGTTGCCGCTATAATAACAAATACTAAAAACAATAAAATTAATATTTAAGGGGGGCTCCCATACAACAAACGTGATTTTAGGAGTTTTATTTGCTCGCTATTAATAACGGCAAGAGGAAATTGGGGCTCCCATACGGTACGGAACCCTTCGTGCGAAAGTCCGACTCGCACTTAACCGATTTTATAGAAATTCTGTTATCTCACACCAAAATTCTTCTGGTAGTTTATTACAGTAATAACTCGCACAACAACTACTTCTCCTCTTTCGAAACTTTGCTTGAAAATCTGACTCCCTCCTACACACATACTATAATTATGGGTGATTTCAATACCTACTTGCTATGGCGATAAGGCCTCCGTTTGTTTTAGCTATGTTAAGTGTTAATTGTATTGTTTTTCTATTTTCTGTTTGTAGTGTTAAACAATAAAGAATTATCTATCTATCTATGCTTATTATAGTAGAGAAAGGCCGAGAATTCTAAAGAATTAGCCCGGATTAATTATGACGGTCAGCTAGTTAGAGCATTAATTAGGCAAGCAGTAGGCTACATTTTGAAAAAGTTGTCCTCTTTACCACAAAAGATTTAAACACGCTTTAACACTGTTTAACCGTGCAATTTCTACTGCTGAACATTGTCTAAAGCGTGCGTAAAACTTAAGTGGCCTCACGTGTTAGCTGCGCTTATTAAAGAGGGTATCTACGCATAGTCGCAACACACTTCGGTATTGCGACGGTGAGGAGTATATGGAATGAGGGTAGACAGAGAGATGGTTTGCGTGACGGGCTGGAGTGCCAGTCTGTGTTAGTGATCAGTGGTGTATGAGTGATGAAACAACTTTGATAAGCCAGTAGTTGGAGCAAGCCTTGTAAGTACTTTGAGTTTTATAATGACTGCAGAGATATTGGAGGTCCGTATTATTGTCCATTGGTGTATCATCTGAGTGTCCTACTAGAATCTTAGTGATGCTGTTGGAGCACTAAGCCAATCAGCTAACACACGGTACGTTTCTATTTATTATGGGATACTCATTTACTTACATGTTGCGGCAATGTGCATTTTAAAGTTTATGGCGATCAGTATAAGTATCAGTAACATCTCTCCATTAAAATTCACTACATACTCGTAACTATTGCTATTTCTATTTATCTGATTTCACAGAAATATGTTTTGAATAATAGCTCTGTGTTTTGAGTTGATTTTGGCCTACCTGACATGTTTTTGTGCGATACTGACTTTGACATTAATTTGGGAAGTAAATAAATTCTCTTTGATGTGAGCAAAGGAAAATAATATTATTTCACTAGCTTTTACCCGCGGCTTCGCCCGCGTTGAATTTTGATTTTGGCTTATGTTTATGTCGGCTGCGAAACCTAACCTAACTGACAAGTATCAAAATACCTTAGAGGAATGCTTTTGTTGATTAAGTTACGGTTGGAGTGTATATGTTAACGGAAATGTATGAAATCTAGGAATTGTATACAAATCCTAGGAAATGTATACAATTCCGAAGCTATTTAGGAAATGTATAAAATTTTGTTTCAAAAACTATTTAATACATAGATATCCTGGGAAATGTGTACATTTCCTAGGAATTGTATGTAATTCCGATATCGTATTAGGAAATGTATAAAAATAATGCTTTCTGTAATAAAACACATTGTTAAAATGAGAATAAAAAAGCAAAAGCTTTTTCATCAATGCACAGCTAATAATCTTAATGCACATTATACCTGTTAAAGGCGATACGCTTCTGGCACTTCGCCGGCCGCTGCCGCGGCACGCTCGCTTCGCTCGCTCGGCTCGTGCGTTGTTTTGTCATGTTCTAACATAACCTAACCTTTTTTTTGTATCACACCTAATCTAACTGTAAGAATGAAACGTAAAGACCTTTATACCGTCGAAGTCTGTTATACGTAGATCAGGCCCTATCTCAAATGTTTTACATTTCCGATTGCTATTTAGGAAATGTATAGAATTCCTAGGAAATGTGTCTAATACAATTTATTTCACACATTTCCGTGCGATTTTAGGAATTACATACATTTCCTAGGAATTGTATACAATGACGGATTACATACATTTCCGTTAACATATATACAACCCCCCCGTGTATTCCCGCCTTGTCGTGGGGGAGGTCTGAGGCAGCTGAAAAGGCGGCGCTCGAAGTCTCCCTCTTCTTTGGGTCTTTTCCCCCAAGGAAGCTTAGAGGCTGGCACTCGAGTTTCAGCCGCTTTTAACTAAAGCAGCTGAGAGGATGGCCGGTAGGTTGCATGCCTTATAAGGAGTGTCGCAACTTAGGCGGGCTGCAGTGCCGCTCTTGCGACGCTGCATCCGAGGATTTTTTTTTATTATATCGCGAAATATCCCTGACATGATCAGGGGTCTTAATTACAAATGAATAAAAACTAAGTATACCTATATTTCAATGTATTTGGCTGTTTGCAGTTATAATAAACATTACAATGGTACAGCAAAGTTTATACCTACTTGTTCCTAATTAAGTATTGCTTTTTTACAAATATTTGTGCAAAAATTCGATAAAATTGTTTCTAAGGTTTTTTCGTGTTAGATTAATTCCAATTTTTTGTTCTAAATCAAATCTCTGCTTTCCATAAACTGGGCATTCCAAGATTATGTGCAGTGGAGTCTCCTCTTTTGTGGGTTCACAGATGCACGATGGGCTTTCCCTTAACTTAAATCGATGTAAGTATTGGGAAAACTCACCATGCCCCGTCAGCACTTGAGTTATGATTCCCACTGGTGCTATTTCTCTTACGATCTTGTATGCCGCCCTTGCATCCGGAAAATATGTTTTGGTTACCGCCGCTGTGTGTCCATCCTGATACAGCCGGTTCCACTCGTCAAGAGAGTCCTTTCGGATTTCTCGCTTGACGAATGAAACGGGGCAGTTATCCTAAATAGGTCTGCACTTCGAGTGCAGTGCTGCTTCCTTTGCTAGCTGGTCCGCTCTCTCATTTCCCTCCATCCCCGCGTGCGCTTTAATCCAATAAAGTTTCACTATTTTATTTTGTGCGTGTAGTAACTTTATGTTAGCTTTGAATTTACTGCTAAGGGATGGAGGGAAGATACGCCAACTACCGTTTCCAGTGCAGACCTGGAGTCACAAAAGATTTTTGCTTTTTCGGTAGCCTCAAGAAGTGCCAATAACTCGACCTGTTACACAGAGCACCAATCGGCCAATTTCAGCTTGCGGGGCTGATCTCAGTGGCATCATCCCAAATGGATAATGCCGCCCCAACTTTCCCTTTAATTTTACTGCCGTCTGTAAATATGTTAATTTCTCGGTTAAGATTTTGCTCTAGTGCTGCTCCGTCTGCCAGGCATATGAACTCCAGCTCCTCCTGCTGCGCTGGGTGTGGCTTCTTTTCTGTCTCTCTATCTCCAGTTACTTGCTGGGAATAGCCTTTCTTAGTTTCATAAAGCAAGGCTGCTTCTTGGACTCTGATATGACAGCCGAGGATAAGGGGCCGCGGTGGGATATATAGAACTGGTGGTGTGGGTGCCGCCACCTACCCTACCTTCCACTAGGCCGTCAACGTGTTGGCAGACGCAGTGGGGCTGCAGGGGAAGAGAGGTGTCGGTATCGCGATTGCCGTTCTCACTGCCCTCTGCAGTTGAAGAGGCAGGCGCTGGGCTACTATGACTGACCCACTGCACTGGGACCAGGGCGTTGGAATGCTGTCTGACGTTCAGTACTGGTTAGTCCCGAGTGGTGGATGCCGATGTGTCTTGTGCTCCGAAACACTCCGTCACTATGGCGAGAGCGCAAGCTCCGTTATGGAGCCCGAGTCTGGGCTAGTGCTGTTGAGTGCCGCGAAGGAGTGCGAAATATGTGGGAACGTCCTAAACTTGCCATGACAGGTTATTTCTGGCGCTTAGACGGCTGCTACCGCAGCCCACTCACTTAGTTTTTATCCTATCCTACGGGAACTGTTAAAGTTTTTGCGATAAAAAGTGGCCTATGTCACTTTTCGTCTTTCAAACTATATTCATGCAATATGCCAAGGCAAGTTGCTCCGTTGCTGAGAAAAAATTATCGTTAAGTCCTACTGGAACCACAATTTTTTCGGGATGGAAAGTATCCCATGTCACTTTCCGTCTTCCAAACTATGCCCACCCCAAATATCAAGTCAATCCGTTGCTCCATTGCTGAGAAACAGTTATTGTCCTATCCCATGGGAATCACGAATTTTCTCGAGATATAAAAAGTATCCTATTATCACTTTCTGTCTATTAAACCATAGGTATCCATACCAAAAATCAGGTCAATCTTTTGCTCCGTTGCTGCGTCAAAGAGGAACAAACCAACAAACTTTTCGAATTGATAATATTAAAGTATGATGATTCTGTACCATAAAGGTAGAATAAAAAAACATGTTGAACCTCTAATGATAGAATATTTAAAAATATTTTTAATGTCAGACAAAATGACGGCCTGGTATTAAACGTCATAGTAACATGTAGCATGCAGAGGGAAAATAACATTTTATCCAATTTTAATGTCAGTTGTCATTTTCAATCCATACTTTATTTCCTCTTCAAGGGGATATAATGGTAGAAAAACAATTTGTCGCCTTGCCACGCTACTTGTGATTTAAAAGTCTGCAGACAATGTCACCTGTCATCTAATTACGTTTGGCTGTGACGTTTCGTTAGTCCATATTAGCGTCATATAGGAATTAATCACTTAGCGTCTTTGTGATAGTGGCGACAGTTTCGCTTTCGAGGGTTTTTGTCCTGTCCTACAGGAACTATGAAATTTTTCGGGATAAAAAGTATCCTAAAGCTCCTTCCGCCTTTTATACTATATCCATGCCAAAAATCAAGTCAATCCGATGCTCCGTTGGCGCGTGATAGAGTAACAAACCAACAAACCAACAAACTTTTCGGATTTATAATATTAGTAAGGATTTCTGTTATTTTATTAGTCATGAATATAAAGTTTGGAGATACAAAGAGAGGCCCACAACTTTTTGTAGCTATAGAATTTGATATTATGTAACTCACAACTTCTTCCTAATTTGTGCCTACACTTGTTCCTGAGAAACGACAACGGTTGCAGTCAAATCGTCAATGCGTCTTGCGCTGCGATTTGCAGTATACGTGGTTTCCATTCGAGAAAAAAGAAAAGAAAGCTACGATGCCACGGACAGACGAGGCCTTCAGGCGGCTTAAAAGCTATGACACCAGAGCTAGCCACCCGGCCTTAGCGAACTTACTTACAGACAAACACAGACACAGACACGAAGGGTTCCGTACCCTATGGGAACTCCTTTAGCCCCATTTCAAGCTTACCTTAGCAACCTTATCTATGCGGTGCTAGACAGAGCTAGCTTTGTTTCCAACTACTTTCTGTCGACCAATGCGATTATTATGAGATTTAAATCAGTAGTTAGTAAAACAACAGGCTAATAAATAGCAATCCATCTCATTTAAGTTATATGTGCCCTGAGACAACATATTAGCCTAGCATAGCGGTGCCAAACGGCACCCATGGTTTTTTTTCAAAAATAAGAGTTGCATCAAACATTTAATTTTGAAAAATGAAAGGGTCCTATAACAACAATATTTTAAAATATTAAACAATTCTGGAACACTAAAATAAATCAGGCTTTAATGGGTTAATATCGAGCAAAAAACGGCAAATCAATTACGTTTGTTGTATGGGAAATTGTTAAATGTTTATTTTATTCAGTTTTTAGGGTTCCGTACCCAAAGGGAAAAACGGGACCCTATTACTAAGACTTCGCTGTCCGTTATGTCTGTCACCAGGCTGTATCTCATGAGTCGTAATAGCTAGACAGCTGAAATTTTCACAGATTATGTATTTATGTTGCTGCTATAACAACAAATAACACACCATAATAATCGGCCAAGTACGAGTCGGACTCGCGCATGGAGGGTTCCGTACTACAGTACGGAGCCCCCTTAAATATTTATTTTATTTTAATTTTATAATTTATTATTGAAGTGAATATAAAATTAAATATTCCGTGAAAATTTCAAGCATCTACCTGTTACCATTATTAATATAAAGCGAAAAACGTCTAAAAAGTCAGGTTTGTTGTATGGGAGCCCCCCTTAATTTTTTTTTTCTTTTTAGTATTTGCTGTTATAGTGGCAACAGAAATACATCATCTGTAAAAATTTCAGCTGCCTAGCTATCATGGTTCATGAGATACAGCCCGGTGACAGACAGACAGACAGACGGACATCGTCTTAGTAATAGAGTCCCGTTTTTCCTTTTGGGTACGGAACCCTAAAATCAACAATAATGTAAACAGTTCGAGCGAAATATTCAAATTTTGCACACGATGGAAGGCGGTTTTGCCATTTTTTGCGAAAAATCATTATTACCATATGGATACGGAACCGTAAAAGCATCTTTAATTAGTTTTCTTTGTCATCGACGTATTGTCCATTAAAACGCACAGGTACGAGTATATTGTTTGATTCTATTCTGTACCGGACAAGGCCGAAAGCTAAACTGACAAACCGAGTGTACATAATTACCCAGTAATATAAGCAGCATTGAGAAATACTTAGCAAATATTCTTTAAGTAGCTGTCAGTCAGAAGAAAGCAAGGTTAGTACGTGTATTATCAAATAATTATATCGATAATAAATCGCTAAAAAACGTTTACAAGTTATTATCTTCGCTTAAAATTATAACGTATTTATACTAAAACTAATATTTAAACAGAATTAAAAATTAAAAAGCCCTCGGCTCAAATAATCTGTAACGAGAAATAATAAACCGAATAAACGGAATAATTATTTTTCGCAAAAAATCGCAAAACCGCCTTCCAACGTGTACAAAATTCGATTATTTCGCTCGAATTGTTTTAAATATTGTAGTTTTTTCAAAAACGGCTCAGCCGATTTCTTTAAATATTAAATGGGAACACTTTGGGAGTATACCCTTCGAACTAAAAAAGAATTTTTTGATTCGGTTCACAATTGGCGAAATAATCGATGAACATACTAAGAAAAAACGACCATAGAAAAGGAGGAGGCTCCTTTTTGGAAGTTGGTTAAAAAGCCTTTTATAATAATAACTAGTAGTTCACTGAACATAAGACTTCGCGACACATAATTATCTTTGACTGAATCTTCATACAGGTTCAACAGGTGGGTCTTAAGATGAACATGGAGAAGACGAAAGTCATGTGTGATTCCCATGTTGTACCCACCCCGATCTCTGTTGGGAACTCGGTTCTTGAAGTCGTTAACTCGTACGTCTACCTAGGACAAGTAGTCCAGTTAGGTAGGTCCGACTTCAAGAAAGAGGCCAATCGCCGAATCCAACTCGGTTGGGCAGCGTTCGGAAAATTGCGTAATGTCTTCTCGTCCGACATACGTCAGTGCCTCAAGACGAAAGTGTTCGATCAGTGTGTGTTACCAGTGATGACTTATGGCACTGAAACGTGGTCTCTTACCATGGGCCTTATTAATAAACTCCAAGTAGCCCAACGAGCTATGGAGAGGGCTATGCTCGGAGTTTCTCTACGGGATCGATCAGAAATGAGGAGATCCGTAGAAGAACCAAGGTTACCGACATAGCCCAACGGATTAGCAAGTTGAAATGGCAATGGGCAGGGCACATAGCGCGGAGGACTGATGACCGGTGGAGTCGAAAAGTTCTCGAGTGGAGACCACGTACCGGCAAGCGCAGCGTAGGACGTCCACCCACAAGGTGGACGGATGACCTCATTAAGACCGCAGGATCGCGCTGGATGCAAGCCGCTTTCAACCGGTCTTATTGGAGATCCATAGGGGAGGCCTATGTCCAGCAGTGGACGTCCTTTGGCTGATGGATGGATGGATGGATGGATGGAATCTTCATAAGCCTGTATCTTGACTTGCTCTTGACCAATTTGGTTCATACTCGCAAATTTTATTAGGATTTAGATACCTAGGAAACAATTTTGCCAAATATTATCGAAAGCGGCTGATAAATAGCGCGACAGCAAATTTCCCCCCATTTTGAAGGAAATACCCGAGTAAACGGATATTCGCTAGGATTATAGCCGACTAAAAAAATACATTAACATATGGCAAGTTTCGTCGAAATTCCTTGAAAAATGCGACCATCGAGTAAAACCAACATCTGGACCGACGATAGCTAAATCACTGAGTTAAAACGAAAATCTTTGCAAACCATTCGATCAATAACACGATTTTTTCAAAACACTCGCCAACTTCAGTCCCCGAAATGCGGTCGAAACCATAGTCGGTATGACTATCGAATACGTGAAATTAGTCTCGTTACTTCACTACACACTACATTACATTAGTATAAAACAAAGTCGCTTCCACTGTCCCCATGTCCCCATGTATGGTTATATCTATAACGGATTACTTACGCAACGGATTTTGATGCGGTTTTTTTTAATAGATAAGAGTGATTCAAGAGGAAGGTTTATACATATGTATAATAAACCTGTGCGAAGCCGGGGCGGGTCGCTAGTAAAAAAGTATAATAAGTAATTCTTTTCCGCCAAAAATGGCATAACTGATTTCAACCGTGTGCAGAATTCGAACAGTTCGCACGGATCAAATCTTCAATGTAATTTTTACATTATTGTTGATTTTTCAAAAACGACTCGGCCGATTTCGATAAAATTTAAACGGAAATACTTTTACAGTATGATCTATCAAACAAAACAAACAGACAGACAGACGCACGGATAGCGGAGTCTTAGTAATAGGGTCCGGTTTTTACCCCTTGGGTACGGAACCCTAAAATGAGTAGGTAATCAAAATTGATTCATAATTGGCGGCGGAATCGCGTAACATACATAGCTAACATTTTATTAGATTTTGTATAAAGGTACAAAAAAACAAGCAGTCAAAGTGAGAACCTCCTTTGTCCACCAGGTTCGAATCAAAGTATGGAGCCATTGACGAGCAATGGGCTTAAAAGCTGCGTGAATCCAACATACGTGCTGGACCACCACACTCCGGATGAAGTGGCTAAAGCCATCATAGAGAGTGGAAACCAGGTCCAACCTTTCTACGTATTCAACATGGATGAGGTGTACAGAAGGGTGCAGTATTTTAAGGAAATGATGCCCAGGGTTGAGATATTTTATGGTTAGTACGTAGCTCTGATAGCTTTGCGGACCAGACAAACTATTGTCTGACTTTGACTAGGACGTTCGTTCATTCGTTTCAGCCATATGACGTCCACTGCTGGACATAGGCCTCCCCTAAAGATCTCCAATAAGACCGGTTGGTATCGGCTTGCATCCAGCGCGATCCTGCGGTTATAATGAGGTCATTCGCCCTTCTTGTGGATGGACGTCCAACGCTGCGCTTGCCGGTACGTGGTCTCCACTCGAGAGCTTTTGACCTCATCGCTCATCAGTCCTCCGTGATACCTATGTGCCCTGCCCACTGTCATTTCATCTTGCCAATCTGCTGGGCTATGTCGGTAAATTTAGTACTTATACGGATCTCCTCATTCCTGATTCGATCCCGCAGAGAGAATCACAAGCGCAGCGAGTGAATTTTAGAATCCTTCGCTTGCTCGGTCATTAAAATGAGCACGCGGTTAAAAAACAACTTTTCACTCTTCTATTTTATCCCCACTCATAGATCACAAAACCTTATCAAAATCGCAGGTTTGCGCTGCATGCAAGTCGCTTCCAACCGGTTTTATTGGAGATCTGTTGGGAAGGCCTATGTCCACCAGTGGACGTCCTATAGATGATGGATGGATTACTTTTATACTATTTTTTCAGCTATGAAATCCAATGATACAGACAAAATGTTACGTCTAGCTGTGGCTCTAGGTCTTGGATTCGACTGCGCGTCTCCTGCTGGCTTAGCATACGACCTGACGAAAGTATTACGTCCGAAATACCAATTCGTGTGAAGTAAATTCTTGTCATAGAATCGTGATCTATGGTCACGAAAAACTTGTGTCGCCCTGTGAAAACCTACTTTGGATAAATCATTTTGCAATTAAGCAACACTGATTTAGTTCATTCAAAACACAGAGGTTCCAAAAGGGATAGTGTGGTCTCTCGAGATAATCCGAAAGAGATCCATTGATTTTAATACAGCACAACTCAAAAAGAAAACAAAATATCTCGATTTCCAATGGCTTTTGCCAGATTTATGTTTGAAAAAATTTCAATTGATTAACAAGGTAAAGAAGAAAAACTATTATATTATTTTGGTGAGAATTATCACCAAAATAAGAATTTTAATGTCAAATCAAATTAAAATAATATAAGAGAGGTCCTTTAATGGCAACATTTCAACGCGCTGATGCTATTTTTTTTTTTTTGTCCCGAACTTGGGGAATTTCTCTTTCATTTTTGGGGAGTTATGGACATGAGCACAATTCCCCAAAAATTAAACTCAAATTCCCCAAGTTGGTGACATAAAATATTCCGATTCCCCACTCAGAGTTTATATGACTGAAACAGGTGAAACAACTTTACACATTTAACGCAAGTTTTGCTTTTCGCGACGCTGAAATCGTAATCTTATGGTCCTAGGGGGCGTCCCAGCGTGGGAATTCTGTCACTGCGCGTGTGTTTTTTTTCTTTGGATTTTTCGTAATCCCCACATTCAATCAATCCTTAAACCAATCCTAAATGGAGGCAGGATTCCCCACATGGGCAGCGGATGCGGCTGCCACAGTGGATTCTAGTAATTTTGAATCTGTGATTCAAAATATAGTTTTGAAACGTAACTACAGTTCGTTTACAGTTATTTTACCTCTGACATTTGTGCTATTTCTATCTAACCTGTGATGGTTCATAATGACTAAACAGAGACAGTAAAATGCAGTTAGATATGTTAGAGATAAAATAACTGTGAACGGACTGAACGTGAACAGTCAATAAGCCAATGTTGACAGACCTAATTATGTATTTATTGATTACGGATTAAGTAACTCAAACGTCCTCTTTAATAAATAAAAATACCACTGATTTCAAATAACCGTACCTCTATTGCCCTCTTTTACTATCGAAAATACAAAAAAGAAGTACATGCGATATAATGCAAACAAAATAAGCTGGATCTTAGTTATTGCATATTTTATCTGAATCACGTTTTTATGGTTTTTCTCAAATTGTCATAACTAGATTGTCATGTAATTTTTTTAAAAGTAAATGAAAGTAAAAAAATATCCTTATTAAAAACAAGCTTTCATTTAAATTGTCTAAAAAAAAGAAGATGGACTTCAATAAACTAAGTAAAATTCTCCATATTAGGTCAAAAAATATCCCGATCACCCATCCAAATTGATACTTTACTAAATTGCATTTGAAATTTGATATTCTCCGCATGGAGCCTGGCTTTACCAAAACTACCTCGCAAAATCGGTACAACAAAATATCTATCTCCACAACAATCTCTAATGGAGATAACTCCCCGCAATTTGGCTAATCCTCCACAACTCAGCAACGCTAATTGTTAATTTAAGTTTCTTTTACCTATTTCGTAGTATTTCGTCCTCAAAAAGTTTGACGAGAAAATAATCGTGGTGAAATGTCAAAACTCGGCTAATTTCGCATGCACATGTTAGAGTTTGTCGACAAAAGTGCCACAAGTACATAAATCGTTCGCGAGAATTCTTCATCACAGAGTAAAAATAGACGAATAAAGTACGTTGTCATGTTAGAGGAGGTAGACAAAACGAAATATTGCTATATTACTCGAAATACAATCGTTCTCGTGGGTCGCATCTTAGACGGCCTGGAGAAATTTATAAGCTACGGAAATTAGGGGTCCATCCAAAGTAAGTAACGTTTGGAAAAAATGCTTTTGAATAACTATATTATTGTTCGCTCGAGTCCTTTCTTCACCATTTTATGAGTATTGTTGTTTTTTTAAATCAATAAAACTAATTTTAAATAAAATAATGTAATTATTTTTCGCAAAAAAAGATAAAACCGCCTTCCATCGTGTACATATTTCGAATATTTCGCTCGAATTGTTTACATTATTGTTGAATTTTCAAAAACGGCTTAGCTGATTTCTGTACAATTTAAATGGAACTACATCGGGAGTTTTCCCTTTCGGACTAAAAAAGATTTTTTCGATTGGGTTCACAATTAGCGGAATTATCGACGAACATACACAAAAAAATACATACAGACGAACATAGAACCTTCTCCTTTTTGGGAGTTGCTTAAAAATTAAATAAAGCCATAAATCCCTTTAGTATGATTTACCAAATAAAAAATGAATCATCAAAAAATATTATACGGATCATACGCCAGTCATACGGAGAATCACATACGTAAAAAAATACATAGTCAATATTTTACATTGAGATTATCTTTTTTTGAAGTCGTTTGTTAATTAGCTCTATTCCTAATTGCTAATAAACTTTTTTTTTAATATTACAGTAGTATAATATATGCTGTGCCTTGCAAACGATCGGATGAAATGAAATATGCGCAAAGTGCTGGCGTCAAACATACAACGTTCGACAGTTCGTATGAATTGTACAAAATAAAGGACGCTTGGCCAGATGCAAAGTAAGATCGCTCTACTTTTTCCTAAGTTATACTTTTAGTTACGCTTCAGTTTCCAAAAAAGCGCTGTAACAAGCCAACCATTTTCATTGAAAAATTATACAGGGTGGAAATAAATTTACGGCGATATAAATTTGACACGTGTGGATTTGTAACTAGTAAGCGTACGATTTACGTTTTTAGTGTTCCTCGTTTTACTGCGGAATGCTAAAAACATCAAAAACACAATTTGGACCTATTATTATTAAAAGCTTCCTTTTTCATTCACAACGAATAAATTTTTTGTAATAAATAATATAATAATTTTACATCATAATAGAATCATAAATCATATTAGAAACTAGAAAGAAACTCAAGTTGGTAAAGAGTAAGTATATGAAATTAAAATACTGAAGGCGGGCAGCCCTAGCGCGGGATACGTTCTGCGTGCCCACGTGGCGCTGTAGTTGTATATTTCAAGGACAGGGCCGAGTCACAATACTGTTAGATACCATTACCGTGCCCAAGATGTTTGATACGGTGCATAATAGATAGAAGCTAGAAAGAAACTCAAGTAGCTAAAGAGTAAGTAGATGAAATTGAAATACTGAAGGCGGGCAGCCCTAGCGCGGGATACGTTCTGCGTGCCCACGTGGCGCTGTAGTTGTATATTTCAAGGACAGGGCCGAGTCACAATACTGTTAGATACCATTACCGTGCCCAAGATGTTTGATACGGTGCATAATAGATAGAAGCTAGAAAGAAACTCAAGTAGCTAAAGAGTAAGTAGATGAAATTGAAATACTGAAGGCGGGCAGCCCTAGCGCGGGATACGTTCTGCGTGCCCACGTGGCGCTGTAGTTGTATATTTCAAGGACAGGGCCGAGTCACAATACTGTTAGATACCATTACCGTGCCCAAGATGTTTGATACGGTGCATAATAGATAGAAGCTAGAAAGAAACTCAAGTAGCTAAAGAGTAAGTAGATGAAATTGAAATACTGAAGGCGGGCAGCCCTAGCGCGGGATACGTTCTGCGTGCCCACGTGGCGCTGTAGTTGTATATTTCAAGGACAGGGCCGAGTCACAATACTGTTAGATACCATTACCGTGCCCAAGATGTTTGATACGGTGCATAATAGATAGAAGCTAGAAAGAAACTCAAGTAGCTAAAGAGTAAGTAGATGAAATTGAAATACTGAAGGCGGGCAGCCCTAGCGCGGGATACGTTCTGCGTGCCCACGTGGCGCTGTAGTTGTATATTTCAAGGACAGGGCCGAGTCACAATACTGTTAGATACCATTACCGTGCCCAAGATGTTTGATACGGTGCATAATAGATAGAAGCTAGAAAGAAACTCAAGTAGGTAAAGAGTAAGTAGATGAAATTGAAATACTGAAGGCGGGCAGCCCTAGCGCGGGATACGTTCTGCGTGCCCACGTGGCGCTGTAGTTGTATATTTCAAGGACAGGGCCGAGTCACAATACTGTTAGATACCATTACCGTGCCCAAGATGTTTGATACGGTGCATAATAGATAGAAGCTAGAAAGAAACTCAAGTAGGTAAAGAGTAAGTAGATGAAATTGAAATACTGATGGCGGGCAGCCCTAGCGCGGGATACGTTCTGGGCACGCAGAACGTGAACGTGGCGCTGTAGTTGTATATTTCAAGGTCAGGGCCGCGTCACAATACTCTAGCTTAGTCTATATGCTAACAGTAATATTTTCTTCAGGTTACTCATTCGTATACGAATTGATGGTCAAGCTAAAAGAAAACTTGGCCTTAAGTTTGGATGCGATTTTGAAACGGAGGCTTTTGTTCTATTGGACGAGGCGGCTAGTCTTGGACTAAATGTGAGTATGTACCTACTTGAAAGTAACTTGTTAGTCCGTATTTTGTCTTTTATTAACCGACTTCCAAAAAGGAGGAGGTTCTATGTTCATCTGCATGGATTTGTTTATTTTATTTTGTGTATATTCATCGATATTTTCGCCAATTGTGAACTGAATAAAAAAATATTTTTTGATTCAAAAGGGTATACTTACTTACATTTAAATTTTATCGAAATCGGCTAAGCCGTTATCGAAAAATTAAAGTAATGGGAAAATTGTATACATCAATTCGAGCGAACTAAACGAATTTTGAATATGATGCAAGTTGGTTTTCCATTTTTTGTGAAAATAATGATTGCATTATAATTGTCAACAAAAGAAAATGACAAAATATGATTTTGATAAAATTTTGTAAGATTGTTAATATTTAAATCAAAACAAGATTTATAAGTAGGTAGGTATGAAAAGATTCAGTTAAACAGATGTAAAGGATATTGTTCGGAGGACTACTAGTTATATTTTTTAGTCATCTAGACCTTTTACAATCTTTTATTTACTTTCACCTGTCCCATGGTCTGTCGGTCTGTAATATAATCTTGCAAGTTAAATTAGATCCACTTCCCGGTTACCGATTGAGCTGAAATTTTGCAAACATGATTGTGTAAATCGCGTGACAATGCAATATTATGATGACATAGTGCTGATCTGGAGCTGGAAGGTGGCCAAAGGAACTTAGCAATGAAACGACACAACCTCATCGATTTTGGGTTCATTTGAATGGTTTTGGCGAATAGCCTTTCGATGGTAACCAGGGTCTAATGACGGAGCTGGAAGGTGGTCATAGGAACTCTGTGATGAAACGACGCAACCCTATCGTGTTGGCTGGTTTGATTCGTCTCAGTAAAAGCTTGTTTTTAAAAAAACACAGTTTTTTTAATTTATTATCTTTGTTTTTAGGTAGCTGGAGTAGCTTTCCATGTAGGCAGTCTCTGCTACTCCGCTGAGAGCTACCTGTCGGGTCTAACACAAGCTAGAGCGCTGTTCGACCATGAGGCAAAAAACGGGAGATCAATGCACATCGTCGATATTGGAGGCGGATTCATCAGTGATAAAACTAACTCTATTGATCTTGTAAGTCACATAAATAACTTCGTTGTGTCTGTCCGTCCAACCAAACTTTTCAAAACTCAGAGTGGCTTAGGCTACTTTTTGTCCAGGAAAACATTAAGAATATCATGGGCATCCATCATAATTCAACAGCCGTGAGACGTCCACTGCTGGACATAGGCCTCCCTTATAGATTTTCAATAAGACCGGTTGGAAGCGGCCTGCATCCAGTGCGTTCCAGCGATATTTATTAGCCAGGAATAGCGGTGCCGCCAGGGACTGGGGGCCTGATAGTGTGCTGTAAACTCATAAGGGGTTGTTGACCATAATTGCTGCAAGCCTGGTGGCGATCACAGGACGTAGCTCCTCGCACCAATGCCGCTGCTCTCGGACTCTGGCCTGTGTCATTTAGGCTACGCTAGATCGGATGGTTATACCGTCATTTATCGGTTCCGTAGTACCTCAGTCGGCTTCTACACCTGGTACAAGAAGGAGATGCTATTCTACTCTGTCGGCACCCCACGGCTCCTTATGATACGGTTACGGATCATACGGATCTTATGAGCAGATCTGTCAGGAACCATGAATAAGTCCTAAGGGTGGGTATGTGAGGGAGAAAGAATGGATTGGTTTTCTCTTTCCCCGGTGTTGGTTCGTTTTACTAAATATTCACAAATACGATACTCAATGGTATAAAAATAACATCACCGCGATGCAGAAACAAGTATCGTGCGATGCTAGCGACATCTAGTTTCCCGTGGTGTAACTAAATTGTACAAACCTAGATAAGATAAGATATTTTTATTTCCAATAAAATTTAAAATTCATCGCCCACCAAGGGCAAATTTGACCTTACAATATAGTTAAAGTTGATGCAGTACAGTACAGTTATTGCATTAGATGTAGTTGCAGTGACAAGCGATAGAGTGATGGCGCGAAACCTTTGTGTTAGAAAACCTTTTAAAATGTTGATATGTGGGTAGTTCATCGGATGAAAATAATGTTATATTCCTCTTATTTTAGCCATCAGTCCTAATAAACAAAGCATTGGAAGAGCTATTTCCGGATCCATCTGTGCAAATCATTGCCGAACCAGGGAGATATGTGTGCGACTCGGCATTTAAGATGTTTTGCTCGATAACAGGGATAAGAAAGGTAATCAATCATAATAATCATAATCATTTATTTCATAATTGTTCATCACATGTCATAATTGTTATCTGTGGTACATTTTCACTGTAAGTTCAAAAAAATTCAAATCAACAAATACCGTATACACCTTATATTCAAATACCTTTAAATAATCTCAAGTAGTAAAATGTCAATGTTAAAATAAATTAAGTTCTTAATTAAAAAATGTCAATAAAATTAGATTAACTTAATACAATAACAAATACATTATGTACAAACTGTGTACTGATTCTCAAGTTAGTGTATAAACATCGCTATTCAACGTAGTAATACTGCCGGCTTACTGTACACGCTGCCAACTGGCAGTAGGCAGTGATGTAGCGAGAAATAATCTGCCTTTTTTAACCCCCGACGAAAAAGAGGGGTGTTATAAGTTTGACGTGTCTGTTTGTCTGTCTGTCTGTGGCATCATAGCGCCCGAACCACTGAACCGATTTCAGTTTAGTTTTTTTGGATGAAAGTAGACTTAATCGAGAGTGTTCTTAGCTATGTTTTATAAAAATCGATTGAGCCGTTTAAGAGTTATGGTGGGTTAAAGTGGGGATGGAAGAACCAAAATTCTACAAATGTGCCCAAAATGGTTGTCAATTGAAAGTTTGTTGTCAAATATTTTTGTGTCGGGGGTTTTTTAATTAGGTATAGTATAATATGATAAATCTGACACGAACTTATGAAGTCATCTGAATCTCAGCGTTTTCAGATCTCGTCTGAAAACGTAAACTTTTGATTTGAAAACTAAACCTTCTGACTGAAATCAGAAGGTAGCGTTTTCAGATCACGTCGCGAGACACATGTTGTGTTGGGCGATGTTGCATCAGCAAGGCCCCTTTCTTTCGTTCCTAACATGAAACCAAAAAATCTATCCCACCAAACATACTTTGACACGACATACACCTCATACTCATAGGGAAAAATATAATACGCAATGGGCAAAGACCTTGTACTTACGCAATAAGTAAGTAAGTTCGTACAGGCCGGGTGGCTAGCCCTGGTGTCTGAGATTTTAGACCGCTCTACTAAGTTTCATAAATAACTGTTCTTCCAACGTCATGTTCCTTACATTTTCTGTGGTATTTAATGCACATTTCAGGTTACTCAAAATGATATTTCCGTCAAAATGGTTTATTTAAATAATGGAGTATACGGAACTCTGAAGTTCGATGAAGATTGGCATAGCTACAGCAAATTCCAGGTAAACATTATTTTACAAATTACTTAATATTTTATAAATATTTACAAAGGAGCGAATGGCGTACAGAGAGACCTATGCTCTGCAGTGGGTGATTACAGGCTGAAAATGATGATAATGATAATATTTATAAAATAAGATGTTTTTCCTAGGGCTTTCCGAACCGGCGTAGTGCAATAGCTCTTCATAGGGTACCTACTCGGATCCATATAATTAGGACAGACTTGCAAGTAAAAAATGTGTAGATACATTTGATTAGCATTTGAACAATTAAGTGTAAAAAATACAAACTACATATATGTAAGCTAAAACTACATTGGTCCTAATCGATCAAGTACGAATTGGACTCGCACATGAAAGGTCCCGTACCGTATGAAGAACAATCACGCTTGTTGTATGGGAGCCCACCTTAAATATTTGTAATAATCTGTTTTTAGTATTTGTTGTTATAGCGGCTTTCGAAATGCATCATCTGTGAAAATTTCAACTCTCTAGCTATTACGGTTCATGCAGAGGCGGATTAAACATTAAGAGCGCTGTAGGCAAGCATCTCATCGGCGCCCTTATATTAAAAATAGCTCGTTACTATAATTTGACCAAAACTGCTGTGCTGCACCTTAGGAAAACGTGGTGAGATGGGGCTAAGGAAAAAAGAAGCAAGTTTAAGTTAGTCCCATCCGTTAAATTTATATTTTTATTAAAAACTAGCTGCCCCGGTGAACTGCATCTCACCATCTGTCAACTGTCAATGACAACTTTTACATGCAGGAACATTTTGCATGGGAAAATTCAATGCATGTCTTTATTATTTTACTCACTATATTTTTATATTTTCTCACCGTTTAAACCTTCCCTTAGCTTCCACGGATATTTCAAGACCAAAATTAGCCCAATCGGTCCAGCCGTTCTCGAGTTTTAGCGAGACTAACAACCACGATTCATTTTTAGGGTTCCGTACCCAAAGGGAAAAACGGGACCCTATTACTAAGACTTCGATGTCCGTCTGTCCGTCTGTCTGTCTGTCCGTCTGTCACCGGGCTGTAGGTATCTCATGAACCATGATAGCTAGCTAGGCTAGCTAGGCAGCTGAAATTTTCACAGATGATGTATTTCGGTTGCCGCTATAACAACAAACTAAAAACAAAATAAAATAAATATTTAAGGGGGGCTCCCATACAGTACGGAACCCTCCATGCGCGAACCTGACTCGTACTTGGCCGATTATTATATAACAGAATAGATAGAAGAAGATTGAAGCAAATTGAGGTTGTAAGCAAAAACAATAGATTTTATTGTGTAAGTGGGTGGCGTAGGTACTTACTGGGGCAATTAATTTTATGCTTTATTATTTATTTTTTCTTTATTTCACAATTCTGCAAGCGCGCCCCTTTGTACCTTCGCGCCCCTAGGCACATGTCTACTTTGCCTTAGGGATAATACGCCACTGGGTTCATGAGATACAGCCTGGAGACAGACGCACAAACAGACGGACAGCGGGGTCTTAGCAATAGGGTCCTGTTTTTACCCTTTAGGTACGGAACCCTAAAAACGTGACCTTTTGAGCTCTGCCAAATGCTCAAGCGGACTGCCACTCAAGCAGTTAAATTATATTTCAGAGTTCAGCCAAAACAGAACCACTTATTGACGAAGACACTATCCTGTGGGGCCCAACGTGCGATTATCTAGACAGGGTGATGGCAGACTATGACGTCCGTTTACCCCAGTGCTCTGTCAACGACTGGCTATACGTAAACGTCCACGGCGCGTATTCCTTCACATTTGCCACGAAGTTTTCTAGCATTGAACTACCGGGTATACGGTCTGTCGTGTCCAAGGAGTTGTGGTAACTATCTTTTTCTTAGATATTCTCGTAGAAGGTTCACTGAACGTTATTTTTTAACTTTCGCGATTGGAGCACATTGGGAAAACTGAGTCTGCCTCTACCTCGTTTCTGTTTCAGTTGAAACGTCGGAAAAGAAAGAGGTACTTAATTAATTATCCCATGTTTTATTTATTGCGCGATAAGTTCCGTAGAATAGCAATAACGTTCACTGAACATTGGCTCCCCCAATAGAACGCCAATAAGACCAGCAAAGTCAAAGTCCAGCTAAAAGCGTCTTGTACCCAGCGCGATCCTGCGGTCTTAAAACGTCCACATACAAGTTGCACAGCTGATCTCATCTGTCTAACTTGTAGGTGTTGGTAACGTCCTACGCTATGCTTGCCGATATGTGGTCTCCACGTGAGATTTTTTTTACCTTTACAGTCAGTCCTCCACTTACCTCCTACTTACTTACATAGTTTAGAGAAGAGAATCTGGAGGGTTGTGTCGGTAACTTTCTTCTACAAATATTCTCATTATGAAAAATGAATGTTAAAACGATTTTTTCATTTCTACGTAACATTTTATTCCCTGCCAGGCTAGGATGCACACCACGAAATATTTTTTTCGACGTGTCAAAACAAGACAGAGTTATGGCGAAGTATATGTCTGTCACTTTTTCACACATCGAAAAGAGTTCTTCTCGTGGCTTTTCGTGGTCGCATGCTAAGCTAGCTGGACCGATTGACTAAAACATCCGTGACACATGATAAATAAACTTCAAATAGGTAATTATTTGTTTCAGGGACACCATCAAGACCTCGCCTGTATTCTGTTCTTCTGACTTCGTCCAAAATCCAGATATATCAGCCCCATTACCGTGTTCGCTGCCACCAGTTCTACCGATCGATAACATCTACAAACATCCTAATGCTCCGGTTTTAGACCTTAATGATTACTAGTAGTTTCCAGAACGGTAGACCCCACATCAGTTTAGTTGAGTCTCCATAAGCCTATATCTCAACTTGCTCTTCACCTATCCTATTCATACTTGCAAAACTTACAGTTCCTACTGAAATTATAAACGTGGAAGTTTGTATGGATGTTTGTTAATCTTTCACGCAAAAACTACTGAATGGATTGAGATGAAACTTTGCAATAGTAATGCTTGTACATCAGAATAACACATAGGCTATCACTACTTATTATAAAACAAAGTCGTTTCCCGCTGTATGTCCCCATGTTTGCTTATATCTTTAAAACTACGCAACGGATTTTGATACTTACGGTTTTTTAATAGATAGAGTGATTCAACAGGAAGGTTTATATGTATAATACACCTGTGCTAAGCCGAGGTGGGTCGCTAGTAATTTTTAAGATATTACGGGAAATGAAGGTCTCCAGGTCAGCTACAATTTAATAATTTATCCAAATATTATTAAAACTGGTTGATAATTAGTGCAACAGCAAATTTCCCTCCTCTTTGAGGGAAATACTTCCCCAAGCCAAAATCGTCGTTGATAAAATAATTCCAAAAATATAAAAAAAACCGTGTACCTACCAACTTTTGTCACTATTTGTAGAAAAATGTGACATGTAGAATAGACATTCCGAATGACGTAAGCAAAATTGACGAGTTAAAGCTGAGACTGTTTTTCGCTTTATTCGCTCGGTCAATTACTCGTAAGTTGTCGATCGATTTATAATTTTGTTGAGATATATGCCTAAACAAATGCTGCTTAGAGCTTTTGGAAGTTCAGATCTCAAGAAACAATAACATGCATGTCAAGAAATAATTATATTTCGCAAAAATAGCAACACTGATTTCCGCGTTGTACAGAATTCGAATAATTTGCACGAATCGATGTGACAACTATGTACATTTTTGTTGATTTGCCAAAAACGGCTCAGTCGATTTCGATGAAATATAAATGGGACCACCTCGGAAGTAAGTACACTCTTTTGAACTGAATAAGATTTTTTTCAATCGGTTCACAATTAAGCCGTGGTGGTCTAGTTGTTGTAACGCTGGCCTGGCATTCTTGAGGTCGTGGGTTCAATCCCGGTCCCGTCACCAATGAGTTTGTTTGGAACTTTTGTACGGAATTTCACACCACTGGCTTTTCGGTGAAGGAAAACATCGTGAGGCAACCTGCATACGTCCATATAAGAAATTCGATGGCGTGTGTGAATCCACCAACTCGCACTGGGCCAGCGTGGTGGATATGACCCAATCACCATTCGTGGGTAGGCCTACGTCCTGCAGTGGACTATTAAAAAGGCTGGTACAGTACAGTACAGTACGGTTCACAATTAGCGAAATTATCGATGCACATACACTTAAAAAATACATGCAGACGAACATAGCACCTCCTCGTTTTCAGAAGTCGGTAAAATGTACAAAATCTCGAGCATTCTTCAGTAAAAAGTTTTGAGGTCAAATGTAAACACCAGCCTTTTTAATAGTCAACTGCAGGACGTACGACCCACAAAGGCTGATCGGGCCATATTCACCACGATGGCCCAGTGCGGGTTGGTGGATTCACATACGCCATCGAATATGCAGGTTGCCTTACTATGTTTTTCTTCACCGAAAAGTCAGTGGTAAAATTCCTTACATATATTCCGAAGAACTCATTGGTACGGGACCAGGATTGAACCCACGACCTCAAGAATGACAGGCCAGCATTACAACCACTAGACCACCACGGCTCATGCATACTCGTATATTGACTAAGGTGTAAAGTAAAGGCTTCGACTTAGAAGCTTGGCTCTAAATGATATCTTATAACTTATTGATAGTGCAACCTGTAGTCTCGTCTTGGCCCCATTTTACATGAAAATGTTTTTTGTTGGATTTAGATTTCGATGAAATTTCCAGAATATTGTATGTCAATGAATGTAAAATTGAATGAGCGTGACCTATTTGCCGTATCTAATTCGAGCAGAATTTCTATAAACGTGAAAATAGAAACTTGAACATGCCTATTTCACTCACTCACTATGTGCCTTATTAGTAAGTTCCAAGTAGCCCAACGAGCTATGGAGAGGGCTATGCTCGGAGTCTCTCTACGAGATCGAATCAGGAATGAGGAGATCCGTAGAAGAACCAAAGTTACCGACATAGCCCAACGGATTGGCAAGTTGAAATGGCAATGGGCAGGACACATAGCGCGGAGGACTGATGACCGATGGGGTCGAAAAGTTTTCGAGTGGAGACCACGTACCGGCAAGCGCAGCGTAGGACGTCCACCCACAAGGTGGACGGACCGCAGGATCGCGCTGGATGCAAGCCGCTTCCGACCGGTCTTATTAGAGATCCATAGGGGAGGCCTATGTCCAGCAGTGGACTTCTTATGGCTGATGGATGGATTTCACTCAATTCAATTTTAACTAACTCCCAAAAAGTAGGAGGTTATATGTTCGTCTGTATTTATTTTTATTGTGTAAGTATGTTCATGGATATTATCGCCTATGTTCGCCTGTGAATCGATTTTATACTCCTAAAGTAGTCACATTTAAATTTAAAAAGTTTTTTTTGAAAAATCAACAATAATGTGAAATTTTTTAGCAATTCAAGCAAACTATTCGAATTTTGTACACGATGGAAGTCGGTTTTGCCATTTTTTTTTTTGCGAAAAATAATTATTTATTTAAGTGCGTCGGAAGCATGATTTGATAAACCTAATTTCGGCAAAAAATCTAGGGATTTTGCACAAAGTCAGACATAGACAATGGCCATGAATTTTCTAAATAATATTGAAACAATCTGCCAAGTACGAGTCGGACTCGCGCACGAAGGGTTCCGTACTGTATGGGAGCCCCCCTTAAATATTTATTTTAATTTAGTTAGGTATACATATATAATTAAAGTAAGCATGCAGTTAAATATTCTGTGAATATTTCAAGCATCTACCTGTTACTATTATTAATATCGAGCGAAAAAACGGCTAAAAATTTAGATTTATTGTATGGGAGCTCCCCTTAAATAATATTTTTATTCTATTTTTAGTATTTGTTGTTATAGCGGCAACAGAAATACATAATCGGTGAAAAATTTCAGTTTTCTAGCTATAGCGGTACATGAGATACAGCCTGTAGACAGACGGACTGACGGACAGCAGAGTCTTAGTAATAGGGTCCCGTTTTTACCCTTTGAGTACGGAACCCTAAAAAGGCAGGGTTATAATTAACCCTATATACTATTATAAACATATGCGCATATATAGGCATACATGCGCATTAGCGCATGTATGCCTATATACGCTGACCGTAGGCATGCATGCGCTAATGCGCATGTATGCCTACGGTCAGCGTGTGAATTTAACATTTTTTAAGTTTTTTTGTCATTTATACAGATATATTTTACTGACAGATTTTTCAATAGGTAATATTGAGCAAAAGCGAAGGCTATGTCGTTTAATGGTTTATTCGAATTTTTGCGACAATACTATAATTTTTGCGGAAATTCGGTTTACCTTGTCATTTTAAGAGATTATACACACTTAACTGCTCTTCAAGGATGTTCTACCTAATTTCTTATATCATAGTGTAACAAAATGGTAGGTAATTTTGAAAATATAACATCGGAAATTAGCTGTGACTTACACTTTTTTGTTTAATTTGAATAGACTAAGTGCTGATTTCGATGCTATTGTGTAGGCTTTGGCCTTCAAACTCTAAATGAAACTAAGATTTGAACGATATATTTTCACTTATTGTAATTTACAAGCTTTGTATTTCTTATGTGGAAAAATCAACCGCCATTTTTCTGCCCGTGTTACCAGTTGCGTTTCTAAATAATTATTTTTTGCAATAAAAAAATGGCACCACCGCCTTTCACCGGGTACAGAATTTGAATAATTTGCATAATTCGATGTGACATCCATGTACACTCCAAGTATCTAAAATGTTTAGTGTTAAGTCGCTGATTTAGGCATTTGTTTTCACTCGCTTTTTGTAGCCCATCCAGTATTTCCGTATGTCTTTAATTAGTGCGAATAAATTTTCGGTCTGTTTAAATTAACAGGCACTTGATTAAATACTACCCTTTAGAAATTAAGGCCACTTTTTTTAACTTTGGCGGCTTTTAATTCACAAATGGTCATTGCAATAAAAAACCTTTTATGAAACCGCACATTTATTTTAAAAACTCTATTCAACGATACCCTTTTCCGTGATAATTATTTTGATTTTTGTGCTATATCATAGAACCTTATATTTTTTCGGCCAATGTCGCTTTAAACCAAAAATAATTTTTAGATTCGTTTCTCTGTTACTGTGTAATAGTATAACAAATCAAATAACATACTTTGTGATTAATTATAACATTGGTAAGTATTGTTTATAATTTTTTTTTTCCAAAAATGGCAAAACCGACTTCAATCGCGCACAAAATTCGAATAGGTCGCTCAAATCGACGTATGGTATACGTATTTGATGTATTGTTCTGGTAAATTTATCAAAAACAGCTCAGCTGATTTAGATTGTAGAGGTAATTAAATAGAAGCCTCTAAAGTATGATCTACCAAACAAAAAAAATAATTATTAAAATTGTTTCACGATTGGCGGATTGATCGCGTAACATACTTAATTAGGTAGGTACATACAAACAAAACATTTAATCTAATTGAGAACCCCTTTTTTGAAGTCGTTTAAAATTAAGCATGATAATTTAAGAAGCACTGAAGAGGCTAAGCTCTTGAAACAAAACGGATTCAGAATTTGCATGATGCTTGAATCTTATTCAGGGGCGCTGTGGTAGGTATCTGTTGAATCAGGTGTCAACTAAGCCACGTCAACGGTATAACAGTATTCTTATAATCCGTCTTCATACAAACGGTCGGAACGCGAATCATACCTACGCGCTTCGGAGTTCGGAAAAGAAGCCCTCTTTTTGAAGGAAATATCTCCCCCTGTATCAAAAATCTCCGGGGCACAAAGAAATCCATTAATATATTGAACCTGTGTACCTTGTTTCGTCGAGCTTCGTTGAAAAATGCGATCTGTTGAGGAAAACCAACATCCAGACAGACGAAATCAAAATCGCTGCGTGAAAACGAAGACCTGCGTTTGCTTCGGCTAACAAGGCTAACAGGGAAACACCACGTTTCTGTGCCCTAAAGTAAAGCCAGTGTTAAAACGAAGACCTGCGTTTTGCTTCAGTCAACAAGTCTAAAAGACAGGGAAAGACCACGTTTCTGTGCCTTAAAGTAAAGCCAGTGTTAAAACGAAGACTTGCGTTTTGCTTCGGTCAACAAGGCCAACAGTGAAAGACCACGTTTCTGTGCCTTAAAGTAAAGCCAGTGTTAAAACGAAGACTTGCGTTTTGCTTCGGTCAACAAGGCCAACAGTGAAAGACCACGTTTCTGTGCCCTAAAGTAAAGCCAGTGTTAAAACGAAGACCTGCGTTTTGCTTCAGTCAACAAGTCTAACATTGAAAGACCACGTTTCTGTGCCTTAAAGTAAAGCCAGTGTTAAAACGAAGACCTGCGTTTTGCTTCGGTCAACAAGGCTAACAGGGAAACACCACGTTTATGTGCCCTAAAGTAAATCCAGTGTTAAAACGAAGACCTGCGTTTTGCTTCAGTCAACAAGACCAACAGTGAAAGACCAGTTTTCTGTGCCCTAAAGTAAGGGCAGTAAGTTACCTTAGAGCGTCCAAAGAACAGGTGGCCTCTGGCAATTTCCGACGCTATTCGAATAGGCGTCCCAGAATCCTCTTCAACTAACTAATGACGTATTCATAGACTCAAATACCATTTCAAATTTCATAACCAGAAGAAGTGCATTTGCAATTCAAATCGACAGATTGAGAATTAAAATGAATGAATGCTTAGGAAAGTTTTTATACTCGCAGTGATTTTTAAAGCTTTTATTTACAGGTTTTCTGTTTATCCAGGGTTAGTTAACTTACGCACAACCTTTTTATAGAAACTAACATAGTTTTGGCATTTTACTTTCAAGATTAATTCATTAACAAGAATAATATTTAAAAAAACCTTTTTTTTATACAAGTTTTTACTGAACAAGTAGGTACTCGCCAAGACGAATCAAACGAGCCGAAACTCGATGGGGTTGCGTCGTGTCAATACAGAGCTCCTATGACCACCTTCCAGCTCCATCATAAGACCATGGTTATCATTAAAAGAAAAAGTATTTGCTAAGACGATTCAAATGAGCCCAAATTTGATGAGGTGTGTCGTTTTATTGCGATGTTCCTTTGGCCACCTTCCAGCTCCATCATCAGATCAGCACCTTATCATCATAATATTGTATCTTAATGCTCCTTGGCTATACCGGCAACTTTGGTTCCTTTACGGATTTCCTTATTTCTGATTCAATCTCAGAGAGAGGCTCCGTAGCTTGTTGGGCTACTTGGACCTTTATAAAAAGGCCCAAAGTGAGAGACCACATCACTAGCGACACATAACTATTGACAACTCTCGGCTTAAGGCACTGAGGTATGTCGGACGAAAAGACATCACGCAGTTTTCCAAACGCTGCCCAGCCGAGTTCGTTTCGGCGATTACAATGTAAAATCTCAAAATTAACACCTAAATTATTGTAACTGAGTTTACAAATAGCACAAATCAATTCAGGTCATTGCTCTCGCCAATTTGCTTTCTCAGGAAATGTCTAATTTATCACAATTCATTCTAAGATCTGGAGTAATTTAGTAATTTCCATTTATTTTATTCATCGGAGCTCAAATTGAAATTCATTTGCCATCCATCTCACTAAATAAAGGTCCCAAAAAGTTTGCTATCAATATTCTGTTAGGCGTTTTTTTACCGACTTCAAAAAAGGAGGAGGTACCATGTTCGTCTGTATGTATTTTTTTTGTATGTTCAAACATATTTTCTCAATTGTTAACCGATTTCGAAAAGTCTTTATTTTAAACGATAGGGTATACTTCCAAAGTAGTCCCATTTAAATTTCATCGAAATCGGCTGAGCCATTTTCGACAAACCAACAATAATGTGAAAAATGTTACATCGATCCTAGCTAAATATTCGGGAATTCTGTAAACGGTTGAAGTCGGTCATGCTATTTTTTGCAAAAAATAATTATTTATGGAAAAGACTGTTTTAAAATAAATAAGCTGAAGATCCACTTATAAACTGCAAGCTCAAAGTTTATTCGTATTCGTAAGCTAAATATAGGAATGTCCTAAGACTTGCCCCGTACTAAAGTAACACTGAATTACTGTTGTGTCCGTACATGCCGCAACAAAATAACGTGGGCATAGCAGTAGAGCAGTTTAATACAAAATATCCGAGGCCTAAGTATAAGTTGGCATATTAAATAAAAATTATAAGATAACATTTATTTTTATAACTTAAAAACATTGGAATATAATTCTGAACTACTCGTACCTAATATATACATATGCACAAAAATATGAAACCTACCTAAATACAAAATAAAATACATAAATAAACAGAGGCTAAAAATCGAAACAAATACTGTGTCCGTGTGGTAGGGTGCCAAGAACGCTGGCTGCATTCCCACGCTGAACGGGTAAAGAGATTTTCTGTGCGAGGAATGAGCCAGCTCTGTTGTCACCAGCAGCGTCAACAAGTTTTGGAGAAACTGTCTTAAAGGTTTTTTTAGGGATGGACCAAACGTTTCGACGCCAAGCGGCGAAAATACATAATAACTTGCGAGTGTATTTGCGCCGATTAGCTCACGGAAAATTATAGTAATTTTCGAGTGGCTCCATACATTTTTGTTCGTTTTTCCTAAGGCGCTTTACACAAATGTTTTGGGTCACACGAAATCTACGGTCCGAGTCAAACTTATTGGCGGTTGTGATGTTAGCTACAAGCTGCGGATAACCCAATCCACGTGCAGCTTTTAAGTGAGCTTCAATCAGGATTGAGTCATCTCAGTAGCTTATAGTTAGCTTGTAGCCGAGTTCGGATTACGTCGTAACAGTTTATTGTTTATTTTGTTCCTTGTACCTCACCTAATACTGGTGAATAACGAAAACTATTATGGAGTGATTGCCCGGGGTGTGATAATAAATAGTCACTTAATTCACTTGTAACTAATTGTTTATTGTTCACCAAGTAGTAATTAACAATTTCTAGGGTTACACAATAAATATAAAACAAAACAAACACAGAAACATAAAATACTTATAGATTACTAGCAGCGCCCCGCGGTTTTACCCGCGTTGTGCCCGTTCCCGTGGGAATTTCGGGAATTTTTATACATATAAACCTTCCTCTTGAATCACTCTATCCATTAAAAAAACCGCATCAAAATCCGTTGCGTAGTTTTAAAGATTTAAGCATACAGACAAACAAACAAACAAACAAACGAAAATAGCGACTTTATTTAAACTATGTAAGGATTTACACGGAATAATGTTCGCGCGCGGGTTAGGTAGGTACTACTCTGCCGGCGGAGGCGAGCGCGTCATCACTCGGAACCGGTCAGCTATCGCGCCGATGATGTATGGTACAAGAGACGAGTGTTTTGAATAATGTTTTGATATTTTTAAATTATTATTTTTACTAATTTATTTATGTTTATTTATGCGTATTTATGTATACACCACAGTACAAGCGACGAGTGTTTTGAATAATATTATTATTTTTACTAAATTGTTTATGTTTATTTATGCGTATTTATGTATACACCACAGTACAAGCGACGAGTGTTTTGAATAATGTTTTGATATTTTTATATTATTATTTTTACTAATTTGTTTATGTTTATTTATGCGTATTTATGTATACACCAGACTATGATTTTAATTTCAGTGAACTATATTCACCCGGCCTATACAAACTTACTTAACAATGAGGCGAATCAGTTAGGATGCGCGACCCTTACTGAGTTTATTTTCCATTGCACAGTTAAAAGGACCCCACAGTGAAGAATATAATAAACAAAGTTCAGAGTACAACAAGTCAGTATACCCCGTAGTTACGGCTCATAAACGTGAAACTTTACGTTAAGTTTTCACGGACCACAAACTGCTTGGTCCCAAGGCAACGATGTAAGATATAACTTTACAGGTAACGTTTTCATGAAACTACTTTCTGTTATATTTGTTCAGATTTTTCTTTTCGACTTTCAATGTCCTTGGAGTAATCTGTGCAAATAGTTGGGTTTTATGAAACAGTTTTCATTTTGGTATCTAAGAGATTGGTACTAGCAAAGGTACTATACGTGAGTAGTATCATAAATGGAACTATAATCAATGGGACGAGTACTACTGGGATAAAACCGATAAAACAACTAGAAGTAAGTAATCTTATGCATGATAATGATACACATTAGACGTAATTTTAATGATAATTTAAAAATAAACAAAATTACCATAGCCTATACCTATAGAGTCATAATCATCTATCCATCCATCCATCAGCCATAGGACGTCCACTGCTGGACATAGGCTTCCCCTATTGATCTCCATCAATAAGACTGGTTGGTAGCGGGACTTATGACCGATGGGGACGAATAGTTCTTGAGTGGAGACCACGTACCGGCAAGCGCAGCGTAGGATGTCCACCTACAAGGTGGACGGATGACCTCATTAAAACCGCAGAGTCATAGAGCAGAGCAGAGATATAGCTTGATGGTGTATGTATATCTATCCTAACTAATATTTTAAATCAGAAATCGCTCTTTTGCTCCGTGAAAGACGGATGGACTTGATTTTTGCCCCATGGATATAGTTCAAATTAAAGTGCCCCCGAGTCTGCCACTACGGCTGCAGAGGATAAAGCGAGTGTCCGACGAGATACAACACTCCTCTTCCCCTGCATCCCGACCTCCTCCGCCAACACATTGGCGGCACCAATTATGGTCTCTGGCAGGTAGGATAGGCAGCGGCTTCCACACCGCGCCGCCCCCGCCTCGATGGGCTCGGCCGCGGCATCGCGACAAACCCGACACCGCAGTCCACCTAAGACCTACTGGCCAGCCTCCACACAAGCCAGGCTTGTCAAGGACCAAGACTCGAAGAGGCGGCCCCACCACTGATTCCTCTTCGCTTCACCAGGTTGGGACCGTACCTGGCTACTAAACCTCCCCGCTACGACAATGCGGCATCCCATCACGGGTTAGGTACCTATACCTACTCAGTTATAAACAACTTTACTAATTTTACCCAACCTCGAATGGTCTTAAAAATCTAAATCAATTCAGCCATACATAAGTTGTTTGATCCGACAAAATTTTGAATTTTGGTGATCCTAACTTAACCATTCAAGCTTTTACTGTCCAGGTAAGGAACCTTCAAAATGTCGTCCTGTCCCGCTCAGTTATTACCCCATCTCAAGGTGTGACTTCTCCCGGGTTCAGAAATAGTCGTTTTCCACATAAGTTACGAGAGACTTTAGGCCCTTCGTCTCGATAAGCCAAAGGCGGCTAGCTAAGGAAGGAAAGAAGGAAAACTGCTTTTTTTCGGCTACAAAGCCTACAAAAAGAAATACCTTTTCACTTCTGATGGAACAACTGAATAGAACGCTATCCAACGTGCTTTGCAAATAATGTATATAGGTACGCGTAGCAATGCATCCAGCATGCTGGGCACGCTGCCAACTGGCAGTGGGCTTGAGCATTTGCGTTATCTTTAGACCTTCAAGGGTCTGTGGATGATCCAATGCTTTTTATATAGTAGTAGTGTAGGTAGTTTTAGCATATAAGGTAGTACCTATTGTAGTTTGTTGCAGTTAATAATGGTACACTTTGTTTTGCCAAATTAGAACAAAAACAAATTAGAACCATTGTAATTTTATTTCTCTTTTCGGTAGTAAATATTTTTTATGTTTTATGTAAATTAACTGTGTAATCTGTGTATTCAAAAAGCAAAACGCTTCATAATGTTCGGCTACGCATCTTTGTATACGTGATTGATTAACGGCATTTATATCTTCTACTCACATAATTTCAAGTTTTTTAGCACTTTTGCTTGATGAAAAAAAAATCAAGTTTGATTACTTACGTAGATTGAATTCTCAAAACCAAATGTTACATTTTACCAATTACAACACGTTAATTAAAAAAAAATCGTTTTGATATCGTTATAGGTAATTATTAGCAGAGAATATTAAAAAATGCGTTTCTAAAATAATTGTTTTAACTCATTACAGCGCCCTGTATTATACGTTCGATTACACGTTCATTAGTAAACACTTAAATATTATTATCTCACATATTTTCCAAAAATAAGCTAAGTAACACGTTTAGTGGTAAGCCGTGCAGTTTTAGACTGAAAGATTTCTACATACGAGTATAGGCCGCGCCACACAAGTTGGCGGATGTGAAGTTAGCTACAAGCTGCGCGTGGCGCGGAATAGGTATACTTATCTTTTAAATAAAATACCAATTGCGTGAAACGAAGTTTGCCGAGTCAGTACTACATAAATAAAATTGAAACATGTTATGAAAGATTTTGTGAAACTTTCTGAACTTCAAATTCTGCTCCTGCATAATCTGCGCATATACGTCCCGGATAAAATATGAAGGTTGTAATAAATTTCTTCTCGAATTGTTGAGTTTGAATTACTCCTCGGTAGTTAAACCGGGGATTTTTGCAATAAAACCACATAAAACGGTCTTTAGAAACCGCCGACGCGTGTTTAAGAGGTTTATTTGAAAAGTTTTATTATAAACATTTAATTGACGCATTCATTTTATAACGTAGATGGATACATGAACTTTTTAATGTTCACGTCGAATTTATTATGCCAAAGCCTGTCGAAAACCAGTGCTATGACTAACGCCGGGCGCTTTAAAATCTGCCGCAACGTGCAGCGCTGCAGTCGCACTGCATTGTAAATCCGTATACAAATTAAAATTACCATACGAGTGATTGCAGCTCTGCAGCCGCACTGCTGCAGCGCTGCTCGTTGTGCCAGATTTGAAGGCGCCCAAATGAGTTCTGCTAGAACAAATAGATAAGATATCTTTTCCAGGTCATCTTGAGTGCATTTTTTGTACTTACGTGAGTTTCCCCTCTTGGGTACCAACCTTGTCGTGGCAGTAGGGGCTTAGTAGCCGTGGCTTGGGGCCGATTTTACGAGTTTTGTCTCCAAACCCTTATGAAGCGGCCGGTAATAGGTTGGGTACTTTATTGGGGCACTGTAACTGAGACGGGCTGCAGTGTTGTATGAACTGTACTGCAGGATGACTGCTGGTACGCCATTGCCACTTTCCCTACATTCCATGGCCTCGACGGGGTCGCCACCGTTTGATGGCGGACGCGGTGGGGCTGCAGGGGAAGAGGAGTATCGGTAGGTATTGTGACGCGCCGCTCTCCCTATTCTCTACAGCCAAAGTGACAGGTGCGGAATCACTTTAATTGACCCGTCGCACTGGTATTAGGGCGTTTATATAAGGTTTATTGTATTTACATTGTTTTCATCAACGTTGCATTTTTTCTGTTTTAAATATTGATAATTGTGCGTATGAAAACTGCGGTTTCTTACAGCAGTTTCCTTTGTAATGAGGTTTTATTCGATTTTATGAAAGAAACCTCCTTACGATGACCGTAATATGTTACAAGTTAAAAAACATACTTACTTATGAAAAAGACGTTCCAAGTTTAAATCACTTTACTGTCTTAATTTACGTTGAGATTTTATGACATTTAATTGACCGAGCTTTAGCGAGGTCTCTGAGTCTACTATGGGACGAGCCGGCACTTGAGCTGTCAGATGTTTGTATGTTTCTTTGTTCGACGATAACTCAAGTACCGCTCAGCTGATCTGCATGAAATTTAGCATGCACGTAGTTTATATATATAGAATTTTTAAGTTCGAATATGAGCATCTTCTGTTCAGTGGTGTCGAAGATACCAGGACCGGTGGTAAAATGAGGCAAAAAGGCGCCACTTTCTGCGGGAGTTGCTTGGGTCAAATCTAGTAATTGAAATTCGACCCTCTTCCCGTTGACTGATTGATCTGATATACATATGGTACACACCTTTAGTTCCAATGACAATACAATATTATTAATTATTTTATAATTTTGTAAAACTTTATTCATATAAACAATTTAATATATTTTTCAAGATTAAATGTGTTGGAGCGCTTTACGCAAAGTTACCTTTTGAACCATTCACATACTTAGTTACTAAGCACATTTAGTTCAATCTTAAAAATCATAGATGGCTCCGTTCATCGAGCGACAAATTCCTGAATCACGCAAATGACTTTTGTAATGAATTTAGTGAGCTATTTGATGTATTTTGTTATCTATGCGTTTTCGGTACGATAAAATAAACCATCGGTCTCGGAGTCTACGAGATTTATTCGAGGGAAGTTTTCTGTGCTCTCTGCTTTGGAGGACGCTCGTCGCACTCAACAAAGTACTCATTCTTAACGAACATTTATTTAAAATCCTAATTTAAATTCTGACAGTACCTATGTCTAAAATTTATGGTCGGTGTCAGTTTCTTACTGAAAAAACTATATTTTGTTTAAAATAAACAGGACATTAAAAAAGTGATGACGACTTGACGAGAATCTTTGCCTCATTGGCGTCATATGAGTAAACTGTTGAATATTGACACTACTTTAGGCTGTGGCTACTTAATCTGAACATAGCGTTCAATAAGCCCCCTACTGCCTGCACCGACGTGACGGGTCTCCTTTTGTCAGCTCTCCGTGACACTTACTACCACTAGAGCGGTCTGCGATGGCCTTTCCAGCTCCCTGTGGTATCGACTGGTACAGGGCATTCTCCGGCGGCTCTCTTGTTATCAACGGGATAACTCTTCGCAACGCCTACTACTGCAGAGCTGCCTGCAACGGATTTTCCAACTTACTGTGGTATCTACTGCTATGGAGCGTTCTCCAGAGGCTCTCCCGTGAACGATTGGCCAGCTCTCCGTGACATCTACTACTGCGGGGCCGTCTGTAACGACTTTTTCCGGTCTCTGTCGTATCTACTGCCATGGGGTGTTTTCCTACGGCAGTCTTGTGATCGAAACCTAGCTATCCGTGACACCTACGACCACTGGGACTTTGCAACGGCCTTTCCAACTTTCTGTGGTATCTACTACTACGGGATGTATTCCAGACTCTCTCCTGTGGTCGACTGGCCAGCTCCCCATGGCACCTGCTACAGGGTCTATTTCAATGGCCTTTGCAAAAACGTCGTGGACTTTCTTCTTAGAGTAGCTCGCAGAGTGTGTACGTTTGATGATAGCTAGAGGACTGTATGTAACGTTCATCTTTTAAATAAAATTGCAAATTATTAAATAAAATTGTTTATAAAAAAAAATGATGCTTAATTTTGTTGGTTAAATCTTGTTTAAATAATTTTCGCTCGAACTAAGTAAAGAATCCCAAAGTAGGTTTCTAACATTTTTTCTTAATAGACTTTCTAACAGTGTATACTAACATAGTAACGTTCATGCTGAACGCCCCACGATTTTATTTTTGAGTTTGATCAATGCTCGAGTGATAAGAAAATTAATGTATGAATGCAGTACTTACCTAGGACACGATAATGATATCTAATACCGTGCCTAGGACTACCAAAATTATTTTTTATCTTTTAGTACATTCTAACAGTAACTTCTCAATAAAACCGTTTAATTTAAAATGTTTTTTATTTCCTTACATAGTATAAAATAAAGTCGCTATTTTCGTTTGTTTGTTTGTTTGTTTGTCTGTATGCTTAAATCTTTAAAACTACGCAACGGATTTTGATGCGGTTTTTTTTTAATGGATAGAGTGATTCAAGAGGAAGGTTTATATGTATAAAAATTCCCGAAATTCTCACGGGAACGGGCACAACGCAGGTAAAACCGCGGGGCGCTGCTAGTATTTTATATGTTATATGAATAACCGCTCTCTTTGTTCTTTGAAGCCCTATAAGCTATGCGCCTTCTGCTAGTGTTAGATTCCATTCAGTAATTCTTCAAACATTGTAGCTTAACAATAGCAATTTTCGGCAGAAACTCATATATTTGAAATATTTTACCGAATGATATATACATTTACTTTCAAAATTGCTCATCATTGCAAAACTTTCATACGAAAATTATTATATTTTTTTTGAAATCACAGTTTTTATGATATAAAATAGGAATAGTGCGAGGTCCAAGTCCGGGGCGGACTACTAGTTGGTATATGGTACAAAATAGTATGCTGCACTGCAATTGTATCATTGTGCAGCGTAATGTATCCATATACCTACGTGTGCGTACACATACGAATACAGGTGCGGATGGGCACAAAATAATAATACCCTTATTTTTTATCACAAATAAACAGAAGGACCAATTGGGTCCAAATATTAATTAAAAGTTCCTCTATTAGGCTTAATTCCGTTCCAACGCCCTAATTCGGTAAGAACTCGTATAAAATATTTATACGAAATACCGAAACTTCAAAACTTTGTCAGGCAATTTAGGAAAGTTTTGAACTAAACAAATTGCTTTCCCTTTGTCCACAACACACTGTCGTGGGAAATATATGTCCGCACTTTATCTCTGTTATGTCGTCTTTGTCCATCGCTTGCAATTTCAAACTAAGCAGAATGAGACAGATTATTCTCTACCACTCACATTGAGTATATTATTTATCATTACATATAGGTTGTATTTCTTGTTAAGTAAACATTTGCAGTATTTAAATTATGTTTATTTTATTTGTATACTAGCGACCCGCCCCGGCGTCGCACAGGTTTATTATACATTGGTATAAACCTTCCTCTTGATCTTGATGATTCTCTATCTATTAAAAAAAACGCATCAAAATCCGTTGTGTAGTTTTAAAGATATAAGCATGGGGACATGGGGACAGCGGAAGCGACTTTGCTTTATAGGTACTATGTCATTGTGGTGATTTATATATTTTTTCCATTAAACAAGCGGACGAAGCGTCTCAGTTTTGACTTAACAATTTTGCTTCCATCTGTCCGGAATGTCTTGTTAATTCTCCTCTACAGAACACAGTACATGTACACGGGTACAGGGTTATTTCTAATCAATTAGCATCCTTTTAGGGGCTTATTCTGTACATTTAAACTAACAAATTTTGTTCTTCGACTATTAAATGTAAAAATACACCAATCCGCACCGGGCCAGCCTGGTGGATATGGTCTGATCACCCTTCGTGGGTAGGCCTACGTCCTGCAGTGGACTATCGAATTCGACTGATAAATAGTGCAACAATGACTACAAAAATGACTAAAAAAAAACAGCTGTTCCGTTCCATACACTTTGTCGAGGGTAAACGATATTTTTCTATGGAACAGCACTTTTTTTTGAGAATTAGTAAAAGTCGTAGAACAAAAGTTGTTAGTTTTGATGTACAGAATAAGCCCCTAAAAAGATGTTAATTGATTATAAATAATCCTGTACACTTTTGGAATTTATTAGTCGTTGACGATTTTTAATTGGAGGGGTATTTCCCTGATAAAGGGGGGAAAATGATTGTTGCACTATTTATCAGTCGATTTCGATATTATTTGGTAAGATCGGTTAGTGTCTAAATCGTAACAAGATTTGTGAGTATGAACTATATCGGTCAAGAACGAGTCGAGATATAGTTTTATGAAGATTCAGTTATGGAGATGTTCCACGAGGTATGTTCCGAGAACTACTAGTTGTAACATTCATCAATTCAATCGTTAATCTCAGTTTAGTTTAGATAATCCAATCTGACGTAATATACCTATTACGGATCCCATCTGTATCAATTACAACGCTGCGCTGTTTGAACAAAGTTTCTCAATTACGGACTTCGTTTGAGTGATGGAATCTTTGCTATTAAAGCAGTAGCGGATTTACACGTTTGCCGCCTGTAGGCTAATTTTGCCGCCCTTATCGTCCTACAATTCAAGACGGAGCAATAAAATGTATAAGGTAGGTATAAACATTTTTTTTGAAGTGGAAACTTCTTTAGCGGCTTTGTGCAATTTTTGGGATGGGTCAAAAATGTTTAACTCTCGTCAGGACACGTGACCTGATTAAAAATTTGTAAGGCGGACGGAGAGTAGACCGTCGGAGTGGCGTAGGAGAGGAAGTAATGTCCCCCTCACTTTCTACCGCGCGGCGAAAATGTATGCCTGCTCCTGCTGATTCGGTTAAAGCGGCGCAGAGCGCTTGCGCGAGTGTGCGTGTGTGATATTGTATTTTACCACACAGATGATATTACTTTTATTCTGACAAATAAAGCAATTCGTGTGACATTATTCCCTCACCATTCGAAAATATTCAAAACTGCACAACGTTAATGTTCAAGTTTTCACTTCTGCCGGCACTCCCGGAGTGCACCGACTTAGATATTTACATTAAATATTTCTTAATGACCCGTTATTGAATCTCGAGGTTATAATTAATAATCACCTCATTGGTTTTTGTAATCGAGCACTTTGGCATGGTGCGGCGTTGTAGTTAGCTTGCAATCGCCTTACGTACGACTAACTGAAAAGTTTGCCCACTACGTAGCTTGGGCAGAGTTTTGGCTCGGACACTTTTTTTGCACGATTGTGATTCTATAGATATTTGCTCGAAGGCTTCAGCCTACTCAGCCTATTGGTAATATTAAAAATAATAAACCATCATCATCATATCAGCCATAAGAACAAAAAAGCCGTTTCTAAAGTTTCTCAACTGTGGATTACATTGTCTTGTGATCAAATTTTTGCTATTAAATGTAAAAATATACCAATCCGCACTGGGCCAGCGTGGTGGATATGGTCATGACAAAAATGTCTCAAATCAGTCTGTGAGTTAGTTAGACTATCAAAAAATATTTAACAAGTGTATTTTTTAATTGGCAAATTATACAAAAAGTAATGCATAAAGTCTGTTGAAGATCGTCTATATTACGTAGGCGTGACGTCACGCGGAACCGTGGGTTTGACCAAACATAATGTTTAATCTAAAGATACGTATCTGCCGTATTATTAGTAACATAATTTTTTTATAATGAAATATAAACATGTTTTTCTATAATTAATCTATTTGTCAATGTCAAACAATAAGGCCACAGGTGATGTGACAAGGATATCGGTGCTTTGTGATGTAGAAAAATATAATATACTTCCTCATCTTGCTAATAAACACACTAGATTCATATTATTTTTCTTGATCCCGGAATATACAGGGTGTTCAGTAAAGATTGGATACTTCACCGGCGGGTCGGGGCTCGCTAGTAACGAAATACACAAAAATTGTGTTCAGTAAAAGTGCCACGGTTTTCGATAGATTTAACATTTTCTTAATTTTAAGAAATGGGACACCCTTGGTTTCTTTTTACAATCCTGTGACCTAAATTCTAGACATTTATTTATTTATTTCCGAGAAATTTTTCCAAAATTTTCTGAGGCGCAAAATCAAGTTACTAATTTTAAGCCCCTTTTGTGAAAAAAATATGTACGACCATCAAAGTGCCTATAATTTTAAATACTAGTCAAATTCACTACCATTCTAAAATTGTGTAACAAATAGCAATTAAAAGAAAAGTTTTAATTAACATCAAGACTTGTAAAACGTTAAACTTTTTGTACACTTTATGTGCTAATTATACCACGTTAGATATTATGATTCAAATGCTTTGTGCTCACCGATATATAGTAGTAAATATAATTATATAGATGTTAGTGCTACACCATTTTCGAACGGTAGTGAACTAATAAAACTAGTTTTTAAAATGATGGATGTTTTGATGGTCACACTTATATTTTTCACAATAGGAGCTTAAAGTTTTGTCCCTCAGAAAATTTAGAAAAAAATATTAAAAATCAAAGAAATTGATGACGCGACACAAAAATGGCTAATTGAATATGATTGTAAACTTTTCTGTTACTACTTTGCAAAAAACAGACACAAAAACAATTCAGAATTCAGGTCACAGGATTATATAAAGAGACCAAGGATGTGCCTTTTCTATCTCGAAAATCGTGGAATTTTCAAATTTTGTGTATTTAGTTAGTAGTGCCAAAAAAACTTGACAACAGTCGCTAAATGAATAATTTTATGTGCCAAAAATGGTACAACCGACATCAATCGTACAAAATTCGAATAGTTTGTTCGATGTAAGTAAGATTTTTCAAAAACTACTCAACCGATTTCGATAAAATTTAAATGAAATCGCTTCTGAAGTATGATCTATATTACGAAAAAAGATTATCAAAATCGGTCCTTACTTCATCGGCGCAGTAATCGCGTAACATACTATACATAAAAAAATCCAACAGTTCAATTGAAGACCCCCCTATTTTGAAGTCGGTTGAAAAGAATGTGATTTAGCGTACTTTTAACTTAATGTAAACATTTCTGCGTAAGATTTCTAACGTTTTGACAACTCCATACACAACTGTAAGTAGTAATACAGTAGTAAATAACATAACTGATAAAATAAGGTCCATTTCGAAATAATCCCATGAAGATAGATGAGCTCCTGGAGCCGCAAGATGAGGAGATTTTCCATAGCGTAAAATGTATTCCGTCCACCAAACAGCACGCTCCAAGGAACTTTGTGGTTGGTCGTTTATGAGTTTTCTCAGTGCGTTTATGTTGTGTTTGTAACTGCAAAATAAGTAGTTTTACCAAATTAAGTTAATATCAATGTATTTTACTCTACGTATGAACATACACAACAAAGGAAAAATATAATTGCTGATTTTAATAAGACATTTAGATGACACCTTAAAAAAATCTTAGGATAGAGAAATCTGACAGAGGGAGAAAAGAAGCTGCAAATGATTGTTATTTTTATTCCTGATGACAAAACCGTAGCGTCTTGCAACCGGCAAGCGAGCTGTCGGAACAAGTGGACTGTCTCGTGGTTCAAGTTTATTCATGATGCTGCATGGTTGCGATAGATGTAATTTTAATTATCATGCTCCATTAAGCCCTGGTGCGTTTGCTTTTTCTGTGCTTTACGCTTCAAATAACATAAATTTTATTATTCGAGTTGGTGTTTATACTTTATGTCCAAATCCATCGCTGGGTTGCAAGTGAAATAATGTAAACGTGCACTGGAATGCACTGGAGTGTCGGTTTATATTATTTCAATTGCAATCCAGGTCTACATTCAATCGGGGCCTAGAATAACGTAAACCGGTGACTTCATACGTACTGCGACTTAGTTTATTTCATAGTTACCTTTTATCATTAATGACAGTGTTTATAGCATCCAGCATTTTCTTCTCAGTTACAGACTCCAAGTCTATCCTTAGTCCAATTTTGAGGTCTACAAACTTTTCGACGTTGTACCATTGGTCACCAAGGATCGGAATACCAATGACTGGCACTCCTGCAGCTATGGCTTCATCAGTGGACTGCAAACCTCCTTGCGTTATAAAAAGCTTTATATTTGGATGGTCTGAAAATAATTTTTCATTCTTAACTTCTCTGATTATCTCATTAGAATTATACCTAATTGTTTTTCGCAAAAATTCCACAACCGACTTCAATCGCGTAATGCAAAATTCGAATAGTTCGCTCGAATCGATGTACATATACAATTTTGACAATATTGTAGATTTTTCAAAAACCACTCAGCCGAATTCAATAAAATTTAAATGGAACTCGGGAGTATATCGTTTTGAATTAAAAAAAAATGTTTTAATTGGTTCTCAATTGGCGAAAATATGGCGATGAACATACACAAAAATAAATACATACAGACGAACATAGAACCTCCTCCTATTTGAAATTTTATTATTTTGATTAACTCCTCCATTTAAATTATTATGTTTTAACTCCTCCATTTAATTTTTTTTAATTGTTCATCAAATCAAAAACGGCTGAGTCGTTTTTGATAAATCAATACTATGTCACATCGATTCATGTAAACTGTGCGAATTTTGTACATGGTGGAAGCCGGTGTTGCGATGATTTTGCGAAAAATAATTATCTTGTTTATTTACTTATTTAAAATTTTGTTTTCCGACATTGTATAGGTAGATAGTAAAAAGAAAAAATATTAAATACTCCGAAAATCAAGAAAATAGTCCATGTCCCCAGTTCTAGTTATTGAACTGTACCGTGTCCTGGAAAGCGTAGCGTAGAACGGGTACAGACTCGTGGTTACACCACTTTGTTACACCAGTGTGACTACGAGGAAACTTTTTTACTCGTGGTTACACCACTCGGTGTAACCACGAGTAAACTAATAAAACGTAGAACTCGTGGTAACACTGCTACTGCTAGTGTGGGGAAATAAAAAAAATCTTTACTAAATAAGATGACCTGTAAACCCAGAGACTAAAATTAAATATACACTTACATATTTCGGAAATTTTTATTGGTCGGAAAATATACTAGTAGTACGTATAAACTAAATTCTAAGAATTTACGATCCCTACTCAGAAATAAAACAATTATAACATTTTGAAAGTAACAAAAATAATAATTGCATAACCCGTATGTACCGTTTCCACTTGTGCGCCGGCCATTTTCGTCATTATGTAAATTCTATAGAAAAGTAAGTATAATAGAAATGCATTTAATTATTTTTGTATATGTTAGAGTAACAAATATTTTTAATTATTAAAAACAAAACAAACAAAGTAAAGGTCGAATTTATTTAAAAAATTGAAATTAAAAAGGCACCTTTCTGCAAAAAATAAAAACTTTACAATGTAACTTTGCACTGCTAACGCCGATCAGCCGCGGATCGCCGAGTCTCCTACCCCCGGCTTCGCTTCATCGCTTTTTAAATGAATCGCCTATGTGTGTGTAACTAAATAATGCAGATACACATTGAAACACATCGAAAAACTTACATCCAAACTGTCCCAATTCACCTATGCATTAAGTGTTCTAAAAACAAATACAAAGAAAGATTGTGCTTTAACAGTATACTATGCGTATGCCTATTCATGGCTCAGATATGGTATTATTATGTGGGGTCATAGCACAGATGCTATCCACGCATTCATCGCTCAAAAGAAATGTCTAAGGATAATAGTTAATATTAAACAAAGACAAACCTGCAAACCTCACTTTGTTAAAGAAAAAATGCTCACGTTACCATCGATATACATCCTTGAAGTTGTAATGTTTGTCAGAAAAAATCTACATTTATTTAACTTCGATACCAACATACGCCGCAGCACAAAACTGGCCCTCCCCGTACCTACAATAGAAATGTTCAAATCCAGTCCACAATACCGCTGTGTAAGAATATATAACAAGATACCTGATAAACTGAAAAATATTGCCAAAGATATTGCTTTTAAAAATAAAATTAAAACGAAGCTTTTAGAGAAAGCTTACTATTCCATTCAAGATTTTATGGAAGACGAATGGTAACTTTTTAAATAATAATAATTGTAACGTAACACTTAGTATAGTAACATAATAAAATCCAAAATAGCCTGTGTATAGCTTGTGAAATTACTATAGTATATTGCAACTCTATTACCTACTAAATTGTAAATAATTTTATTAAATACCTACATATATTATAGGTACATTGTTAGACTTAGCATAAATTAGTAATAAGTAATTAAGAGTATTGTTCTCTTGCAGCGCCCTAACGGGGTCTTTGTTTTGTACTACAATTAGTTATAGTTGTTATGTACACTACATTGTGCAATAAAGAAATAAAGAAATATTTCGTGGCACGCATACTATCCCGGCTGGATAACTCTGTAGGTACGTAGAAACAATATATGAAATAAACGCCGATTACAGCACAGCGTCGTGATTTTAATGAAAATTTTAGGAAATCGAAACGCGACAGCTTGTCTACCACAAAAGATTTAAACAATAACATTTAACATTTTAACAACAGTCTAACGTAAAATTTCCAAAAAATGGCCAACAGTTATACTGTTCTGATGTAGCTGAATCTGCGCATTCATAATAATGGCATCCTTTTCTTTTTCTTTTTCTAACCGTTCGATTGGGCAGAAATTTACTGTTTTAACATTAGTTACTTTCATGTCATTGAGAAGAACATTGAGTAATTTATGTATTGTCACATAGTTTTTGTTAATACATTTATTTAACACCGAATTATAGCTCTCTGCGACATTATTAGTGCGATGGCGTTCATTGCCCACACACCACTCTCTTATAATTGCATCATTTTTAAGCCACGTACTTTTCATGTACTTCATGAAAGCGTTAATTTTATTGTTGTTTAAAAGAGCGCATTGTGATTTTATATACGCCCAACCTTCTTTAATTTGGCTCTCGCGTAAGAGTGGAAGAGCAGTGCACAAACCAACTATTCGGCAATAAATTTTTGTCTTTATGCCTAAAGATTTTGCTTTTCGCCACAAACTCTTTGTGAGATGGTAGTGGCATTTTTTATTTCAATGTTTGGGAAAATTATTTTGATAGCATTGGATGTTGCTATTTCAAAATCTAAATGGATCTTTTCTGGTTTCCACTCGGGAAATTTGACCTGCAATATGTCAAATAAAGCTGCATAAGAGCTTTCTTTTTTGTCACTCATCAGGGCAAATATTAGTGGAACCACATTCGTTCTTTCGGATGTACTTCCCAAATCACCATAAATAATGGTTTGGGGGCACTTTTGAAAGTTCCGTCACAAAAAAATTCTTTTACTTCCCATGTCCCATTTGAAACGAAAAATTATAATTATTTATAGGCACCATTTGCTATTTCACTTTTTTTTCTTTGAAAAGAAGCTAAAACACTAAAAATGTTTTACTACAATGTTAGTGCATACATTTTATTTACCATGACATAACTAAACAGTTTGCAACAGCATTTTAAACCTTATTGACCTTAAAAATATTTTCAACTATCGGGCACATCACTACCTACCTAATATATTGTTTGGTCAAGCGCGATCCTTTTAGAGTAGTGTAACCACGAGTAAAAAAGTTTACTCGTAGTCACACTGGTGTAACAAAGCGGTGTAACCACGAGTCTGTACCCCGTAGAACGACCAACGACAAATTGGAACGCTGAATTGCCCATTGACACGCCGGATTGCCCATTCTAAACGATCTTATTTGAAATCCATGGAGAAGGCATAAATATTATGTCCAGCAATGGACATCATTCAGTTCATATGGTGATGACGAACTAATATAAATATAACAATTAAACTTACGTAACAATTCTTTTTGAGGTGTCCATTTCACTATCTTCACATTTTGTGGACAATTTTGTATGTAATCTTTATCCCATTTTAGCAAAATATCATATGATAACTTAGAAAAAGCTTTAATAACAATTTTCAAGTTATCTAAAAGTGATGGCACGACAAGCGAACCCAAGCTCATATAGATGACTCCATTGATGGACTTGTCAAGATATGATTTCAATTCCTGCAAAGAAATTTGAATACATCATAAATGAATAACAACAATCTAGAAAAAAATGCTTTAGTATACATATAGTACTCATTCCATTTGTAGAATATTGCATTTGATTATGAAAAGTGAGTTTAAAAATTGATACTGACTTATTTCATGAGCATATAATATACTTTGAAAGTATTTTATGCTATCTATGACTTTAAGTGATGCAATATTTTGTCTGTTTGATCAAATGCTTTTCTAGTATTATCATTATGGCTGTGTAAATTTTATATTTATTCAATATTTCGTTGATACGATGAGAAAGTTAAAATTATGACTAAAAAAGATCTCTATACAACTGTGTGATGTGATTACGTAGAAAAAAATAGACACTCACGGTTGGTAAACTCTCCGTTTTGTTAATCTCCAAATGCATACCTCCTAAATAAATAACATTAGGCGGCACAGGACGATTGTTTTCCCAGACGTGGTGCACATTTATCATTAACATCGCAACATTCTTTTTCAATTCACTTAAAGCTGGAACATTGTCACCAAAATTTCTTTTCAGCATAATGTCTTCTGCTTCTTCTTTTGCTTGTAATATCCTATTAAACAGATAATGTTTATACGCTTCTTTTGCTTTTTCCCATGGCGTCAAACTATTTAATCTCTGATGCAATCCATGTGGATATATAAATGGATGCGCTGGTATTCCTAAATATTCCGTAAAAAGTGGAACAGATCCGAGACTACTAATTGTAATAATTGGCGCTTGAAATATGTGGGAGAATATCAGTGCGGGTCTTACACACGCTTCTGTCAGAACTAAATCAAAACGTTGATCTTTTTCTTGTACCAAATTTTTAATTTCATCCGTGTTAATTTGCACTTCAAATAGTTGACCAAACATATCGTAGAATTTGTCAACTTGATCGTATATATCGTCTGCTTTTCCTGTAACCTTAACTGGGTATTTATTTCTAAACTCATAAGAGATGTGGTGTATATCTATTTCTGTTAGATTGTTAGGTTTATTTAGTTTCTCTTTGAATGCTGGATCTGTGGTGATAACAACTACTTCGTGACCTCGTTTTACTAATTCTTGTGTTAAAGGACGAAATACAGCCTGATGGCTAGGAAATGGAGATGGAAACACAGCTAATATTCTTTCACTCTGATACACTTTGATCAAACCACATAATGTCAAATAAATATTAAAAAAATATTTCATGTTTTTTGTTTGAACGGAACTATTCAACACCTGACGCAAAATTACACTTAATGCGTTCAACCAGGAAACCTTCATTATAAATACCAGGTTACGTCGCGTCGTATAACTTGTTTTGAATGACCTAGTATGTTATACCTTTATTAAGAGCGTATTTCCATATGCTTTAATAATTGCAACAAGGTCTTATTATATATAGAGAGTATTTATGTATCTCTTTTCAATCTTTACAATCTTTCTTCTTTAGAGGCATACAAAACAAAATCAAAAATCTAAATATAAAAAATGAAAATGTAATGCAATATGCTTAGAAAATATGAAAATTGAAATATGAAATTAAAATTTAAATAATATGAATATTAGAATTATGAAATTTGAAATGAAATAGTTAAAAATAATCATTATTATTTTTCTTGATTCCGGAACATGTATAAACAGGTACATCCTTACTAGTATACTAGTATACTAGTATACTAGTAATATTATAAATGCGAAAGTAACTCTGTCTGTCTGTCTGTCTGTCGCGCTTTCACGCTAAAACTACTGAACCGATTTAAATGAAATTTGGTACACAGATAGTCTAGAGCCTGAGAAAGGACATAGGCTACTTTTTGATTCGAAAAAATAGTTTTAAAGGGTTGAAAACGGGGGATGAAAACGTTTTGGCTAGAATCTTAGAAGAAAAAACTTATTTTCTACCATGACAAATGGTAATTTGCATCTTGACTTTCCAAATAACATTCTCTATGCCCAATGCCCATTCAAGGCTGCTCGAGTTGCAAATGTCAAAGTCAATCAATCTTTTCCTGTAAAATTTAGAGAAGGTTACATGTATTTTTTTCAGTTTAATTACGTAGTTTTCATTCTAATAGGTATGCCTACAAAATGCAAATCGAATCTAGCGCGTAGTTCTAGCGGAGCTCGCGTAAAGAAAATTGCTAGAAGCCAAGAGTCTGAAGAGCACACTTAAATGCGTTTGACATTAGATGCCGAGCGCCACGCATCTCAAAGAGCTGCTGAGACTCAAGAGCGAAACCAAGCGCGTCGAATTTTAGATGCTGAGCGTCACGCAGCTCAGAGAGCTGCTGAGACTGAAGTTGAAAGTCAAGCGCGGCGACTTTTAGATGCTGAGCATCACGCAGCGCAAAGAACTGCTGAGACTCAAGAGCAAAAAACCAAGCACGTCGAATTTTAGATGCTGAGCGTCACGCAGCTCAGAGAGCTGCTGAGACTTAAGGAGAAAGTCAAGCGCAGCGACTTTTAGATGCCGAGCATCACGCAGCGCAAAGAACTGCTGAGACTCAAGACCAAAACCAAGCGCGTCGAATTTTAGATGCTAATCATTAGACGTTAAGCAAAAAATTGCATAGTTCCTGTAGGACAGGACAAAAACTATCGAAAGCAAAACTGTCGCCACTATCACAAAGACGCTAAGTGATTAATTCCTCTATGACGCTAATATGGATTAACGAAACGTCACGGCGAAACGTAATTAGATGACAGGTGACATTGTCTGCAGACTTTTATAAATCACAGGTAGCATGGCAAGTGGACAAATTGTTTTTCCACCATTATATCCCCTTGAAGAGGAAATAAAGTATGAATTGAAAATGACAACTGACATTAAAATTGGATAAAATGTTTTATTCCCTCTGCATGCTACATGTTACTATGACGTTTAATAACAGGCCGTCATTTTGTCTGACATTAAAAATATTTTTAAATCTTCTATCATTAGAGGTTTAACATGTTTCTTTATTCTACCTTTATGGTACAGAATCATCATACTTTAATATTATCAATCCGAAAAGTTTGTTGGTTTGTTTCTCTTTGACGCAGCAACGGAGCAAAAGATTGAATTTATTTTGTATGGATACCTATGGTTTAAAAGACAGAAAGTGATAACAGGATACTTTTGTATCCCGAGAAAATTCGTGATTCCCATGGGATAGGACAATAACTGTTTCTCAGCAATGGAGCAACGGATTGACTTGATTTTTGGGGTGGGCATAGTTTGGAAGACGGAAAGTGACATAGGATACTTTCCTTTCCGAAAAAATTGCAGTTCCCGTAGCTAACGTAGGACAATAACTTTTTCTCAGCAACGGAGCAACGGATTGCCTTGACTTATTGCATGAATATAGTTTGAAAGACGAAAAGTGACAAAGGCCACTTTTTATCCCAAAAACTTTAACAGTTCCCGTAGGATAGGATGAAAAGTAAGCGAGCGGGCCGCGGTAGCGGCCGTATAAGCGCCAGAAATAACCTGTCATTTCAAGTTTAAGACGTTCCTACATTTTTCGCACTCTTTCGCGGCACTCAACAGCGCTAGCCCAGACTCGGGCTCCATAACGGAGCTTGCGCTCCCGCCATAATGACGGTGTGTTTCGGAGCACAAGACACATCGTCATCCACCACTCGGGAGTAACCAGCACTGAGCGTCGGACAGCATTCCAACGTCCTGATCCCAGTGCAACGGGTCAGTCATAGTAGCCCAGAGCCTGCCTCTTCAACTGCAGAGGGCAGTGAGAACAGCCATCGCGATACCGACACTTCTCTTCCCCTGCAGCCCCACTGCGTCTTCCAACAGGTTGAAGGCCTAACGGAAGGTAGGGTAGGTGGCGGCACCCACACAACCAGTTCCATCCCACCGCAGCCCCTAATCCTCGGTTGCAGCGTCGCAAGAGCGGCACTGCATCCCGCCTCAGAAGCAACACTCCTCATAAGGCAGGCAACCTACCGGCCATCCTCTCAGCTGCTTTAGTTAAAAGCGGCTGCACTACGAGTGCCGGCCTCTAAGCTGCCTTGGGGGAAAGACCCAAAGAAGAGGGAGACTTCGAGCGCCGCCTTTTCAGCTGCCTTAGACCTCCCCTGCCACGACAAGGCGGGAACACACAGGGGGGTTGTATATACACTCCAACCGTAACTTAACCAACAAAAGCATTCCTCTAAGGTATTTTGATGTTTGTCGCTTAGGTTAGGTTTCGCAGCCGACATAAACATTAGCCAAAATCAAAATATAACGCGGGCGAAGCCGCGGGTAAAAGCTAGTACTTATATACAGGTACTTGGTATAAGGCCACAGGTACTATGACAAGGATATCGGTGCTCTGTGATATATAATGTACTCCCTATATACTATTAAACACCTCAGATTCATAATAATTATTTTTCTTGATTCCGGAACATAATATTATATTGCGGTACATACCTAAGTATATAAGTTAAACATGTATGTACTTGGCATGAAATCAGTGAATGTGATTCTGATGAGTTTTTGTGGATTATAGAAGGTTTGGAACTTACCTACTTCAAACTTTTAATATGAAACGGAAAACAGTAGTCTTTGCTGCTAATGGATACTTATTTTTCTCACTAAATGTGTTCATAAAATAAAACAAATTAGTATTGTATTGTATCAGTTTTAACTAATGTTTTTTTTTTAAATTGGACAAGAGTGCCTTTATTAACTACAACAAAATACAATAAACACTATATGCTAAAACTACGTACACTACTACTACATAAAAAGCATTGGACCATCCACACACCCTTGAAGGTCTAAAGATAATCCAAATGCTCAAGCCCACTGTGAGTTGGCAGCGTGCCCAGAATGTTATTAATGTTTGTATAAATAATTACTTTAATATTTTACAATTATTTTTTGCAAAAAAAATAGCAAAACCACCTTCAATCGTGCACAACATTCGAATATTTCGCTAGAATTGTTTACATTATTGTTGACTTTTCGAAAACGGCTTAGCCGATATCTGGAAAATTTAAATGAAACCCTCTCGGAAGTACACACTTTCCAACTAAAAAAGGTTTTTTCGATTCGGTTCACAATTAGCGAAATATTCGATGTTCATCGTATACAAAATTCGGATAATTCACTCGAATTGCTTCCATTATTGTTGATTTTTCAAAAACGGCTCAGCCTATTTCTGTAAAATTTAAATGGTACCACCTCGGGAATATACCCTTTCGAACTAAAAAAAGTTTTTTTTCGATTTGGGTCACAAAATAGACGAAATTATCGATGAACATACATAAAAAAAAACATAGAGACGAACATCCTCTTTTTAGGAAGTCGGATAAAAAGAAATTTAAAATTTACTTATTTTAAGATGACTGTGATTTATTTTACTTTTAACTTATTACAAAGATTTCTGCGTAAGATTTCTAACGTTTTGATACTACCATACACAACTGTAAGCAGTAATACAACAGTAAATGTTATAACTGATAAAATAAGATCCATTTCAAAATAATCCCATGAAGATAGGTGAGCTGCTGGAGCCGCGAGATGAGGAGATTTTCCATAGCGTAAGATGTGTTCAGTCCACCAAACTGCACGGTCCAAGGAACTCTGTGGTTGGTCGTATATGACTTTTCTCAGTGCCTTTATGTTGTGTTTGTAACTGCAAACAAGTACGTAATAAAATCAATTTATTTCAGAATTCAGACCCTATGTGTCTATAAACGGAACAGAAAAAAAAACCGGATAAGTATATAAAAAAAAATATTTTTCTGAAAAATAATTATCATTCGCAAAAATGGCAAAACCGACTTCCATCGTGTACAAAATTCGAATAGTTAGCTCGAACTGATGTATACAATTTTTAAATCATTGTTGATTTTTCAAAAACGGATCAGCCGATTTCGGCAAAATTTAAATTGAGCCTTGGGAGTAAACTTTTTCGAACTAAAAAAGAGTTTTTTGATTCGGTTCACAATTGGCAAAAATATCGATGAACATACACAAAAAAATGCATACAAACCAACATAAAACCTCATCCTTTTTGGGAGTCGCTTAAAAATAATAAAATTCATGGTAATCATCAGCTTTTGATAACTAGGCATGTCTCACTTTGTTTATACCATTCACCTCTATCCCTTGCCGATTGCATCCATTTGCATTCTTCACATCAAGGAAGCACTTATGTCATCGATCAATTACGAGTACATCCTCGGTCGGCCTAACTTTTAATGTTTCTATCTGGGCTACCACTTGGTCATACAACATCACCACCTGCCGTCACCACTCATAGTTACCTTTTATCATCAATGACAGTATTTATAGCATCCAGCATTTTCTTCTCTGTAACAGTCTCTAAATCTATCCTTAGTCCAATTTTGAGGTCTATAATCTTTTCGACGTTGTACCATTGGTCACAAAGGATCGGAATACCAATGACTGGCACCCCTGCAGCTATGGCTTCATCAGTAGACTGCAAACCTCCTTGCGTTATAAAAAGCTTTATATTCGGATGGTCTGAAAAGAAATATTTTACAAGCTTTTATTTACTTTCCCCTGCCCCTTGTCTGTCTGTCGTTCTGTAAACAAATCTTGCAAGTTAAATTTGATCCACTTCCCGGTTACCGATTGATCTGAAATTTTGCGTAAATGTGTAAATTGTATGATAATGCAATATTATGATGACATGGTGGTGATCTGATGATGGAACTGGAAGGTGGTTAAAGGAACTTAGCAATGAAACGACACAACCTCATCAAGTTTGGGTTTATTTTAATGGCCTTGGCGAGTAGTTCGTCTTTAAATGTTAACCAGGGTCTGATGATGGAACTGGAAGGTGGTCATAGGAACTCTGTAATGAAACGACGCAACCCTATCGAGTTTCGGCTCGTTTGATTCGTCTTGGCGAGTACTTGTTTAGTAAAAGATGAAGAAGAGAGAAATATTACGCTTGTTTTTCTAACTTCTCTGTTTAGCTCTTTACAATTACAATAACAAATTACCTAGAATTTTTTAGTTTGAAAATAATAAATATTGTTTTGTTTTAAAATTATTGTTTCGACCAGGGCGCTAAATCGAAAAAATTCTTGTAATTTTTCTCATTTACAGATAATAAACTTGTTTTACAACATTGAGTAAGTAATATGTATTAAAATGTTACACACGCCAAAAATCAAGCAAGTACTCTAGGTAAAATAGTACCTAATCAAAGAACTGTACCAAGTCCTGGAAAGCGTAGTGTAGAACAATCAATGCCAAGGTGGACATAAATCGCACGAATACGCTGGATGGCCCTTTCTAATCGATCATATTTGAAATCTATATAGTTAGAGACCCTCCGGCAAGAACACCCCCCTCATAGCGTACACGGTTCAAACCAATTTTGCAAGTCAACCCTAACAATATATTCTATGTTTTTTTTTTAAATATATTCTTCAATTCATATAATTACGTAAAAAATTGGTTTATCTGTCTATGAGCGGGATGTTCTAGCAGTGGGATCTCGGGCTAATGGGAAGGCATAAATCTTATGTCTAGCAATGGATATCATTCAGTTCATAATAATATGGTGACGATAAAAAAATATTAATATAACAAATTAACTTACATACCTAACAATTCTTTCTGAGGTGCCCATTTTACTATCTTCACATTTTGTGGACATTCTTGTATTTTATCTTTATCCCATTTTAGCAAAATATCATATGGTAACTTAGAAAAAGCTTGAAAAACAATTTTTAAGTTCTCCAATCGTGATGGCACAACAAGCGAACCCAAGCTCATGTAGATAACTCCATTTGTAGAGTTGTCGAGATATGATTTCAATTCCTGCAAAGAAATTTGAGTGCATTATAACATAGTTATTACGTTATTAATAACAACAGTCTAGATAATAATGCTTTGGTACCTAAATACTACGCATTCCATTATAATGATCTTGTATTTGATTAAGCAACGTCCCGCATGTTTAGTATTTGGATGGGTGACCGCGTGTAGCATTTTCCAACTGAACACTACCGTGGCTCGGATGACACGTTAAATTATCGGCCACGGTTGTTTTAACCGTTTAGCCAGAGGTCTTCAGCCGGCCCAAAAACTCTGACACCAGCTAGTCACTCGGCCTATCCGAACTTACTTGAAAAGTGAGGCTTGAAAATTGATTCTGACTTATAACATCATGAATTATGGCACCCTTTTATGGTGGACATTCCGCGTGTTAGAACCAAGCGTTTCGAATCCTCATTCCTCATACGAACAGCCAGAATGTAGAAAGGTTTTGCCTGGGTCTGTCTTCCCGCTTAAGTACAATGTGGGCGTCTGCAAATCCCGAGTAAATAGGAAGATCTTCTAGGTAAGCGTGCTACAACCTAGACCGCTTATCTGCTTAACAACAGGCAGTATGTGGTCAAACGCAAAACTATTCAGTATAAAAAATATATATATATATATTTCAGTAAGTGATTTAATATCATGTTTATTTGATCAAATACTATTCTCGAATTTTCTAATAATTGAATATTACGATAACATGATGAGAAAGTTAAAACAATGACTACAAAAAAGAGTTTTATACAATTGTATAATTTGATTGTGTAGAAAAAGTAGAAACTTACGGATGGTAAACTTTTAGTTTCGTTAATCTCCAAATGCATACCTCCTAAATAAATAACATTAGGCGGCACAGGACGATTGTTTTCCCAGACGTGGTGCACATTTATCATTAACATCGCAACATTCTTTTTCAATTCACTTAAAGCTGGCACGCTATTACCAAAATTCCTTTTCAGCATATTGTCTTCTGCTTCTTCTTTCGCTTGTAACATTCTATAAAACAGATAATGTTTATACGCTTCTTTTGTTTTCTCCCACAGCGTCAAATTGTTCAATCTCTGGCGCAAACCACGGGGATATAGAAATGGATGCACCGAAATTCCTAAATATTCCGTAAAAATTGGTTCAGATCCGAGACTACTAATTGTAATTATTGGCGCTTGAAATATGTGCGAAAATATCAAAGCTGGTCTCACACATGCTTCTATCAGTATCAAATCGAAGTGTTGATCTCTATCTTGTATCAAATTTTGAATTTCATCCGTGTTAATTTGCACTTCAAATAGTTGACCAAACATATCGTAGAATTTGTCCGCTTGATCGTATATATCGTCCATTTTTCCTGTAACTTTAACTGGATAATTATTTCTGAACTCATATGAAATGTCGTGTATATCTATTTCTGTAAGATTGTTAGGTTTATTTAGTTTATCTTTGAATGCTGGATCTGTTGTGATAACAAGTACTTCGTGGCCTCGATTTGATAATTCTTGAGTTATAGGACGAAATACAGACTGATGGCTATGGAAGGGAGATGGAAACACAGCTAATATTCTTTCGCCATGATACACTTTGATCAAACCACATAACATTAAACAAATATTTACAAAATATATCATTTTTTTTTTCAAAACAAAACTCGTCAACACCTATTGCAAAATTATACTTAATGCATTCAACAAGGAAACTTTTAGTATAAATATGTAGCAGTTTACGTCATATAAGTAATTTTGAATTACTTTGTATCGTAAATTTTCACTAAGTGCGTAGTTCCACATTGTTTAATAATTGTAACAGGATCTAATTATGTATATTTGATATAAAAATCTCGGGTGTCTTTGTTGTCGAACTTCTTAAACGACTTGACTGATTGTTTTATTTTTTTTCGTGTCTATTTGGTAGGTCTCAGAAGGTTTTAAGCTATTTTTGTACTCCTTGGTAATGAACGTAGTCTTCTCCTGATTTATTGACCATTATCTCATGGTTTGCTGGGTTATAAAGTATTGCTACTTGTAACCAGTCTTATTGAAAAATATTGGGGAAGCCTTCTTCCCTCGCGTAGAGAACTTAGGGTTTCCATGATTATGATAATGACTCCTTTTTTATACTAGCTTTTGTCTGCACCTTTGCTTGCTGATATTTAAGTTTTTGTACTATTCTGTAGGAATATTTTACTTTTCCGGTATAAGAGACACTCTTCGTCCTTTAAAATACATAATAAACCTCTAATATCCATGCAAAAGATCAGCTATTCCATACAAAAACTCATTGACTCTCGTCAAAATATAATATGGAACTGCAGATTTTTTTCGTGACTTCGTAGCTGTTCGTGTCGTAGTTAAAATATGTAGTTGACTCAAGTCTATGCTTCCTGATGATTTCGATTTCGTATGTCCAGATGTTGATTTATCTACAGCTTGCATTTTTCAACAAATGTCGACAAAACTTGGTACACAAGTTCTATTTTTACCAACTTCCAAAAAGGCGGAGGTAATGTTCGTCTGTTTTTTTTTTTGTGTATGTTCATCGATATATTTGCCAATTGGGAACCGATATAAAAAATCTTTTTAGTTTGAAAGAGTATACTTTCGACGTGGTCCTATTTAAATCGGCTGAGCCGTTTTTGATAAAACAAAAAAAATGTACATGGATGTCTCACTGATTCGTGCAAATTATTCGAATTCTGAACACAGTGGAAGTCGGTGTTGCAATTTTTTGGGAAAAATAATTATTTGTCGTTATCATTTTCCTCAAAAGGGGGGAAATTTGCTGTCGCTCTATTTATCGGCCGATTCCAGTAGTAGGTATATGGCAAGATTGTTTCGTATCTAAATTCTGAGTATGAACCTAATCCGTCAAGTGCGTGTCGAGATTTTGGCTTATGAAGATTCAGCTAAGATGCGTCGCAAGTTTTGCTGTTCGGGGACTACTAAATTAAATTGACGATAAATGAGCATCTCTCGGTATGATTGCAAAGCAACTTGTATTCACTGTGGTAGCGATATATTCGTGTATGATAATGACTACCTAACATTTTTTTTCGTATAAAACAATTACTTCAATTTACTTTACTTAAATTATTTTTTTGTTTTTAATTACTTTATCGAAGTAATTATCATAATGATTCCCAACTCTCTCAGAGCTGTTGATTTAGCCCAAAGATAAAATATTGTTTTTATAAAAGGTCAGTAGCATTTTGGATTTATTTATAAAACCTACCTACATAACATAAACAGGGTTATTAATAATCAATTAGCATCCTTTTAGGGACTTATTATGTACATCAAAACTAACAACTTTTGTTCAACTACTTTTGTCAAATTTAAAAAAAAATGTTGTTCCATAGAAAAATATCGTTCACCCGCGACAAAATGTATGGAACAGCTGATATTTTTTTAACTTTTGACAAAAGCAGCAGAATAAAAGTTGTTAATTTTGATATACGGAATAAGCCTCTAAAAGAATAGTCATTGATTAGGAATAACCCTGTATACAGGGTCTTCAGTAAAGAGTGGATAATACTTCACCGGCGGGCGGGGGGCTCACTACTAACCAAATAGGTACGCAAAAATTGAGTTCAGTAAAAGTGCCACGGTTTTCGAGATATAACATTTTCTATATTTTAAGACAATTACTTTTCACAAAAAATGGCAAAACCGCTTTCCATCGTGTACAAAAATCGAATATTTCATATTTCGCTCGAATGGTTTACATTATTGTTGATTTATCAAAAACTGCTAAGCCGAATTCTGTGAAATTTAAATGGGACCATTTCGGGAGTACACCCTTTCAAACAAAAAAATAATTTTTCGATTCGGTTCACAATTGACGAAATTATCGATGAACATACAAAAAATACAAACACACGAACCTCCTCCTTTATGAATTCAGTTAAAAAGACAAACCCTTGGACTCTGGATGCTGTGACCTGAATTCGAGATTTTTTTTGTGTCTGTTTTTTGCAAAGTAGTTACGGATAAGTTTGCTATCAAATTTTAATTCAACCAGTCATTTTTGTGTCGCAACATCAGTTTCTTTGTTTTCTTAATACTTTTTCTAAGATTACCCGAAAAGCATAATCTAGTAATGAACTTTGAGCTCCTATTGTGAAAAAATAAATATTAATATCAAAAGTGCCCATCGTTTTAAAAACTACTCTAATCTAATTCACTACCGTTCTAAAACGGCGTAACACATAGCATTTGACTCATCCAATATGACGTAATTAACTCATAAAGTGTAGCAAAGTTAAACGTTATAAAAATCCAAAATTCACAAAATTGGTTTTGATTTCCCTGTGTCATTGTATTTTACTCCTAAATAATATATAAGTAGCATTTTTCGAGGTTTCCCAGATTCATTTGTGGTTTCCCATGTCATTCAATTTTTAACCGACTTCAAAAAAGCAAGTTGAGAGACTCTTAGCATAGCCCTCGGCTCGTCGTCTAAAGATACACCCTATAATGATTGTCGCAAAAATATAGTTACAAATATTCATACAAAGTTGAAACAGCTAGCAAAACATTTTTATAGTCCATGGAAATTTACGGCCAGTTTCATTTTCAAATTATTATTTAAAAGGCGCTTTAAAAATATTGCGATGCGATTGTAATAGGCGTTAAATTATAAGAGATGTCCACAAGTGGTGTATTTTGTTCAGAGAAAAATCTAACCAAGATAATATACACGTATACATAATTTGAAAGCTTGTTTTATGAATTTTTCAAAATTATCCATTATTATGTGTTTAATAAAAAAATTGTACGACAAATAGAAATACACCTAATCTTCAAATTTTTCTAGTTAAGCAATTATAATTGATTTCTATCGTTTTTTAGGGTTCCGTACCCAAAGGGAAAAACGGGACTCTATTACTAAGACTTCGTTGTCCGTCTGTCCCTCTGTCTGTCTGTCTGTCACCGGGCTGTATCTCATGAACTATGATAGCTAGGCAGCTGAAATTTTCACAGATGATGTATTTCTGTTGCCGCTATAACAACAAATACTAAAAACAAAACAAAATAAATATTTAAGAGGGGCTCCCATATAACAAACCTGAATTTTTAGACGTTTTTCGCTCTATATTAATAATGGTACCAGGTAGATACTTGAAATTTTCACAGAATATTTAGTTTTATATTCCCTTCAATAATAAATAATAAAATTAAAATAAATTTAATATTTAAGGCGGGCTCCCATACAGTACAGAACCCTCCGTGCGCGAGTCTGACTCGTACTTGGCCGATTCATCCATCCATCCATCAGCCATAAGAAGTCCACTGCTGGACATAGGCCTCCCCTATGGATCTCCAATAAGACCGGTTGGAAGCGGCTTGCATCCAGCGCGATCCCGCGGTCTTAATGAGGTCATCCGTCCACCTTGTGGGTGGACGTCCTACGCTGCGCTTGCCGGTACGTGGTCTCCACTCGAGAACTTTTCGACCCCATCGGTCATCAGTCCTCCGCGCTATGTGGCCTGCCCATTGCCATTTCAACTTGCCAATCCGTTGGGCTATGTCGGTAACTTTGGTTCTTCTACGGATCTCCTCATTTCTGATTCGATTTCTTGGCCGATTATTTACTTAAAATTTTACCTGATTCTTCCACGTTCATCTCATACTTTGCTAAAATTCTTTGAAACGAGTGTGACCAGTTAGTACAATGTGACAAGAAAACACTTAAATAGTGTATCCAATTGGTAAAATAATACTGTTTTGCACTGAAAACTTCTTCAGCAGCGTTGTGCACTCTTTGGGAGGGGTAAAAATATTAAGATCATGTCAGGACACGTGACCTGATCAAAAAATCGTAAGACGGCGCAGGGCGCTTGCACGAGTGTGCGTGTGTGTTATAGTATTTTTCCACATACATGATGGTACTTTATATGTTCTAGTTTTCACTCCTGCCGGCACTCCCGGACTGCAACCTATTGTTATTTTTCTTAATTAAAGATTTATTAATCAAGGTTGCTAGAAAAAAAACTACCTAGTATGTTAAATATTTTTTTTTATCGTAAGAAATTCATAACTAATTAAAACAAAATGGAGAGCTCTTTTTGTTAGATTACCGTAGTAACACGAGGAACCCTATAACTTCCTTGTGTCCGTCCGTCTATCTTTCAGTCCCATTATTCTCCTCGTAACTTCCACATTTATTGACTAAATTGCATGAAATTTGATGTTATGATAGTTTAAGTATAGATCTCAGTTTTAAATACTGAAAAAAATCAAAACTGTGTACTTAAGGGGTAGCTCCCATTCATGTAAAGTGGGGATGTCAATTTTTTTCAACCCCAACCCCTCATGTGGTGTATCGTTAAATATGGTTTATAAAATGCATGTCAAAATTTCCAAACGATTTTTTCGTCACATGTACCAGTGGTGAGGTATAGGTCGACATTGTCACTGTGTCAAAATTTTTCACTGTGTCAAAATTTTTGTCACATACAGTGTAGGGTTGAGTCTGTGGGACGCACGAATGATTAGTATTTATTTACACACTAGTCTAAGCGCACATACTCCCGCATATGTCTATCCCCAGGAGAAAGGTACTCATACGTATTACACCATGTGTGTGCGTTAAAACAAAAGCTATGGTAAACAATATTTTTCGACGGAGTCCCTGGGATGCACCCTGCCAATTAAGGGTTAAAAAAACTGGAGTGTGGCAGCCTTGTCACCAAGAGGTAATGAAAAATAGAGCTCAGCTAGCTCAGCGAACAAACATTAATGAAAATCAATAACTGTGAATTAATATAGCATATTATTTTGTTGTTGTGTGGGAAATATAAAACTCTTTACATAAATAATCAATATCTTTATTCAATTTCGCTTTACCTTTCTGCTAATTCTTAAACTAAATGTCTTAAATAGCTTTAGCGCAATATATGTTGCAAGTACAGATATTAGTGTCAAGCTTAACACTGTCACTAAGATTAAGTTTATTTCAAAAAACTCCCAAGAAGACATATGCGCAGCGGGGGGCATAATATGTTTGTTTCCATGGCGTATGACGTATTCGATCCACCAAATTGCTCGGTCCATAGAACTCTGCGGCTGGTCATATATTAGATTTCTTAATGCCTCTACGTTTCGTTTGTAGCTGAAAACAAAGGATAATACTATAATTATTTTTTTTAAGTTAAAAATATAAAATTAACTTCTAGTTTTGAAGTTTTTCTGAGCGTCTGGCGGACGCGACCCGTGACCAAAATGCTAGTGTTTAATTGGCTCATGTATGTATAAGCATTGCCATCAGCGTGGCAACGCTGCCAGCATGCTGGGCATGCACGCTGCTATATAATTGACAGTGGGCTTGAGAATTCGGATTTGGTATCTTTAAACCTTTAAGGGTCTGGAAGATCAAATTGCTCTTTGTGTAGAAATAGTTTAAATGTGTAGTTTTGGCTTAAGCAGTTTTGTATTTTGTTGAGGTTAATAAAAACACTTGCCCTGTTTAAAGAAAAGTAATGAATATAGGTATAAGTAGGTACACCTCTATTTATTACTGGTTATTTTTATGGTTATTTATTAGGCATATTTATTACTTTTCTTTTGATAGGGCAAGTATAATGAGAGAATGATAAAATATAGCGCGCTTATTGGAAAAAAGGTAACTACCATGCCATAAGGGTTGATCTACTCGTATCACTATGTACAACTTTTAATGTAGGAGCAATCTAAAACTCTAGAAATGAATCAGCTGTTCCATATTTAATTGCTACTCGGAATCGACAAAATAAAATTCCTTGTTGACCCCGTAATAGAAATTTATTTATTCAATAATGGTTTAATCACCCTCTTTCGGTTAAGTACACATTTCCTGTACAAACGTGTAAAATAAAATTATTATAGGACGATAATTTTGCTGAATTATAATTTATATTGAATTTGTATACTTGTTGATTTTATACATTAATTTAAAGAGCAAAAATAAATCTTAAATCTTAAGGCAAGAAAATTTTTTGTGTCAGAAAATTGTGATATTTACTACTCCTGGGCGATTCGCACTGGGGTCCAAAAAGCTCGTGGCAAAAAAGACCAAAGACCCATCGATCGTAACTAGATTAAGTAAGTAATGTACTGTTCCAGTATTTTCAATGGTTCACTGCAGGTTATAGCCCTACCCGCGAAGGGTAATAGGGCCATATCCACCACGCTGGCCCATTGCGGGTTGCTTGGATTCACATATGCCATCGAATTTCTTCCACGGACGTATGCAGGTTGCCTCACGATGTTTTCCTTCACCAAAAAGCCAGTGGTGTGAAATTCCGTACATAAATTCCAAAGAACTCATTGGTAAGAGACTGAGATTCGAACACTCGACCTCACGATTGTAAGGCGGCTGTCACTACCACTATAGACCAACAAGGCTTGCATAGATTAAGTAAAATAATAAGATTTTCTTTAGATTATACTATAAACTATATATACATTGTGGTTATAAAATTAACGAAGCCGTCATAATTATCCATTTAAAGATTTAACTTTAATTTAATTTATAGACCTATTAAAAATTAACGAAGCCTTCATAATTATCCATTTATAGATTTAATTTAAATTTAATTTACAGACCTATTACGCTATATTTAGTAATATCCCACGCTTTGGTGTTAATATAATAGATTTTTATAGTTGTTACAATATAATAATCATTTTAGTAATAAAATTATTTTATGAATTCCATTTAGGTCCGATTTAAATTTAGGCATTTCCTTTATTAATTAAACTTAAAACTCATATAATAAGTCAATTTATTCTTTTTTAATTGAGACTTTAGTAATTATATAATAAAGTAATTATTCACGAATTAAAACAATTTAAATTTTACACTTAAAAAATATTTTTGCAAAACATTATAATGGGAGTACCTATCTACATAAAGATGATTGACGTCATAGTTCTTCAAAAATTTTATCTCAGATTTTACACAAAGATAATTTAGTTTTTGCGTAATTCATTACTTCATCTTTTTCCTTAATTGTGATCAATCTTTAATAGGCTCAACTTTAGAGGCGCCAGTGTAATTATAATAGCAATTTAGAGTAGCCCTGTTTATTTTTTGACCGAGCGTAAGCGAGATCTCTGAGTCTACTGGGATGAGCCGGCACTTGTATTTTTAAATGTATCTTTCTTTGTTCGACGATAACTCAAGTACCTCTCAACCAATCTCTATAAAATTTAGCATACACGTAGTTTATATTTATAGAATTTTTAAGTTCGAATATGAGCATCTTCTGTTCAATGGTGTTGAAGATACCAGAACAGACGGACAGACAGACGGACAGCGGAGTCTTAGTTATAGAGTCCCGTTTTTACCCTTTGGGTACGGAACCCTAAAAAGAAGTCGCCTAACTTTCTTACCAATATTATTATTATTTTTTGAAATCACAGTATTTATTATATATAATTATTTTTCGCAAAAAATAGCACGACGGACTTGACCCGTGTACAGAATTCGCGAATATTTCGCACGAATCGATGTTACATTTTTCACATTATTGTTGATTTATCAAAAATGGCTCGGCCGATTTTAGTAAAATTTTAATGGGACCAATTTCAAAATAAACTCTTTCCAATAATTTTTTTTTATTAAAATCGGACTACGAAAAAAATCGAATACTACGAAAAAAGTTATGCGTGGTCAAAAAAAAATATATATACGCGTAATTTAGTACCTCCTCCGGTTTCATTCGTCGATCAAAAATAGGAACGGCGCGAGGTCTAAGTCCGGGGCGGACTATAGTCACAACATTGTGCATTTGATACAGAGAACACTATAATACCTATTATCTCAAAGAGAGTTCCCAAGTAGCATTCGGGGTTCTATATAAGATGTCTAGTCGTTCACATGTACTCCACAAGCTGTGTAAGTCAGCTGTATAAGAGCTGTATAGCTGGATATAACGCTCTTATAGAACCAGTTTGGGCACAAATTGGACAGCCGTAAGTTCACTATGGCTGTACATTAGCAGTAAAATAGCATTATAATAGCAGTTTAAGTAGTAACATCGGACTTAAGGCTGACTTGCGGCACTATATGGGACGCAGTGTGATCCATACAATGTACATGAGCGTAATAAAGAGTAACACGTGGCTAAATACACAGCCTTCACAGTTAAAAAATCCGACAAAAGTACTCCAGTGCTACCTAAAATTCACGTGTGCCCTAAATTATTTCTTCATTTTATAATTTTATTCACAATTTAATTGTTTCTGCAATTATCTTTGTGATAAGCATTTCAAAAATCTGTAGCGAACGCAGGATTTGAACCTGCCCCTTCGGATCACTAGCCCGACGCTCTAAACAACTGAGCCAGCTCGCCTCCTACGCAAGCGCCAAACTTCTGAAGTGCTTATCATTCCCACCAACTTATAGCGTTGGCGGCGCCACCTGTGATACCCGTATTAGACAGGTTATCACTCGACTAGAAGTTATTAGAACTTCTGAAGATTGACGGGAGATGACGCACTGCTAAATCAATGATATGATTTTTATTTTAGAGTGCTTTCCACACTAGATTTTATCTCAAAGAGTTATCTTTGTGATAAGCATTTCAAAAATCGAAGCGAACGCAGGATTTGAACCTGCCCCTTCGGATCACTAGCACGGCGCTCTACCAACTGAAGTAGCCCGCCTCCTGCGCAAGCGCCAAACCTATAACCTAACCAAAATACCTATTATATTACATTGCTATTAAATTTACGATGGTGCCTTTAAAATTGGGCCTAATGTACTGTTAAGAATACTATATTTTTCGCTCTAAACGAGTACTTACCTAATTGAATTTAAGCTTGTACATCGAAAATGTACCCATGTAAATGTACCGTACTAATTAATTCCTTGGAATTTATGTACAGAACTTCACACCACTGGCTTTTCGGTGAAGGAAAACATCGTGAGGCAACCTGCATACGTCCGTAGAAGAAATTCGATGGCGTATGGGAATCCACCAACCCGCACTGAACCAGCGTGGAGGATATGGCCCAATCACCCTTCAGGTAGGCCTACGTCCTGCAGTGAACTATTAAAAAGGCTGGTACAGTACAGTACAGGTACCATTTTCGATGTACTGTACATCGAAAATGGTAAAACAGACATTTTGATGAAAAGAGCTTTGTTTTTTAAGAATATTTGTAAAATAATATCAATACAATAATAACATAATGTCGATATAAATGCCAACAAATTAAAAAAATGTAATAAAACATGTATTAGATATTTGCTCGAAGTTATCCCTTCACTACATAGTATAAAACAAAGTCGCTTCCCGCTGTCTGTCCCCATGTATGCTTATATCCTTAAAAATACGGATTTTGATGCGTTTTTTTTAAATAGATAGAGTGATTCAGGTGAAGGTAATGTACAAAACACCTGCGCGAAGCCGGGGCGGGTCGCTAGTAGATTCAGACATAGAACAAACACCCACGTCCATCACATAAATGCTTGCCCTAGTTGGGAATTATTTCATGTAATACTGTTTTTAAGAAGAATTAAAAGCATGTACTTATTTAAAAAAATGTAGGTATTTTTAGTATACTGTAGATGTAGTATATCAGTCTCTGGCACCATGTCAAAATTAAAGGGTGATTTGAGGTGATTAAAACCCAATGTACAGCCGCAAATTATTATATCTCACCTTTTGAAGCTGGCCATTGAATTTCAGTCCAAAATCCCCCTAAGAAAAAATTGAACAAAATAATCAGCAAAGTGCGAGTTGGATTCACGCACATAGGGTTCTGTACAATATGGAAGCCCTTCTAAATATATTTTATTTAATTTAATTATTGCTCATGTCTCCTGCGTGCTGGAACCACCGGATCTTAACAGATCCGACGGGAAAAGACCGGACGGTTTGACTTTGGTGCCGTGGAAAAACGGCAAGTGCCTGGTATGGGACGCTACTTGCGTTAGCACTGTTGCCGCCACGCACCTGGGTCGAACTATCCACAGTCCGGCAGCTGCAGCAGAGGAAGCTGCAGGTAGAAAGCGGGTGAAGTATGCGGCAATGGAACCGCTTTATGACTTTGTGCCCATTGCGGTGGAGACCATGGGCAGTTGGGGGGCCGAAGCTAAGGCTTTGGTTCGCGACATTAGGCGGAGGATAAGGGACAAAGGAGGTGACTCCCGCTCTGGGTGGTTCCTGGTGCAAAGGATGTCTATCGCTATTTAGCGCGGTAATGCTGCTAGCATTATGGACATCTTTGCACCGGAGCCATCAGGGGTGGGTTATTTTATTTGTTAGGTTAGTTATAATTTTGATTTCGAAATGTTGTTGTATGATATTTGACATGTAATTGTATTTAATTATTTTGTTGTATGGGAAAATACTATTTTATGATTTTAGTGTTTGCTGTTATAGCGGCAACACCAATACGTCATCTGTGAAAATTTGAACGTTCTAGCTACCCCTCATGAGATACAGCCTGGTGACAGACAGACAGACGGACAGACGGACAGCGGAGTCTTAGTAATAGGGTCCCGTTTTTACCTTTTGGGTACGGAACTCTAAAAATAGTATGTATATCTCACCTCTTATCATTGATAACAGTATTAATGGCATGCAGAATTTTCTCTTCAGTCATGGTGTCCATGTCTACCCGACGTCCAATTCCAAAGTGTTCGTACTTCTCAACATTGTACCACTGGTCGCCAAGAAATGGAATACCTATTAGTGGTACTCCAGCTACAATGGCTTCATCGGTCGACTGTAGACCTCCTTGCATTATAAACAGCTTTATATTAGGATGTTCTGAAATATTTACAACAAACTATACAAGGCTATTTCTAATTTAATCGATTAGCATGCTCTTAGGGGCTTATTCTGTACATCAAAACTACGAGTAACAACTTTTGTTCCGCGAATTTTGTCAGAACTCAAAAAAAAAAAATCGTCCAAGTGCGAGTCGGACTCGCGCACGAAGGTTTCCGTACCGTGTTGGAGGCCCCTGAGCCCCATTCCTCTTGCCATTATTAATAGCAAGCAAAATACTCCTAAAACACGTTTGTTGTATGGGAGCCCCCACTTAAATATTTATTTTATTCAGATTTTAGTATTTGTTGTTATAGCGGCAACAAAAATACATCATCTGTGAAAGTTTCATTTGTCTAGCTTTCATGGTTCATGAGATACAACCTGGTGACAGACAGACGGACATCGGAGTCTTAGTAATAGCAGGGTCCCGTTTTTACCCTTTGGGCACGGAACCCTAAAAACCAGCTGTTCTATACATTTTGTCGCGAGTAAACGATATTTTTCTATGGAACAACAAAAATTTTTTTGAGTTTTGCCAAAAGTCGCAGAACAAAAGTTGTTAGTTTTGATGTACAGAATAAGCCCCTAAGAGGATGCAAATTGATTAGAAATAACCCTGTAATATAATGTCAGTCCAATATAAAGTACTTATTCATACGATTCATCATTTTTGAAATCATTTTTGTAATGTCATCCATAGATTGTGCATTTGTAACTTCCATGACGTCGACAGCAATATGACGTTGACTGCTGGACACAGAGGCCTCCCCTAAGGATCTCCAATAAGACGTTGGAAGCGGCTTGCATTCAGCGTGATCTTTTGGTCTTGATAAGATCATCTATTCACCTCGCTGGTGGAGTATCAGCTCGAGAACATTGTCCATCGGTCGACAGTCCTCCTATGTTCCCTGCTCACTGCTACTTCAACGTGCCAGTCCGCTGTGAGTAAATTAATTACTAGTAATAAGTGAGATAAACTTATCAGTTAGAAAAACACTTACGTAGCAGTTTCCTTTGCGGAATCCATTTCACTACCTTAACATTTTTTGGACATCCGAGCATAAATTCGTCGTCCCACTTTAGGACAATGTTATACGGGAGCTTGGAGAAGGATTGTACAATAATGTTCATGTTTTCTAATAGCGAAGGCATGACTATTGATCCGAAACTCACGTAGATCACTCCCTGTGTTGACGAGTCTAGATAAGATTGTAAGTCCTGAAACAATAACTCAAGGTAATAATTTATTTCTAAAATAAATAAGTGGCTCTATTTTTCATACCCTCGTTTTTCGTCGGGGTTTAAAAATAGAGCAACTTATTAAGAGCTTCCAGCAGTACACTCTACCGGGCGATCTATCATTAAAGGCTGATAAAATATACGAGGACAGATGCACTGCACTGGTTGTGGCCATCTTCGTGTCATTTGTGGCCAGTTTGAATTTTAATGAGTTGATTGAAACGTTTGGTTTTGCATCTTTAAAATTAAAACAAACAATGTTCATTGTTTATAATAATTTTGACACCAAATGGCCACCGGGTCAGAGGCCACAACCGGCACACCTACTATAAGTACCTGGATTATTCTAGATAGAACTTACTGTTGGCAACTCCTTAGTATAGTTCGATTCCAAATGCAAGCCTCCCAAATAAACAACATTAGAAGGCACAGGCCGATTGTCTTCCCATACGCGGTGCACATTCAACATCAACATAGCTACATTCTTCTGAAGCTCACTTAAAGGTGGCACATTGGGACCAAAATATTTCTTCAACATGTCGTTTTCCGCAGATTCCTTGATTTGATGACTTCTCTCCAACATAATATGTGTATATATCTCACGCGCTTTCTCCAATAGAGTTAAGTTGTTCAATTTCTGATATAAACACATCGGGTACAACGTCGGATGGACAGGAACTCCTAAATACTTTGTGAATATTTCTATAGATCCCAAACTACTGATAGTTATGGCTGGGGCTTTGAATAAATGGGTGAAAATCAGAGCTGGTCTTACAACACCTTCTAACAGAATCAAATCAAAATAATCATCTTTGTTTTTTATTAAATTTTGAACAGCAGACGTGTTGATTTGAACTTCGACTGCATTGCGAAACATGTCGTAGAATTTGTCAACTTGCTCATAAATGTCGTCAGGTCTTCCTGTGATCTTTATAGGGAAATTATTTCTACGTTCATAAGATACATCGTGCGTGTCTATTTCTGTAAGGTTGTCTGGATTTATCTCTGATGATGGATCTGGAGTTATAACAACTACTTCATGACCTCGTCTAGCTAATTCTCGAGTCAGTGGACGAAACACGGCCTGGTGGCTGAATAGCGGAGCTGGAAAGACAGCCAAAATCCTCGCACCATCAATCGATGTAACAATAGCACTCAATTTCAGAAAATATAATAAAAATCTCGACATGGTGGCACAAGTTCACTACGATGTATGAATGAAAAGGATGACGGACTAACCATTTTATGCACATTTATTATGACTATTAGAATAACAATGAAAATATTAAATGCGCAACTAGCCGGAATACTAAATACTAGCTCTTGCCTCTGATTTTGATCCAAAGATTTTACAATTGAAATAAAGTGATGTGAACCATACTAAGTTATATTATTATGATACAGCCCAACGGGCTAGCAAGTCGAAATAGCAGCGGGCAAGATATATAGCTTGTAGAACCCAGGGGCGAAATGGAGATCATACATTTGAATCTGTAAGCGCAGCGTAGGACTATAAATCTTTTATCATAAAATTTCACATACAGTTTAATCGCTAGTTTTTCATGTATATATATTTATTTTCAAATTATGTATTAAATGGAAATAAATGTAGTTATTAAAACAAAGATTTCATTGTGCATTGTTTGTTATTTTAGTAATTGTTTAGCATTATATCATGAGAAATATTATAATTTTCTTAAAATATTTCTCATGGATTAATGCCAGGCTTATTGAATCATCTAATTACATAAAAACAACTTTAAATTCTTTCTTCGGGTTAACGTTTATATTTTTAATGACGGTTTATTTCTTTTATTAGAAACTAGCTATATTTTAACTTTTGCGCCATCCCATAGGAATCTTTTATAATATATTTCCGGAATAAAAAGTTGACTAAGTTACTATTCGACCTTGGATTTATATCAATAGACCATAATAGTCAATAGCCGATTATTTATGAAGTCAATCCGTGGCTCTGTTGCTGCGTGAAAGAGTAACAAACCAACAAATAAACTTTCTGATTTATAATATTACTATAGTTCGGCCGTTCAGAGAATGCGTTCCTGACACGTCATCTTGAAAAAATGTTTTTGGCCGATATCTCGGAAACTATGTACTAAAGAGCAAAAAAACATTAAGTTCATTATTGTAGAAAATAAAATTTTGCATCTTTTGTTTCCAGTGAACTTTTTTGTGAAAATGAAATTTCATATATCGTAAACGGTAAGTTTTAAGTACATAGTTTTAGATGTATTTGTATGGAATACATAGAATGATTAAAGAGGAAGTTATATATTGTGTATAATACATGCAAATTGTAGTAGAGGAAATTTCATAATTTTAGAGGTTTATAATGTAACAATTTTTTTTTTTTGGGCTCACAATGCAAGCGCTCACTGCACCCGTGCGAAGCCGGCGCGGGTCGCTAGTATATAAACAGGGTTAATTCTAATTAATAAGCATCCTTTTAGGGGCTTATTCTGTACATCAAAACTAACATCGTTTGTTCTGCGACTTTTGACAATACTCAAAAAAAAATGTTGTTCCATAGAAAAATATCGTTCACCCGCGACAAAATGTATGGAACATCTGATTTTTTAGGGTTCCATACCCAAAGGGAAAAACGGGACCCTGTTACTAAGACTTCGATGTCCGTCTGTCCGTCTGTCTGTCTGTCACCGGGCTGTATCTCATGAACCGTAAAAGCTAGGCAGCTGAAATTTTCACAGATGATGTATTTCTGTTGCCGCTATAAGAACAAATACTAAAACCAGAATAAATTAATATTTAGGGGGGCTCCCATACAACAAACGTGGTTTTAAGGAGTATTTTTGCTTGCTATTAATAATGGCAAGAGGAATGGGTCTCCCATACTGTACGGAACCCTTCGTGCGCGAGTCCGACTCGCACTTGGCCGATTTTATTTACTAAATCTTTCAGTGCCTGTTATCCCCAGTTGATATGTTACCAAGTTTTATAGGCCAAACTAAGTTGAAATCACACTTAGATCCTTAGATCTGACGAATATTTTCAACAAAGTGAAAAAATTCCTCTGTAGGAATTTTGCTCTGCTACGAATATCGTCAAAATTAAATTCTTACTGAAAGGATTTTAACTTTTTTGCGTAAAAATATATAAAACCAAATTTCCATCCAGTTTCACAGTTTCAATATAGCTTCTGTGGAATTTCATTACCTACTATTGCAAAAGCTGAAAATTGCTATAATGGCACAGGAACGTGGTCTCTCACTATGGGCGTAGTATTATTATATATTCTTTGCTATGGGTCTCATTAGTAAGCTTCAAGTAGCCCAAGGAACTATCGAGAGGGCTATGCTCGGAATCTCTCTGCGAAATTGAATCAGAAATGAAAAGATCCGTAGAACAACTAAAGTTACCGACATAAACCAGTAGATTGGCAAGTTGAAATGGCAATGGACAGGGCACAGCACAGAAAAATGATAACCGATGGGACCGAAAAGTTTTCGAGTGGAGACCACGTACGGCATGCGCAGCGTGGGACCTCCAGCCACATGCTAGAAGGTTGACCTCATTAGGACCGCAGGATCACGCTGGATGCAAGCCGCTACCAACCGGTCTTATTGGAGATCTACAGAGGAGGCCTGTGTCCAGCAGTGGACGTCCTGTGACTGAAACGACGGCAACGAGCGAAGGCTATAACGCTAGCACTTTTCCGAATGGTTGCACAAGCTTTTGTAACAACTGTAAGTAATCACGGGTTTAGACAAGAAAAAAGATAAAAGTATAGGTATGGGATGCAATGCCCAAATCGTAGTAAGTAACATATAAAACGCCTCAAAGAATGAAGTTATATTATTAATTGAAGCGGGTGTAGGTTCGAGGTGGTACGAGTATCTTTATACGACAGAGTTTAAATTGTTATTAACTCAATTAAAAAAAAAAAAAACTTTATGTCACTGTTAACCAGAAACGTCATCTTGGAAAAAAGACCGTCAAAAATTTTAGTTTTTTAGCTCAAAATGAACACCACAGTCTCATGAAAAACGAAACAGAAAATAATGTGAATAACAAAACAGAAAATATCGAAATCGATAAATCCAATACCTCACCACATGTTTTATGATGCACTCTATTTAAATGCAGATTTTATTCAAAACGAAAAATTATGTTTTGGTCGGTATCAGATAAAATTCACAAAGTTTTTGAGCACACCACACCCAGTTATAGTTCGTAATAAATTATATTGTATGCACAGGTCGAATCATACAAGTCGGCGGATGTGAAGTTAGCTACAAGCTGCGCAATATCCAATCCTGACTGAAGCTCACTTATATCTGCGCGTTGATTGGGTTTCGCGTAGCTTGTAGACAACTTGACATCCGCCGACTTGTATGATTCAGCCTATGACTATTTAGTGTCAAATAATCAAAGGATTCGACCTATTAACGCAGAGTGCGGGCATTATACAAAATAATCGGCCAAGTACGAGTCAGACTCGCGCACGGAGGGTTCCGTACTGTATGGGAGCCCCCCTTAAATATTTATTTTATGTTAATTTTATTATTTATTATTGAAGGGAATATAAAACTAAATATTCTGTGAAAAATTCAAGCATTTGCCTGGTACCATTATTAATATAGAGCGAAAAACGTCTAAAAATTCAGGTTTGTTGTATGGGAGCCCCCCTAAAATATTTATTTTATTTTGTTTTTAGTATTTGTTGTTATAGCGGCAACCGAAATACATCATCTGTGAAATTTCAGCTGCCTAGCTATCATGGTTCATGAGATACAACCCGGTGACAGACAGACAGACAGACAGACAGACAGACAGACAGACGGACAGACGGACATCGAAGTCTTAGTAATAGGGTCCGGTTTTTCCCTTTGGATGCGGAACCCTAACAAGCATTACATTTTAAAAAAAAAACTTTCTTTTTAAGAACAAGCTTTCGCTAAACAAGTGCTCGCCAAGACGAATCAAACGAGCCGAAACTCAATAGGGTCTTACTTGTTACTTGTTACTTGTTGCTGCGGGCCTTTTCCACAATTGAGCCCTCCAATGGGCCCGTTTTATGTGGGTCACCCGGCTGCAGCTAGTTCAGCCACCCGGTGTCCTCCAGGAAGTCCAGCAGCTCGCCAACGCCGGCGCAGGCCTCCCGGAGTGTCCTCGGTGCCCCGAGGTATTTCTCGCGTTGTTCCGCCACACTGCTGCATTCAAGCAGCATATGCGCGGTTGTTTCTTCTGCCTCCATGCAACCTCTGCACAGAGGGCTGTCTGTAACACCAATTTTAAACAGGTGCTTGTTTAGAGAGCAATGCCCCGTGACTACTCCGGCTATGAGTCGGAGCTTGTCTCGTTTAAGGTTCAGCAGGCGTCGGGAGTATCTCGGATTTAACTCCGGGAAAACTTCTTTAGACTGCTTACAACCCTCAGTACTTGCCCAGTATTCCTTGTGTTGTCTAGCTGTGTGTTGGCGTATCCAGGATCTGACTTGGCTAAAAGGCAAAGGTATCATCGGTCCAGGCCCTACTGGGCGCCTACCTGCACCTCTCCTGGCTAGCTCGTCCGCCGCGTCATTTCCTCTGGACCCGCTGTGTCCTTTGATCCATTGGAGAGTGACTTTATTTTTCTTACTTACTTCTTCCAATAGATCATGACACTGTAAGGTTAGCCCTGAGGAGTGTTCATATCGTTGTAGTGCCTTAAGCACCGCAGCACTGTCTGAGAGGATTCTAATATTGTAATCAGTTACCTTTCTGGTGAGTACTGCTGTAGCAGCCTGGATGATACCTACACATTCCGCTTGGAAGATAGAGTTGTTTTCACCCAGGGTTGTTGCGATGTGTATATTCAGGTCTTCAGAGAAAGTACCTGACCCTGTACCTGTTTCAGTTTTCGAGCCATCTGTATAAATCCTCACTTCTTGTATACCTGAGCTGTCACTTTGTTCTTCATGTAGCTGTATTGAGTAGCTCTTTGTGAAGATATGTTTTTTAGGCACAATGTCATAGACCGAAAGAATTTCTTGGTTGCAATTTGCAAATTCCTCAATTATGGTGGTGTGTGTTGCTGCTTTGTCATGTACCCAAAGGTTTAATGATAGTAGTCTATAGGCAGCTACTGCTGCTTCTTGCTGTATGAAGAGATGCAGCGGCATCTGCCCCATGAGGGCTTCTAATGCCGCAGTGGGTGCAGATCTCATACAGCCTGTTGTAGCTATGCAGGCTGTTCTTTGGAGTTTCTCTAGTTTTTTGTTTACAGTCACTAGCTTGGTTCTGGGCCACCAAACTATTGCCCCATAACATAATGATGGTCTGACCACGGTATTATAAAGCCATTGGGTTATTTTGGGTTTCAAGCCCCAAGTTTTACCCATCATTTTGCTGCACTGCCAAAATGAGATTGTTGCTTTCTTTATTTTGTTGTCCACATGTTGTGTCCAATTCAGTTTTTTGTCTAGTGTGATGCCCAGATATTTCACATCTTCGGAAAGTTTCAGTTGTTTACCATAAAAGGACGGTAAAGTATGTGGTCCTAGGTTCCTTTTATTAGTAAACATTACTAATTCTGTTTTCTCTGGGTTGGCGGATAAGCCGTATTCCCTGCACCACTTTTCCACAATTTTCAGTGCATGGTTCATAAGGTTACAGGCTACACTTGCAAAGTGTCCCGATATCAGGATTGCCAGGTCGTCTGCGTAGCCCACTGTGAGGAATCGCTGCGCATTAAGTATAGTGATCAGTGTGTTTACTATCATGTTCCATATTATTGGTGATATGATTGCTCCTTGTGGGCAGCCCATCACTACTAATCCTCTGGTTGTGCTTTTGGGGTCTGTTCTTACGGCCCTTAGGCTTAACATGTTTAATATCCACTCGGCTAGCGTTGGATGTACCCCGTGTTTTTTGAGTACATTGTTTATGCTGTCGAAGTTTGTTTTATCAAAAGCTCCTTCAATGTCTATAAATGCTCCTAGACAAAGTGATTTACTGTTGATATCATGTTCTATGGTTTGTACTACCTTGTGGAGGGCAGACTCTGTTGACTTGCCCGAGCTGTAGGCGTGTTGTTGAGGGTGTAGTGGGATTTTGTTAAGTACCTCATCTCTTATGTGCCGATCACAGAGTCTTTCTAGTGTCTTCAGCATGAAGGAAGTTAGGCTAATTGGTCTGTAGGCCTTCGGGTCTGTGTAGTCACTTTTGCCTGGTTTGGGGAGAAAGAGGACTCTGACTTCTCTCCAGCCTAGAGGTATGTATCTGTATGCTATGCAGGCTCTTAGGAGGATGGTCATTTTCCCGTTTAATATTTCCTCCCCCCATTGTAGGAGTCCAGGGAAGATACCATCCAGGCCAGGTGTTTTGTAGGGTTCAAAGGACTTTATTGCCCATGTAATTTTTTCACTAGTTACCACATGATCAGCAACAGACCAATCTGTGTCTGATGCCAAAGTTGTCTCACCATCCTGCCATTCGGTATGTGTTGTCAGTTGGCATCCTGGGAAGTGGGTTTGTAGTAGCAAGTTGTGTGTCTCTTCTAGGGTTTTCGTGTAGGAATTGTCCGGTTTCTTAAGCGTGCCTATTTCACGCTTAGTATCGGCCGCTAGGATTTTCCTAATTCTGTTTGCTTCATGGTTTGATTCAATGTTTGTACTGAATTTTGCCCATGATTGTCTCTTTTTCTTCCTTACTTGTTTCTTATATTCTCGTTGAGCCATTTTGTACTTATCCCAATCACTATCTGAGTAGGTGTTCATGGCTCTGTTGTAAAGTTTTCTCATCTTCTTCCTGAGTGTTTCGAGCTCCCTAGACCAGCTCCAGGTCCTCCCGCCAGGGCCGGGGGTCGTCAAAGGGCACGCTGCTTCAAAACTCTCTATGATGATTGTTGACAGTTTGGTCACATTCTTTTCTAATTCTGTGATATCTGGTATTAGTGCGGGTAAATTGTAAAGGTTTAGTTTCTCTTTAAGAGATGAGAGATATTTTACCTTATCAGTTTTCCGTTGGTTTCGTGTTGGAGTTGTCATCTTGCGTTCCAGTGTCATCTCGTATCTGATCCACCTGTGATCTGATGCTGAGTGCTCATTGGAGACTCTCCAGTTCTTGACCAGGGTGCAGTTACCTGAGACTAGGGTGAGGTCTATTATGGTGCGGGATCGTTTTGTGACAAAGGTTGGCTCTGCTCCTATGTTAGCTATTGTGAGGTTAGTGGTTAATAAAAAGTTTACCAACTCTTCTCCTCTGTCGTTTGCGGTGGGCATTCCCCATAGTGGATGATGCGCATTACCATCTGTTGAGATAATTAGTTTTGAGTCGTTAGATTCACAAAACCTTACCAGATCTGCCACAAGTTGTGGAGGTGCTTCGTCATCTTCGTGCATGTAGGCCGATGCGACTATTACCTCCTCCTTTGTGTCTCCATTTATACCTAGGAGACTGGCAGCAGCTAAGTCTCTGGAGCAGAATTGTGTTAAGGGTGTGGCTGTTAGGTTACATGGAACATACATGCATGCTCTTGTATTTTCACTTGTATAGTCATAAATCAGTTTACCTTTCAGGTTGTTGAGACCACATATACGTCCTGCTCTGATCCACGGCTCCTGGATCAAGGCGATGGTCTCATTGTTGGACTCCAGCAGTCTGCGCAGGTTAGCCGTAGCTGCAGTGCTATGCTGGAGGTTTGTTTGGACGACGCTAGTCGTCGGAGGGTGGGTCAATTCCATCTAAACTTACCCCGTCCTCCCCGTCAGTCAGTTCCAGCTCTTCCCTGTTTCGCCAGGGCCCGACTGCCAGTCCAAGACCCCCCTCCACACCCTCCATTGCCGCACTCGGCTTTGGAGAGGATTGTGGTGGGGCATCTCGGCCCGACGCCGTGGCGCTGGTTTCTTCAGGGAAGAGTTGTGCAGTTGTTTCTGCTAACTGTTCTTGCCTCGCTGGCTCGGGTGGCTTATCATGCGATGTACCATCCGGAGCCAGGAAACGCACGTATACGCCACCGAGTTTATGTGACAGTTGGCGGCCCCTACTCATCAGTGATGGGATCACACTCTCTGGGATGCCCAGAGTTAAGTTGAAAGTGTTATCAACTGATTTTCGGTGCGAGTACACAGTCCAGGTATTCACTTGCGCCCATTTGTTCTGGAAGTCCAGAAACTTTCTGGTGACCTCCAGGGTGGCGTCTGCGCAGTCTGGAAGGGTCAGGGTCGCCCGAACATTCCTGGACAGTTCACTTTGCTGTTTTACAACAAGTTTAGGACATGACTCCAGAGGAAGGCTGTCCATGGCCTTAGTCAGCCACACCAGTGTAGCCTCATCATTACACCACAGTTTCAAAACTCCATCACTGCTGATGGGTTTGCCCTTGAAACCGGGGGCAATGGGGCTGGCGTCTAAGAGATCTGCTAAAATTATGTTCTCTAGGAAACGCTTCACTACCGTAGCTTGTTCCTCGGTGATATGTTGGCCATCGTCCCTTAGTACCGCTACACAGAGCTTATTGCCCACTATGTCTGCATAGCTGGTAACTGGGCGATCCTCGTTATCGGTGCGTTGTTTTTTATGGTCACCTCGGGGTGAGACCGTGTCGTCTAAGCGCAACCGCTTTAATGGTTCATTATGGGCTGGAGCTAGCGAGGCCTTTGAAATGGCAATCTCTGCTCGCTTCTTCCTATTAAAGCGGTTGTTATGCTGTTTCAATCCGTGACCTCTGCAACCAACAGGCCCGCTGGACACAGCGGACGAGTCCTCTGCATCCACCGGCGGGGCATTTGGTTTCACGGCGGTGTTGTTTCCAGGTTTGGAAAGATTGGAAACTGGCTTAACGCGGCTGACTTCTTCAGGTATGTTGGTCTGAAGAGACGCTTTGTTTGCAGCTAGTTTCCTTTCTTTTGCTTTTTGTTGTCTTATTAGTTTTTTGATTTGGCTTCTACTGAGCTTCACCCCCGGGACGTGAGCCACCTCGGGGTGAGGTATACCAGAGCTGGGACCTCCGGCTTTAGGCCGTTTCCCCCCAGTTTGGTTCCCCTGCTTGCCTCTCTGATTTTTAACGGTCCATCCCGCAGAGTGTACATTTTGGCCAGCAAATGCCGCCACCATGTTATCAACCGCGTTATGGAGCTCAGATTGGCCTGCAGAGTCAGTAGAGCGCTTGTACCTATTGTCGGTCGTTGGGTTGGATGAGCTGTCCATTTTATTGCTCCTAGAGTTTCGTCCCACAGGCTCCCCACCCTCCACGGAGCCCGCACCAGGGGGATGTCGGGTTGCGACACCAGGGCTACCTGTAAGGATATAGAGAGGCAAAATAAGTTACACACGAGCGCTAAACGGCACCGTCAAAAACCTGCGCCAACCAAAACACCAGTAAGTGACGTGCACCGCCGGCTGCGCGCCCCAGAATTCCACCCCTCTTGCCGGGCAGTAGCTGAAGGCTGCCTGCCATGCTGTCTTGTCACCGGTGGCCAGTCAGTGACCCCCCGTTTAGGGCGAAATCCACACCAAAGAGGAGTGTTGCGGTGGATGGGTACCGTAACTGACCCACCCCACGCTCAGCCTCCAGGACTGTATCATCCTCCCGTACGGGCCCCCATGCGCAGCATCAAACGCATGGGTGGTCAGCCCCCCGCACATCATCGCTCGTATTTGGGATGACGTGCCCACGGCAGCCTAACCACGTCGCTACCGTAGCTGTATGGTGCAGGATTGATGAAGGGATCGAGAAGGCGTCGGAATAGACGGGCGCGCCAAAAATAAAAACGACTGGCTACTGCTTAAGTAACGTAAAAATCGCTTACCCGCCACAAGGCCGTTGTTCTCGATGTTCTGCATCTCGGTCGTTTGAAAACACTTCAAAAATCCACCGATTAAACACGAAAACCACTGTTTTTATGTTTCTTTTTTGCAGTTTGCACAGAAATGGTCGTTTTACGCGTGAAAAAGTCGGTTGTAGACGTCACGAAGCAAAATCAAACGGAAATACGTGAACTTTACCGGTGAACTGACAAGTTGTCAGACTCGGCTGTGACAGTGACAGTGACAGTTGGCACTTAGATGACTGTCTGCCGGATCCGGCAGCGGACATTGGACTCGCGGGCTGCCATGTTTAGCATATTTAGCGCGCCCACCCGTTTCTCCCCATTCTCTGGGAGTTGGAAAGGATTGGTGGGGAAAAAATTCAGGTGCGTCTCTAAGTTTTAGTTACATCTGTTCCTGAGGGGACCAGACCAATAACAGGCGGCAACCGCGAGAAGGAGACTTATGAGACTTGTTATGGAGATCTCTGCGACTTGCGCTCCTTCCATAACCTTACGCCTAACCTGCTCATCGGACAGATGGCAGGTTGAGGTTAGCCCTGGATATCATTCTCATTTCAGGATATGATATAGTTCTAACCTCGCCCTCAAAACTCAATAGGGTCGCGTCGTTTCATTACAGAGTTCCTATGACTACCTTCCAGCTCCATCATCCGACCCTGGTTACTATTAAAAGACAAACTACTCGCCAATACAATTCAAATGAACCCAAACTCGATACGGTTGTGTCGTTTCATTGCTAAGTTCCTTTGGCCACCTTCCAGCTCCATCATCAGATTAGCACCATGTCTTCATAATATTGCATTGTCACGCAATTTACACATGTATGAAAAATTTCAGCTCAATTGGTAACCGGGAAGTGCTTTACTTATGAGTCTCATAGTGAAACCGTGGCAATTTTCCAATATTAAATTAGCCTATGTCTCTCACAACAACGTAAGAAATCTAACATTAGCGTTCAAATTGAAATTGGTTCAGCTGATCGTGAATTTCTAAGGAATAAAAAATCGGAAACTAACATGCTTATGCATACAACCCGGTCACAATATCTGTGCACCTGACTTCGTGACGTCATATCGAATTATCGGGACGTATATACATTACCGGACGTCTAGTATACCGTCCGGACGTAAATTATTATCGGGACGTGTATCGGCAACGAAGATGTTAACCGTACTGTCGCACCGGGGAGTGCGCGGAGAGGTGACAGGGGAAGCGGGAGAGGCGCCGCATTCCAGCGAGGTGCACAGATATTCTGACCGGGTTATACATACCTATTTGGGCACGGCAGTCGCGTAAAAATAAGTTCAATGTTTGTTAGAAATTAAATCAGTGTTCTCAACTATGAACGAATTTTTGAGTTTTCAGACAAAACTTAAATTTTCACCAAAAGCAAATGCTAGTTGGAAACAGTAAAGCTTACTGGCCTTTTCAGGGCTTTCAGTAACAATATTGTTCCCAAAAAAACATAACTGACTTCAACCGATTTCGATAAAATTGAAACTTGACCAGCTTTGAAGTATGACCTACCAAACAAAAAAATCGGACCACTCTTTAAAAAAATATGCGTGGTCAAACTTTAAAAATAAATACAGGGTTATTCCTACTCAATTAGCATCCTTTCAGGAACTTACCTATTCTGTACATCAAGACTAACAACTTTTGTTCTGAGACATTTTGTCAAAACTAAAAAAAATGTTGTTCCATAGAAAAATATCGTTCACCCTCAGCAAAATGTATGGAACAGCTGTTTTTTTTTTGGTTTTGATAAAAGTCGTAGAACAAAAGTTGTTAGTTTTGATATACAGAATAAGCCTCTAAAAGGATGCTAATTGATTAGGAATAACCCTGTATATTCGCCAACTGTGAACCGATTCAATCCGATTCCGATTATGATTCCGATTCATTCGGTCGAATACAACCATCATGTAAAATGAAGCTTGTGTCATTATAAATCTTGGAATCAGTGTTTCTAACCCCAATCTAGACAAAAACTGTAAAAAGCATTCAAAAAGTTAAAAAAATTGTAGAGAAAGGAACATTCCAAATCGACCAAAGGCAAGTCGGACTCGCGCACGAAGGGTTCCGTACTATGTTGGAGCACTTGGAGCCCCCTGAGCCCCAATTCTCTTGCCATTATTAATAGCGAGTAAAAAACTATTAAAAATCACGTTTGTTGTATGGGAAAAAATATTAATAAAATAAATATTATTAGGTTTTTAGTATTTGTTATTATAGCGGCAACAGTGAAAATTTCAGCTGTCTAGTTATCACGGTTCACGAGATACAGCCTGGTGACAGACAGACAGACGGACATCGGAGTCTCAGTATTAGGGTCCCTACCCTTTTTACCCTTTAACCCTTTGGGTGCGGAACCCTAAAAACTAAATGCAACAACGTCTACAGTTAGTCAATCTACATAGTAGGTACATTATTTTTTTTAATTTCATTGAAAACTGCGACCTGTAGACGAAAACCAACATCTGGACAGACGAAAGCAAAATAGCAAATTGCAAAATTTTCGTTGCGCTGCGCAATCAATAAGGGTTCATTATTTTAATACGGAACTCTAAATATAGAACTTCAGAGCAAAATAAACGTGAACACATTAGGATCTAATTTTAATAGATTGGTAGCTACGAAAGTAGGTCGAAACTGCCCATTAACGTACGCTAATTGGTGTCAAATAATTCACTGCTCGTTAATTAGAATAAATGCAGCCACATTATAAATAATTGGTCTAATGATAAAATAGGCGTTAAATTATTTTTGCCCTGATGCCGGGGCACTAGAATACGGTTAATACGGCAGAGTGTGTGGCAGGCGTCCTTGGCTGTCGTAAAGGACGGTACAAGCCTGGTTTAATCACCAGGCGAATAGTCGTGTAAAGTGCAGGGAGCACCGGTGCGTTTCTTTGGAGATCCCGGAGCTCCCAAGAAGCCACAAAGGCTGGTCACCGAGGGGGTTTTAGTGGGTACAATCCCACATAACCCGACTGAACCCCAAAAGCGGTCGGGCATCTTTAGAAGATTTCCCCCTCGTAAAAATGTAAGTTTATTTATTTTTTACGCTCGAATTATCTTAAGTAACACACCTGTCTGTCTGCGTCTGTGAACACGACGCAAGTCATTGCGCAGCAGCGATTTATTCATATGTCAGCAGCGCAAGGAGTGGGGATTTTCACAGCTTGTACCTGACTTTTCAGAACTCGTAAAGTGAATAAGAACACTAAGCCACGGTAATCATTAACGTGACTAAGCTTACTAACATTATGTTAATAACATTAGCTTAAACTTAATAACATAAGGTTTGAATCGCTCTATAAAAGCCGCGTGTCATTTGTTATATGGTGAATCCTACCCATAGCCTCTTGATCTTTTTACAATAAAAATGTTGTATCGAATATTGTAACATAAGTAATATATTTTATAATCTGTTCTTACTTTTTTTTATTGTAATTTGACATTTGTTTCTGTAATCTGACATTCTTTTTTCATTATTCCTATTCCAATGTAATTTTATATTTATTAAGTTTTATTTCAATTGTAATCTTGAAATAAATTTATTTTGTTGGACATTCACAAGTATACACTATGTGTATCTATGTTGAAAAATAAATGAATTGAATTACTTAAGAACTAAATTCCAAATTGTATAACTTTAATGTTATTAATCTCTTGGCATTGTATATTTAACACATGAATGTTTTTTTGAATTAGTTTTTAATTTTCAGTTTTCATTTACTTTAAAATTAAATTTTATTTAGCACGTTGGAAGACGCTAGCATCCGGGTATCAGAATTTCTTGTCCAGGTGCTAACACATCTTTGTATATCACATGTATTTTGGTGTCAATAAAGATTATTATTTTTATTAACTTGCTAATTTCCTGTCTTTTATCGGAAGCATTAATCCGTAATGAGATGAAAAAGGACCCTGATGTAATAAGTACTTCATTGGCTTGTTAAATTATATTCCAAATGGTCTGTAAAACAAAGTTAATAGAGTTAATATTTTCCAGCTTAGCTTCAATCAAAAATAAATCTTCTGACTTCAGCAACTTTTAATCCGTGTTTGTTTCCTCAATCTGGGCAGATAATCCCTCGACACCCCTGTAGGGGCATATTCTGAGCAGATTACGTCAGAATTAATGATAAGTTACTAATTTCTTATAAGCCATGGTGGTCTAGTGGTAATGACACCAGCCTTACAATCGTGAGGTCGTAGGTTCAAATTACGGTCCCGTATCAATGAATTCCGTGGAATTTGTGTACGGAATTTCACACCAATCGCTTTTCGGTGAAGGAAAACATCGTGAGGCGCATACGTCCGTAGAAGAAATTCGATGGCGTTTGTGAACCCACCAACCCGCACTGGGCCAGCGTGGTGGATATGGCCCAATCACCCTTTGTGGGTAGGCCTGCGTCCTGCAGTGGACGATTTAAAAGGCTGGAACAATTTCATACACAGGATAATCTAGAACTGAGGTACTAAGGAGGTGATTCAGGCCAACTTTTGCTATAAGACTAAGCCGGAATTCGAGAAAAAAAATGTTCCATAAAAAAATCCAACTCGGAATCTTAAAAATGAACAGCGCATGTATAGTCTGGCTGCTAAAAGTTAACACTGAAATAGCGTGGCAAAAAAAAATCTGCACGTGAACCCCAAACTGGGATGTAAACACACTCTTGCCACAGAGCTATTACAAACAAAATTAAAAGAGGGATAGCGCTGTTTTTGATTGAGGCAATTCCCAACCGCAAAAACGTGTGGACAACATAGGAGCGGTGTTTGAAATGACATGGCATTGTTGCTATGACGATAAAGTTCTAAATAAAAGCCCTGCCTAGGAGACGTTTGAAGTTTGTCCACCATCTTTGTGAAATCAAATTTGACATTTGATCAGCAGTTCAAATGTCATTTGTGTCTAGATTACATAGTAGTTTCTATAGATTTTCGATGCCATGTTTGTGGAATCATGAATCACAACTTTTTTGACATGACAACGTCTTATAAATTGGTTTGCCGGGTGACACTTCAAGAAACTGCGTTACGCTCCCCGCTCACACTTCATACGTGCCTCTCACTCGCTCTCATTCGTCTCAAAGTCGTTGTCACGTAAAACTTTCGCCCGTATACCGACTTTACAGGCAACCAATTTTTTACTATATGTCACTTCTACTGTTTTTCCTTATACTGAGGTGGACACTTTAGAGGTTGTCACTGTCAAATATATAAATTAGACACTATCGGGACAAAAACACGGCAGCTAGCCACTCAATCGAGATATTTTTGATGTCTCTGCTCTAATGCATCTCTGTCTTTCTTTTCTCGATCGACCATAATGTCCAACAGCTAGTCAAGCATGCGAACACGAAAAGTCACGAAAAGAACTCATTTCGACGTGTGAAAAAGTGACAGATACATAGTTTGCCATAACGCTGTCTCGTTCTGACACTACGAACGAAATAATTTGTGGCGCGCATACGCCCGGCTGGTATCTCTGTCACTCTCACTCATACGACGTCACATTGTTACCGTCGACCGTCGATTCTAATTCTGCCAAATTTTAGGGGCAATTGCAATTTTTTTCTTTGGGTTTTTCAAAGGGTTTCCCACAAAAGGAGAGGAATCTATTGATCAGCTGATTTCGATAATACTAAGCAAGATCGTTTAGCATCTAAATTCTAACAATATGTGCGAGTATAAACACAAATCGGTCAAGAACAAGTCGAGATATAGGCTTAAGAAGATTCAGTTAAAAAGATTACTTACTTTCTTAGTTAAAGAGGCGTGCCACGAGGTCTACTGTCCGGATAAAGACTAGTTTAAAATGCTTCAGAATAAGTCCTCAGGTTACTTGACATTAATCTGCGTACGCCGTAACATAATTTTAAAAAGTTGCCAGGATCTTATCACCATAACTTTGAATAATTCACTGCGCGCGGAACTTTTTCCTTTGATAAAATTAATTTTGGAAGTTCACCTCGTTTGTTTCATTAGTCGGGGGCCAGTGGGATAGCTACTATTTTAGTTGCTAGTTGTTATAAAATACTTTTTAGTTTAGTTGGTTTTTCATTTAATAAAATTATTTTTCGCCGAAAATAGCATAACCGACGAATCGACCGACATCATTACTAAAAAATAGTATCAAGATCAGAATACAATTTTCTTTTAAGAATTGCCACTTTTTATGCTTTTAAGGCTGTTTGTCTTGATCGCTTTTTTTTTCTTCAATCTTACTCGTTGTCAGTTAACAAAAATTTAATTTATAACCATAAATAGTAAGCGTTTACAAAAACCCAAAACAAAAATCCGCGCTCTTACCTAGTGTAAAATTAAACAAACCACATTAAAAGAAGTAAAATAATGTATCTTCCAAGTATCCGCAAACAAAGCTCCCAATATATTTTAGTTCGTAAACAAAAAATACACGAGCAGACTTATTACGTGGCTCGAGAAAAAAATATGGCATATTAACTAGGGATGGGACAAGTAAAGAATTAATCGGTTCGGCCGAAAGTACCAGCAAAGCGGCTTTTAGACCAAAATAAATAAAAATGTAATTTTATGAACCATGATGTTTTTTGACCTATTTTTATAATACATAGCAGTACTATTTTTCATTTATTTAAATAACTTTTTCAAACTTTACACTTATTACATTGTCTTAAAACCATAAGTAGTATTGTCTAGACAACACGTACCTAATTAATTTAATTTTGGCACTCAACTTCAAAGAAATAAAATTTTAGGAATAAATTATACAAAGTATTAATTTGATAATTAATTAATTTAAAACAAATTGTGATTCAGGTTGTTCAGTACATTTGAGGTACTATTATTTTGCAATATAATTATTATCTTATTACGTGCCATCCATTGGGATTATTTGGGATGTCACAACCAAAAAATAGAACACGTAACAATTACGCTAGCTAGAGTTTGTGCAAAAAGAGAAGGATCGTACTCGCCCGTGTACCATTTTACTTTTACTTTTTTTAATTTTGTAACGTTTACAACACTGCTCTGTCATTGCTAGTACAACTAAATGTGTTTGAAACTTAGTAGACACCAATTCGGTTTTCATCAGTACTCGAGTCTACCAAGACTTTAGTATAGTCGGTACCTTGGCTAATGATTAAAATCTTATTGTTAGTTCACCATTACGCCACGACGGTTCTAATTTTGCACAAACTCCATCATTAATTCATAAATCACACCAAAACCCTAATTCCGGCCAAATTTAAACAAATTCGCGTTTCGAATCCGGCAAAATAAAAGCTACCACTAACCAGCACTAAATTATTTTCTGTTCTTTTCCGCAAACGGGTAATAAATGTACCTAGTTTAATTTAGTGTTCTGTTATGGCAACAAAAACAAGGGATGAAATAAATACACGCGTGGAGTTAGGCGGGGCGTGTAAGAAGTTCCGTGTAAAGCTTCAAACCCACAGGCGCCGGTTTGCGTACGGGAAACCAATTTTTGAAACGATGGCAATGACTATTCGCATGCTATGCGATCTGTTCGCATTAACCTAGGTTTTCGATGCTCATTTGACGTAAAAAGACTATTGAAACGACAAACTGATCAATTAACTGTTTAATGAAAGATTCTACGCACTAGTACAGACGACATTTTAGATGAGAGAGAGAGAGGCATGCGTGTGAGAGCGAGCAACAGTTAGCTATCATAGACAAACATGATAGTGCAGTGACAAAGTATCAAACTGAAATAGTGATGTACTACACAAGGTTTATTATTTTATAATTACTATAACACTCTCACCAAAAATAAACCTTCTTAAATGAACTTTATACTTTAAATATTATTACAAATTAATTTACAAAGATTACGCTGCTCTCACCTAAACAAAACTATATTAAGCAAATAATTCTAAATATTCTAAATTAAACTATCAGTACCTTATCGGATTGAATTTACTTTACTAGTTTACATTTACAGTACAAACTACAAATAAACAATGCTTCAGAATTTATAACTAAGTACACATTATTTACAGATAATTTATGCATTGTTTCATTTCAAGTTAACAATACCAATTTTCATCCGCAGATACTGAAACTGTTGTTTAGATAGAGCCTTAGTGAAAATATCAGCATATTGCTCTTTAGTACACACATACTTTAAATCAATTTGTTTTTCAACATATTTTTCTTTAGTAAAATTATATCTAACATCTATATGTTTACAACGTTTGTGATAGTCAATGTTTTTAATCAAGCAAATAGCGCTTTGATTATCAATATTTAAACAAACAGAATCTTGATTAAATACATTAATATCTTTTAACAATTGTTTTATCCAAATGGCTTCCTTTGTACATAGGCAGGCAGCCATGAATTCTGCTTCAGTGGTTGACAATGCAACACTCTGTTGTTTTTGTGTAGCCCATGTGACGACTGCACCATTTTTGATAAAAACATATCCGGATATCGAGCGTCTTGTGTTTGCATCTTTTGCATAATCAGCGTCTGAATAGGCTTCTACATGGTTTTGTTCTAATGCTGTGTAGCATAGGCCATAATCTTTGGTATCTTTCAGATATCTCATTATTTTCTTGACAACATTCCAATGTGTGTGATCAAAACAATTTAAAAATCGACTCACCAGACTCACTGCAAACATGATGTCTGGTCTACTCACGATGGCCAGGTGCATCAGCGATCCAACCGCTTCTCTGTAGGGTAGACTGCCATCGGGTGCTGTGGTGCTCGTTTCCAACGTTGTGTGAGGGTCCACTGGAATGTTTGTGCCATTGGCATTAGACATATTGAATTTATCTAACAATTCTTCAATATACCTCCTCTGATGAATGAAAATATGTCTGTCTGTTCTTTCTATTTCCATGCCAACAAACACTTTTGGTTCAAACGATTTTATCTCAAAATTATTCTTCAGTTCTGACAGAATGTTAAGCAGGGTTTTTCAACTAATTCCCATGTTTCATTTTTGGCATGTGAATTTAATTCTTCTTCTATTGATAGTTTCCATTTTTCAGCTTCGGCACAGTCCAATGAAGTGGCTTCTGTGTAAGTTTCTGGAATACTAATTATTTTATTACTTTCACTCAGGTAAGTTTCTGCTGCATTTTGCAATTTATTTTGTGGTCTTTTGACATGATTTCTTAAAGTGATGTTTGTTAAATCTATTTTTCTTTCAGGGATGTATTCAGATGTGTCCACAGATTGATATGAGTCATCATCACTAGTGCCTGTACTAGTTGAGCTGTCATCCTGAGTAGTATCTACATTTTCTTCTACATTTTGTGATTCTGACAATGGTAATAAGGCATAATTTCGTTTTACTGAATTTTCCATAAATATTACATCTCTACTGATTAATACTTTTCTTGTTTTTGTATCAAATAATTTATATCCTTTAGTATTTTCGCAGTATCCAATAAATATCAGTTTGGTTGATTTTGGATCAAATTTCTTTGATTTTTCTTTAGGAATGTGCATCATCGCTTCGCAACCAAATATTTTCATATGTGAGATGTTTGGTTTCTTACCAGTCCATTTCTCTTCCGGTGATGTATAGTTCAGCACGCGTGTTGGACATCTGTTTGTTACATATGCTGCAGTCGCAACGGCTTCTGCCCAGTACTGCTTCTGTAATTTAGCATTTACAAGCATACATCTAGCTCTGTCTAACAAGGTGCGATTCATGCGTTCGGACAGACCATTTTGTTGTGGAGTGAATGGGACTGATGTTTGATGTATTATCCCAGCCTTATTTAAAAATCTTTTGAATTCATTACTGAGATATTCAGTACCATTATCAGTTCTGAGCTTCTTTATTTTACAATCGAGTTGATTTTCTACAAGAGCTTTAAAGTGAGTAAATTTTTCAAAAACTTCAGATTTATTCTTTATGAAATAAACATAAACTTTCCTGGTATAATCATCGATGAATGTCACGAAGTACCGGGCTCCCCCGAGAGACTGTACCTCCATAGGTCCACAGACGTCAGAGTGAATGAGTTCTAGCGGACTTTGAGCTCGGGAACCATCCACTGGGAAGGGGCTTCTCGTCTGTTTTCCTTCAGAACAGGTAACACATATCATCTTATCTTTATTTTCAAAATTTGCTTCAAAATTTTCAGATAGTTTCTTCAAATCTTCAAAATTTAAATGCGCCATCCTCTGATGCCATAGAAAAGCATCATTCTTCTCTACTTGTGATATGTATGCTGCAGGTTGTTGAGTATGCAGCCGGTACATATTGTTAGTCAGGGTAGCCTCCGCTACTAGGATTTTATTTTTACTAAAAATCTTGCAGCCTTGGTTGTCAAATTGAACGTGGCAACCTTTCTTAATCATCTGACTAACTGAAATCAGGTTTGTAGCTAATTCAGGTACATACAGAACATTTTGAACTTTTATTTTGCTTACTTCTCCGTTCTTGTTCAAAATTTGTAGATCTACACTCCCACAGGCTTTCACGGTTAATCTTTTATCGTCGGCGACTCTTATTGTAGTAACCGGAGGTGGGGTTTCATCATGGAGCCACTCTCGGTGCATAGTCAGATGCATAGATGCTCCCGAGTCAATATACCAGCCACCATCATTACTAGTCGATGCAGATAACACAGCCACGTATCCTGAATTTTCATTATTAACATGTTTTTGCTTGCTTTTCTTGTTTCGACAATGTTTGCTAATGTGCCCATACTTGTTGCAAGTAAAACATCTCGGACCTTTCATGTTCTTCGGAGTCGTCTTTGATTTACTAGTACTTTGATTGACATACAATGCAGATGTTTCATTTCTAATGTCTTGTAACAATTTTGTCTTTACAGCATCTGCAGTAACCGCTACACCAGAGCTCTCAAGGGCCATTATCATGGGCTGATATACATCCGGCAGCCCTGCCAGTAATAATGTGCCCAGCCATTCGTCATCGACATGAAAACCGATATTTCTGAGCTTGTGAGCAGTCACCATCTTTTTATTTACGTAGTCTTCAATATTCTGACAAGATTCTAACGTTACGTTGGTTAGGTCTTTCAATAAACCGACACGGCGGGTTAATCCGTTGTCATCAAAAGCTTGGGATAGATTGTCCCATATTTCTTTTGGTGTCTTTGCATCTTGTATATGTATGTAATTGATCGGATCAACTAGTAAAATCAACTTACATCGTGTTTTTGTGTTCAATTTCGGGTCGGTCTCAGTGCCTTCGACACATTTCCATAAATCTTCGTGTTCGAGATAAGTTTTTACGGTAAAACGCCATGTGGCATAATTTTCACGGCCACTGAGCTTTTCAATAAAAGCCATATTGTTATTTGAAGCCATTTTAGCAACTTTTTATCACTGTTAGGCACGCGGCCGGCATGCGGTCTTTGACCTCTGGTTGACCTGAGCTAACACTTGATTTCACTTTTGTTTAGTCTTTTTAGCACTGATACTTTGAATTTTATTTGACTAATTTAATTTATAGCGCGTCTGGCCTATAACCTGACGTAAAAAGACTATTGAAACGACAAACTGATCAATTAACTGTTTAATGAAAGATTCTACGCACTAGTACAGACGACATTTTAGATGAGAGAGAGAGAGGCATGCGTGTGAGAGCGAGCAACAGTTAGCTATCATAGACAAACATGATAGTGCAGTGACAAAGTATCAAACTGAAATAGTGATGTACTACACAAGGTTTATTATTTTATAATTACTATAACATCATTCCTGATCTGAAAAAGCCGTGTTGGTCTACTAGACCACTTGGTGGCCGATTTCTAAAAAATGTAAATGGGACGAATAAAGTATACTCTTTCCAAAGAAAGTTAAGTTGTAATACATAAAAAATATATTCGCGTCGAATTGAGCCGTTTTGTGTTGGTCAAAAATTATAATCTCCGAAAAATTAAATTTTTCAGTAGGAAGCCGCGGGTAATGCTGGTAAGCCGTGGTGGTCTAATGGTAATAACAACTGCCTTACACCCGTGAGGTCGTGGGTTGAAATCCCGCGCCCGTACCAATAAGTTCTTTGGAATTCATGTTTGGATATTCACCTCCACTGGCTTTTTGGTGAAGGAAAACATCGTTAAAAAATTGCATGATATATTCGTAAAAGAAATGCGATGTCATATGTGAATCCGCCAAAGCGCACTGGGCCAGCGTGGTGGATATAGCCAATCACGCATTGGGGGTGGGCCTACGTCCTGAAGTGGACTATTCAAAAGGCTGGTACAGAACAGCTCTTGATCTGACTTACTGTAATGTACTGTACCAGCCTTTTTAATAGTCCACGGCAGGGCATAGGCATACCCACTAAGGGTGATTGGGTCATGAAAAAAAATTGTAAAAAGCCAGTGAGATCCGTTCATAAATTCCAAAGAACTTATTGGTACCTGCTCTGACTTGGTTTCGTAGTTTGTGACGGCGCGAGATCAAGAATCAGGATCGTCAGTCTGTTTGTGAGGTCGGGAAAGCAAGGTATTCGATTCTATTAACGTTCTTGAGTTTATGCGGTCTACAAAGCTTGTTAGATTAGATTAAGTGCAGACAGTATTATTTGTTGCACTCATCTGACGACATCGCCAGCCCCAGCCGGGCTCTACCTCAGGGCTTGCGCTCCTCTCTGTCCTGATGACGATGTGGCAAAACACCAGACACATCATCATCCTCTACCTTGTGAACGAGACAGCAAATGGGCGTCGAACAAAATAATGGTCTGTCCATTTTCGTCCAGGGAAAATCCTTTAAGTATACCGCGCCGGTGCAGGCATGGGTGGTTTTGTGAGAGTCCCGCCAACTCTTCTGTATACTCACCTAAAATCCTGGAGTGTTCTACCAGAACTCTTGACATTGGGATCTTGATACCATCTAATCTAACTTACTCGTACATACAGCAGAAAGAACCTTAACAGCCGTAACGCAAAACGTAGACGACAAACCGACGTTAGTGGGTCCAGACCCTGTTAAAAGGGTATAGAACTGTCTGGGCCAAATTGTGGAATACATTTGGCAAGGGCAGACACTTCTGTGTGACACAACGTAATTTGCCCAACTTATTGTGGTCAGAAGTTCAACTATCTCATTCGCACATTGGTCTGAGTATACCTACTTAGTACAGACATACTCGTATAATGCCTATTCAGAGTTACCTGCCTGTCATGTACTAAGATACAACTTTTATTATGAAGCCAGCTAGGAATTCAAGAAACAATAATCGGCAAAGTATGAGTTGTAATGTATGGGAGCCCCCTTATATAATTATTTAATTTCAATATAATTATTTATTAGTAAAGTAAATATACAACTTAATATTCTGTGAATATTTCAAGCATCTACCTGATACCATTATTAAAATCGAGCGAAAAACGGCAAAAAATTCAGGTTCGTTGTATGGGAGTCCCCCGGAAATATTTATTTTATTCTGTTTTTAGTATTTGTTGTTATAGCTTTTAGTATTTGTTGTTATAGCGACAACATAGATACATCACCTGTGACAGCTTTCTAGCTATAACGGTTCATGAGATACAGCCTGGAGACAGACAGACGGACAGAGGAGTCTTAGTAAGGGTCCCGTTTTTACCCTTTGGGTACGGAACCCTAAAAACAGTTCTTCCATACGAAATTGCAACTAGGAATCGACAAAACGTATGAAACAGCAGATTTTTTCTCGAATTCCGGATTTCCCTATAGCAAAAGTTGTTCATAATTATGGTCTGTATCACCTCCTTTCGGCTTAGTATACCAGTTCTGGATAACCCTGTTTAGTTCCAAAGATATTTTTTTTCTTTTTACCGTATGGTTTTGAACCACGGCACGGAGGCCTTCGCCTGGTTCTGCTGAGGCTTCCGTCTGCCTCTGCTTCGGGATCCGCCGCTGTGAGAAGCCCTCCCTCCAGTTATACACTATCTAAACTTTAAACCTATGAACCTTTGTTTTTAGAGTAAGTCTATAACGTCCCTATTGTTGTATTGAATACTCTATCAACAGTATGAAGTGCTTGTTTTCTTGCTAGCAGCTAGTCTGGGACAAGCGTTTCATTACTACGACCCCAGCGGCTATCCGTTCTTCGAACTATGTGTCACTGCCATTTTATTAGGTACCGGGATTTTTGGATTGGTTTTGTATTGGTATTATTTATCCCCAGAAGATGCTTAAAATTATGTCCAGCAGTGGATGTCCCATAGCTGATAATGATGGTAAACGACGAACTTATAATAATCCAAATGTTTCGCAGAAACAAAACAGATTCTTTCGAAAACAAAGACTAAGCAACAAAGTTCAGACCGTGGCAAAACAAATTGCGTTTACAATTTTCCACGAGCCAAAAAGTTCAGCTTTTAATGGTTTGTTATACATTATTAATGATCGACCATTACAATCCGACCTCTGCACTGCCCTCCTGCCAATTATAACTTTCCAAGTGAATCCGGAAGAATTAAAAGGTTTATTTAACTTTTATTTTACGTTCTAAGGTGAAGGCGGAAGCAAAATTGAGATAACTTATTTAGGGTTCTTGTACGGCAATGGAATAAATAATTATTTTTCACCAAAAATGGCACAATTTACTTAGAGTGTGTAGTAGAGAGAGATAGTGTGCATCTGAGCTGCACGACCTTATCCTACCATCCCCTTTTTACTATAAGTAGGTCAAGTAGGAGGACGCCACATTACCACCTCTACACTGTCAATTTTACTTCGATACGTACGAAGCGGTTTGATTCAACTTTTCTGATTCGTACCGCCAGGGAATGGAACAGTCTTCCTGTTTTCCTGTTTCCTAAGAGATATAATATAAAGTTTTTCAAGGTCAGAGTGAATAGGTATCTTCTAGGTCTGCGTGCTTCATCTTCGACCACAACGTCGCTTGGCGACGAGTTGGCGAGTTGGTGGTCAAGCGCGGACTTATTCGCGATAAAAAAAATAGTTAACCGGCTTCAACTAAGTTCAAAGATATTTCATTCAAAATAATTCAATCAAATATACTTCATTTCATTATCATTATAAGATAATAGATTTTGCCCGCAGCTACGCCCGCATGATAATTTAAGGCCCTACCTTCCCACCCTTAAATAAAGGAGGTGGAAAATCAAAAATAAAAAAATCGATTTTACATTTGTTTGATTCGTCATTACTTTTTTGACATTTCTTGGAGCGCACGCTAGAATAGCTCGCAGATGGCAGAATTTTTCCAACTTACTTAACACTATCAATATCATTATAATTAAAGCCTATGTGTTATTATGATATATAAGCTATATAATTGAAAAGTTTCATCGCAATCCATTCAGTAGTATTTGCGTGAAAGAGTAACAAACATCCATCCATCCATCCTTACAAACTTTAACGTTTATAAAATTAGTAGATTTACATTGCTTCTATGATAACGCTACTAATAATAAACTTAAATAACAGTTCGTCGTCACTGAGAAACAAATTATTTGAAATATGTGCATGACAACATTTAAAATAGATAGGTACGGTTGTATACCACAAAATAAAAACAAATACTCGTTCAATTGTTAGATTCACCTGTGCAACAACTATCACCTGCAAGTTTATTTTTAAAAATGTTGAACGAGCTTAATTTATATTTTTATTTTTAAACTGTGTACAGAATTCGAAAGGTTACACCTAATGTGGTGTCATTTTAGTAGGTAACATTTGACAGTTCATTTATGCAAAGAAAAATTTACCTTACACTAAAAGAATAATAAATTAAAATATTTCGGTCGAATAGCTTACATAATTGTTGATTTTTCAAAAACGCTGAACCGATTTCTGTAAAATTTAAATGGCACCACCTCGGAAGTATACCCTTTCGACCAAAAAAATAATTTTTCAATTCGGTTCACAAATTGGCGAAATTATAGATGAACATACACAAAAAAAAATACGTACAGACGAACATAGAATCTCCTTCTTTTTGGAAGTCGGTTAAAAATATCAGTCGAATTGAGAACCTCATTTTTGAAGTGAATTAAAAAGAACAAGCGATTTTAAGCATTGAAAAAAAAACACAAATAAACAAAAAAACATTAGGTAACTTGCACGTGTCTTTTTCGTTTTCTTTTGGAGTTGGTCCAGTAGTAAAAGTCGCTCATCTTGACGTACTAACGTTGCCATTGAAATCGATGCCAGGACTGTCCCTCTCTTCCCCCTAGTAGTAATCTGTAAATATGGTTTTAAATAATTTTTCGCATACATAAAAGTTTATAAATTGTTATTCTAGTTCATAGTTGTTTTTGTTAATACGACGCGTGACGCTAATAAAAACCTGAAAATGCGCGAGATTTTTCTACAGTATATTAAGTACTAGACTAAAATTTAAGCCCGCGCCCCCGCCCCTGTGACTAAGCGTAGTACTTCAAAGAATCCTCATTTAGTACGGGACTAAACCTCAGACCAAATAAAAAACTCAATAATGTTGTGAACAAACAATTGAGGCCGGCAAAACTACGCCTCGCAGTGTACAGACATAATTACACACACACACACGTACAACGAAACTAAGCCTTGGCTCGTCAGTCAAACTATGGCGGCGCAACACCGACGCACTCACCACATCATGTAAAAAACCGGCCTCACTTGTCTGTTCACGACGTTCTGTTATATGCCATCATGTAGCCTCATTTTAACAATGAAAACTCAAATTCTTGTTTTGAATAAATATTTAGTGTATTTCCGCTCTGTCGTAGTCATATAAGTTAAGGGTACTATTCAAAATTCAAATTAAATCACAAACAAAATTAGTAATTAATCATCAAACTGTAGCATGGTTCGACTATCGTTAGGTCAGGTTAGAAAAGTTAGGCTTAGGTATGTTTACAAAATATGAATGAACCTGAAACAAAATTTTTAATTAATCCGTTTAAAATAATAAAAAATAATTAAACCTGTAACAAAAATATTAATGAGTAATCTATTTAAAAAATGTAGTAAACCTGAAAAAAATATTTAATTAATATGTTAAAATTACAAATATAATTTATTTATAAAAAATGGTATAAAATAATTGAAAAAATACTTAGTCAATAAATAGCACCCTTATTCTACATACATACATATATAGTACATGTGGCATTTCGAACGAATCACAACATGAGACGAATGTGCAATGGGAAAGACTCCTTAGAAAAAAGCAAGAAATCGGGGGTATACAAGTTAACCTGCGACACATGTAACGCAGTTTATGTGGGACAAACTGGAAGGAGTTTTCAAACCCGCTACAAAGAACACTTAGCTGCATCTAGAAACAATCACCCAGAGAAGTCGAATTTTGCGAAACATTTATTAGAAACTGGACACGATTTGGATAACAACAACACTTTTGAAATTCTACATGTATGTGAAAAAGGTTTTCGCTTAAATGTTTTGGAGCATTTAGAAATAATGAAACATCAAAACACACACAACGAGTTGCTGAACGATCAAACTACCGTCACATCGCCTTTACTTCGGTGCGTCACGACGAGTATATAAGAAGCGCCGGCGCGGCGAGCCGTCATTCTTGCGAGTGAGCTCGAAGAGTCAACACGTCCTGAAGATGCCTCGTTTAGAGGCGAAACACGTGTCGAATAGAGTACAGTAAGAATAAGGGTGCTATTTATTGACTAAGTATTTTTTCAATTATTTTATACCATTTTTTATAAATAAATTATATTTGTAATTTTAACATATTAATTAAATATTTTTTTCAGGTTTACTACATTTTTTAAATAGATTACTCATTACTATTTTTGTTACAGGTTTAATTATTTTTTATTATTTTAAACGGATTAATTAAAAATTTTGTTTCAGGTTCATTCATATTTTGTAAACATACCTAAGCCTAACTTTTCTAACCTGACCTAACGATAGTCGAACCATGCTACAGTTTGATGATTAATTACTAATTTTGTTTGTGATTTAATTTGAATTTTGAATAGTACCCTTAACTTATATGACTACGACAGAGCGGAAATACACTAAATATTTATTCAAAACAAGAATTTGAAGATGAACTTCCGCAAAGTAACGCCTGATTCAATAAACTACAATGAAAACTGTCAATTTTTTTTGTTCTTTTTTTTTTATCGAGCCGTTTGGTTTTGACAGACGCTGAAAGACATCAAGTCCTAATTATTTGAAATTACGGAGAAAGAACAACATTGATCGCGCATCGACGCACCCGCTCACACGTCCGCAATTGCCACATCAAAACTGGCCCAATTACGATACGAATTGCTACTCCACCCACCTAAAGGTATGATTCCGAACTCCGCTGCAGGCAGCAGCAACACCGCAGCAGTGCTGCCGCAGCACTACCGGGCCCCATATATTCTCTATTAGTTTTTATGAGTTTACATTCCGATCTAAGCAGCAATATGAGGAATAGTAGTGCTACGGCAGCACTGCTGCCTGCTGCTGCTGCCTGCAGCGGAGATCGGAATCATAGGTACCATACCCATATGGTATCATAGGTACTTTATTCTCCAGATTTGGCTCCACGCGATTTCTTTGTTTCCAAATTTAAAAAAATGACTTGGTGGAAAGCGAATCTCGTCAAACGAAGAAATCATCGCCGAAACAGAGTCCTATTTTGCGAAGTTCCAGAAATCTTATTTTTTGGATGGTTTGAAGAAGTTACAATATCGCTGGACCAAGTGCATCCAGCTGAAAGGAATCTGTATTGAAAAATAACAATAATAATAGTACATTTTCTTGGCTAACACGGGTTTTTATCATACAGCTACCTACATTGTGGAAGCTAGTAAATATGAATATAAATATTATGATGTATTTTTAGCTTTCAGGTGTGAAATTTGAAATTTATAATAAGGACTATTCTATTCTAATATACTATAATATATAATATACTATTCTAAATTTTGATTAAATATCGCACCTTCTGTAAGTCAAGGTAATCAAAATAAAATTCTTATAATAAATTAAGCACGCCAATGTGCTGAAAAATTTTAGAACTTTCAGTTATAACTAGAAAATTTTAGGAATTTCGAACAAATATGTCCTTATCTTATCGCCGCGCGACGGTGCGATGCATTAATTTTTAAAACTTTTTTGCTGAAGAAAACATTCCGAGTATTTAATAAAATAAAGACTGGATAAGTCGTATTAAACGGCGTAGATACGATGGTTTGCAAAAAATGTGAAAGATATAACATAACACACAAAAAAGTTATTGCGTTGCGAACGACTCCATTTTAGTCATTTAAAAATATGTCTAGCCATAGTAATTCGCAATAATGATGGTAACATTCCATTTCATGCTGTAAAATTGGCCCTCATCTCGCCGCACGACCTCGTGACTTCAATTTACTTTTGACACTTACCGAAATAACTTCCTTATTTTCTAATCTAGCGGCTTTTGGTGCTTAGAAAAAGGTTTTGATGTTAATTTTACGGAGTAGAAACAGTTTGCACCTCAGAAGAATTAGGTACTTAAGTCCGTTTTCTATGGTTATAAAAATACTACGCATACTTATTATTTTAAAAAAAATGTCCCTAGTAGGTACAAGCATCCCAAGGTACACACGGTATACACGACATGACCTCAGTAGTCGAATTTTGCGATGTTGAAGTCGGTTGACCATAGCACGGAAGACTAATGGGGAATAGTTCTCAAGTGGAGACTACGTATCGGCAAGCGCGGGGTAGGACGCCCACCCACAAGGTGAACGGATGACCTCATCAAGACCACACAATCACGCTGGATAACCAGCCGCTACCAACCGGTCATATTGGAGATCTATGGATGAGACCTATGTCCATCAGTGAACGTCCTATGCCTGAAACGACGACAACGACGAAGACAGTAGAGCCATTTGCGAAAAATAATATAATTATAGCTTATGTGGTGCAAGCTGTACCACTTCCATTCACCCTATCTTTTATGTATCTTTTAGAGATCCGCAGACAAGAAGCAATAACAAAACGTCACCCCGCCGAGCGCAAGGAAAATTAATTTTCTTCAAACCACCTTCCACGGGTTCCGCAGTGTTCCGGTGTTTACTCAAAGAATTATTCTCAAGGAAGTTGTAAATCATATACGTTAACAGCGAAAATGTGTTCTTGTAAGTGTGAGATGGAGGTGAAACAATGTCTACTGCTTGGCACTGCACTAAAGTTATTCCGCCTTACCACAAAAGATTTAAACACGCTTTAAAAACTGTTTAACTTTGCAAATTGTACTGCTAAACAATGTGCTATTAATTGACATTATTAGTGATTATTTTATTGTTTATTTGTAAGTTAACTTGCAAACTATGTTTATAAATAAAATGACTTTGACTTATGTCTTAAGCGTGCGTAAAACTTTTGTGGTAGGTGTGACTTATTTTAAGGATTATTTTTTGACTAAATAATTACTTCTTGCCAAAACTGGCGAAATCGACTTCAATCGTGTACAGAATTTGAGTAGGTCCCACGAATCAATTTATCAACAATGTAATAATTTTTACATTAACATGATTTTACAAAAACGACACATCCAAAATCGATAAAATTTAAATGGGACCATAAAGTGATCTACCAAACAAAAAAAAATCAAAATCGTTTCATAATTGCCGGAGTTATCGCGTAACAAACATACAAAAAAAAAAACATAGAGTCGAATTGATTACCTTCATTTTTGAAGTGAGTTAAAAAAGCGATAGTTAACATCTTTGCTGTCGACTTTTTGGTCTTATGAAAATATTGGGTCTACAATGGACGCAAGCCATGTACGTAAGAAAGACTGAAGATCGAGCTTTAATCGCTATACTCTACTTTGAAGTTTTCTGTCTGTTTGGCCATGTTATCTAACAATGGCAGACATGTGGGAGAGTATTAAAACATAGGGTAGTTTGGTTGTTAGTTTAGTTTCTAATCTTTGTTGTTGTTATCTTATTTTACTGTTTTTTTTTTTCATTTCCTCAAATGAAATAAAAAATAAATATTTTGCATTATATGTACAGTAGGTTGTTATTGGTTTTTCAACAAAAACTCCATAATTAAAATAATGTGTAGTTTTTGAGAGGAAACATGAGTTTCATGAAATATTAGCGAAGGCGGTAGTTGACCCCTGACTTTAAAAAAATATAAATTATATATTATGCAGCAGGAAACTGGAAGTTATTGCGAGGGATGTAGTCTAGAAGTTAAGATATTGCACGTGGTCGACGACTCGAGCAGTTTTTAGATCATTCTGGTCTAGTCGTCGAGACAAGAAAAGGTTGTTTTTAAAATGACAAAGTAACTGTGAAAGAATAAATTTATAAGTTTGTGCTCAAACGCAGAATAATACATCATATTGTTGTCGTCTTCTGCGATTCTCTGGTTTCTTTACAGTATTGTTTTAACAACGTTTTGGTCGCCTTGCTCTAAATGATTTATCTACTATTTAGCGCAATGGTTTTGATTTGCTCCGAGGTATTAGATAAAGAAATAAATGAAATAGTTATTTAAACACGCCACATTTTTTTAATAACAATCAACAACAACAATCGTAACAACAACAATTACACAATAAATAAATCAACTACAACATGAAGACAGTTGAAAATGACTTAAAATTAATCAACAACATATTTACAACAACAAAACAGTTTGGCACCAAGTTTAGTGATGGTCCTTGTGGTGGTGGATCGTTTTGTAGACTGGGATTTTGACGGGGTAAGGCTGGGGCACGTGGACGGTGATGGTCTTCTCAACCTTGATAGGAACGTGCTTTTCTACGGGGTAAGGCACGTGTTTCACTACGGGGTAAGGTACAGGCTTTTCTACAGGAATGGAGATTTCAGTTTCCACTGGAACAGCGACTGGCTTGTGTACAGGAACCTTTACGGGGTAGGGCTGAGGAACTCCCACGAGAATAGGCTTAGGCACGTTAACGTGGATCGGCTTGTGGATTGGGTACGTCACGTGCTTGTAAAGTGGAACTTCCACGGGGCTTTCAACATCAGTGTGCTCACCCACAGGAATAGCATGACCGTGGCTGAAGTCTTGACCTGCAGAAGAGAATTGACCGTGTCCGAAATCTTGCTGGCCTCCTCCGAAACCGTGGTACTGAGGTCCCAAGTCTTGAATCTGTCCGCCAAAGTTTTGTCCGTGGCCGAATTCGTCTCCAGCGTCTTGGAGAGTGAAGGTTTGGACTTGGACTTGCTGACCTCCGTAGCCTCCTTGGCCGCCCTGGCCGTGGTTTCCTTGGCCTTCGCCGTGAGATAGTTGAGCAGCTTGGATGTATGAGTCGCCTCCATCAAAACCTTGGCCAAATCCTTGACCATGGGCTTCTTGTAAGATTTGGCCACCGCCGTAGCCCCCGCCAAGTTGTTGTCCGCCAAAATCGTGGCCACCTCCATACTGCTGGCCGCCAAAGTCTTGGCCACCTCCATACTGCTGACCGCCAAAGTCCTGGCCCTGTGCTGTTAGAGCAAGCGTATGTCCTTGTCCACCGGAAAAGTCGTGACCTTCCAGTCCTTGGCCTTCGCCTGAGACTTCATTGGAGTATCCTCCATCATAGCTGGCCTTGCAGGTGGCAACTGCCAGAAGTAAACAAACCTGGGAAAAAAAGGAAAACTAGTGTTAATTCATACATTCCATTGGTTTTGAAAAGTAAAATATGACTGAGATGATAAGATCAGGAGCGTCTTATTTCTGTGATATATATCCATGGGAGACTCGTGTGTACATAGCTTTTCTTGATAACTGTGATATTATAAACAAATAGGTTTACTTGATAATCTTTAAGCAACAAACAAATACAGTAAGTACGTAAGTAGGTAGATGATATTGAACGAATAAATGTTTTCTGTGAAACCTGTGTGATTTCCTCAAAATTTTGTTTGCAAAAATTCTACATTTAAAAATCTCATTAAGCTCTAGTCTGATGATACTGTATGTGACGTTAATGTGATACTATTTATTATTTCTTTATACCCTGTTGCTCACAATTTATATGTTTTTAGTGCAAAGGTAAGATCAAAGGAAAACCACGTCTAAAATTCACCAAGACGGAGCGCCACGGAAATAGGCGGAGTTGAGTACAGCGTTGAAGATTAATCATTTTTGCTATTACTGTAGTCGTAAGTCGAAATGCCATATACGAGTATTTGCTTGACAAAGAACAAAACGCCTATCCGCATTGCTCTCTATTATGGCATTTTAATTTATTTTATTCAATTTCTCTCTTTAAAAACTTATAGCTTTGAGCTTATTGATATTGAGATATTGTTGCCGCAAACAATTTAAGGTATCGGACAACGCGGTTCTATCCAAGCGCTACTATATTTTTGTTTTTGAAAAGTTAGAAGCATTTCGACTTTCGTGTTCTCCCGTTGATACAGCATAGAGTTTCAATGCTGCCTCCTGCTCTTACTCTATTACGTGCCCATTTACGCATAAGTACGCTCAACTGTTCTAATATGAATACTATATAAATGTAATTATAAAGCTCCAAGAACCAGAAGCGAGTATTGAAAATATTATAACGAAATGCGAACGAGACAGCATACATATCACGTGTTCATTAAACTCATTATCGTTTGAAAAAGTCTGGTTTCATCTCCGCTCCACTCCAATTTTGGAGTTCGAACCTAAGGTGCTTCATGTATAATATGTAGGTATGTATATGACATCAAAGTTAGATTATGATCAAAGCTAAGCAGATAGTAAGACGGGATCTATATGTGATGTCAATCAGTGTCAATTAATGAAATACGAGTATGTTGCTGAGGTAATCATAGAAGCGGAGTTTGGCACAAGTAAATTGTATAATTAATTTCTATTAATAAACTGAGCGTGGGATTGCTGTAAAGAAACTTCATGTTTAATTATGTCGTGTTGGAAAATAATACAATTATCCTTACTAATATTATGAATCCGAAAATGTGTTTCTTGTTTTGTTAACCTTTGACGCAGCTACAGAACAATGGATTGATTTGATTTTTGGCATTTATGTAGTTAATAGGTTCGAAAGTGACATAATTATGCTACTTTTCATCTCGGATAAATAAATTTTAATAAATAAGTTCATTATTCATCAAAAATTATCAATAATAACAACCAATAATCTGTTTAATAAAAAATGGATGAAGTCAACTGTTATTGTCTAACAAACTTCCAAATATTTAAATTTAAACAAAAAAAATATTTTTGTCCGTTTAATTTTCATTTCGCCATTTCAAATAATTACATTCAGAAAAAAAACATGATAATCCTGTCTAGAACTTTTTAGAAAAGAGTAAATTTTTGTACCTAACTATTCATTTCATTTCGTTTCAAGTCTAACGCTTAATTTGCAGAATGATTCAAATTCAAATCTTGTTTAGAGCCTATATCAAATTAGCTCTAACAGGCAATTGAGACACTTTTGTAAGACTCTTATAGACCGTAACATGACCTAACTGTTGTATAACTCTATTACTTAGAGTTACACCACACTTGCTTCGCAAAACAACAAAAATAAGTTCTCTTACTTCGTTTGAAAGTATTGCAGTGTTCCGTGCCATTCACATTAACCATAACGCATTGTAAAAGTAGATTGAATTTAGTAGATATGTTGTTATAAATCGAAATAGATATAATAAAGTAAGAAAACGCGTATAGGCCACGTGACTAGCCTAGGTGTCCGTTTTTAAAAGGCCGCCTGAATGCCTCTGACGCGGTTAAGCGGTTAAAACGACCGTGAACTATATTAATATTTCAATATGCTTTGAGTAGTTTTTTGTTCGAATTCGTCACGTTTTTGTCGTATGTAAATTATATCCGCTGCTCGATATAGGCCTCTTCTACTCCCCTCTTACAGATCTCTGGTAAGACCGATTGTATTCGGCATGCGTCCAGCGGGTACCTGCGTGTTATTTAACTTGTATGAGTTAAATCAATTTCTGAAGTCCAATTTAGAGTCCCGTGACAGTTTACGCATACGTTCAGCCGTTCTAATGATTCAATTGTAGAGTCCCTGAACTGCCTTTTCGAAGTCTATTTTTAAACTTTGCAAAACGTTATTTGTGAAAATGATTTTAATTGGCAATTATTTTCAAAATAACAAAGTACCCTCTCGAGGCACAGAGTATTATAATTGCCAGACTGGAAAGTGAAGTATATTTATTTTAATAAAGTGTCGATAGCACCGGAATATTCACTCTAAAATAAAATATGCAAAACTGAATGCTATTTTTATCCTACCGCAGAAAAAAGTTTTGGATTGTCTTAAATGTTTTAAATACGATGTACCTGTGTATAAAAAATGCGAAACTGATTACTCTTTATTCAATTAATAAAAGGGAAGGAAACTATTAGAATTAATCTGTGGTTTCGAAAAAAAAACTCTATTGTTTTTCAACGAGCTCGAATAAATTTAATTCAAAATACTTATATTGTCAACCGCGGTCACCCATCCGAAGACTGAACCCGTCTTACCACAAAAGTTTTACGCACGCTTTAGACAATGTTTAACAGTAACAAATTGCACGGTTAAACAATATTTAAAGCGTGTTTAAATCTATTGTGGTGAGGCGGATCGTGTCGAAAGCTACTTAACTTAGGTCATTGCTAAAAACACCTATTCAAACTTTTTTTTTGCTACACTCCTGTATTTCGTCTTATGTAAAAAAGTCCAAAACTTAAAACTTATTTACTTAGTAACCACTTAACAGATCTCTAATTTTTATATCACCACAACACAAAAATAATAATGTTACTAAATCTTGATAAAAATTACGTAAGAATTCAGACACATAATAATATGTACCTCATTATAAAAAAAGGATTCACTCTTCACTTTCACTCAAACCTCTCGAATCATATTAAATAAATACATTCTATTTTTTATTTGCGGTCAGACATTCGATGTCTTTGATTGATATGATTAAATATCAGTTTTTTGTGTCTAGACGTCTGGCTTGAAACTCTTGGCTTTTAAACTAGTTATGTATTTAATACTTTCTCGACGTCATTTTAAGTCTCTTAATATGTTGTCTCTAATCTCTCTTTTGTTTTGAATAAACTTAAAATATTATTACAATCAAACGACTTAGAAAAGAGAACATTTTTTATCGCAGATAAATCCACGTTGACCACGAACTCGCCTGATGGTAAGTGACATTGTGGTCAAAAACGAAGCACACAGACTTAGAAGATACCTATTCACTTAGACTTTGATAAACTTCAGTTTATATCTCTCAGGAAACAAGAAACAGGAAAGGCTGTAGTCTGTCTACTACCTGGCTATACGAATCAGAAAAGATGAAGTTTCTATTGACCTGTAGATATTCTTATAAGTATATTAAAGTAGTATTCCTGTTTATTTTATAAGTATATATTCGCGTAAAGACGCGAACATGATGATATGATAAAAGATGAAGTTTCTATGATGAAGTTTTTTTGATATGATAATTATAATGTCATGTATAAAAACCACCGGTTTCTAGCCATGTAGTTGGAAACACACATTTTCCCTCATATCAATAAGTATAGAGTGACAAACACAATAGCAAACTTTTGCACAGAAATAATTCAAAGATATTGTAGAAAAGATATTTTTGCACTAATTCTAGTCTAGACTAACAAAAATAACCATGATTCAAACTTTATTATGACAGATGACATAATGTTATGCAAAACACTCATTCATCGCAAATTATTGCAATCCGCTCTAAAAGCATAATTTTACATTCACTATCTAATATATTGCATCCGGTTCCTTTCATAATGCGTTCACTTTAAAAAACAACAAGATATTTTGCATTCGCTCCGTTCACTTTGTAAACTAGACTGTTGAGATTGCATTTTTCAATTTTTTATTTGCTCTTAGGGTTCCGTACCTCATACCTCAAAAAGAAAAATTATCCCTCGGTTTTTCGTACCTACGTGTTAAAAAAAGGTTTTTTTAGAATAAACTTTAATTTTGTACTGGATACTGACGACTACGAATTTTTAACTTGCCATAAAATTAATCTATTTTAAAGCATTTAAAAGATACAACTCATTTTACTAACACAATAACAGATACTTACAGCCAAATTTCTATTGAGTATTTACGCGTTATGAACACGTTTATATTTACTATGTTGCTATGTATGTTTTTACAAGTAAAATAAAATTATGAATTTATAAGTGAAAAAAAAATAGAAGGAAAAAATAACTCTGCATTTATTAGTAAAGCCTTTTAGGAATACGTTTTTAAATCCACAGAATAATTCCAGTCGATCTAAAATTCATAAATACACCAAGAAACTAAAATCATCTATTAATCTATTTTACTTTAATCTATGACTAAAAATTTATCGACCGATAGTGGAATTTGTAAACCTTCTTGACACAGTTTCCTACAAATGCAATTTATTACGTTAGATTACGTCAATTGCATTCTTTAAGTTCAATGGCATAAAGACTGGATCAACGGAGCGTGACTCTACTGTCTCAAATAACTACAGGCGTCGAAGATTATCGCAAAGATCTTCTGTGAATCATAGACTAGTAGTTCTCCGAACAGTAGACATCTCATCTGTTTAACTGGATCTTCATAAGCCTTATAGTCCTCTCGACTCACTCTTGGCGGATTTCGTTCATAATAGCAAATCTTGTTAAGATTTAAAGGCCTGAAGTGCTACAGCAAATTTCCTCAAAAAGAGGGAATAAATACATTACAACAAGAAAATAGCTTTTTTATAAGTAGGTAAATTGTTCGTATGATGTAATTATGATGCATAATAAAAATTAAAAAAGCTATTTAGAAGCAAATTCTAAAACATTCTGAAAATGTGTATAAGTGCTTAATTGTGCATAAAATTTGTTTAATTAGCATAGTCTAGAATGTTCTGTAACGTTTTTCGCCATTGTTATTGTCAGAGTTAACATCTTTGGATTAACAGATACAGATTTATATGGAAGCGGCTTGCATCCAGCGTGATCCTATTGTCCTGGTGAGGTCATCTGTCCACCTTGTGGGACGTCCTACGCTCCGAGACCGAATAACTGTTTCAGTACTTTTCCGGTCAAACTATAGGATCATGAGTCCTACCCTACGCTAATAAAAATAGGAACAGTGATTGCTTTTTATGTAACGGTCTAATGGTTAGTTAGTGCAAATCAATTTAATTTGTAAAGCTTATTAAACCTCAAAAGAAGCCTTTTTATTGTCATCGGACCTAGTTTGTTTTAGAAGTAGAATGTTGCTAAGTAAAGCTTGGTTGGTTTTATTTTATGTTTATAGGTACTGACTGAGTAAGCACTTGTAGCGAAGTGTTGGGTGCATTTTTTATTTGATTGTGTTACGTGGTTTCTTTTTGTCTTCTTGTTGTCTGTTACAGGTGTCAATCGTAGGTAACAATAAAGTTGAAAAAAACATTTGCTTAAGACAGAATTAGTGTTTTTTGTGTGAAAAGATAGACCGTCGAATGCTGTAATGAGATGAAACTGATAATTATGTTATCCGACGAAACAAAATAGCCATTCTCAATCACGCAAGATTTGCGCAGGCTGAGATTTTTTACTTGGGTCATTAAATTGCTGTTACACCTACTTATTACGAGTATTTGTGGCAATTTTTATGCTGTCTTGTTTAAATTTCTTGTAGTGTATGTGTTAAAAATTTTGTTATGTATGTTAAGTAACAGCGGCTCTTAAGTGACTGATGTTACTTCTGGAAAAAAAAAGACCACGAAATTGTGCTATCATAATAAATTATGTACCGCTCGTAGCGTAGTTTGACTAGGTTTTTGTCAGCGATTACCGAAATTAAGCAACGTTCCACACGGTCAGTATTTAGATGGGTGACCGCGGGTGGCATTTTCCAACTGATGACACGTTAAATTGTAGGTCCCGGTTTTTAAACCTTTTATGCCATGTCAGAGGCCTTCAGGCGTCCTAAAAAAACTGACACTAGGACTAACCACCCGGTCTATACGAACTTAATAAATTTATGTTTTTTTTCAGTGGTCAGTAAATGAGTAGTTAAAAATGTCAAGAACATAACCAGCTAGTAATTGCGGGGTAGAGTTTTTTAAAGTAAATAAAAATGTGTGCAAATTAATTGGGTTCTGCTACAGTCTAAACACACTGAACTGAATAATAAATTATAATTTATTAAAAAAAAACTAAATATCAAGTTTGAATAGTTGTACTTGTACTCTTGTCGATTTATTGTAAGGACCAACTAGCTATTTCCCGCGGTTTTGCCGACTTTATTTTTAATATTTGTGCTATCCCATAGGAACTTTTTATTTTTCCGGGATAAAATAGTCTATCACTATCTGACTCAACTATATAAGTCTATAATATATTGCCTGAAAGTGTTACTGACGTACATAGCTTAATTTTTTTCTAAGCCCGCCTCAACCGCTGGCTTATCGACAAAACATTTTATGATATTGACATGCTTAAATGTTTGCAATGAACCATAGATTTATTGTTTTAGATTTTTTTTCTGATGTTGTAATTTTAGTTGTATTTTATTTAGAGAAAAAGACTTGTTTTATTTATTTATTAATTTATTATTTTTTGATTGTTGACATTTTAATTTTCAATATTTTGCAATGCGTAATACTGTTTTGAATTAATTTTTTCTACGTTGAAAACGAACATTGTTAGACGTGTAATATATTTAAGAATAAACGAATATACCAATTCCAAATAATCAAGTCGGTCCGTTGCTCTCTTGCTGCTTGAAAGAGTATCAAACCTACAAACACACTCTCGGATTTACAATATTATAAGGGAGGCCTATGTCTAGCAGTGGACGTCCTATGGCTGAAACGACAATTTTATTCCACTGCAGGGTAAAAACCTTGTCTCCTTTTCACCTCAGTGGCGAATCACCTTATACAACGTGAATTCCAGTGAAAAGCGGCAAATTCTGATTAAAATGTTTAATCCTAGAAAACATCACTGAAAACTGCTGAGTATAAATGAACGCTTACACGGGAGCGTAATTGAGGTCACGTTTTCCCGCTTGATGATTATTTTAGTAGATTCATTCTACAAGCAGGTAGGTATCACAAAAGTATAAACTAATTGGAATGCTTTTAGTTTATCATTTGGAACATGTAACAGACGAAACATAAAATTAGTTTTAGTGTAATAAACAGAGAGTAGTCAGAGGTATTTAGGCGGCCTAAAAACTATGGTACCAGGGCTAGCCACCCGGCCTAAACGAACTTACTTAGTGTAATAAATTATATTAAATATCTGTGTCATACTAATGCGTCTAACTAACATTAACATTAATAAAGCGTTATCACACCTCGTATTTGAAGACTTCAACTTTACGACAATTTTTTGATGTAATAATTATGGATTATTTTGGAAATAAGCGTGGTTTTTCCTCATTTTTTAGGGTTCCGTACCCAAAGGGTTAAAAATGGGACCCTATTACTAAGACTCCGCTGTCCGTCTGTCTGTCCGTCTCATGAACCGTAATAGCTAGAAGGCTGAAATTTTCACAGATGATGTATTTTTGTTGCTGCTATAACAACAAAATAAATACTAAAAACAAAATAAAAATAATATTTCAGGGGGGGCTCCCATACTACAAACCTAAATTTTTAGCCGTTTTTGCTCGATATTAGTATTGGTAACAGGCAGATGCTTGAAATATTAACAGAATATTTAGCTGTATGTTTACTTCTTCAATAAATATAAAAATTAAAATAAAATAAATATTTAAAGGGGACTCCCATACAGTACGGAAATCTTCGTGCGCGAGTCCGACTCGTAGGTACTTGGCCGATTATTTACCTACAATAGAACACAAGTGTTTATCAAAATGTAGCGCGCAGACTCTTCTTGCATAGCAAAAAAAAAAGTATTAGCTATGATATTTATACACTAAATAAATAAACTTGAAACCCATGGTCAACAGTAGAACTGTTTATTAACAAAAAAGGCTTGACCGCAAAAGCTTCATCGCAAAGGGAACATTGCACGCGATGGTTACATAATATAGAGCTTCCTTATAAACGAGAGATCAAAAAGTGAATGTGCTACCTTTTACTTCGAACAGCCTGTTTGAAGCCACTAACGAGTTATTTCGCTCAGTAATTGCAGTAAGCTTTCTATGTGAATATGAACTGAATTTCTTGCAGTTCACATTATTGCTATTGAAACCTTATCTATACAGGTGATTTTTAAACAACAGACACATTCTAGAGAAACACATAGTATCGGAATAATATGACGCCTGCACTACTGTACTGTACAGGTCTTAATAGACTACTGCTGAACATAGCCCTACCCATGAAAATATATGGTTAAGAGCAACAAAATCTTGATATAAAAATTTGTATATGTTACAAAAAAACAAGCTACATTTTAAAAGCAACACAATCAGAATTGTTTCACAATATCATTTTACAATGTAAATGAACAAATATTTTGTTTTCTGGAAATTTTATTTTAATTTATTTTACTAATCTTTCCACTTTGTGGAGTACACAAAAAGGTCAACAATATCCTGAGAGATGTCATTTCTAGCTATAATGTATTCTATTTCATTACTGTCCGTTATTTTTGATCATAAAATATTTAACATAACAGTTGCTGTACCCAAAAAAAGTAAGTAGAGATTGTTTCAAATATTTTGTTTCAGAACTCAAAAAAATGTAGGTATATTCCTGTCTTAAATAGGTCCTGCATGAGTAATTGTGTCGATGTATCTTTTTCTAGAATCCCTATTATCTTTTTAAATAAACCAGTTTAATGTTTTGTGACCTACACATTACTTGTACTCAGGTATTTGACATAATCAATATAGTAGTTATGACATATTAACGCAATATTCCATTAATTCAACTCGTTGTTTGGTGTAGTTTACAATGAAATAATGTGTGTAATTGATTGTTAAAAATATATTGAGGACTTTAAATTTGAAACCTACTTACTTACATTTATATTTTACGAAAAACAAAAGTAAGAAGAGTTTTACGTAATTGTTTTTCTATCAAAAGGGAAATTGGAGTTTTCGAAATAATAAAGAGCTCGTAATTCGCTGCAAAATTAACTTGATTTTGACGTAATTTGGAATAAAATCATAAACAAATACCTATGTGAAACAAAGATAAATGATTTGGAAATGAAAATAAAAATAATTAGTAATAAAAAAAGTAAGTTCGTTTAGGCCGCGTGGCTATCTCTGGTGTCAGAGTTTTTAGGCCGCCTGAAGGCCTAATATAATACTTAGATAATACTACGATGATTATAACATGAAATGAAATAGAAGCGGTATGAGATCAATTTCCGACTCAATATCTAGATTGATAAAAGTATCTACCTTAAGATACGCAAAAAACTACGCAAAAAGTCACGGAAAACGATTAACAAATTGTATTATAACTGGCCCTAAAAACGTTGCTATCTTTGCATCACAACAAAACAGCTGTAACAACGCAACGATAGCTATCTGCGATTGCGAGCATTTTATAACGGTTACTTAGTTAACTTGTAAGCGTTAATAATTGTTATTTTTTATGTTCTTGTTAGTTTTATAGATTTAAATTACTTTAAGTGCTTTTTATCTTGAGTAATTCATGTGAGTAGCATATCATAGGGAATGTAGGTACGTTTGATTTTGAAAGACCTTAGCTGGTCCAATTTAATAAATACAATTGCGTTTTTCACTATAGTTTTTATAGAGTTACTTGGCTATATTCGTTTTAAACGAATTTTTTTGTACATCTTACAAGGTATATTTTTTTACAGCAAACTAGCGATGGGCATCTTGATTGATGGTAAGTAGTCGCTACCGCGTATGGGTACCGCAAATTACACTTGTGCAAAATAGAGTCTAAGTAATGATGTTATTCTGTTATTTTGTTTCACTTTGAGTTGCTTGGAATTGACCATTTTTCTATGACAAATTACGGGGCTTGTAAAAACAATCAATGTTATTAAATTGCTTTGATTATGTACGACTTTATCGACAACGTTTTTTTAAAGTCATTAATTAATTTTGACTCTATTTGATTTTCTTCTTCTCTTTTGTGAAATTGATTCATATTAAATGGTTATGAAAATATAATCAGAACTTTCAGTTGTGAAGATATTATAGCGTCAAAACGATAAATATATTGTAAAAAAGGCTATGCCAAAAATTAGTTATGCAACGTACCTTCGATATTTAAATGTTTGATACGAGTACACCTGAGCGAGTACATAGTTCACTGATGTAAAATGTAATGCAATGTCAATGTCAATTTAGGCTACATTAAAAAATGTAATACCTACTTAATACCGACTCGAATTTTACGTAAAGATTACTTATTTGATTTAGTTGTTTTATGTTATAATTAAGTATAATAGTTATTCGACTGTCATGGAAGGATATTGTTTTGAAGTAATAAACCACTAATATTATAAGCTTGCTTTAGATCGCGGCTCCATCCACGTAATATTTTGATTTTCGTGCTATCCCATGAGAATCTTGTATTTTTCCGAGATAAAAGTAGCCTATGTCACTTCTTTCCGTCTTCCAAACTATGTCCATGCGAAAAATAAGTCACCCGTTGCTCCGTTGCTACGTGAAAGAGGAACAAACCAACAAACACACTTTCGAATTTAAAATATTTGTTAGGATATTTTTTTTTAAATCACACTGGAATTTAGTAGTCAAATTAAGGGCCAACAATTCACTAAGCCAGAACAGTTTTTTCAGTAACTTCGAAATTTTCGATCCCTATGATGTATAGGTATTATCTCACGTGTCACATATCACTCAAAAACACCAAATAAATAAATTCACTTACAAATTTCTTCATGTTGGTTTTGCTTAGGGTTTGCGAGTGGACCCGCTTGCTAACACCGATGCAGTGATGTCTCAGTGGAAGTGCACTAACATTTTTATACCTACCGGAAGTGAGTGTCGCACTGAGGAGGCTTGGTAGAAAGGCTTCAGAGAGGAACTCTATAGAGCTGTTCTTACGATGTGATTGTTGTTTAAGCGGGTTGTGATTTGCTCTATGTTGGTTTTATTGCAAATTATATAATTTAAGCAAAAAAATATTACTCTTTTGGCGTTGTAAAATGTGTTTTATATGTGCCTTACCAATATGCTTTTATTTAGACTTTTTTGACATATTTACAAGCTCCAATTAGTTTTATTGCAAATTGATTAATATTTACATTGCAAATTATAATTATAATTTTAATAGTACATCATCCATCCATCAGCCGTAAGACGTCCACTGCTGGACATAGACCTCCCCAATGGATTTCCAATAAGGCTGGTTGGAAGCGGCCTGCATCCAGCGCGTTCCTGCGATCTTTATTATATCGTCAGTCCACTTAATAGTACATATAATTATGATACCGGATTTCACATTTTCTGGTATTATTATTTTTGACATTGTTTGTATAATATGTCGGCGTGATGGCGGCCTTAATCAAATTAGCAAGTATGAAATTATTCCTAAATACGTTGTTTTCTTTTCGAATTTGTTTACCATATTATATTATTTTAACGCTTATCTTGGCTACTGTACACACAGTACAGTATGTACAGTTTGTTTGATACATGTTAACAAACACGCTCAAAAATACCAAGGATTCAAAATTTCTCGTCCTGGTACTTAACATTCTTGGTAATATGGCGTCAAGAAAGATTTTTCTTCCTCATTTGTTACAATTAGGCAAAATTGGATTAAATAGTCATTCTCTAAACTCAGTAAAACTTTACGATCGAACCAAGAATCACAAACCAAAGTTATTGGTGTAGCCAAGTGGATTAGCAATTTGAAGCGGCAGTGGGCAGGGCACTTTGTTTGTAGAACTGATATATAGCTGAGTAGAGTCTTGAAAGAAGACAACGTACCAGTAAGCGCAGCGTAGGTTGACTTTATAACACAAGTTGGAAACTGCAGAAACATGCTAATGATAATGATAAATATTTGTACTAATAACATTTATTAACATTTTAGATTATACAAAAAATATTCAACAAAAATATCCCACGACTTTCACTTAATATCACGTGAACTAAAATAAAGCCAAATAAGATTTAAACATTTATTCACAATTTTATGAGTGAAGCTGCATTTTTATAAATTTTATCTTAGATAATCTTAATCCTTAAATAAACATCTAGAATTAAACAGCTTAACTTATAAACTAAATAAGACTCCAAATACAGTAGATTAGTAGTTCTCCTAACAGTATACCTCCTTTACTGTACCAGATTTTTTTATAGCCCACTGCAAGACGTAGGCCTATACTCACGAAGGGTGATTGGGCCATATCCACTGGCCCAGTGCGGGTTAGTAGATTCACATACACCATCAAATTTCTTCTACGGACGTATGCAGGTTGCCTCCTGATCCCGTACCGATAAGTTCCGAAGAAACTTATCGGTACGGGATCAGGATTTTTATCCACGACCAATAGTACCAGTCGATAAATTTGTAGCATTTTTGGGTTAATCTGCTCTCAAAAATGCACTACTTGGAAATGCAAAAATATTCTCATGTGCGGTAGCTGTAAGGTTCAATTTTGCGGTACATCTCTTTGGCTGAATCTTCATAAACCAATTATTGTTGACTCGCTTTTGACAGATTTGGTTCACATTCGCATATCGATAATTTATATCTAGAATTTCGTTATTTATTAATCTTGCCAAATATTATTAAAATCGGATGAAAAATAGTGCTACAGCGACTGTCCCCCCTTTTGGGGCCCTTTTGGAGGAAATTCAGTAAGGATATCCATAGAGGTGGCCTATGTCCAGCAGTGGACGTCCTACGGCTGATGGATGGATCGATGGATTACTCGTATGTTCAAATATGTCGTTACTCATTTCCAATTTCGCGTCACAAAGGGCAATAACAAAAGGAGCAGGAATTTCGAGTCTCTCAGCCCTTTACTAATCAAAGTGACATTATCTGGAATTCTGGATAAACTAATGAATATAAATAAGATGGGAATACAAAGCTTCACATAATTCCCTTGGTCAGATGAATTTGCATTTACTGTATGGCAATGTTTAAATGGTTTGCTGATCTAACCTAGTTACTGGTCAGCAATTCCAGATCTTTGATTATGAAAATTATTATAAGTACTGGATAGTAGTATTATTAGGATTCATTGCTAATCCTTGCTAATTATTATTCTAAAACCCAAAAATGAGTTTCTAAGTTTATTGGTTTGTTATTCTTTTACGCTGCAAAAGAGCAACTGATCAACTTGATTTTTGTCACATATATAATTTGAACCTTAGAGAGTGCATTTTTTAACCAGAGTGTGTACTTTTTAACAAGAAAAATAAGGCTCATTAAATTAAGCTAATTTCAAATGAATTCAATTTTATCAAATCTAATGTTTAGAGCTAATGTTTAGCCCGTCCGTCCGTACTAAAATTCAAGCTAAGTGGATTGATAACGCAAAGTCCTCGAATGAAGACTACGTACTAATTAGATGCAGACAACAACGCTGAAAATTTGCCTTATTTTTTATAACTATCAAAAAATATTTTAATGACGATAATAAGATAAAATATCCTTTATTTTTATGTAGCCATCAAAAAAAGAATCATTTTAATTAAATTTCTTGCTAAAGTCTTGCTATTGTTTAACTACTTTTAAGTAATTTATCTATTTATTTAAAAAAAAAAACAGTTTTTTGGTAGATTAATAAAATGCATATTATACTCGTAGCTTACATTTATATAGCTTTTAGCCGCGGCTTTGCCAGCTTTTTTTTTTTGGTTTTTGTGTCACCTACACATATCACTTTTTCGAAATAAAAAGTAGCCAATGGTACTTTTTAATCTGTAAGTATGTTCGTACTAAAATTACAGCATTTATTTTTTACTTTAGAAAATGGTTGACCAATAATCTATTGCTGATCGTTTAATATCTCTCACGGATGGGTCTACTCCGGGTTATGTATCCGTCTCATCCCTTTTCATCCGAATTGGCTTGAATTTGATTCGCGTTTAAAAGTAACTATGCTCTATTCTGTGCCAAAATGAAATCATTTGTTACGTGAGAATATTCTCGACAAACTTTACGTTTGTTTTTTTATTCAGTGCAGTATATTTTGATTACATAAAAAATATTTGCCGATAATAGTATACCTACCCATAATTATATTTGGCTCTCTGTGCCTCAACTGAAGTTTTTTCGACATATTTGTACTAAAATGAGAACAGAGATACAGAGAGACAATGTGGTCGATCGAGAAAATCTGAAAGAGATGCTGTGATTTAATATGGCACGAGTTAGAAAGAGAGAGAAAGACATGAAAAAAATCTCGGTGACTGTTGTCAGATTTTTAGTAATTATTTTTCGCAAAAAATGGCAAAACCGCTTTCCATCGTGTACAAAATTTGAATATTTTGCTCGAATTGTTAATATCATGGTTGATTTTTCTAAAACGGCTCAGCTGATTTCTGTAAAGTTTAAATGGGACCATCACGGGAGTATACCGGGAGTATAAGTACAATGTGGGCGTCTTCAAATCCCGAGTAAATAGGTATCTTCTAGGTAAGCGTGCTACAACCTAGACCGCTTATCTGCTTAACATCAGGCAGTATGTGGTCAAACGCAAACCGATTCAGAATAAAAAAAAAAATACCTTTCGAACTAAAAATTAATTTTTCGATTCGGTTCACATTTGAAGAAATTATCGATTAACATACACAAAAAAATACACACAGACGAACATAGAACCTGCCTATCCTTTTTGGAAGTCAGTTAAAAAGGATCGTCCTAAAACGTATTTTACAGTTTTCACAGTGCCTCGGAAGATTTTCCATCCATATTTGTCTGTGATATTTGTGGTTGAGGATTGTCTCAAGTGACAAACAGCATCATCTGTTATTTAAAGATATCAGTTGAGGTTTTCCAAGACAAGGGCAACACTCACTGTCACCTGAATTAGTTTTCACTCTCAGTGTTTTTAGACCTCACTGTATAAAAAAGGTTTTCGCGATGGTAAGTATGTAATTAGTAATATTGTATGGGCCGGGTAGCTAGCCCTGGTGTCAGAGTTTTTAACCCGCCTGAAGGCCTTTGACAAAGTTAAACGGTTAAAACCGGGGTCTACAATCTAACGTGACACGATGGGTAATAAAAATATACGCAATAAATAAAAATCAGCTTGTAAACTGACATATTCCAATATTTCGCTTCAAAGCTTTTCGTAGATAAAAGTCGTCAGTTCAGTTTTATGAATATATATAAGTTCGGTAACACTCGTATACAACTAAATAGGTTCAATTCTAAAATTACTTAAGTAAATAATAATCAATTTACATGTCAAAAAACAACTTAATCAAACAGGCCACCCCTAATGGTGCCCTGGCCAAAAGTACCCATTATACTGGCGGCGTTACCACGCTGGATCGCCAAAGAAATATGCTGCGCCAGATATGAGCCCGAGCGTGGATCCCTACCCTTATCCCTTAGCCGCCGTCCTAGATCCCGTACGAATTTCAGAGCTTCAGAGCACCACGGACCAGCTGTCTCAACCGCGAACGGGACAAAGTCATAAGCTGATTCCAGACCGGCATATTTAAGGTGTTTTGTTCGGTAAAATCTGAATGTAATAAATATTTAAATAGGTAAGTTCGTAAGGGCAGCGTGGCTAGCCCTGCTGTCAGAGTTTTTAGGCCGCCTGAAGGTCTCTGATATGGCTAAACGGTTAAAACAACCGGGACCTACAATTTAACGTGTCACCCGAGCCACGGTAGCGCTCAGTTGGAAAACGCCACCCGCGGTCTCCCATCCAAATACTGACGTGCGGAACGTTGCTTAATTCCGGTGATCGCTGACAAACACCTAGCCACACTATGCTACGAGCGCTAAAAGGAATAATACGTATGCAAATATTTGTCGATTTCACCTAAGTCTATTTCTTATTTTAAATTAAAATGTATAATTTTATAAATATTGCTGGAAAGATATAATAAACGTCAGTGGTAAACAATATTTTAACGACGCCAATTTTTTGATTTCAAAAACAATAAAGAAATTCTTGGTGTAAAAACTACACATATCCAATTTTACTACGTGTTTTATTACTTATCTTGATTAATTGACAAAATAATATCTATAGTAATTGAGCGAAACAAAGCGAAGGCTTTTGCGTCAACTCAACGATTGGCTTTCTTCTGTACTCTAAAATAAAATAAAAATATATAGAGCTGAAATTTTGCATACATGTGTAAATCGCGTGACAATGCAATATTATAATGACATGGCGCTGATCTGATGATGCAGCTGGAAGGTGGTCAAAGGAACTTAGCAATGAAACGACACAATATCATCAAGTTTGGGTTCATTTGAATGGTCTTGGCAAGTAGTTTGACTTTCAATGGTAACCAGGGTCTGATGATGGAGCTGGAAGGTGGTAATAGGAACTCTGTAATAAAACACCGAAACCCTATCGAGTTTCGGCTCATTTGATTCGTTTTGGCGAGTGCATGTTCAGTAAAAACGTTTTTTTATTTAAAACGTGTTTTGCTTTGTCTTCTGGCAAGATTTGCGAGTATGAGCCAAATTGGTCAAGAACGATCGTAAGTCATCGCATCATAAACTCCTTTCTCTCGCATAATTATCATCTTTCACACAATTCATCCATATAAATTTTTTTGGTCTACCCCTTCCTACTGGTACCATTTTTCTATTCACTCTAAGCAAATAGGCTAGATGACTGAAAATAGAGGTAAAATTATTAAAGTCCATCATATAGATTATCAAAAAATATTAGACACGTATTTTTTTCTTTTGTCAATAAAACAAAATTGACGAAGATATAGCCCGTTAAAGTTCCGCGTAAAGTCACGACTACACTACAATAGTATAAGACTTTTGACAGAGAAGTTACGTCACCAGGTATCTTCTAAGTCGGCGTGCTTTGTACTTATTTGACTACAAAGTCGCTTATAAGTCGAATCAAACCTAATGGTGTTTATGAACACGGAGCGAGTCGTTACGTAGTAGCTTACAAAAATTATACTTTATAAAACTTGTAATTATGTCCCTGGTATCTATTTATTCGTATATTCGAAATATTTCAATTTTATCACAAAGCACCCTGACTATTTTAGCAAAGCGTTTTATAAAACGCACAAAATTAGATAGCAGTATAGACATAAACTCGTGGAACCAAAGTCTAACTTAGCAATGCACAGTTCTAGCCCAAATTCTATGGCTACAAAAATATTCAATAAATTGCCTAATAATCTAAAAGATATCGAAATAGAAAACTGTTTCATAAAACAACTAAAAATTATCCTAATATCACATTAAACGATATTTAATTTAATGCACATCATACGATCTGTGCAGCTTGTAGCTAATATCACAGATGTAATTTAGTTTGATTTGGCCTAGATATACCTCGTACCTTTATAGTCGTACTGGCGGCAGATTATTCGCGATAAAAAATAATAAAAAGTGGTGCTGACAGCTCTATACATATATCGCAACAAGTCGTATCAGCTTTAATACCAATTGCCTTTACTTTTTGGCTTTTTTGTATCAATGTTTGTGTCCAAGACAGGAAATTGAGAAGAAGCAACTATCTCTTTTTCGCTTCACATAATATTTGGATGGTTTAACACAGAGTTTCTTAAACTTTTTCAGTCCATGGGCCCCTAGAAAATTAAGCATAATTTTAAGTATGTAGTAGTACTCCGAACAGTAGAGCTTGCATCTTATTGACTGAAAATTCATATTATCTCGACCATCAGCTTTAATACCAATTGCCTTTACTTTTTGGCTTTTTTGTATCAATGTTTGTGTCCAAGACAGGAAATTGAGAAGAAGCAACTATCTCTTTTTCGCTTCACATAATATTTGGATGGTTTAACACAGAGTTTCTTAAACTTTTTCAGTCCATGGGCCCCTAGAAAATTAAGCATAATTTTAAGTATGTAGTAGTACTCCGAACAGTAGAGCTTGCATCTTATTGACTGAAAATTCATATTATCTCGACCCACTCTTGATCGATTTCGACCATACTCACAAATCTTGTGTAGGTCGCGCGCGGTAAAAGGGCGCAGAGGATTGATTTTGCCAGACTTGCTGGCATATATTTACTAATTAAAATATTAACAAATAAGACGGCGGATCCCCAGACACATAGTCATAGTCATAGTTATTTATTCATAAGATAATGATGTTATGTCAAAATATATTATTACAAAAAATATCCTTGAATACACATTGGAAAACAATAAATAATTACAACAGTAAAACATTAAAAAAAGACATGAAATAATCTTAATATTAGTAATTTAAAGTTGTAGAACGCCGCTTCGACTAGCCATTTCTTTTCATTGTGTTTGAAAGTTTCCCTAGACGGAGCGTATCTGATGTCACGCGGTATTCGATTATATACCTCCGGAACGGTGACAACTGTATATTTCACATACCCGCAGAACCGCGTCTGGGGGACTCGGACTGGGGGTCCGCGGAACACAGTTTAAGAAACGCTGGCTTAACAAGAGTGTCAACTGTCCTTTATGTAAAAGGCCCTAGAGGCCTTAGTAAGAGTTCAATACTTACTAAATTGTATAGAGCAATAAAATTATGTAATATTATGTATTTACTTGCGATTCTTAAGTAACATATTCTACATAGTTATACATATGACCCTATGAGAATATGGTAATTTTATTGTTTATATTGGAACGGTTTATTAATTATTATTTTTTCTAAAATATTAAAATTAGTCTAATGTGTTAAACAGTTTTCCTTGTCGACATCTTTTAGGTTTTAGGTTTGAGCGAAAACTGCTATCATTTCCTGTGGCTCTGTACATTTTAACCAACTTCAGAAAATGAGGTTCTCTATTCAACTGAATGTTTTTTTTGTATGTGCGAGATGTTACGCGATTACTCCACTAATTATGAACCAACCTATTTGATCCTTTTTTTTGTTTGGTTGATCTGATTTACAAGGGTTTCAATGAAATTTATATGAATGGTGGCCCCATTTAAATGTCATTGAAATTAAATAAATAAATATTATGAGACATCTTACACACGGTCTCTGACCCCAAACTAAGCAAAGCTTGTGATATGGCTGCCAGAGACTAATATACTACATGTACATATTTTAAATACATACTTATATAGATAGAACCTAAATAACATCCAGACACAGAGCAAACCCCTATGTTCATCACATAATTGTTTGCCCTGGGTGGGGATCGAACCCTCGCCTATTTGATCCAGAAGTCAGGGTCACTAACCACTGAGCCAACGAGGATTGGCAGAGTTGTTTTTAACAGTAATGTAAAAACTACTACATCGATGACGATCCTCCCGAACAATTATTCGAATTTGCTGCCATTTCTTGCAAAAAATAATTAATTACTGTTAGTTCCATCTAGTTTCTGTCAGGCGTGCTGTACAAAAATGCATGAAGCCACACGAAAACTACTGTAGTTTGCGTTTACGCATAAACTCATACTAAATACACCTCTCTGAAAGGACAAGTTAATGACGAATACGTAATTAGCGAAAGGGATTTTTGCTTCGGTGATAAGACGTAATTTAATCGAGAGCGCCAAATTCCGTATCGCTTGCGTAATGTCATATTGCTGACAAGAAAAAAGAAAACAAGTTATCAATTGTCAAGTGCGTGTCGAGACTCGCGTATGATAGGCTTCCGTGACGATGAGATGGTGACGATTATGATGATGATGATGATAAAAACCAATTTTTATTGATGTTATTGGATGATAGACTGCTAGAAAAACATAATTGGCTAAGAAATGTGTATGTTTGTAAGGTCACAGAGCTTTGAGTTGTCTGCAAGTTTAAAAATTACAATTTTCTTTTATAACTCAAAGTTAAAGTTATAATGCCACAGTGCTCGTAACAATTTTTAAAAGAAAGTCTTTAATATGCTCTTTGTAACAATTAGGCCGGACGGACGGACGGACGGACGGATGGACAGATGGATAGACGGACGCACGAACACCTATACAACCCTAATAGGTAAATAAAATTAATTTGGTTTTAGGATATTCACATATTTTTGTCATCTTTTAACCGACTTAAAATGTGGAGGTACTAAATTTTAGTGCATGTTTTTTGTATATTACGCGATTATTCCGCCAATTATTAACTAACTTGGATGATGCTTTTTTGTTTCGTAGAACATACTTCCGAGATGGTCGCATTTAAATCGAGATCAGCTGAGTCGTTTTTTGGAAAATCTACAATAATGTTATCTGACAATACATCGATGATATTCAAAATTCGAACTATTCAAATTCTGTTTGTACATGATTGAAGTCGATTTTGCCATTTCTGGCGAAAAATAAATAATTATTCACTATCATAATATGTAGGTATGATGGGTAGATTCTTGGGAACGAAGGAAAAGCCACTTCGCCCACCTCTATTATATTAGTCCACGCTACGCCACTGTTAATTAATTACGAGTACCTACTTATCAGTAGGTATCTACTCGTGTTTCCAATTGAATTGTTGGGCCGCTACCCGTGCACTGGCTTCACCCACCGGGTGTAGCGTTTCTGTGTTTTACTTAATATTCATCAAATACCTTTATACTCGCATGAGCAGTTATAGTTTGTAATAATTTATTTGTGTATTGGTATATATTTTGGATCTCAGAAACGGTTACGACGATTTTGCCGAAATTTGGAAGTTCTCCAAAGTCCGAACAGTAAGTAGAACTCGCGGCATACTTATCTACTTCATAAACCAATATCTCTTCTCGTTCTTGACCGATTTGGTTCATACTCCAAAATCATAGTAGAATTTAAATTCCGAACAATATCGCCACATATAATCGAAATCAGCCGATAAATAGCACGACAGCCAATTTCCCCCCTTTTTGCGGGAAATCAAATCAAAAATCGCCGACGACAAAAAAAAACCACCTGCGTCCACTTGCGACGACAGTGTGACATCCCAAAAACCATAACTTTACAGAAAACGACTTTTAAACTTTTAAATTAGCGTAACTCTTATATAGTTGTCTTGATAGCTTTAATATGTATGAAGTGATTAGAGTTTAACTAATAATGAAATGAAATATCAAAAAAAAGAAACAAATTTGCAACCAAATGACTTCATTTATAGAGTTTAAAAAAAAAAAGGAAAACTTGTCACGTTGTTCCAGAAAAAAAGAAAATTTACAATGTGGTAAGTTTAGTTGTCACGTTGAAGATGATGTATAAAGATATTTTAATTAGGTTAAATAAAAATAATACATTATTATTGAAAATTATTGTTTATTAAAGGATTAACAATCATTCTAAATAGTGGTAACTATTTTTATCATACATTTTGTTTCAATCAAACAATCATACATTTTTGTTAAATTACACTTTGGAGTCACAAAAAAGTTGTTATTATTAAGACACTAGGTAGGTACCCTTTTTTTTCACACGTACAAAAGAGATAACAAATTAGGTATTTAACTAGGAAGTTATGTACACTATTACTTAAATAATTACTTAATATTGTCTTAAATCTGGGTAGAAGGCTGTGTAGATTGCTCACATTTCTTTAACTTATTCTAAAAAATATTTTTTATCAAAACACAAATGTGAAAGTGTGACATACAATACTACAAAAAAACAATTTCGTAAACTATTACAAGAACAAAATACAACGTAAGACTAAAGTAGAGACTTAGGAACTAATGACTTTATAGATTTAATTAAATCACAGTTAGGTACATCATCATCATTCGGCCACAAGAAGTCCAAAACTGGACATAGGACTCCTCCATGTATTTACAAAAAGACCGGTTGAGCACGGCTTGCATCCAGCGTCTTCTTGTAACTTAAATGAGGTCTTCTGTCCATCTTGTGGCCGGTAGTTCGACTCATAGTTAAGCACTTAAATTATCAATACACAATAGGAACATTAGTGAGATTAATCAGTCATATAAAATCAGTCTTATAAGTAATTACATCATTAGTTCTACAAATTTTCGAAAAATGATCTGTAATATCCAGGAATGTGATTACCGTTTAATAGAGAAAGAAGATCCTCTTTTTTTTTTTCGGCCAACCCCGGTTTTCTGTTGAAAACTCTTTTTAGTTGGATTTCTTTTTCTGCCTTTTTTTTAATCACCACAGCTCTCTTCATGTCATCCGCGTAAGACGTACGATAATAGATTGCGTGAGGATCATCTTTTAAAACTCGAATTCCTTTTATTTCCGAAGTTTTAATGATATTTTGATCTTCGTCTTTGTGAATTGCAAAATTCATTTGATTGAGAACAGCTTTCCAATCATAAATGTCACTGTAACATAATTCATTAACATGTATTGGCTCTGACTTTTTCCTGGCAGCTTTGATCGCCCCGATGAATCCTTCAGGAGTAAAGATAGGTCCACTTCTCAACTGCCTCTTAACCTGGCGTTCAATTTGGGAGTGAGCTGAGTCTCCCTCATTTTGTGTGTGCCCCTTGATAAGAAATTTGTGTGTAATAGAATTTATGTTTGGAAGATTTTGCGCAGCATAGAGATACATAGCCATCATAAACTTATTTTTTTGCTGACCAGCACAGTTGTCAGAATAAAAAACAACATCCATTGAATTTTGCTCTTCAGAAATCTTCTTTAGGTATTGGAAAACGCAGGTGGCAATTTCATTCACACCCCTATGAGCCTGTGCTTCATCCCACACGTAACTTTCAACAGAGTTTGTTTTGAGATCATAAATTGTGAGGTTCAATACGTTCAGCTTGGATTTATAATAGAAAACGGACGTGTCTCCTTTTGGACACTGAAACACGGCTTGAAGATCGAATACGGCCACAAAAATGTCTTTGTCTTTTTTATCTTTCTCCTTCTCAATTCGTGACATCCGTTTCTCTTCTTGGTGAGATAGAAATTGCTCCTTTTTATTTTCTTTTTCTTCATCTGTACTTAGTTTATAAGCTTCGCAAAGTTCGCACGCATCTTTTTTGGCAACAAAAAAAGATATATTGAAGTCTTGAGTAAAAATGCGATAGAACATGACGTAGTTTGCGTAAGGATTGTTTTGGGCCTTGCAATGCTCCACGTAGTCTCGGTGTATATCGGAAATAGTTTTACTTCCATCAATGTAATGTCTCTTGGAATTAGCTCGAATATAATGAGATTCTATTTTAGGTATGGCTTCGATGAAAGCTCTAACTCCAGTTTTTATTGTTTCGTCAACATGGGCATGATTATTGTGACATCCACGGTTGTCTTTGATCAAAGAAATGTTTGTATTTTTATTCTTTTTTTTTTGTGCAGTTTCTATAGGTCTATTGGTGATGCCCAAAGTGTTTTTAAAAAAGGTTTTACAAACTCTGATCTTTACCCCAGACACTGTAAAAAAGTAAGCATTGTTGTTTTCGCGCTTTGGTGCTACTGTTCCATCAGTTTCGAGTCTGACATATCGCTGGAGTGGTTGCACTTCTTCCATAGACTGAATAATAAATGACCATTGCCTTTCGATTTCTCCCAAATCCCAGTACTCTTTTAAAAGTTGTTGTCGTTGAATTTCCGTTATATTTGCATTGCATTTAAATTTACACGTGTCTTTACAGGAGGGTTTAAGTCTTCGTTCTGGTATATATTTTTGGGTTTTTGCTGATTTATAAGGTTTTCCACTGTTTCTTAATTTCTTGGCAATATTTTTCTTCCATTTGTTTTCTTGTCGTGGCCTTTTTTTACCTTTTTTAATAGGGGTTTCAACAGTAGTAGTAAGATTTTCAGATTCCGTTACGGCGACGACGCTGTTTTCAATTAGAGGCGATTGATTTTCGGTACTTATGGCAACAGATGCATCGATGACTTCTTGGTATGTCGTTTGCTGACTAGTCACAACTGTTGGAATATTATCGCTTACATCATTGAATAAAAATACAGGATGGCGTTTTTTTTTAATCTCTTTATAGTCTGGGTCTTTTACCGAGTCATCGCTGTCCTCGAATAAAGATGGCGAGCTTGAAGAACTGCTGCAAGAGGTGCTTGAGGAAGATGAACTCGATACAGAGCGATGGCGGTGAACTTGTTTCGTTTGTTGGTTATCTACTATTTCATGGTCAGTAACAACTTTAAAATTCGAGTTGTTATGAGCAACTGAGGTACCTGGAGAAGGTGAACTCGTTGAATGGAGATTAGTTTGTGTCGTTTGTTGGTCATCAACTGTTTCGTCGTTGATAACAGCTGTTCTTGAACCCGGATTGATACTATCAAATAGGTTGCAACTGGGCAAATCCTCGTCCATTTTTGTTTTTGCTAGTTGCAAAATTAGTTTCGACCTTGTCCCCATCTGTAAAGATAACTGGAGTTTTATATTGCAGTTTAGTGTATACAATGTGACAAGTGGACATACCATTAAGTAATATCAATTTCTATTCTGCAACAACAGAACAACAACCAACAACCCACAGCATATTTCCAGTTTAAAAGAAACATACATCATCTACAACGTTACATTTCATAATGTTGCGGTGATACTGTCAACTTCTTACAAGAAAAACGTTACATCAAATTATAACCTCAAACACTTCGCTTGATGTTTTACTAAAACACTGTGATAAGTATAACGTGTAACGTTGTCGAATAAAAGAAAATATTATAAAGTACTCACCTTTATCACCTAAATCGTGGTATGTTCGTGATGTCACGTTTTTGATGAAAACCAAGAGCACTTCACATCTCGAAGCCAGGATGACAACTGAATTGACACTGTGTCGAAATCAACTAGATCACCATACGAAACAGCGCTACAACGTGACGTTTTGTCTCTTTCTCCCGTTTTGTCCTATTTCCTTCGTTGTTTTTGGAGTAAAAAATATCCCGTTTTTGGAGATAATAGAACGCGAGATCGCGATTCAGAATTTCAATAAAAAGAAAAATCGTATAATTCGAGATGTCACACTATCGTCGCATATGGACGACCTGTCCTACCAAGTTTCGTTGAAAAATACGACCTGTAGAAGAAAATTAACATCTCTGTAGGCACCTTTCCTATTTCCTACATTATTTTATAATTATTTATTTATTTTTATACCTAAAATCAATATGTATACATATTTTATAAATATCAACATTATACATAAATAAATAACATAAACATACGTAGATAAAAACATTTACAATCATACATAATATTACTTATATTATTTAAATATTATTACGAGTTCATTACTTGCACCACACACTCAACCTCAAGTATTAAATGCATCGGCGGGAGGCACCGGCCCCGGTGCCGGCTGCCGGCCGCCCGGTTTTTGCGATGCGCGTGACCTTCCAGTCGTCTACTTGCACCGACCGCGCGTAGTACCTACGTACTGAGATTATAATTATTCATCGCGCTATTACTTGTGTATCTTGTATTTATTTATTTAACGCAAGTAAAAACTGTTTAGAAGATTCGTTCGCTGGATTTTATTCATATCGCCAATAGAGACCTGTGCTACCAAACAATAGTGGACCTTGGATACCCATACGCATATTTCCCTTTACTGGTGACCCCGCTCAAGAACAATCGAAAACCGTGAGTCAAGTGTTTGATACCCCGATAGTTCCGTATCCCGAAATCTCAACATAATAGTAAAGTGGAGCAATACCGGGAACAATAAAATAACTATCGTGGACAAATAAAAGGCAAAAGATCGCGTGGGTTCAAAGTCCACAATTTGTCGTATGGTCCAAGGCAGAAGAGATTAACAAATTTTATATAAAAATTTTTTTTGTTCCGGAAATCGATTTGAATCATGTCAGTTCCCAAATCGGATAGCTCGAGCGCATCAACTATGGCGGCACATTCTGAAAGTTTTCGGGTGGGAATACGAGTTCCACCATTCTGGCCTGAAGAACCAGAAATTTGGTTTGCCCAGGTGGAGGGACAGTTTACAGTGTCCAATATAACATTAGATGCCACCAAATTCAATTATGTGATTGGACAGCTTGACCATCAATATTCCAAGGAGGTTAAGGACATCATAATTTCGCCCCCAGCGACGGACAAATACGAGAAATTAAAAACCGAGCTGATCAAGCGCCTATCGGCCTCAAAAGAAAAGAAAGTGCATCAGCTCCTAATGCACGAAGAGCTGGGCGACAGGAAGCCTTCTCAATTTTTGAGGCACCTTCAGGGCTTAGCAGGTTCCGGAGTGCCCGAAGACTTCGTCCGGACCATATGGAGTAGCCGTCTTCCTAGCAACATCCAAACCCTGTTGGCGTCACAACCCCAGAGCTCCCTGGAAACCCTGGCTGACCTAGCAGATCGCGTACAGGATATCGTCACGCCAGTACGTCACGTGGCTGCTACATCAGCATCATCGTCGGCACCTGGTTCGGATATGGCATCAATGGCCAATGAGATTGCTGAGTTAAAGAGGGCTGTGAAGAACCTGACCATGCAGTTGGGCAGACAATCCAGGTCTCCAAACCGCTCCGGTTCCCAACAGAAACGCAACCGTTCTGCAAAGCGCTCCAATTCAAATTACCGGAAATACCCACTGTGCTGGTACCACTCAAAGTACGGTAAGAAGGCAAGTTGGTGTCAGACTCCCTGTGACTTCCAAAATTCGGGAAACTCCAGGGGCAATCTGTAATGGCGATTGCCTGAAGTCTTCCAACCCTGGTCGCTTATTTGTCACCGATCGCAGTACGAAGACGCAATTCCTCGTGGACACCGGCAGCGATCTCTGCGTTTTTCCCCGAGCTGCGCTTCGTGAACGACGGGAGAAGACCAACTACCAGTTGTCAGCGGCAAATGGCACCGTCATTAATACTTTTGGTTACGTCCAACTCAACTTAAATATTGGCCTAAGGCGTAATTTTCCTTGGAAATTCGTAGTTGCGGACGTGACTAAAGCTATTATTGGCGTTGACTTTCTAAATTATTATAACCTGATTGTCGACATTCGTGGCCGCCGTTTAATTGATAGTGCTACTTCTCTATCTACAACAGCAATAATTGATGATAGTGTTCATAACGTTCTGTCTGTTAAGGTGGCAACTGGAGATTCGCGATATCACGCAATTTTGAATAGATTTCCCGAAATCACGCGACCAGCCGGGACAACACGCATCACTACACATAGCACTATGCACCATATCCGCACTACCCCTGGTCCCCCGGTATCGTGTACCCCTCGCAGGTTAGCTCCCGACAAACTGAAGATCGCCCGTGAGGAATTTCAGCAGATGCTGAATAGCGGTACTGCGCGTCCTTCTGAGAGCCCTTGGTCTTCTGCTCTTCACCTAGCTCCCAAGAAGGATAGTGGCTGGCGTCCCTGTGGCGATTATCGCATGCTTAACGCCAGAACTATACCAGACAGGTACCCCATACGGCACATTCATGATTTTGCCCACAGCATAGCAGGTTGTAAGGTGTTCTCGACCATCGATTTAGTGAAGGCGTACAATCAGATCCCTGTTTTCGAAGAAGACATCCAAAAGACAGCCATCACCACACCTTTTGGATTATTCGAGTTCCCGTACATGACGTTTGGTCTAAGGAACGCGGGACAAACATTCCAAAGGTTCGTGGACGAGATGACGCGTGGGTTGGACTTTTGCTATGCCTATCTCGATGACTTCCTGGTGTTTTCTCGCACAGCTGCTGAGCACGAAGACCACCTTCGCCAGCTCTTCGAGAGAATGAAGGAGTATGGCATCCTGGTGAACACCTCAAAATGCGTTTTTGGGGCATCTGAGGTAATCTTTCTAGGATACCACATCTCAGCAGCCGGTACTAAGCCTACAGAAGCCAAAGTCCAGGCTATCAACGAGTTTCCTGCACCAAAAACCGTTAGACAGCTAGGAGATTCTTGGGTATGTTAAATTTTTATCGGCGATTTTTACCCAATGCCGCACAAACCCAAGCCCCTCTCAACGCTCTTCTAACTGGTTCTGTAAAAGCTTCGCATCCGGTCAATCTCACTGGAGAAGCACTTACAGCTTTTGAGCAGTGCAAGGCTAGCCTTAGTAACGCTACACTACTCGCACATCCAGACTGCGAAGCTAAGCTGGGCCTCGTCACCGATGCTTCAGATCTAGCTTTGGGTGCAGTTTTGCAGCAGTGTAAGGATAAGGTATGGCAACCCCTTGCATTTTTCTCTAGAAAACTTAGCCCAGCGCAGCAGAAGTACTCACCCTATGATCGTGAGCTGCTGGCCATCTATGAAGGCATCAAGTACTTCCGCCACATGCTTGAGGCCAGACACTTTACAGTCTATACTGACCATAAGCCGCTGTGTTTCGCGTTCCACGAGCGTAAAAACAGTTGCTCTCCTCGTCAGTATCGACATCTTGACCTGATTTCACAATTTACGACAGATATACGGCATATAGCCGCGTCGACGAACTGGAAAAACCGGTCGAGCATGAAGTGCTAGCCAAAGCTCAAGCATCAGATCCGGAATTGACCAAACTTCTTAGCGAAGAATCTTCACTCCGATTTAAAAAGATGACCTTGGGTGATAGCCAAACTCCGCTGTATTGTGATGTAAGTACATCCATACCCAGACCGTTCGTGAGCAAATCTCTGCGAAAGCAGATATTTGACACCTTGCATTATTTGAGCCATCCCGGCGCAAATGCAACAGCCAAACTTGTAGCTCAAAGGTACGTTTGGCCTGGTGTACGTAAAGACTGCCGCGAATGGACCCGATCGTGCTTGGCATGTCAAAGGGCAAAGGTAAATCGTCACGTGTCTGCTCCCTTAGGCACGTTCCATTTACCGCGCGCGAGGTTCACTCAGGTCCATATTGACCTCATTGGTCCCTTACCTTTATCCCACGGTTATCGCTATTGCTTAACCGCTGTCGACCGTTTCACACGTTGGCCAGAAGTTGTGCCACTTGTGGATATAACGGCTGAAACCGTGGGTCAAGCATTACTCTCTGGCTGGATAGCTCGATTTGGTTCACCGTCGGACATAATTACAGATCGTGGACGCCAATTTGAATCCTCTTTATTTCAATATCTATCAAAAATAATTGGATTCAAACATCGACGCACCACGGCTTACCATCCTGCATGTAATGGCCTTGTTGAGCGGTTTCACCGCCAACTGAAAGCCGCTATAATGTGTCACGCAGATTCAAACTGGTCGGAAGCACTACCCTTAGTCTTGCTCGGCATCCGTTCAGCATTCAAGGAGGACTTGAACGCCTCCTCTGCTGAGTTGCTTTATGGCGAGCCTTTGAGACTTCCAGGCGAATTTTTTGACGTCGTCGACAGTGGTACTACGGATGTAGCCGATTTTACCGCTCGCTTACGTTTATTCGCCGAAAAGTTGCAACCAACTCCAGCTTCGCGTCACAGCAGAAACAAAATTTTTGTTTATAAGGATCTTGCTTCCTCTAGCCACGTCTTTCTTAGAGAAGACGCGCTTAGAGGAGCACTTCAACCTGTGTACTCCGGTCCATATAAGGTTATGGAACGCGATGACAAAGTTTTTAAATTACTGGTCAAAGGCAAACTGGTTACGGTATCCATAGACCGCCTTAAGCCGGCCTATCTACTTGTAGATCCCCCTACGCCTGACCAAACAGTTTTAGCGCCGAAGAAACCTTCTTCGCCGAAACCACCGTTCAAAATCATACCGGACAACTCAACTCCACCAACTCCACCAGTCCGATTTACTCGTTCTGGCAGGCAGGTTCGTTTTCCAGATTTTTATCGTCCGTAGTGACGGCCTCTGGAGGGGAGTGATGTAGGCACCTTTCCTATTTCCTACATTATTTTATAATTATTTATTTATTTTTATACCTAAAATCAATATGTATACATATTTTATAAATATCAACATTATACATAAATAAATAACATAAACATACGTAGATAAAAACATTTACAATCATACATAATATTACTTATATTATTTAAATATTATTACGAGTTCATTACTTGCACCACACACTCAACCTCAAGTATTAAATGCATCGGCGGGAGGCACCGGCCCCGGTGCCGGCTGCCGGCCGCCCGGTTTTTGCGATGCGCGTGACCTTCCAGTCGTCTACTTGCACCGACCGCGCGTAGTACCTACGTACTGAGATTATAATTATTCATCGCGCTATTACTTGTGTATCTTGTATTTATTTATTTAACGCAAGTAAAAACTGTTTAGAAGATTCGTTCGCTGGATTTTATTCATATCGCCAATAGTGACCTGTGCTACCAAACAATAGTGGACCTTGGATACCCATACGCATATTCCCCCTTTATCTCTAACAGACGAAAGCAAAATCGTCGACTTAAAACGGAGACCTCTCTCATTTTGTTCGCTCGGTCAATTACTCAAAAATCAAATGTGTATTGAGCAGCGGAACCCTTATATTGCGTATTTTATACTTATTTTAAGCATCATATACATATTTTAAATATCTTACACATATTTTAAGTATTTAATACATTTTAGTACCAATCTAGACTTAGCAAAAGTTTAGGTATCTGTCACAAGCCCCGTCAAAAACTTTCTAGGGTTCATTAATTTTCGGGATATCTAATCTTTCACGGAAAGTAGAAGGTGAGTCATCAAGTAATTAGTCTTACTAAATATGACACTTGGGCCCTACGAGTATAAAGGGTGGAGAGCTGACACCAACATTAATTTGCCCCAAAAGTAGTACTAGTAACCAGTACCTAACCATAAAAGCAATAAGGAAAAAAATTCTGAAACAGAAAAAACAATATTTTCATATTAAAAAAAAAATAGTAATTTCATATAGGCCTAGTGGCTAGTCCTGGTGTCAGAGTTTTTAAGCTGCCTGAAGGCCTCTGACATGGCTAAACGGTTAAAACAACCGTGGCCTGTAATTTAACGTGTCGTCCGAGCCACGGTAGCGCTCAGCTGTAAATGCCACCCGCGGTCACCAATCCGAAGACTGACCGTGCTGAACGTTGCTCTTAGCTTCGATGATCGCCAACAAACATCTAGTCAAACTACGCTATGAGCGCTACCAATATTACAAACGCGAAAGTTTGTATGTATGGATTTTGTTACTCCTTCACGCAAAAACTGTTGAACGGATGAAGATAAAACTTTGCAATAGTAATGCTTATACATCAGAATAACACATAAAGATATAAGATATAAATAAAGGAAGTATACTTTATATGGAACTAATTCATTCTATATTGACATAAAACAACACCTTGTAGAATTTGGCTATCCACTAAATACCTAATTGAAATTTCATTTAAAATTTGTAAAGTTTTGATTTCTTTAGCTGAAAGACCCTTGCCCTTTTAGTTCTTTCTAGTTAAATACTTACTAAGAAAAGATTCCAAAGCAAACCCTCTAGGCTCTTAAGCAGTAAAAAGTTCTCGTAAAGTATCTCAACTTAATCTAGCATAGTATAGTACCTATCACAAAGTTCAGAAAATCCCCAAACACTGTTTTTGTGTAAACTAAGTTAACACTTCAGTACACGCGTGGTCTACCATAGTAGACCAGGGTTATAGGGTCATTTTCTTCAGAAAATATTTTAAGTTTTGTGAGATGAAGAGTTAAAATTCTCGGATAGCTTCCTTTGTTCAGTTAAAATTATCAGTCAAATGCGAGTCGGGCTCACCACGAAGGATTCCGTTCAATATGGAAGCCCCCCTTTATACAATATAGTATAATTATTTATTTTAAAGTAAATATTTACTTAATATTGGGTGAGTGTTTCAAGCATCTATGTACATATATATCTAGAGATAAACTCGCAGTTTATGAGATAAAGCCTGGTGACAGACAGACGGACGGTCGGACAGCGGGGTGTTAGTAATAGGGTCCCGTTTTTACCCTTTAGGTACGGAACCCTAAAAACAAAAATCAAAGGGTCGACTTTTATTCAGCTCAGGATAAAAATAGCTTATGCCACTTTATATACAAGACAAAAATCAAGACTACACATTGCTTTTTTTTTGCGTAAAAGTAACAAACCAATAACATACTTTTGGATTTAACATAATATTAGTATCATCTAAATTGTGTTTTTGTTCATACATTCAATAAAAACTAACAAAACCATTTTAAAATGGTATACAATAGTAGACCACGCGTGTATTCATGTAGGTAAAGCAAAAGGACGCGTGAACTCAAGTGTTAAGGTCTAGTACTGAAACTTGAGAAACTTAATTTTAAAGTAGGGCTAAAACATTTTAAATTTAAAACCACACTTTATTCACTCTGGGATAGTGGTTTACAGTTTAACCGGCTGTAATAAACTTTAAGTTTTTAAAGCCTACTTCAATATTATCTATAAGAATATATAAATAAAAGATATATAAATAAAAATTTAAAAAGTACCTACCTATATAGGAACCTATCTCAATTTTTATCTATATATCGAAAAAGTTTGTTTGAATGATTGTTTTTACTGTCCGTCCCCATGTAACAAAGGCTTATAACGTTATAACTCGCATAGTGATGAAACTAACTAGCTTTTAACCGCGGCTTTGGCTGTGTGATACTTTGGTTTTTATGTTATCCCATAAGAACCTTTTAGTTTTCGGAAATACAGATACTTATAGGCTATGACACCCTGAAAAAAAAAATTATCAAATTCATGCAAAAAAAAAAAAATATATCTCGTTCCCTCAATAGGCATGGTGACTGGGTAAAAAATCATTATTTTAGTCCGTGAGTTAGATAATCAAAAAATATTGGACACGTATTTTTTCTTTCGTTAATCAAACATCAAATGACAAAGATAATTCTTATCAAAGTTTGGGAGTGGGGGTCGTGACGTCACCTCTCTTACATATTTTTTTTTTTGTGACTATGAATCTACTTGTGACGTCACACGGAACTTTGATGGACTATAGCTTCATCAATTTTTTGTTTAAATGACAAAATAAAAGATACGTGTCTAATATTTTATAGTCGGACGGACGGATTAACAGACAATTTTTTTTTTTTTGGCATTTTGCCTATTAAACGTCTGTAGTACCTACCTATCATTGATGTGTCTTCCTTTTGTTTCTGCCTGAAAAAGTAACAGACTAACACATTTTCCTATTTATAATTCCAATAATTATAAATAATTAAAAATATATGGATTTCTGTTTTTTTTTTCGGACCTGAATGTTACTAAAAATTGACCGCCTTGGCACAAAAGGTTTAAAAACACTTCAAACACAATTTGTACCGTAAAATATGAGTTAAACATTATCTAAAGTGTGCGTAAAATTTTTGTGATAAGACGGTGATAGTTTATATTCTATCACACTATTAGTAGATGTTTAAATAAATAAACATCCTGTATTGACCGAATAAAATTTTTTGGTGTCTGTAAAGACGGGACAAGTCATTTCACAGTAGCAAAATCGTCATTTCAGCTGCGTGAGAACCGGGATGTGCGCAGCTAACTTCACAAACACTAACCGTCTTACCAGAAAAGATTTAAACACGCTTGCAATGTTTACTGTTAAACAAGGTCTAAAGCGTGCGTAAAACTTTTGTGGTAAGACGGTAAGCAGTTTGATGCGGCTTATCACTACATAATATAAAACAAAGTCATTTCCGCTGTCCCCATGTAAGCTTATATCTTTAAAACTACAAAACGGATTTTGATGCGGTTTTTTTTAATAGATAGAGTGATTCAAGAGGAAGGTTTAAATGTATTATAAAACTGTGCGAAGCCGGGGCGGGTCGCTAGTACCTACATTGTTATAGAGATGTTAATAATAAATAAATAAAAAAATATCTATGGCACGAATCCGGTTTTTGAGATGAACCAGTTCTCGATCTCTAGTCTAGACTTACGAATTCGTTGAAGTAGACTACTCATTAATGATAAATGACTTGTCAGCTTCGAGCAAATATCTATAGAGTCATGATCGTGCAAAAATAGTGTCCGTGCCAAAACTCTGCCCAAGCTATGTAGTGGGCAGGCACTTTAGTTAGTCGCAAGGCGATTGCAAGCTGACTACAACGCCGCGCGATGCCAAAGTACTCGGTTTCAAGCTCTAATTAGGTGACATAAAGTCGAGATTCGAGGAAACGGGTCATTGTAAATTATTTAATGTAAATACATATCTAAGTCGATATGTATGACGGCGCTCGGACATTTTTACTACTTTCACTTAGGGACTGTGGCTCTGTAGATATTTGCTCAAAGCTAGTCAGTTATAACATCGTCTAGATATGTAGAACTATCGATATAAAAATTAGACTACATAATTATAGGGTATTTCAGGGGAGAATGTAGAGAAACTGCATGTATTACGAAAATATATAAGATTAAATTAGTATGTTATGGGAAATTTGAAAGTTCGCTGTTTGTCCGTCTTGTGACATACAGACAGACAGAAAGAGTCTGTCTGTTTGTATGTCACCAGGCTGTATCTTATTAACAGTGATAGCTAGAAAGACGTTGAAATTTTCACAAATGGCGTATTTCTGTTGCCGCTTTAACAACAAATACTAAAAATAGAAAAGAATAAATATCTAGTGGGTTTCCATAAAATAAACGTTATTTTATGCTTGATAATAATAACGCTAACAGAGAGATGCTTGAAGTGTTAACATAATATAAACTTATATATTCCCTTTAAAATAAATAAATAAACTGAAATAAAATATACTAAGGGCGGCTTCCTTACGATACGGAACCTATTTACTTTTGAGGTACTTACGGAACGCTAAAATTATAAGATAAATTGGCCTGTAAAGGAAACACTCCTAATTTCTGATAGCCAAGACATGATAATACAATACTAATGGATAATATCGTACCCATTAAGGCAAACAAGGCAGTAGGCGGACTTACCCAACCATTAGCTCCATACCTTCAGGTAATACGTTGAATAGGTAGGTATCCATTACACGAAACGTGATGTAAAAGATCAGCAGTAAAATCATTTTTTTTGTCAGCAAAAGCTTTTTGGTAAGCAGCAGCATTAAAAAAATAAATCACTTGTTAAAATTTCTGAACGTTATAGAATGTATTCAGAGACAAAATGTTGATTCATAATTATTTTTCGCAAAAAACAGGATGACCGACTTCACCCGTGTGCAGAATTCGGGAATATTTCGCACGGATCGATGTTACATTTGTCACATTATTGTTGATTTATCAGAAATGGCTCAGCCGATTTCAATAACATTTTAATGGGACCAATTTCAAAGTATACTCTTTCCAATAAAAAGAATTATTGAAATCGGACTACAACGAAAAACGTTATGCGTGGTTATACATAAAAAAATATATATATACGCGTCGAATTGAGTACCTGCTCCGGTTGGTTCGTCGGTCAAAAATTTAATATCATGTAAACTTTGTTCCAAATGGACTGATAGACAGATTTACATTTTTATCTTAGTTTTACAGACTATGTTTTGTTTTACTGACTACGGATTCTTAAAAATACAATGATGACCAAACACAAATATTATATACATACTCTACAAACACTAACGCTTACATCACCACACCAGTGATTATAAATAAAGAAATTATTTTTATCAATAAAACGTTCAATCCTTGAAAGTTTCCAAATTCCCAAATGTTTAATTTTATAGAAATTACATAGATCTGGCTTGTTTACATTTCATCAATCAAAAATAATCATTGCGATGAAGTTAGTTTGCATTCGTCTGCTATGTTGCGGAAACACCAATATGATATTGATCAGTATTTCGCCCTGGGCGAAATTTCTACAGCGTTCCTAACAGAAATTCAAACACAAATATAACAAGTAGTAAAACTATTGTGGTTTAAGCAATCCTTTGCCCAAAAAACCAACTATAGTGCCACTAAACGCGAATGCAGCGAGTGCGAAATTTATCGATTTTATTTTTCAATACTGCTGATACCTATTTTAATACAATAGGTATAAATATTCTGGTGTGAGAAAAGGATTGCTCACTGTATACTAGTGCCTCATAGCGCAAGCGCAGCGAGCGAGAAAGTTTTTGATTTTATCCTTCAAAAGAGCTCATATTTTATTCCATGTGTGCCTATATCTTTAAAACTACGCAACGTATCTTGATGCGGTTTTTTTACAATAGACGTTTATCAAGAGGAAGGTTTATTGTATAATACACCTGTGCGAAGCAGGGCCGTGTCGCTAGTGATGAATATGACATAGCGCAAGAGCAGAGAGCGCAACATTTTGTTAGCGTTTCCTCAAAGAAAAAATATTAAGTCCGAAACAGGGGCAAGTAAGTAAAACCACTCTAGTTTGATAGAGCGCGAGCAAAGCGAGTGCGAAAATATTACTGTATTTATTTTTTCAAGAGGCAAATTTTAATTTAACCTATGTTCCACGCTAAAAGGCGCTTACCCTTTATGTCTCGCGCCCCTGGGCGGTCGCTCTACCGCGCCCTACTCTAACGCTGCTATTGGTCACCATCAAATCATATCAATGATACATGGCAGTTTCTACGCATTTTCGTTGCCTTTTTGCGCAACCGTGCCTTCAAATGTCGCTATATTTTTTTTGTTCTAAACACACTTCTTAGATTGCTGACCACATCAGTTTAACAGCAAACCATTCCAATAGTCCCATTACGAAATAACCAGAATACTTGTCGAGAATTTGAACGGCCCATTTCGTCTCTCCTGCCAAATGCCACGAGGCAGGACAGTAGAAGTTCAACTTGATAGAAGTGACGATTTTTAATTTATTTGCTCTTATCTAACAACAGCAAATTAATTAAATAACAGTGTGGTTTATACGTATTAAAGTAGCTCTATTAACAAACATCAACTCATAGACATAGACAAGAGTCGCACAAGACCGGGAACTCACTTCTTAAAACTTTCTAAAGCGATAGTCATTAATAAAAGGGTAAGATGAATTATTATTTTTTGCAACACACAGCAGTTGAGAACTTTTGACTTGAGGCACTGATGACTGTATGTCGGACGAGAAGACGTATATAATATACGACGATACGTGTAGGTACCGTTATACAATTAGTGTACTTTGCAAATGTCAAATAAGATAACACACCACAAAATAAATTACTTATAGTTGACTGCCTCGGTGGCTCAGTGGTTAGTGACCCTGACCTGACTTCTGGATCAAAGAGGCGTGGGTTCGATCCCCACCCAGGGCAAGTATTTATGTGACGAACTGTGTTTGCTCTGTGTATATTTAGGTACTATCTATATAAGTATGTATTCAAAAATATGTATTGGTATATGTTGTATATCCGTCTCTAGCAGCCATTATATCACAAGCTTTGTTTAGTTTGGGGTCAGAGGCCGTGTGTAAGATGTCCCCAAACATTTATTTATTATTTATTTATTTATAGTTACTACGTAAGTAATAATAGGTACTTTGTAAAGCAGTTCTATGTCAAAGTAATCCAATTACATAGCAGCAGAATCGAACGGAAGCAGCTGGTGGCTATGCAAATGCAGTGGACAAATTTCACGCCACGGACACACCGGAGCTACGAGTATCTCTGAATTTAGATGAAATTTCACCGAATATTCTCATTTTAATTAAAATTGAGAGCGTTTGAAGTTTGAAAAATAGAACAAGTATGAAAATGAATCGTTTCCCTGCCAAATGCAACTTAAATATTGCGGCGTAAAATTTAAATTCGTAATTGATGTGGTGTTTGAATTTCGTTGTGGCTAGGTAGGGGGAGAGGGGGCAGTTTGATTCGGTTTCGCCGCTACAAAAGACATGCATAAAGTAACTGCAATGAAACAATTATTTTAAGGTCGAGTATGTATCTGGGTACAAACCGTAGGGGTTTATTATATCTACATATCTCTACAAAAAGGCATATAATAAGGCAAATAATATTTTTATGACTCTTATTTCTGAGAAATGGGATTCGTATCAAACTGCCCCGTATACAGGTACATTGATACATACCAGGGGCACTTTGATTCACCTATATAGTTTCATACATAATCTACATTATGCTTAGAAATAAAACAAAATGCATGTGTTAAGTCGTTATAAACTTTTTATTATTTAATCACATTCTCATTCTCAGCTATCACACATTAACTTGGCTAAATAGCAACATGTCTATTTTTATATTTAAATAGTAACGACTATTTTTGTTTTTTCCATACACTTATATTCTTTATATATCCGACAATATGTATGAATTATTATTGAAATTCAATCAAATTCAAACAGGTTTTTAAAACAAATTATGTTAAATAAATACTGGAAGTAACTAAAAAGAAAATATTGTCTTATACAATAATTCACAATATATCCTTACTACATAACGTGGCCTCTTTTAAATAACAATGATAATACTGTCAAAAGATACACTTTTTAAAATTATTAAAAATGTTTCTGGTTGTCACGTGTGGCAAAGTAACTCAGCGTCGCCGAAACTCCGGCAGCTTATTGGGCCACTTGGTGGTTTCTATGTATGAGTACATGAATGTCTACTTTATGTCTACTTGTACTTTTCTATGAATGAGTACATGGCTGTTTGTTTAGTTTTAATACTGCTGTATCTATGTGCCCCGTGTATTAATTTACCCCACTGCCCTTAACTTTACAAAGCTCCAAGTAGCCCAACGAACTATGGAGAAGGCTATGCTCAGTATCTCTCTGCGAGATCGAATCATAAATGAGATGATCCGTATAAGAACCAAGGTTACCGACATAGCCCAGCTGTTTGGCAAGTTGAAATGGTGCAGGACACATAGCACGGTGAAATGATAACCGATGGGGTGCAAAAATTCTCGAGTGGAGACCACGTAAAGGCAAGTGCAGTAATGGACGTCCAGTGTCCACCCTCAAGGTGGACGGATGACCTCATTAAGATCGCGGGATCGCGCTTCATGCAAACTGTACCAACCGGTTTTATTGGAAATCTATAGGACAGGCCTATTTCCAATGGCAACACCGTGGACGTCCACGCGTCGACTTGTAAACCTGCCCCGTTTCGTCGGTTTATAATTATTTTTCTCAAAAAAACGGCAAAACCACTTTCCATCGTGTTCGAAATAAGAATATTTCACTCCAATTGTTTACATTATTGTTGATTTTTCAAAAACGGCTCAGCCTATTTCTGAGAAATTTAAATGAGACTAACTCGAGAGTATACCCTTTTGAACAAAAAAAGATTTTTTCGATTTGGTTTACAACTGGCGAAGTTATCGATGGACATACAAAAAAAAAACATTACTCACTACTCAAGTGACACCAAAAACATAATATTTCGTAACAAATTAAGGGGTGAATAGAGATTTCTCCCAGTTATTTTTTTTTTATTAGGGGACATTTTACACACGGTCTCTGACCCCAAACTAAGCAAAGCTTGTGAAATGGCTGCCAGAGACTGATATACTACATAAGGTAAACGTACCAATGTACGGACGTTTTCGAACTTCGCTGACTTTGCAGTAATTTTACGCTGATACTAATAGACTTACAACAACAAAGTGAATATGACCATATAGGGCATTTATCTGAGTTTTATAATAATTAAACTTTATCTAATTTGTTTGAGCTGTAATGGGAATTAATACCCAAAATGTAAAAAAATACCCAAATGTACCAAACCGCGGACGATTTGTCTTAATGCGCGGAATGTCGTCCCAATTCCTGGACGCTATACGAAATTGAACTCTATTTGTTTTACATTAGAATTTAAATAGCCTTTCTACCGTATTATTATTTTTATGAACTTTAAAATCGACCCAAATCTATTACCAATTGTCCTAATTCACGGACGCTATGCGAATTAGAACTCTATTTGCTTTACATTAGAATTTAAATTGCTTTATATTGTATTATTTCTTACTATTATTAAAGAATATTTTAGTTAAAGCCATTCAAGGTGTCTTAAATCATAGAAACAATGGTTTACATGCAATAAATTATATTTCAAACAAAACAATAATCACATTATGAAAAAAAATGCTGAAACTTTAGGTAGTTAGCACAATAGCACTGGTATAGGAACCGTATTTAGTCCGTGGCAAGATAAGCGGCTTAAATGATCCCCAAGGTAATGTATTCAGTCTTCCCATGCAAAATAAAATGCGTTCTTTTATAATTATATCCCACAGGTCCGTATAAGGCACCTTAAGTGACACATTTGTGTAATGATGATCTCACGGTAGTCAAATTGGATACCAGTCTCTAAGGCAACCTCAGTAGTATTTTTTCCTTTAGAACACGGCGTACCTGGATTTGTAGAAGTGGCGCAACATCTGGCGGTCGAAGAATTAATGCTTTCAGTACAAGAAAAAAACAAGAAACTAAAGTAGGGTTTGACTCAAACGCCCACTGTGTTGTCTGGGAATGTCCCAATACAAATGAGAGGAGAAATGACGTACTTGACTTCATCTTCAGGCATTATTCAAATCTACTAAACCATGGCTCTGAGTTTATTTTCGTAACGTCATAGGAATCCATTATCGACATCATAGTTGCTACGAGCAATATCTCTAAAACAATCAATGAGTGGCGCGTGGCAACTGTTGAATACTCTGATTCCGAAGCACGAACCTGAAGCATACCGATATAGCAACTTTTAGAAATAAACTCAAAATAGCTATATAGAGGAACCTTTACAATAGCTGGAAAACAGCTCGAAAGAGAAAAGCATGAGCTAGTCATAGAGAATGATGTTTCTGACGAAATATTGCTACCTTGGAACATATACGCGGTTAGTGCAAAAAACAAGCTTGGGCTAAGAGACTCCCTTGCCCTGAGTAAAACAACATAATCTTTGCAAGCGGAAGCCATGGGCCTTTTGCTAGCCGCAAAAACGTAAACTTTTATATGAACTGAGTTTCTAACAGCTACTGGAAACAGTGAGGCCAAAGAAGTGATCATGTTCACAGTTGACAGTGCTGCTACTATCTATGAACTCAGAAGACCTATAACAAAGTCAAAATTAATCGCTGCGCGTCATGCAACATTCCAAACTCTTATCAAATAAACAGTGCGATGGAAAAAGAGTCACAGATCATGTTAAGGCAACAACATAGCAGACACGCTTTCCAAAGAGAGAAGATTCAGTTGTAACTTAGAAAATCAAATTGTTTTATTATATTATACTCTTAATCATATAATCTTAATCCCAATTTTTTAGTACTATAGTTGATTATGTATCGACATAATAACCAACTTTTACAAAAAAAAATGGCTCAATCAAGATAGAGATTTTTAATCTGATACTAGGACTAGCCACCCGGCCCATACGAACTTCCTTATTTACTTTTAACTACCTATTTAGGACAAATTAAATGTTTATTATTTTGTTATGAAACACCAAAAGTTTAGTATTTAAAAAAAAATAAAAACAATATCAAAATCTGAGAACAATATATCTTACTTAAGATAATATTTTAAACACAGTGTGATATTGTTTAAAGTATATGTTGTAAATCGATCAAAAAAAATTGTGTCATGCACAAAAAACAGTTTAAACAATACTAAAGCAAATTGGACACGACTATTGTTTGAACCAGTCCAAAATAATACTTAATTCCTTTGAATGAGACGCAACCGAATTATAATAATTGCTTTTTCACGGTTTTGAAAATGACGTTCTTACATGCAAGGAAAAATGAGACTTATTTCAAGGCAATAAGGTCGAGATCCAACCTTTGGTACAACGGGTTTTAAAGAACTGATGTGTGTCCCACTTCTCGGACGAAAAATGTGATTATTGTCCGTGCATTGGGACAAGTACGGGTTTTGTGAGTACCATTAGGCGGATACGCAAATATTATAAATAATCAACAAGATTATGTCTAGATTAGAGGTTATAATATTAGGTAATTTATCTAAGTATCGTAATAAAATAGCACACTTACCGTATCACATTACACAACTAAGAAATGAACTGAAGTTTATGACAGGGTAGACACCAAATTCAGCTACTGAATTAACAGATTGACGAAAATTTTACGACACCGCACTTTTGAGATCATTTGGTTTGTACACCATTACACTACGTGTACAGTTTTTCTTGTATAATACTTTGAAATATAACTAAGAATTTATTGTCATTCATAAGATTAAGTTAAACTTTCGTAGAAAATTACAAAAATTAAAAAACCGAGTAACGTCCGCGTTCTGGGACTCGTCCGCAATTACGTGCGTTTACCTTATACATATTTTCAAATACATACTTATATAAATAGTACCTAAATAACACCCAGACACAGAGCAAACACTTATGTTCATCACATAAATGTTTGCCCTGGGTGGAGATCGAACCCACGCCTCTTTGATCCAGAAGTCAGGGTTACTAACCACTGAGCCAACGAGGCAGTCAGTTCTGGGAGAAATCTCTTTTCACCCCTTTATTTTACCAAAAATTTACCGAAAATGACGGAATTATTGAAAACGAAAATGATAGATGGAACTTAACAATTACATTGATATTTTATACTGTACATTCTATTTTCATAACGAGAATGGAAAACAATAAAGGTAATATCCTAATAACAATTTGTTTGTAGGTATATTTTCTTGGAAGTGAAAAAGCGGTAATAAACTGAAACGTTGTTTTAGAAAGTTTTTAAACCAACACTTCGTTCAGTTAAGGTTGAACTTCTACTTTTGTAAATTGAATTTTTTGCCGCAATATTATTTTATAAGCAATCTTCATCCGGCTTTTACTGTCCACTTTCACTGCGCCATGGGTGAACCAAAGTTGCCGATTAGCAAGTTAAAGTGGCAGAGGGCAGGCACTATACATTAGCACGTTGTCTAGAAGAAATCGCTTTTAGCGAAAAGACCGCCTTTTGTGCCTTTCTTCAGTCGTTTTTAGAGTTCCGTACACAGAGAGTAAAAACGGGACCCTCTTACTATGACTCCGCTGTCCGTCTGTCTGTCACCAGGCTGTATCTCATGAATGGTAATTAATAACCAGAACGTTGAATTTTTTACAGATGACGTATTTCTGTTGCCGCTATAACAATAAATACTAAAATCAGAAAAAAAAATATTCAAGAGTCCCATACAACACAAGTACCTGAATTTTTAGCCGATTTTAAAAATAATTTTGTTTTAATTTTTTTTTTTTCAGTAATTTCAAAACATATGTGATCAAAGCAGATTAACCAATACTGCTATCATGCGAAACCGCAGCGAGCCTCAAAATACATATATGTATTTTTAATAATTTCAAAACAATCATTAAGCCCAAGACTATGCTATTTAGCTATTATAATTACGCTGGCGCCTCTGTAATCGGGATTATTATCAAAGTAGACCACGTTACTACCGAGTGAGCGTGAAATTTTTCCGGTATTTTTAGTAATTTGGAAGCAAGTATAAACAAAGTAGACTTACTATATTTCTGTTTTTTCAGTAATTTCAAAACAGATGTAAGCAGAGCAGACTAACCAATACTGCTATCATTTATTTATTTATTCAATTCCATTAGTACCGCATACACGAATTACACTAATGAGAAATTGAAAATGATAAATTAATTATGAATTATATAAAATTAATGTCAAAAATAATATTATATAAATTAAGAAAATAATAATCACAAAAATAATAGAAATATTTACAAATGTCAATGATAAAGAAATAATAATGATAATTATACAATAACTAATTGCTACGCCACAGCCTACCTAAATATACTAGATTGTTTCTGTGACGCGACGGACTCACAGTAATGTAAACAATCTCTCATTATAACGTCCCGCTAGCACATCACAATCGGGTTCAATCATGCGCAACCGTATACGCGTGTGTAGCTAACTCGCTTTTTTTGACTTCCTCGGTTTCTCAGTGGTTAGTGACCCTGACTCCTGAATCAAAGAGGCGTGGGTTCGATCCCCACCCAGGGCAAGCATTTATGTGATGAACATAGGTGTTTGCTCTTGTGTCTGGGTGTTACTTAGGTACTATTTATAAAAGTATGTATATTTAAAAATATGTATATGTAGTGTGTCAGTCTCTGGCAGCCATATCACAAGCTTTGCTTAGTTGGACTTAGAGACCGTGTGTGAGATGTCCCCTAATATTTAATTTTTCTAGTAGTTTGAAAACAGATATGATACCTGATAGTATGACTCTCACTTATACCGAGAATATTTTGAGATGGTGAGGACCATTCACAGCTGCGAACCCAGGTTTGACGACCAATGCCTTAAGGTGTTCGTAGGATTTTAACTTAGAGTAGTTTAATTATTACCTAACCGTATCAAAATGTATACCTCTAACTATGTATCAGGTTCAAGCTTTTAGGTTTCATTAAGTTAATGTAGGTACTGCCTTTATACCTACTACGATCCTTTCATAATTTTGACATCAAATGCGTAAATCACGGGTTTAAGATAAATACCGCTTCTAGAATATAATGTTGAGAATTATATGTAGAATACCTGAAATAAAGTTTCATAAGTAATTCAAGTATTAGGTAATCCCTTTGACTTTCCCGTTTTACTAACATAGATGATTACCTTGCTTCATACTTAGGTACTAACATAGATATCCAGACGAAAGTTGTTTTTAAACATTCGCGATTTGAACACATTATTATTATGTACTACGGGACTAATCGCGCACTAAAATTACGATATAATTATATACCTCATCATCCCGACGTTTCGAGTTGCATCGATCGTGGTCACGGGTAGAATGACGTCTGGATGATGAAAAATTTATTTATATCGTAATTTTAGTGCGCGATTAGTCCCGTAGTACATAATAATAATACAGACTATCTGATATTATATCGAATATTTTTATACCTTTTTATTGTAAAAAACTTAGAAATTTAAAAAAAAAATGTGTAAATACAGACGAAGGAGGGCGGGAGGGAGCAAATTCATATTATCACCAAGAAAAACTTTTCATGTGGCCCCAACACAGATTTCGTGAAAAAAAAAATCAGCTATCGCATACAAAATCGCAACTCGATCGGAATCAACAAAGTGTATGAAACAGCTGATTGATTTTGTCGAATCCCAGGTTGGCCCCACAGTGATTTTTTTTCATAACGGCAATATGAATCAAATCATCTTTCATCTGCACATATATTTATTAGTAAGTAAGCAAGACAGTAGCTAAGACGATTCCAAGACTTCATAAAGAAAGACTGCATGATTGCGATGTATACCAGTCTTTTGTTAACCTTCCAATACCCGCGTCAAATTTTGTAACACCGATACCCGCGCACGGTGTCACAGACTGTAACTTCGGGACCCTATTTTTTATTGTTAGTAGTAGAAGCTAGTTTCCGGTAGCTATAAGATTTAGTAACAAAATAAATTTGATTAATTGTACAAATTATTTATTATTTTACTTACTATCAGACTTTGCGTAACAGCCTTGAAATATATCAAATTGTCGTTCAAGTGTAGAAAAAAGGAATTAAAATCTGTACTCCTAAAAATCAGTTAAGTATCTTATGAGTTTTGCAGCTCTCAAGATTTTAGACCATAAAAAAACAATTAACATATTTATAATCCATACAAACATTTCATACATTTTTCGTTGCATACGCAACAATGTCGGTCTGTGAGACTGACGCGGGTATACACCCGCGTCGGTCTCGACGACATTGGCGCCAAATACACCATGCCGTACGTGCACAAGCTTGTTCAGCATACTGAAGTGAAGCTATCAACAAATGAGGCAGCTAGCAAAAAGCTCAAAATCGGCGCATTGTTTGAATATAAAATAAATGCGAAATAATATTTCGTCGGTCTCACAGACCAACGCGCGAGTATAGGGAGGTTAATCGGTCCTAAAGGATATTTCTTGGGGAAGCTTATGTATAGTAGTGGACGTAATACGGCTGAAAAGTAGAAAGTACAAAAATAACTCATTCAAATTGAAAGTAATCTTCCTTGTGCAGGTCGATTATAAAGAAACAAATCATTGTACTCGCTCACGGTTCAGTATAAGTTGTATATCATTTCACTGAAATTTTGAGAAACTGTGAACATACTTTACTCGTAGGAATAAGGTTGAAAACGCTGAAAACTTTGTAGTGCAGCTGAAACTGACCCAGTGTCACCGTACTTTATTTAGGGTTGTCTTATTCAAACAGAATATCATTTTATGCCGGATTTCAAATGTTTTATTTTCTATTTCGTATAATGAATTATTATGTGTTGATTTTGGTGCTCAAAATTTCATTTTGATGTTACTTTACCTTTTGAATGATTTAATTCACTAGGTACCTTTAAAAATAAAAATCATTAACTATGTTGGGATAGCCACTTCAAATATTCTTTAATGTTCCCTAATTACATTTATACTACATACGAGTATAATACTATACTGGGTTATTCCTAATCAATTAGCGTCCTTTTAGGGGTGTTTTCGAGTTTTTACAAAATTTGCAGAACATAAGTTGTTAGTTTTGATGTACAGAATAAGCCCCTAAAAGGATGCTAATTGATTAGGAGTAGATATTTAATGTAAATTTTGACTAACTACATATTAAGTTCGAGAATTTATTATTTCGGAAAAACTTGAAGAAGCCATTTATACCCGGCATAAAAAATTACGATAGAGACTGAATTTTTCCACGTTATATACCTATATGGCTATAACGATATAGGTACACATTTAGAAAATTATATACTCCGGCCAAAATCGAATACGTAACATTATTATCAATAATCGCCATATAATATCAAGGTGCATCTCTATTTTACGGCTCTGTACGAGAATTTACACGACCAGATAGTGTCGACTGTCTCAGTAAAGTGTAGGTTATCTTCTAGCTATTTCATTGTGAAGAAAAGGAGGCAATGGGAATTGAAAAGTGAGTTTAAATTTTTTTTTACTCTGTTTATTTATTCATACACAACACAAATCTAAATAAAACCAAAAAAAAATAGTGAACATAAAAAAAAACGTAATAACGTCATAAGAAAACATTGTTAAATCAACAACTTTACTGAAACAAGCCAAACGCTTAGGCCGATCGTGCTTACTTACTTAATGCGTACGTGTAAAAACATTACTAAGTATAATGACAGTGATTTCACTTATTAGGTAATACTTCACTCAAATTTTCGTAGAAGCGCCTGGTTATTTTATGTCAGCAAAGTCACCTCAACGCACTCCGTGCTGCCAACACCGAAATAGATATATTAGCTGACGACTGGAAGCATGTTGTGGTATCGCTTCTGGTATACTGCGAATCCATAACGGATCAGTGGGCTGGACGCGATGTGATGGATGCGGACAGTAGCTTCATTTCTTGACATTTTGAATTTTGTATTGACATTTTCTGTTCTATTTTTATTATCATTTATTATTTCTTGACATTTTGTTAAATATGTAAGTGAGTTATAATGTAATTGGTTTTGCCGTGTTATAAGCTCAATAAATGAAACTTAATTTAATTTTAATTAATTTAATTTAATTTTAAGTCTGATTTTTTTTCCGGAATAATTTATATTTCCTGCATAAGCACGTAGTATACTTCATTTCATCCATACATAAAAAATATCCAGACTTCCTTTTGCTGACATAAAATAACCAGGCGCTTCTACAAAAATTTGAGTGAAGTATTACTAAGTGAAATCACTGTCATTATAGTAATGTTTTTACACGTACCTTAAGAACTAATCGTACAACGTTTCCATCATAAAACAGTCGCATTTATCTGTCCTGAATACAAGTTCGGAGTAGCTCTGCTAGAGAGTATGCTCTTCAGCAGAGCCACAATTGATGTCTATTTTGTCAGTATCTAATGGACGTACAGCAATTACATTATTCGTACATCATGTACGTCTAATGTACATAATTTTAAGGTACTATTGATTTTTTTCTAGATGGTGGCGCTGCCGCAGAGGATGACACGCAATTTCGCTTGCACGCTCGGCTCGTGACACTTTTTCGTGCGAGCAGCCGGCCTTCGTAGATTTAGGGTGACGTTATGACGTCAAAAATATATACATACCTCTAAACAGTCGAATTACAAACCTCAATTTCGAAGTCAGTTAAAATCTCTATAGCTTAAATATCTTTAAGGCTAGAACCACAAACGGACGTGCTCACTTCATCGCTTCAGTATGAGCGTTTACACCTGTTCGTGAGACTGCATAATGTCACGCGCGCCTAACGAGATTACTGTACCAACTTACATGGAGAGTTAAACTGTGCGCTGTAATTGTTTTTCTAAAGCAATTTTTTTATAAAGGCCTAATCACACTAGTCGGCAGATGTGATTTTAGCTACACAATTCTGACGAAAGCTCACGAAAATTTTACGATGTTTTAAATTCAGTGTTATTTCATTACTGATAAGTCTTTTATATTATAAACTTAGTATGTTAATATAGTCCAGTTCAAGACCTTTTTTATGGTATACATATATATAACACATAATAAATATAACACTTAGTACTTCATTAACGAAAACATTACATAATATGCGTATCCATAGCCGCGGTCGACAAATTTTTGAAAAATTCAAATGTACTGTGACGCGACCCGTATTTTCGTGCCGCGACCGGCTGCACTGTTCGGGATACAGCTTGTAATGTTGATTGGATTTCATGCACCTTGTAGCTAATTTCCCGTCCGCCGACTTGTATGATTTGGTCTAAATATATTTTTTAACCAACTTCAAAAATGGGTTTTTTGTGTTTGATTTTTGTACGCGATTTCTCTGCCAATTTAGAACCGATTTTGGTGATTTTTTTTTTTTGCTTGATACATCATACCTATGTACTTCAGATGTAGTTCAATTTAAATTTTATCAAAATCATTTAGTTTTTAAATATCTTACTAATATTATAAATGCGAACGTTTGTATGTATGGATGTTTGAATGTTTGTTACTCTCTCACGCAAAAACTGAGCTGAAACTCTGCAATAATAATGCTCATAGGTACAGGATCATAGGTATTAAACGCAAAACCTTTAAGGGGCGGGTCTAGTACATCTAGACAAACAACTTCTGTTCTAGAACTTTTGGAAAATCACGAAGACAAAATCAGCTTTTTCATACAAAAACTTCGTCAACGCGCGGCATGTATCGAAAAGCTTTTTTTTTTTGTGAACTTTCAAAAGTCGTAGTACAAAATTTGTTTGTCTTGATGTACTACGTACGTACGTTCGTATAGGCCGGGTGGCTAGCCCTGGTGTCAGAGTTTTTAGGCCGCCTGAAGGCCTCTGACATGGCTAAACGGTTAAAACAACCGGGGCCTACAATTTAACGTGTCATCCGAGCCACGGTAGCGCTCAGTTGGAAAATGCCACCCGCGGTCTCCCATCCAAGTACTGACCGTGCGGAACGTTGCTTAATTTCGGTGATCGCTGAGAATCACCTAGTCAAACTACGCTACGAGCGCTACTCTAGATGTACTAGACCCGCCCTTAAAAGGTTTGGCGTTTAATACCTATGACCATGTATACAACAGAATAACTCATAGGCTTCATAATTTATGAAGATTTATGTGATGCCGAGTAAAAGTGTTTAAGTTAAAAGTGGTTAAAAGTGTTAAACCTGCATCAGGACATGACGTAACCTGATCAAAAATTTTTAAGACCGAGGGAGCAAGTTTTTCTTTCTGCCGGCACTCCCGGAGTGCAACCCGATGTGTTGTTCTTTTCTTACGTATTCGAAGTACGCGCTACGCCTAGCTATTGCTAGCGATAGATAGCGCCGTAATACTCGTACCTACTCGAAAAATACAAGGTCTGTGAATAATAGGTACTTACGGTAATTTACAGTGTGCCAGAGCTGTCAGATTCTTGGGTTGAACACACGAACATCTTTAGATTTGGCTTACCCTTCTGTCTACAATTAGAAGCTGACCGGGCCAGTTAAATTAGTTGTCATAATATTATGAATGAACCATATTTTATAAAACTTGAAATGGTGTCTATCAATATATTTGAAATTTGTAAATTTGTCAAAAAGCACCCTGACTATTTTAACAAAGCATCTGATAAATCGCTCAAAATTCTATATCTATAAAAATATTTAATAAACTGCCAAATAATCTAAAAGATATCGAAAAGGAAAACTGACTGCCTCGGTGGCTCAGTGGTTAGTGACCCTGATTTCTGGGTCAAAGTGGCGTGGGTTCGATCCCCACCCAGGGCAAACATTTGTGTGATGAACATAGGTGTTTGCTCTGTGTCTGGGTGTTATTTAGGTATTATCTATATAAGTATGCATTTATAATATGTAGGTATGTGTAGTATATCAGTCTCTGGCAGCCATATCACAAGCTTTTCTTAGTTTGGGGTCAGAGACCGTGTGTAAGATGTCCCCTTATATTTATTTATTATTTATTATTATTGTTTTATAAAACAACTAAAAAATATTCTATTATCCAAATGCTATTACACAGTAGACGAATTGTTTAACGAAAATCTAGAAAACATAATAATAAAACGTTCCAATACAAATAATAATAATCGGCTAAGTACGAGTTGGACTCGCGCACGGAGGGTTCCGTACTGGGAGCCCCCCTTAAATATTTATTTTATTTCAATTTTATTATTTATTATTGAAGTGAATATAAAACGAAATATTCTGTGAAAATTTCAAGCATCTACCTGTTTCTATTATTTATTAATATAGAGCGAAAAACGTCTAAAAATTCAGGTTTGTTGTATGGGAGCCCGCCTTAAATATTTATTTTATTTTCTTTTTAGTATTTGTTGTTATAGCGGCAACAGAAATACATCATCTGTGAAAATTTCACCTGCATAACTATCATGGTTCCTGAGATACAGCCCGGTGACAGACAGACAGACAGACGGACAGACGAACATCGAAGTCTTAGTAATGGGGGGCCCGTTTTTCCCTTTGGGTACGGAACCCTAAAAATTGCCGTACCCTTATCAGGGCCATATGTATAACTATACAACCGCATGTAAATTTCATATGTTGCAAAAAATGATTTGAGTTTGAGTTCTTCAAACAAACAATTCAACTATTAGTAGATGCATTCACGGGGGTGTTGTTTTCAAATAGTGCGGTATCTAGTCAAGTGTAGCGAGCGAGATCAATTATGGCTGTTGAATACATTTAATAGATCTTTAGTTAATTAATGTATTTATTATGATCTTTTAAGATTTAAGTTAAAATTTGAACTCTTCTTTATATACGTAGGTATAAAAGTGCTAATAATGTGAACAGCTTTAACTCATAAATTGTGGTTAGTCATAATTTATATTTTACTGTATAATTTTGAATGTAAATATAAGACCTAATTTGGTTCGTCTAGGTGTAAGATACATAGGTATGTATATCCCATACATAGCTCTGTAAGTCATAGATACTAAAACAAATACCTATTGCATGTCCGTTGATAAGCTGTTGTGTCTAAATAATCCTGTAACACCTTAGTGTACACAGTTCAGAGCAATAAACGATATCTTTATCTTAACAATAATACCACTAACAGAAAGATCCATAGGCCCATATGTGAACATTTTCAAAATGATTAACTCGTGGTGGTCTAGTGATTGGAACACTGGCCTGTCAAACTTGAGATCGTGGGTTCAATCCCGGTCCCGTTCCAATGAGTTTCTTTGGAACTTATCTACGGAATTTCACACCACTGGCTTTTTGGTGAAGGAAAACATCGTGAGGCAAAATGCCTACGTCCGTAGAAGAAATTCGATGGCGTGTGTGAATCCACCATCTCACACTGGGCCAGCGTGGTGGATATGGCCCAATCACCCTTCATGGGTAAGCCTACGTCCTGCAGCGGACTATTAAAAAGGCTTGCACACTAAGTTTTTAATTCGAATCAATTTTCGCTTTGTTCAAATTAATAGACACTCGATTAAATACTACCCTAGCAATATGACTAACAGATAGACCATAGGCCCATCCAAAGGTGAACATTTTCAAAATGATTGTAGCCAGTAATCCCAGCTATTCTTAGTATGTCAGTGGGCCGGTGTAAGGCGGAGTGTACACGGATCGTATCGGCTCGTTCACACAGACTATACGGGGCTTAATTGCTTCGAGCGGGACGAGATACGGCACGCGCCGAGACGACGCTTAACACGTTGACGGCGCTATGCAAGAATGAGACAATACTTTTATACAAGATATGATTTATTTAAGGAATTAGTTTTAACTGTGGCTTTCCCACTAGATATATCCGTATCAGAAATCAAATCAACCCTTTGCTTTTTTGCAGCACTAAAAGTAACAAACCAATATACAAATAAACACACCAACAAACAAACCAATATAGAAACAAACACAGCAACAACAAACCAACAAACATTTATTAACCAGATATATCAATCACTGATAAAATGACTCAAACAGTGATGAGTTATGGCACAAAAACGTGGTGTCTCACTATGGGCCTTATTATTATTTAATAGTGATACTAATTATAGCCAGAATTTTCAGTTGTCCTGGCTATAAAGCATGCGACCACGAAAAGCGACGAAAAGAACTCATTTCGACGTGTGAAAAAGGGACAGTTATATACTTTGCCATAACGCTGTCTCGTTCTGACACTACGAACCAAATAATTCGTGGCGCGCATACTAGCCCAGCTGGTATGTTACTGGGTCGGTATAAGGCGGGGTGTACAAAGGTCGTATAGGCTCGTTCACACAGACTGTATAGTCTAGCTTAATTGGTTCGAGCGGGACGAGATACGGCACGCGCCGAGACCTAAACACGTCGTTGGTGGTATGCAGGAATGAGACAATATTTTTATGCAAAATGTTATTGTAAGAGCGAACAAAATGAGAGAGGTCTCCGTTTTAACTTTGATGTTTAAAGTGAAAATAAAAAAAAACATTTCAATTTAATAATTTTCATAGCTACATTTGGCTTAAGCCCGTCCTGCATTCTCATCGTTCTCGCGGCAACTTGGCGGAGATAACAGCGTGCGCGAGAATTAATTAGCCAACTGAAAACTTGACTCATTTCGCATGACACCGACCACCTCCAGTTTAGCTTTACTGAAAATCTGAGGGACAACTTGGTACTTGGTAGCGCTCATGGCTTAGTTTGGCTTGGTGTTTGTCAGCGATCACCAAAGTTAAGCAACGTTCGTCACGGTCAGTCCTCGGATGGGTGACCGCGAGTGGCATTTACAACTGAGCGCTACCGTGACTCGGATGGAACGTTAAATTGTAGACCCCGGTTGTTTTAACCGTTTAGCCATGTCAGAGGCCTTCAGGCGGCTTAAAAACTCTGTAACCAGGGCTAGCCTGTACTATTCGAACTATTAACTCACTTACTCACTTGGTACTTACTATTTCCCCTTTTTCCCCTTCGCGTTTCTACTTACTAATACTTGCCAATATTATAATTAATAATTGTTTTTGGCATAATTAGTTCCGCACGAATCAATCTAACTGATGTGTACTCGTAGTTATTGTTAAAATTGAAAAATCGGTCAAGTACGAGTAGGACTCGCGCACGCAGGGTTCCGTACCGTATGGGAGCCCCCCCCTAAATATTTATTTTATTTCAATTTAATTATTTATTATTGAACTGTACACACAACTAAACATTTTGTAAACATTGCGTGCATCTGTTACCATTATTAATATCGAGCGTAAAACGGTTCAAAATTCAGGTTTGTTGTATGGGAGCCCCCCAAATATTAATTTTATTCTAATTTTAGTATTTAGTATTGTTCGTTATAGCGGCAACAGAAATACACCATCTGCGAAAATTTCAGCTTTCTAGCTATAACGGTTTATGAGATACAGCCTGGTGACAGACAGACAGACGGACAGCAGAGTCTTAGTAATAGGGTCCTGTTTTTACCCTTTGAGTACGGAACCTTAAAAACGAACTTTACGACCCTATCGGTCATTATTCCTCCGAGCTATGTGCCCTGCTCACAGCCACTTAGACTTGCCAATCCGCTGGGCTACGTCGGTAACTTTATCGGTTATTACTATTACCAACCCATAGCATTACAAATTTTTGCTTAAGAAATCTGTTGAAGTAACAAAGAAAGAAAATCTGAGTTTAGACCCCCAACTTTGTCCAAAAGTCAGCAGACCGGACTGAAAATTACTCCATTTTCGGCATAAACAAGACAAAAGTTAACTACAGAAAGTGGCAACCCAAAGGCAACAATTTTTACCTAAAAGTAAATTAACGAGACTCGCAAAACGACAACTAAAATTAAGGTTGGGACTCTTCTTCGTATCTAGAACTCTTGCAACAGTAAGGGGCGTGGTGTTGCGAAAAAAAAATTCAGCCAAGTACGAGTCGAAATCGTACACGAAGGGTTCCGTACCGTACGGATACCTTAATATATTTTATTGTTTATTGTTTATTTATTTTTGCAATTAATAAACAACTTAATATTCTGTGAATATTTCAAGCATCTGCCTGTTGCCGTTATTAATATCGAGCCAAAAAATCACGTTTCTTGTATGGCAGCCCCCCTCAAATATTTATTTTATTTTAGTTTAATATTTTATTTTTGAAGGAAATATTTATCTAAATATTCTGTGAATATTTGAAGCATCTATCTGACACCGTTTTAAAAAGCGTGCGAATTACGGCTCAAAAATCAGGTTGGTTGTATGGGAGCCCCGTTTAAATATTTTTTTCTGTTTTTAGTATTTGTTGTTATAGCGGCAACAGAAATCCATCATCTGTGAAAATTTCAGCTTTCTATCTATAGCGGTTCATGAGATACAGCCTGGAGACAGACAGACGGACAGCGGAGTCTTAGTAATAGGGTCCCGTTTTCACCCTTTGGGTACGGAACCCTAAAAAAATAACAAATAATTAATTTTATTCATGGAAAGCACATCAAGTTTTTGGAGGCTCTAGCAGCCAATCTGGGTGTTGTTTTGGAAAATAGTTCCAGCTTAAAGAACACTATTATGTTGTGGACATATTAAGGTTTTTGCTATGTTTTGAACATTACAAGTAGAAATCAAAATAATTAGAAATATGGTAGTACAGAATTAATATTACAATTATTAAATTCTAACAAAATAAATTAAGTAAATACACATGATAGACCATGCAAATGCAAAAAAATGGCATCATTGATTATACAAAATTCGAATAGTTTGCACAAATCGATGTGACATCCATGTACATTTTTATGTTGATTCATCAAAAAGGCTCTGTCGATTTCGATAAAGTTAAAATTAAACCACTAGAAAGATATTTATTTAACCTTTCGAAATAATTTTCTTTTTTTTAAATCGGTTCACAATTGGCAAAAAAATCGATGAACACATAGTAATTATTTTTCAGAAAAAATGGCAAAACCGACTTCTATCGTGTACAAGATTCGAATAGTTCTCTCGAATCATTACATATCTATTAAATTAAAAAATATAATATTTAAGACACCTACTTGATATGTTTTTCAGATTTAAAAACATCTATTGTTTCGTGAATGGTAGGCATGCAGCTACTCGAAAAAAATGCTAAATCGATCACTCGAAACCATTTTTACATCCAGGGCAACAAAACTACTGTTGACCAAGCCTGAACGTTCAGTTGCCGATTCAACAATGTTTTCCGACGTTATCACGTAAAATTTCATGAGATCGTGCCTCTCTATGACTATTTTTTGTGGTCTTGCTTGCACTCTCGGCTCAGGCGGAACGTGACACTTTTTCTAGTCCTAGGGATCTATTTATGAGTTTCGAACAGCTCGGGCGTATACGGAACTTTGACAAATTCTATGGAAAATCCGTAAAGTTCCGTATTTATCCTAGCCGTCTCCATATAAGTTCCGTATACGTTCGAGCTGTTCGAAAGTCAAAAACTCCTGGTGTCAGAGTTTTTAATTAAAGACCTCTGATATCGCTAAACGGTTACAACAACAGGGATTTACAAATAGGCCCTTAATAGAATACAACGTTTTAGTACGGAGACATCATATGCTACCATTGTGACAGTGTGATCTTTGCCTTGCTCTTACTGTTATTATCAACATAAAAACCTACGATCCTACCCGAAAAGTTGGACAGTTTAATTTGTGAAATGGCACTCACCAGGCAAATATTTGGGACATTTGCGCTCGTCGCCTGTATAGGCCAATTTGTTGCCAGTAACCCGATATTACCCCATGATGCTGTTACTTTTAGTTTATTTTGATTTCAGTAAATATGTTTTTAGCCCGGGACGAAAAAATTGGGTATGAAATAGATTGCATCTGACGTTTGTGGTTTCGACGTTGTGTTGTAGGTAGATTTAGATAGCAATATTTCTTCTTCTTCTTCTTTTCAGCCATAGGACGTCCACTGCTGGACATAGGCCTCCCCTAAAGACCTCCAATAAGACCGGTTGGTAGCGGCTTGCATCCAGCGCGATCCTGCGGTCTTAAAAGCAACTTTTATGTCGGTTTACAAATGTCACGTACAATTTTTAATTAAGCATTAGGTAGACATCTATTTTAACTTAGTCTTCAATTTTTAGTATTGAATAGAATGTTAGATTTTTAAGTATTCATGTATTTTCAGGTAAATTGTTTAGGTACATTTTAACTTAGTCTTAAATTTTTAGTACTGTATAAAATGTTATGTTTTTAGGTATTAATGTATATGTATATTTTTTCAGGTAATTGTTTAGGTTACTAAGTATGTCGCACTTTTGCACTGTACCTATTCAGTTATAGAAGTGTTATACTAAGTTTAGGTAGCGAGTAGTTATTTTATTTAAAAGTATTTTTCCTTTTTTGCTCTTTTCAGCCTGAAACACAGGTTTAACCTAGTTCGGGCATGTGTGTGTGTGTCCTTTATTAAATTGTTTGGATTTTTACATTGAATTATTATGACATTCGTGTTTATAAATTAATTATTTTTATTTACTAAACAAATTTGCCAAATATTACCAAAGCCGAGTGATAAATAGCGAGGCAGCAAACTTCCCCATTTTTGAGGGAAATACATCCCCAATAAAAAAACGCCAACGATTACAAAATCCATTATGATGTAAAACTTGTGTAAGTTTCATCGAGATTCGTCGAAAATACGACCAGTAGAAAAAAATCAAAATCGTCTACTTGAAGCAAAGAGCTTCTCTTCGCTTCGGTCAATAAATAAAATCTCTACAAAATACTCAATCTCTCCAGTGACGGTTCCAATATCTGTAGGCCAGTTTGTTCTGTGATAGTTTGATTGGATTCTATCTTTTTATTGCTTCTTTGGGACCCAGGGTGTTACATAACTCGACAGAAGATAGTAAGGATTGGTACAATATTATCTACTAGTAGTTTTCTGAACAGAAGACTTTACGACACATCTCTTTAACTGAATCTTTATGAGCTTATAATTATTTCGACTCGCTCTCGACTGATTTTGTTCATACTTGCACTGTACTTTAGTAACTAAATAACAGTACCCATACACAGAGCAAACACTTATGTTCCCCACATAAATGCTTGCCCTGAGTGGAAATCGAACCCACGCCTCTTTGATCCAGAAGTCAGGGTCACTAACCACTGAGGCAGTCAAGGCAGGTAAAATTATATTATTAAAATAGGCTAGTAAATGGCGCGACAGCAAACCCCTCTTTTTGATGGAGACATTTTTATCAGGGACAGGGAAATTTGATCCAATCGAAAATCGCCGACGACAATAAATGCATTAATATACCTAACATAAAACATTTGTAAAACCGCGGCCTGCCACACAAGTTGGCGGATGTGAAGTTATCTACAAGCTGCGCAATATCCAATCCTGACTGAAGCTCACATAAAGCCGCACGTTGTTTGGATATTGCGCAGCTTGTAGCTAACTTCACATTCGCCAACTTGTGTGGCGCGGCCTATACCAAGTTTCGTCAGAATTCGTTGCAACCTGTAGACAAAGATCTTCCCTTCGCTTCGGTCAAAAAGGCAGCGGATGAAGACGATGATGGTTTTCTTACTTTTCCTAATGAAATGAAATATTTATTCCACTTAAATAGAGTACATATACATGGTGTTATAGATTAATTGGTTCCTTCTGTTTGCCATTTACTAGCATGTGGAAAAAAAACACCTTAGGTATACAGGGTTATTTCTATAGAACAACAACTTTTTTTGACGTGACAACGTCTTATAATTCGATAGAGCACCGGCTGCACGCACGAAAAAACATGACTCATGCGGCGTTACCTCGCTCTGAGGCGTTCCATGTAATTTTCTTTTGAAAAATGCTACCATTCCATGGCTCTTTCGTGGGTTCGCCCCACAAGCTGTTCGGTCCGCGGGGCGAATCAACGAAGCCTCTCATCAGTATTTTCTTAAGACGTTGTCACGTTCAACTATCGTCAGTAAACCGACTTTACAGACAACCAATTTTTTTGAGTATTAAAAGTCGTTGAACAAAAGTTGTTAGTTTTTATGTACAGAATAAGCCCCTAAAAGGATGCTAATTGATTAGAAATAACCCTGTATAGTAAAATTTTATCAGAATTATTTCTAAAATTAATTATAAATCAAGTCAAATAAGATCAAATTAAATAATAAACAACAAACAAACAAACAAACAACAACAACAATACTTTATTGGACAACCACATTGCATAAAAAACAGATTATAAGGACAAAAACAAAACAATAGGTATCTAATTGGCGGCCTTATCGCTTTAAGCGATTTCTTCCAGGCAACCAAGACATATTGAAATCAAACAAAAATCAAAGTATTGCTTGCGCTTATTCGTTTAGGCTATAGTAACATTTTTCTATTAACCATGTGTTAAGTTTCCTATAGGCCAGAAGTGCCATCTAAAATCACAGATCATTTTGGAGATGCCACGAGCACTCCAAAGCACTTAGCTCAGAATAATAGCCCCGATAACAAATGGTGCTCTTACCCTTTCCGTACAAAAATAATTTATTGCGAAGCGCCTGGTAATCGGACGTGGGTATTTAGTTTGCGATATCGAAAAGTTTTTTGGAAAAATATCTACCCTTTTTTAAGAGGATTTTGTCTACGGATTTTATATACTTACCAAATGTCTACGTCACGTCGGTCACGCAATTTCACATAAAGAACATATTTTTTTTTTTTTTTTTTGCCAAAAATGGCACGACCGATTCAATCGTGTACAAAATCAAAATACTTCGCTCGAATCGATGTGTAAAGTTTGTATACTATTGTTGATTTTTTTAAAAATGGCTGTCTCGATTTCGATAATATTTAAATGGGATAAACTTGCGAGTTGGTGGCCAAATATTGTGCATTTAAAAAAAAAAACGAAAAAGCAAACACTTTTGAACATCAAAATATTTTTTTTATTGGTTCACAATTGGCGAAAATATCGATAAAAATACACAAACAAATACATAGTCCCTTTGCTTTTTGGAAGTCGCTTAAAAAGTCACAACATGCAAATTTCTAAAAACTGTGTCAATTAAAAGTGGCCAATCAAAGAGCTAACCATTTAAATGTTAATTTTTGGTCTTAGCGTACATTTATCACAGGATGTTTTTTTTTTATAAATATCAAACGTGTAAAGTTAAATCCAAGTAAGTACCTATGTGGGGTTGGTACCCTACTCCCACGGCCGCCATCTTGGAAAAATCTTTACTTGTTTAGCTTGTGCAAAAAGAGAACTGTCGTGGCATTACGGTGAACTAACAACATGATTTTAATCAGCAGCCGACAACTTAGTAGACGCGAGTCTACTGATGCAAACCATCAACACTTTTAGTTGTACTAGCAATCACAGAGCAGTGTTGTCAACGTGACAAAATTAGTAAAATGGCTACGTTACTTACGACGCTTCTCTTTTTACACAAAAAAGCAGTTAAAATAGCAGTTTAAATTACTAAATCAGTATAAAAATCGAAAACTTTCCAAGCTCTACCAACCACATCATAGAATAGCAACATCGAAACAAGGATTGCGTACATGCCCAGACTCCTGAGCATTCATACTCTCCACCAAAGGCTCCTTCTTGCGACGGCGTCGTGTGTCGGTCGGGTCGTCTCTTCCCTCAAATATGGTCGAGGAGAGCGATGGCTGGCACATGCGTCACACTCGTGATCGCGTGCTGCTTGCGGGTCGCCCGTTAGCTGGTGGCATTCACGCAATCACAAAAACTATTTAAATACTTGTACTAACTTAGGTTAAGTTCAAATTAACACTCTTCTGATTATTAATAATTGCTAAATGTATGTAATAAAAGACAATGGATCCTGGAGTCTGTGGAGAAATAACGTAAATAAAAAAGGCTCTACCAAACCTAAACTAAGCAATCTATATTTCCTTTTTACTAGCATTTCGTATCCAAAATACGCGATAACCCTTAAATTCTTGATACCCCATTCCAATTTCGTTGTAAATGTCACAGTGCCAAATCCTTGTTTTCTTACACACGATCGTAATATAAATTTCAATATACTGCTCGTCGTACATATCGCATATCCGATTTAGGATCAGAATATATTGCCAGAGATATGTATCTAAAGCCGTATGTGTCTGAGTAACACAGGTTTGTTACCAATAATGGTATATACGATGCTTCCACAATATAGGCATGAAGACTGGGTAAATAAATCAACAATATAATTAGTCCATGAGTTAGATAGTGTGTAAGATGTCCCCTAATATATATTTACTTATTATCAAAAAATATAGGACATGTATTTTTTCTTTTGTCAATCAAACAACTAACTTGACTGCCTGGGTGGCTCAGTGGTTAGTGAACCTGACTTCTGGATCAAAGAGGCGTGGGTTCGATCCCCACCCAGGGTAAGCATTTATGTGATGAACATAGGTGTTTGCTCTGAGTCTGGGTGTTATTTAGTTACTATCTATATAAGTATGTATTTAAAATATGTATATGTAGTATATCAGTCTCTGGCAGCCATATCACAAGCTTTGCTTAGTTTGGGGTCAGAGACCGTGTGTAAGATGTCCCCCAATATTTATTTATTTATTTTATTAATTACAAAGATAAACCTTGTCAAAGTTTGGGAGAGGCGGTCGTGACGTCACTTCTCTTACAGAAGTCTATACATTTATATGGCACTTGTGACGTCACACGGAACGTTGGCGGGCTATACATATTTTCATCACTCTTGGTTTAATTGACCGAAGAAAGAATACGTGTCTATTATTTTTTGAGAGTCTACCTAACGGACTAATTATCTATTTTTAGTCATCTTGCCTAATTCAGCTACGTATGACTAAGAAATGAATTAATATGGAGAGGACTATGCGTGGAATCTTTCTGCGAGATCATATCAGTAATTAGGAGATCCGTAGAAGACCCATTACAATTTAGCGAGAAAAAATCTCCTAAAAATCACGTTTATTGTATGGGAGCCCCCCCTCAAATATTTCTTTTATTCTGTTTTTAGTATTTGAAGTTATAGCGGCAACAGAAATACATCATTTGTTAAAATTTCAGCTGCCTAGCTATCATGGTTCATGAGATACAGCCCCGTAACAGACGGACAGACGGACATCGAAGTCTTAGTAATAGGGTCCCGTTTTTACCCTTTGGGTACGGAACCCTAAAAATTAGAAAGTAAGAAATTAAATAAATAATTAGGTATACTAGTGATACAATTTACGGTCAACTACCTCTATAATAAAATTTTATGATACATTTGACGATACGTAACGGTTGATGTTGATAATGTTTTATCAGATAAATAGCTAGGTTTGATTACGGATAAAATATATAGGCTAAATCAAACTGGTGTCTGTGAAGTTAGTAGCAACAAACTGCCCAGATCTCTCCTCTTGCATCTGGAATAACGAATTTCAAAGATTTATTCTTTGTGAGAGCAAAACCAGCGGCACAAAATTATCCGGCGGGCATAACATAACATTTTCTTTATTGTACACCAAATAAAATAAATAAATTAGAGTAGCTATTTACAAATGTTGTACAAGGGCGGCCTTATCGCCTTTGGCGATTTCTACCAGGCAACCTTTGGATATACTGGAGATAAATTAAATAATAGGAATACGGTTGGCGGTGTATACATACTGTGACCTAACAACATAGTATAAAACAAAGTCGCATCCCGCTGTCTGTCCCCATGTACTCGTATGCTTATATCTTTAAAACTACGCAACGGATTTTGATGGGTTTTTTTAAATGGATAAAGTGATTCAAGAGGAAGGTTTAATGTATGTTACACCTGTGCGAAGCCGGGGCGGGTCACTAGTAAACGATATACCGACCGACAGACAGGCCGCCGGCATAGTGTGTGGTGCCATGGTGTGCCTATTATGCAGTGACAAAATCTGTTTCCTGGTCACATTTTTCAATGGCGCAAGCTACGTTATTCCGGCAATGTAAGAGTAAAGAAGTGCTTGCAACTTACTTTTTAACAAGGGTGAAGAAGTGCTTGCAATCTACTTTTTAAATAAGGGTGAAGCAGTGCTTGCAATCTATTATTTTAACATGAATAAAGTAGTGCTTGCAATCTACTTTTTAACCCCCGACGAAAAAGAGGGGTGTTATAAGTTTGACGTGTCTGTTTGTCTGTGTGTCTGTCTGTCTGTCTGTGGCATCATAGCGCCCGAACCACTGAACCGATTTCAGTTTAGTTTTTTTTGGATGAAAGGAGACTTAATCGAGAGTGTTCTTAGCCATGTTTTATAAAAATCGATTGAGCCGTTTAAGAGTTATGGTGGGTTAAAGTGGGGATGGAAGAACCAAAATTCTACAAATGTGCCCAAAATGGTTGTCAATTGAAAGTTTGTTGTCAAATGTTTTTGTGTCGGGGGTTTTTTAATTAGGTATATTATTTAACAAAGATAAAGTAGTGCTGCAATCTACTTTTTAACAAGGGTGAAGCAGTCATACAATCTACTTTTCAAAAAAAAAGGTAAAGCAGTGCAGATTGCGGGTAAACTACAAGTAAGTACTTATGTTTTTAATTTTTCTTTAATTTACTATCACAAAGACACACTAGACAAATTATTTCTTACAAAACTGTATAGCAAATAAAGTAGAAATCCTGATACTAATAAAGTTGTCAAGGCGGCCAGTCCTAATACTGCAAGCAGTTCAAAGTCGAGGTATTCGTTCCAAGTCATGTGCGCGGTGTGGGCCTTCAGATGGGATGCTCCTCCATGCCGCAGGAGGTGTTCCGTCCACCAGACTGCGCGCTCCAGCGACGTCTGAGGCTGATCATTCATGACCAAGCGCAGTTTCTCTATATTTTTACGGTAACTGTAACAAAAAAGAGATAATGCAAAAATATATCGTGCTTAGGCCATTACTCGTACCTTATACAGTATTCAATTACTTGATTTAATTGTTTAAGAAAATAATTTTTCCATTATTTTCTTTCATAACAATCGTCAATTAGAAGAATTTCATATTTTCGGATCTTATTATCTTTAGAGATTGCTTGTAAAATATGGCAAAGTGATGGCGGCCTTGAACAAAAATAAAATTAGGAAATATGAAATTCCATTTCAATTAAGCTTTCATTGCGGTGGTTTTACTCTGCGCATTCATTTACCATATTTTAATGGATTTTTTGAGCTACTTTGAGCTTTGAGAGATCTTCTTTTCTAGTAAGCTGTCTGTGAAGGCTTAGTGGTAGTATCTGAAGCCCGTCTACAACAAGGTCAAGGGTTCGAATCCCGGTCTGTTGCAAGCCAACGACTACCTAGACATGACATTTGTGTACTGATTTTTCATACTGGCTGTTCGGTGGAAGAAAACATCACGAAGCAACCTGCTTACGGGACAATACGGGTGTAAAAGGGAACAAAATACGCTATGTATCAATACAGGGCTATGCGTGTGTATTTTTTGTATTTACCTGGCAGTTCATAAGCCATATACTTTTTGTTACAATCTACACTTCAATCTAATCTACAATCTAATCTTAGTAAGCGAATATTTCCGTTTTAGACACAGCGATTTTGGTTTCGCCTCTCCAGATGTTGGTTTTCGTCTACAGGTCATAGTTTTCAACGGATCTCGACTAAACTCTTCGACTTGGCATTCTAAACTTGATACACAGGTTCTATTTATTGACAGAATTTTAGTCGTCGGCAATTTTTGATAGAGGGGGTATTTCCCTCAAAAAGGGGGGAAATTTTCTGTCGAGCTATTTATCAGCCGATTTCGATACTATTTGGCAAGATTGTTTAGTATCAAAATCCTAAATATATTATGCGAATATGAACCAAATCAGTCTAGAGCGAGTAGACATCAAATGAAGATTCAGTTGAAGAGATCTGCCGCGAGATCTACTGTTAAGAGAACTACTAGTACAATATAAATTCAAGATGTTCACGTTTCAGAACCATTTCTTCTTTCATTGTTTTCAAGTAAACATACCTGACATCATCCACAACAGTATTGATAGCTTCTTTGAAATTTTCCTTTGTGACTTCTTCCATATCTAGCCTGACACCTATTTTGTGAAGGACATACATTTCCACGTTAAACCATTGGTCACTGATCATCGGCATGCCAATAAGAGGTACTCCTGCTGTGATAGCTTCATCGGTCGATTGGAGACCTCCTTGTGTTATGAAAAGCTTGATTTTGGGATGTTCTGTCAAAATAAAATAGATTACTTTTGTATAATGACACAGAATGGTGGCTGAGGGAAGGTAAGCGGAACGGCTGCAAGAAGGGTCGACGATATAGCCGAAACCGCGGGTCGAACCTGGACACGATAGGCACAGGACCGAGGCAGATGGCACAGCAAGAGAAAGGCCACGCAGTGGGATAAAGAAGGATGTGGATGATGAATGTTATAAACCGAACCATTCTAGTCAGCGGACGTGAAGTTAGCAGGCTACGCAATATATAAATAATCTGCCAAGTACGTATCGGACTCGCGCATTAAGGGTTCCGTACTGTATGGGAGCCCCCCTAAAATATTTATTTTATTTGAATTTAATGATTTATTATTAAATTAGGCATGCAGTTAAATATTTTGTGAATATTTCAAGCATCTACCTGTTACCATTATTGATATCGAGCGAAAAAAGGCTGAAACTTTAGATTTTTTGTATGGGAATTAACCCCCCTTAAATATTATTTTTATTCTATTTTTAGTATTTGTTGTTAAAGCGGCCACAAAAATACATCATCTGTGAAAATTTTATCTTTCTAGCTATAGCGGTTCATGAGATACAGCCTGGAGACAGACAGACGGACAGTGGAGTCTTAATAATAGGGTACCTTTTATACCCTTTGGGTACGGAACCCTAAAAATAGCGTAGAAAAAATGCCAAGTCGATGGGTTTCAGGCAGCTTGTAGCAATCTTCACATCCGCCGACTTGTATGATTCGACCTATAACCTGTTTTCATTGTCCTAAGCGGTCTTCAGATCAATTCTGACTAGTATTGTTAATAAAAGGCCGCCATATTTATTAAAATATCCTTTTAAATTACACAATTAATTAATGTCCGAGCCGATAAAAGAGGATACTCAGCAAAGAACCAATCATAAATAAGCAGATTTCAAAACGCGTAGTCACTGTGATTATACTTTTTCATTACCTACTTTTTATGAGCTCGTGCAACATTATTACAATGTGAATTATCAAGTATTTTGGTTGATAATATAGATTAAACATAATAACATTGAGTCATTCACGGAAGATCACCTCAAAAGTACAAACAAAACTCGATCTGTCTTTGAAACGCTAATGAAAAATGTAATCTTGGGCTATGTGCAGAGTTTTACCCATTTCAAAGTCAAAGTTATTTATTTACTTAAATTAAATTATATGAATACACGACTGACAGTTGAATTTTGGCGTGATAATTAGATTCAGGATTCACAAGCGAAATGTTCTTTGCTATAATGTGGGAACATTAAGCTTGAGGCCCGTGTTTGGGGTACCATACAGAAAGCTATCTAGTAGTGACATTATGGAGTAGTCCTAAATTTACTGTTGTAAGCTATTTCGCTATTTGAAAAATAATAATATTTATTTATGTTCTTTTCAACATTCTTGCGAATTACAAACGTAACAAAACATAAAGTGACAAAATATGACTATCTTAATTTTACTTACTCAGCAAGTCTGACTGTGGAAGCCATTTTGATATTCTGGTGTTTTGTGATCGATTTGGCAGTTCATCTTTGTCCCATTTCCATAGAACATCGTAAGGAAGCTCAGAAAACGCCTGTACTAGAATCTGTATCTTCTCAGGAGGAAGTAATGAAGGGCTGACGTTGGTGCCATAGCTTATGTAAATAACTCCATTCTTCGACGAGTCTAAATAGTTCTTCAAATCCTGGAATGGTAAGACAGACAAATTAATTACTTAATGAAGCGGCCACCAAGGTCTAGTCTTAAATACGGTAGCCTGAAATCGGTGTAAGAGTTCGTTCCGTTTGCCGTCGAGACAGCTAGTTTTTGGTGCTCTGACCACAAAGTCACCGTAAAGTTTGTTAAGAGCTGGGCTGGCATCTGAGGGAGAAGGGCCGCAATTCTAGAGCGGGTAATATTCTTACCCAACACGTCTCCATGGCTATTCGCAGGGTAATACAGCTAGCTTGCCTCTTGAAGTCTTGATGGACATATTAAGTAATAGGTGAAGTTATAATGTAGGTGTTATTTGTGTGATACGTGATATACTGTGGACAATCTAAGTACTTAAGTTTTAACCATGTTTCCTTACCTTTGGTAAATCCTTAGTAGGTTTTTGATGCAACCCACCAATATATATCGTATTGGGAGGTACAGGGCGGTTGAATTCCCATATGGGATGCACATTGAAAAATACCAAATCTATATTTTTGTTCAACTCAGCAATCGACGGCGTGTCTTCTCCAAATATTCTTTTCATCACAATATTATCTTCATCGGTTGCTTTATCATAAATGTTCACCATTCTATAATGTCTGGAAAGCTCTGTTATTTTATCCCAAAGACTTAAATTCACTATTTTTTGCCGAAGAGGTGTCGGGTATAACAAGGGTGGTCGGCTTGGAGCTCCAATCATATCATAAACGTGCATAAATCCTCCTAAAGTATTCATAGAGATCACTGGCACTTTAAACAGGTGACTCAAGCCGATAAGAGGCTGCACACATGTTTGCAATATAAGTAAATCGAATTGATTAGTATTGCTGTTGACAATTTTTTTCACATCATCTGTTGCCATTTGCATTTCAAAGACATCTGACGTGAATTTTAATAAGAGCTTTGCTTGTTCAATTATATCTGCTGAATTTCCGCTTGTCGGTCTTTTTAACATTGCTTCTCTCCATGCTTTATAGGAAAAGTCGTGGACGTCTATTTCTGTGAGGTTTTTCGGAGCTTGTCCTTTAGGGAATGCTGGGTCTGTTGTGATGACGGTAGCTTGATGGCCGCGTTTGGCCAACTCTTCGCTTAATGGACGAAATACCACTTGGTGACTAATCGATGGAATCGGGACCACCACGAGAATTCTGGCTGCTTCAGCAACAAAACCTTTTAAAGCTAACAAAGTGATTAATTTAAGTGCAAACATTTTGAGACTGACCGTGGTTTCGTAAGTACTAGTCACTATGTTTGTGCATAATGAGGAAAATTTCAACCACTAGCTGATTTATATATCATTAAAGGCGGATTTAATGACAAACATTTATCAGACAAAGATGTCGATGATAAAGAAGTAAGTACTTTAAATAGCCTATTATATCATATTTATCAATGTTGTAAATGTGATATTTGTCAATGTATACGAGTATTTATCAATGTTGAGGCTTTCAATCAACGGTTCAGTAGGTATTAAAGTCTGGTTTAAGATATTTATTTTCTCAAAGAGTTACATAAAATTCACTAATGAAAGATGAGTGCTAGATTAAATAGCAAGTGTAGAAACACAAATTGTTATAATTTAGACTAAACTATTTTTTTACAAAAATACGGCACTCACAGGAGGACTGAACAATAGTAGTTTATACAAGCATGAGTAGGTACTGAAAAGAAATGAATATAACTGAAGTAGGTATATAGATGAGGTAGGCAAATAAACTTCCAAGTCACTTCATAATTTATCATTGACACAACTGTAGAACCTGGACTTGTTAAAATGTAAATCACATAGGTAGTATTGTAATAAATAATGTAGAAACAAATTATGATATTTTATTAGTTACAAGGTCCAGTTCGGTTGATAAGACAAGAATTATTCATATATTTTTACTGCTCGCGAGAACACAAAACATGCGTAAATTCTAAGCTTGAAACAAGACAAATTTTGTCAAATGGTTTGCGCATTCCTAAATTTTTCATACTAAATTATTCTTCGTGGTCAGAATGAAATGGCAAAATAGTCATCTATCCATATATTTATCTAATCAGTTTGCTTTTCTTACAATTCATGTCTTAATGTCATGCTATATTGTATAGTGCCCTAATGTGATGTTTACTTTTTGACTTGTAACAAATGGTGTTATGAATAAATGACTATTATGACTATATGACTATAATCATTATATTGTTTTGATTCCATTTCGCCCGGGTAGCACGGCAGCGGAAGAAAACCATTTTATCCACTCTTAATGTCAGATGTCATTGTCAATCCATACTTTATTTCCTCTTCGAGGGGATATATTGGTGGAAAGACTATTAGTCCCTTTGCCATGCTTCCCATGCTGGATACAAAATTTTTTCTGACATATGGCTCAATCCTGACATTACTGCCCTATACAAGTCAAACAAATCTAATTTATTTGGACCACAAAACGTTGTTTTTCCATTTGAAAGTTTGAAAAAGGCCACCCTTATTGCTTAAGGATGTAAAAAATCTGCGACCTTTTTTCAGACCTACCAAAATATAGGTGACATAGAAGTTGGTCTAGCCATTTTGGAGGAATCCGATAAAATAAACACATGCCACAGGATTTCTATAATATTAGAAGATTGTACCTATTGCAAAATATAGTGTAATATACTACTAACAATTCTTAAATACCTATTAGTTGAAATTCCGATATTGATTTTGAAGCCGTGATGGTCTAGAGGTAGTAACACCCGCCTTACAATCGTGAGGTCGTGGTCTCAAATCCCAGTCCCGTACCAATGAGTTCTTTGGAATTTAACACCACTGGCTTTTCGGTAAAGTAAAACATCGTGAGGCAACCTGCATACGTCCGTAGAGGAAATTCGATGACGTATGTGAATCCACCAACCCGCACTGGTCCAGCGTGGTGGATATGGCCCAATCACCCTTCGTGGGTAGGCCTACGTCCTGCAGTGGACTATTAAAAAGGCTGGTACAGTACAGTACAGTTGAAATTCAAAATGATTCAGCACCTGCTCTGCAAAGAAATCGTTCCAATACAAACAATAAAATTGCCATACCCTATAGGGTTATATGTATATCTAAGTATATCTATACGAAACATGTGAACTAATAAGAACCGCATGTAAATTTCATATGTTGCAATAAATGATTTGAGTTTGAGTTTAAAGTGTCGTTATGTATGTTTTTTCTATTTTTTGCTTTCTACTTAAGTCTAATCACTACAACGAAGTCGCTTCCCTGTCTGTCTATCCCCATGTATGCTTAAATCTTTAAAACTACGCAACGGATTTTAATGCGGTTCTTTAATAGACATTTTAATAGACAATAGCAAGACAGAGTGATACAATAGAAAGGTTTATAAATGCATAATCACCTGTGCGAAGCCGGGGCGAGTCGCTAGTAAGTATATAACTTTTAAATTCAATATCATTGTTTTTTATTACATTTATAAATTGCAGTAACTAAGTACAGCTACTGATTTTTAAGGTCTGTAGAAAACGAAGAACCTTTATAACTTCGTTGTGTCCGTCCGCTGGTTTCAAAGTCTTACAATACTGTTTTCCACTGTATGTATGAACCAAAGTTAGCCTAACATACTACTCTAAATTCTCAAACCGTACGTCATCATTCTCATATTTGTATATTTTTCGCAATAAAATTGCATATCCGACTTCAATGGTGTACAATATTCGAATCTTCTTCTTCTCTCTTTTTCAGCCATAGGACGTCCACTGCTGGACATAGGCCTCCCCTAAAGATCTCCAATAAGACCGGTTGGTAGCGGCTTGCATCCAGCGCGATCCTGCGGTCTTAATGAGGTCGTCCGTCCACCTTGTGGGTGGACGTCCTACGCTGCGCTTACCGGTACGTGGTCTCCACTCGAGGACTTTATTATTATTCGAATAGGTACCTACTTACCTACCTAATTTGCTCGTATTAGGTACTTTTACATTATTGTTGATTTTTCAAAAACGGCTCAGCCGATTATTGTAAAATCAAATTGAGAGCATCTCGGAAGTAGGTAGGTACTTTACTTTTTTTAAATCGGTTCAGAAGAAATATTTTATTTGTTCTTTAATTTTGTTTTACCCGATAAACTATTCCTTACAAATTTGTATAGCAAATATACCAGACAAGTAGTTGCTATTATGATAATCAAGGCGCATATTCCTAATACTGTTAGAAGTTCGAGATCGAGGTATTCGCTCCAAGTCATGTGCGCAGTGTGGGCCTTCAGATGGGATGCTCCTCCATGCCGCAGGAGGTGTTCCGTCCACCAGACTGCGCGCTCCAGCGATGTCTGTGGCTGGTCTTTCATAATTGAACGCAATTTTTCCATATTTTTGCGGTAGCTGCAAAAGAAACAATATTGATTAAACCTATCCATAGTACCTAGTAAGATATAGCTCAATGGAGGAGCATCAATCATCGATAAATCGTTCTGTTGAAGCAGCGACAAGCGACAAAACGCTACAAATTCCATTTTTATTTAAAAAAAAAATAGTTCGTAGTTAAGCCGCCGCAGCAAGAACAATGTCGTCCATAGCGAGCGAATACTGAAATGCTCGTGTAGGACAGTATTGCCTAGTTGATGAAGTTGCGCCATATGGCTCAATATTGTATTGTATTGCGCAGCATTGATGCTTGTTGCCGTTGCCGTAAATTGCTTGATGTAGTCGTGACGTCATAGCTGACGAGTATTGACTGGAATTGAGCAATTTTAGTTGCCCGTGTAAGCGCACCTTAAGACAGTTGATACCGAGATGTTTTCCTTTACTGTTAAAAATAAATAGAAAAAACCGCTAATGAATTTGAAAAAATAAGTGAACATCACGTGTATGTCTTGATCATTAACTTATTACCCAAGTATTATAGATATATAAAAATCAGCTTTTATACTATAACGTGAGTAAAATTAAGTATAATTTCATGAACATAAGTACGAGTACCATCTACCTGCCAAAGCCACCGTACCTAACCCAAACTTCATAACGGTCCATCGTTCTTATCTGTGTTGCTGACAAACTTTCAGGTTTTATTAAATAACAATGGTCTGGGGTTCTCGGGCTCTTAGTCCATGAGATCCAATACCAAGTCGTTTTAAGAATTTTTAAGGGGTCCCAATTTGTCACAAATTCAATAATCTATTATTTTGTCACAAATGATCTCTCATACGACTATTAGTTCACTGAATCTTATTACTTTGTCTATTGCTTTCCAAAGAAATATTATAGAATGCCATGACTAGAAAACAATAGCTGGCTCTATTTTACCAAATTGCTAAGTATGGCCATACTTAGTTAAATTATAGAATACCAAGACAAAAAAATAATTATTCGACTTATTGCACAATTTCTTTTCTTTATTTTTAGAATTGTTCGTTATCAACGTGGTCCGAAATGGCCTCATCCTACATCGTCCTTGGCGTTTCGCCCCGCGGGGCGAATGGGGGCCTTCAAAAAGAAACTTGCACGATTCGCCCCGCGTTGCGAACCGCTTGCAGGGCGTAACGCCGCAGTACCTACCCTTCCTCTTGCGGTAAATTGAACATTTTAATTTTTGTAAATAGCCTCTTGGTGTTTATCTAATTCAACGCCTACCTCTTAAAAAGTAAACCTGATAATATACTGATCTTCAGTGCAATTACTAAAAGAACAAATATTAGTCCAGTTATTATAAACTTACCTCTCATCGTTCACTACAGTATTAACAGCTTGCTTAAAACTTTCCTTGGTGACGTCAGCCATGTCAAGCCTTAGGCCGATCTTGTGAAGGACGTACATTTCCACGTTGAACCACTGGTCTCCAAGCATCGGCATGCCAATAAGAGGAACTCCTGCTGTGATAGCTTCATCGGTCGATTGGAGACCTCCCTGGGTTATGAAGAGTTTGATTTTTGGATGCTCTGTAAAAACAAGTCTTATATTAAAAAACATTTTTTAAATAAGATTTTATTGAACAAGTACTTAGTCGCAAGACGAATCAAACGAGCCGAAACTCAATAGGGTTGCGTCGTTTCATTACAAAGTTCCTAGGACCACCTTCCAGCTCCATCATCAGACCCTGGTTACCATTGAAAGACAAAGTACTCGCTAAGGCCATTCAAATGAACCCAAACTTGATAAGATTGTGTCGTTTCATTGCTAAGTTTCTTTGGCCACTTTCCAGCACCATCATCAGATCAGCACCATGTCATCATAATATTGCATTGTCACGCGATTTACACATGTACGCAAAATGTCAGCTCAACCGGTAATCGGGAAGTGGATCGCAAGATTTGATTACAAAACGACAGACAACGAGACGAGTGAAAGTAAATAAAAGCTTGTAAAAATAAATTAGATATGTGCGAACCATATTTTGCTTCTTGTTTACCAAACTTTACTAAATATTAAAAAAAAAAACATTTTATTTCTATAATATCAAAGAGTATTAATATGAATCAGATCAAAGTATCTATAATAGAACCTGTCTACATAATTTATGACAAATTCAAACGGGAAAATCTCGAGAGTACCTCCCTATAGGGAACACTAAACCAAAAATTCAAAGAAAAATTCTAATCAAAACAGGTTTTTTACGGTTCACAATTGGCGAAAATATCCATGAACCCACTCAAAACATACGTAGGTACATACGAACATAGTACCTCCTCCTTTTTGGATGTCGGTAAAACCAGTTTGAACCGCCCAACTTCAGATCATTGACAAAGATTTGCCAGTCATTATTACGAGCATAATATATTGGAAGCAAAATAACCTTGAGCAGATAGATCTGAATGTTGACCATTACATGACGTATCATATTGTTATCATATGGTTTGTTTATTTCTTATGTTAAGCCGGGGTTACATAACGAAATTAGTGGCACCAATAAAAAAAATTCGTGAAACTTGATGTAGGAATTGTAAAACTTGTTTCGTTAAAATAAATACTGTGATGAAACCTTCAGTATCACAGTAACCAAGGAACCATACGCATCGAATTTCTGAATTTTTTGTTTCTAATTATTTGTTCACCATTTTAAGCACATAGGTATCCATTCTTCGCCTGCGCGTTTGTGAACCAAATTCGTCGCGTTTGAAATTAGTTGCGTGACATTAGTTTTACCAAATAATCGGCCAAGTACGAGTAGGACTCGCGCACGCAGGGTTCCGTACTGTATGGGAGCCTCCTTTAATATTTATTTTATTTTAATTTAACTACTTATAATTGAATTGTATATATGTACTTACAACTAAACGTTCTGTGAATATTTCAATTTCAAGCGTCTTTCTGTTACCATTATTAATATCGTGAGAAAAACGGTTAAAAATTCAGGTTTGTTGTATGGGAGCCCCCTTAAATATTTATTTTATTCTGTTTTTAGCTTTCTAGTTATAACGGTTCATGAGAAACAGCCTGGTGACAGACAGACAGACGGACGGACAGCGGAGTCTTAGTAATAGGGTACCGTTTTTACCCTTTGGGTACGGAACCCTAAAAATGCGCAAAACTAATGTTTACACGTGAATTTGTTGATAAAACTAATGTCGTGAAATTAATTTTATGTCATATTGTTATTTAATGTAACTCCGGCTTTAGCTGAAAGAACATTAAGAACTCTGATAAATAATATTTCGTGACGTTTGATACATAATAATTATGTAAGTTCTGATTGCTATAATAAAACGATTTCAATATTATTAAGTAATAGGTAAGTTTGCAATGTCACAAATACCTATGTTGGACTCAATTTCACTCATAAATCAGAGAACAATCAAATTGATCTGTCATTTTAGCAATGATTTGAAAACCTGTACGCTGTATCAACCTTTTTAACAGTCCACTGCAGGACGTAGGCCTACCCACGAAGGGTGATTGGGCCATATCCACCACGCTGGCCCAGTGCGGTTTGGTGGATTTGAAAACCTAATAGCAGATAATTATATTTTTCAAACGGCCAAATATATTTACTCGTATTTGTTTTTTATTTTTTCTAAGATATTATATTATATGTAACACTGTCATAAGGCCTTCATAATTTGGATTTATACCCCATAACTTTACTGCTTTGCACGACTCTTAGTGGTAAAGGAATTTTTCTCTCCCTTGGCACAACAAATTTTATATGTACTTATAGATAACTGCTTATATTATTAGACAATCTAACCTACTTTGCAGTTGCATTTGAATGCATCAAAAAGAGTTACTCGTACTTACTCAGCAAATCTGACTGCGGAAGCCATTTCGATATTCTGATATTTTGAGAACGATTTGGCAGTTCATCTTTATCCCACTTCCATAGAACATCGTAAGGAAGCTCAGAAAATGCTTGGACGAGAATCTGAATCTTCTCTGGAGGAAGCAATGAAGGGCTGACGTTGGTGCCATAGCTTATGTATATGACTCCGTTCTTCGATGAGTCTAAATAAGCTTTTAACTCCTGTAACGACAAATATTCCTTTAAGAATATGTTTATCACAATACATGAAGTTTGGAAGTCAGGATGATTTCAAAAATAATGTGTTTTTGCTATTCTCGTTATATTGTTTATGCAGTTACTAAGCCCGATTACAGAGGCGCCATCGTAATTATAATCGCTAAATAGCATGTTCTGTTTCTTTTTCTCTTTAGTCATTCGATAGAGAGAACGCTTTTTACGTTGCTATTAAATTTACGCTGGCGCCTCTTTAATCGGGCCCATAATCCAAAATTCAAATTCAAAAAGTATTTATTTACGAAAGCACATCAAGTTTTCGGAGGCTCTAGCTGCCAAACTGGGTGTGGGGAACCCGTGTTTTGGAGACTAGTTCCTACTCAAGGAACAACATTTAATATAATATAATGAGCTATGTTTATGGTTTAATTTAGTTAAAAAGTTTTTTCTGAGTAAATAGCTAAATGCATCATCATAATCATTGTAATAATCCCTTCCGCTTCTAACGATGGCGTTTTATTCAAACCTTTGTTTAGCATCCTTGCTATATTTACAGAGTTATATTCAACTTAATCAACTACAACAATAGATGTTCCCTGAATTTAAAAAATAGGTGTTTAGTACAAAAAATATAATAAATATTTATACTTAATAAACTTAATTGACAAAATATATCGCACAATTGTTTTTTTTTTACCATTTCAGAACCTAACTTACCTCTGGCAGTTCTTTGGTTGGTTTTTGATGCAATCCACCTATATAGATCACATTAGGAGGTACTGGTCGGTTAAATTCCCAAATAGGATGCACATTCAAAAACAACAGATCAATATTTTTATTCAATTCAAGAATCGGAGGCGTGTCTTCACCAAATAGCCGTTTTACAATATTTTTATCTTCTTCTAAGTTTGAATAAAACAAATTCTCAAACATATAATGATTGTATAGCTCTGAAATTTTATCCCAAATGGTTAAGTTTACCAATTTTTGTCTTAACGGTGTTGGATATAATAAAGGTGGTCTTTTTGGTGCTCCAATCATATCGTAATGATGTAACAAACCTCCTACAGTACTCACAGAGATCACTGGCACTTTGAACAAGTGGCTCAAACCAATAGCTGGTGACACACACGATTCTAATATCAGCAAGTCATATTGATTTGTGTTACTATCGATAACCTTTTTTACATTATCGATCGTCATTTGCATTTCGAAGAGCTTTGATATCATTTGGAACATTATTTGTATTTGTGAGAACAAGTCTGCTGAACTCCCACTGGTCTTTCTGTTCAGCATTGCTTCCCTCCATGTTTTGTAAGAAAAGTCCTGGATGTCAATTTCTGTGAGATTTTCAGGAGCTTGCCCTTTAGGGAATGCTGGATTTGTTGTAATCACAGTGACTTGATGGCCGCGTTTGGCCAGCTCTTCAGTCAGTGGACGGAATACCACTTGGTGACTTATTGATGGAAATGGAACCACTGTGAGAATTCTTGCTGCTTCACTAAACACACAAAATAAAGTCATAGAAGTAACCACTTTAAATAAAACCATTTTGAAGTTACAATCACAAATTCACATGTTCAATAAATAAAACGTACGAGCAAATCAATAGCTCCTTTGTATGCGAGGGCTTCTTAACAAGTAAGTATCAACCTATGATTTAATAGCTATAGCCTTTAAATAGTCTCTGTTTACGTCTGTTATAAATTAAACATTCGTTGAGCGGTTCTGTATACTGATCAGATTTTTGATAAGTCTGCCATAAAATATTCATTGGAATGATAGACGCGTTTCTTAAAGATAATTTAAATAGACATATGACGCGAGTTCTTTTTTAGTTGCCACTTCATTGATTTGTTATTTTAATTAATTTATAATAATAAAAAATAATTAAACAGGTAGCACAGATCAGAAAGGAATGGAAGGAATTGGGGGAGACCTTTGCCTAGCAGTGGGACAGTACAGGTTAAATAAAAATAAAAAAACGGCCAAGTACGAGTCGGACTCGCGCACGAGGGTTCCGCACTGTATTGGAGCCCCCCTCAAATGTTAGTTTTATTCTAATTATTTATTATTGAATTGAATATAGAACTAAATATTCTGTAAATTTCAATAAAATGTCTAGAGATTTATAAAAATGTCTAGAAATAATATACATATTAAATAATGCGTTTGTAAAACTTAACAAGAATTACTAATTTTAAATTGAATAAAATCGGCCAAGTACGAGTAGGACTCGCGCACGCAGGGTTCCGTGCTACATCGGAGGCTCCCTTAAATATTTATTTTATTTTATTTTTTTAATATTGAATTGTATTTACAACTAAACTTTATGTGAATATTTCAAGCATCTACCTGTTACCATTATTAATATCGATCGAAAAACGGTTAAAAATTCAGGTTTGTTCTATGGGAGCCCCCCTTAAATACTAATTTTATTATATTTTTAGTGTTTGTTGTTATAGCGGCAACAGAAATACATCATCTGTAAAAATTTCAGCTTTCTAGCTATAACGGTTTATGAGATACAGCCTAGTGACAGACCGACAGACGGACTGATTTTTTTGCTGTTTTTCGCTAGATATTTATGATGGTACTCGTAACCGGTAGATGCTTAAAATGTTCACAGAATATTTAGTTGTATATCACTTCAATAATAAATAATAAAATTAAAAGAAAATACATATTTAAGTGTACCCATCCATACCCATACAGTAAGGAACCCTCCGTGAGCGAGTCCGACTCGTACTTGGCCGATTATGTTTATTTTTGTGAATGTGTTAATGTACATAGTGTAGGCGGACTAATCAATAAAATAAATCTTAGTGAGATCAGTTTTCGCACACGGATCCCTAAACTTTATACGGTTCACTAATTTATTTGAGTCACGATGATGTGGCACTAAATAAACATGTTCTACTACAAACATTATATTTGCATTTTCTGTACCGTTTCTGTGTCGCAGTCTTCGAACACAGAAAAAATCTCGACATGCACACCCAAAAAGTGAAACCTTAAAACTATATAGGTACTTTACAAATTTTACAATAGAGCAGTTTGCGTCGCGCTCAATCAGTTTCTCTCTGTCTTTCAAAGAAAAAGTACAATTTCGTAGAGACTTGGTAGCTGGCTTGTTGTCAGTTTTTTAAGCCGCCTAAAGGCATCTGGCATGACTAAACGGTTTAAACAACCGGGACCTACAATTTACCGAGCCACGGCAGCGTTCAGTTGTAAATGCCACCCGCGGTCACCCATCCCAAGCAGAATGATAGGTGTCAACTGTCAATTTAGAATTAGCGCCATCAATTCATTAGCCATAAGACGTCCACTGTTGGATATTAGCCTCCTATATCGATCTCCAATGTTTATCTTGCGGGCTTAATGAGATCTCAATAAGCCCGCACCTCATTGAGCGCAGCGTAGAACGTTCACAAGGTTGACAGATGAGACCATGAAAAGCCACAAAAAAACTCTTTTCGACATGTGAAAAAGGTGACAGATATATGCTCTGTCTCGTTCTGATACGTCGAAAGAAATATTTCGTGGTGCCCATCATAGCCCGGCTGAGTTACTTACAAGGTACAGTTCGCGTCATGTACAAAAAGATGACAAATATATACTCTGTCTCGTTCTAATATGTATTAGGATTAACATCGTATGTTAAGTTAGTATAATTGTGTTATTTATTTATTTTTGACTACGACTGTTGCGAATATAGCCCCTTTACAGCTGAATTATTTATTGTTTTAAATAGACTCAATATAGGTAGTATAAATATGTTATGTGTTCTGTTAATATTAATAGTTTTTGTTTGTCCGTCAGGTATATTACTACTATTTGTTTTTTGACTAGGAGAATTATGAATGTAGCCCCTTTACAGCTAAATTACTCCTTAGGTAGGTACTTTATTACTATTGTTTATTTTATAATTTTTCCAATTTAATTTTAATATTATTTGATTTAAATTTATTTGATTATTCTACTGTTATTAACTTATTGATTGACGAAGCACCTTTACAGCTGACATTTTTAAATTTAATTATTTTTATTAATAAAAATTTCTAAAACTAATTATAATTAATGCATACCCGTATTTGACGGACTGAATTTGATTACTATTAATTTATTGTGATGATAATTTAACGATGCCTTTGTACAGCTGAGTCATTTTGATTTTATTTTATATAGTTAATTAATGTAACATTCTACCTACATATTTGTTATGAATGTAAGACAATTCCTAAAAGTTAACAAGTATATTATTATCAAATCTATTGTCTAATGATAGGCAATTATGGAAGTTTAAACTTATATTTTGGTTTATATTTTATTGCTGTTGTCATTGTCTGATGTAATCCAAGCTATATTTTTTTCTTTTTGTGAGGGTACATAAGAGTAAATAAAACTACCTACTGTAATTGTTATGACGAGTCCATGGTAGAACCATTTATATATATTTTTTATTTTATTAAGTAAGAATGTATAAATGATTTATATTATGACAATAAATGATATTCTATTCTATTCTATTCTAATACGTCGAAAGAAATATTTCGTGGTGCCCATCATAGCCCGGCTGAGTTACTTACAAGGTACAGTTCGCGTCATGTACAAAAAGATGACAGGTATATACTCTGTCTCGTTCTGATACGTCGAAAGAAATATTTCGTGGTGCCCATCATAGCCCGGCTGAGCTACTTACAAGGTACAGTTCGCGTCATGTACAAAAAGATGACAGATATATACTCAGTCTCGTTCTGACACGTCGAAAGAAATATTTCGTGGTGCCCATCATAGCCCGGCTGAGTTACTTACAAGGTACAGTTCGCGTCATGTACAAAAAGATGACAGATATATACTCAGTCTCGTTCTGACACGTCGAAAGAAATATTTCGTGGTGCCCATCATAGCCCGGCTGAGTTACTTACAAGGTACAGTTCGCGTCATGTACAAAAAGATGACAGGTATATACTCTGTCTCGTTCTGATAAGTCGAAAGAAATATTTCGTGGTGCCCATCATAGCCTGGCTGAGTTACTTACAAGGTACAGTTCGCGTCATGTACAAAAAGATGACAGGTAAATACTCTGTCTCGTTCTGATACGTCGAAAGAAATATTTCGTGGTGCCCATCATAGCCCGGCTGAGTTACAAGGTACAGTTCGCGTCATGTACAGGTAGCGGCACGTAAGTCTAGCGCTGAGAGTACCGTGGAGGGGAGGGCTGCGCAAAGTGACCGCCATACTAAACTCATGCGCAGCCATCCCCTCCACAGTACCCTCAGCGTTAGACTCTGCAGACGTTAGATCTGCTGCATGTACTTACAGGTAGCGGCACGTAAGTCTAGCGCTGAGAGTACCGTGGAGGGGAGGGCTGCGCATAGTGACCGCCATACTAAACTCATGCGCAGCCATTCCCTCCACACTTCGCTCAGCGCTAGACTTATATGCCTCGACTTGTAAAAAGAACGCTGCAGCTTCAAACCGCACACGAGGAAAACCTTCTGTTGCGCAGTTAATAGGAGTTAAACCTCCTGGTACTTTAATTGCAGCAATGAGCAAGGAAATTTGACTCCTATCATATCTATCTATCAGCCGTAGGACGTCCACTGCTGGACATAGGCCTCCCCCATGGATTTCCAATAAGGCCGGTTGGAAGCGGCCTGCATCCAGCGCAATCCTGCGATTTTAATTATATTGTCAGTTCACCTAGTGGACGTCCTACGCTGCGCTTGCTGGTCCGTGGTCTCCATTCGAGAACTTTACGGCCCGTCCGTTCTTCGAACTATGTGTCCTGCCTGTTATGCAAATTGCATATAAGCAATATGATTTAAATTCCCTTGTGCACAGCTTGACACTTCAGCGTTTTCAGGGTTCCGTACCCAAATGGTAAAAACGGGACCCTATTACTACGAGTAAGACTTCGATGTCCGTCTGTCCGTCTATCACCGAGCTGTATCTCGTGAACCGTGATAGCTAGGCAGCTGAAATTTTCACAGACGATGTGTTTCTGTTGCCACTATAACAAAACATACTTAAAACAAAATAAAATAAATATTTAAAGGGGAATCCCATACAACAAATGTGATTTTTTGACATTTCTTGAAGCGCACGCTAGAATAGCTCGCAGATGGCAGATTCTTTCCTACTTACTTAACACTTATTGTTATAATATGGAAAATGTACACAATATCATTATAATTTATAGCCTATGTGTAATTCTGATATATAAGCTATATTATTACAAAGTTTTATCTCAATCCGTTCATTAGTTTTTGCGTGAAAGAGTAACAAACATCCATACATCCATCAAACCTTACAAACTTTCACGTTTATAATATTAGTAGGATATTTAATTACAATCATATTACATTAAGTCAATAGCTTAATTAGACGTAGAGGCAGACCACCAGCCCGATGGTCAATTGACGTTGTCAAACTTGTCGGGAGGCAATGGATGAGGGTAGCACAGTACCGGAAAGAATGGCGAGAAAGACAGGAGGCCTATACTCATTCTCGAGTGGAGACCACGTACCGGCAAGCGTAGAGTAGGACGCCAACCCACAAGGTGGACGGATGACCTCATTAAGACCGCAGGATCACGCTGGATGCAAGCCGCTTCCAAACGGTCTTATTGGAGATCAATAGGGGAGGCCTATGTCCAGCAATGGACTTCTTATGGCTGATGGATGGATGGTTTGGTCAGTCCGAATCTAAGTTTAGTAATCGTACTCGTTTAAGTTGGATTCGGAAAAACCACCAAATTGTACCACTACCGGGTCAATGACACAATTATGAACAATCCGGTCCATTACAGGCGCGGTTAAGTTACCTCGAATTTTTAATGTCTTCAAGTGTACTAGAGGATTTTTGTCCAAAACTTTCAACATAAAATTGTCAGTGAACGGAACAGTGGAACTTCTAATATACTCAATATTCGCACTATTAGTTAGGATAAATGATAGTATTTTTAACCTTTTTTTTAGACACCGATGCGTGGAAATCCTTCCTCCCACATTAAAAACTAACACTTTTAAGCACCTAAACGGTCTTATTTCTAATTCTTGGTTGTATGGCCGTATGTAACGAGCTAAATTACAACTTATTATTAAAGTTTTCAAATTGGGAAACGTTTGACTGATATCAATCAACGTTTTCAAACTGACCTCATTAATATAATCAAGACGCAAATATACCAGTTTACTCCCTCCTGCGGCCAATATTGATCTATAGAAAAAATTAACCAGGGTTAGTTCTGTCAAATTATCTAAATTTTCAAGAATATCAAGACTGCCCCACTTTTTAAATTTAACAACTTTCAGTCTCTGTATTTTTGGACACGTCTGAAGGACTAATTTCAGTTGGTCATACGTTGTGTCACCGTGACTTTCGTAATATTTCAAGTTAAGTTTTGTATCACTATCAGTAGATGAAATATGTTCTATACCTTCTGCTACTATGTTGGAACGATCATTGTTAATGACTTCAATATTTTTACAATATGTGAGAAGGTTTGCAATCCCCAATTTGGTCACAGATGTACCACTCAGATCACAAACTTTCAAATTAGCTAATTGAGTTAAAATTTGTGTGCTATTGTCGTTTACATCTTTAGAACTTTTTAAATTGAGCTCTTCAATTTGTTCACAATATTCTACTAAGCAATTCAAAATATTGTCCGAACAAACTCTGTCAATAGTGATATACTGAAGATTAGGTAATGATTTTAGTATGTTAATTATGTTGGCTTCGTTGGTTTGGTCTATATGAGCGGGATGGCACAAAGATATGCAGTTTGTGTGCCATCCTGCACACACGTTTTCCTTGAATTCTATCTCTAAACGTTTTACCCCAGAATACACTGGAGCTGTAAAACATGAGTTTAATGTCGCTAAGTACTTTGTAACAAATGTGGTGAGGTAATCTACAAATAATATTTTTGACGTCTCCAAATATGATTTTTTTTTATCACTCTCCATAGATTTAGTTCTGAAGTCAATTTTCCTTTCTTCTTGTTTCGATAACGCGCGAACTAATTCAATTGCTAGGCGATCGTGAAACATTTTCGGCACATTGCATTCAAGTAAGTTCCAGATGACTTCAATTTGATCGTGCAGTGATTCTTCAGCTTGGCTTGAGTGATAGTTTTGCATACTGCACACATTTTGTAGTTGTACTAAGCCGAGTCGTATTTTACGAGTTTCTGAGGCGACCCACCGCGACAGTTGTTCTATCGCCAAATTTTGGAGTCTTCTAGGTGTTTTCTCTAAGAACTGCGGCTCGCGCATCATTTTTATACTAAAAGAGGAACAATATTATAGGTTAGATGAACAATTAAACAGCTAAGCAATTTTTTTTATCTGTACAGCTTTTTTCTTATTTGTACAGTAAAACTACACAAGTAATTATGAATTATGAGCCCCAGAAAGTGAATAAATGATGAGAAAAAAATATATTTAAAAAATATTACATTCTGCTAAAATCGCACAAATCTCCTGATCTGGTCACACTGATCGCCGCTTAGGCGACGGGTTCACTGTCAAGGTCACTCCCAAACACAACTAGTTTATAAATAGTGACGGATTCTAACTCACACATTCATCTTCTTATCGTCCAGTACATTTTCATTGGTGTACCACAGAGATACAATTTGATTGTACAGTTACCACTTGCATTTTTCGTTAGTTCTAATTTTATGTCGAAATTAAAGAAAAGATACCATTTTCAATCACTTTATGGTGTCGTTTTTTAATGAAATCTCGATCAGTATTTTCCTCTATTTACCCACAGTGGCAGCAATCAGTACCCACCTACCTAACAAAAGTTCATAGCTCGTAAGAACCGCAAAAAAAAATCCAATTTTTACAATGAATAATGAAAAACTTATTAAAGAGGTACGAAAATGTATGAAATGACCATTTGTCTCAATACTGCTTATAATCATTAACACAGCACGTAATTATTTTACATCCACTGAAACTTAGGTATTTTAAATTAAATTCCATGACAGCATCTCACAATACAAAAAAAAAAGTGTGTGACTAGTGATCATTGGTGTCATGGTTTTGTAAAATAACTAAACAGGAATCTTCAATTCGTATTTATAAAACATTTTAATTTTTAGTAAAAGAGCCTGTGAATATTCGACAAGTAGAACACGTTAAAGTACCTAACTCGTTTCATTGCGCAGAATCTGAATCTGCTCGGCATAGCGCATGCGCTTGGCAAACAAAGTATTCGAAAACAGGTATACACAAACAAAAGTGGAATCGGAACTATAAGATTATTACTTACTTAGTGTACCAGTGATAAATGTATTATTTTATACTCCTACGGGTGAAATAGCCGAAGTTTATTCCAATAATACACCAAAATACTTATTCGCGATGTTCAAACATCAGAACCACAAAACAAAACACATAATAATTTATTATTATGACGCGGGGACGCGACGCTCGATCTGTTGAATGTGTGCGTATTTGTGTGTAAGATTACGTCACCAGTTAAGTAGCTAAACAATAATGTTGCCAGTGACGCTTTTAGAATCTATTTAGCATTTATGAATCGTACCAGACGATTGGACCGGTTTCGGAGCGATAAGTACCTCTCCGCCATAAATGATAGGTCTAAAGTACAAATATGAAGTTTATATTGACTTTATTACTTTATTTACCTTCCAAAAATTCATAAATAACTGCATTACCAATATTGTAGTCCCTGACTAAATATCAGAATTCTTATACTGGATTGGCGCTCAACGTCAACATAGAGATGGTAATACTGCTGCCGTCCTCAGATTAGACAATGAACGGTGCATAATAGCACCGTGAATGTTGTGTATCGTTTATTTTTCTTGTGTACCAATATTAAATTGTCAAAGTGTACTAAACTACAGATAATAACTGAAAATTTACAGCTTTTTTCTTCTTTTTTGGACTTCATTTTTTTGAACTGAGTAGCATAGGTACGTAAGACTGATTTTTGCTTAAATTATTTCGTGCCAAAAGTATCTAATAGATACGTAGTTTGTTTATTTCGCTCACTTAGCTGTCTGTTGAGGAAAGTTCTACTAAACTCGTATTCTATTATTATTAAATGTAGCATTCACAATTTCGTTTGAGAAATTTCTTAGCTTCATGCGGCACTGTCAGTCTTCGGATGGGTGACCGCAAGTGGCATTTATAATTGAGCGCTAACGTGGAACTTACTTAATTGTTTACGCGAACTTACTTTTATTTTATGACTAGGTCTCGTGCAATTATCATTATACTACGTGCAATATGCAGTGATGCAAAATATGTACTAGTAGGAGTTTTTAATGCTGAATGTGAAACAAAATAGTACTATAATTTTATTATACTTTTTTATACTTTTCTACTCGTTAGGTCTCTAAACTTATGAAAATATACTTAGACACTGAAAAAAAGATTCGATTTAAATTCTCAATTTTCTGTACCGGTCATTATAATTAAGCCGAAAATATCTCCATATCACGATTTGATTTTATCCGACACTCTATATATTTATTTATTACTTAGTTTATTTTTTGAAACAAACTAAGCCTATTTTTCTTTTGCAGAGCCAGCCAGAATGTACTACAATTACTTGGTAGATCAACCAAAAAACCTCGAACAATTGGCATTGGTGAAACTTGCTGAATGGATCACATTAGAAGCTGAAAAGTGGATGACAGAAGACGCAAGTACCTTCCAAAAAGTGTCAGGAGAAACTCATGCAAACAGTACTGAAGAATTATTGTCAATTAAAATTGAAGCTATTCGTAAAATTATCGAGAGTAATGTGCCCAGGATGCTACACGATCAATTATTTATTCAATTGATAAAAGCAATGGAAAAACTGCAAGACAAAATTAACTTGAACTGGTGTGCTAACAATCATAACACATTTGTGCATTTTCGTATAACAGGGACATTGTTTACAAAATACCTGACCACTTTGAGGGTTGACTATGCGGTTATGTTACGGTTAAAAGCCTCGATATTTTCCAAAGCGTACTTGCTTTCTGGCCTTACACATTTATGGTTTGAGTTTTGTCAGGGATATTTCGAATCAGCTAACGAGACTGAAATCATTAACACGTTAATATCATTACCTAATCTTAAAGATTTCACCATTGAAAGAGTCTTCACAGACAACATTTTGAAATGTTTATTAGAACACTGCAAACAAATTGAAAAACTTGGCTTAGTGTCTTCAAGTGAAATCAACGATACAAGTGTACATATTTTAACCCAGTTTCCTCATTTGAAAAAAGTTAATTTAAGTGGCACATCAGTGACTAAATTGGGAATCGCACACCTTCTCACGTCTTGTAAAAATATTGAAGTCATTGACAATTATTGGTCAAACAAAATAGCACCAGCTATAGAATACATTGCTACAGATAGAAAAAATGTAAAAATGCGATTTCAATTAAAATCTTATTTGAATCACAAGGATACAACCCAAACACAATTAAAATTTGTCATTCAAATGTGTCCGGAAATTCAAAAAATTGAACTCTATAAATACAGTATGCAAGGTAGTCTTGACATGCTCAAAAACATGCAGAACTTGAAAGAATTGAGACTAAATAATTTTGATTTCCATGTTGATGGTATACTAGAAATATTAGAAGCAAGAGGTCATAAATTAATACAGCTGCGCCTCATTGGAATCAGTCAGATAGATTTAAATGCTATTATTGACGTTTGCAAAATGTGCCCGAATTTGGAAACCTTAGTAATAATTTGTACCATTTTGCCTGACAGGTATTGCAGGGATATAAATATTTTAAAAATTCTGCCACTCAGGCATTTGAAGACATTAGTTTATCATTGCCTTAGGCCAGAAACATATGCTGCAGAAAAGGAATTTATATTTTTACTTTCAAATTGCCCAAATGTTGAATTCATCAGAAGTTCAGTTTCGCTCAGTGACGATATTATGATGAAAGTTTTGGACAAAAACCCATTAATTTATTTGCAAAAGTTAAAAATGTTGAACTCTAACTTATCCGTGGCAATCATTGACCGGATCGTTCGAAATTGTATCGTCCCCCCCATATTGATAAATAATCATATGTTATTTGTACATGACGGCAATGAATTTTAACTTTGACATTGACAGAGATGAGACATTTTGAAATACAATGAAACCACAAAATTATCAGAATAAATAAATAAATAAATATTAGGGGACATCTTACACACGGAAGTTTTCATTACTACGTAAAAAAAAAAAAAGATTTTAAAAGTGACAATGAATAACAACCTCCTCCCGCGCGCTCGCGAGGGTGAAAGCAAATATTGTGTGCTCCGTCAATAATTAAACCTCATTGCACTCAAAAGTTAACTTACAATTGTGCATTTTATACCATTATGCAGCTTAAACATAAACAGTGATAGTGTTGTTTACTGAAATCAATTCCAGCGAGTGGCTTAGAAGATATAAGCAAAAACATTTTAAATATTTTGATGGAAGTCCTGTGACTCGCGACCTACATTTGGTTAAACTCAGTGTGCTACGCCGGTGAGTCATCGCAACGGTCATCGAGTGCACGATCCCCGCCGCTGCTGACTGAGGTGCTCCCGCGCCCGCGCACCGCTGCAACACCCCCGAGCCTGTAGCCCGCTCGGCCGGGCCTGAGTCATCGCTGGCAGCGCACCCGCGCCCGCTCACCTCAACCCCCGTGTCCCGAGCGGCCGGCTTGCACCGGTCTGAGTCATCGACGCGTCGCATCGCTCGCTTACCTGTCGCTGTAATCAGCTGTGCGTATTTATTTACTTTACGCTTCACGAGTACATTCTTAACACCGAACACTATACAAAATGAATTGCGCAGCGTGTCGTGGTGATATAAAAACTAAAGAGGAACTTACTTTGTCTTGTACTTTGCAATGCTGTAAAAAGACTTATCACCTTTTGTGCTCTGGGGAAAAAGACACGACAATATTATCTATCAAGTCGTGGGTCTGCCCCGAGTGCCGATGTGCCACTAAAAAGGGAGGAGATAATAGCCTCACTCCAGTAGGTGCTACAAAAAAGAATAGAGATCCGAATGTTACAGTGCGCAATAAAGTACCGAGAATTTCCGCACAAGAGCAGTCATTTGTTGAGGATCCTCAAGATGTTTCCCACGAAATTCGTGAGTTACGCACAGAAATAATCAGGATGAGGGATCAGCTTACTAATTCTAACTCTCTCCTTTCATCCTATGAGACGCAACTGAAGAAGTCGACAGCTATTATAGCCGATTATGAGCTTAAACTTTCTCAGTCTGTCTCGATCATAGTGAGCTATGAGAAAAAGATTGAAAGGTACGGTGACCAGATAGGAAACCTCCTCGGAAAACTTAAGGCCTCTGAGAAGTGCTCACCTTCTTTCTGCCCTTCTGTAAGGTCAGACCCTGCCGTACTAGGGCCTGAGGCACCTGCTCAGTCAGGTAGGTCTCGGACCTCAACTGCATCAGCTACACCTCTCTCTCCTGTTGGCATGTCACCGCAACCAAGCCGAAACAAACAAGTGAAGTACTGCGACCTGGATAGTTCATTAATTGATACAGCGGTACCTGCATCTTCTAAAAGACCATTGCTTGAAACTGGTTCCCATCAGTTACCTCAACCCACTTCTGATAAAGGTTGGACGGAAGTACGTCACAGAAGGCCGCGCCAGTCACTATCTCTGCGCTGCGTTGCTGGACCCGCCGTGACGTCCCTTAAGGCAGCCGAGTCGCGCAAACACTTCCATCTATGGAATATGCTATCGGACGTGGATGAGGTCCGAACATATTTGGGTGAGCTATGTCCACAAAGAATAATCACCGTTAAAAGGTTAAGACTGCTAACAATTACAACTCCTTTAAAATAGGAGTCCCGGAGGATTGTTACGAAAAATGTTTCTCGGTAGACGTTTGGCCAGAAAATGCGAGGGTGAAGAAATGGATCAATTATTACAAGAAAGGCAAGAATCCGTTAGAGGGGCAGTCATTTCGCCATGGAGTCGGCGCACAGTGAGCCGCGCAACAATACGTTTCCGCAGTTTAGCATTTTTTACCAAAATGTTCGTGGTCTGAAGACAAAATTACCGTCATGGCGCACCAGCATGTTAATCGCCGACCATTCGTTAGTTACCGCTACTGAAACTTACCTAGATAGTTCAGTGGAAGATGCTGAGGTGGTGCCCCAAGATTGGACGCTTCTACGCCGAGATCGGGGGTCCCGCGGCGGGGGAGTTTTGCTTGCTGCAAGGCCGGGGGTCACTGCTATCCGTCGACGGGAGCTCGAATCTGAATTAGCAGAGGACTTATGGGCTACTATAACTTACCGTGGTATTTCTTGTACGATTTGTGTAGTGTACATCAAGCCGACAGCATCCGATGCTATTTATATGAATATATTCACAAAAATAGAATCTTTTTTATCCTCGTCTAGACATGATTTCTTTCTTTTTGGTGATATTAATATGAACAGTGCTTCGAATAATATTAAAAACTATTATTGTTATTTTTTGACATACTGTAATTTAATTGATTATAACGGAATAATTAACTCTCATGGAGGTATTCTTGACGTAGTGTTGGCACAGGAGTGTACTGAGGTGCAGTTCCAGCGGGTATTTGTGAAGGAAGCCGTCGACGGTTTCGTTCCAATTGATGCGTTGTACCATCCCGCTCTTGAAATCCAAATTACTCTCCGAGTGCGCACAAACACTTGTACTCCTCTGGAGCCGAGTAATATCGATCCTTCACGCGACTGGAATTTCAGTAAGATGGATGTCCCGCTCTTTCAGTCGTTACTTGCTGAGGCTTCGTGGGAATCCGTACTTGAATCCACCGATGTGTCGGTCGCTACGGATGCGTTTTATAATATTTTGTATCAATTGTTTGATGCATCAGTTCCCAAAAAGGTACGAAAAGTAACAAAATGTAGCAGATATCCAGTTTGGTTCGATGCAGATATCATAAAAGATCTCAAACGCAAAACTAAACTGCACAAAGTCTGGAAGAAGTCGAAGTGTATTGCATCTTACTCAGACTTTTCGGATTTGCGAGCCGACCTAAAGTATCGAATTTCCCAGGCATACAAGTCTCATATGGCCAGTATAGGAAAGAAACTGCAGCAGTGTCCTCAACATTTCTGGAGGCACGTACATAGCTTGAGATCGAAGGGAGGTTTTGAACCCCGTGTTTCGTATGAGGGATGTACTTTTACTGGCGTGAGGGCTGCTGAGGCATTTGCAAAATATTTTTCTAGTGTTTTCCTAAATGATCCGCCGGCGCTGAACGCTGACTTGTGTCCTGATGGAGACAATCACAGTGGCTACGTTACCATACCTAGTGTGTCACCCGAGGACATCGATCGCGGTATAAATAAACTGAAATCAAGTAGCTCACCAGGTCCCGACAGCTTGCCAAGCTCAGTTCTTAAGAGTGGTAAAAAACACTTTCTCCTCCCTTTATACCATATTTTAAATTTGTCACTTAGGAATGGAAGGTATCCTGACCAATGGAAAATCTCTAGGGTGACCCCCATCCCTAAGGGTAGTAATAGGACTCTTGTAGAGGAATACCGCCCAATTGCAATCTTGTGCGCCCCTGCCAAGGTATTCGAGTATATTTTGCACAATGAGATTTATAGGCAAGTAAAGCAGCAGATTGGGGAAGAGCAGCACGGGTTTAGACCAGGTCGCTCAGTAAACACTAACCTGCTATGCCTGGTCGACTATATTTCTAGTGCTTTGGACCGTGGGTCTCAGGTGGATGTAATTTACTTCGACTTCCAAAAGGCTTTCGATAAAATAGACAACGATATATTGCTACGCAAGCTATCATGTTCATTTGGTTTTGCCCCCAGTCTCTCTATCTTTATCTCAGACCTTATGCATGGCAGGTATCAATTTGTCAGGCATGGGATGTATGAGTCGAGTCCCTATCCCACCAGATCTGGAGTAAGCCAAGGTTCCGTGACCGGTCCGCTCTTCTTCCAGATGATGATCCATGAATTGGCTAAGGTATTGATTTCCGCTCAATGTCTCCTGTACGCGGATGATCTGAAACTTTTCCTTGAGATAAAATCACCCAGTGACTCATTAAGACTGCAGGATGACATCGACCGCATTTATGAGTGGAGTGTGAAGAACAAAATGCTATTTAACTTGGGCAAATGCAATGTCATGACCTTCGATCGGAAGAAGCGACCAACCCATTTCGATTATCGCTTACACGACATAGCTATAAATAGGGTGAGTCGTATCAACGATTTAGGTGTAGTTTTTGATCGTGGCCTCACTTTTCACGATCACGTCAGTGACCTCGCTAAAGAGGCATTTCGTCGTCTAGGTTTTGTGCTTCGCAATTCTAGGGATTTCGAAAATCCTCAAGTCGTCAAAACTTTATACAGCTCACTGGTGAGAAGCAAACTGGAGTCGAGCGCATGCGTCTGGAACCCGCATCATGTGACTTACGCTCGGATTCTGGAGAAGGTTCAAAAGGCATTCCTAAGATCTCTATATAAGAAGCAATATGGTTATTACCCATACCAATACCCGACAAAATTTTTACTTGGCCAACTTGGCTACAATTCTTTAGAAGTAAGAAGAATCCTAGACCAGCTCATTACGTGTTGCAAAGTTCTACGAGGGTCAATTGATTCGATTGTGTTGCATGATTTGCTGTGTGCTTTATTTGTACCTGACGAGCCTGGTGTACCGACTAACAGACGGGGCCGGCTGCCGAACCTTTTCTACGTAGATCATAGTCGTACTGTCGCACGTTCTATGTCACCTCTGTTGCGCTCTCGCACTCACCTCAATGCACTCTTGTTTGCCAACACTGATTGTGATATCATCTTTGACAAATGGAGATCTATTGTAGCCGTCCTCACGGCATATTGTGAAAATCTCACTGACCAGTGGGATCGATGCAAACAACCTGACAGTTCGTTTGTAATCGAAGAATTATGAATTTGTGACATTTAATCTAATTTTGACATTATATGCGCTGATTTTTTTTTTTATTTGACATTTTATTGACATTGTATAATTATAATTTATGCATGCTTTTTCTGTTGTGACATTGAACCTAATTTTTGACATTGTATCTAGTTTTTTTTTTTTAATTTGACATTTTACTATTGAAATTGCGTGACTCATGTTTATTCAATTTTTAATATTATTTTTTGATTTTGTACTGTATTTTTTATGCTTTCTTTTTTCCGATGGTTTTTTATTTTACTTTAATATTGTGAGGCAAATGTAATTGATTCAGATCGTTTTTCCTCAATAAAGAAATATGAATATGAATATGAATAACGTTTTAATTGTTATACATTCTCAAAAATGTATAATTTAAAACACTTAAAATATGAGTTAACGGTACAATTATACTGTATTTTATGAGGATTATTTCTTTTTTGTAATTCAAATCTAGTGAATGTAGATAAGTACTTACAGTTTATTTGCGTTTCGCTTTTTCAGTCTTTCTAAGAAATTATTTATCAGTACATCGGAATGTATTTATTTTGAGTAGGTATATTTTTGATAAGTAGGTACTAGGTACTATTTGAATATAAGATTTTGTTAAATTAATGTACACGCAATCACCAAATCAAATAATTTTATTTTAAGCTTTGATCATGTTTAGTATATCACTATTTCGTTGTGTTATGTTTAGATAATGTTTTTTTTTTTACATAATTAGTTTAAATTAAGTAAACTGAGTGACACTGCTATGCGAGACGAGCCCGCGTGCTAGTACTCCAATCTTGAGAAAGATCGCCAAATGCGATCGAAACTATAGTAGCAGCTTTCTACTAAAATTAAACGTGAGTAACACCTGTGTTGTTTGATGTGATTTTTTTGCACTTATTATTCCAATATAGAATCTTCTAAAAAAACTTTACCAGCTTTAGGAATGCCATCTCTTGCAATCAATCCTTACTAATCTTTAGAGGTTTATTGGTAATTAGCATCCTTTTAGGGGCTTATTCTGTACAGCAAAACTAACAACTTTTGTTCGGCGACTTTTGTCAAAAAAAAAAAAACAGCTGTTCCATACATTTTGTCGAGGGTAAACGATAGTTTTCTATGGAATAGCATTTTTTAAAGATTTGATAAAAATCTTTAGTTTTGATGTACAGAATTAGCCCCTTAAAGGATGCTAATTGATTACCAATAACCCTGTATATATATACGTATATACTTTTTCACGCAGCAACAGAGTAATAGATCGATCTATTTTTGGTATAGATATAGTCAAACTGTTGGAAATTGTCATGGGTTTCATTTTATTCCGAATAATTCTAGGAATCCTGTGGGAATCAGCGGCTAAAGTTAGTCAACTGTATGACTAACATAAACATCTTCAAAATGTAATAATGCAGTTAGGTGGTGTGGGTTTTCCCAGTGTTTTCCCAATACGTAACTGATAAAATAGCACATGACGTAACTACAAACGTAACGGTAGGTATAACTACAATAATGTCTTATTTCTTTTTGGTATCATGTAAGTTTTATTTTAGTTTCACCTGTCCCGTTGTCGGTCTGTCAGTCTGTAATCAAATCTAGCAAATTAAATTTGATCAACTTCTTGGTTACCGAATGAACTGAAATTTTGCATACTTAAATTGCATTGTCACATGACATATTGACATGGTGCTGATCTGATCATGGAGCTGGAAAGGGGCCAAAGGAACTTAGCAATGAAAAATCACAACCTCATCCAGTTTGGATTCATTTGAATGGTCTTGGCGAGTAGTTTGTCTTTCAATGGTAAATTGGTAACCAGGGATGACAGAGCTGGAAGGTGGACATAGGAACTCTGTAATGAAACGACGCAACCCTATCGAGTTTCGGCTCTTTTGATTCGTCTTGTCTTGGCGAGTACTAGTTCAGTAAAAACTTGTTTAACAAAAAAGATATTTTTTTAAATAAAATACTTGGTTCTTCTTTCACATCATTTGAGTAATGGAGATGACGCAATATAAAACAAATAACATAATATTTCGATAATGTGCTTAGTTTTAATACAAGGTAAGAGCTTTTCCAACTTGACGCATGTCCACATATTAATTATAAGTTATTTTATGTACGCAAGTATTAGGTAATAAAACACAAGTATTTTTAAATCCGACATTAAGCCCGATTACAGAGGTGCCATCGTAATTACATTAGCTAAATAGCATAGTTCTGTTTCTTTTTCACTATAGGCATTCGATAGAGAGAACGCTTTTTACGTTGCTATTAAATTTACGCTGGCGCCTCTGTAATCAGGCTTATTAAGTTGGTCACCCTATAGTCTGACCGTTTAACTGAGTCCTCGCCTGCGCGGTACAGAGGCGCGGGGGTAGACGACAAAGGGGACTGAGACAGGTGCGAGCGGCGGGGACGAGGCGCGGGGGTATTGCGTCCCCGCCGCTCGCACCTGTCTCAGTCCCCTTTGTCGTCTACCCCCGCGCCTCTGTACCGCGCAGGCGAGGACTCAGTTAAACGGTCAGACTATAGTATATTTTTCGAAATATTCGTGTCAAAACGTAACAAAACCAACAAAAATATCAACAGACATCAAACTGCGAAGTGAATAGTCGCCCTTAGAGAGTAAGCCTATGGTGTGCAGTAGACCATTAAAAGGCCGGTAATTACAACACCGAACAAAATCTTCAAAGAACAAAAGTAACGAAATTATGTTCAATATTTAATGGGAAATATAACATTTCTTACCTAGTTTAGCTGTGGTAGCAGTCTGTTTTTAATGCTTGTGCAGATAAAATTACTGTATATTGCTCCAAAGACCAAAAATGCACAAAAACCTATTCTCAACAACCAGAACTGCCAACACCTACGACCTAAATTTCCCACAAACGTCAAAAGGACGGATCTATAGGGATTTTATAATTTTGTATAGAAATATCTCAAAAAAAAACCGTGAAGTGGAGTCCCTCGTACAGGTTGCGGCATATAAGTCTAGCGCTGAGCGAAGTGTGGAAGGGATGGCTGCGCATGAGTTTAGTATGGCGGTCAACATGCGGCGCCACCACCCTCCACAGTACCCTCAGCGCTAGACTTACGTACCGCTACTTGTATGACATGTATTTATTTAATCTAAATTACCAATAAAAATATTAATCGGTTTATCTGAGACCACATACCGGCAAGCGCAGCGTAGGACGTCCACCAACTTGGTGGACCGATGATATTAGCAGATGGATCCAAGTCGCTTCAAACCGGGCTTATTTAAAATCTATAGGGGACTCACTGGACTGTATCACTGGACAGGAGAAGTCGCGGACCGGCTAAGTTGCCTGGAGGCCTCCAAAAATCATGAGGTCATCATATACGAAGACAGGAGAGAAAACTTAAGTTTTCTGAAGTCTTCGTCAGAAAACTCTGCAACCGACAGCTGAAACAACACCTCGATCAAGGCAACCGGCTCCAACTAGAGCGGACATGGGACAAGTCACTCCGCCCCTCTATATTGCCGCCTCAACAGCAACAGATCACGCTAGAAACGCCTTCATAGAATTCTTAGCTATAACGAGAGCGACTAGAGAAGTCAATCTCAGGAACTGCAAAAACATCATGCAGTCTTTTCGGCTAGGAAATGAGAGTCTTTTGATGGCGAGACTGGAAGAAGCAGAAGCAGCCATATACAATAACGACACTTCCCATGTCATCAAGGGAACAATGAGAGGTTAATATATGGCTGCTTATAATGCAATAAAAGGATTCGTGGCCCTAAATGAGGATGAGACGGATCGGACGGGAAAACTGAAGTACGTGACACCACCAGAGGACCCTATTGTGGTTACCGCCAGGTGTACCAAAATAATGCTGGACGACAGGATTGCTGACATGGCAAAAACCATCGAGGGCAGTCCTGGAGTCGAGGCGCGGTGGGGCAACTGGACGGTACCCGAGATCCAGTGGGGCAATGGAGTGCCCGGTTGCGGCAAGACAACTTGGGTGGTACGACACTTCGATGTGGATAAGGACGTTATCATCACCACAACAACTGAAGCAGCCAAAGATCTAAGAGAGAAACTGGCGCACCGTATTGGTAACTTGGTGAGAACTAAGGTGCGTACCATGGCCTCTATTCTTGTAAATGGTTTCCGAAGTTTCGAGAGTTGCAACCGTCTAATGGTGAATGAGGCTCTCATGAATCATTTTGGAGCCATAGTGATGGCTTCGAGGCTGTCTGGTGCCAGTGAACTTATCCTCATCGGAGACCTAAATCAGCTACCTTATATCGATAGAGAAAACCTCTTTGAGATGAGGTACCATCGCCCTAACCTGGTCGCAAACATCAGCCAGGAGTTGTTATGTACGCACCGGAACCCCATGGATGTAGCGTATTCACTGAGGGAAATATACACGGGTGTATATTCCTCAGCAATCCAAGTCAGATCTTTAGAGCAGAAGAGATACACGGGTGCGCTAATACCCCACAACCTCACCAACACCCTCTTTTTGATCTATACTCAAGAAGAAAAGGAGACCCTTATCAGCCAAGGGTATGGAGGGGGGTCAGGGTCGCGCATCCTTACCATGCACGAAGCTCAAGGTCTGACATACGACTCTGTCATCGCCATTAAAATCAAGGCCAAGATAAGGTTGCACGAAAGCGTTTCGCACGCGGTCGTCGCAGTATCACAGCACACCCAGGTCCTTCACATACTTCGCCCACAACGAGGAAGACGCCATCAGCCGCTTTGTGCGGCGTGCGACTACTGCGTCACCTAAGGTCATCGTAGACTAAAATTTAAAGATGGCCATTAAAGACCGGAACGCGGCGGTGATGGAGGCCCTGAGCGGTATAAGTAGTTATTTAGAAAATAATAAATAAATAATTTAATCGTAGTTTAAAATCGTATTCAAAGAGAAATAAAAATTAGATTTAGATTTATTTTAGTGTCCTCTTGTAAAGCCTTTAGTTATAAGCAATATTGTTCAAATGTAATTTAAAAAAAAATATGTAAATCTTAAAAAGCACAGACCCTGGAGTCTGTGGAGTGTAACATTCAAATAAAAAAATAAAAAATATCTATAGGGGAAGCCCATGTCCAGCAGGACGTTTCACCGCTGACGATGATTTATTACTTTTTTAGATTTTATTTGTTTTCAACTTAGTTCATTTATCGTTGTGGTGTGTTTGTTCATGACTTAGGTTCTACCTGAGGATTAATTATTTAAACATAAAATGTATATTTATGTTATAAAATGCTATTTAGCGTTAAGTCCTCCTTTTGTACAAATTGTTCAAAATTATTTAAAATGGTAGCAATTTAAATAAATGTTGTTGACAACACTGGACTCTGCATGACAGGGTAGTCCAAGTGTAGCCAAGTCACCTATGCGAATAATATCGCAATAACCCAATACTGCGCCCGATACATCGCGTCTCGTGGCTATGTACCCGGCTATACTATCGTCCGCAAACGATACTTCGCTGTAGCTCCCTAGTGTAACCGCATCATAAGATTACGCCACCAATAAACACTAGATCTAGTCAGTATCAAGTATTGACACTGTAGCCCTCAGAGAAAGTTTAGAATTTGTGGAATTTATTCCACAAAATACCCTAAATAGTATTCTTATTAGGTATAATTATTAAAAATTTAATTAAAAATAAATAAACTTAAGAACTTGTGATTCTGATTAGGTATACCAACTCATCATTATGAACAACATTTACCTACTGTGAGACCAACCCCAAAGTCTCGTAAAAAGAATCAACTGTTCCATAAAAAATGGTTTATCGACCTAGACATAATGTATGTACCTGCTAGTACCTGTCTACAATCTGTTTATTTTAACTGATAGAACATGTCATGTCATTTTCACAATAACTCTTTTTTCTGATCGCACATTATATTAATTGCACTTAGCCACAAGCCGTCACACTGTGACTGTTACATAAAAGAATCGAATCATTTTAATAAAATTATTTACTTATATATTATGACATGTAGTCATACGAACGATACTTCTTTGAGGTTTTTTGGCTGTGGTTCCGTGGAGTTCTCTATATTCTCAGCTAAAAATAATGGACTTTATTTAGCACCTTTTTGAAAGTGTATTAGCGCTTAACCTTAAAATTGAGATGGCAACACTGCTGCCAGCCTCACTGATCACTCTATTGAGTCGTATGAGTAGAGCAAAACAATGTCGTATTGCTAACCTATGGTTTTCATTCTCTGTGGTGTCTCATGTTCATATAGGTAATAATATTAGTTTCAAAGTGTAACTACAGAGGATATGTAACTCAAAAAGTTTTTTAACTAAATATTGTAATAACACGTAACTACCTACTTTTTTGAAGTAAATACCTACATATATTACCTATTTCACGTAAGTTTTAGTATTTTTAACTAATTTGATATTGAATATTGCTAAAGTCACTCACTTGGCTATAATGATTTATGTCTAAGTTGGTTACGAGTCAGTGTACAGACTTTGTGGTAATTATTACTAATTCTTATGTTTTTATCATGTTGCTTGTTAGAGCGCGAAATTCAAATTCTTGTTTTCTTCTATTTAAACCATTTATTATGTGGGTTTACAAAATCCCACCTATATTAAATTTTTTTGGGTTCCGTACCCAAAGGAAATTACTAAAAATTCGATGTCCGTCTATCTGTCTGTCACCAGACTGTATCTCATAAACCGTTATAGCTAGACAGCTGAAATTATCACAGATGTTGCATTCCTGTTGCCGCTTTAACATCAAATACTAAAAACAGAATAAAATAAATATTTAAGGGGCCTCCTATACAACAAATGTGTTTTTTTAGGAGTTTTTTGCTTTCTATAAAATAACGGTAAGAGGAATAGGGCTAAGGGGGCACCAACACCGTGCGAACCCTTCGTGCGCGAGACCGACTCGCACTTGGCTGATTTTTAATGAATTTTTACACTCAAATTAAGTGTCTTGGCTTTACGACTATATTTTAATTTTAAAACTGACGATGGCTGAGTTCAAAAGGTTGACAGTAAATCCTACGTTTACTTTGACTATAGGTGCATTTTATTAGTGTTATCCAAGGATGTTGTACCTATACAAGTCTTATCTAACGCGAAAAGTAGATTTGAAATTAAAATGGTTCCAAAATTGAATCCTTGAAACACCAATAAAAATTTTTTTTGATTCGAATATTCATTTCGATGAACTTAAATTAAAAATATTAATCAGCCAAGAGCAAGTCGGACTCGCGCACGAAGGGTTCCGTACCATATGGACGCCCCCCATAATATATTTTACTAGCGACCCGCCCCGGCTTCGCACAGGATTATTATAAATATAAACCTTCCTCTTGAATTACTCTATCTATTAAAAAAAACCGCATCAAAATCCGTTAAGTAGTTTTAAAGATATAAGCAAACATGGGGACATGGGGACAGTGGAAGCAACTTTGTTTTATACTATGTAGTGATTTTAATTTAACCATTTATTTTTCAAAGCATACAACTTAATATTCTGTAAGATATTTAAAGCATCTCTCTGTTGCCGTTAAGCAAGAAATTACGTTACTTGCATGGGGCCTCTGTTAATTTTTTATTTTATTTTAATTTAACTACTTATTTTTAGAGTGCATATTTAACTTAATATTCTGTGAATATTAAAAGCATCTATCAGTCACCGTTATTAATATCGAGCGAAAAATGGAAGTAAGTATGGGAGCACCCCTTATTTTTTCTGTTTTTAGTATTTAGCGGCAACAGAAATACGTCATTTGTGAAAATTTCAACAGTCTGGCTATCACGGTTCATGAGATACAGCCTGGTGACAGACAGACGGACAGCGGGGTCTTAGTAATAAGGTCCAGTTTTTACCTTTTGGGTACGGAACCATAAAAACAATGAAAGTAAAATGGAAGTCTTCGTTTTCAAACTGATATTCTAAGAAATAACACCGGACAAGGAGTACCAATCCCAAAAATTGTCTACAACCGGGAACTAAGTTGTTAAATTTTAAAGTGTATTAATCGTATTTTGTGGGGTATCACATAAAAGAGCTTCATTAGCACAAGCGAAATCAGGTTTATTTGTTTCAATGTGCAATTTTCAATTTTAGACGAGAAATTCGCTTTAAAATTTTAACTACTTTGTAGTCGGCTTCGTACGATTTTTGTTTTTTTTTGTAACTCTCAGTAAGGATTCAGTGACACCAATAGTACTTAGCCGCTTCCACCGCTGCCACCACACACACATACATAATTATATAAATGCTATGTATACCATCTTGCAGGACCAGATGTCAACATTGTGGATGTACTTGGTAAAGCAACCAAAAACCTTAGAGCGTTTGGCTTTGGTGAAACTTGCAGAATGGATAACGTTGGAAGCCGAGAAGTGGATGTCACAAAAACCAAACGCCATAGAAAAAAATGTAGAAGAAACTGGTGTAAACCAAGCTGATGAATCTTTGTCACGTCAAATTGAAGTCATTCGTAATATAATCGAATGTAATGTGCCTAGGACGCTACATGATGAACTGTTTATTCAATTGATAAAAGCAATGGAAAAACTACAAGACAAAATGTTAAACGGTAAAATGTCTACTTATAATTACAATTGTAAAAAATTTGTTCATGTGCGTATAACAGGGACATTATTTACAAAATACCTTAACACTTTGAAGATTGGCTATATAATAATGTTACGGTTAGAAGCTTCGCTGTTTTCTAAAGCGCATTTACTTTCTGGTCTTACACGCTTAGAGTTTGGATTTTGGCAAGGATACTCCGAAACAACTAATGAGACCCTAATTATCGAATCTCTCAAATGTTTACCCAACCTCAAAGATTTCACAATTGAAAGAGTCTTTACAGATAACATTTTAAATTGTTTATTAGAACACTGTAAACTAATCGAAAAACTTGGCTTAGCGTCCTCTTCAGAAATTAATGATGCAAGCATGGACATTTTTATCCAATTTCTATTCTTAAAAAATGTTAATTTAAGTGGCACATCAGTGACAAAATTGGGCATCGCACATCTTCTCACATCTTGTAGAAATATTGAAGTAATTCGAAATAATTGGTCAAACAAAATAGCACCAGCTTTAGAATACATCGCATCTATGAGGGAAAATGTAGGGACGCAATTTCAATTAAATTCTTATTTCAATCACAGAGATACGACCTACACACAACTAAAATATGTCGTTCAAATGTGTCCACAAATCCGAAAAATTGAACTTTGTAAATTTAATACACTAGGTAGTATCGGTATCTTCAAAAATTTGCAGAACTTGCAAGAATTGTTACTACAGAATTTTGATTTCCATGGAGACGGTATATCAGAATTATTAGAAGCTTGTGGTCATAAATTGACACAGTTACGACTCTTTGAAATTAATCACTTAGATTTAAATGATTTGATTTTCATTTGTAAAATGTGCCCAAATTTAGAAACTTTAGCTATAAGATGTACCGTGTTGCCCAGCACGTATCACGGCGATGAAAATGCGTTGAAAATCCTACCGTTGAGACATTTGAAGACATTAGTTTTTCATTCTCATAGACGAAATAGACGAAAGTTATATATAGCTGAAAGGGAATTCATATTTTTACTTTCTAATTGCCCATATGTCGAATTCGTTAGAAGCTCAATTCCCCTCAATGATGATATCATGTTAAAAATTATGAACAAAACCCCATTAATTTATTTGCAAAGGTTTAAAATGTGGAGTTCTACCCTATCCGTGGCAGTTATTGACCAGATAGTTCGAAATTGTATCACCCCCCCCACATTGATAAATGATCATAGGAATTTCACATATGACGGCAATGAATTTTAACTTTTTCGCTATCGTTATGGTTGATTCATGTATGTCATTTGTAGTTCATTTTGTTGTACCTACGCATCAAAACTATGTCACATCGATTTTCGTTGGAATAAATCGCCAGGGCCAATAAGGCCACCGATAAAAAATATTTTTATGTCTTACATCTATATATATAAAATGCTTTGTCCTGAATGACTTACTGACGGATCAACGCAGAGCCCAAACCGCTGGTCGGAGGAACCTCAAATTTGGAGGGTGGGTTCTTTGTATGACGTAGGCATCCGATAAGAAAGGATTTTTCGAAATTCTAACCCTAAGAGGGTAAAAAACGGGGTCAAAGTTTCTATGGAACATCGTGATCCCATGGTTCAATCGACTTGAAAATTGGCATAAACATTCTGTAATTGAATTGACGGAAGACGTGTTTCGTAGTTTATTGAAATTCATCCCTTATCGGGGTTAAAAAGGATTAGAAAGTTAATTTGGGGGTGATTTGCTTCCAAGGTGATATCAATACTCCTTGGCAACTTAGTAATAACTTTGATTTAAATTACTTTTTATTTTGACACATGTTTGAAAACTCAATCCGATTGTATCAATGACTTGAGAAAATAGAGAAGGCGGCCACAGGTTATTTATATAAGTTATTTGACATTTTGCTGCCTACACTTTAGTTATAATATGTTCCCATATTTCTTTGGTAATACATACTGCGTGCTGCGAAAATAATTGAGTTAATAGTGAGTGCGAGCGCAAATTTACCGAAAGTGCGGGAATCACATTGTCATTATGCATGAGTGCATAGCAATATTTATAACCGACTTGAAAAAAGAAGGTTCTCAATTCAGCGGTAAGTATGTTTTTTTGTATGTAAGTAACGCGATTATTCGGTCAATTAAGTATGAACCGATTTTGTTGATTATTTTTTTGTTTGCTAGATCATAGGTACTTCAGAGTTAGTCTCATTTGAGATTATAAAATAAACAAATATATTAAATAATGATAAATCGAAATAAGTTTAGCAGGTTTGTAAAAATCAAGAATAAACTAATTACATACCTAAATGATGTTGTGGTTTGTGGTTCCATTCAGTTCATCATTTATTTTTGAAAGATCATCATTATGAAAAAATGGTGCACATATTATCGATTTGAGCAAATTATTTGAATTTTGTACCTACTTTTTGTTTGTAAGTATGTAATGGCGGCCATATTGAGTCCTATGTGTCATATTTTGTAATTATTTCAAGTCTATATACTTATATGTTGCCATAGAGTTTTGGTTGCTTTAGAGATATTTGAGTTGTTGATTTTGTATGTCAAAATGGAGTAGATAGTTTTGTATTTTCATTGTAAACTAAAAATGTGTGCTCATTATTAAAAAGACTCAGTATTCGAGATATCCATAAAACTCTAGATTTAATATTCGTAAAAAAGTGCGTAAATAGTGGGAAAAATCAAAGAGTCATGGTCATGTACGAGTAGAATCGCTTAAGCGAGAAAACTATGATTCCTGGCGTATTCACGCGAATGCTGTCTTAACAAACCAACACTTGTGGAACCACAGCTTGATCGGATCGTTGATGTATCTAGCAATTACAACAAGGCCAGATATTACGTTTGCCGTAAGGTATCTAAGCCAATTTAATACTTGTTACGGAAACAAGCATTGGCAAGCCGCGAAACGGGTCATCCGTTATTTAAAGGAACCAAGAAGGTTGGACTAAAATTTAAAAAGTGGCATGAAGTAGTATGGCATGGCAGGCGCATATTGGGCAGCTTGCACCATGGATAGACGATCCTACACGGGATATTTTTTCAAATATGGTGGTGGATGGATAAGTTACGAAGCCAAGAAACAAAGAGTAGTAGCCTTATAGGCAGAGTGCACAGAGAAGATGGAAGCAGATCTCCTTACCACGGCACTACCTAAGAGGGCTATTGTGTACGAGTATTTCAAAACTGGGTTTACGCACGGAGTGTTTTGAGGACTAAACTGGGAGTCACTCAGACCTGAAGAGACCCTGAGGTCATATTTGAGTTGTTGATTTTTTGTGTCACAATGGAGTAAAATAAAAATGTGTACTCAATATCAAAAAGACTCATTATTATCATTATGTCTATGATTAAAATATAAAGCCTTCACCAGCAACCCAGCAACCCAAATTAATAGATAGTTGGTATAAAATAGAAACTTCTAATTTTCTTTGCTCCTAAAGAAACTGCTTATGGAATTCATATTCGAGGCAACCAGGCGTCACATCATAGCATCCAATTGCAAAAACGTGATCTTTTTTCAAGAATTACTGTAATATACTAGCGGACCCACTGCAGCGCCATCTGCCGGGCTTATTTGTGAATCTAAACTTTCCAGGGCGCACCTAAACGCATACGAAACAATTCATTCAAATTGGTCCAGCCGTTTAGAAGGAGTTCAGTGACATACACACGTACAGCAGAATTGTAATTATATGTTTAAAGATAATCTGTTGATCAGGTGCTGGAGACAATGCTAATCGCCACAGTGTAGAGTTTTTACACAGTCTCGCTCTAATTCCTCTCAATCCTACTAATATTATAAACGTGTGAGTATGTATGGATATTTGTTACTCTTTCACGCACAAACCAATGAACTAATTTGGATGAAATTCGGTACGAAGGTAGTTTAGATTTTGGATTAACACATAGATTACTTTTTATTTCGGGCTAACGCGGGTAACACCGCGGGGCGCAGCTAGTTATAATATATGATTACTTATATATGTACTTTTGGCCACCATTAGGGGTGGCCTGTTTGATTAAGTTGTTTTTTGACATGTAAATAGATTAATATTGTAACAATGTATTGTAATAGTAATAACAATGATTGTATTCTTTATAAGTATTGTACGTAGATATTATTAAGATTAGTTATATTGGTATGTCTGTCGATCTGTCCTTGAGAGTACAATGCTGTACAGTATGGATATTGTACAGTATGTTATTGCGTTTTTATGGTGTATCATCACTTTACTCACTTTTAAAATATTGTTTACTATGCCTAGGTTGATAATTTGATTTGTTGTGATGTTACATTTTATTGTTTATTTTTACAAGTCGAGCACAGCCGTAAGCATACTTTTCCCGAAGCCATTCAGGCCATTTTCAACCCCCTGTAACTTTGGGCTGGATAAAGCTAGACGTCTGATTTTTTTACTATCAAGAGAACGTCATATAACAAAGAATATTTCTAAATTTCATATAAATCGAACCAGTAATTTAAGAATTATTACTAGTAAATTTCTTTGATTTTGTCACTGACATACTCATATATACACTCACTCACTCACTCAACGATCATCATCACGTTAACATTTAATTTTGGTCCAGTTTTCCTATTTTAGTATCTACAAAAATAAGCTTGTAATCCTAATTGTAGTACGTGAAATAGGTGATTACCAAGATAACTTTGCGGTTTTGACTTCGGTTTCAGTTTATGTCCCTGCTAGATTCAAATTTTTAATCTCTAGGGCAAGGGTAGGGCAGGGGTAGGCTAGTAATAGGGTAGCTAGCGCGGTGGTGCATGGCGGCGTGGTGCTGGCGTGGTGGGGATGTGGTGGAAGCGTAGTGCGGGCGTGGTACGGGCGTCATGGGGGCTTGGCGGGAGGGATACGGTGAAGACTCAGTGCGGCCGCGGTAGGGGCGTAGATAAACAGATAAACAGTGGGGGCTTGATGGGGGCTTGGCAGGAACTCAGTGGGAGTGCGGTGGGGACATGGTGGGGACTCAGTGGAGCTACAGTGAGGGCGTGATGGGGGCGCAGTGGGGGCTTGGTGGGGACGCAGTGGGGCCACGGTGAAAGCACAGTGGGGGCTTGACAGGAACTCGTTGGGGGCTTAATGGGGGCTGGTTGGGAAATCATTGGGGCTGCAGTGGGAGTGCGGTGAAGAGTCAGTGGGGCTGCGGTGGGAGCGCAGCGGGAGTTTGGTGGGGAATCAGTGGACCCTTATTGGGGGCTTGATAGGGGCGCAGTGGTGGCTTGATGGGGCTCGGTAGGGACTCAGTGGGGCCGTGGTGGGAGCTCGGTGGGGATTTGGTGGAGACTCAGTGGAGCCGCGGTGGGGGCCTGGTGGGGGCTCGGTGGGGACACAGAGGGCCTGCTGTGGGAGCGTGGTGAGGACTCAGTAGGACCGCGGTGGGAGCACGGTGGGGGTGTGGTGGAACTTTGGTGGGGACTCAGTGGAGCCACGGTGGGGGCCTGATGGGGGCGCATTGTAGGCTTGATAGGCCTCAGCGTGGAATCAGTGGGGCCACGCGGTAGGGAGTCAGTGAGGCCGCGGTCGGGGCGTGGTGGGGGCTTGATGGGGCTCAGGGGAGGCGTTGTGGAGGCGCAACCCCCGTTGCGCAGGTATTGGTGATAAACCAAACAAAAACATGGCATGTAAAAAGTACAACAAGTCGAGCAACAATTCTTCAGTAAAAAGTAGTGAGATCAAAATGTAAGCATTAGTCGGTTTATTCATTCAATACTTGTCTATGGGGGCAGAATCTGAGCGCATTTTTACAACTTTGATGCTCTCATAGATAAGTACTGAATGAATAAACCGACTTGTGCTTACATTTTGATCTCACTACTTTTTACTGAAGAATTGTTGCTCGACTTGTACTTTTTACATGCCATGTTTTTGTTGGGATTTTTACTTTTCTAAAAATTCACTGAATCGAAGTACATAATTACATATATATTTAAGTTAAAAACAATGCAAGCATTTAGATGCTCAATCCAAAAAACTTAACGTTATTGGTGCAGGTATCATTGCTTTGTTAATAGTGTCAGGTAGCTGTGAAGGATGATTATAAATGTGGGTATTGAATAAACTTAGTAATGGCTACGCACTTGTTTGACTCACGTCGCTCCCCTTTAAATATAATAGTTTTACATGGCGCAGTGTTATAGTAAAGCAAGAAAACATCGAAGAAAAGTCTGAAAAGTGGTGGCGTGTTAGGGCGTGTGTGGATTTTCGTGCATCGGCAAAGATAAAAAAAAAAAAAATGGATTCAATATTACAGCCACCGCAACCGTTCCATTTTGAGAACAACTTGGCCAACGTCACGTCTGGGAACTTGAGCAAAGAATGGGAGAAATGGAAAAAATCATTCAAAATATACCTACTACGAAGCTTGTGAGCTATCAAAAAAAAGATGTTAAAGTGCAGATTAACATATTGTTACACTAGACGACCCGCCCCGGCTTCGCACAGGTGTATTATACATATAAACCTTCCTCTTGAATCACTCTATCCATTAAAAAAACCGCATCAAAATCCGTTGCGTAGTTTTAAAGATTTAAGCATACAGACAAACAAACGAAAATAGCGACTTTATTTTATACTATGTTGTTACATATAATAGGAGATCGGTGCCGTGAGGTATACGATCAGTTCAGCGAGGAATTTAAGTCAACAGAAGAACTACTAAAAAGATTTGATCAAGTGTTTCTACCCAAGAAGAATTTGACTGTGGAGCGACATAAATTTTTTACCAGAGATCAACAAGAATTAGAATCGATTGAGCAATATGTGTTTGAGTTAAACAAAATGGCGTCGAAGTGCGAATTTAAAGATTTATGCAAAGATTTAATCCGGGACCGGCTGATATGCGGTATTAAAGACGGAGTGTTACGTGAACGATTGCTCAGGGAAGTTGATCTAACGTTATCAAAAACCATCGACATATGTAGGTTGGCAGAGATATCTCGCGCGCAAGCCGTTCGTTTTAGCGCAGAAAACGCCGCACATCACGCTCATGAAGTGAGTACAAACAGTCAAGAGTTTGGTCCTAGTACATCAGCAGATGTCCACTGGGTGAATCAAGGTCGTGGTGCCCGAAATTACGATACAAACCAAAAGGCAAGGGCGAGCCCGCGTCAACATTTTCAGCAACGTGGCAGGCCGGAGCACGGCAGAATAAATAATAATTATCAGACCCGGATGTACAACAAACTGCAGCATTCGAATGATAATTTCGTCGTACAGTGTTCAAGGTGCGGCACGAGACATAGAAATCTCCAGTGCCCTGCGTATGGACGGCAGTGTAACAAGTGTAATCGGATGAATCATTTTGCAAAGGTGTGCCGAGTCTATGAGGTCCAGGAGGGGTTCACCGATCAGGTAAATAATAATAATACTTTTAGCCGAAATGAAGAGTGGCTAGCAGATTTGCAAGTAAATAATAAAAATCTAAAATTTAAATTGGATACCGGAGCTGATGTTAATATCATTCCCAAAAAATGTTTACGTCTTATTGATTTGTCTGAGTCGGATTTGGTTTCAACTTCCGTTAAATTACACGGTTATTCAGGAAATGAACTAAAAGTGGAAGGGAAATGTTATTTAAAGGTAAAATACAAAGATAAAACTTATTTTTTGAAATTTATCATTGTAAACACAAGTTCCGTTCCAATTTTAGGTAAATACTCATGTGAAGAGTTACAGTTGATAAAAAGAGTATGGTCTGTAGGTAAGCAAGATAATAGTAATCCTAGATGAATTCAAGGACGTGTTTGAGGGAATTGGTGGTTTACCAGGCGAGTATAAAATACAGTTAAAAGATAACGCTGAACCCGTCATACACCCACCCAGAAAATTGCCCGAGGCCATAAAAGAGAAAGTGAAAAATAAACTTAGGGAAATGCAGAACGATGGAATTATTACTAAAGTAGAAGGGCCGACAGACTGGGTGAGTAGCATGACGGTCGCACAAAAGCCAAACGGCGATATCCGAATATGCTTGGATCCCCAAGACTTAAACAAGGCTATAAAACGTGAGCATTTTAAGCTCCCGACCTTCGAGGAAGTCACAGCGCGATTATCAGGAGCTAAAGTATTAGTACTTTAGACGCTAAGCAATCATTTTATCAAGTAAAATTACAAGATACTGATTTGTGTACATTTAATTCGGTTTTTGGTCGATTTAAATTCTTAAGGATGCCGTTTGGAATTTGTTCAGCATCAGAAATATTTCATAGGAAATTGTATGAACATCTAGATGACCTAGAAGGGGTGATTCAATTCGTGGACGACATATTAATTTATGCACCGAATAGGGAACTTCACGATCAGAGATTACGTGCTGTTTTACAAAGGTGTCGCGAAATAAATATAAAACTAAATAGAAATAAATGTAAAATTGGACTTTCAGAAATCAAATATCTGGGGTCATAAAATATCGGAAAAAGGTATATCTCCGGACGAAACGCGAGTAAATGCAATAAAAAATATACCGACGCCTAAAAATGTTAAAGACGTTGAAAGATTCTTAGGAATGATCACATATGTTAATAATTTTATACCTAACATGTCAGAACAAACGTCCGCGCTAAGAGAATTATTAAAAAAGGAAGTAGAATGGCACTGGGATGATAGGCATCAAAAATGTTTTGAAAAATTGAAACAAATTCTTACAAATGCCCCGGTATTGCAATATTATTCATTAGATATACCAGTCGTAATTTCAGTAGATTCCAGTAAGCACGGCCAAGGTGCTTGTATTTTACAAAATGGTCTGCCCGTAGCCTATGCATCGAGGTCCTTAACTAAGACGGAGCAGGCGTACGCTCAAATAGAAAAGGAATTATACGCATGTGTATTCGCGTGTGAGCGTTTCTATACCTATATATATGGACGGACAGACGTCACCATCGAAACAGACCATAAACCTCTCGTGAGTATTATAATAAAAAAACCGCTAGCTAATGCACCACCCCGTTTACAGAGAATGTTGATGCGATTGCAGCCATATACGTTTAATCTTGTATACAAACCAGATAAGTACCTATTTATAGCAGACACGCTATCGCGGGCAGTCGCACCGAGAGCGGCCGACGACGCATGCGCCGGCGACACACAGACACGCGATCACTTAGACACGCAGGCGCAGGTGTGTGCGTTATCAGCGAGCAATCAGCTGATTGACTCGCACTTCGTTCAAATACAGACATGTACGGGAAACGATGATTAATTACAAAAGTTAATTAAAGTAATCAGATCCGGGTGGCCGCTCGAAAAAAAAAGGTTAGATGATATTTTAAAACCGTATTGGGATTACAGAGATGAGCTAACGGTAAATTTTGGAATGGTTTGGAAAGGAACTAGAATAGTAATACCGAAATGTTTACGTCAGGAAATGTTAAAAAAGATTCATATAGGGCATCTAGGTATTGAAAAATGCAGGTTGAGAGCACGAGAAATAATATTTTGGCCAAATATAAATACACAATTAGAAGATTATTTATCAAATTGTCAAGTTTGTTTAACGCATAGAAAACAAAACGTAAAAGAACCACTGATACCACATGAGATACCCACCACGCCGTGGAAGAAGGTAGGCGCGGACACATTTCATTTTGCAGGTGAGAGCTATGTACTAGTTGTGGATTATTTTAGTAAGTTTATAGAAATTGAAAAACTGAATTCATTAAGATCAGAAGAGATAATTTCAAAAATTAAAAATATTTTTGTAAGACATGGTATCCCAAAAATTTTGATTTCGGATAATGGGCCTGAGTATATCTCGAATTGTTTTAAAGAGTTCGCACAAGAATGGAAGTTTCAGCATGTAACATCATCACCGAGGTTCGCGCAGTCCAATAGACAAGCTGAGCGAAGTATACAAATAATCAAAAATATCATGAAAAAAGTGCGCGAAGATAACAGTGAATTTAAATTAGCTTATCTGGAGTATCTCAACACACCCATTAGTGCGGAGTTACCGTCCCCAGCAGAGTTATTATATAATAGAAAACTCCGTAGTATTCTGCCAAGGTCAACGTCGTTTTATGAGCCTAAAATACACTCCGATGTACATACAAAATTATTAAATCGCCAAAAATCTCAAAAGCAATACTATGACAAAGGTTCTAGGCATTTGAAACCATTACATGTGGGACAGAAAGTGAAAGTAGGATTAGGAAATAGATGGGAATCGGGCACTGTGGAATCTTTAGTCGGTACACGCTCTTATCTGATAAGAATGGTTTCAGGTAGTAAGTTAAGACGAAATAGGAGACATATTATAATCGACTCAGACAAACGAATAGATACATCCCATTACATGCCAAATTATGATGATATTATTGTGGATATACCAAATATAGAAAATAGCGCGCTCAGCTCCGGTGTCCCCCCGACAACATCATCTAATTACCGTACTCATTCCGGCAGGGAAGTGAGACCTTTTTTTTTTTTTTTTAGCCAGGGGAAATCTTTTATAGATACCACCACACCTCGAGGGCAGGCGGGTGGTTATGTGGGAGTCCTGCCGACTGGACAGTATACCCACCAAAACCCCTGGGTGTTCCACCACTGCGCCTGGTGTCGGGGCTACGGGCACGCTTGCGCACTCCTCCGCGGCACCCGACAGCGCTGGCCCAACTTGGGCCAGCGCTTCAGCGTCAGCGGGGCTTATGCTCCCGCTAGAATGACGATGTGTCGAACACCAGACACATCGCCACCCACCAACTGGGACCAACCAGCACTGGGCGTCGGACAGCACCCGTATCCGACAGCCCTGGTCCCGATGCAACGGGTCAATTAAAGTGGCCCCGCGCCTGCCACTACGGCTGCAGAGGATAGGGAGAACGGCCATCGCGAAACTGACACTCCTCCTCCCCTGCAGCCCCACCGCCTCCGCCAACACGTTGGCGGCACCCGTTAGGGCCGCTGGCAGGACGGATAGGCAGCGCCCGTCCATCCCGTCGCCGCCCCCGCCTCGATGGGCTCGGCCGCGGTATCGCGACGAGCGCGACACCGCAGTCCACCTCAGTCGGCAAGCCGACCTACTGGCCAGCCTCCGCACGGGCTTGTCGAGGCCCAAGACCCGGAGAGGCCGGCCCCACCTCGGGTTCCTCTTAGCTTCACCGTGGCCGCCCACAAGCCACGGCTACTAAGCCCCCCCCCCCGCCACGACAAGGCGGGAACCTACTCGGGGGGAGGGAAGTGAGACCTCCTGATCGGTGGATCAACCCTGGACAATGGTGGGTTCGCAGTATTCGCACGGCACGCTAGTTAATTAATGTTAAGAAATTAAATAGATAATTAATTAATTAATTTAAACCTGTTTCAAATTGTAATATTTTTTTTGGTTAACGGAATATTGTAATAATGATAATGTTATGAAATAATGAAAATAATCAAAATTGAAATTAATCAATTTTTTTTGTGAGTTGAGTTGTTTAAATAATTAAATTATAACTGCATGTAAATATAAAATGAATTTAAAAATGAAAAGTTTATGTCAAATCTAATCACAGTTATACCCCACATATACCTATGAAAATGTAAAGAAAATAATATTATATTCATAAAACAATGTAAAGGTATACTTACGCAATACTTACTCTTACTCAGTACTTTTATATTTAGATTTTTCCAGGGAGATACTCGTAAGTAGGCAAGGTAAATGTGAAGTCATTGAAAATGTAAAAAGTGTAATAAAACTCATAGTAAATGTTTAGTCAAATGTTTCGATAAGGGGGTTGTCAGGTAGCTGTGAAGGATGATTATAAATGTGGGTATTGAATAAACTTAGTAATGGCTACGCACTTGTTTGACTCACGTCGCTCCCCTTTAAATATAATAGTTTTACAAATAGAAATTACAAAATTTAAATCATTGTTCAATTCATGAATCAAGAACTTTTTAAATAGTAAAAGCAGCCTAGACAAAACACGTCAAAATTAGGTATATAGTATTAAAGGAAGCGCTTGACTTCCCTTATTTTGTTAGTGGTCGATCGTGGGCGTATTATAAAGTCTGTTATAGCACCAATTACACTTTTAATCTAATCGTTATCAATATTACAAAAGATACTAATGCGCGCCATTGCTCGTTCCTGTCTAAGTCTGTAGCGTCGCTAGTGTTGTGTCCTCTCTTGGCGCGCGTTAGGGATGTGCCGATACCAATCGACTCGGAGAGTCGATTATGCGGCTAACAGATTCGGCCATCCATCAGGATGGCCGACAGTGCACGTCCCCGTGGCACTCTCAGCAACTGGACCCCTGCACTGAACACAGGAGCAACTGGGCCATGGGCAGCAACTGTTCACAAACAACAAACGTTAAACACAGGCCCTCATTCTGAAGAGGTTGTGAACTTACTCAGCCTCAATGGTGCTGTACGTGACATCAGGATACACTTTTCGGTCGATTAACATCATATAACAAGACTGAATGTTTTGCGAATCTCGAGCCACTCACACGAACCAAATCATTGCAACATCAGGAATGTAATTCTATCCACATATCGTCGAGTTCTGAAGTATTTCCTTTAGCTTTAACTATAGCCAGAACTCGTATTTGAATTCTTAACGATATTGACTTTTAAATGTAGGAAACAATGATATACAGACCCATGAGTAGATGTTACCATACAGTATAGAACAATGTCACCGTATTGTTCCAAGCGTGCAATGTAGTCGCGTGGAGAGTCGTATGGTGCAGTGATGCAGTCTCGACCAGATGTTGCCGTAGTCAGCAACCGCTCTGGAGCAGCATCACCGGCACAGGCGCTGAAGCAGGTACAGCGCCTCTGGACTCGCCAGCAGTAGCAGAGCAGCTGCAGTTGTTGTTGCGCTGCTCGGAGTTCTCGCGACCCGATGTCATATTCTCGGGTTCTTCTATCATATGATTTTGTAGTTTCTGCTGACTAGCTCTTAGGAGGCTCACAGTCTCATTATCACGTCGTGGTGGTTGACGATCAATACAATGCTCATAAGGAGGTTTTCAACGCAATGTTCATAAGTTTTTAACACAATGCTCATGGGAGGCTTTCATCATAATGCTCATGGGAGGCTTTCATCATAATGCTCATGGGAGGCTTTCATCATAATGCTCATGGGAGGCTTTCATCATAATGCTCATGGGAGGCTTTCATCATAATGCTCATGGGAGGCTTTCATCATAATGCTCATGGGAGGCTTTCATCATAATGCTCATGGGAGGCTTTCATCATAATGCTCATGGGAGACTTTCATCATAATGCTCATGGGAGGCTTTCATCATAATGCTCATGGGAGGCTTTCATCATAATGCTCATGGGAGGCTTTCATCTACGAAGGTTTAGGAAGCCCATACATCCGACCTCGATGCTGTAGGAAGGCTTACGCTTACTAAGATTAGACATGTTCGCCTTAAGATGTTGAAGTTCAATTCAGATTACCGCTCCGCTCACAAGGCTTAAGTTGTCATGATCCATACGCGTGGTTGTGGAAGGCTTACATTGTCATGACCCATACGTGTGGCTGTGGAAGGCTTACATTGTCATGACCCATACCTGTGGCTGTGGAAGGCTTACATTGTCATGACCCATACCTGTGCTTGTGGAAGGCTTACATTGTCATGACCCATACCTGTGCTTGTGGAAGGCTTACATTGCCATGACCCATACGTGTGCTCGTGGAATGCTTACATTGTCATGATCCATACGTGTGATTGTAGAAGGCTTACATTGTCATGACCCATACCTGTGGCTGTGGAAGGCTTACATTGTCATGACCCGTACCTGTGCTTGTGGAAGGCTTACATTGTCATGACCCATACCTGTGCTTGTGGAAGGCTTACATTGCCATGACCCATACGTGTGCTTGTGGAAGGCTTACATTGTCATGATCCATACGTGTGCTAGTGTAAGGCTTAATATATCATGATCACTCACCAATATTATGCTTATAAGAAGGCTCTGGTTCACGAAGGCTTAGGGAGCCCATACATCCGACCTCGATGCTGTAGGAAGGCTTACGCTTACTATGATCAACCATGATCATCTTACCACATACTCTTAGCAGGCTGTTTTTGGTATGATCGACAATGATTAACATTGCACAGAGAGCTGGATGAACAAACATTAGCAATAATCGCCTTTGTGGATAGGCTCACGTTCAGCAGTAGGCTATCAAAATTCAGTACAGTAGTAATGCTGGTAATAATAAATGGCAACTCAAATCATGATCAGAAATGATCACCACATGCATTTACAGATCTTGTTTATGAACAATGATTCTTTAAGTAATAAGACGAGTCGGCTGCAGGGATTACGATTCACCAGCTGTTATCATGATGATAATGACTGATTATGATTACCGTACATAATGCTCCTTATAGGCCCTGATAATTATGAACAATAATGTTTACCTCATGTTATTTTATGAGTCACTCACACACATGCTGTCGATGGTGATGATGGTCTTACGCTGAACCGGTACTCATAGGAGGTTCGTTCGTTCTCAATCGCCAGAGAAATTTATGCCATCACAAAGTCTCGCATCCGTTGAGGTGCAGCCAGCAAGGTCCATTCGCTTTGGTAGAAGTGCGTTTCATTTGTGTCGCTCTCATCACACATTTCCGTATTCCGATCCATCGGACATGAAAACAATAAACAATACATTATAATACTGTACAAAAACATTCATACACTGTTTCATAACATATAGGAAACAATCATCAAAATTTCAAGACGCCTTGGAAAATATCATAGCAATACACTGAATATAACATATGATTTGTACTATCAATTTCACTGCCATGGTGATTTCACCCTTAGTCTTTAGTCAGACTAGTCGTAGAACATTCCAAACAGTTATATGGTGATACATGTCAACATCCAAAATTCTGACACTAGGACTCACCAGTCAGCCCATTAGCAATACTTGTAGACGATATAGGTACTTATGTGCAGAAAAGTATAAGCCATGTCTGAAACTTTTGTGTTTCACAGTCAACGTTCGGAGCTGAACTTTTATGGATGGGTGACCATAGAATTCCTTCACTAACATTGTAGTTGTGTGACACTATGATATTGACAATACATGAAAACGATATACTTATGTGCAGACAAGTTATGAACTAACTTTGTATTTCACGGTCAACATTCAAAATTCTGAACTTTTATGGATGGGTGACCATACCATCCAATCACATCAGAGCAGGCTGAACTATTGTTATTACAGTCATGCACATGGTAGTGTGTGTAATACACAGTAGCCAAACATAAATTCTCACCTCGGGTAGTACAATGTATTATCCGGACCAACCTTGATATGAAATTGTGTTAGAGATGACAGTATAATCATTAGTACTACTACTCACATTTAACAAGAATTAACAACCACAGGCAGGAATACTTTCAGTCCCTGCTTGTTACCAGTCAGCCTTAGCGGGTCATGCCAGTGAAGTGTGCCTTGAGATCTCCGCAGTACAGTCATATCTGATTTTCATACTGTGACTGAGTATCATTCCACGTACCTAATATAATTCTTACCATGTTATCTCCACAATGTAGTGCATTATAAATGACACAGCTAGTTTATGCTGTCACTGGCTATGTTGGCCAGGCTCCATTCCAGTATTTATTGGTAATAAAACACTTCTACTTACATTATCACGTTGTAGGCTAAGAACGATACATATAATGCAGCATGGATGCAACTTATAGCCCAGTCTATGGCCCTTTATGGTCATTCTGCAAGTTTGGAAACAAACACCCAGTTGACCTTTGATAATGAACTGTGTAGGTCAATGACCCCAGAATATGTCAACAATCTATAGTTTAGATACAGATATCTCACTGTTAAGTACTGAATGAATACTTACATGTACACATCATTGTTTCATGATGGTTTAGTTGCCAACTCCTGTGTATACATGCCAACCTAGCACTAGGTACTTGGCCAATTAGAACTCTTGAGCATTTTCAACAGGATGCAATGCAAATGTTGCAAGAATAGGTTATTATCTTTTATGCCCAGACAAATGCACTTTGGTATCACTAATACCTGGTTTGGGGGTCATACTACGTAAGTAATTCAGAAATTTACCTGTATTCGATGATATTGCGTCATATTTCAGTACTTACAAGCAACAATGACGCAGTTAGTCGTAGCTTACGTTTTTCCACACATATTTCACCGTTTTTCACAGTATTACGGGTTTCACAGCTAGCACACGGCAACATAAGACGAGATAACAGTTTTCACGTACTTTCTTCACGATTTCAAGGCATTTTTACCCATACGTTTTGAACATTTTGTGCCGGTCTATTCTACGACGCAATTACAACACAGCTTCACATCTTGCGTGTTACGTGAAGTAAATGTTTACTGTTTTCGATGCTTTTTACAGCTGGTACCAACAGTAATAGATGATTTCGTAATAAACAACCGTATATTCACCTAAAACAGAAAGAAAACGCAAGCGCCGAAAGCCGGCCGGCGCTTATTAAATCATTGGTTCATTTCACTTCTGAACTATTAAAGGAAGCGCTTGACTTCCCTTATTTTGTTAGTGGTCGATCGTGGGCGTATTATAAAGTCTGTTATAGCACCAATTACACTTTTAATCTAATCGTTATCAATATTACAAAAGATACTAATGCGCGCCATTGCTCGTTCCTGTCTAAGTCTGTAGCGTCGCTAGTGTTGTGTCCTCTCTTGGCGCGCGTTAGGGATGTGCCGATACCAATCGACTCGGAGAGTCGATTATGCGGCTAACAATAGGTACAGAACGTGTATAGAACAGGCTCACAGAAAAGAAATAGAAATACACAAACCAAAATGGAATCGTAACTGTGAAATATATTATTAGTTATTACATAATAAGTAGCGGCACGTAAGTCTAGCGCTGTCAGCGCTGTACTGTGGAGGGGATGGCTGCGCATGTTGACCGCCATACTACTCATGCGCAGCCACCCCCTCCCTCCACACTTCGCTCAGCGCTAGACTTATATGCCGCGACCTTTACTTAGTTTTCAACTGTCAGATTATAAAATTTTAAAACTTGTGCTTGTGAAATAACCGCCTCCAATAAATAATGCACAAAAATGGTCGCGATATCCTAACATCGAAACCACAATACAAAACACGTTTGTTGCGGCGCCCGATCTGGTGAATGTGTGCGTAAGATTACGTCACCAGTAGAAAAACACTAGTGTTGCCAGTGACGCTTTTAAAATCATATTAGGCATTTAAAAATCTGACGTTCAATAAATGGCGAACTTTATAAAGTGTAGGAAAACTGAATAATGAATTTTAGTTTAACTGAATTACTTCTTAAATTGTATTATTAACTAACTATAACAAGTTATATGTATTAGTAGACGAAGTACGAAGTAGTTATAGTTAGAGCGTAAGCTCTGCTTGCGGTTCATAAATAATTGCTAAGTCTACGAGTAGGTACGCCTACAGTACAAAATATTCAAAAGAACAGTGGTTTTCTTTCATTGGCTTCGTAATCTGTACTTGACGATCTACCACAATAATACCATAAACTTATGCAATCTGCGAGATCGAATCAGGAAGAAGGAAATCCGTAGAAGAACTAAAGTTACCGACGTAGCCCAGCGGATTGGCAAGTTGAAATGGCAGTGAGCAAGGCAGATAGCGCGGAGGACTGATGACCGACGGTGTAGAAAAGATCTCGAGTGGAAGCACAGCGTAGGACGTTCACCCACAAAGTGGACGGATGATCTAATTCAGACCGCAGGATCGCGCTGGATACAAGCAGCTACCAACCGGTTTTATTGGAGATCTTAAGGGGAGGCCTATGCCCAGCAGTGGAGTGGACGTCCTATGGTTGATGGACGGATGGATGGACTTACACAAACCCAAAAGATGTTTAATAAGTTGCCTTTCTAGGCCAGGTCTATTTTTAACTGACTTCAAAAAATGAAGTTTTTTCGTAGCTATTTTTTTGTTTACTTGATCTTAAGTTATTAAGAAGTTATTTAAAAAATGGTACAGTACGGTACGTCACTACTTATGTTGATAGTGCCAAGCATACTGGTAGCGATTCGGCGACATTCGCATTAAACTATAACTAGTCGCACTAAAAATTTTAGTTTAGTGCAAAACTAGCGAAAGGCTATTCGGTGTTTTCTTCGAACTAAATTTAAAGCGATTTTAGTCGTCCGCCATGAAGAATTAAATTGAGTAACGCCACTTACGCCATCTAGTAGTGAGTAGCAAATTAGTTCGAAAAAGTCCACTAGATGGCACAAATATTAATTATGATTGTTATTTTATCTGTGGCTGATCCATGGATATATTACGTAAACATAGAAAATCCTCGGGCTGTTCCCAATTTGTTACCATATCAATTACAAAGTTACAATTATGTTCTTTTCTATTTTAAGTCTCAAGAAATACTTACTATATCTGTTACGGATTATCACAATCGATTTTACTCCAAAAACGGTGCAACGCACTTTATTTTGGAATAAGACTTTTACATTATTTATTTCCGTGGAATGCACTAGCTTTTATATCTATGATTTGATTAAAAGGTTGGAGGTAAAATACAACTCGTTGGCTTTTATCGTAACTTTAGCTAAATTACTTTGGCAACACTTTTGTTTACATTTTTTTTCAGTCAGTTCACATTTCACAAAAACTTCGTAAATCTTTGCTATAAATATCACTAGGTACTACTATTATCTCTAGACTTTTACAATGAATAATGCCAATAAAAAGCAAAGGGAGATGTCCTCTCCACGCCACTACCACGATACTGAGAGGCAAGAGTACATTATGTGAAAGGTAAGCAATTCTAATTGTCTTGTAAGTAGATCTCTTTTTGATAAATCAAGCAACTACTAGGAGTCAGGTACTCAAGCTGTCGTGTTCCGAAAATCTGGCCAGTGAACTCAATGTCCTGGCCGCTACTTGTACCTCCTTTGCTTGTCTTGTGATATCTTCAAAAACAATTCTTGTAACTCTTGTGTAGGTACCAACTAAATGAATATCATGATAAGGTCTTAATTTGATAAAAATTGTCCAATAGGTTTGGAATGTATGGGTGTGACCTAGACAAAAATGAAAGCGAGAAAGATCAGACGGTCTATACATACTACTGGAAGAGACGCAGACCTAGACGATACAGAAACAAAGATTTTGGAAGAAGTCGGGTCTTCATTGGTCTTAGGCCACGACAGCATAGAACTGGTAATTTATTTATTTTTACCTTCACTAATATTTTACAGTCAATAAATAAAGCAAGTAACTTGAATAATCCTTATTAATAAAAGACATATGTTAACTACTAATATTTATACTTATGTACTATGTAGGTATAGGTGTGCTACTACTATTTAAAAGTACTAGGTAAAATACTGTTGTTTTTTGTGTTTTATCATTTGTTTTGTCGTTATGTATTGTACCTCTTATTTTTGTTGCAAATAAAAAATTCTGTATTCTGTACTATTAATTTAATTTTGTAAAAAAATATTTTGTTTTACAGGGTATACTGCCATTACCATCTGAGCAGACAAAGCAGGGATTGTGGGATCTTTCTAGGATGAACTTCCAAAAATATATTATATCCATACCCCATACAACCTCCATCAGCAAGCCAACCTGCACTTCCACATTCAACAACAAGCCAGCCTATAGCATGCCAGTCTGCACAAAGCCAGCCCACAGCGTGTCAGTCAGCACAAAGCCAGCCCACAGCGTACCAGTCTGCACAAAGCCAGTCCACAGCGTGCCTGCATTCTGATCTGCTTCAACCAAGTGGAAGGCAGCCTCTGCCTCGTCGTCATAGATCCAGTTGGCCAAGAACAAATGCAGCCTCAATCAAATGAAAGGGCTTGTTGAGCAGAGTGGAATTCGCCAAATTATTTTTATTTAGAATAATATTACTGATTAATTTTTGTTGAAACAAATAATAAACGATTTATGATTTTATTATTAAAAAATATAGTAATTAAATTTGGGCGTATCTCGCTTGCGATGGGAAATCTTGATCTTCATTCTATTCTGTCTCTTCTGTTCCACCAAGAGTACCATCCTCATTGTTATCTGCAACATGATAATATATACAATAATTACTGTTTGTTTGTAGGAAAACGCATAGGAAAGCCAGAGATAGGGAGCACTGGCAACTTCTAGAGGCCTATGTCCAGGGTAATTTTTGTTGGAACAAATAATAAACCATGTAAGTACATTTTTAGCGTTTCGTACCCAAAGGGTAAAAACGGGACCCTATTACTAAGACTCCGCTGTCCGTCTGTCTCCAGGCTGTATCTCATGAACCATTATGCTAGAAAGCTGAAATTTTCACAGATGATGTATTTCTGTCGCCGCTATAACAACAAATACTAAAAACAGAATAAAATTAATAATTTAGCCATTTTTTCGCTCGATATTAATAATGGTAACAGATAGATGCTTAAATAATCACAGCATGTTTAGTTGTATATACAATTAAATGATAAATTAAAAATAAATAAATATTTAAGGGGGGCTCCCATACAGTACGGAACCCTCTGTGCGTGAGTCCAACTCGTACTTGGCCGATTATTTTATTTTGATGTTTTTAATAATAAAAAAATCTAGAACTTACTTCAATTTTGGCATATCAATCTCGCTTCTGACCGGAAATCTTTATCTTCATCAGATCAGTCACACTTCTATCGCACCAAGAATTAATTGTTGCAGTTTGTCTTCAGTACCATCCTCATTGTTTTCTGCAATGTGATATAGAATAATATAATTAAACAGATATCAATCTTTATAGGTCTCTTATCTTTTCTCATAGATGAAGGATGGCTCTGCTAGCGGAGCGAAGACCAATCCTTCATCTATGAGTTTCTTATTGTAAGTATCTAACTGTTGGATAATTAATTAAGGAGTTTAATTGCTTTGAATAATTAAAGTTCTCTGTCAATGCGGTTTGTTTGTCAGCTGGCGTCATTGGGAATTTGATGATTTTAGGGCCCAGTTGTGAGACTTGACTGTGGCGTCAAGACATCTGCTGACGGTTGGCTGGCTTAAGCCCAAGAAATTGTTTTGGCCACATGCTGAATGGAAGACCATAGCATACAACTTCTATATGTTTTGGGATATCTTATAGAGATGTGCTTTCTCAAATTACCTAAGATCATTTATTAACTGATGAGCTCCAGACTTTGGAACTCTATAGATACCTACAGCTTTCTAAATTTTTTCTCTTCTGTCTGAAAAAGGTCTGAAACGTCCCTAATATTATAATTCGAATTCAAACGCTGCAATAATTTGGAACTAGATGAACCACACATGAACTCTCACTTGTTTAGTGAATCAAGCAAAAACAGGTTTTTGGCTTTTTACTTACCCTTCCAATAGATGAACAGTTGCTGCCACAATGAAATATTCCATATTTCAGGATTAGTTCGACAATAAAACCTCGATAAAACACATCAAATTCTCCAAACTAGTTTTAATCGCCATGTTTTTATTGACGACTAGTTTGACATTTGACAACTAAATTTTAGACGTAAATCACTCTAAAATGTGGGCCGCCGAATGCATTTCGACCAAATTGAGTAACTAAAATCGATTTAGTCGACTCGACCTAAAAATAGTTTAATCGTGTAGACATCCGAATACCAAAGCCTAGTTTGACAGGACTAAACCTATTTTAGAGAGAACTTAACTAAAATGCGTGTCGCCGAATCGCTACCACTGACTACTTTATTAAGAGACTGCGCTGCACTGGTGGACTGCAAAAGGTAGTTAAAACTAGACTTAAATTGTAAAATTGCTTTAAATTATATTAAATTAATTGAAACTTGCATGATACTTCATTATAAATTAACTCAATAAAACCGTACCCGTGGAAGTTCGGGATGCACCTTCCGCTAGGTCGTTTGTAACCCTGTTTTGGCAAATAGGTGCCAAAACACTCTAGTGTTGGCAAATCATCGGGTACGTTGGTGCCAAAAATTTACAAAAAGTCACTGACAGCTTAAGTCGGATCTGCCAGCGACTTGGCTGTCAAGTGTCAACAAACAAGGTCAGGAACGAGAACAAAATATTAAAATTCGGTCGGAGTGAAATAAAATCACATAAAACCGTGATAGACGGACTGGAGTCTTTCTTTGTCCAGCAAGCAGCCAACGGGAGCGTACACGGGGTCGTAGTGGGAACAAGGCCGTAGCGGCGTCCTAACGAAGGTACGTGTCGGCAAGGTTGGTTTTCTAAACGATTCACTTGTTGTACAAGAACCAAAGGAATTGTCCCTTGATTCTACAGAAAACCACCGAATCGAGTGAGAACAGGACCGCGCGCCGACACCCTGGTTCCCCGAACGACGAACACCGTGCGACGTGGGAGTTCCCTTGGCTGAACCGACTTCGAAACCTCGAAAAGAAACCCCTAAGACATTAGGGTAAGTTTTTAATAGCCTCTTATTCCTACTGTCTCGGTTAGGCTCTGTCTTTGTCAGTATTTTCCTAGACCCGATGACGTGTCGCATCCGATATCATTGTCGGCTTACCACCCCCAACTTGAAATGGAGGGCCTCGCTCTTCAAGCGAGGTCTGACCAAAGAACAAGACATTCATACTTGTTTTCTGTCCTCGGACAGGGTTTTTTTTTTGTTTTATATATAGAAATTGTGGTCTACAACTGCACTCCAAGGCGCGGCAAGCGTCCTCCGGCGCGTCCCTCACCGTGCGGCGACGTGGCCTCTTTCTGCGTCTCACCCCGAGACCGCTACTAGCTTCTTGCTGCTTCTATCTGCGCGTTTCCGCCGTGGGCGACGTGGCTACCGCCCCGACTTGAATCTACCCCCGAGTACTATTGGTAACGCAGCCAACGGCTGCGCCTTTCTTACATTTCGTGCTGTGCTTTTATTACTCAATTAACTTAAATAATTAACTAACACAGAGCATATTTAAAATTGGTTGCAAACTCAGCGAAGTAGGTATTCGACCACACGCCCTGTTCTACCCTGATAGCCGGCAACTATCAGCCCTTGTACTTTATGGACCTATAGTCCTGGCGCCCATTCTATTGTACCATTTAATTAGTAATTTAGTCTTAAGCCCCTCCGGCAATCAGTAATCCTAAGTTTTTAATATTAAGCCCTTCCGGCACATAGATCATAAGGTGTCTCATACCGATCTACGCCCCTCAGGCATGTAACTTAAAATTAACAATAATAAAACCAACATTACTTACTTTATAACATTTATTTATCACACCTTAGCTTTCTATCTACCTTACCTTTATGTTGAACGCTTTACCTTTAAACCCGCTTCACACATTCTAAAAGCGTTACACGTTTAGGAATAAATTAAAAGTTGGCTACATGACCAACTATTTTAGTAAAGGCACTTTTGTTCGGTAAAAAAAACTACTTACCTATTTTATGATTTAAATGACATTTTAAAATTATCTGGATTGTATTAAGATTTAATGACTTATTTGGTAATTGTCAAGTTCTATTTTAATTTTTTTGTGCTATATTGTATAGTGCCTTATATGTAATGTTTACTTCTTGACTTTCACCTAACAAATGGTGTTATGAATAAATGACTATATTATGACTTTAATAAATCCGGTTTACACTCACAATTAGACCGGTTTTGGAGTGATTAGTATTTCTCCGTTAGGAACCTACCTATGTAGCTTTTTTATTGTTAGATTTCAAAAAATGTATTCCTTGTCGTATTCTACAAATATTTAAATTAGTCGATAAGTGACGCAATGGTAATAACTGTCATGTTATTTGTCTGTTAGCAAATAAATACATATTAAAAGTATCTAAAGTACCTACAACAATATATTTTATATGGTTTATCTTGACTTTATTATTTTATTTACCTTAAAAGATATAACTAAAAATATTATATTGTAATAATTGTACTCCCTGACTAAATATTAAGTTGAATTTACCAATTCTAGTATAGCTTATGTACCTAGCGCATTTTTATACTGTAGGTATTAGCGCTCAACGTCAATAAAGAGATGGTAACACAGCAAATCTGTGCAAATCAACGTGGTGATTTTGTTTATCGTTTACTTTTCTTGTATACCAATATTAAATCGTCAAAGTGTACTAAACTACATAATTAATAACTGTCAATGGACCTTGTGTGAAATTATAAACATTTATAATATTTATTTTCTTTGGATTGCGTGATATACGTAAGTTTTTATTCGTATTTTTTTTTGTGCCAGGCTTTCTCTTGATATAAACTCTTATTTTGTATGGATGTGTTCATCGACTTGACTTGTTTTTTACGTGCCATATTGATAGTTGTGTTCATAGTGTAGTTTAACTAGGTGTTACATAACTAGGTATTAGCAAAGTTAAGCATCATTCGGCACAGTCAGTCTTCGGATGCGATTTGGAGCGCTACCGTGGCTTGGATGCCAACTTAAATTGAAGGACTCAGTCGTTTCAACAATTTAGCCATGCCAGGAGGCTTAAAAACGGTGACTATAAAAACCGGCCCATACCATTACTCACATAGGTACACCTACTTACTATGTACTTAGATACAATTAGATTTTACAACATGAATTACCACAATCATTTGGAAAATGAAATCAATGCCTGCCTTTACACCTAACATAATAGTAAGTACTTCTATACTACGTAGGTACCTACATCCTTTATCATTGGATCTTAAAAAGTTTTGAGAACTTTTAAAAAGATGCTGAAATAAAAGTAAAAAAAAATCAGAAATCTGCACTAGTCTTATAATTAGACAAGAGACTGCCGAACATAGGCCTACCTTCAAAGAGCGATTAGGTTTTGTCCGGCACTCTATAAATATTTGTTCTATGTCATCATCCACAGCCTTCTTTATCCGACTGCTTGGTATAGGCCTCTCTCTTCCTGTACAATCTCTTTATTCTATGTAAAACAAACTGAACATGTACCTTCTTTCTCTTGCAGCGCCAGAATGTACTTCAATTACTTGGTGAATCAACCAAAAAATCTCGAGCAATTGGCATTGGTGAAACTTGCTGAATGGATCACATTAGAAGCCGAAAAGTGGATGACAGAAGACGCAAGTACCTTCCAAAAAGTGACAGAAGAAACTCATCCAAACAGTACTGAAGAATCTTTGTCCATTAAAATTGAAGCTATCCGTAATATTATCGAGAGTAATGTGCCCAGGACGTTGCACGATGAATTATTTGTTCTTTTGATAAAAGCAATGGAAACACTTCAAAAAAAGATTAAGTTCAACTGGTCTACTGACAACTATAAAAAGTTTGTCCATTTGCGTATAACAGGGATATTATTTACAAAATACGTCACGACTCTGAGAATTAACTATGCGGCCATGGTGAGGTTAAAAATTCCGTTATTTTCCAAAGCTTACTTACTTTCTGGCCTAACACGATTAGAGTTCAGGTTTTGTCAGGGCTACTTCGATTCAGCTAACGAAACCGAAATTGTTAACGCGTTAAAATCATTACCTAATCTTAAAGATTTTGCACTTCAAAGAGTCTTTACACACACAATTTTACATTGTTTATTAGAGCACTGTAAATTTATTGAAAGACTTGATTTAGTGTATTCAAAAGAAATCAATGATACAAGCATATCAATTTTAACCCAGTTCCTGTACTTAAAAAATGTTAATTTGAATGAGACTTCTGTGACAATAGTTGGCATCGCACATCTTTTGAAGTCTTGTAAAAATATTGAAGTTATCGATATTTTTTGGTCAAACAAAATAGCACTAGCTATAGAAAACATTGCATCCATTAAAGAAAACGCAGGAATGCAATTTCAATTAAAATCCTATTCCAATCACTGTGATACGACCTATATACAACTAAAATATGTTGTTCAAATGTGTACACAAATTAAAAAAATTAAAATTAATAAATATAGTATGCAAGGCAGCCTTGGTATCCTCAAAAATTTGCAGAACTTGAAAGAATTGATGCTCGAAAATTTCGATTTTTATGGTGACGGCATATCAGAAACATTAGAAGCAAGTGGTCATAAATTGACACAGTTACGACTCATTGATATTAAACAGATAGATTTTAACGCTTTGATTTGCGTTTGCAAAATGTGTCCAAATTTAGAGACTTTATTTATAAATTGTAACATATTGCCTTTCACGTATCACGGTGTTGAAAACGGCTTAAAAAATCTGCCGTTAAAACATCTGAAAACATTAGTCTATCATTCTCATAAACCAGAATCATATTCTGCTGACAAGGAATTCATATTTTTACTTTCGAATTGCCCAAATATCGAATTCATTAGAAGTTCAGTTTTCCTCACTGATGATATTATGATGGAAGTTTTGGACAAAAATCCATTAACCTATTTACAAAAATTTAAAATCTTGAACTCTGACTTATCCGTGGCAGTCATTGAGCGGATCCTTCAAAACTGTATCACCCCCCCTATATTGATAAATAAAGATGTGTACTCGTATTTTATACATGACGGCATTGACAGCAATGAGTTTTGACTTTGCCGCCAATGTAAATAGATGAATTCTTTAAGCCATGTATTCACTGAGCAACATTGTTTCGGATACACGGTTTCTGAAACGTCATGACGGGGATCATAGAAACATACCGATAATAATAGGCCAAGTACGAGTAGAACTCGCGCACTAGAAGAGTTCCGTACCGTATGGGATCAAAAAACCTCCTACAAAAATCACGTTTGTTGTATGGGAGCCCTCCTTAAACATTTATTTTATTTTGTTTTTAGTATTTGTTGTTATAGCAGCAACAGAAATACATCATCAGTGAAAATTGCAAATGCCTAGCAATCACGGTTCATGAGATACAGCCCGGTGACAGACAGACAGACGGACAGACGGACATCGAAGTCTTAGTAATAGGGTCCCGTTTTTACTCTTTGGGTACGGAACCGTAAAAACGTAATATTCACAGAAACAAAATAATTGTGTCTGACACAATACATATTTTTTTGTAGCAGAAACACTTAGATTTTGTTTCTGATACAGTATAATATAACATCATTGAGTGTAAACAATTGTTGCTCTGTGCATACAAACACAAATTGAACTTTAACAAGCAACAAGAGGCCAACAACGATCTCCGCTGGGCAACCTATGGATGAGATAATAATGATGATTTACCTTTGTTATTAAACATTTAATTATGTTGCTGTACCTTCACAGGGATTGCGTGGTGCGTAGGTCCTACTGACTTTGAGGATTGACTTTTGGACTTCTTAATAGTATTGGACTATTAAAAGCCGTGGTGGCCTGGTGGTAGTGATGCCCGCCTTATAATCGTGAGGTCGTGGGTTCAAATCCCGGTCCCGTACCAATGAGTTATTAGGAATTTATGTACGGAATTTAACACCACTGGCTTTTCGGTGAAGGAAAACATCGTGAGGCAACCAGCATTTGTCCGTAGAAGAAATTTGATGGCATATATCAATACATCAACCCGCATTGGCACCACACCCCATCCGTCCACCCACAAGGTGGACGGATGACCTCATTAAGACCGCAGGATCGCGCTGGATGCAAGCCGCTTCCAACCGGTCTTATTGGAGATCCATTGGGGAGGCCTATGTCCAGCAGTGGACTTCTTATGGCTGATGGATAGATAGAACCCACACTGATCCAGCGTGGTGGATATTCATCCTTCATGGGTAGGTCTAAGTCCTGTAGTGGACCATTAAACGCAGTAGAGTAAGTTGTGCAGTTTTCTTTGTGTATCATGAGTTCTTCACGATTAATCGATTTTGAATTATGTACAGTAATTCATTGAGTTTCTATTAAAACTGATATTTACACGTATATCATAAGATTATTTATCTACACTAATGTTGTAACATTCTACTTATGTTTCCAATACTTCACTTATAATGACTACTGAAGCGCAGACAACATTTAAGCAATTTCACATGATGTTATATTATCCACATCGATATCGTAAAATCTCATTATAACATCGCGCGCTCGCTCCTGATTGGCCCTGCGCGCGCAGCTGCGCTCTCATTGGTTAGCTTTTAATGGCGCCAAGTTCACTGTGACAATACACGTACGCGTGAATTTAATGTTTCGCAATATGTTTTTTTTTTTTTTTATCAACGAAGGTAAAGTAGTGTATGCAACTGCAACAGGGTATTAAAACACTCGTTACTATTATGAAACGAGCGCAGCGAGTAAACTCACACTCGTGTTTTAATACCCTTCATTATATGACAGTTGCATAAACTACTATTATTATATCTGATATTTACAAGATTAAATTAGTTAAAAATTCATTTATCTGTGTCCTCACTATTCTACTCCCTAGTTGTAATTTACTACCAACTATATTATCAGAGACAAATTAATTAACTTAGGTAATTGATTTGTTGTGATGACTGTGTATTTTAATAATAAATAAATAAAAAACATTATACTTACATAATTTATGTACCTAGATACTGAAGAAAGGGTTGGCTATAGATACCCGGTACCTGATTTTGATGAAGATGTGAGTTTAGGGGTATCAAAGTGGTAGCGGCACGTACCTAAGTGTAGCGCTGAGGGTACCTACTGTGGAGGGGATGGCTGCGCATGACGACCGTCATATTAACCCATGCGCAACCATCCCCTCCACACTTTGCTCAGCGCTACACTTATATGCTGCGACCTGTATTTCAAAAGTTTAGTTTAAGGTGAGGTTTTCATTATTATAAGTTGATATTTTTTTGATAAAATTTTAATTGGACCATTTCCGAAATTTATGGTCTAGGTACTGAACAAAAAAAGAATCATCTATATTGGTCTATAATAAGGAAGTTTCCTTTGTCATAAAAATAAAAAATAATTACGTACATTGAAAGAAGGTAAAAATGTAATACGTATAGTGGAAAAAATACTTAAATATCTTAAAAATGACGGAGTTATGGATGTTTAAACATGACCGCACGAAATCAATAAATCATTTTTCGCAAAAAAATAGAATGACCGATTTCACCCGTGTACGGAATGCGCAAATATTTTGCACGGCTCGATGTAGCATTTTCCACATTATTGATGATTTATCAATAATCGGCCAAGTACGAGTCGGACTCGCTCACGGAGGGTTCCATACTGTATGGGAGCCCCCTTAAATATTTATTTTATTTTAATTTTATTATTTATTATTGAAGTGAATATAAAACTATGTATTCTGTGAAAATTTCAAGCATCTACCTGTTACTATTATTAATATAGAGCGAAATACGTCTAAAAATTCAGGTTTGTTGGATGGAAGCTTGTTGTAGCATGTTGAAGCATGTTGTAGTTAAATATTTATTTAATTCTCGTTTTAGTATTTGTTGTTATAGCGGCAACAGAAATACATCATCTGTGAAAATTTCAGCTGCCTAGCTATCATGATTCATGAGATACAGCCCGGTGACAGACGGACAGACGGACATCGAAGTCTTAGTAATAGGGTCCCGTTTTTCCCTTTGGGTACGAAACCCTAAAAATGTCTCAGCCGATTTCGATAAAATATAAATGGGACCAATTTCGAAGTATACTCTATCCAATAAAAAAATAATTATTGAAATCGGACTACTATTAAAAAAGTTATGCGTGGTTACACATAAAAAACAAAAAAAAATATACGCGTCGAATTGAGTACCTCCTACGGTGGTTCGTCAGTCAAAAAGCCCCGCACCAAATTTATGCGTGTGACGTCACAAGATTCAGAAGCGGCGTCGTGGGTTAGGCGGGACCATGGTGGGAGTAAAAAAATTTATAATGTAGTGCTTTGTTCTATACCGGGTATTTTTCTAAGCCACATATACGTTGTAGGATATCATTGTACTCATCATTATGTTATGATCAACATTTACTACGGGACTAATCCCGCGATATTACGAGCTTCTTGTTAGTATGCTTAATTATTTCGCTAATTTCGGGTGCTCATAGTAAAAGTTGGTTGTGATGGTGAATGGAATGATGTCCTAGAATTTATTTTTGTGTCCGTCTTTTAGCGTTAAACTTCGTAATCAAGTTTGCTCAAACGTAATTATAAACTGTGCCTACGTACTGTTACATTGCTATTTAGCTATTAGTAAAAAAAATGTGTTTCATGAAATGTTAGGTAAAGTTAAGCGAGAGAACTCCTATTAGACCGAAGAACTCTTTATACCGAGAACGAAGGAAGGAAACCAAATGTTCCTTTGAAGGATTCATTCGTGATCACGAATGAATCCTTGACATGACTAGAGTACGCACAAGATAACTCTTCGCACGGTCAAAATTAGGAATTAATTCAATGCTACCAGCGAATTCAAAATGCTAGCAATATAACGTACGTAGCGCCACCACTCGCGCGCAGTGTTACCTTACGCGCACTCTAGTTTCGTGCTATCACTACCTACCTAGCCCCTACTCTGACATCGTGGTGTGTGTAATGTGTATGTACCAAATAACTGCGATTCTTTTCGTAATTAGATGTATCCCTTACAGTTCAGGTGCCTCGGCTCTATCAGAACACAGGCAGAACGACGGCCACATCGACCGGGACGTTACTAGCAGGCCCGGATAAACGCAGGTTGGATGAAATGGTGACAGGTTACTGGAACAACTTGCTATCCGCGGATGCCCCTTAAGCTAAAAGAGAAAATTTATATTAAGAGCATCAGAAGACCTGTCGTATTGTATGGATCAGAGTGTTGGGCCACCAAAGGGGAGAATGAAAGGAAAATGCATGCAACGGAGATGCGAATGCTAAAATGACAGGTTACTGGAACAACTTGCTATCCGCGGATGCCCCTTAAGCTAAAAGAGAAAATTTATATTAAGAGCATCAGAAGACCTGTCGTATTGTATGGATCAGAGTGTTGGGCCACCAAAGGGGAGAATGAAAGGAAAATGCATGCAACGGAGATGCGAATGCTAAAATGGATGTGTGGAGTAACAAGAATGGATAAGATTAGAAATGAGTATGTTAGAGGAAGTCTGAAAGTAGCGCTAGTGACTGAGAAATTAAAGAGTGGCAGGCTATCTTGGTATGGGCATATCAAGAGTAGGGAAGAGAGTCATGTCATGAAAAGAGCCCTAAACATAATGATAAGCGGAAGAAATGGGAGGGGACGACCAAAAAAAGCGTGGATGAATTGTGTGAAAGATGATATGCAAGAGAAAGAAGTCATGATGAGATGACGTATAATAGAGTGAAGTGGCGAAAAGAGACGTGCTGTGCCGACCCCACCTAGTGGGATAAGGGCAGGATGATGATGATGACTTATATAGGTAGGTACTATATAAAAAAGTTATTTATTGACATTGGTGTCAAGTATCGACGATGGATAATGGTTTTGAGCGCGGACTGTCTAATAATTTACCTAAAGTCGACATGACTATGGTTTTAGAGTATTTAACTCAAAATAAATCCGCTCTATACAAGTGCAGAAAATAGCAAATAGCGCGCACCTTGTGGTCCCGCGCGAGCCGAAAGCATTGCGTAGCAGCGCATGATTGACCAACTGCGCGGAAAAAATATTCAGAACTTAGTTATTTTTGAAGAAAATCGAATTATAAAATCACCAGAATTCATTACATTTGCTATGATTCTTTAAAATTAAAAATTAGGAAACTTTGTTATTGTGCATTTTTTAGAACTGGCTAAGTAGGTCACATCACTAACTACATCAATTTTTTTACAAAACGTACCTCTACTACCGAGGTCTACTGTTCGGAAAACTACTAGTTAATAGCTATAGATGTAAAAACCTGAGTTACTAGATTTACACAGGAAGTCTTGTGTCATATAGTTATAAAGTTTATTTAGGTACGACAAAATGTATGGAAAAGCATATTTTTATTCGTAATATTGGGGGGTTAGTCCCATATTAAATGTTGATCTTAACATAATCACCTGGAACATGTCAGTGGCTTAGAAAAAATTCCCATTACAGAATGGTGCACTTTATTTCCTTTTTTCCTTTCTCCCGCCTAACCCACGGCGCGGCTCCTGAGTCTAGTGACGTCACACGCGTAAATCCGCCGCGACGCATTTTAAATTCGTGCGGTCATGTTTAAAAATTCATATAACTCCGTCATTTATGAAGATATTTAAAAAAATAAAACACCATAATTTATGGCAGACTTAGTGTAGTTTATTAAAAATAAAATTGGAAATTGGCAAACTTCCTTATTGGCGGAGTATAATCGCGTAACTTTAAATACGAGTTCATACAAAAAAACATAAAATCGAATTGTGAACCTCACTTTTTGTAGTCGGTTAAAAATCATTCCTCAACAAGCGACTATGTAATAGCGGAGTTGATTGTGTGGGTTTTCCCAGTGTTTTCCCAATACTCAGTGCTATCTACCTACATTACGTAACCGATTAACATACGAGTAGGTAGGTACCTAGCGACGATAAGATGAGACGAGTGGGGCAGATTCCACTCCAAAAAATGAAGGAGTGGAATCTGCCCCACCAGTGGGGCGCTTTGGTGGGGCAGAGTGGAAGCACTAGGTATAACTATAAATATTTTATTTGTTTTTTCTAAACATCTCGCTTTGATTCTTCATTCAAATCATACGAGTAAAAGAGATAAAGCAATGGACATCTTCCAAAAATTTTGCATGATCGATAACACCTTAACATTTTTACACCTGAGCAGCTGCTTAGTCTTTATAAAGCGCAAGTCAGGTTTTGCATGGAATACTGCTCTCACCTTTGGGATGGCTCTGCCAAATACCAGCTGGAGGCTTTGTCCATTGAAAGGCGAGCCAGGAGGCTGATAGGCAACGAAACTTTGACTGAGTCGAAGCTGCAAAGTCTCGAGCATCGACGTAGCGACATCGAACTGCCAGAATGTGGAACGCTTTGCCTGAGTCTGTCTTCCCGCTAAAGTAGGTACAATGTACCAAGGTGTCTTCAAATCCCGAGTAAATAGGTATCTTCTAGGTAAACGTGTTACATCCTACACCGCATATCTGCTTAACATCAGGTAATGTGAAGTCAAACGCAAACCTATACGAAATAAAAAAAAATACAACTAAATCTGTGAGTGCGATTTAACTCATCAAGCTTAACCAAACTTCACCCCCCACTGACTTGGCAGACTTTGGCACGGTAATGATATCTACTCGTATCATAGATAATGATAGATATCATTACCTACCGTGACTTTGGTGCTCAGGCGTGTTGTCTCCGTTTGGTTAAGCTTGATGATTTAACTGCATGTATTGTTTTTTGAATAACATCCCAATCGCGTTTTGCAAGTGGGTAGGCATATAGGTATTAAGTATAATATGGCCAGTAGTTTGGATAATTAAAAGCCTGGTAAATATACCTAGTAGGGGAGACCGTAGGTTAATTCCTTTCCTCTATGGGTATAGAGAAATTAATCACTACGTTAGACCCCTATCTACAGAACAAAATCGTAAACAGAAACATAGGTAGGTACTAAATAAACCAAAGTTAGTGCAATATTTTCCTACTGAGAAAGAAATTACTACCTAAGTACCTATTTACTTAGATGAGTGGCAAGAACAGCTGTCAGTTTGGAATGTTCTATTAAAATAAATAGAAATTCATTCGATGATGCACAAAAACATGATATTATATTATCTAAATTCTAATGTCATTATCATAATAATTTATTTATCGTAACCACAAAATGTGATTCGAATCATTCGAATGACGAGCCGGCAAGCCGAAGCGTGTGAATGTGTGCTACAATGGTAACACTGACTAGATCTGGAGTCTTATTCGCTTCTGGCTTCGCTTTTTCTCCTGCTCGCGCTAGTTACTTACGCCTCGAGAGCGAGCGGGAGAAAAAGCGAAGCCGAACGTCAGAGCGCTTACACAATAAGGCTCCAGATCTAGTCAGTGCTGCCACTGTAGCTCTCAGAGTAAATATTAGCGATATTTTGTGGAATGTACCAAAAAATGTGTTGTTTTTATAAAATAAAAACAACGAAGGTCAAAAATTAACGCACTACTATTATTAAAAAATATATAAAATTGACATACATTAGTAGGAATACTACCAAAAATACTAAAACTAAACTAATATTAAGCCTTTACAGAGGCATTACAGATTTACAGAGGCGCCAGCGTAAATATAGCAACGTAAAAAGAATCCTCTCTATCGAATGCCTAATTAAAGTGAAAAAGAAACAAAACTATGCTATTTAGCTAATAATTGTAATTACGATGGCGCCTCTGTAATCGGGCTTTAATAAAGTTAATAATAACCTACTTTTACTAATAATACATCAAGGGTTCTCAGTATCCACACATTTTGGACGTTAGCCTGGCTCACGGTCTAGTGACTTCTAAAACTAAAACTAATAATAGCTGTTTAAATTGACACCACCTAAATTTACTAATCATAATAACATTAAAAAACGCTTGTATTTACATGTTAAATTTTTTTTTGTTATCTGACTACTAAAAATAATAATATTTGTTTAACACATATTACATAACAGTAGGTACATAACATGATAACATGAGCTTGAGCCAGATTTAACTGAACTGTTTTTTTTTTTAATAATTTAAATTATTTACCCACATACTCCAGGGTCTGTGCCCTTTGTTGAGTAGTTACTCGTACATTTTAAAGAATTCGACTGTACTATAGAGAGAGGTTAGTTTAAATCTTAGTCTAAGTTAGTAGTTTCAGTGCTTTGCGTGAATGCCGCGAGCAAACCGGCGACCCACATGCAGCACCCGATCACGAGTGTGACGCATGTGCCAGCCATCACTCTCCTTGACCATATTTGAGGGAAGAGAACAACCCGACACATGACGCCGCCGCAAGAAGGAGCCTTCGATGGCGAGCATGAATGCGCAGAGCATGCACACAATGCTAATTTTTATACATTACATTACACAATTACGTACACACTTAATATGATTTAATTTGTGAAAGCGATCACCAGCAGAGTCCACCATTTAATTTTGTACCTAAAACTTATAAAATACCTATGACAATCTTACAATTAAAAACTAAACTATGATCATATCAACATATTTCATTTCATTTCATTTCATTACACAAGGTGTTGTTTTGCAAAATGCAGCTATTTAAACTTCTCACTTATGATTATTATTTATGATAAGTGAGTAGTTTAAATGTTGTTAATAACAACATTTTGTTAATAATAACATGATTTATATAAAATTAACGGTCTTTGGCACATGTTTCATAGTAAATTAGCGTTTAACGTCAAAATAGAGATGGCAACACTGCTGGCGACCTCATTGTCATTTCGTGATCGGCTCAAAACAAAACAAAACTGTTTTTGTCGTCTCGTTTTCTTTCATTGTAGTAGGTACTGTATATGTTAACATCTACTGTTGAAGTGTTAAAGTGTAATTATTACAGAGATTAACTGACAATCGACGAAATAATGATAAATTATTATGAATTAGATGGGTACGTATTAAACGAGTTTCGTTGGATTTTCGATTTGAGACAGGACAGGATTTTATTGATGTTGCTCACTCAGGTATAATATGGTAAATTTGTATGTTATATTATGTTGCACCGGCAACCGCAGCGTAGAACGTCCACCCACAATGTGGACAGATGACCCTATTAAGACCGCAGGATGCAAGCCGTTACCAACCGGTCTTATTGGAGATCTATAGGGGAGGCCTATGTTCAGCAGTGGACGTCCTATAGCTGATGGATGGATGGATGGACATTATGTTATTAGTCCGTGTACAAAGACTTCAGGTATTAAGTACTACTAATTCCTATTTTAGTTTGTTCTGCTGGTAAGGGCGCGAAATTCAAATTCATGCTTTCTATGGTATCAACCGCTTATCGTCTAGGTTCACGAAATTGTAATTGTTGTGTTCTTTCATTAAATAATGAAACTTCAAACACATTAAGTGTCTGTTATGGTACCTAATTTGAATTTTTAATATGATAATGACTCGGTTAAGAAGACAGACTATCCAACCATTACTGTTAACTTTTTGCTATTCCAACGAAGTCAGTTAATATGAAAAAAAAAAATTTAAAATGCAATTCTTAATTCGAATCAAAAGGATTTTATTTTGGTTTCACCTTCATGAGTCAACTGGCAATTATTATTATTAATTTCAGCCTACATTGTCTCACTGCTGTGCATAGACCTAATTCCAGACATTATCAGACAGCAAAATAAAATTGTTTTAAGTAAAACAGATACTTACTTAAAGAAAAGGATAGCATATATTATAATACTTAAATAAAAAAAATCATTTTTTTTTTCGTACAACATCAGGTAACATAAGCAAAAAAATATGCTATCCGCAGTAGTCAGGATGACTGTGTCGCAGACATCGACACCCACATCCAGCAAAAAAAATTATACATGATATATAAAAACATTTTACAGAAGATACCTATTATTAATTTTATATAAGTTAGTAATTACAGTCAGTTTTAACTCTGACTTTTCTAGGTCTCTTTTCTCTGTCTCTGTCTAGCCATAACACACCGTCGCAGGTTAGACAGAGACAGAAACAAATGTCAGAGGTAAATAACTGTCAACGGACTCTACATAGTTAGAGTTCTTTAGTCTATTGTACAACAGAGAGCTGATAATTTGGTGGTGTGGACTTGCCGTGCAACACTGCCTAGTGCTACAGACTTTATCATAGTAAATTATTATTTAGAGAGATTAGGATTAAAAGGGTTGCTACATAGTAAGTAAATTACTAATTTAAATTACATTGCTATTTTGAGAATAAGCCATTCTTAGAATGAGCCATTGTGAGAATCGGGCATTCATTAGATGTGGTCATTTGTAGAATAGAATTGGGCATTCCTGGACTACTTGGGCACTATGAGAATTGAGCATTCTGCGCCTAAACCATAACGCGTACAATTAGCGGCATGTAAGTCTAGTGCTGAGGGTACTGTAGAGGGGATGGCTGTGCATGTTGACCGCCATACTAAACTCATGCGCAGCTACCCCCTCCGCACTTCGCCCAGCGCTAGACTTAGATATATGCCGCTACCTGTATTAACAAGTCAGTGGTGGGAAAACGGAGAGGTTTTTTTGCAAGAACTTTCAAATAAATGTCACATGTTTACTTTGCAGGACCAAAATATGGACGTACTTGGTACATCAACCAAAAAACCTAGAACATTTGGCAATGGTCAAACTTGCAGAATGGATCACATTACAAGCCCGAAAGTGGATATCACAAGAACCAAACCATTATAAAAAAAAAGCATGTCGGCTTAAAGGAGAAACTAATGCGAAACGGGCTGAAGAAATTAATAATAGGCTGTCACAAAAAATCGAAGTCATACGTAATTTAATCGAATGTAATGTGTCCAGAACGCTACACAATGAATTACTTATTATATTATTAAAATCTTTGCAAAAACTGCAATACAAATTTAATCTAAACTGGTATACTAACAATTCAAAAAAATTTGTTTATTTGAGTATAACAGGGGCATTATTTACAAAATACCTCACCACCATAAGAATTTACAATGGTGCCTTGTTGACGTTAAAAATTCCTATATTTTCAAAAGCGTACTTACTTTCTGGCCTAACATGCTTAGAGTTTGGGAGTTATAATCTCTTTAATTCAGCTAATGAGCCTGAAATTATTAACATGCTTAAATCGTTACCTAATCTTCAAGATTTCACACTACAAACCATATTTACAGACAAGATTTTAAATTGTTTACTAGAACACTGTAAGTTCATCGAAAAGCTTAACTTAATGTGTTCAAAGGAAATAAATGACACCAGTGTACATATTTTAACCCAGTTTCTTAACCTGAAACATGTTGATTTTACTAACACATCTGTGACAAAATTGGGCATAGCACATCTTCTCACATCCTGTAAAAATATTGAAGTAATTATAAATATAAATTATTGGTCAAACAAAATAGCACCAGCAATCGAATACATTGCCTCTATTAAAGAAAATGTAGGGATGCAACTTCAATTAAAATCCTATTTAAATAACAGAGATACGAACTACACACAACTAACTTTTGTCATCCAAATGTGTCCACAAATTCAAAAACTTAAACTTACTAAATATAGTTTGCAAGGCAGTCTCAGTATTCTCAAAAAATTGCAGAACTTGAAAGAATTGGTACTAGAGGAGTTCGATTTTCATGGTGACGGCATATCAGAAGTATTAGATGAAAGTGGTCACAAATTGACTCACTTGCAACTCATTGCGATTAATCAGATAGATTTTAATGATTTGATTTACGTTTGCAAAAAGTGCCCAAATTTGGAAACTTTAGTTTTTAGGTCTGCCATATTACCTGACTCTTATCACAGTGATGGAACATTGAAATTTCTGCCGTTAAGACGTTTAAAGGCCTTTGTTTTCCAGCCTTATAGACGAATAAAATATGGTGCTGAAAGAGAATTCATATTTTTACTTTCGAATTGTCCAAATGTCCATTTTATTAGAAGCTCAGTTTCCCTCACCGATGATATTATGATGAAGGTTTTGGACAAAAACCCATTAATTTATTTGCAAAAGTTTAAAATGTTGAACTGTAACCTATCCGTGGCAGTTATTGACCGCATTATTCAAAATTGTATTGTTCCACCCATATTGATAAATTATTTTGGGCATACTATAAATGAAGATCCTGAGTTTCCTTTTACTTTATCACTATCATCTGATATCAATCAGATGTGATGTCTAGTTCGATAATTTTATTAGTTTGTTATTTTTCTGTATGCACTGGCACAGTGAGGTGGCTATGTCCCATCGATTTTCCCTGGATTTCCATGGGTGATAAAACCGTCATTTTATTTCCATTTTTTTTGTCATACCTATACAGGGTTATTTCTAATCAATTAGCATCCTTTTAGGGGTTTATTCTGTACATCAAAACTAACATTTTTTTCAGCGACTTTCGTCAAAACTCAAATAATAATCTGCCAAGTTCGAGTCGGACTCGCGCACGAAGGGTTCCGTACCGTATGGAAGCCCCCTTTATGTTTTATTTTATTTGTTTGACTTGAGTATACAACTAAATATTTTAATAACATTTCAAGCATCTTCCTGTTGCTTTTATTAATATCAAGCGAAAAAATCACATTTTTTTTCGGTTTTTAGTATTTGTTGTTATAGCGGCAACAGAAAGACGTCATCTGTGAAAATTTCAACGTTCTAGTTATTATGGTTCATGAGATACAGCCTGGTGACGACAGACGGACAGATGGACATCGGAGTCTTAGTAATAGGGTCCCGTTTTTACCCTTTGGGTACGGAACCCTAAAAATCAGCTGTTCCATTCACTTTGTCGAGGGTCAACGATATTTTTCTAAGGAACAACAACTTTTTTTAACAAATTAATAAAAGTCGTAGAACCAAACTTTTTAGTTTTGATGTACAGTATAAGCCCTTAAAAGAAAGCTAATTTATTAGAAATAACCCTGTATATTTAGATAGTATCAAGATTTGTTTCAATGTTTGTGAAAAAGAGTTCTGTCTGTCATTGAGAGTAGAATTTTATGTAGCAGTGGACTATTTAAAGGTCACTATCGACTTTGCATTTTTTTTTCAACGTTTTCATCGTGCATCACAATTCATAGTCACTTTTGAAATATGTTAAATATGCCTAGGTTGAAAATTTTGACTGATAACATTTTATTGTTAGTATTTATAAGGAGATCTGAAATAAAAATATGTAAGTACTTAATTGTTTTCTTATCATTTTACTTACTTCTGCTGTACCTACCTCAGTTGGCTAATATAATGAAGTAAAGTTTGTGAGGTTGTAGGGGGTAATCTCTGGATCTACTCAACCGATTTTGATAATTCTTTTACCAATTGAAAGCCTCATTATCTGTGAGTGTCATAGGCTATAAAGTAAGCGCGGGCGAAGCCGCGGGCAAAGGCTAGTCTACAATAAGTTGCTAACAAAACGTCTGATTTTAGGGTTCCGTTACCAAAGGGTAATAATCGGCCAAGTACGAGTCGGACTCGCGTACGGAGGGTTCCGTACTGTATGGGGGCTCCCATACATACAGAATATTTAGTAAATATTCTGTTAATATTTCATGCATATGCATTTTAAAAATAAATAAATATTTAAGGGAAACGTATGTTTGAAACGTGATTTTTTTGCTCGATATTAATAATGACAACAGGAAGATGATTGAAATATAAAGTGGTATAGGTATTTCTTTCAAAAATAATTTATAAATTAAAATAAAATATATTCATTAATGGGGGGTTCCATACGGTGCGGAACCCTTCGTGCGCGAGTCTGACTCGCACTTGGCCAATTATTTTTGTATGTATGTTACGCGATTACTCCGCCAATGATGAATAAATTTTGATGGTTCTTTTTTTTTTAAATCTACAAACAAGTAAACTACTAGGGCAAAGCTAAATAGTCAACTGTATGACTAAAATCCTTCGAGCAAATACCTACAGAGCCACAGTCCCTAAGTAAAGGTAGTATAAAAATGTCCGATCGCCGTCATACATACCGACTTAGATATTTACATTAATTAATTCATAATGACCCGTTTTCTCAAATGTCGACGTTATGTCACTTATCTAATTAGTGCTTGTAATCGAACGCTTTGGCATCGCGCGGCGTTGTAGTCAGCTTGACGACTAATTAACAAGCCTAAGCCTGCCCAGTGCCCACTAAGTAGAGTGCGTTTCAGGAAAGAAGTCCCACGGCAAGAAGTGAAACTAATTTTTACAGGTCGATCAAGCGACGCATCTGAGGGACTTCTTTCGTAAAAAGAACTCTAGTACTTACCTATATCTGTCTGAGTAAAACTAGAGATCGTAGGTACCACGAAAGGAGTTCCCCGAAATAAGTGAAACTAATTTTTAACGGATTGGCCATGCGATTGTGGCGACGTGTCTGTGGGACTTCTTTCGTGAAACGTTAGCTTGGGCAGAGCTTTGTCTCAGACACTGTTTTCGCACGATTGTGACTGTAGATATTTGCTCGAAGCTAAAATCATTGAATTCTATTCATTTATCAAAGGGACTCCAATATAATTGTTTTTTTTTAAATAATGTAATCTGAACACTTAACAATGTCAATCAAAATAAAAGATTAGGCCCAATTTTAAAGGCGCCATCGTAATTTTAATAGCAATTTACAATATTCCTGTTTCTTTTTTAACCCCCGACGAAAAAGAGGGGTGTTATAAGTTTGACGTGTCTGTTTGTCTGTGTGTCTGTCTGTCTGTCTGTCTGTGGCATCATAGCGCCCGAACCGCTAAACCGATTTCAGTTTAGTTTTTTTTATGGATGAAAGGAGACTTTTAATCGAGAGTGTTCTTAGCTATGTTTTATAAAAATCGATTGCGCCGTTTAAGAGTTATGGTGGGTTAAAGTGGGGATGGAAGAACCAAAATTCTACAAATGTGCCCAAAATGGTTGTCAACTGAAAGTTTGTTGTCAAATATTTTTGTGTCGGGGGTTTTTTTATTAGGTATATTATTACTATATGCATTTGATAGAGAGAACCATAGAATAATAACGCCGAGAAACCGAGAACAAGCACGCTAAGTGAAGCAAGAAATACAAAGCTTTAAAAGCTTTGTAAGCGAGCGGCGGGCGGCAGTACTCACAGTCGTACCGTGATACAAACAGCTCCCGTAATTTATATTTTAAAATGACGGTTTGTGTGGTAAACGGGTGCCAAAGTGAATCGGCAAAACAAAACAAACAATGCAACATCACATTCCACATGTCACATTACAAATTATCTAATATTTTGATGTAAAACGCCTTCCAATGTAAATATAAATTCACAAAATTTCGACAGACGCCATAATGACTAAAAGTTGCAAGTAAAGGGTAAAACTTTTTCCCCACATACCTATTGAAATTGAAATTAGTAATGAAATATACTTCCATTGCCTTGACACGGGATTATCAGTATTATTATGTTTTCATACTACTTGCTTGATAAGTACCAAAGCGAGACATTATCATCATAATACAATCATGATGGTTATGACCTTAGGTTATGACAGAGCGACAATGTCTTGATTTGGAACGTCATAATACGTTACTTCTTTACATGGAACAGATGCGGGTATCTTAAAGAGATTTCATACGATAATCAAGTAGGCAATTATAGTCCAGGAGGCAAGCGACAAAAATCACAACTTTTTTAAATTTAAACTGGGTATTACATGAAAGGGCTTTTCGTGTGGAAAACAGTTCGTAGTAACAAAGTAAAACTAAAAACACTATAATTAAATTGGTAAAAATCGTATTCTAACTAAACGGTTATAATTATGTACTAAAAGATAAAAAATAATAGCTCAAAAATAAAATCGTGAGGCCTTCGCCTGAAAGATTTCATGATGTATGATGCGCCCCACGATATTATTTTAGAATTATTATTTTTTATCTTTTAGTACATAAAACCGTTTAGTTAAAAAAATACCAATTTCATTTTTGTGTTATTAGATTTACTTTGTTACTACAAACTGTGTTCCACACGAAAAGCCCTTTCATGTAATACCCATACTGATGGAATTAAAAAAAAAAAGGTTATCCGCCATTTTATAGCGGCGGCCATCTTTTTTTTACAATAATATTGAATACACAAAATTTTATTGTCACAAGAACCAAGGAAGTATACCAAATTTAAGAGCAATCGGTTGACAGGAAAAGGGTAACATTTCAATGACTAAATTTCACCTAAGAAAACCAACGGGGTAAGCTAAATAAAGCGCTCCTGGTGAAAACGAGGAAGAACTAACAGAAATGTTTGGAGCCACACTCAAACGCACAAGTATAAGTTATGCAAAATCTGTACTAAAGGCTCTGAAACAATTTCCCAACTCTTTGGGGTAATCTGATTCTGATAGTAACATTGCTTGTATCGTAGTGTGCGTGTTGCCGCGTGTAAATACGTATGACTCGCGCATACATCAATCGTGTTGATGCTTCACTCTCGAGATTTTTTTGATATGCAATTATCATTCTCAATATTTTACGTTGCTACGACACGGTAATGATATCTTACCGTGGCTACGATGCTAAACGATGATAAACATGCTAATGATGGGCAGCGTTCTAAAAACTGCGCGAGTTCTTTTCGTCCGACATACCTCAGTGTCTCAAGTCGAGTTTTCGTCAGTTGTGTGTTACCAGTGATGACATATTGAACTGAAACGTGGTTTCTTACTGTGGGCCTTATGAATAAGCTCAAGGTAGCCCAACGCGCTATGGAGAGGGCTATGCTCGGAGTCTCACTGCGAGATCGAATCAGGAATGAGGAGATTCGCAGACAAATAGCAACAGACTAGTAAGTTTAAATGGCAATGGCAGGGCACATAGCTCGGAGAACTGATGGCCGATGGGGCAGTAAAGTTCTCGAATGTAGACCACGAACCGGCAAGCGCAGCGTAGGACGTCCACCGACCAGGTGGACCGACGATATTATAAAGACCGCAGGAACGCGCTGGATGCAGGCCGCTTCCAACCGGGCTTATTGGAAATCCATATGGGAGGCTTATGTCCAGCAGTGGACGTCCTACGGCTGACAATGTTGTTATAATAGTTAGTTGTGTAGGTTTTCCCAGTGTATTCCCAATACAGCTAAATCACATTACGTAACTGGTAGTAGGTACACAGCGCCATAACTACCTACATAATAAGTAATAATGATGTCTTGTTTTTAGTATCATGTCGCTTTGTTCACTCTTCGTTCACGCCATGTGAGTAAAAGAGACGATGCAATAGGCATCTTCGAAAGATTTAGTATAATATTTCGACTTTATGCTTAGAGTTTTAATACCATTCCCACTCACACTTGGTCTACTAGTAAAGACCTCCGCGTTATTTCCAACATGGACGCATGTACACAAATAATGTTATAAGTACTCTTTCCTAAGAGATATAATCTAAAGCTTTCAAGATCAGAGTGAATAGGTATTTTCTATAGGTCTGCGTGATTCATCTTCGACCAGACCAAACCCTACCAATATTATAAATACCTACGAGTGTGTGTGTTGTTATTATATTGGTTTAATGGTTTTGTTTCTTACACTTTCATGCAGCAAAAGAGAAAAGGATCGATTTGCAGTTTACCTGCGGGCTTAGCATACGGACCATAAAATTATTCGACGTGTCAGAACGTGACAGAGTTATGATGAAACATATATCTGTCACCTTTGCACACGTCGATAAACTCTTATCGTGGTCTTGTATGCTAAGCAAACTGGACATAGTTTAACAATTGGATTGTCATAGGCTACTAAATTCCGGAAAATGGGAGGTTCCATTGTGATAGCACGAATAGGTACCAACTCGTATACCACGCGGGAAAAACTGCGGGAGAAAGCTAGTAAATTATGAAAAATCCAGTAAGATACAGTACAAAGGTATTAGTACAGGTATAGAGGCTTACATACAGGTAGTATTATTATATATTCTTTGATACAGGCTTACACGTAAATTGAAACTACATTGTTTCCGTATGGCTCTATACATTTTTGTACTGCGCCCCTGGCAGAAACGAGGAAGAACTAACCAAAATGAATAGAGCCACACGCGAACGTGAAAGTTTAAGTCAGGTAGGTAATTTCACAAAACCTGGATTGAGGCCTCTGTACAAAACAAAATCGTTAACATACACAAAACTAAGCAAAGTATTTGCTATATTACTTACTTGGAAATATATTATACTAGCGACCCGGCCCGGCTTCGCACAAGTGTATTATACATATAAACCTTCCTCTTGAGTCACTTTATCTATTTAAAAAACCGCATCAAAATCCGATGCGTAGTTTTAAAGATATTTATAAGCATACATGGGGGCAGACAGCGGGAAGCGACTCGGTTTTATACTCGTACTATGTAGTGATAGTGATTACTACCTAGTACCTAGCAGTTGTCAGTAGGTACCTATGCTTGTGCTGGTAACTGAAGGTTCCTCCAATGACGCACAACGTTTAATTTTGAAAATTGCCCAAATTCAAAATACGAGATACCTAATACGTTAGTTTCGGAGAAAGGCTGTCCAAAATCAAAATGTGCCTAGTGTTTTATAATTCCAAGACACTTGCTATTGATTTTAGACAACCGTGTGGGTTTAATCTTTTCTGCTCAGCTACGTCCTTATCGTATTTAACTACAAAAAGGCCCCACTGACCATTATTCCAAATGGATGACATCCAAAATAAATGTAGCTAAAGTTGCCAATTTAGTGTAGGTAGGTATTTAAGTTTAGACTTAATTTTTTACATTGTTTGAAAATATAGATATACTTAGGTAACCAGAAATAATATGTACAGATAAATCCACAGATGATTTAGTGTGAAGGTACCTAATCAAAGTTGCTAAACTATTTTTGAGGCTAAAGCGCTCGCTATACCAATGAAAAGTCGCCATTTCTAACGAAGAAGTCGCAAACTCGTAACATCGAATGAATGTCATCCATTTGGCGTGATGGTCAGTGGGGCCTATAATGATTTGAATGACAAGACGGCAAACCGATGAATGTGAATGTGTGTGCGTAAGATTACGTCACCGGCAAACATAAAGCCGTATACAGAAAGACAGCTGGCAGCCACACAAATCGGCGGGTGAGAAGTTAGCCGCAGATGACACTTCGCCGTGATTCGCTAATTATTGCGCATGTGTGCTCAATGCCGACACCGCGTGGCGTAGTGTTGAGCTCGGGGTGCCCCGGCGTCTCGTCTCTGGCTCCCGCGCATACCTATAAGTATTTCGGCTTTTGTGTGGCGCATAGTATACCAGCGCTTATATATAGGACCCGGGCCATGCAGGTAACCGGCGCAGGCATTTATACAAACAAGCGCCGGTAAGCGCCGAACGTGGCCGGCAAGTTCCGACTATCTTCGACACCCGCCGGTCAGCGCTGTCGCAGTGTCGCCGCTCGCCATTTAAAATTAATCAACCACTACGATAACACGTACCTACAACTACGACACACATAATTATATTTTTGCTGAATAGAGAAATTGATAGTGAAGTGTAGTAGACTAAGGAAATCATTCCTTAGTCTTCAGTAAACGACCTGTGTGGAATAAAATGGATAAGAAGCATTCTAATAGATATAGGCACGTGGTTGACAAATGGAAAGAAATAAGCGAGGAAATTAATTTAGAAGTACGTCATTTTACTCGCTCTGCTTGCTCTTTGTAACTGATACGAGATTGAACCAGCGATACCAGCGTCCTTTCTGTATACGGCCTTAGATCTATTCAGAGTTGCCTTTAGTGATATTTTGTGGAATTGGACAAAACGTGATTTTGATTTATACCTAGGTATTATTTAACAACGACGGTTTAATGAAATGTACAAGACCTATAAAATATAATATTCCTATAAGTACTTACAATTAAAAATATCATTATCAATGTACAAGATCTTGTTTTGTAAATGATGGCAAACTTATAACTTTGAACCACTTTTACTTAGTAAGCCTCAAACCCGCGGAAAAAAACAGCTGTTTTGTTTACAAAAAGTTCAACTAGTCTCAACAAATTAAATGTGTGGACCAGTATCAACAATCTGTTTTTCTTTGCTGATAAAACAAAATAAACAGGGTTATTTCTAATCAATTAGCATTATTTTAGGGGCTTAGTCGCAGAACAAAAGTTGTTAGTTTTGATGTACAGAATAAGCCCCTAAAAGGATGCAAATTGATTAGAAATAACCCTGTATATGTACCATTAACTTTATTATCGGCTTATTTTGACGTCGAGTCATTTGAATATTCTATACTTCAACGGTAACGGTACTTTGATATACGATATGTATTACCAATTGTTTAGCTAAAATGAACACACTTTAGCGCATTTTTATTATTAATTAGCGTTTTATGTCAAAATAGGGATGGTAACACTGCTGCCGGCCTCCGTGAGTCACAGTCACAGAGTGGGGTGCCGTGGCCGTGAGGCTGAGGAGTGCAAAACAAAACAATGTCTTGTGTCTTACCAATCGTTTACTTTTAATGTGTATATTACATCAACTGTAGAAGTATCGAAGTGTAATATTAAGTATAGAAAATAACTGTCAATGGGGTTTGTTTTCAGCTAACAATAGTACCTATCAAAATACAATTATTTGACGTAGATACGTATACGTAAGTTATTGTTTTATTTTAAGAATTTAATACCGAATCTTGTTGATGTCGCTCACTCAGCTATAATTAATATGTTAACTTGTATGCTAGTCTGTGTACACAATATTTAAGTACGTATTATTACTAATCCTTATTTTAGTATAATATACCTAATATTAATGTTACTTGTCAGTGCGCGAAATTCAAATTCTTGCTTTCTACCAATTAAACCACTTATCGTTTAGGTTCTCGAAATTCTACTAATATTCCACTTTGTAGAAATACTTTATATTCATAATTAAGTAAAGTGGGTGTACCGGTTGTGGTCACTGTACCGTTTGTGGCCATTTGGTGTCAAAATTATTGCGATAATTATAAACAATGTAATACCATCAATATTGTTTGTGTGAATCTAAATTTTTGAAAATTTCTTTAATACTATTATTTAAACATAAAATTATCTTATTAATCCTTAAAATTCAAAGTGGCCACAAATGGTACTAAGATGGCCACAACCGGTGCGCCTATAGCTAAATAGTTTATTTTTAAATAATTATAGAAATCGGTATAGGTACTCAACATCGAAAAGTTCAAATCTGAATCAAAAGGTATTTTTTTAATTTGGAATTTCATTTCGATTAAATCAATCTGACTGCCTCGGTGGCTCAGTGGTTAGTGACCCTGACTACTGAATCAAAGAGGCGTGGGTTCGATTCCCACCCAGGGCAAATATTTATGTGATGAACATAGGTGTTTGCTATACTACTATAAGAATAATATAACACAAATATAACTGTTATGTACCAATTTACCTTCCAGGACCAGAATGTGGACGCACTTGGTGCATCAACCAAAAAACCTTGAACGTTTGACATTGGTCAAACTTGCAGAATGGATCACATTACAAGCCGAAAAGTGGATGTCACAAGAACCAAATGCTTTTGAAAAAGTAGCAAATCTACTCAAAGGAGAAACTGCAGCAAACAAGGCAGAAGAATCTTTGTCACGAAAAATCGAAGTCATACGTAATTTAATCGAATGTAATGTGTCCAGGACACTACACGATGAATTATTTACTCTATTATTGAAATCGATGGAAAAACTGCAGTACAAAATTAAGTTAAACTGGTCGACTAACAATTTTATAAAATTTGTTCATTTGCGTATAACAGGGACGTTATTTACAAAATACCTTACTACCTTAAGAATTGACTATGCTGCCATGGTAAGGCTAGAAGTCCCGCTATTTACTAAAACTTATTTGCTGTCGGGCCTTACGCGCTTAGAGTTCGGATTTTGTCAGGGCTACTTTGAAGAAGCTGACGAGGCCAGAGTTATTAAAGCGCTGAAATGTTTACCAAATCTTAAAGATTTCACATTAGAAAGAGTCTTTACAGACAACATTCTAAATTGTTTGCTAGAACACTGTAAACTAATTGAAAAGCTTGGCTTATTGTACTCAAGTGAAATAAACGACGCAAGCGTCCATATTTTAACCAAATTCCCTTACTTGAAACATGTTAATTTAAGTGATAAATCTGTGACAAAATTGGGCATAGCACATCTTCTCACGTCCTGTAAAAATATTGAAGGAATTCAAAATTATTGGTCAAACAAAATAGCACCAGCAATGGAATACATTGCCTCTATTAAAGAAAATGTAGGGATGCAATTTCAATTAAAATCCTATTTAAATCACTACGATACAAATTACACACAACTAACATTTGTCGTCCAAATGTGTCCACAAATTCAAAAACTTCAACTTAATAAATATAGAATGCAAGGCAGTCTTGGGATCCTCAAAAATTTGCAGAACTTGAAAGAATGGATACTAGAGAATTTCGATTTTCATGGTGACGGCATATCAGAAGTATTAGAAGTAAGTGGTCATAAATTGACACAGTTACGACTTATTGAGATAAATCAGATAGATTTTAATGCTTTGATTTACGTTTGTAAGAAGTGCCCAAATTTGGAAACTTTAGTTATTAGCTCTGCCATATTGCCTGAATCGTTCCACACTGATGTAACTGCTATAAAAATTCAGCAGTTTAGACATTTAAAGACCTTTGTTTTTCAGCCTCATGGACCAAAAACTTATGTTGCTGATAAAGAATTCATATTTTTACTCTCGAATTGTCCGAATGTCGATTTTATTAGAAGCTCAGTTTCCCTCACCGATGATATTATGATGAAGGTTTTGGACAAAAACCCATTAATTTATTTGCAAAAGTTTAAAATGTTGAGTTCTAACTTATCTGTGGCAGTTATTGACCGGATCGTTCAAAATTGTATCAACCCCCCTATATTGATAAATTATAATGGGAGTTTTATATATGACGGTAATGAGTTTTAATTTTATCAGCTTGTGGCTTAAATAATGATTGACTCATGTTTGTTATGTATTATTAAGTTGTTGTAAAATTTAGAGATAACAATTTTGTATTTGAATTTTGATATAAATTAAGAAAATAATTTTCTTCTTTTAGTATGTTTTTGTAAATTATTACATCGGTGGTATTTTCTAAGTGCATGGTAAAGTTTTCGGACCGATAGTTTTTTTTTGTTTTTTTTTTCTTTATTGAAAGTTTACTAACCACAGACTTCAGGGTCTGTGCCCTTTGTGTTCTGTACAAAAAGAGGTAGGTAGTACATAGTTAAATCTTAGCCTAAGTTATTTAGTGCATTGCGTGAATGCCACGAGCAGAACGGCGACCTGCAAGCAGCAACCGATCACGAGTGTGACTCATGTGCCAGCCATTGCTCTCCTCGACCATATTTGAGGGAGGAGAACGACCCGACACATGATGCCGCCGCAATAAGTAGCCTTCGATGGCGAGCATGAGTGCTTGGGGCATGCAAGCAAAGCTTATTTAAAAAAAATCACATTCACATTTTCAGGTTCTATGGCGATTTTCCTTCTCCCGGCCGGACCGATAATTTATATACTTTATTTATTTATTTATTTATTTGGGTATACAATTGCCTTATAATATGTCTGGTTACAATTAAATTTATATAATAGCAACACAGTGCACATTATACCCTGTCGTTAGGGTGTCGCAAATAGTATAATTTACTAAGTATAACTTATGTATTAAGATACATTAAAGCGTTGTTTTATAGTTTTTTGGTGAGCTTGAAACTTTTTCGTTTAGGTAGTCATCAATAGTGTAATAGCATTTTTTTTTATTAAAAGTCGTTTGAATTTATTTTGGAATATTTTGTGATTAGTTTCTTCTTGTAGGTCTTTAGGTAGGTGGTTGTATATTCTTATCATCATATACTCCGGTCCTCGTCTAACTAATTCTAATTTTGGCTCCGGGGCTATGAGTTGGTTTTTTCTACGGGGGTTTGTGTTATATATAAATATTTCTGGATGTTTCTTTACAAATGTCGCCGCTTCTAGTATATATAGGCTTGGGAGTGTTAGTATGTTTTGTTCAATGAAATGAGGTCTACAGCTGTCTTTTTGGCGGATATTCATTAGTATTCGGATACATTTTTTTTGCATTATAAAGAGTTCTTTTGCGTCTGTACTGTTTCCCCATATGACTATACCATATTTTAGCCACGAGTAGGCGTATGCATAGTATGCGGTTTTTGCTGCTTGTAAATTTGTATTTGTTTTTAAAATTGATAATGCGTACATAAATTGAGACAGTTTGGTTTTTATATTCTTAACGTGGTTTTGCCAGTTAAAATATGTATCCATGGTAATGCCTAGCAGTGTCGCTGTGCATGTTTCATTTATATTTATGCTATTGATTAGTGTAGAAAGGTTTAATGGTGGCTTTTGGTATGGGTGGAATTGAATTATTTTTGTTTTAGTTGTGTTTAGTTCTAAGTTATGTACTTCCAGCCAAGATTTCACATTTGTAAAAGTCTTGGTTATTTTGGCTAGTGCGTCACTCTCTGATGTGCAGTTGAAAAGTAAAGATATATCATCAGCAAATATTACACAGGGGGTATCAACATTTTTTGAGAAGTCATTAATATATAGTAAGAATAGTATGCACGCTAATACACTGCCTTGAGGGATGGACCAGTTGAGTGTCTGTAACTCTGAATCTATAGTTTGTTTTATGTTATGGTTATTTGATTGATGGTCTATTTGTACGAATTGTTTTCTATTTGCCAAGCATGATTTTATCCAGTTATAGGGTTTACCTCTTATTCCTATTTTGTATAGTTTTTGCAGAAGTATATCGTGTGACACTTTGTCATACGCTTTTGTTAAATCCATAAGGAGGCCGATAGAGTATTCTTTATTTTTTATATTTGTCAGTATGTGTTGCGTAAAGTTGTAAATTGCCAAGGTAGTGGAGGAGTTTTTGCGGAAGCCGTATTGGTTATTATTTAATAGTTGGTATTTTTCTAAAAAATCGTAGATTTGGTTTGATACTACGCGCTCAAATATTTTAGAGATTGCAGGTAATATGGCTATTGGTCTATACTGATTTATGTCAGTAGACTTTCCCGTTTTTTTGCAAATGGGTTTGATTTTGGCTATTTTCAATTTTTCTGGGAAACATTCCTCCTCTATTGATTGGTTTATTAATATAGTGAGTATTGGTGTTAGCTCCACAATGCACTTTTTAATTAGTGTTGAGGGAATGTCATCCACTCCACAGCTGTTTTTATTAGGAAGGGTTTTAATGATGTTAAATATTTTTCGGTCCGATACTGGTGACAGAAACATCGAGTTTGTCATTATCTCTGTTGTATCGTTGTTATTAGCAATTGCGTTAGTTGCCGAAGTGGTTTTACCTATGGATACGAAATGTTCATTTAATATGTTTGCCACGGCTTTCGGTTCCTCTATTATTTTATTATTTATTTCAATCTTTATATTTTGGTTTTTACAATTATTCTGTCTCTTAGTCGTTTCTTTAATAATGCTCCACATTGTTTTGGTTTTATTATTTGATTTATCCATTGCTTTTATATAATTAATCTTTTTTGATGTCTTCACGCATCTTTTTAATATTTTTTTATAATATTTATAGTGGTCCTTTAAAACTTTATTGTTCGTATCATTTACTAGTATCTGTAGTGTTCTTTTATGTCGACACGCTTTTTTTAGTCCTTTTGTTAGCCATTTGTTTTTTGTGCATGATTTTATGACAAATTTTCTATAAGGTATGTGTTTATTTAATAGTTCACCAATTTTTTTGTCGAATTCGTCATAATTTTTGTTCATATCATTATTTTTGTTTATGATTTCGTTCCACTTAATTTGTGCCAGAGCACTTTTAAATTCAATAACATTTTTTGCTGAGTATATTCTTTTCATGATAGTTATTTTGTATGGTATTTTATTTATGGCTGGCTCGAATTGGCAGAATATCGCTTTGTGGTCAGACAAGCCGAAGTCTGTTACTCCTGTTTTACAATGGTTCTTATTATTTGTGAATAGTAAATCTATGCATGTCGATGTTTTTTTGGTAACTCTAGTTGGATTGGTTATTGTTTGATGTAAGTTATATTCAATCATTTTGTCCTGTAATTTTTGGTAATGTTTTGACATTTTGTGTTTATCTATATTAAAATCTCCGCCGATAATGATATGTTTTTTTGGTTGCAATGGCTTAATTTTTAGAAGTAATTTATCTAGGAATTCGAAAAACGTTTCAATCTCACGATCACTACGATACACTGCAATTAATATCACGTTTTCTTTAATTATTTCTATCGCACACGTTTCTACAATATATTCAATAGTTAATTCCGCTATATCCGATCGTTCTTTATATTCGATATCATTTTGAAGCACAATCGCTACTCCTCCTCCGATGTGTTTTTTCCTATAATATCCTGTTGCAAATTTGTATCCCTGTATTTGTATCATATTTTTTTGCTCTTCGGTTATCCATGTTTCTGTTAGACAAATTGCCTGTATTGGTTGATTTTCTTCCAACACACTTTCCAGGTCATCAGTTTTATTCTTTATACTTCTTGCGTTTTGGAAAATGATATTGAAATTATTCACGAAATGTCATGTTGCATGTAGTGTCTTCTTTTTCTTTTCTTTTTTGTGTGATATTGTTATTTCTAGTTATCTTGTGTTTTTTAGGTTGGCTCGGGCTTGCAGTTCTCGGTTCTGTACTTATAGTTTCAGTGTCTGTATCTGTGTTTAATTCTTCTGTGTCGGTTACAGTTTTCGGGCTTGACGTATCTTTTGTGTTTTTATTTTCGTATGCTGTTTGTTGCTCGAGGAGTTCAGGTGTATGGTTCGTTGTCATTGGTGTTTCTTTTGTTTTTATGTGTTCTTTGCCGTCTATGTATAACTTGTTGTTTCGGATAACTGCATGCTTTCCTTTTTTTCTTTCCATCATTAGTATCTCTCGTAGCTCTTTCCTCATCTTGATATCTTTGTCATCTAAGTATTCCGCTATAGCTAGCCCCGTATTTTTGAAGTATGGTTTGCATCTAAGTAAATACTTTGTCATTCTCTTGCTTATTATTTCTATGAGTAGCGGTCTTTTATAGCCCCTCTTCCCAATTCTTGTAAATTCTTCTACATATCCAGTTAGATTTATATTAAGGATGTCTCGAAATACCATTATGATACGGTCATGGAGCTCGTTTTCGTTTTCACCGTGCTCTTCCAATCCATATAGTACGATTTTCTTGTCGAGGTCCTTAGTTTGTTTTGGGTATGGTGGCACGTCGGCTTTTGTTTTCGTTGTTTTCATTTCTAATATTTGCTCTTTGAGCTTAGTATTTTCATGTTCTATCATTATGATCTTGCTTTTCAGGTTTTCTATTTCTGTTTTAGTTTCTACGTGTTTTATTTCGATTTCTTTTTTGTGCTCTACAATGTCCCGTTCGAGTTTACTTACTATCATGCATATTTCTTTTTGTATGGAAGTTTTCATTTCGGATATTTTGGAGAGTATGTGGCCAGTGTTGTTTTCCAGTTTTTTGTCGAGCAATTTGCTTATTTGGTCTAGTTTCACGACATTTGTATCCTTGGAGGTTGTTGGTTTCGGGGCGTTGTTTTGCGTATTTCCATTGATAGATTGGTCATTTTGTAAAAAATCTTCGATGGACGTTTCTGAATCGCTATCAGTAATGGTTTTGGTGCTCACCGTAACTGTTGTGTTTAGCTTAGGGTTGGCGTCATTTTTTGTGACAGAGCGTAATAATCGTATTGGCGTGTCGTCATTTCTTATAGCCCGCGTACGGATGGTGCACTCCGGACACACCCACGTTCGTTCAAAGTCACGGAATTTGGCCCGATAGGTATTTTCATTTATGTTTACACAGGAGTAGTGATATTGACCTGCACATTTTGTGCAGCACATAAGCTCATTAATTCGAATGTAATGTGAACAACCTGCGCAGTTTCTCATTTTAGTGGTTATTCTTGTTATTCTGCAAAAATATTTCTTATACGCACGCTTGTCCAGCAAAGTTCGACGCGGGGTTAAAGTTCGCGAGGTCCACGCAGTTCTTGGAATTCGGCTAGGCGCCACAGAATATCTATCAATTAGTACGTTTCGAGCGCTCGCTCCTGGATTCCAGGAATTGGGTGTGTATCACTTTTGCATCTATTGCGTTATTACTTACGATTTCTGTACTTTACGATTATGTTGGTCTTAATTTATGTATTGTTTGGAGCTATTTAATAGCTGGATATCAGTATATTTACTCACAGTTTGTAGCGTCCGATGGTTTATTGATGTTTTAATCATTTATTTTGCGTTTTGTCACTATAACTTTGGTATTTCACTTATTTTGCATAGTTTATTGGTAGATAACACTTATTACACTGTTATTATAGTACTATCTTTGTAGGTGTTTCATATTTGTCACTCAACAAGTGGTTTGTATATTTATTATCAATATTTTTATACGGAGCCGACGTTATCGCGTGCGCGTTCGCGCGCATTTTTTTTTTTTTTTTTTTTTTTTTTTTTTTTTTTTTTTTTTTTTTTTTTTTTTTTTTTTTTTTTTAGTTGAGGGTTGTCTGAAGGAAAGGTACCTACCTACTGCATGACTTCGAACACTGCTAGCTGTGCACGCTCTTCTCTAATAGCCCGTTTTCAACCGGTCTTATTGGAGACTCATAGGGCAGGCCTATGTCCAGGAGTGGACGTCCTATGACTGATGAATGAATGATCTCAAAATATATACTGCTAGTAAATTTCCATCTAACATAGCATACTTAATCTTGAGCACCCTACTCGTATATTGAATGAGGCGCGCAATCGCAGCAATGGACAATAATTAAGTATCTCGTCGTATAGGTACATATGTATAGCTCATACATAAGAACGAGTTCTGTTTTAAACCGGAATACTGTGATAACAGTAACTGTGCTGATCTCTGTGTTCGCACTCTCGTCTAATTGGACAGATTTGCATATCGCTTATTTGTTGTGATTTGTGTTGTATACCTACTAAGCACTAAACAAAACGTATGATATAAGCAGTAAGCGTACACCTAGTTATTTCTGATTAAATAATGTATACTCTATAGAGTACTAGAACTAGTAGTACCTACTACATTACTAGATAAACCTAAGTTAGGTTTTGAGACATTTTTTTATCTACTGATTTTCACGATTAGGTATGAATTGTCGGATAAATAAAAAATAACAATTCCCAAGCATACTCTTATTCATATCGAATGAACAGAATGTGCTAAAAGTTTTCATCAGGCGTTTCAGTTATTTTATTTAGATAACAATTAGCCAGTGGGTATGTATAGTTAGTATAAACTATTTTCCTCATGAATAGGTCATAGTTCGTTCCTGCGCTTTAATTTATATCGTTGGTTCACCCAGTTTGGGTGGACGTCCTACGCTGCACTTGCCGGTAGTTAGTATCTAATCGAAAACTTTACGGCCCCATTTGCTATCTGTTCTTCGATCTATAGGTAGGTATAAGTGTCTACTGCCATTTCAACATGCTAATCCGCTGGGCTATATTGGTAGCTTTGATTCATTTGCGGATCTCCTCATTCCTGATTTGGCCTCGCAGAGAGGTTTTGAGTATTGCTATCTCCATAGCATGTTTGGCTATCTTAAGCTCATAGCCCAAAATAGGATTATTCCAGTCTGTCCCCTGGATCTCTCCCCCGGGAGATCCTCAACAGTGCAGTCTGTCCCTTGACTAAATGAATTAATTTTTTAACATGGTACGGGGCCTGTAACTTTTAAACAATGAATTAGTTTCCTACTTCATTGCTTTTAAAGTAACACCCCTTTAAAACTTGACTGATAGGCCCTGTCACATGTTTTCGGACAATGACTTTCGTAATTTTTTTTTTTTTAATTCATACGGGTATCCTCTCCATACGCTAAGGAATCCAGCTGACTGACTTCGTTCGGGGTATCGTTGTTCAGGTAGCGGCACGTAAGTGTAGCGTGTAGCTGAGGGTACTGTTGAGGGGATGGCTGCGCATGGTGGCCGCCATACTAAACCCATGCGCAGCCTTCCCCTTCACACTCCGCTCAGCGCTAGACTTCAATTTCAATTTATTTAATTCAACCAACACGGTAGGTATAGACACCCATTACGTTAATTAAATCATATACATATTACAATCAGAATAATAGTCAATACGTAATTAAATTAAATTACCAAATTATAAAATCAATCAAATATGCATATTGAATTTTAAAATTAATAGACAAATAATATAAAACACAAAATAAACTAAAATAATTAGTTAGGTCACACTTTCACAATATGTCAAACAGAGCGTCATTACTCGTATTTGCGTCCATCGTATTTACTTACCTATATGCCGCGACCTATACAGATGGAAATACGTGTTTGAATTGTTTATTACAAATTCCATTTACTTTTACTCATAAATAACGTTTTATTAATAGTCTACATTTCAACTAAACTACCAGATCTTCAAATTCAGAGTAAGCTGAACAGCGGTTATATCAACAAATCGAAGTTTGACGACACTTTAGATTTTGAATCAAGTTTGCCGTGTCTTGTTAATGTGTTTCTCTAGTATCAAACATCAACCAAGGATCTTGTACGTAGAACTGGATCAACATCGTAGTGAAAAAGTATGATCACACATTTCTTTATTAACCATCATCTTTATGTAATCATGAATTATAAAGAGGTACCTACCGAATCTTGTTAATATACTTTTCTGATATCAAACGTCAACCAAGGATCTTGTATTTGTCACTTATAACTATGAAAATAGTTTGTTTATTTGTTTAAACAAGTTCATCATATTTTTTAATATGAAAATAGAATTAACATTGTAGTTTAAACACGATCATCATATTTTTAATATCAATTTAAAAAGTGTTAAGTAGGTAAATTCGAATTTAAGCGCTCATATCGTACTTTGAAAAAGGATTTTTAAACCATCACTGCAGTTAATCAACATTTAGCACGGTCAGTCTTTGGGTGTGTCACCGCGAGTGGCATTCACAACTGAACAATCTGTTAGGTACTGATTATTTTAACTGTTTAGTCATGCTTAAGGTCTTCAGGGTGGTTGGTCAGATTACAGTGATCCAATCTATTTATTTTATTTAGACACCGTTAGTATAAAAATAGTTTAGCTAGTCTGGCTCAAAATTTTCCTGGCAACGAAAAAATATTACAGGTTGTCTGAGATAAGTCGTTGCGATTGCCTTTTTATGGTATTAAAAACTACTCAGAAGTCTATTTTCATGACCATATTTTTTTTTATGATGTCAATCCAGTTGGACATAGTAGATATTAAATCCATAGTTTCTCTAGTATTAAACATAAACTTGTTGAGATTTCCACTCAACCTGAAATTGAGCGAAATAATATGGTAGAACTGTACAGGGTGTAATGTAAAAATGTTATTTAAAGGTCATAGGTTTGAATACGATATTATATATTTATAAATAGACAACCATACAAAGTCACAAAAACGCACCTCATACTTATAATGCGACTTCCACCAAGGTTACGTTAAACGTTTAACGCTACCATGGAGGGTGTATGAAAGCACTGTTTACGTCGAAGTTTCACTTCTTCCGCGCGGAGGGACTCCTTGCATTTTTTGCAATTGCATTTTTTTGCGTATTATACTTCCGTCGTTTGTGAGCCGATTGTTGTGTTTCTTTTTTCAATCTGTACTGAAAATTAGCAGAATGGTTCAATGAAAAATTACAATTACGAATATTAACTTACTTACTTTGGTTTTGTGGTTTTGAAGCAGTACTTACCTACTAGAAAATAGGTAAGAGATGCAATGTCCACGAAAATCATATACAAAAAAAAAACGCCACTGTCGATTGAATATTGGTTTGGAAGAAGATACATAAAGATAGATAGATAGATATATTATATAACACTTTATTTTACACAAAAAAATACATACAGACGAACATAGAACCTCCTTCTTTTTGGAAGTCGTCGGTTAAAAATGATGAAGATATAACCCGTTAAAGTTTAGCATTGTTATCTCGCCTACCAACATTTTTACAGAGAATTGACGTTGCGTGCCCCCTCTCCCGGGCCTTACAATTAAAGGTGTCACCCGAGACACGGTAGCGCTCTGTTGAAACTCTCACCCGCTGTCACCCACCCGAAGAGTGACCGTGCCGGACGATGCTTAACTTCGGTGATCGCTGAGAAATACCTAGTCAAAATACGTAATGAGCGCTACACTCTGTATTATGTTCTAATCGACTACTTGTTTATAAAGGCAGGCACAGACTAGTTAATACACTAAAAGGTCTTTATTGAACACTCGGTGGTTGAACCTTCAATGCTAGGCTTACCAGATGAATGAACGAATGAAAGCTTAATTTTCATACTTATAAGCTTTATTGGGTTGGTTCTTAAATAAATAGAAAATAGGATCTAATGAAAAGAGGATGGGAATATTTATATATCTATGTTTTTACTGGTACCTACTTCACTATCACTACATAGTATAAAACAAAGTCGCTTCCCACTGTCTCTCCCCATGTATGATTATATCTTTAAAACTACGCAACGGATTTTGATGTGTTTTTTTTTAAAGATTGAGTGATTCAAGGGGAAGGTTTATATGTATAATACACCTGCGAAGCCGGGGCCGGTCGCTAGTTTCGTATAAAGTACTTTTCAACGGAAAGAATATTTATTTGTCTGACACGTTCCTAGATCGGTCTTTTTTAAATTCAGTATAGGGGTGCGTTTGACTACATACTGCATGATGTTAAGCCACAGACTACTATCTAGACACGCGGCAGCGTGTCCAGCCAAAGTGTTCAAAGAAAACTGGCGACGCAGCGGCCGTGTGTAATATTACACGAACCATTTGGAGCTACTTTTGACCCCCTCACAACTCAAAAACTATTTAGCCTACATACATGAAATTTGTCACATTTACTAAAGTCTTTTAGCTTATCAAGAATCCAAAATTTCATAAATTTTGCTCAATCAGTTATTGATGTATTAACGTTTAAAAACTCGTGTTTCAATGACTGATTCACTCATTGACTCACTCACTGACTTATAGATCAAAAACCTAACCCACTTCCAGATGACCTAGAATCTTGATATTTGGCACCAAGGTAGACTATCGGGCATAAATAAAGGAAAAATCTAAAAACTGAAAATTATTGATAATTAGTACTATTAACAAAGTAATTGTAAAATTTACCTAACCAATACTACAATAAATGGCGGTAGCGTCGCGAGGCACTGAGATTTTCGATAGATGAACCATGCCATTTGTGATAGTAATATAATAAATACTAGATAACTTTTTCAGAGATAAGTGTACTATGATAATCATGATGTAACTAATAAATATTTCTGAACAAAAAGTTATGATATCTCATCAAAAACATAAATGTGAAATGGGAGCCAAAGTGTCGCCACCAAAAGAATTGAGATCTAACACGGGGGCCAAGTGTTCTATAGAAAATCCTAAAGTTTAAGCTACAAGAATATACCTACAACATTTAAAAGAAATTTACTTATGTAATTCAAGCTCAAGATTTGATTTGGCTAGTTTACACGTACAGACAAATGCTTATTTGCACTGTACTTATTCTTAATGATAGATAGGTACTTACTACGTATATGTTAAGCAGATATGCGGTCTAGGGTGTAACTTACCTACTGAAACCTTTAGATGCCTTTCTTAGGGATTTAAAAAAAAACGTTTGAAAGCATTTTGTAAACAATTTCTAACAAAACAAAAACATTTACGCTTCCCAAATCTTCTTCCTAATACTTGGTGTAAATAGTACCCTTATCAATTTTATTTGAACACATAAAGATATATAAAATATGACGTCACCATAACCGTGCCCTGTTTTCTGCACAAGAAGGCATAACGATAAGGATAAAAAAGTCATTTGCTCTTTAACCTCCATAAATTTCTCTCAAATGAACAAGGGCGATAGAATTAAAGGAAGGTTTACACGAGGCTAGTTTTGTAGAGAAGCCGTGGTAGCTTAGTGGGAGCATGCTCGCCTTACAAACGTGAGGCGTAGGTTCAATCCATTGCAGTACCTAATAAGTTCTTTAGAATTTATGTAGCGCTCACAGCGAAGTTTGACTAGGTGTCCGTTAGCGATCATCGAAGTTAAGCAACGTACACCACGGTCGGTCTTCTGATGGGCAACTGCGGGTGGCATTTACAACTGAGTACTACCGTGATTCGGATGACACGTTAAATTGTAGGTCCCGGTTGTTTTAACCATTTAATCATCTCTGAGACCTTCAGGGGGCTTAAAAAATCTGACACCAGGGCTAGCCACCTAACGAACTTACTTTAGAATTTATGAACAGACAATCTTTCGCGCTCGTGATAATTATTTTGGCGGTTGTGTTATTTCAGAACCTTTTACTTATCCGCTACACTCTCCCACTTTCGACTTTATTACTACTACTAGCTCTTAGCCGCGGCTTCGCCCGCATTTTATTTTGATTTAGGTTTATGTTTATGTCGGCTGCGAAAGCTAACCTAACCGACAAACATCAAAATACCTTAAAGGAATGCTTTTGTTGGTTAAGTTACGGTTGGAGTGTATATACAACCCCGTGTGTATTCCCGCCTTGGCGTGGCGGGGGAGGTCTGAGGCAGCTGAAAAGACGGCGCTCGAAATCTCCCTCTTCTTTGGGTCTTTGACCCCAAGGCAGCTTAGAGGCTGGCACTCGAGGTTCAGCCGCTTTTAACTAAAGCAGCTGAGAGGATGGCCGGTAGGTTGCGTGCCTTATGAGGAGTGTCGCAACTGAGGCGGGCTGCAGTGCCGCTCTTGCGACGCTGCAGCCGAGGATTAGGGGCCGCGGTGGGATGGAACTGGTGATGTGGGTAACGTCACCTACCCTACCTTCCGCTAGGCCGTCAACGTGTTGGCAGACGCAGTGGGGCTGCAGGGGAAGAGAAATGTCGGTATCGCGATGGCCGTTCTTACTGCCCTCTGCAGTTGAAGAGGCAGGCGCTGGGCCACTATGACTGACCCGTTGCACTGGGACCAGGGCTTTAGAATGCTGTCCGACGCTCAGTGCTGGTTAGTCCCGAGTGGTGGATGACAATGTGTCTTGTGCTCCGAAACACTCCGTCATTATGGCGGGAGCGCAAGCTCCGTTATGGAGCCCGAGTCTGGGCTAGCGCTGTTGAGTGGCGCGAAGGAGTGCGAAAAATGTAGGAACGTCCTAAACTTGCCATGACAGGTTATTTCTGGCGCTTAGACGGCTGCTACCGCGGCCCGCTCACTTATTTTTATCATATCCTACGGGAACTGTTAAAGTTTTTGGGATAAAAAGTGGCCTATGTCACTTTTCGGGCTGCAGTGCCGCTCTTGCGACGCTGCAGCCGAGGATTAGGGGCCGCGGTAGGATAGAACTGGTGATGTGGGTGCCGCCAACTACCCTACCTTCCGCCAGGCCGTCAACTTGTTGACAGACGCAGTGGGGCTGCAGGGGAAGAGAAGTGTCGGTATCGCGATGGCCGTTCTCACTGCCCTCTGCAGTTGAAGAGGCAGGCGCTGGGCTACTATGACTGACCCGTTGCACTGGGACCAGAGCGTTGGAATGCTGTCCGACGCTCAGTGCTGGTTAGTCCCGAGTGGTGGATGATCATGTGTCTTGTGCTCCGAAACACTCCGTCATTATGGCGGGAGCGCAAGCTCCGTTATGGAGCCCGAGTCTGGGCTAGCGCTGTTGAGTGCCTCAAAGGAGTGCGAAAAATGTAGGAACGTCCTAAACTTGCCATGACAGGTTATTTCTGGCACTTAGACGGGTGCTACCGCGGCCCGCTCACTTAGTTTTTATCCTATCCTACGGGAACTGTTAAAATTTTTGGGATAAAAAGTGGCTTTGTCATTTTTCGTCTTTCAAACTATATTCATGCAATAAGCCAAGGCAATCCTTGGCTTATTGCATGAATATAGTTTACTACGGGAACCACAATTTTTTCGGAATGGAAAGTATCCTGATTCTGTACCATAAAGGTTGAATATAGAAACGTGTTAAACCTCTAATGATAGAAGATTTAAAAATATTTTTAATGTCAGACAAAATGACGGCCTGGTATTAAACGTCATAGTAACATGTAGCATGCAGAGGGAAAAAAACATTTTATCCAATTTTAATGTCAGTTGTCATTTTCAATCCATACTATATTTCCACTTCAAGGGGATATAATGGTGGACAAACAATTTGTCCCCTTGCCATGCTACCTGTGATTTATAAAAGTCTACAGACAATGTCACCTGTCATCTAATTACGTTTCACTGTGACGTTTCGTTAATCCATATTAGCGTCATAGAGGAATCAATCACTTAGCGTCTTTGTGATAGTGGCGACAGTTTCGCTTTCGATAGTTTTTGTCCTATCCTACAGGAACTATGCAATTTTTCGGGATAAAAAGTATCCTAAAGCTCCTTCCTGCTTTTAAACTATATTCATGCCAAAAATCAAGTCAATCCGTTGCTCCGTTGGTGCGTGAAAGAGTAACAAACCAACAAACCAACAAACTTTTCGGATTTATAATATTATAGTAAATAGTAAATAGTAAATAGTAAATAGTAAATAGTAAATAGTAAATAGTAAATATAGTAAATATAGTAAATAGTAATAGTAATAGTAATATAGTAATATAGTAATATAGTAATAGTAATATAGTAATATAGTAATAGTAATATAGTAAGTATAGTATAGTATAGTAAGGATTAATATTACCGAGTGAAGATTTTCACAGCGCCATAATTTATTATCTTAATTTCCTAATGATAATTATGTAAACATAATATTATTATCTAATAATGAGCCACTCCAATCTAATTAATAAGTTACCATACCCATATAGGGTCATATTAACATGTACCTATTTGACATTATAGGTAGAACATATTGTTATCTAAGAACAGCATGTAAAATTGTTAATATTACATTTACATTGCAATAAATGACTGAGTTTTTTAAATGGAAAGTATCCATTATTTTGTCTTTAATTCAATGCCAATGATTGAATTGAATTGAAAATAAAAATCAGACAAATTGAGAACCTTCCTCTATTTGAAAGTCTACCTTTATACTGATTAGAGAAAAAATGTAGGTACAAGTACCTACACATCTACACAATGAAGCAAAGTTAGGTACTTACTTAGGTATTATTTTAAAAAGCTTGGTGTAAACAGGGCCTAACGGGAAAATTACCTATCAGATAAGTTATGCGATGACACATAGAAGGGGCTTAAATTCGTTAGGCACCCGTGATCATCAGGGATTAAAACTTAACGATATGCTAGCTGCTATGGATATAGATTTAGCTTAAGACCATGCCTATTATTTTTGTACTTCTTACGGCTTATGGATCCTATCTATAATTAAGGACTTATTTTTTTCTTGAAATGTATTTAAAATTATCCATTTGACGCAGAACTTTATTACCGGACACGGCTACTTCAAAAGAAAACATTAACTAACAAAAGCGGAAATCGTGAAACGAAACGTAAATAAAAAAGAAAATAAGAAAACAGATTTGGCGAGTGGTTTTCGAACTGTCACTGTCAAAGTTCCGAACCGTACGGAAGTCAAAAATAATGTCCCATATTATTAGCATCCTGTACATATAGATGAAAATATGGATAAATCACTAAAGGTGGGCATACACGATGCGATGATTTGATCAAATTTTCGCTTCATGCCAACTGGGAGCTCATTCAGTTAATTCAAAGGTACGAATTGGTAGTTAACGAATTGTACTACTACCTGAAACTGGGCGCACAGAACGCGATGATCGCATCAATTCATCAGATCGGTCCAGTGGAGGCCAAATATAGGTAGTTAACTATAGCTGGTTAGTAGTTATTGAGGAAACAAAATGGTACACCCCCTAGCTTTGAATTAACTGAATGAGCTCCAAGTTGGCATGAAGCGAAAATTTGATCAAATCATCGCATCGTGTATGCCCACCTTATGACTCGCATTCTATATTTTTTTTTATTGATGAAGCGACTGGCACCAAAAAACATATAACATCGGGTTACAACTTAAGAGGTCAAAAGAGTTTTCTCCCGGAACGTAAATTCTACTCGTAGGTATCTAAAGATGTAACAATGTAGTACATTACGTAATGTATGTGTTAAGATTTATTAGTATCATTTTGTTAAAACAAAGCATAGATATATTGGACGCTCTTCTAATCCAATAAACAGTGCACGTTCTGGCTTTTTGTTATTAATTAATTCATAATTATTTTATACAATCAGAAGGCAACCACGGCTTTAGCAAGGTAGGTAAGTAGGTATTTAATTCCAAAAAAACTTTATGGCGGTTGTGATTTTGGGTATTTCTGATTCGTACCGCCAGGTAATGTAAAAGTCTTCCTGTTTTGCTGTTTCCTAAGAAATATAATCTAAAGCTTTTCAAGGTTAGAGTGAATAGGTATCTTCTAGGTCTGCGTGCTTCATTTTCGAGCACAACGTCGCTTACCATCAGGCGAGTTGGTGGTCAAGCGCCAAGTTAACCGCGATAAAAATTTTTTTAGCTTGGTACAATTGGTGGATAACCCAATCCCGACTGAAGCTAATTAAACAGCTGCACGAGGATTGGGTTATTCGCAGCATGTAGCTAACATCACAACCGCCAAGAACTTTGATTCAGCCTATATTATACCTGGAACATTTTCTCCTACTCTGATTAGTTTCAGCTGAACAAATTCGAACCAAACACATTGAGCCATTGTTATTCTAATAAATGCTTTGGGAAATTGTGAATAACTTTTTGTTGTTTGTCAAAACTTTTTTTAGTTGCAGGAATCTAACTATTCTTTAATAACCCTAAAAGAGCAATTATTTATTAACTACAACAAAATACAATACCTACTACTTATATGCTAAAACTACATACACTACTACTTATTAAAAAGCAATTTGATCATACACAGCAATTCTTTATAAGTTGTGCTTAGTACCTATACTCTATGTATACTCTTGTTTGTGATCTTTTCGGTTCAGTGGTTGCCTGGTAGAGATCGCTGTCAGCGATAAGGCCGCCATTTGTGGCACATATTTAAGACAAATATCTACTTTGTACCTTCTGTTGTAGTTAATAGTTGCTCACAATAAAGAGTTATATCATCTATCTATGTTGTATATTTGTTAGTTTATTTACTTCAACAAAATTCGGGCTCAAAAACAAATGCCCTAACGATTTCGATTAAATTTGGTATTTTAGTAAAAGTTTTCTTTGTCTGTACCTATTGGTAGTATTTTCGAGTTAAAAACGCTTTTAAATTTAATAAATTAAATTATTTTTCTTATTTATTGTTCAAAACAAAGCTTTTTACGAAGATTAAATTTATTTTGGTGGAAGCTTTTGATATTTTCGAAGTAAATTAAGAAATATTGTAGCGCCTTCCAGAAACCGAATAGCAAAATCCGTACTTCAACTAGCTACTTTTGATTTTAGGTCGGATATGATGATTATTATGATGTTAGTTGTTACGTTTTTTTATCAAAAAAATATTCATAATTAATTACAAAATTAAAATTATGATTTTTTTTTTGTTTTCATAAAAAACGTAAAATCATAATAATCCAAGGAGCTCCCATACAACAAACCTGAAATTTTAACCATTTTACGCTCGATATTAAAAATGGTAACAGCTAGATGCTTGAAATATTCACAGAATGTTTAGTTGTATATACAAATCAATAATAAATAATTAAATTAAAAAAAAATAAAAATTAATGGGGCTCCCATACAGTACGGAACCCTACGTGCGCGAGTCCGACTCGTACTTGGCCGATTATTAGGTACGAAATTCTACGAATACAAACGCCAAACCACTTCCCTAAATATTGGAACTCCACGTGTAACAAATAGTTGTTACACACGAGTTTGCATAAAATTACACCCTCCACCCTTCTTATTTCATCTACAAAACCACATAACACGTAGCTATGTAGGTACAGGTGTTTTGCTGAAATTTCAATTCAATTCAAGCCAATTTAAATGTAATCTAAAACGTATTCATTATCTCAGATTTATTCCCAACAAATCCGCAAAAACTGGTGTCGAAAATGGAAGGCGTTTCAATCCACGGAAACTCCATTTAGCCACAATGCGAAGTAATTTCGGCGTCTTTACAACAAGCCGGATTGTACGCTTTGTAGTTAAAGAAGACGATTGAGACAAAATGTTTGGGACGTTGAGACGGTTACAGACTGATGAAATACTGAAATCCATACTTCACTATCACTACATATTATAAAACAAAGTCGCTTCCCTGTGTGTCTGTCCCCATAGAATAATAACGCCGAGAATGATAATTTCATGTCAAAAAAATCTCGAGAGTGAAGCATCAACACGATTGATGTATGCGCGAGTCATACGTATTTACGCGCGGCAACACGCACACTACGAAACAAGTAATGTTACTATCAGAATCAGATTACCCCAAAAAGTTGGGAAATTTGATCAGAGCCTTTAGTACAGATTTTGCATAACTTATACTTGTGCCTTTGAGTGTGGCTCCAAATATATCTGTTAATAACTTTTTTTTTAAATTCCATTAGTATGGGTATTATATGAAAGTGCTTTTCGTGTGGAACACAGTTTGTGAAATTGGTATTTTTTTAACTAAACGGTTTTAAGTACTAAAAGATAAAAAATAAAAATTCTAAAATAAAATCGTGGGGCGCATCATACATACTAAAATCTTTCAGGCGAAGACCTCACGATTTTATTGTTGAGTTATTATTTTTTATCTTTTAGTGCATAAAACCGTTTAGTTAGAATAAAATTTTGACCAATTTAATTATTGTGTTTTTAGTTTTACTTTGTTACTACGAACTGTTTTCCACACGAAAAGCCCTTTCATGTAATACCCAGTTTAATTTAAAAAAAAGTTGTGGTGTACTAAGCCGAAAAGAGGCGATTCAGGTCATCATTTTGAACAAAATGTACTATGAGCCCAACCAGGGATTCGCGAAATTCAATTCAATTCAATTAAATTATCAATTGCAATATATGTAATTTTTACATGCGGTTATTAGATTACATGTCATAATAATGTCAAATACATATGACCCTTTAATGGTATGACAAATTATTAATTACATTGGGAAGGCTCATTGCTAAATTATCACTACAAAATTAAAAATCAATTGTCATTACAAAATCAAAAACAAATCATCATCACAAAATTAAAATTAAATCATCATTACAAAATTATATAATTTTATAATGAAAAAAAATCTGCTGTTTTATACATTTTAACGATATAATGGCCTACTTGATTATCGTATGATATCTCTTTACGATAACCGCATCTGTTCCATGTAAAGAAGTGACGTATTATGACGTTCCAAATCAAGACACTGTCGCTCTGTCATAACCTAAGGTCATAACCATCTAATTATGATGATAATGTCTCGCTTTGGTACTTATCAAGTAGGATGTATGAAAACATAATAATATGTACTGATAATCTTGGTCAAGGCAATGGAAGTATATTTCATTACTAATTTCAATATCAAAATGTGGGGGAAAAGTTTTACCCTTTACTTGCAACTTTTAGTCCTTATGGCGTCTGTCGAAATTTTGTGAATTTATATTTACATTGGAAGGCGTTTTACACCAAATTATTAGATAATTTGTAATACTTACATGTGGAATGTGATGTTGCTAGTTTGTTTGGTTTTGCCGATTCACTGTGGCACCCGTTTACCACACAAACCGTCATTTTAAAATATAAATTACGGGAGCTGTTTTTATCACGGTACGACTGTGAGTACTGCCGCGCGCCGTTCGCGTACCAAGCTTTTCAAGCTTGGTATTTCTTGCTTCACTTAGCGTGCTTGTTCTCGGTTTCTCGGCGTTATTATTCTATGTCTGTCCCCATGTTTGCTTATATCTTTAAAACTACACAACGGATTTTGATGCGGTTTTTTTTAATAGACAGAGTGATTTAAGAGGAAGGTTTATATGTATAATACACCTGTGCAAAGCCGAGGCGGGTCGCTAGTAATATTATAATCTGAAAGTGTGTTTGTGGGTTTGTTCCTCTTTCACGCAGCTACGGAGCAACGGATTGACTTGATTTTTGACATTGACATAGCTTGAAAGACGAAAAATGACTTCTGTAGTTTACTTTTTATCCCAGAAAAATAAAATGTTCCCATAGGATAGCATAACATTCAAAGTACCACGCCGGCAATACCGCGTAAAAAGCGTAAAATTTCCCGTAACATAAATATTATTTTATTCTCATGTTGATGTTACATTTTTTAAACAGAAACGGTGCAGTATCCAAAATATTTATGGATAATAATAATTAATAATCGGCCAAGTACGAGTAGGACTCGCGCACGAAGGGTTCCGTACTGTATGGGAGCCCCCCTCAAATATTTATTTTATTTTAATTTTATTATTTATTATTGAAGTGAATATAAAACTTAATATTCTGTGAAAATTTCAATCATCTAACTATTACCATTATTAATATAGAGCGAAAAACGTCTAAAATTCAGGTTTGTTGTATGGGAGCCCCCCTTACCTATTTATTTTGTTTTGTTTTTAGTATTTGTTGTTATAGCGGCAACAGAAATACATCATCTGTGAAAATTTCAGCTGCCTAGCTATCATGGTTCATGAGATACAGCCCGGTGACAGACGGACAGACAGACAGACGGACAGACGGATATCGAAGTCTTAGTAATAGGGTCCCGTTTTTCCCTTTGGGTACGGAACCCTAAAAACAGCTCGCTCCACAAGCTTTTGGATTTAGATATGATCCCGTGCCAATTAGTTCTTTGAAGCTTAGGTTATCTAAATATTTACATACCATGGGCTTTGCAAAAGGGTGATTAAAAAAAATGTCATGAGGCAACCATTCGTCTATAGAAGAAATTCAATGGCATCATTCAACGAAGCACTGGGCCCCGGTTTACTCCCAACGGCTACCACTGAAATGGCCATCTCTGGGGACTGTTAGGACAAAGTATTATGTTTGTGCCAAGGCGGCATAAAGGCGGTAGTATGTAGTCAAAAGCCAACTTATATTAAATGTAATAAAAATAATTTAAAAACATTGTATTTCAAACAAAATTCCAGTGAGGGACATTGGGACTTTTTAAAATAATATATATATAAAATAAAATAATTTTTTGTCCTAACGTCCCCCCGTGGTGACCGTTTTGGTGGGGTCCGTTGGGAGTAAACGTCTCGGCCTGCTTGGTTGATATAGGGCCTTATCGCCCTTCGTCTGTAGGCCTACGTCTAGCTGTGGATTGTTAAAAACTGGTACATTACAATAAAATACTCGATTATCTTCATTGAGTCCGAAGCTTTATGTTGGTGGGATTTTTGCCAGCGTTAAATAAATCTCTGTCGCAAAAGTCGCAAAATCATATTTATTATGTTTCTCACTCGGTCTCTGTTATTAGGAATTGGAAGGCTTTTTATACTTTTAAAATAACTCTTAAAAACAAAACAGCGTAGTTTGTCAAGGTGTTCCGAAGGGAGCACCTCAGAATAAGGACTAAAATAACAGAAACCTTGCAAAATTTTACTCAAATAAAAACTTCGTTACAGCTGTCTTACTCATGTCTAGTTATACAACATACGTGAGAGTGAGTGGAACAAAAGAACGAATTGTCTGTCATTAAACGTCCACAATCACAAGTTGGAAAGTCATAAAGGTTGAATTGTGTAATTTGTCTTTTGCGATTTGATCGGAAATTTGATCCATCTAGCTAAGGTTTAAATCTCTGATCATATCACCTTCCTACTATCTACCTTATTGAATTTGGACCACCGAGATAGCTCAGTGCTAGTGTATGAAACCCTTCGAAATCACGTAAGTTCGGAGTACATATGTGCATCTTTTTCTAACACCTTTTTCATATTTAAAATGGGATAAAGTGATGTATTTCTCTCTCTATTTTAGTACGGTTACTATTATTTAAGTCCTTATTCTAAGGCTGCGTTTCCACCAGAGATGTGCGATGGAAATGTGTCGTGCGAGGATGTCTAGCTGTGCTGTGAAAATGTGTGGGTGTTTCCACCAAAGCTGTGCGATGATAATGTGCCTACGAGGATGTGTAGCGGAGCTGTGAAAATGCGCATTAATGTGTGGCGCGAGGATGCGTTGCGAAGCTGTGAAATGTGTCGACGGGGGTGCGGTGTAGTGGGAGCGGAGTAACGCGAACGCCTGCCTGCCGCTCACCGCGCTGCGCTCACGTCTCACTTTGCTGTCGTAAGCGCTTGTAGTCGTACGCATGTCGTACGGTTGCGTGGCATAATGGACGAAAAATTAATTGATGCCGTTCAAAAGTTTCCGTGTTTGTGGAACACTTCTTTCCCATTTTACAAATGTAATGAAACTAAGGACGCTGCGTGGGAGGAAATAGTCAAAGAAATACAATATAAAGATGGTAAGTAATAATCATGTATTAAAATCAGGTATATTAAAATACAAGTTACAATATTTGGGTATTTATTGTGTGCGATGAATTCGTGACGAAATACGAGTATCTTGCCATGACACTTTTCCTTGATTATTGAAATAAGAGCAGTATTTCTCTCTTACATCATAACTATCACTTGACACGACGACGGAAATGCTAGGAACCGATACAAGAGTACTTGTATTTGTGTTATCAATGCAATCCAAATAATTACTTTGTCTTTCAATTAAAAAATTATGCATTACACATGTGGCTTTTACGATTTTGTCAACCGTTTCCACTCTGCATTCAAAGTCTTTACGATACACATACCACTTTCGTGCCAATACACCGAATGTAGCTTCTACAATGCGACGTGCCCTCGAAAGTCTATAGTTAAATATACGTTTCTGTTGGTCTAACTGGTCCCGCGGATATGGGCGCATGAAATTTTCCATCAAAGGAAAAGCCTCATCTCCAATGAATACAAATGGTACTGGTTCACCTCCTTCATATAATGGTTCAGGTTCTGGAAGATTCAATCTTTTTTCTTTCAAATATTTTCCAAAAACACTATCATCAAATATTCCAGCATCACTAAATCTTCCCATGGATCCCACATCAACCATTATAATCTTTCTCCTAGCGTCAGCTAAGCACATAAGCACTATAGAAAATCTTTGTTTGTAATTAAAAAAAGAGGACCCAGTGTTTGCAGGACACATTATATAAACATGTTTACCGTCTAGAGCCCCCAAACAATTTTTAAACTGCCATAGCTCTTGAAAATCCTTTGCTATTCGCTTCCAGTCGTCTTTGGTAGGTTTTGGAATAACAAGAGGTTGTAAAACAAGCCAAAGAGCATTACAAACTTCTGCCACAATTCTCGACACACTTGCTACTCCAATCCTAAAATTTTCTGCCAATCGTGTGAACGACGAGCCCGTGGATAAATACCTGCAAAAAAAGGAATGTTTATAATAATAGTAAGAAAAATAATTAACAAATAAAAAAGTACTCTTTACCTGTTACTGATTTTTTGCGATCTGTAAGACAACATGCTTGGTATAAAAATGTTATATTCCTAATCATAATTTTCTATTATTTCAGTGAAAAGCGCTAAGTATCGTTGGAAACAACTACGGGATAGCCATCGGGACGCGCTAAAGAGGCAGAAATCTAAAAAAAGCGGACAGGCTACAACCAAAACACGTGAATGGAAATACCAAAAATTGATGGAATTTCTTTTACCGTACATGGCCAACAGAGATAGAGAGTCAAGTTATAAAGAGGATATTTCGTCACCAAATAATGAAAATGACTCTTCGCAAAGCACTCAATATTCATTAAACCAAGATGACTCTTCGCAGAGCACTCAATATTCATTAAACCAAGATGACTCTTCGCAGAGCACTGAACATACACCAAATCAAGCTGACAATCCCAACAATCTTTACGAAATAGCCTCAACTTCAGGCATTTCAACAGATTCGGTCACCCCGTCATCATCAAAGAAGAAAAAAGGCGATGAATTATCAATTTTAATACAAAAACATATGAAAAATCAAGAAGATTTTCGAAAAGAAAGGCAAGAATTAAGAGAACTTTTAAAACCAACGGACTGCGATGATACTGATCATTTTTTTCTTTCAATGGCGAAAACATTTAAAAAATTACCAGATTACATGCAAGTTCCTTTAAAAAGGAAACTTTTTAATATGATTAGCGAAGCCGAAGAATCTTACGTGCTGACGTGGTATAATCAAAATATTGGTTATTCTTCAAGCTCTGGTAGCAGTATAGCAGTAGGTAGTAATATAGCAGGCCAGATGGATTTGCCGCCTCAGCTGGATCCTGAACAACTTGGTTATTCTTCAAGCTCTGGTAGCAGTATAGCAGTAGGTAGTAATATAGCAGGCCAGATGGATTTGCCGCCTCAGCTGGATCCTGAACAACTTGGTTATTCTTCAAGCTCTGGTAGAAATACAAATAAAACAGTGGGCCAGATGGATTCATCTTTCCAACTGGAAGCTGTACAACCAGCATCTCCGGGAACACAACATTCAGACCTACAAACGCCAAATACTTCAAACAAAGTAGGAACAGAGCCTAATTTGCCATGAAAAAGAGGAACTTGTTGTCTACTTATTTTGCAGATTATGATTACTTTTCAATTAATATGTTTAATAAAGACAAAATTGATTCAAACTATTTTACTTACTTTAAACATACCGCCAATTTTTCCTTGGTGCTGATGCATTCTCTGTAGTGAGTGTCTTCTTTCTTGATAATGTTCTCAGTCAAATTGTGTAACTCATAAAAGTTACTTCTAGATACTCGATAAGAATTTTCGAATATTTCATCATCAGCCGTATGAAAAAAGGTAAAGAATTCTCCATGTAATCGATGATATTTAATATGGTTACGTATCCAAAACCTGTGTGTTCTTGTATTGCTCAAAATTATAGAACTAATAAACTCCGTATCTTCTGCTTCCATTTCTTCATCACAAATTGTTAAATATAAAAGTATTTTCTTTTTCCAATTATCCATATTATTATCTATTTTGCGCACTTCTACTTCCAACAAACTCCGTCTATGGACTGGCTGGTACAGTATGCGCAAACCTCGCAACACATCTTTCTCAACACACATTCCTCGCACACTTCCCTCGTACACATCCCTCGCACACATCCCTCGCACACATCCCTCGCACACATCCCGCGCTTGTTTTGTATGCGCAAAAATCTAGCTCCGCTGAGCCGTTTCCACCAGAGCTGTGCTGACCGAGGCAAGGTAAATGAAGCGATCCTATTGGTTCTTTACAAACACATCCCTCGCTATGCATCCTCGCACATCTCTGGTGGAAACGCAGCCTAAGGAGGGCACCGAAGTTTAGCAAGTGTCATTTCCAACTGAACGATTTCGTTGCTCAGATGAGACGTAAAATTTTAGGTTCCGGTTGTTTTCATTTTTCCCGATGTAGTTTATCAGAGACTTATAGGCGGCATAAAACTTTGGTACAGTAGCTAGCTGGGCTAGCTCACCCGGCGTACCTACCTATACAAAAAAAATGCAAGTGGAGTCCCTCCGCGTGGAAGAAGTGAAACTTCGACGCAACAGTGCTTTCTTATCCCCTCCATGGTAGCGTTGAATGTTTAACGCAACCACGTTGGAAGTCGCATTATGAGTTTCACTTCAAAAATGCAAGTGGAGTCCCTCCGCGCGGAAGAAGTGAAACTTCGACGCAACAGTGCTTTCTTATCCCCTCCATGGTAGCGTTGAATGTTGAACGCAACCACGTTGGAAGTCGCATTATGAGTTTCACTTCAAAAATGCAAGTGGAGTCCCTCCGCGCGGAAGAAGTGAAACTTCGACGCAACAGTGCTTTCTTATCCCCTCCATGGTAGCGTTGAATGTTGAACGCAACGTTGGAAGTCGCATTATGAGTTTCACATCGATATATATGTATGGAGTTTCACTTCAAAAATGCAAGTGGAGTCCTTCCGCGCGGAAGAAGTGGAACTTCGACGCAACAGTGCTTTCATACCCCTCCATGGTAGCGTTGTACGTTTAACGCAACCTTGTTTTTATTTTTAAGAACAACTTTAATTATGGGATTTACCTTGAAATTGCTATGAAAAAAAACAGCTTTGTATTTAGTTTATTTTTAACTGACTTCCAAAAAACGTTTACAACGTTTACGACTGTACAATAGATCTCTATTGTAGTGGGTTAGTATAAATCTTAGTCTAAGTTAGTAGTTTCAGTGCATTGCGTAAATGCCGCGAGCAAACCGGCGACCCGCAAGCAGCACCCGATCACGAGTGTGACGCATGTGCCAGCCAGATATAGATCATACTTTAAAAGCGGCCCCATTTAAATTTTAATAAAGTCTGCGTAGTCGTTTTTGAAAAATCAACAATAAATTAAAAAATAATACATAGAAGGTACAATAATTCGTGCAAACTATTTGAATTATGTACATGATTGAAGTCGGTTGTGCCATTTTTAACCGACTTCCAAAAAGGAGGAAGTATTTATGTTCGGCTGTATGTATTTTTTTGTGGTTCCATTCAAATTAAGAAATCGGCTGAGCCGTTTTTGAAAAAATCAACCAACAATGTAAACAATTCGAGCGAAATGTTCGAATCTTGTACACGATGGAAGGCGGTTTTACTATTTTTTGCGAAAAATAATCATCTAAATTACATATCTTTAATTATCTTTATTGGCGAAAAATAATTAAATGTTTTTCGACAATAGTTATCCAAAAGTGTTAAACTGGTAAACTGCGATAAGTTCCACGGCGACCAGGGTTAAAATATTGAATGTCAAAATGGACATGGTAAGAGAAATATGGTAGCAACAAATTGGGTTCCGTTGATTTATGTTGGACGCACGTGATCTTAGGCTCCGTATACACTTGGCGTTATTATTCAAACCAACAAAAACATTATGTCAAAATGTAAAATATTTTCCCAAGTTACAGATTAATATTTTTTTTATGTAAGTACCTGTACCTGTACCAGCCTTTTTAATAGTCCACTGCAGGACGTAGGCCTACCCGCGAAGGGTGTCTGGGCCATATCCACCACGCTGGCCCAGTGCGGGTTGTACTGGTAAATTCCAAAGAACTCATTGGTACGGGACCGGGATTAAACCCACGACCTTACGATTGTAAGGTCACTACCACTAGACCACCATGGCTCTACGGGATTATAAGTACCTAATACGGGACTAATCGCGCATCGAGAATCTTTATATAGGTACCCATATAATTTTACTGTAGGTAGGTACGTGGGTATGTCACCGAACTCCTCCTAAACGACTTAACCAATTTGAATGATTTTTTGTATGTGTTTGAGTGGAGCTCTGGATGGTTTCAAATTCACAAATCAGCCCGGCAGATTACGCTGCAGCGGGTCCGCTAGTTTGAGTTATAAATTACCTCATTGTAGTCAACTGTCCCGACGTTTCAACCGAGGTGCATCGATCGTGGTTACGGGTAGACTGCCAATTTATATCTCATATTTTCAGTTCATTATATTTATAGTATTACCTACAGAAAAATAATGTGTTCAAAAATTTAAATAAGTATAACAATAACATTATTTTTCGCCAAAAATGGCCCAATGGACTTCAATCATGTACAGAATCGGAATAGTTCGCACGGAACAATGTATTATCTATGTATGTAGTAATGTATGTAAATTCGGTAAAAGTACCGAATTTCAAGTGATTGGGATCAATTCTCCCGGTTTCATCGGCTACTCGCGTGGCGACCAGGCTCCACTGGGGGACCCCCAGGGAGGGTCTCAAAAGTCTCGCGAGGTCCATCTTTACGCGTGTTAAATAGCGTCACACAAATTGGCGGATGGGAAGTTATGCGCAGAACGCTGCGCAAAAGCCGAAATATAGGTAGGTATGCGTGGGAGCCAGAGAGACTCGCGTCGGGGCACGCCAGCCCGCCAACCTCATGCCTCCCGCGCGCTCCCTACGCCCGTGCTCAACACTACGACACGCAGCGTCAGAGTGCACACATGTTAGCGAATCACGGCGAAGTGCCATCTGCGGCTAACTTCTCATCCGCCGATTTGTGTGGCGCTTAGTATATTGTGGGGTGGTAATGACGAGGTGGGCAGAGTACCTACCTCATTGAGGCAGCAACCGGACCTAACGGTGATGTATAGTGGACACTTAGGTATGTCTAGTGGATTTTCTATGGTTAAGAAAAATAAAGAAGGAAAAAAAATCTTAATTAATATCAATTAAAAAAATTCATCCATAGCCATACAAATTATGAGCAGATAATTTATTTAGCACTTTATTATAAAAATAAATATGTTGCTGTTGACCCAAGCATGGTGTACCCGGGGCTTTATAAGGGTTCTTTCATCTATGATATATCGTGTACACACAATATATTAGTGTATGGTGGGGTTTCCATTACTTAAGCTGGTGATAACGGAAAGGGTGATATTGGTACCCAACTTTAACCACTGACAAAAATGAGCGATGTTATAGAAGAGACGTTGAAAAAATGTATGGAGCTTATAGGCCTGATCTTTTCTGGTGTTTGATTAATTTTTTGATGAATTCCTTAGAATTTATGTACGGAATTGAACACCACTGGCTTTTCGGTGAAGAAAAACATCGTGTGGCAACCTGCATACGTCCGTAGAAGAAATTCCATGGCGTATGTGAATCCACCAACCCACACTGGGCCAGCGTGGTGGATTTGGCCCAATCACCCTTCTTGGGTAGGTCTCCGTCCTGCGGCGGACTATAAAAAAACTTGGTATAGTACCGCAATAGGGATGTTTACTGGGTATAAAAATCATTATTATAATTAGTCCGTCAGTTAAGTAGATTACTAAAAAATGTCGGACACGTATTTTTTCTTTTGTCGTGACAAAGATAAACCTTGTCAAAGTTTGAGAGTGGGGGCTTGTGGCGGCACTAGCCGGTACATTTGATAGCGGTTAGTGACGTCACGCGGAACTTTAATCGGCTATATCTTCATCAATTTTTGTTAAATTGACAAAAGAAAAAATATGTGTCTAATATTTTTTGACAATCTATTTGACGGACTAATTATATTTTTTTAGTAAGCAAGCCTATTATTTTAAGGGCTTAGTTAGGAAAATATTTTTAAATCGCTTTTGATGACAATATCTACTCTTAAAATATGGCGGCCATAGTAAACAAAAAACAAAATGGAAAATGTTTCCCCACTTTTAAATGTGCATCGTAATTTTTAAAGAAAGAAACAAATTTTCACTGAAAAACAATAAGCTCTACACAGAATATACCAGACAGATTTTGATGCATTTTTTCGTATTTCAAAGCTAAGTATTGATAAGGATTAAATCTTATAACTAGGTTCACGATTTCAGCATCGGTTAAAAAAAGATCGTAAAGAATTAGATAGTAAAAGTTATTCATAATTCAAGTCGTTATGTGTACAAATACCTTTGTAACATTATGTACAAAGCAAACTATATTGAAGTCAACTTTAGAGATTTATTATTTTATTTCAAGAAAAATCTACCCAATAAAAATATAGCATTCTGAACAATGTGTGAAGTTGATCGGCGAAATTAAAAAAATATCTTTTACAGCACAGCAAATCGCCAATTAAAAGTTCCAGGTTGAGTTCAATTCGATAGGAAGCTCGTTTGTACAGCGACAATTCAATTCGCACGTGAAAACTCAACGAATTATACACATGGAGAAGACAATTCAACGCTGAAATAATCAGTCAAGTGCGAGTTGAACTCGCGCACGAAGGGTTCTGTACCGTATCGAAGCCCCTCTTAATATATTTTAATTTAATTATTGAAAGGAATATACAACTTAATTAATAGGTATTTTGTGAATATTTTAAGCACCTGCATGTTGCGGTTATTAATATCGCGCAAAAAAACATGTTTCTTGTATGAAAGCCTCCTTTAAATTTAATTTATTATTTTTAAAGTGAATATTTTATCTAATCATTGTGTGGATACTTCAAGTATCCACCTATCCCCGTAACTAAAATCGAGCGAAATACGGCTAAAAATTCAGGTTTGTTGTGAGGGAGTCCCTCTTAAGTGTTTTTATTTTTGAAATTTGGGCAATGGGTTTGAATATCTGTTCTAAGTCTGGGTATTAGTTGTCCTTGTCTATATTAAGACCGCATAATATGCTGGATACATGCCAAATCAGATAAGTTTTTACTGAAAACCACTATAAATAAATATTTATTAAGGGACATCTTACACACAGTCGCTGACCCCAAATTAAGCGAAGCTTGTGATATGGCTGCCAGAAATTGATATACTACTTAAACATATTTGAAAATACATATTTATATAAATAATAAGCCCGATTACAGAGGCGCCAGCGTAAATATAATAGCAACGTAAAAAGCGTTCTCTCTATCGAATGCCTAAAGTGAAACTACTAGTGAACTACTAGATGGCGCTTCTGTAATCGGGCTTATTAGGTACCTAAATAACACCCAGACACAGAGCAAACACCTATGTTTATCACAAAAATATTTGCCCAGTGTCAAAGAATATATAATACTACTACCCTGTGTCGGAATCGAATCCACGCGTCTTTGACTCAGGAGTCAGGGTACTAACCACTGAGCCACTGAGGTAGTCAAACTAGCTGACGCTTATATAAAGCAATGGACGTCCTATGGCTGAATTTTTTGTGGTGATAAAACCCTGTCTACACAAAATAATATAAGTCTGCGATAAAATATCCAGTTTTCGTTTCACGTGCGCCAAACAAATTATATTAACTGCGAAACGAACCCGATAACAATTCCATTTCACATTGAAAACTGTGTACGACATTTCGGAGAGTTTTTTTACTTTCCGAAGTAGCTACACTCGGAAGTACACACATGCATAATTAAGTACCTACATACTAATGGATATACAGGATATAATCTTTATAAAATGATTTAAAAAAAACTAATTTGTTAAACGATATGTAGTGTAATGTCATACGTTCATTTCAAAATTAATTGATGGAAAAGGCAACGTAAAACATTAATAGATCCACAATAAGTAGGCAGTTCAGATTTTCTATAAATTTCGATTATGAAGTAGGTAGTAAAGAGCAAAACTAGTCTTGTTTTTCTCCTAAATATGTTTAATTCAATCAGAATTGTAATAGGTAGTGCCTAATAATTTTGGTCCGAAGTATTTATAAAAACACGAAAAAAAATAGTTCGATTAGTTTTGTTGTAAAATTATTATGCGTTGCAATATCAATCGCTTTTCCAAAAAGCTATAAACAACTACAGAAATGGCCAAGAAAGGATAAAAATTTCTTATTGGACAATGGACACTGCAGTTGCAAAAGTTAGTTGCGTACAGCTACGGCCGAAAACAATTAACAATTTATTGATAATCTAATTAAGGGACTAATAACAGTAAAGTTCTTTTACCCAGCCATAAATGCATATTGTATTTGTGAATTTTCTCCTTTAAGGAAGTCGGTAGTGCGTTTTCTTTTAGCTTCCTTTCGTTTAAACCGACAATATCCACGAGCTTCGAACTCACTTAATGAGAAGATTGTACTCGTAGAAGCTTTGCCCTTTCAGGGTCATTAGGGACCAGTCACACGAGCTTAAATGTTCACTAATATATTTTTTTATTATACAACTAAGTAGTCCAGTTACGTAGGTAGGTCCGACTTCAAGAAAGAGGCCAATCGCCGAATCCAACTCGGCTGGGCAGCGTTCGGAAAATATCCGCGAGCTTCGAACTTACTTAATGAGAAGATTGTAGAAGCTTTGCCCTTTCAGGGTCATTAGGGACCAGTCACACGAGCTTAAATGTTCACTAATATATTTTTTTATTATACAACTAAGTAGTCCAGTTACGTAGGTAGGTCCGACTTCAAGAAAGAGGCCAATCGCCGAATCCAACTCGGCTGGGCAGCGTTCGGAAAATATCCGCGAGCTTCGAACTTACTTAATGAGAAGATTGTAGAAGCTTTGCCCTTTCAGGGTCATTAGGGACCAGTCACACGAGCTTAAATGTTCACTAATATTTTTTTTTATTATCCAACTAAGTAGTCCAGTTACGTAGGTAGGTCCGACTTCAAGAAAGAGGCCAATCGCCGAATCCAACTCGGCTGGGCAGCGTTCGGAAATTGCGTAACGTCTTCTCGTCCGACATATCTCAGTTCCTATGGTCGAAAGTTTTTGACCAGTGTGTGTTGCCAGTGATGACTTATGGCACAGAAACGTGGTCTCTCACTATGGGCCTTATTAGTAAGCTTCAAGTAGCCCAACGAGCCATGGAGAGGGCTATGCTCGGATTTTCTCTGCGAGATCGAATCAGAAATGAGGAGATTCGTAGAAGAACCAAGGTTACCGACATAGCCCAGCGGATTGGCAGGTTGAAGTGGCAATGGGCAGGGCACATAGCGCGGCGGACTGATGACCGATGGGGTCGAAAAGTCCTCGAGTGGAGACCACGTACCGGCAAGCGCAGCGTAGGACGTCCACCTACAAGGTGGACGGATGACCTCATTAAGACCGCAGGATTGCGCTGGATGCAAGCCGCTGCCAACCGGTCTTATTGGAGATCTTTAGGGGAGGCCTATGTCTAGCAGTGGATGTCCTATGGCTGAAAAGAAAGAAAGAAAGATACAACTACAAAAAGTTACAAAATACGTGAAAAAATCACGTTGTTACAGACGGAATTCAACACAATTGTTAAAAGCCGAAACTTTTGACTTTAACTAGGGTATTTACACTTTTATTTTTTCAAAGACGTAGAATATTTCCTCCTCATTATGACAGCCGTAGACGACAACTGTTGGACATAAGCCCTCTAGCTAGACGACTAAGTTAGATTATCAAATTCTACAAATAAACCTTTTTTAAATATGATGAATATATAAACTCTTTTATAGTAATGATCTTTTATTTTAAATGATGAACCGGTGGGTGTAATAATTGCCAACTTTATTAAATACTGCAACATAAAAACGTGAGATGTTGCAGTCGCACTGCATCGTGTGGCATGGCCTTTATGCTCGTTACTTATAAACTAGGACGACTTGAATATTCTAAACGCTTTCCTAGGAAAATACCAAGTTCAGCCAATTTTAAAAGATTGTTTTAAGATTTAATTAAGTAATCAAAAGCAATGATGACGTTATAATATATAATTACTTCCTTGCAAATATACTCACGTAACTTTTTACGTAATAACGTCATAATTATGTACGAATAATCGGCCAAGTGCGAGTAGGACTCGCGCACGAAGGGTTCCGTACCGTATGAGAACCCCATTCCTCTTGTCGTTATTAATAGCGAGCAAAAAACTCCTAAAATCACGTTTGCTGTATGGGAGCCCACATCAAATATTTATTTTATTCTGTTTTTAGTATTTGTTGTTATAGCGGCAACATAAATACATCATCTGGGAAAATTTCAGCTGCCTAGCTATCATGGTTCATGAGATACAGCACGGTGACAGACAGACGGACAGACGGACAGACGGACAGACGGACAGACGGACAGACGGACAGACGGACAGACGGACAGACGGACAGATGGACAGACGGACAGACGGACATCGAAGTCTTAGTAATAGGGTCCCGTTTTTACCCTTTGGGTACGGAACCCTAAAAAGTGTCACGTTTCGCCCGAGCCGAGCGTGCAAGTGAGACCGCGGAACAAGCGATAGCCATTTACTAAGTAAATATTCAAGAAAAAAGGTAACGTCTAAAGATTGGGCAGAAATATACGCAAAAATAAACGGATTTCATAAAACGCCAATATATAACACCATGATTTCAACTTAGATCTCACAAAACTATACGTCTACTCGACGATTCGTGTATAGAACACTACTTGTCTCGTACGCGTTGCGTCGTAACGATTACGCTTACGATATGACTACGCTTACGACTCGTGTGTGAAGGGCCTTAGATTCAACAATCGACCTCTTTCTTGAAGTCTGGCACTCAGCAAACACAGAAATATATTCTTCAGAAGTAAGAAAAAAATAACTTACATGTGCAAGTCTGTCATCTTCAAACGTGAGACGTTTTGAGTCGAACGATTTTTTGCGGCAAAATTTCCTTCCACTGAAAACGTGACAAAAATGAAAACAAGTCGCCATTTAGATATCAACTGGTGACAAATGAAATGTATGCAGAAACAGTCGCCTAGCGGTGTCACTGGGAAAAATTGTAGCGGATGGGTAGGGTGAAAATCTACGAGCACAAAACTGTACAAAAATTGGCCAAGCTATACCACGGTGATGATTACCGTGGCTATACTATGGTCATCGATTTGAAAATTTCTTTTTGCCTAACTTTCGAGATCTCAAAAAAAATTGCGCGTACCTACTGCACCTACTTGTTCGAGTGTAGTTTTCATTGAGTTATTTATTAAACGGTTTGTTTTGACGGTGCTACTGCAGACATTTCATTACAGTATTTCGGACATTTTAATTTGACTTATTCAGTGATTCGCTCGAGGGATACTCGCTCACGCGAGCGAATTACTGCCATTTGATTTTACCTATTTTTTGTGTCATTAAGTCTCTCGCACTTACAAAGTACAGACATCAGAAAAAGTATTTAAACCAACTAAGTTGAATACCTTACTAACAGCCTTGGCTATGATCACGTTGGCTGATTAAGTTGGAAGTTAAGTACTGACTAATTTTTTTACATTTCGATATTTCTTAAATGTTGTGTAATTTAATTTTAAGTACCTAACATAGGTAGTTGAATTTAATGTAATGTGCCGATTTTTAAATATTTTATTGTAATATTGTGACTAATAATTGTGTTAGGTAACTTTTTAAAGTTTTGCTTTCGTGTATATGTGTGCATTATTGTACCTATTTGAGAAATGAACTAGAACTTAACCGATCGAATGAAGATAGAGAAGGTCTTAGTTTTGAGTTGACAATTTTGCTTCCGTCTGTCTTGATGATGAGTCTCTTTTACAGGTCGCATTTTTTAACGAATCTTGACGAAACTCGGTACTGAGGTCCTATAAATTAATGATATTTTTTTTTAATTTTTTAGCGATTTTTGCTTTGGGGTGTGTTTCGTTCAAATAAGGGGAAAGTTTGCTGTCGTGCTGTTATCAGATGTTAGAATATTAAGTATATATGAATCAAATCGGTCAAAAGCGAGTCGAGATATAGGCTTACGAATAAACGCGAGGTCTACTATTCGGAGAAAACCTAGTTTAAAAATGTCGTAGTAGCAGAGACAATAATCAGCCAGGTGCGAGTCGGACTCGCGCACGAAGGGTTCCGTACTGTATGGGAGCCCCTTAAATATTTCATTTTATTTTGATTAAGCAATTAATTATTGAAGTAAACATACAATTAAATGTTCTGTGAATATTTAAAGCGTCTACCTGTCACCGTTGTTAATATAACTAGCGAAAAACGGCTAAAAATTCATGTTTGTTGTATGGGAGCCCCCCTTAAATAATTATTTTATTTTGTTTTTAGTATTTGTTATAGCAGCAACAGAAATACATCATCTGTAAAAATTTCAGCTGTGTTGCTATTACGCGGTTCATGAGATACAGTCTGTTGACAGACAGACATACAGACGGACGGACAGAGAATAGTAATAGGTTCCCGTTTTTTACGCTTTGGGCACGGAACCCTAAAAAGGCGAGGCAGCATTGATTTAACACACAATTTGACGTAGTATTAAAACAATATCACTTAAATTCACGGCTTTTTTGGACCTTATTCAGTAAAAACAAAACCACTCACTAAATAAATAAAAGTGTTTTCGTTTGAGCTGAAAGTGTAGATAGAAAACCGTTTGACCGGGTTTTGTAAACAACAAATTTTTAAAGCCTTTTGCAAATACAGAACTATTGACCCTTTTCTGTATTTTGTTTTGCTGAAAATTTCATTAAGGTAACTATTGTTTTTGTTTTTTTAAGTATTCAAAAGTTAGGTTTTAATGAGTTTATAGGTAACTAGCAAAAAACTCGTGACTAATATTTTTCTTAATGTTCAAACTCTAATAATCTGTAACCTAGTAGTATAGAAGTAGGTATTTTAGGAATACGTAGTGAATTTTGAGCCTCGAAGGAATATCAAAAAACTTCTGTGAAGAGATAGGTGTCGTCAGAACTGATGGGGCTATTTCATGGCTATTTTACAGTAACTCGATACTTACTATGCTAACGTTTGGGCGTTTCATCCCTTGGCTCACCGTGATGGGGTGATTTTGTAGAAAAATGCTAAATAGTGTACCAAACATACCTAATTCTCATTCAAATATCCATCCATCCTACACATCAATATGTTTAAGTAGTATATCAGTCTCTGGCAGTCATATCATAAGATTTGCTTAGTTTGGGGTCAGATACCGTGTGAAAGATGTCCCCTAATATATATTTTTATTTTAAAGCCATAGAACGTCTCCTGTTGGACATAATTATGCAGTGTAGGACTCCTCTATTTATCTCCAATAAGACTGGTCGAAAGGGGGCTTCTGCAGCATTAATTAATGTTCATTATGATGATCTGAATCACTTTCTAATAAAAATCCACGTTACTTGTTTAATACAAAAATGCATGTCGTTTTTCAGAGACAAATAACAAGATTAATTAAAAAAAAACCCCAAGGCATTTCTCGATTACTACCGAAGCTAACAAAAGAGCTGATAGATTTAAAGTGGCTGAACCGATTTTGATTAAACATATCTAAGAACACTCCACCACACACTAGTTCACCTTTCCAACAAAAAAAAAACAAAATCGGTTGAACCGTTTGGGAGCTACGATGCTACACACACACACACACTCACACACACACACACACACGAAGACACGTCAAACTTATAAAATCCCGGCGTTTTTTGCGTCGGGGGTCAAAATGAAAACAACCTTTGCACTCAATTATCCTTCGTAGGTGGGACTATTCAGTAGTTAACTATCAAAATGGACATAGGCCTCCTCTATGGATCTCCAATAAGACCGGTTGAAAGCAGCTTGCATCAAGCGCGGTCCTGCGGTCGTAATCAGGTCATACGTCCACCTTGTGGGTTGACGTTCCACGCTGCGCTTGTCAGTACGTGGTCTCCACTCGAGAATTTCTCACCAGTCCTTCGCGCTTTATGCCCTGCCCATTGCTATTTCAACTTGCCAACACCTGACACCTTAATGGGTAAAGATGCGTCGGGCGGTAAACTACCTACTGACTACCTACCTTTCAGCTACTTATAAACGTAAGGACATTACGCAGAAGGCAAAAAGTTGACAGATGACGGTCGGCCCTCACACGTCCCGCTGCCTTTAATGTACAGAACTCACGAGATGGGGCATGTCTCTTTGGCGAACCCGGTCGTCAGTGCTACCCACCTCCGCGCGTCGCGTACCACATCAGCGAACCGCGCGCGCTTTAAAAATTTGGAATCCGATCTTCTTTTTGTTTTGATAAGATATGAACGTTTTACAAATTACGGGTGAATTGAACATTTTATTTTATTTAAAAATTATTTGGTAAATTTTCTAACTTTACATCAACGCGCAGCTTTATGTCTTCAGTCAGGATTGGATATTGCGCAGTTTGTAGCTAACTTCACATCCGCCGACTTGTATGATTCGGCCTGTTGCTTTTTTTTAATATAAATGACATAAATGACTAATAATTAAATGATTTTTATCAATATAAATGACATGTATTATGCGGTCATTAACTGCAATAATATACAATACTTAAGCTAAAACTAGCCACATAAGTTATTGCTGGAAAAAAGCAATCGGATCAGACCTTCGAAGGTCCAAAACTAGTAGTTATCCAAACAGTAGACCTCGACATCGTGACACATCTCTTTAGCTGAATATTCATATGCATATATCTCGAGTCATTCTTGATCCATTTGATTTATACTCGCAAATTTTGTTAGGATCTAGCAAATTACCCCCTTTTTTGAGGAAGAATACCCCGTACCAAAAATCGCCGACGTCAAAAAAATATTTAAAATATAAAACCTGTGTACCAAATTTCGTCGAGCTACGAGTACGTTGAGAAATGCGTCTGTTAGACTAAAATCAACGTGCGGACAGACGAAGGCAAAATCATTGTATGGAAGCACAGACCTCGCTCAGCTTCTGCCAATAAGGCATCTCTCTCAATCTCTACGGTTTAATGCTTGCCATTCCACCCAGAATATGCTAAAGGGAGTTTTGAAGCTTCCGGAAATTCTAATGCTGGCAATATGTTAGGGGACAGTGATAGAGTGACAGATTTTTTATTCTTTTTGGTGTAGGTATATTTTTCATCGTATATTATGTGCCTAGGGGAAGTCTAAACTTTGAGGGTGGAAATTGAATGATTTTCTCGTATAAATAGAATGTCTACAGAGGTTTTTGACATTAGAGTCAGTTTTGTTTTTATTCATGTTTTATTCATTTTTTCATTACTATCATTATTTTTTTTCATTTGTATTTATTCATGGTTTTAATATATCTACAATAAGCTAAATATGACAATATTTTTTTTGGAATTATCGAATTGTATAGTTGACTATAGTAGAAACAAACTGATCCAAGAGACATTTTTTCAATCCTTACTAATATCATAAATCTGAAAATGTATTTATTAGTTTGTTCCTCTCTCACGCAGCAACGGAGCGAAGTTTTGACTTCATTTTGACACGGGCATAGTTTGTAAGACGGAAAGTGACATATGCTACATTTTATCTCGAAAAAGTAAAAGTTTCCTATGGAATAGAACAAATATCAAAATATTACGCGGGCGAAACCGTGGGGAGGAACTAGTGTTATATATTTAATTTTTCGATATACTTAGGTACATTTGCACAAAACACAATCACTTTCTTACCAAATGCGCCAAATATGTTTAAAATAATATTACTTGGATCAGTTTAATTCTACTACTGTCAGTTATGAGCTATCTACTGGAACACTATAATATACGAAGAACTGATTCCAAAATTAACGTAACTGTCTACAATTTTTTAGGGGAATACCTACTATAAAATATAAAGAAAAGTAGAGCATAATATACTATCAAACACTTTGGAAGTTCAACATTATCAACCGAAAACATTTCAGAAAGAAAACTTCGGAAATAGTTTACTTACCGAGTCAGTTAAAAGTCTTGGAGTAGTATGAAAATTAGAATAGGAAAATAGAAAATGGTCATCATTAAAATAGACACAGTCAAAACGATGTTTTATTTATCGCATTGTTAGGTTAGCCTGCTCAAACAAATAACCTTAGTGATAATTGTGTTATTATACCCTAGACGAAAAACAAAATATTTTGAAATAACACAAAACACCAGTTCCGACAATAATGACCACGGAATACATTATTCAAAACAAAATACGAGATGCTCGAACGCAGCTGGGATGTAAACATAATAAGGGTACAATTTCAAACCGCACGACATGAAATTCGTTTAATCACTCATTATTAGTCAAGGGAAAAAAGTGAACAATTTTATGTTGGAATTTTTTTTTTTAACTTCTGTTCTCTAATATTGATTTAATTTTAAAAAAACCTTTTTAACTTAATAGATTACAGTGATTTGTAAAACAGCGTTAGATCACTAAGTTACGATTTATCACAATGCCAACAGTACAGTGTGTTGAAGGACTCACCTTATAAACTTGTATCCAAACTTTATGTTATAGATTTAACAAAGTTCTCGTTAAGTTGTAAGTACAGTGTAGATAGAAGATATATGTTAATTTTAGGTACGTATTATTTTGTAATTTCGTACGTTTACAACATGAGGTAGTGTAATTAGGTACTTTATATTTAGTAACTTAGTGTTTTATTTATACCTACGGCATTTGAAATAGAAAGATGGCATTGCAAAAGAGAGGCCTATAGCCAACAGTGAGATAAAGATTGCTTTTGATGATGATATTACCTACGAATATAAAATACAAAACATACACATCAATGATTTAACATTTCAGAAAGAAAATAACTTTTTCTTGCATAACACTTATACTCGTAACAAAACAGAACTATGTATTGCATTTTGGCAGTAAATATAAAAGTAAACAAGGCATAAAATAAACTATCACTCAAACATACTTAGGTAACTACGTACTCGTACATCCTATACTTACTAGGTACATCCTTAAAACATTACACTGCATTTCTTTTGGAGAATTTTAAGGTTATAGAGCTTTCCCCTCACCTAACTACTTATAGAAATCTGAGGTTTCTTATTTCTGTTACAATTATTTGCGTACATATGTATGCAGGTTTAATTCTTTTTTAGTCGCCAGCATCTTAATTATTTAATCTCTATTATACTTCCAGCAAGTAGCACGCATAGAACCAGAAAAATCGCATGTTATGAAAAGGACCTTAACTAGATACGCGCGTCAAAATTCGGCGCTCCTCGGCGCTTACTGCTGATGCGAAGTTTCAAATTGTACCTTAAGAGATCTCTAGAACAAAATGCCGAATTATACTAAAAATAAACAGATGCAAGCCAACCTGAATCACAGATATGCTAATTTGCATCGTTTGATGACGTAGTTGTAAATGGGGTGACAGGCGACACGGGTAGCGATTTCACCATTCCGCCATTTCCTATTACTAGATCGTTCGGATGTCCAGCGTCCAGAAAACTGCTAGATATCACACTGAGGCATTGAGGCATGTCAGACGTTTCCGATACTAAGTATTCATTTGTTGAAACAAATGAATAGTATCGGAAATGAATCAAAGTTACTGACATAGCCTTGCGGATCAAAATGTTGACAGGAGCTGCTTCATCAGCTTAATCTACTTTGATTTGGCGAAAAAAATATTCCGCTTTGGTTCATTGATTTGAATCAATGGACCAAATTAGGTACCTAGATTATTTTAATGATAAATATTTAGACATTACGCGAGTGAAAAAATAAACATGACGTTATGCTTGCGCCATGTATTGAAAACATGGTAGACTCTATGGCTCGCGCGATACCTATAATAAAATCTATGACTTAAAGCCGATTCACACAGAGGCGGGGAGTGCGGGAAAGCGATCGCGATCCGGGACGAGATTTTTTTGTAATATTCGAATTTGTATGCAACCTGACACATAACAAGCGGGCGCGATCCGGCGCTATTGCTTTGTACTGGATCACTATCGGATCGCTTTTCGCGGCTCCCGCCTCTGTGTGATCCGGCCTTAAAACTCAAAATGGCGCGATTTTTCTCATAAAATATGAACAAGGCTGTTAGTAGTCACAACCGCGAACTGAAAAAATCTAACCACCTTTTACCAAAATCACTTAAAAATATACTTTTGCTCAAGTTTTCCCCATGTGATGCGATGAGGCGTTAAGGCAATCATACAAATCGGTGGATGTGAAGTTAGCTACACGCTGCGTAATATCCAATACTGGCTATAGCCTCACATTAAGCATAGATAGCGTTGATTATATATTGCGTAACTTGTATCTAATTTTACAAGACTTTAATGATTTGGCCTTATTATACGGCAGTACGTAGAAGAACCTGCCTCAGAAAACTTTAACGTTTATATATTATATTTTATCTACACTAATGTTGTAACATTCTACTTATGTTTCCAATACTTGACTTATAATGACTGCTGTTATAGCGCAGACAACAAAACACTCAATTTAAGCAATTTCACACGATGTTATAATATCCACATCGAAATCGTAAAATCTCATTACAACATCGCGCGCTCGCTCCTGATTGGCCCTGCGAGCGCAGCTGCGCTCTCAATGGTTAGATTTTAATGGCGCCAAGTTCACTGTGACAATACACGTGCGCGTGAATTTAATGTTTCGCAATATGTTTTTTATTTTATTTTTATTAGTGAAGATAAAGTAGTGTATGCAACTGCATATAACACGGGTATTATATGACAGTTGCATAAACTACTATTACACGCTCCAGAAAAATAAAATGTAGCTAGAGACTTGCTGTTGGGGTGACATCTATCATCTTATATCATCCTATCTGTCACCTAGAGAAAATCTCTAGCTACGCGAATGGTGGTACTAAACTCGCTTCGAACTAAATTCGCTTCGCTTATGACCAAGCCCAGCCCAGCTCGTTAAATAAAAGGCGAACATTTCGTATAAATTTTCGTAAGGTCTCAGAGCAAAATAATCGCATCCTCGCTTCATTTGCTCGCTTCCTTCGTAATTTGCTATCTCGCTGGAATCATCTAGCGTGATTTTATTCGGGGCGCTCTGTGAAACTAGCTGGGACCGCGGCTTTATTTGTTTTTCAACCGATTTGTTTTTTTTTTTATTCCGAATAGGTTTGCGTTTGACTACAAACTGCTTGATGGTGCACAGATGTGTGGTCTAGGTTGTAGCACGCTTACCTAGAAGATACCTATTTACTCGGGATTTGAAGACGCCCACGTTGGACTTTAGCGGGAATACTGACCCAGGCAAAGTGTTCACACAGAAAAAGTCTTAAAGAAAGTTTATAAAATTACAGTTTTGTGCTTTTGTTTTGGAAGCTTAATGGACTATCAGAAATGTTAACCTATTTGGTAAAAAGTTATACAAATAAAACTAGTACTAAATAAAAGCTATTAAATCGACAACACACCACTGAATGTTTAGAGATGATCTAATTAATTCTCAACCCCAGACTCTCGCTTACGGCCACAGAAATTTTTAAAAAATGTAATTACAGCGCATATTAGAAATACATATAGCAAGCTAACCATGAAACCGTTTTCGTGGGGTGCCGGCAGAGTAGAATGGTACCCCTTTTCTTGTACCAGGTGTCGTAAGAACCGACTGAAGTACCTACTACAAAACGGACAGATGGCGGTATATGCATCCGAAAAAGCGTGTAAGTTTCCAAATGCAACTAAGGTGCAAATGAGCTGCTTCATAAATAACAAAAGTTATTGGTGACCAAGTTAAGTTTTTTGGAAAAAAGCTATAGCGCGGCCTATAATAGATGTACAGAATTACAGAAATTTATTTGCAACAAAAATAAGATTAATTAAATAAAATAATAACATAAAATAAAAATAATTATTGTCAATAGTACGATGAAAATAGGGTCGCCCCTTTTTGACTGATATACCTTCATATTTTTTCATACTAAAATAATATTTGGAAGCAACAAGAAAAATTATATTTTTTCACATTTGTTCTACTTTTCACAACAAACTAATGTCATGACTTTACTTAGGTTCTAATCCTAGAAATAGTCAAGAACAATATTATTTCTTAGTTTTACTCAAACTAGTTCAAAACTTTCCAACAAACATACATAATTAAGTTTTTTTTAAAACGGGCAAAAGTACCTTTATTAAGTACCACAAAATAAAACTACCTACACTACCACTACACAAAAAGCATTGGACCATCCACAGATCATTGAATGTCTAAAGATAATCCAAATGCTCAAGCCCACTGCCAGTTGGCAGCGTGCCCAGCATGCTGGCAGCATTGCCACGCTAAATGGCAATGCTTATGTGTTGAGCCAAATAAACACCAGCAATATGGTCACGCGTCGCGTCCACCAGAGGCTCCGAAAGACTTGAAAAAAAGATGAGCTCACGGCCCCCACGGATCCAATGTCTCAACTCCAAATGGCTCAAATATGTAACCACTACCGAGGTTAGCGTATTTGCGCCGCTTGTGCTGCTCCGCTGAATTGGCCGCCACTCCAGCACTACTCTGAGTCTCAGAAGGATGTGACGGCGCCAAAGTATCGACGCAAGTTGTGGCCCATACTAAGGGCCGTCCACACTTCCATGGAACCAGTGTCATGCCTTCAGGCCTTTTGTCATCACCACGCGCGACTTAAGTTCAACATACCTACTTATTAGTTTTAGCCGCCGGCTTTGCCCGTGTGATATTTTGATTATGGTGTTGTTCCACAGAAATCTTTTATTTTTTCGAGATGAAAAATTGCTTATGTAACTGAGCATTTTTGACTAAACCCATGCCAAAAATCATGTCTATCCGTTGCTCTGCTGCGTGAAAGAGTAAGAAACCAACAAACACACTTTCGGATTTATAACATTAGTAAGGATTTAGGACCTCCCAATATTACTAGGGATAGGAATGATGAATTTTTAAGGGCGACCCTTTTTATCTTTCTCATGTAAGAGTTTTTATTGTTTGTGTAAGTTTTTTCTTGAATCATTTCTTCTGCTCAGGTAATTACTTTAAATAATCTGTTAAGTACGAGTCGAACTCGCGCATGAAGGGTTCCGTACTGTATGGGAGCCCCCCTTAAACATTTATTTTATTATTTATTATTAAAGTGAATATACAACTTTATATTCTGTAAATATTTCAAGCATCTACCTGTTACCATCCTTACTAATATTATAAATCCGAAAAGTTTGTTGGTTTGTTGGTTTGTTACTCTATCACGCGCCAACGGAGCAACGGATTGACTTGATTTTTGGCATAGATATAGTATAAAAGGCGGAAGGAGCTTTAGGATACTTTTTATCCCGAAAAATTTCATAGTTCCTGTAGGACAGGACAAAAACCCTCGAAAGCGAAACTGTCGCCACTATCACAAAGACGCTAAGTGATTAATTCCTCTATGACGCTAATATGGACTAACGAAACGTCACAGCCAAACGTAATTAGATGACAGGTGACATTGTCTGCAGACTTTTATAAATCACAAGTAGCGTGGCAAGGCGACAAATTGTTTTTCTACCATTATATCCCCTTGAAGAGGAAATAAAGTATGGATTGAAAATGACAACTGACATTAAAATTGGATAAAATGTTATTTTCCCTCTGCATGCTACATGTTACTATGACGTTTAATACCAGGCCGTCATTTTGTCTGACATTAAAAATATTTTTAAATATTCTATCATTAGAGGTTCAACATGTTTTTTTATTCTACCTTTATGGTACAGAATCATCATACTTTAATATTATCAATCCGAAAAGTTTGTTGGTTTGTTCCTCTTTGACGCAGCAACGGAGCAAAAGATTGACCTGATTTTTGGTATGGATACCTATGGTTTAATAGACAGAAAGTGATAATAGGATACTTTTTATATCTCGAGAAAATTCGTGATTCCCATGGGATAGGACAATAACTGTTTCTCAGCAATGGAGCAACGGATTGACTTGATATTTGGGGTAGGCATAGTTTGGAAGACGGAAAGTGACTTGGGATACTTTTCATCCCGAAAAAATTGTGGTTCCCGTAGGACTTAACGATAAATATTTCTCAGCAACGGAGCAACTTGCCTTGGCATATTGCATGAATATAGTTTGAAAGACGAAAAGTGACATAGGCCACTTTTTATCGCAAAAACTTTAACAGTTCCCGTAGGATAGGATAAAAACTACGTGGGCTGCGGTAGCAGCCGTCTAAGCGCCAGAAATAACCTGTCATGGCACTCCTTCGCGGCACTCAACAGCACTAGCCCAGACTCGGGCTCCATAACGGAGCTTGCGCTCTCGCCATAGTGACGGAGTGTTTCGGAGCACAAGACACATCGTCATCCACCACTCGGGACTAACCAGTACTGAACGTCAGACAGCATTCCAACGCCCTGGTCCCAGTGCAGTGGGTCAGTCATAGTAGCCCAGCGCCTGCCTCTTCAACTGCAGAGGGCAGTGAGAACGGCAATCGCGATACCGACACCTCTCTTCCCCTGCAGCCCCACTGCGTCTGCCAACACGTTGACGGCCTAGCGGAAGGTAGGGTAGGTGGCGGCACCCACACCACCAGTTCCATATATCCCACCGCGGCCCCTTATCCTCGGCTGTCATATCAGAGTCCAAGAAGCAGCCTTGCTTTATGAAACTAAGAAAGGTTATTCCCAGCAAGTAACTGGAGATAGAGAGACAGAAAAGAAGCCACACCCAGCGCAGCAGGAGGAGCTGGAGTTCATATGCCTGGCAGACGGAGCAGCACTAGAGCAAAATCTTAACCGAGAAATTAACATATTTACAGACGGCAGTAAAATTAAAGGGAAAGTTGGGGCGGCATTATCCATTTGGGATGATGCCGCTGAGATCAGTCCCGCAAGCTGAAATTGGCCGATTGGTGCTCTGTGTAACAGGTCGAGTTATTGGCACTTCTTGAGGCTACCGAAAAAGCAAAAATCTTTTGTGACTCCAGGTCTGCACTGGAAACGGTAAGTAGTTGGCGTATCTTCCCTCCATCCCTTAGCAGTAAATTCAAAGCTAACATAAAGTTACTACACGCACAAAATAAAATTTGGATTAAAGCTCACGCGGGGATGGAGGGAAATGAGAGAGCGGACCAGCTAGCAAAGGAAGCAGCACTGCACTCGAAGTGCAGACCTATTTAGGATAACTGCCCCGTTTCATTCGTCAAGCGAGAAATCCGAAAGGACTCTCTTGACGAGTGGAACCGGCGGTATCAGGATGGACACACAGCGGCGGTAACCAAAACATATTTTCCGGATGCAAGGGCGGCATACAAGATCGTAAGAGAAATAGCACCAGTGGGAATCATAACTCAAGTGCTGACGGGGCATGGTGAGTTTTCCCAATACTTACATCGATTTAAGTTGAGGGAAAGCCCATCGTGCATCTGTGAACCCACAAAAGAGGAGACTCCACTGCACATAATCTTGGAATGCCCAGTTTATGGAAAGCAGAGATTTGATTTAGAACAAAAAATTGAAATTAATCTAACACGAAAAAACCTTAGAAACAATTTTATCGAATTTTTGCACAAATATTTGTAAAAAAGCAATACTTAATTAGGAACAAGTAGGTATAAACTATGCTGTACCATTGTAATGTTTATTATAACTGCAAACAGCCAAAAACATTGAAATATAGGTATACTTAGTTTTTATTCATTTGTAATTAAGACCCCTGATCATGTCAGGGATATTTCGCGATATAATAAAAAAAACTCCTCGGATGCAGCGTCGCAAGAGCGGCACTGCAGCCCGCCTAAGTTGCGACACTCCTCATAAGGCATGCAACCTACCGGCCATCCTCTCAGCTGCTTTAGTTAAAAGCGGCTGAAACTCGAGTGCCAGCCTCTAAGCTTCCTTGGGGGAAAAGACCCAAAGAAGAGGGAGACTTCGAGCGCCGCCTTTTCAGCTGCCTCAGACCTCCCCCACGACAAGGCGGGAATACACGGGGGGGTTGTATATACACTCCAACCGTAACTTAACCAACAAAAGCATTCCTCTAAGGTATTTTGATATTTGTCAGTTAGGTTAGGTTTCGCAGCCGACATAAACATAAGCCAAAATCAAAATACAACGCGGGCGAAGCCGCGGGTAAAAGCTAGTTATTAATATAGAGCGAAAAACGTCTAAAAGTCAGGTTTGGTGTATGGGAGCCCGCCTTAATTACTAATTTTATTCTGTTTTTAGTATTTGTTGTTATAGCGGCAACAGAAATACATCATCTGTGAAAATTTCAGCTTTCTGGCTATAGCGTTTCATGAGATACAGCCTGGAGACAGACAGACAGACGGACAGCGGAGTCTTAGTAATAGGGTCCCGTTTTTACCCTTTGGGTACGGAACCCTAAAAAGTAAGGAGGTAGATTAAACACAAAGGACATTAACCTCAAAATTGCGCTTTTATTTTCGTTTTGTGGTAGCATACTCATAGCATACTTTATTTAGGTGTTTCCTAACGAAGTTAGGCTAGGTAACGTTCGGTAATGCCTGTTTTCGGATGGGTGACCGCTGGTGGCATTTACAACTGAGTACTGCCGTGGCTAAGATGACACATTAAATAGTGAGTTTCGATTGCTTTAGCCATGCAGACATGGCCTGAAGACTGGTATCATTATATGAATTTACTTATTTCGAAAATAAATAGATTATAACTAAAAATATTACTTTTAAAAAATACAAGATTTTTAGGTACTGGATATAATGTGGCAGCAGAGTGCTAACCAAAACAAGTAAAACGAGCCCAAACACGACGAGTTTATCTTGTTTAGTACAGGAGTTCCTATGGCCTTCCGACTCCATGATCAGATCAGCTCCATGGTGCCATATTATTGCATTGTCGCGCAATATACATGCGCGGGCAAAATTTCAGTTCAGCTCGTTCAGTAGGTACGAGTACATCCATTGCAAGTTAAATAAACGCTTATAAAAAAGACGTTCGGCTTCGCTCGATCCTTTCTCTAATTTTGTAAATCTGAAACTGTGTTTGTTGGTTTGTTAGATATTCTTTCAAGCAGCAACATAACAACGAATGGGCTTGATTTTTGGCATGCATACAGCAGCGCGCACGCGAGTGTACGCGACTCGTAGTTCAAAAGTTAATAAAAACGGCTAAGAACGATTCGGACTCGCGCACGTAGGGTTCCGTACCTACCATATGAAAGCCCAATCATTTTAATTTATTTAATTATTTGTTTGAAGGGAATATAATATTTTAACTTATTCTGTGAATATTTCAAGCATATTTCTATTGCTATTTTTCACATTGAGCAAAAAATCACGTTTCTTGTATTGGGGGCCTTAAATGTTTAATTTATTTGAAGTTAATTATTTATTTTTGAAGTATTTTATTTATTATTCTGTGTATATTTCAAGCATCTATCTGTTACCGCTGTAATCCAGCTCCATCATCAAATCAGCACCATATCATCATAATATTGCATTGTCACGCGATTTAAGTACACATAAATGCAAAATTTCAGCTAAATCGGTAACCGGGAAGTGAATCAAATTTTACTAGCAAGATTTGATTACAGACCGACAGGTTGACAACGATACAGGTGAAATTAAATAAAAGCTAGGAACATAATCTGCCAAGTACGAGTCGGACTCGCGCACGTAGGGTTCCGTACTGTATGGGAGCCCCCCTTAAATATTTATTTTACTTTAATTTTATTATTGAAGTAAGTATAAAACTAAATATTCTGTGAAAATTTCAAGCATCTACCTGTTATCATTATAAATATAGAGCGAAAAACGGCAAAAAAATCAGGTTTATTGTAAAGGAGCCCCCTTAAATATTAATTTTTATTCCGTTTTTAGTATTTTTTGTTATAGCGGCAACAGAAATACATCATGGCGAAAAATTTCAGCTTTCTAGCTATAACGGTTCATGAGATACAGCCTGGAGACAGACAGACAGACAGACGGACAGACGTCAGACGGACGACAGAGCCTTAGTAGTAGGGTTCCGTTTTTACCCTTTGAGTACGGAACCCTAAAAATCAGCCAAGTACGAGTCGGACTCGCGCACGTAGGGTTCCGTACCTTATGAAAGCCCAATTATTTTATTTTAATTTAATTATTTTCTTGAAAGGAAGAAGAGAATTCTTGTCTTAGTAATAGGGTCCCGTTTTTACCCTTTGGTTACGGAACCCTAAAAAGTGACGTAGGCTACTTTTTATCCCGGAAAAATAAAAGGTTCCTAAGAGATAGCATAAAAATCAAAATAAAATACAGGCTTAGCCACGGGTAAAAGCTAGTCAAGTAATATTCAAAGACTTTTAGGACTACTATAAATATTTTTCATGTAATGCTCATTGCGTAGTTCGACTAGGTGTTTGTCAGCGATTGCAACGTTTGGGATGGTCAATCTTCGGACGAATGGCCCGGGGTGGCATTTCCAACTAAGTGCTACGGTGTCTCGGATGACATGTTAAATTGTAGGGCCCGGTTGTTTTTACCGTTGAGCCATGTCTGAGACCTACAGGAGGCTAAACTCTGACACCAGGGCTAGCCACACGGTCTATACGAACTTTATAAATTTTCCTCTGTACCAAAAGAGCTTTCATGCGCTTTTGGTATGAGTTGCTATAACTTTACAAGCCGTTAATAAGCTCGTTGAGGCTCTAATGGACTCTACTCTGCACTGCACTAGCATATGCATTAAACTTTAGAACAAAGTTTCAGTGGTAGAGCTTTTTGAAGAGCTTGCTTACATAAGAACGTCCACTGCTGGATATAGGCCTATATATGATACACAGGCTCCGGCCTAGTTCGGCAACAGATACTTTTTATAATATTGTGTTCAATTATTCTAGCTTAACTAAGATGCAATATGTAAACATTGTTTTGGGGCGAATAAAATTATTATTCATTTATTATTTATAACCTATGGATCTCCAATAAGACCGGTTGGAAGTGGATTGCATCCAACGCTATCCTGTGGTCTTGATAAGGTCATCTGTCCGCCTCATGAGTGGACGTCAGTCCTTCGAGCTATGTCCGCCTGTCCTTGCCCCTGCCCGCCGCCACTTCAACTTTCAAATCCACTGGACTACTCGTATGTTGGTAACTGTGTTTCTTCTACGAATCTCCTTATTCCTGATTTGATCTCTCAGAGAGATTCAAACACCAAGCAGAAGTGTGGACTGACGACCAATAGGGGCAAAAAGTTTTAGAGTGAAGACCACGTACCAGTATCATAGTTTAGCGCTGCTTCGAGCCGGTCTTATTGGAGATCCATAGAGCCTTTGTTGATAGAGTGTATCCACGAAAACGAAAATTTTTTTCGGATTTATTTCGATCCTTTGATAATACCTGCGCCATAAGCACTGCGCTTTGCGAGTCGTGTTAAACACCTGCAATAAATATTAATTAATTAATAAATTATTATAAAAATATCACTTTTTTAAAAATATGTACAAGGTTTTGAGATCCTTGATATCATGTAGCAGCAGAGTGCTAGCCAAGACAAGTAAAACAAGCCAAACACGTCGGGTCTATCTTTTTTAGTACAGGAGTTCCCATGGCCACTTTGGGACTCCGATATTATTGCATTGTCACGCGATATTCCTATGCGTGCAAAATTTCAGCTCAATCGGAAACCGACAAATTTGTCAAATATAACTTGCATGATTCTACCCAAACTTGAATACATACATGGGTACATCCGTTGCAAGTGCAAAAATCCATGCCAGTTTCCACAATAAAATGGTAAAACTTGTTCATAATGATGATACATTTTTCAAATCCCTGCACTTCGCAAAGCATCCTTTTGAAAAGTCCACTTTGACCCATATTTCAGTGCATATAAAACCCTGTCGGAGTTTATTACTCCACGTAGTAACACCATAGATAAGTATAACATGCAGGCGAGAAAAGTAATCGAATTCGGATTCGGTGCACGTTCTAAAGAACGTCAACTGGGTATGGACGTAGCTAGGACTTGGTTTAAAGGGGCATGTTATTTGTGAAGTACATGCCCCTTTAAACCAAGTCCTAGCTACGTCCATAAGTTCGTAAGGCCGGGTGGCAGATAGTCCTGGCCAAACGGTTAAATTAACTGGGGTTTTGCTATCCGAGCCACGGTATCAGTTGCTAACGCCAATCTCGCCCTCCCATACGAAGGCTGACAGCGTCAAACTAATAAACCTACGTCATCTAGTACTAGAAAACAGTCGATGAGTACTAGTCGTACATATGTACATACTAAAGAGATTGAGAGGAATGAATTTCCCGAAAAAATCACTAAATAGAAGATCTGCAAATGCAACATACCTACATGTGCCTTGACTGCCTCGGTGGCTCAGTGGTTAGTGACCCTAACTACTTGGTCAAAGAGGCGTGGGTTCGATCCCCACCCAGGGCAAGTATTTATGTAATGAATATAGGTGTTTGATCTGTGTCTGGGTGTTATTTAGTTACTATCTGTATAAGTATGTATTTAAAAATATGTATATGTAGTATATCAGTCTCTGGCAGCCATATCACAAGCTTTGCTTAGTTTGGGGTCAGAGGCCGTGTGTAAGTTGTCCCCTAATATTTATTTATTTATTTATGTTTATTGTGCTTTTTTTCTTATAAATTACTCTATATTCTAAATCTTGCAAATTTTATCTACTACCTACCTACCTACTTATGGTCTATTATTCCTAAGTTAAATAATTAATTGGTATATGTACACTCGTATGCACTATTTGACTTAAGTTGAGTTGGCCCTATAGTGAAAGTTGGACATAATGACGAGCACAACTGTATGTACCAGCCTTTTTTTGTAAAGTCCACTGCAGGACGTAGGCCTACACACGAAGGGTGACTGGGTCATATCCAATCAATCAATCAATCAATCAAAGTTTATTTATTGATACCAGACATATGACAACAACTTAATGAATCCACTGGCTCAGAACTAGTCTTTCAGCTGTATTTCTAAAGCCAGTGGCTTCTCCCAATTTTAACATATCAATATAATTATAATCAAAAGGAAAAATAAACCACGCTGGTCTAATGCAGGTTGGTGAATTCACATACGCCATCGAATTTCTGCTACGGACGCATACATGTTGCCTCACGATGTTTTCCTTCACCAAAAAGCCAATGGATATAATGGTACGTAAATTCCAAGGAATTTATTGATACGGGATCGGGATTTGAACCCACAATCTCACGACTGTAAGGCGGGTGTCATTACTACTCCACCCCCACGGCTTACACAAGCAGATCCTAAAGTACGAACACAACTACATCCTAAAGTACGCTGCACGAGCACAACTACATCCTGTGTACAACTACAACTACCTACAACTGTGTAAGAAGTCCCCTAATATTTATTATCCTAAAGTATTGCTATTTAATACGCAATCACCTCGTATTATCTAAAAGGGGGAAGCGACCCTCTACGCCCTGCCCTTACTCCGTCCGCCCATCCGAACAAGATGTGAATTACATTTCAAATCGAACAGCTGCTGCGAAACACGACTCAATATTTCAGAATTTAAGAAATCACATCTGTGAAATTGAGTGCGAGAGACTCGACTATAGTAGTCGGGCAGCCCGTGATGCTAAATATGGATTCACTCAAGCGTAGTCAAGAGCTATTTTTAACCCCCGACGCAAAAGAGGGGTGTTATAAGTTTGACGTGTCTGTTTGTCTGTGTGTCTGTCTGTCTGTGGCATCATAGCGCTCGAACCACTGAACCGATTTCAGTTTAGTTTTTTTTTGGATGAAAGGAGACTTAATCGAGAGTGTTCTTAGCTATGTTTTATAAAAATCGATTGAGCCGTTTAAGAGTTATGGTGGGTTAAAGTGGGGATGGAAGAACCAAAATTCTACAAATGTGCCCAAAATGGTTATCAATTGAAAGTTTGTTGTCATAAATTTTTGTGTCGGGGGTTTTTAAATTTTTAATTAATAATTATTTTACAAGCTTTTATTTAGTTTTACCTGTCCCGTTGTCTGTCTGTCGTTCTGTAGTCAAATCTTGCAAATTAAATTTGATCCACTTCCCGGTTACCGATTGAGCTGAAATTTTGCATTTATGTGTGAAACGCGTGACAATGCAATATTATGATGACACGGTGCTGATCTGATGATGGAGCTGGAAGGTGGCCAAAGGAATATAGCAATGAAACGACACAACCCTATCGAGTTTGGGCTCATATGAATCGTCTTTGCGAGTAGTTTGTCTTTCAATGATAACCAGGGTCTGATGTTAGAGCTGGAATGTGGTCATAGGAACTCTGGAATGTAACGGATCAACCCCATCGAGTTTCGGCTTATTTGGTTCGTCTTGGCGAGTACCTGTTCAGTAAAAGCTTTAAAAAAAAGTTTTTTTTAATATAATTTTTCTTTACGTTTGTCTACCTCTACCTGTTCTTCTGGTATATTAATAACTAATCCATAGTCTTTATCTAGGTATATTATTTAAGTTTCTTCAATCACTATTTAAGTCAAAAGAGCAGAGAACTTTTGGATTCTGTAGATAGGTAAATGACAGAAATAGATAGATAGATTATCCTTTAATAGCTTAACCAAATTACATAACAAACAAAGTGCATGAACAAAAACATTACAAATTAGTTATACTAAATGGTGGCTTTATCGCTTCAAGCGATTTCTTCCAGAAACAGGAAGTGAATTTTATTACAATACAATTAGTAGTTCTCCGAATAGTAGATTTCGCGATACATCTCTTTAACTGAATCATAAGCCTATATCTCGACTCGCTCTTGACAGATTTGGTTAGTACTCGCAAATCTTGTTAGGATTTAGATAATCAACACTCTTGCCAAATATAACGGAAACGGCTGATAAATATACGAATACATATATACCTTCGAGCAAATATCTACAGAGCCACTGTCCCTAAGTCAAAGTAGTAAAAAATGTCCAAGCGCCGTCGTACATACCGACTTAGATATTTACATTAATGTCAATGACCCGTTTTTTCGAATCTCGACGTTATGTCGCCTAATTAGTGCTTGTAACCGAGCACTTTGGCATCGCGCGGCGTTTTAGTAGGCTTGCAATCGCCTTACAACCAACTAAAAAGCCTGCCCACTACATATCTTGGGCAGAGTTTTGCCTGGGACACTTTTTTTGACTCTATAGATATTTGTTCGAAGACATAAACCTAACTCATTTTCGATTGCACCCAGTGAAAAAGAGCCTGAAACATTGCCTCGCAGTGGCTATCCTTTGCACCATGTACGAGCCGGAGTCAAGAATCGTTAGTCACGTTTGTTATCGCGCCTTCGCGTCCTCATGGCTCCAATATGTAATTATTTTATGGGAGAATAGTGTAAACGCGCAATAAGAGTTCATTATATATTCTCGCAAATATTAAAACTCCCGACATTCCCAAACCAAACTTTTATAAACCATACTTTATAAAACTTGAAATTATGTCCCTGGTAAGACGGTAAAGATATCAATACTGTACTGATATCTATTTATATAATATATTTGAATTATGCAAATTTGTCAAAAAGCACCCTGACTATATTAACAAAGTGTTTGATAAAACGCACAAAACAAAATCGCAATCTAGACATAAACTCGTGGAACTAAACACAGTTCTGGCCCAAATTCTATGGCTATGAAAATATTTAGTCAATCGCCAAATAATCTAAAAGATATCGAAAGAAAAAACTGTTTCATAAAACTACTAAAAATTATCCTATTATCGAAATACACATTAGACGAATTGTTTAACGATAATCTATAATAGAAACATAATAATAAATCGTTCCAAACCTCATCCCATAGTCCAATTTTACATAACATTCAATATTTCACCACAATAGCCCAGTTTCAATATTTCAAGTCTTTTTATATGCCATAGTTTGTCTACTTTTTACGCTATACTTTTTATACCTACTGTTGTTTTTATATTTCAAATTGTAAAAAGAGCCTCTCAATGTTGGCTTAGGCTCCATTGATGCCTAATAAAGGACAAGGCCGAGCCTGTGAATTCTATTGAATCGTTCCAATCATTGAAGAACATATTAACATCATTGGTTCCAATACAAATAATAAAATTGCCATACCCATATAGGGTCATATGTAAAACTATACAAAACATGTTAATTAAGAACCGCATTTAAATTTCATATGTTTCAATAAATAATTTGAGTTCGAGTTCGAGTCATCTCCCTCCAGCCTGTGCCCTATTTAGCAAAATTAGCGAAATACAAATAAAAAAATAAAGAAAATTTACTGCAGTGTGTCAGCGGGAGAATGACTACAGGCTTACTAAGGCTTAACAGGCAATTATTCGGGCACGTCATTTAGAAGGGGCGAATTCTTATAAATGTGCCATTTTAAATAACTGACAATTTGGAAGTGACGCGGACTTGTATGTAGCAAATTTTTGAAAATGTAGAAAAAGATCGACATATTGCGACTTCCTCGAGTACAAAACGCTCCTTGAGCTCCTGTACTATAACGTGACAGTCGGTTGTCTTTGAAATATTCTGCGGGATGATGTATTACAGTTTTTGTGACCGAGTTTTACTGCAGTGATGCATATTTTAAACATTCTACATTCAAACAATGTAGACTGGTGTTGGCTTGGTTGGTTTGCAATTTGTTAAGATTTTCTTCATTATTTCCATATCAGATGGAATTTTATTGTAAAGTATGATACGTAGTGTTGTTTCCTGTACATTAACAATGTACTTATTAGGGTTCCAATGTCTTTTTTAGGGTTCCGTACCCAATGGGTAAAAACGGGACCCCATTATCAAGACTCCGCTGTCCGTCTGCCTGTCACCAGGCTGTAACTCATGAACCGTGATGGCTAGAATGTTGAAATTTTCACAGGTGACGTATTTCGGTTGCTGCCGTAACAAAAAAAACTAAAAACAGTATAAAATTAAGGCTCCCATACAACAAACCTGAATTTATATCCGTTTTTTGCTCGACATTAATAACGGTGACAGGTAGATGTTTGAAATATTTACAGAATATTTAGTTAAATATATTATTCTTAAAAAATAAATTAATTAATTAAAATGAAATAAAATACGGAACGGCGAGTACTTCGTAGTCCTTATTCTGAGACTTAGCCAACTTATACATGAATCCATTTTGATGATTATTTATTTTTGAAGGTTGCATTTCAAATGTAGTACTAGTACCATTTAAATTTTATAGAAATTAGTTGAGTCGTTTTTGAAAACTCAACCAAAACATGAAATACATCGATGTAGTATTTTCCCTACGAACTATTCAAATTCTGTGCGCGGTTGAAGTTGGTTTTTCCGTTTTTGGCGATAAATAATTATCTAATTAATAAAAATCATGACTAGTATTAAGCAGATATACGGTCTAGGGAGTAGCGTGCAGAAGATACTTATTTACCTACTCGAGATTTGAAGACACTAATGTGGTGATCGTGTTGTGTTATGTGATTGTGCATAGAGCATGACGTATATATCAAAATATGTAAGCATAAAGATTTAAAACATTGAAAGATAGCTGTCATTACATTTTAATGTTGCCAAAAATAACCAGCGGTAATTTAGAGGCCATAAAATGTGAGCGGAGCGTGGGTCTTGCGGCTGCAAGGTGGGTCTATGATAACGTCGACATTGCAGGTCGAACTTGCATACAATTGGCAAAGGACCGAGGCAGACGGTATTGCAAGAGAGAAGCCCACCCATCAGTAAGATAAAGAAGTCTACGGATCATGATGGAGATGAAAATATGAGATAATTTTCACTTATTTACTGGAATGTGTTTAGAGTAAGTGTATGTACGTAGGTATGTATTTCTATCAGTGAAAACAGTAACATCTGAGTGTTTGTTAACAAAAGCCAATTACATAGCTCCACATTATGTAGGTACATGTCTACATCGTTTCATGACTACCTGCAAGCTCTTTTTGAATCGAGGCTTCAATAAGACGTTATAATTAATAGATGTTTTCTTTACCTTACCAGCACTGCAAGCACGGCAATGGTATATTTTCCCTGTTTTATTTCTTCTTCTCTTATTCTTTTAGTCTTTCCATTAGGTGAGTCTACTTTATCTCTCCATCTGAAAGGCCGTCCACTGTGTGGTAATTTCAGCCCAGCAGTTTTCAGGCATACGTCTTAAACGCGGCAGGCTATAGTCCCAATTTAAGAAAACTGCAAGAGGCTTCCTGAGAAACCCGTCGGCAATTTAAGTTCCTGGGAGTATATATGTATTTTTGTATTTTGGTAAAGGTGACACTTTAAATAAGTATAAATAATAATAAATAAATATTTTGGGGACATCTTACACACGGCCTCTGACCCCAAACTAAGCATAGCTTGTGATATGGCTGCCAGAGACTGATATACTACATTTACTTATTTTTAAATACATACTTATATAAATAGTGACTAAATAACACCCAGACACAGAGAAAACACTTGTGTTCATCACATAAATATTTGCCCTGGGTGGGGATCGAACCCACGCCTCTCTGACACAGAAGTTAAGATCACTAACCACTGAGCCAGCGAGGCAGTCAAATAGGTGCCAGCGTTCTGGTGAATGCTGGCACCTATTTTGCCCAAAAGCTGAGTATTGTTATTCAGCAAAGCAATGCCGCTAGCATTGTTGCCACGTTGCCCTCTGCCGAGAGGCTCTTAGACTAGGTTTCATTTTGTGTTTTTAAGTGAAAATTTCATTAGCGGCATTGTGCACTTCTTGGGATGGGTAAAAAATATTAAACTCGCGTCAGGACACGGGACCTGATCGAAAATTCGTAAGACGGCGCAGGGCGCTTGCGCGAGTGTGCATGTGTGGTATGTATTATACCACGTAAATGATAGTACTTTATATGTTCAAGTTTTCACTTCTGCCGGCACTCCCGAAGTGCAACCCTTTGTTTTTTTTTCGTTTAAGTTTTACTGTAATTTTTTATTTTTTTGCTTAAGTAGGTTATTTAATTTTAGTTTTAGTGGCGAGTGTAATTTAAGTTTTTTTTCACTATGTAAACCTATAGAAATATAACTATTTATTTACTTACATATAACATTGTTTTCCTGATAATATTATTATGTACCTAGATAACTAATATTTATCTATATAACTAATATTTTGGGCTCTTTCTTCCGCAATTTAATAATTATTTTTCGCAATAAATGGCAAAACGTGCCATTTTGTACACAGTGCCTTCCATCGTGTACAAAATTCGGATATTTCGCTCGAATTGCTTAAACTATTGTTGGTTCTTTCAAAAACGGCTCAGCCGATTTCTGCAGAATTTAAATGGGACCACCTCGGGAGTATACCCTTTTGAACTAAAAAAGAATTTTTCGATTCGGTTCACAATTGATATTCTATAGACGAACATTCACACGAACATAAAACCTCCTCCTTTTTGGAAGTCGGTTAAAAAGCAAATTCCATAGCCCCATATGTAGGTACACGTCATTAGGCATACATCGTTCCATGACAGCGTGTTTGTTCTTCCATTTTGTCTCGGAGCAATCTACGTCGTTCTCGACGTTATTGCCTTTATGTTTGGATATTCCGATTGTACTCGTAATGTAAGGGAAGCGCAATTTTGCACTGTTTGGTTTTACTGATTTCGGAATTAATTTTCTGTTTGACTTGAGCCTCCTTTAAAGGTTTTTGAACGAAATTTTGATGAAATGTTGCACAGATTTTTAATTTAGCTAAAATATTCTTTGTTCATTGTATGTTTTAAGAAATTGAAAGGAAACAAACGAAAAATTTTTAAAAGAAAAGAAACACACAGACGAACATAGAACCTCCTCCTTTTTGGAAGTCGGTTAAAAACTAAAAGATATTCTCATATTCAAAAGCTATTATTCAATACAAGACAATTGCCTTTATGTTTGCATATTCCGATTGTAATGTAGGGGAAGCGCAATTTTGCACTGTTTGGTTTTACTCATTTCGAAATTAATTTTCTGTTTGACTTGAGTCTGCTTTGAAGGTTTTTGAACGAAATTTTGTTGAAATGTTGCATAGATTTTTAATTTAGCTGAAAAATTCTTTGTTTATTGTACGTTTTAAGAAATTGTAACGGCGATCTCCTCTACTTTTTATTTTTAATCTAAATTATAAATAATACTTATCGAATTTTGGCTCCATGTAAATAACTAAAATCGTAAAGCCTAATTGGATAGCCTTGCTGTTACAGTTCTTAAGCTACCAGATAGCCTCCGTGCCATTCCAGCTTTTTAATAGATCACTGAAAATATAAGCCCACCCATGATTAGCGATTGGTTCATATTCATTGGTTCGTATTCACCACGCTAGCATCGTACCCTGTACGATGCTAGCGTGGTTCGTTTTTTCTCCTGCTCGCGCCAGTAGCGCGAAGCCGAACGTCAGAGCGCTTACACAATAAGGCCCCAGGTCGGCAGATTCACATAAAACATCGAATTTCATCTACGGACGCATCGCCTAACACAAATGTTATGTAAGTTTTCAAATAATGTACGGAACAGATGTTTTTTTCGCGATTTCAGGGCTAATCCCATAGTAAAAGTTGATCAAAATAATGATAATTATTTATCACCAAAATTGGCATACTAACCGACTTTCACCGTGAACATAGAATTCGAATAGTTGGCACGAATCGATGTGTCATCTATGTTGTAAATTTTATATCATTGTGCATCTGTCAAAAACGGCTCAGGTGATTTCGATAAAATTAAAATAGAATTACTTCGGGAGTTTGTTTACTCTTTAAAAATGAAAAAGAGTATTTCAAATCTGTTCACAATTGGCGAAAATATCGATGAACATGCACAAAAAAATACGTAAGTACTGACAAACATAGTACCTCCTCCTCTTTGTAAACTATAATTGAAGCAAGTCTCAGAATTTTGTAAATTACACCAGCTTGATTAACCTACTTCCAATTTTAGGCCAAAATCGAACTATATATTTTTAAAACGGTGAGTCAGTCCCACTGCCTCACTGACACAGTTCTCCCCTACCTCCGCCATCGGAACCGTCACAGCTATAGATCACGGATCCGTATTAAAAAGAGTCCAACTGCCTTTAAAACTTTAAAAGGATCCACCGGAATCCGTTCGAAGCATTTGTTCATTTAAATCGAAGTCTCTATCGGCAAAGTTTTCCTATCGCGACACATTTGATGGTGAGACTGGATTTATTGAACGCAGTTTCGGACTTTATCTTTCGGATTTCGAGTTTACGCTTATGGCTGGATCCTTTTTTCGGTTTTATGGTCGACCTTGGAAGGTTACCTTGAAAATAGAACAGCGGTAGTGTTTTGTTTACAAACTTAATATACGAGTATTGTCTTCGTACGCGGAGTTTTCGAGAAGAAATTGGCAAAGAAAACATGGAGTAAAGTAGGTAGAAAGTCGGTAGTGGAACAAGACGTCACTCTGCAGATCCAGTGGTACAACGCACAAACCACACACATCCCGAGTAAATAGGTATCTTCTAGGTAAGCGTGCTACAACCTAGAACGCTTATCTGCTTAACAACAGGCAGTATGTAGTCAAACGAAAACCTATTAAGAATAAAAAAAATAAAAATAAACATTTGTGCTTACAAATTTGTGCAAACTTTAGCTCCAAGTAGCCCAACGAGCTATGGAGAGGGCTATGCTCGGAGTCTCTCTGCGAGATCGAATCAGAAATGAGGAGATCCGTAGAAGAACCAAAGTTACCGACATAGCCCAACGGATTGGCAAGTTGAAATGGCAATGGGCAGGGCACATAGCGCGGAGGACTGATGACCGATGGGGTCGGAAAGTTCTCGAGTGGAGACCACGTACCGGCAAGCGCAGCGTAGGACGTCCACCCACAAGGTGGACGGATGACCTCATTAAGACCGCAGGATCGCGCTGGATGCAAGCCGCTTCCAACCGGTCTTATTGGAGATCCATAGGGGAGGCCTATGTCCAGCAGTGGACTTCTTATGGCTGATGGATGGATGGATGGAAACATTTGTGATAAAACTAGAAAAAGGTTATTGCCATAAATTAAAGTATTAGTAAACTGCAAGTTTGCGCATTGTTCTTTCCTGAACCATACTTTTAATATTCCACAACTGATAATAGGCCTATTAACGGTGGGGTATGCACTACCCGTCGACTTAGCATTTTTCTTATTTGAAACATTATTGATGGTACTACTCCGATACTTAAGCGCAAGTCAAGAAATTCACATTCACCTTCTTACTATTAAAATTATTCAACGGTTATACGAAGATTTCCTCACATTGTTTCCTGTCACCGAAAAGCCTATGAAAATCCGAGCATAAGTTCAAAATAACTTATTAGTTCGGGACCGGATTTGAACACAGCGTAAAGTCTACTGTAGTTTTTCTTAGTAAGAAACCACCGAAATGGGGTCCATAAATCTTCCTTAGTAAACTTTTTTCAACGGAAAGTATAGATACCTACCATTTTTTGACATCAAAACTATTTAAACAACATAGCTTGAAGCAGGTCATTTATTTCCAGCGATCAGTATCAGAAATTCAAGTTTAGTTTCTCGCGATGTGTTTCATTCTCAAGTTGATGATGTTGTTGTCGATCCAGCTCCTCAGAGTTGATACCTTCGCGTAGACACCAGGATAGTCAGGCCTGGCGCAGCCTAGACCCCAGGATACGATGCCGGCTAGTTTGCCGTTGTAGACCAATGGGCCACCGCTGTCTCCCTGAAATAGGTACAATACAATATAAATTTAGACCTGGTAGATTAGTCCCCTAAAAGTTGACATGGCTTATATAATTATGTACGGATTTACTTTCAAACTACTGGTTTTAAGGGGAAGAAAATCCACATATTGGGTATGTGAGCCAATTTCCCTTTGTAGCCAGGCTTGTGTCCAGTAAAAACTGGTACATTACTCTATAGTAACGACCCGGGATATGTGTCGGTACTTTTTCACCGTGACATATTTCTGAGACTCGAGGTAGAGACTGAGAAGTAGATCTGAAAAAGCAGCTAATTTAGCGGCACAGCACCAGCAATGCACAAACTAACTAACTTAGGCAGTGATATAGTATTGAAACACCGGGCTTGTGGAAGCCAGGAATTTATTTTGTTTTCTAAAATTTATCGCAGAGTCTGGTGAACGCGAGCAATAATAGTTTTATTTGCATCACCGTGTAATTAAAATTGATGTTCAGTGTGGTAATGGTCATTTTTTGGCATAGGCACTAGGTCTACAACAAAAACTGGAGATCTGTTTAATTATTTAGATTATGTTTAATGTTTTAGTTGTCTGCAAAAAATCCATTTACTTTTTGCGCAGTAGCTTAAATCTATCTATATATATAAAAATGAATCTGCGAAATGTATGTACGCGCATAACTTCAGAACGGCTTGACCGATTTCGCTAATTCTTTTTTTATTGTGTTCGTTATAGCCAGGACAAGGTTTGTATCTAAAAAAAATAAAAAATTAAATATAATTTTTCGAATTCGGTCACTTTTTGCCATCCTTATTTCAACCTGCTTTCCATCAAATACAGATAATTTGGGGAACAAATACCTACAAAGACAGTATGGCTAAAGACATTTTGCATAGGATATGCTTAATAACAGAAAATCTTGAACTTGAAATTTGCGCAGAAATACATAATGAGGTATTAATATCATTAGAAGATTTGTGCGCGATGTTGTCCGGCAAGATGCTGCACCAATAATTAGGAATGCCTGCACCTAATCGACCCATGCACGATGCATTAAATCGAGAATTTGAACGAGAACGGCAATATGACATATATGTTTTGAGTCAATCCGTACAGAGCAAAGTCCCACTTTTAAATAGATAGCAAAAAACAGCTAACGATACTATTATGAAAGCAGTAAATGATGGTAATGGAGGATTAATTTTGGAGGATTTTTATTGACAAATAGCACTAGCAATATCTTCATCCGGGATCGCTGCTACATTTGTAAGTTAATTATTTGTGATGAGTGTACGATGTCGCACAAACGAGCATTAGAGGCACTCGATCGAAAATTGAAATATTTAGGTACGTAGCAATCAGAACCTCTTCGGAGGTGCGATGATTCCAATGTCTGGTGATTTTCGCCAAACGTACCAATCATTCCCAGATCAACAGCTGCTGATGAAATAAATGCTTGATACGTAAAAAAAACTTAAATTAACAACCAATATGCGAGAGGAGTTGCAAAATGACTTTTTTTTTTTAAATTCAGTATTGGTTTGCGTTTGACTATATACTGCCTGATGTTGAGCAGATATGCGGTCTAGGGTGTAGCACGCTTACCTAGAAGATACCTATTTACTCGGGATTTGAAGACACCCACGTCGTACTTTAGCGGGAAGACAGACCCAGGCAAAGCGTTCCACATTCTAGCTGTTCGTATGAGGAATGAGGATTCGAAACGCTTGGTTCTAACGCACGGAATGTACTGTAATGTATGTCTACCATAAAAGGGTGGTGCTTTGGTCGCGTCTGTCTAGCCGTACGATAGAAGAAAGGGGCAGGTGGGACCAGATTGTGCAACCCCTGAGCGCACTCTCCGAAGTGTATACGATAAAAGGCCGAAAAACATGCTACCTTACGTCGATTCTTGAGACTTTGCAGCTGCGACTTAGTCAAGGTGTCGTTGTCAATCAGCCTCCTGGCTCGCCTCTCAATCGACTCCAGATCCTCCATCCAGTTGATATTTGGCAGAGCCATCCCAAAGGTGAGAGCAGTATTCCATGCAAGAACTGACTTGTGCTTTATAAAGACTAAGCAGTTGCTCAGGTGTGAAATACCGTCTCACCTTAGCGAGAAAACCAAGTTTTTTGGAGGCTAATTGAGCTTTTGACTCTATATAAGAGTCGATGAGAAAGAAACGCCTAATAGTTATCGGCAGAAATGTTTTGCAAAATTCAAATACAGTATTAGACATTGGCAATGGGAGAATTCCTGTTGACGCTACTATGCTGGCCTTATTTCATTTCTAGCTGACCCGGCGAACTTTGTTCCGCCATATTTTCTAAATTCAAAGACTTTGCAATATTGCAAATTCTTTCAATATATGGTTCTATTTAAAACAGAAGCTATTGTTTATTTACATTTTTTGTAGTCATAAAACAAAGTCATTGAATTTAGAAAATAAGGCGGAACAAAGTTTGCCGGGTCAGCTAGTAGTTGTATATTTTTATGTTGACTTAAAATAATCTTAGCCAGTGATATAAAAAAAAAATGGTCTTACCTGGCAAGCATCTTTGCCTCCCAGAGGAGATCCAGCGCACAGCATGCGGGGCGATATGCTGTAGAGAGGAGAGTAGGCCGCGGAGCACACTTTGGGGCTCACTTTGGGTACCATCACCATTTGCAGAGTAGAGGGGTAGCCGCCACCTTCCTAATAAATTAGAAAAATAATTAGTATTTATTTAACACTAGAGTACACGCGCCCACTTTTTCTTACACCAGTACACGTGCGGTCTACTTTAGGAGGCCCGCGGTTTTAGCGCCAAATTGCACAAATATGCGTACTCACATACTATGATGTTACTTACTATGGGTTGCTAATCTTTTAACAAATTTCAAGAAGGAGGCTTTCCTGAATTTTTAACTCTGTAACCCGTGAAACTTAAAAGATAATTATAGCCGATAACATGACCATGGTTTTCCACGCGTGTACTCTAGTTTTTTTCTGAGGAGAAAGGAATGTTTTAGGTATAGACTGACTAGCTTTTGATCAATTTTTAGTGTTTTCCACACTAAAAGAAAGAGGCGAGTTCAAGTCATGCGTTCACGGCTAATTTTGGAAATGTTAACCACAAAAATAACTTTTTGCTATGATTCACAGCCACCAAGAAATTATTCTATCTGTACACCTCATGGGTACTATCACCCACGTGGTGTTCTAGTTTTCTGAAATTTTAGTAATCAGAGCATAGGTACTTAGTATTAACTATACGGAACGTATCACTTACCAGAATATTGCCCCATCCAGTAACCATAGTCAGTTCACCGTCTTTGATTTCTTCCCGAGCATCGACCATCGATACAGGCTGCACAGACGCGCTGAACTGCAAAGGCTTGGTGAGCCAGAGGACAGCTACGTCACTATCCATTTTGGAGTAGCTGAAGTCTGGGTGCCAGACCATATCACCGACTTGGATGACCTGCCCACCTCTAGTGCTTGAGGAGGAACCAGCCCTGATTTGGAAGTCTCTTGGGGAAGATCTAGAATACCAAAACATAATAACAATTATTACAAAAAATAAAAAGGCTTACAATATAGTGTTTGGTTCCAAATTTCGATTTGGTACTCTGTAGAAAAATTATACACCTTCCACCATTTTATGAACAATACTAGCACCAACTAAAACGTAGGTAGTTTTGAAATTTTAAACTAAACTTCATAGATAGTTCGAACCCCAATATTTTTCCTAGATCTATTGGATGCAGTTTTCATGCATCGAAAGTATGTGGTTCTAATGATGGTCTGTCTAACATGGACAGATAATCAGTGAACGTCTTGCATTGTGCTTGACAGTGTACTGGACTCAGTAGGTAAGCCTAGCAGTTCAGAGGGCTGAATAAAAATTACTTTAATCCATTTAGGATTCGAGTATAAACGAGGTTTTGCTTAGTAAAGTAGGTATATTGGTACATTTACAGCTCTTTAAATTTAAATCCCTGCATTTCTCAAAGCAACACCTAGAAGCAAGACAACCTGCATTTTTCACGTCCTATGCCAACAACATTGGCATAGGACGTGAAAAATGTGTATGTGTAATTTATAAGAAATAAGCGTTGCGTGCATGCCCCGAGCATTCATGCTCGCCATCGAAGGCTCTTTCTTGCGGCGGCATCACAAGTCGGGTCGTTCTCTTCCCTCAAATATGGTGGAGGAGAGCGATGGCTGGCACATGTGTCACACTCGTGATCGGGTGCTGCTTGCGGGTCGCCGCCGGTCTGCTCGTGGCATTTACGCAGTGCATCGACTAACTAACTTAGGCTAAAATTTCAAGTTCATACTTACTCTATTTGTACAGTATAATTAAATATTTGTAATTTTAGTTAACAAAGGGCACATACCCTGGAGTCTGTGGTTAGTAATATTTCAATTAAAAAAACCCTCACCCAGAAACGCAGTGAGCGGCGGTGATGACTATATCGCTGCTAATAATGGCAGCTCCACACGAATGCCGGCCTCTGGACATGAGGGACACTTGGTACGGAGCCTGCGTGATGTCGATGTCATCCCCTCCTACGATCTTCACATCCCCTTCCACATTCTCGATACTTGTTGGGGACGAGGCTAAAGCAAAATTACAATAAAATAACTTTATTTTCACACCGTACTTAAATAAACAAAATAAGCTTAAACTGGAACTTAATTGTAGAACAATGGGCCTTATCGCCTGCAGTGATTTCTTCCAGGCAACTTAAATGTAATAATTTTGAAGAAAAAACGATTTTGCGGTTGGTGCTGTTCAATAGCATAAACTACAAAGACAAAAATACACAGATACAATAACAATTCTAATAATTACAGACAAATAAATGAATAATTATAAACTTACATAAAATACATACATAAAACCATAATAAAATATATACATACATAGGTACCAAATAAAGATCGCTAAGATTGCAGTCTTCCGATGATGCAAAGTCATATAGGCGTCTCAATAGACAAATTTCGAAATCCTTGCGGCACGACATCCGTCTTTTTAATACTAAACATATTAAAAAGACAATAGAGCGGAACAAAGGCTCCAAAGTGTTCGCAAGAGATTTGTCTATTGGACAAAGCCAATTGACAAAGCTGAAGAGAGAAGATGGAAGTTTAGCGTCGACCAAGGCAGAGGTATTAGAGGAGATCGAAAGGTTCTATGGACAGTTATACGCTTCGGTCGCTAAGCCTGTTAGCAGCGCGGCCAAAGATCCAAGAGCCAAGCTGACCCGACACTTCACCGAAGATATCCCAGACATCAGCCTGTACGAGATTAGAATGGCCCTGAATCAGCTTAAGAACAACAAGGCGCCGGGTGATGACGGTATCACATCAGAGCTCCTGAGAGCGGGTGGAACACCGGTACTAAAAGTCCTCCAGAAGCTTTTTAACACCGTCGTCCTCGAGGGCATTACGCCAGAAGCATGGAACAGAAGCGTGGTGGTGTTGTTTTTCAAGAAAGGTGACAACACCTTATTGAAGAACTACAGACCCATCTCGCTTCTGAGCCATGTTTATAAGCTGTTTTCAAGGGTCATTACGAATCGTCTTGAGCGCAGGCTTGATGACTTCCAGCCTTCCGAACAAGCCGGTTTCCGAAAGGGCTTTAGTACCATGGACCACATTCATACGCTACGGCAGGTTATACAGAAGACCGAAGAGTATAACTTGCCACTTTGCTTAGCGTTTGTGGACTATGAGAAAGCCTTTGATTCGGTCGAGACTTGGGCTGTGCTCGAGTCTCTCCAACGATGCCGTATTGACTATCGGTACATCGAAGTGTTGAAGTGCTTGTATAATAACGCCACTATGTCGGTCCGAGTACAGGAAGAGAGCTCCAAGGCGATCCCTTTAAAAAGAGGCGTAAGACAGGGAGACGTAATTTCTCCGAAACTGTTTACGGCTACTTTGGAGAACGCCTTCAAGCTCCTGGAATGGAAAGGATTCGGCATCAATGTCAATGGCGAATACCTCACTCACCTTCGGTTTGCCGACGATATAGTAGTCATGGCAAAATCGATGGAAGAGCTCAGCACGATGCTCGAAGGCCTCAATCGGGTTTCTCAACAGGTGGGTCTTAAGATGAACATGGACAAGACGAAAATTATGTGTAATTCCCATGTTGTACCCACCCCGATCTCTGTTGGGAACTCGGTTCTTGAAGTCGTTGACTCGTACGTCTACCTAGGACAAGTAGTCCAGTTAGGTAGGTCCGACTTCAAGAAAGAGGCAAATCGCCGAATCCAACTTGGCTGGGCAGCGTTCGGAAAATTGCGTAGCGTCTTCTCGTCCGACATACCTCAGTGCCTTAAGTCGAAAGTTTTCGACCAGTGTGTGTTGCCAGTGATGACTTATGGCACAGAAACGTGGTCTCTCACTATGGGCCTTATTGGTAAGCTCCAAGTAGCCCAACGAGCTATGGAGAGGGCTATGCTCGGAGTCTCTCTGCGAGATCGAATCAGAAATGAGGAGATCCGTAGAAGAACCAAAGTTACCGACATAGCCCAACGGATTGGCAAGTTGAAATGGCAATGGGCAGGGCACATAGCGCGGAGGACTGATGACCGATGGGGTCGAAAAGTTCTCGAGTGGAGACCACGTACCGGCAAGCGCAGCGTAGGACGTCCACCCACAAGGTGGACGGATGACCTCATTAAGACCGCAGGATCGCGCTGGATGCAAGCCGCTTCCAACCGGTCTTATTGGAGATCCATAGGGGAGGCCTATGTCCAGCAGTGGACTTCTTATGGCTGATGGATGGATGGATGGATGGAGGTACCAAATAGACAAGTAGATAAATAGTGATTAAAAACAAGAGATTTAAAAATATTAAGTGAATTAAATTGGATAACAAAGGTTGATTTCTACCGCACAATTCAGCCAAGCCACAAATAACAAGTAACAGTAAGTAGCCGTGGTGGTCTAGTGGTAATGACACCCGCTTTACAATCGTGAGGTCGTGGGCTTAAATCCCGGTCCCGTATCTATAAATCCCTTGGAATTTACGTACGGAATTTCACACCATTGGCTTTTCGGTGAAGGAAAACATCGTGAGGCAATCTGCATGCGTCCGTAGAAAAAAAATAATGGCGTATGTGAATCCACCAACCCGCACTGGGCCAGCGTGGTGGATATGGCCCAATCGCCCTTCGTGGGTAGGCCTACGTCCTGCAGTGGACTACTAAAAGGCTGGTACAGTACAGTACAAGTAACATAAATCGCAAACCCCAAAGTAGAGTGACAACTGACTTAGGGCACATCGTGAGAGAAATCGACTGTGTAAATGGTCAGCAGCAGGCGATCGCGTGCCCCATAAAAACATTATAACTTCGAAATAAATGACCTAGCCGCTTGCGATTTTAGACAGTTATGTAAATGAAGTAGATATGCGGCTTTGCTATATGAGCGTAGAGCTGCAAGGCTAAAATTCACAATAAACATTTGGTTTAGAATAGCTGAAAAGCGTTCCGTAGGCAGGCCAACAGCCCAGTGGATCGAGGACGCAGAAAGATCAAGATCAGGAACAAAACCCAAATTATTCCTTGAATAAAATCTAACTAGCACACCTTTAAAAACTAAAGAAATAAAGAGAATATAAATAGGACTCACCAACAAGCCCCACCAGTATAAATCCCAACAAATACACGTACATTTTGACTAAACCAAATCAAGTACTGGTAACTAGCCCCACAAATATCTCTACATTTATACTTTTTGAACTATACATTGTCTCAAACTAAAACCGTTCCGCAAATACTGAAAACTAACCATAATACCTTTGTATAAATTTGTACCTATTTGTAAAGTATAGCAACAAAAAATTTAACAGTTATTTGAGTTATTTTTATAATGTAAGTATCGAAAATCACTTGAAAGAAAAATAAATTCTTTAAACCTAACTTCAAACTTCAAAAGACTCTATTAGTTTTCTTTGGTAAATTGCGACAGCGCCCTCAAGCCCTATGTCGGCTCTCATTTCGGACATACAGAGATTAAAACAATTAAACTGATATTAGGACCTTCACATCATTTCTTACAATTGACTGATAATAATAGTCAGGGAGCCCACGATGGGAATTTTGTGTTTACTCGACCGCAGCGGATACATAGGGGGAATAACCTGTGTCTCGTATAGCTCCATTGTATAATTATAAGCACTCCATATAACCTGAAATAGATCACTTTAAGCGATAAGGCTGCCAATCATTTCACAACTTTTTGAGCCTTTTTATTTGTGTACTATACTATACTGTTTGTAATTTAAGTAATAATTATTTTTCGCAAAAAATGGCATGTCCGACTTCAACCGTGTACATAATTCGCGAATAGTTCGCATGGATCGATGCAACTCAGCTGATTACAATACCATTTAAAAAATACCAACTTTGAAGTACGTACCTCTCCGTAAAAAGTTATCCGTGGATATACATAAACAAGTGATATAAATTAAAAATTTAAAAAACCCCCGACACAAAAACACTTCCACAACCATTTGTAGAATTTTGGTTCTTCCATCCCCACTTTAACCCACCATAACTCTTAAACGGCTCAATCGATTTTTATAAAACATAGCTAAGAACACTTTCGATTAAGTCTCCTTTCATCCAAAAAAAAAAACTAAACTGAAATCGGTTCAGTGGTTCGGGCGCTATGATGCCACAGACAGACAGATAGACACACAGACAGACAAACAGACACGTCAAACTTATAACACCCCTCTTTTGCGTCGGGGGTTAAAAATATAATAATACGCGTCGACTTGAGCACCTCCTCCGTTTTTTCATCGGTCAAAAAATCCAACATTTTGATAATAATGAGAAGAGAACTTACTGTAAATCAAGTCATTTTAGACAATAAAATAATAATGTAATGCATAAGTTTTTGAATAAATAAAAAATATGTTTCCACATAATTGTAAATTAAAGACAACAAGTTCAACCCCTCTGTATAAATATCTGACAACACACATGACATTGGATAATATTGATTTATAGTTTTTAATTTTTGACATGTATGAATTGATTTAATTTATTGTAATTTGTTTTTGTTTATGTTGTGACGTTCAAAAGTGTACTTTTTCTGTACCTATTTGAAAAATAAATGATTGAATTGACATGCTCGAGTATCAATACTATGAATCAATATCATCGTCAGCCATAGTTTTAGGGTCACCACTGTTTTAGGGTTCATTAATTATTTGAATATCTGATATACCCGAATAATTTTACTTTTTTTAAGCCGACAAGCCTTAATAATAAGTCTGTAGTCGCCCCTCCCATCGACTTAGCTTACATATGTCATTATTTTTAACAATCTTATGTCTACAGAATCTAATAAGCATTACAATGAAGTAAATATTTACACACAAATATAGTAAACAAACGAATCCGTGGTGGTCTAGTGGTTGTAACGCTGGCCTGTTATTCTTGAGGCCGTGGGTTCAATCCCGGTCCCATACCAATGAGTTTCTTTGAAACTTATGTACGGAATTTCACACCACTGGCTTTTCGGAGAAGGAAAACATCGTGAGGAAACCTGAATACGTCTGTAGAAGAAATTCGATGGCGTATGTGAATCCACCAACCCACACTGGGCCAGCATGGTCAATCACCTTTCATGGGTAGGCCTACGTCCTGCAGTGGACTATTAAAAAGGCTGGTACAGTACAGTAAAGTAAACAAGCAAACACGTCTAAAAAAAGAATAGACTAAATCACAATTTATCATCACGGGCTCCGCAACTATAAGGATTGTTTTGGAGTGGCTGATAGCGTGCACGTGGGAAAAGCAAATAATTAAGTGACAATAACCTTATTCGAGTTCGGTTTGTGTTTGATGATGAACTTCATATTTGTTCTTTCAATGTTCAATATCTTGCGAAGAAGATTTCCTAAAATAAATAGAATTATAGTAAACTAGCTTTTACCCGCGGCTTCGCCCGCGTTGTATTTTGATTTTGGCTTATGTTTATGTCGGCTGCGAAACCTAACCTAACTGACAAATATCAAAATACCTTAGAGGAATGCTTTTGTTGGTTAAGTTACGGTTGGAGTGTATATACAACCCCCCCGTGTATTCCCGCCTTGTCGTGGGAGAGGTCTGAGGCAGCTGAAAAGGCGGCGCTCGAAGTCTCCCTCTTCTTTGGGTCTTTTCCCCCAAGGAAGCTTAGAGGCTGGCACTCGAGTTTCAGCCGCTTTTAACTAAAGCAGCTGAGAGGATGGCCGGTAGGTTGCATGCCTTATGAGGAGTGTCGCAACTTAGGCGGGCTGCAGTGCCTCTCTTGCGACGCTGCATCCGAGGATTTTTTTTATTATATCGCGAAATATCCCTGACATGATCAGCAGGGGTCTTAATTACAAATGAATAAAAACTAAGTATACCTATATTTCAATGTTTTTGGCTGTTTGCAGTTATAATAAACATTACAATGGTACAGCAAAGTTTATACCTACTTGTTCCTAATTAAGTATTGCTTTTTTACAAATATTTGTGCAAAAATTCGATAAAAGGTTTTTTCGTGTTAGATTAATTCCAATTTTTTGTTCTAAATCAAATCTCTGCTTTCCATAACCTGGGCATTCCAAGATTATGTGCAGTGGAGTCTCCTCTTTTGTGGGTTCACAGATGCACGATGGGCTTTCCCTCAACTTAAATCGATGTAAGTATTGGGAAAACTCACCATGCCCCGTCAGCACTTGAGTTATGATTCCCACTGGTGCTATTTCTCTTACGATCTTGTATGCCGCCCTTGCATCCGGAAAATATGTTTTGGTTACCGCCGCTGTGTGTCCATCCTGATACCGCCGGTTCCACTCGTCAAGAGAGTCCTTTCGGATTTCTCGCTTGACGAATGAAACGGGGCAGTTATCCTAAATAGGTCTGCACTTCGAGTGCAGTGCTGCTTCCTTTGCTAGCTGGTCCGCTCTCTCATTTCCCTCCATCCCCGCGTGCTATTTAATCCAATAAAGTTTCACTATTTTATTTTGTGCGTGTAGTAACTTTATGTTAGCTTTGAATTTACTGCTAAGGGACGGAGGGAAGATACGCCAACTACCGTTTCCAGTGCAGACCTGGAGTCACAAAAGATTTTTGCGATTTCGGTAGCCTCAAGAAGTGCCAATAACTCGACCTGTTACACAGAGCACCAATCGGCCAATTTCAGCTTGCGGGTACTGATCTCAGCGGCATCATCCCAAATGGATAATGCCGCCCCAACTTTCCCTTTAATTTTACTGCCGTCTGTAAATATGTTAATTTCTCGGTTAAGATTTTGCTCTAGTGCTGCTCCGTCTGCCAGGCATATGAACTCCAGCTCCTCCTGCTGCACTGGGTGTGGCTTCTTTTCTGTCTCTCTATCTCCAGTTACTTGCTGGGAATAACCTTTCTTAGTTTCATAAAGCAAGGCTGCTTCTTGGACTCTGATATGACAGCCGAGGATAAGGGGCCGCGGTGGGATATATGGAACTGGTGGTGTGGGTGCCGCCACCTACCCTACCTTCCGCTAGGCCGTCAACGTGTTGGCAGACGCAGTGGGGCTGCAGGGGAAGAGAGGTGTCGGTATCGCGATTGCCGTTCTCACTGCCCTCTGCAGTTGAAGAGGCAGGCGCTGGGCTACTATGACTGACCCACTGCACTGGGACCAAGGCGTTGGAATGCTGTCTGACGTTCAGTACTGGTTAGTCCCGAGTGGTGGATGACGATGTGTCTTGTGCTCCGAAACACTCCGTCACTATGGCGAGAGCGCAAGCTCCGTTATGGAGCCCGAGTCTGGGCTAGTGCTGTTGAGTGCCGCGAAGGAGTGCGAAATATGTGGGAACGTCCTAAACTTGCCATGACAGGTTATTTCTGGCGCTTAGACGGCTGCTACCGCAGCCCACTCACTTAGTTTTTATCCTATCCTACGGGAACTGTTAAAGTTTTTGCGATAAAAAGTGGCCTATGTCACTTTTCGTCTTTCAAACTATATTCATGCAATATGCCAAGGCAAGTTGCTCCGTTGCTGAGAAAAATTTATCGTTAAGTCGAAAAAAATTGTGGTTCCCGTAGAACCACAATTTTTTCGGGATGGAAAGTATCCCATGTCACTTTCCGTCTTCCAAACTATGCCCATCCCAAATATCAAGTCGATCCGTTGCTCCATTGCTGAGAAACAGTTATTGTCCTATCCCATGGGAATCACGAATTTTCTCGAGATATAAAAAGTATCCTATTATCACTTTCTGTCTATTAAACTATAGGTATCCATACCAAAAATCAGGTCAATCTTTTGCTCCGTTGCTGCGTCAAAGAGGAACAAACCAACAAACTTTTCGGATTGATAGTATTAAAGTATGATGATTCTGTACCATAAAGGTAGAATAAAAAAACATGTTGAACCTCTAATGATAGAATATTTAAAAATATTTTTAATGTCAGACAAAATGACGGCCTGGTATTAAACGTCATAGTAACATGTAGCATGCAGAGGGAAAATAACATTTTTTCCAATTTTAATGTCAGTTGTCATTTTCAATCCATACTTTATTTCCTCTTCAAGGGGATATAATGGTAGAAAAACAATTTGTCGCCTTGCCACGCTACTTGTGATTTATAAAAGTCTGCAGGCAATGTCACCTGTCGTCTAATTACGTTTGGCTGTGACGTTTCGTTAGTCCATATTAGCGTCATAGAGGAATTAATCACTTAGCGTCTTTGTGATAGTGGCGACAGTTTCGCTTTCGAGGGTTTTTGTCCTGTCCTACAGGAACTATGAAATTTTTCGGGATAAAAAGTATCCTAAAGCTCCTTCCGCCTTTTATACTATATCCATGCCAAAAATCAAGTCAATCCGTTGCTCCGTTGGCGCGTGATAGAGTAACAAACCAACAAACCAACAAACTTTTCGGATTTATAATATTAGTAAGGATAACGCTACACTCAATAAGCTAAACACAGCTATAATATTTCCTTCAGAAGAAGGGTTTGTTGTTACTGTTTCATCCACAGGACGTCCACTGTTGGATATAGGCCTCCTCTATAGATTCAGTTAAACTGGTTAGAAGCTGCTGCAATCTTAGGGTCTTAATGAGGTCATCCGTCCACCTCGTGGATGAAAGTCCTACGCTGCCTTCGACGTTACTTATACAAGGTCATAGGTATTAAACGCAAAATCTTTTAAGGGCGGGTCTAGTACATTTTGTAGACAAACAACATGTGTACTACGACTTTAGAAAATTCGCAAAAAAAATTGCTTTTCCACACACTGCTACAACTTTTTGTATGAAAAAGCTGATTTTTTCTTCGTGATTTTCCAAAAGTCCTAGAACAAAGTTGTTTGTCTAGATATCCTAGACCCGCCCTTAAAAGGTTACCCATGACCCTGTACAGTCTTCATGCTATGAGTTCTGCCCACTACAAGCAAGGAGCACTATTATATAGCCTTAGCTCTTATTATAATACACTGCATATATGCAGTGTGTTGTAAGAAGAGTAGTGTGAAGCGCGAAATTGGCCATACTAAAACCATAAGCTGTTACCTCTAAATATACCTCTAGTATCCGATTTGAGTGTTTTTTTTAATCAATAACTCAATCGCTAGGATTAAATTTTGCAGTTTTTTTTTTAACAAATTTAATGTTATCAAAGCATCTAAAAAGCCATATTTAAAGCAAAAACTAGACTGAATAGTATACAGAAACTTTAATTTTTTCGAAAAAACAGTAAGAAATGTGTGCAATATTTCTTACCGAAGCGATTGACACCAAAACATAACATATAATTATCGTTTAAGGGGTGAAAAGAGTTTTCTCCCGGAACGTAAATTTTATCAAAAATGTACCTACCTGAAATTCTTTCGATGTTCTACAGAAAAAGCGAAAACATCGATTCACAGTCAAGCCCTCAGATCTTGAGAGATGGGCTATGGCACCTTGTGGAAATTTTAACGCTCTAAAAAACCACTCACTCAAAATCATGACTACGCGTAATAAATGTTGTTTTAAAACTTTCGCGATTTGAACACATTACTATTTTGTACTACGGGACTTACGGGGCTAATCGCGTCTACCCGTCTACCCGTGACCACGATCGATACAACTCGGTCAAAATGTCGGGATGATCAGGTATTTGTTTATCTCGTAATTTTAGTGCGTGATTAGTCCCGTAGTACAAAGTAAAAATACGCGTAATAACGCGTATAACATGAATATTTATTACACAGTCATTAGGTACTAACACAGCTCAACTAAATCACCTTTTATTATCGATTACACAATAGTTATTGTAGAAATATTGAACACGCGTTTTGCATGCACTGTCCGGTGCTTATAAAAATCGGATAATTGCAAGTCAGACACGCGCACAAAGGGTTCCGTACTGTATGAGAGTCTCCTTAGCCCCATTTCAAGCGTCTACCTGTTACCGTTATTGTTATCATCGAGCGAAGAGCGCCAAAAAATCTCGTTTGCTGGATGAGAGCCCCTTCAAATATTTATTTTATTCTGTTTTAGTATTTTTTGTTATGGTTAGAGCGGCAATAGAGATACATCATCTGTAAAAATTTCAACTTTCCAGCTATCACGGTTCATGAGATACAGCCTGGTGATACAAAGACAGATAGACGGACGGACGGATAGCGGAATCTTAGTAAAAGGGTTCCATTTTTACCCTTTGTGCACGGATCCCTAAAAATGATTTATCTCTAGCACTAGATTGGAGAGTTTCTCGCAAAAGACATATTGCAAAAATGTAATTGAACATGAAACTTAAATCACCTTGACCTTAAGACCTTGATAAGATGACCTTGTGCCATATCTAAATATTAGCTTCTTTTGCAATCTTATTATTAGATCATAATATTATAATTTTAATATCGACGGCAACGTAAAATTAATTTTAAGTGATTTACAGGCATAATCTAGCAATCATAAACCTTGTGTAGAAAAGAAGGCTCCATTTTTAATTGTTTTCCAAAAAGGAAGATGTTCTATGTTAGTCTGTATGTATTGTTTTGGTGTATGTTCATCGATATTTTCGACAATCATGAACCGATTTAAAAAACATGCTTTTTGTTCGGAAAGGTATACTCCCGAGGCGGTGCCATTTAAATTTTATCGAAATCAGCTGATTCATTTTGTAAAATCAAGGATAATAATTATAATACATCGATTTGAGCGAACTTCGAATTTCTTATAAGATTGAAGTCGGTTAAGTCGATGCCATGTTTTGCGAAACATAATTATGTATAAATGTTATGCATAATTACATTTATACTATACCTATTACCTTTTTTATGGTTCGGCTTGCTTTTGGCTCTAAATAAATAATATCATGGTGATGAAAAGTTAGTTGCAATAAAACTTTATTGCCTGAAGCATCGTCGTAAGGTTGCAAGAGTGTGCATCTGAGCTACTCGACCTTATCCTACCATTCCCTTTTTACTATAGGAAAAGTAGAAAGACGCCGCATTACCACCCCTAAACTGCCGATTTTCCTTCGATACGTGCGAAGCGGTTTGACTCAACATTACTGATTCGTACCGCTAGGGAATGGAGCAGTTTTCCTGCTTTCCTGTTTTCTAAGCTATATAATCTAAAGCTTTTCAAGATCAGAGTGAATAGGTATCTTCTAGGTCTTCATCTTCGACCACAACGTCGCTTACCATCAAGCGCGGACATTTTCACAATAAAAAAAAACTGTTCTTTTCTAATGTTAGTTTATGAAAATTTTAGTTCACCTGCTTTAATGTTGAATTAACCTAGTTTTACATAAAATTACATCATGACTCAACATTTATTTTACCCAGATAATTTAGTAATTTAGTTCAAGTGTATGTCAACAGTCACTTCAAAACTATTTTACAGTCCTACCAACTTATGTTTGCAGTTTCAACAACTACTATTAATTAACATAATATTGAGTTTCATAATTTCTTGAAGAGAATAGTTAAGTTTGTAATCAAGATAAGAAGTTCATTAATGGCCCAATTACCCTGACCTGATTAGCAAACCCTTATCAGTGATAAGGATTTTGTAACTATTTCGTTGATTTCAGGTTAAGGGTACTAGTGCTTCAGTCAATGAAATTTTTAAGTAAAATAAACAATTAGAGAGGAAATTTTGTAGAAACGGAAAATACAGAAATAATTTAACCTTCACTCGGTAAGTGACGTCAATAATGTTTTTCAAATGAAACTACAAGACCAAATAAAAACTTCAAGACAGAACGCCGTGAACAGACAAGGTGAGGCCGGTTTTTTATACATGTGGTGAGTGCGTCGGTGTTGCGCCGCCATAGTTCGACTGACTAGCCAAGGCGTAGTTTCGTTGTACGTATTTGTGTGTGTCATTGCGTCTGTAGTTCTGTACACGGCGAGGCGTAGTTTTGCCGGCCTCACTTGTTTGTTCACAACACACTGTCTTCATTTTTTGTTTGGTATGAAATGTAACTACGTATAGTTATCATCATCATTTAGTCATTAGCCATCCACTGCTGTATATTTGCCTATCAAATGGATTTTCAATATGACCAATTTTGTAAATATATCTAACAAAACATAAAATATTTCTTAGGGATTTTATACGGCAATTTGCCATCTCGCTTGCTCAATCCAATATTAATATAGATAAATAACAACATGATTAATTTCCGAAAACTGTACGAATCATATGTTTATCATTAAATTCCACGTTTTGGAATATTTTTCGTTTCTGAATCACTTAATTCGATAGAGTAGAGAAAAAAAAGCAAAATATTAGTTCGATCTCTTCTGTAAAATTAAAATATGCCAAAACCAAAATTTCTTCTATGATTACGGTTATAATTATATTTTTAAAATGTAGGGTTTCAAGGAATTCAATTCCTATAGCTGTGGCCGACTGAGGAACCGTTCATATCTACGAATAAAAATAAATATAATACCTTATTTGTAGGTCAATTAACACAATAAATTAAGAAATAATTGACATTTCCGTGCCTGTATATTTATGAAATCTCACTGTTTATTAGAAATAATTTGCATAATATGGTTCAAACCATGGCATCAAAAAGGAATCATTATAAAATTTGTATGACACCTCACAGTACCATTATTCAACAAGTGTTTTAGGGATGGGTCCAGTAGGTAATTTATAATCATTAGCCCAAATAAGTGCTGGAATCGGAGTGCGTAGCGACTCGTATATATTATTATAAAGGGAAAGTTTTTGAATTGTTATTACAAAAAAGTTACTATAGGGTAGATGAGTTTCTTAAGGATAAGCTAACTAAATAAGACTACTACGTATATTTTATGAACGGTTTAATTTTGTTTTTTTTTTCTGCGCTTTTATTTTACTTTTTATGTTATTATATGAAATTGAAATTGATTGTTTATTAAATTGAAATGTTTTCAATTTAACATGTTTTGTGACTACTAAGCATATTGTATGTCCATTATGGGCGAAACTGTTGGTACTATAAGCTATTATTAAGTAAGACCTTTATATTGTAACACAGTTTAACAATAAACATATCTGAATCTGAATAAAATTCTGAATGTGACCTTCGTTTAAAGAACTAATAGTTTGAACAGAATCAACAAAATTAGTCGCGTGGTTACCACTTTCCTCAAATAAACTATTCCTTCCCAAAATCAGACTCCAGCTAATCAAACCGAACAAAGCCTAAATCTTCAAAGGCAATTCAAGGGATCGTTAAAACATTGTACAGGTTTGTTTCGGAAATCGGAAACAATATAGCGAGTTATAAAAAAACTCCTAAAACGGCAGCTAAGTTCTGATCGGGACGCGCGAGTAGAATGGGAATGCCCTGCTTATGGGACATAGTGGCTGAAATATTGACCAGCACCACATACCGGTAAGTACATACATATATGGTTACATATTTGAGCCATTTGGAGTTGAGACATTGGGTCCGTGGGGGCCGCGAGCTCATCTTATTTTCAAATGTTTTTCTGAGCGTCTGGTGGACGCGACGCGTGACCAAAATGCTGGTGTTTATTTGGCTCAACGTATAAGCATTGCCATTCAGCGTGGCAATGCAGCCAGCATGCTGGGCACGCTGCCAACTGGCTTTGGGTTTGAGCATTTGGATTATCTTTAGACCTTCAAGGGTCTGTGGATGATCTAATGCTTTTTATGTAGTAGTAGTAGGTAGTTTTAGCATATAAGGTAGTACCTATTGTAGTTTGTTATAGGTAAGTACTATTACTAGAGACCGGATTATATGCAACATAAAAAGCTTCTTATAAGCATGCAAATATGCGTAAAAACCGCTTAAAATATGCACGAATACTGGCAGAATATGCAACTCAAAAAAAAGATAAGAGTAATTAATGTGTTTTTAGGGTTCCGTACCCAAAGGGTAAAAACGGAACCCTATTACTAAGACTCCGCTGTCGGTCTGTCTGTCTCTAAGCTGTATCTCATGAACCGCTATAGCTAGGAAGCTGAAATTTTCACAGATGATGTATGTATTTCTGTTGCCGCTATAACAACAAATACTAAAACCAGAATAAATTTAATAATAAAGGGGGGCTCACATACAACAAACCTGTTTTTTTGCCGTTTTTCGCTCTATATTAATAATAGTCACAGGTAGATGCTTGAAATTTTCACAGAATATTTAGTTGTACCTATATTCAATTCAATAATAAATAATAAAATTAAAATAAAATAAATATTTAAGGTGGCTCCCATACAGTACGGAACCCACAATGCGCGAGTCCGACTCGTACTTGGCCGATTATTTATTTCACAATCAGCATACAATTCGTTAATTATCCTTTGATAGGTGCAGTAACATTACACGTCATTAAAATTATTTAATAGTTTTGTAAACGTAAAAAATCAGGTATTGTTCCAATTATTGTTCAGTTGTGAAATTAAGACTTGGAATACTAAAAATGTTTTTATTAAATTTGGGTAAATGTGGGATTCGCAATTTTGTCACTTTCATTACATTTTGGAACGCATTGAAAATGTAATGAAAGTGCGGCATGCATTGCACTCGGAAAATATTATCGAAATAGAAATGTATCGATAATATGCATCGTAGCTAGATTATAGGTAAAAAATGCTATTACCGCTGTAGATCGCTTAAATATGCAAATGCATATTATGCAAACATGCAAATGCACATAATCCGGTCTCTAACTATTACCATCATCTACGCACACGTACCTATTTTTGTTCGTAAAAGCCTCACCAATATTCTTAATCCAGTATTTAACTCATCATAACTGTTTGAGCCCTGCTGTACAGTATTTTGTACATATTAAAGCAGCTCCCACAGTCAATCTGTAAAACCGTATTTTCGCTTTGGTAACGCCGCTTTTATGTAAATTGACAATATTTAGCTAAATTCATTATAAATTGTTAACTAAATAGGAAATTGTGAAATATAAATATTCTTTATTGTTCGGTTGTTGTATAATTTTATCTCTGCCTACATTAATTTGTATTTGTAAACATTCACACATTCTTACCTATGTGTACTTGTACAGTTGTTCTAGTTGTTCTGTACTTACCTACTTGTAGTACCTATACCACATTACCTATATATATTACCTCGATAGTCTATTACCTCGCACTTGCATGGTATCTGATATTACCGCTAAGTACTGTAAATTTTTCCTGAAAATCGTTGTCGTAGTTTCAGTCATACGGCTGATGAGCTCTCTTAGATCTCTTAGATAGGTTCTCTGGATTATTAGAGATTAAGAACGGTTAAAAGCGATGCGATCGTGCGGTCTTACAAAGACTGAGTCGTTAGTGGAGCTTGATCCTCTTCGCACACGTATGCATAGCGTAGTATCGTAAGCGTATCGTAATACGCGCGCAGGACGAGAGCAATACGAGCGCGTACATGTTCTGGTTTCTTTATTCCACTAAGGCCCTTTGCACACGAGGCATAGCGTAGTCATATCGCAGGAGGCACCGTGTGCGGTTGCAATGCTTTCGTCCTGCGCGCTTATTACGTTACGATACGACTACGCCTAACCACGGTAATGAAAACTACAGTAGAGTGACTCGGCGCTGTCCTTGAGATATATACCTACGACGTCACGTGGCCTCAAAGAGCGAACCACGCCGTAGGGCTGGCCCGCCTTCAGTATTTTAATTTCATCTACTTACTCATTACCTACTAGAGTTTCTTTCTAGTTTTGTGTATTAAACTTATTACACTATCCTATGGTACCTACATATAATGATGCAAAATTTTTATATATGAACTTATTACAGAAAAAAACTCGTTGTGAATAAAAAAGGAAGCATTCAATAAAAATACATAGGTATACACAACCGTAAACAGCACAATATGATCTATATTTTCTCATATTTAAATAAGTAGGTAGGTACGTAAATCGCACGCTTACTAGTTGCAAACCCACACTTTCGTTCGTTACTACGGCCGCGCCGCGACTGACTGGTATGCTTCTGAACATACTACGCTCGAGGTGCGTAGGTATGATTCGCGTTCCGACCGTTTGTATGGAGTCACTCTACTGTAGTTTTCATTACCGTGGCCTAACCCTCGTGTGCGAATGGCCTTAGAGGAATAAAGAAACCCAAATAAAATATCCACATAAATCCTTAAAATATTACGAGTACACTTACATTTTGTTTTTAGTTACCTACATTTTTTTTTTTTGGCCAGCTGTGTAAAAATATGTGGCAAAATGACTACCCGTGTGTCCCATCTCAAGCGGCCTCAAATGAAACAAGAGAAGAACAAAACAACGGGACAATACGACAGCAATCAGGAAGATTAGTTGCTTGTTTATACTGAACACATGTCTACTGAAGTTTCAGTCATTGCAGCTTCATTATCAATAGGTATTTCATTCATTTGTAAGAAGAATTTAGTAGTTAACCGACTTCCAAAAAGGAGGAGGTTTTATGTTCGTGTGTATGTTCATCGATAATTTCGCCAATTGTGAACTGAATCGAAAAACTCTTTTTTAGTTCGAAAGGGTCCGATACTCCCGAGGTGGTCCCATTTAAATTTTATGGAAATCGGCTGAGCCGTTTTTGAAAAAACCAGCAATAATGTAAGCAATTCGAGGGAAATTTCCGAATTTTGTACACGATGAACATCGATAATTTCGCCAATTGTGAAACGAATCGAAAAATTATTTTTTAGTTCAAAAGGATATACTCCTAGAGTGGGTCCCATTTAAATTTTAAAGAAATCGGCTGAGCCGTTTTTGATAAATCAACAATAATGTAAACAATTCGAGCGAAATATTCGAATTTTGTACACGATGGAAGGCGGTTTTGCCATTATTTATTATAGGTATATGCTGTACTTTATTGTACCGGCCTTTTGCTCAATCCCCACCCAGGGCAAGTATTTATGTGCTGAACATAGGTGATCGGTGTCTGGGTGTTATTTAGGTACTAATTACTATCTATATAAGTATGCATTGAAAACAATATGTATAATATCAGTCTCTAACAGCCATATCACAAGCTTTGCTTAGTTTGGGGTCAGACACCGTGTGTAAGATGTCCCCTAATTAAAAAAAAATATAGTTTGATTATTATAAAGTTCTTCGCTGAAGATAAGCCTAGCCAAGGCCATTCATCATCAACATACTTATTATCAGCCCTAGGACGTTTACTGCTGGACATAGGCTTCCCTATTGGATTTCCAATAAGCTCGGTTAGAAGTGGCTATCATCTAACACGTTTCAGCGGGCTTAATTATTTATCGTCAGTGTAGTATCCGGTAGCCATGGTGGTCTAGTGGTTATGGCACCCGCCTCACAATCGTGGGGTCGTGGGTTCAAATCCCAGTCCCGTACCAATGAATTCCTTGGAATTTATGTACGGAATCTAACACCACTGGCTTTTCGGTGAAGGAAAACATCGTGAGGAAACCTGCATACGTCCGGAGAAGAAATTCGATGGTGAGTGTGAATCCACCAACACGCACTGGGCCAGCGTGGTGGATATGGCCCAATCACCCTTCGTGGGTAGGCTTACGTCCTGCAGTGGACTATTAAAAGGCTGTTACAGTTACAGTACAGTAGTATCCGGGAAATATATAAATAAAACAGCCGTGTGCTCTGTTACAAGACAACTGATTTATTTCCAAGTACCCACATCATACATTAAATAAATATAAACCTAAAACTACCTACATACTACAGTCGGTCCACCTAGTCGGTGGAGGTCCGTTGCGCTTGCCAATGCGTGGTCTTCACTTGGGAACTTTACAACACCATCGGCCGGATGGCCGGTCTTAGTGCCAACTATGTGCCCTGCTCACTGCCATTTCAATTTGCTGATCCGCTAAACTAGCAAGCCAAGGCGATTGGACCATTGTTATTTCTTAACAACTTAAGAGATCGTGAATCGACCAGTGTTATCGCGTTTTCTGTAGAACACCAAGGAAATTCACAGTACATCTTTGATAAAATTTACGTTCAGGGACAAAACTCTTTCGCCCCTTAACTTGTAACAAAATGTTATGTTTTTGGTGTCAATCGCTTAAATTAAAAAATATTGCACGCTCGTACGTCTTATTTTATTCAGAAAAGTTTTTAGTTTACGTATACTTTTCAGCCAAAGTTTTGCTTATAACTTTGGCTTATACCTTATAAGTGATTTAAAAAACTGTAAAAACTAAAACGTAAGTATAAGCCTAACGATAGAAGTGCTGATTACATGAAAAAAAATTACTCAAATCGGATAATATTTACAGGCAGATAGATACTCGTAACCGCTTATTGTTTTTGTATGTGTTAACGGAAATGTATGAAATCTAGGAATTGTATACAAATCCTAGGAAATGTATACAATTCCGAAGCTATTTAGGAAATGTATAAAAATTTTTTTCAAAAACTATTTAATACATAGATATCCTGGGAAATGTGTACATTTCCTAGGCATTGTATGTAATTCCGATATCATATTAGGAAATGTATAAAAATAATTCTTTCTCTAACAAAACACATCGTTAAAATGAGAATAATAACTTTTATTCATGCACTCGTTGATACAATCAGGTAACAATTGTACCGTAAAATAGAATATCTTCATATTATCTTACTAATTACAGCTTCTTTATCACAAAATCAACTTATATTTTATTTTTATAAAGAAGAACTTACATTTGGTAAGTAATCAGTCTGTTATTTAAGTAATTATAAATGTCACAATATGAAAGTAAGTATTTACATTATTATACTATGTTAAATGTAAACGAGGCAGTCCATATGGCTATTTATTTTTGCAGGGTAAGCTGGAATGGCACTTGGAAGTACACAATAATTTATTTTTATAGCACAGACATCTTGCTGTAGTACAATTATTCTTCTTGCAAAGGCACTTTTTAAACCCCTGGCCGGTTCTAGTGGATTGTAGGTTAGCAACTGACTGTAGTGCAATCTACGTACTCGATACATCCTCTGCAACAACAAATGGAAGAACTTTTGGACACACATTAATCTGAGATCGAGAATATAATTGTTTTAACTAAAAAAGAATGATGTATTTTTATCACGCACTACTTACTTGAATACTAAACACGGCTATTTTAAAAGAAACGGTAAGCTGCAATAGAGAAAAGCGTCAAATGAAATGTAAAGACCTTTATATCGTCGAAGTCTTTAATACGTGGATCAGGCCCTATCTCAAATGTTTTACATTTCCGATTGCTATTTAGGAAATGTATAGAATTCCTAGGAAATGTGTCTAATACAATTTATTTCACGCATTTCCGTGCGATTTTAGGAATTACATACAGTTCCTAGGAATTGTATACAATGACGGATTACATACATTTCCGTTAACATATGCACTAGTTCACAATCGTTTCAAGTATCTAATAAGCCCGATCACAGATGCGCCAGCGTAAATTTAATAGCAACGTAAAAAGCATTCTCTCTACCGAATGCCTAAAGTAAAAAAGAAACAGAACTATGCTATTTAGCTAACATAAATTCGCTGGCGTCTCTGTAATCGGGCTATGGTCCACCACGCTGGCAGGAAGTGGACATAACCGAATCACTCCTTGGTTCGCCTATGTTCAGCAGTGGGTTATTGAAAGGCCATTACAGTACACTAGGTACGTAAACTAATCTTTTGTTCAAGAAATCTTGAGTGTTGTAACCACCATACTTAGTAACACAATTCCCGGAAACACAAGTAGGTTTCGGTAAATTCATTAAACTTTACTCTATACGAAGTTCTACAAATATCCAAACTATATTCTAATAAGCCTCTTGTAATCAAAATTCTTGTGATGTTATTAATAGGGCTTACAGATCCTCATAATCACACATTTCTAAGAACTAGAAAATTACCGGATTTTCAACTATACATAGTATAGTTGAAAATCCGGTAAAATCCGGAATGTGAATGTCAAACATGTCAAAACATCGTTTACATTGAAAAATATTTTAAAAATATTTTGCTCCGCTTTTTAGTGAGCAAAGCGTGATAACAAAGCTCATATTTGTTTGTGCAGCTGGCCTTTTATATTTTTATGCAGTGGGCTCAAAGTTTTCTCAGCTTCTTGACTAAAATCAGCTGATTTTATTGTGACAGACGACCATTTCTGACAACGAAAACACTGCGCAGTCGTCTTGGTTACCATGGCGCCGAGTCGTGGTGCGCATAGAAAAATAGAGCTGCGCATTGCGCAGATCTTGCACGCATGTGCCAAACGTCAAACATTTACCTGTCGGAGAATGAAGCCAGCTGTCATATATTAGTTTATTTTGAATTTATATGTTGATTTGGACAGTTTTTATATTCGTGTTTTTATATAGTATATTTAAGTTCATGTTTCCATCTCCATCGCCACGATGCGCGCAAGTGGAAGCCAGGAAATCGTCCGGGGCAGTGTCACAGGGAGATCAGGTACGTTGCCGCGATTGTTCCCAAGAACGGTATTTTAGAGGACAGAGAGGTTTAAAAATACACAGAGCAAGATGCCATAAGGCAAATAATATACCCCTTTCTGCACAAATTACAAATCAAAACGAATTTCTGGACACTAAACTTCTTTACATTTACCTTTTTGGAAAATTTTGGCGCAAAATAAAACAAAAAAACCTGTTGTAAAACGCATCCCTCGAGGTGCTCGCCTCTCTGTGACCATGGCCTTGTCCCACGCGATAAAGAAAGTGATACAAAAAAATACGAGGCAATCTTGGGAACACCTATTATTATTCCCATTTGCTGTGCTTCACGTGAGCTCTGACGCCAACAACAAGACCTCTTTAACATCAAGAATTAAACAAAACTGTGTGAAATACAGCTCACAAGAAGACTGTGTTTTGTATTCTAACATTGATTCTACGCAAAATTCAAAATTTTTTTAGAGACCGTCTTCTGAGTCTGCTTTATACAAACTTGTAGAAAGTAAGATTAGCGACGGTGATATTAAAGGTGCGACACTTGTCCTCTTTTCCAGCGACACAATTGCCCCGGCGAATGCTGAAACACTCTCGATCTTACAAGAGAAGCATCCCCCTTCAGCAGTGGATCGATCCCTTCCTGAGGCACCGTTAGGGAGTGATGTCACTATTGAATTGATGGCTTTAGAAATTTCAACAGCCGTTATGTCCTTCCAAAGTGGATCCGCTGGTGGACTGGATGCCCTGACTCCACAACATCTTAAAGATTTAATCTGTGGTTCGTCTGGAGAAGCTGGAGAAGCTCTCTTAAAAGATCTCACAGATCTAATAAACCTAATGTTATCAGGACGCGTTAATAGTGACATCACCGAAATTCTCTACGGTGCCAATTTGTGCTCTAAAAAAAAGGATGGCGGTATACGACCAATCGCTGTTGGCATGACATATAGGCGCCTTGCTGCCAAAATATGTTGTAAAAAGATGGCACCAAGTTTAACAAGCATTTTTCAACCAGAGCAATTGGGTTTCGGATCGCGAGGAGGTTGTGAAGCCGCCGTCCATTCAGTCAGAACTTTTTTGGATCAAAATTATGGAGATCTGCTGTTGAAGGTAGATGTTAAAAACGCTTTTAATTCAGTAAGTAGGTGTGCTATGTTAAACGAAGTCAAGGAAAAAATTCCAAATTTGTATAGTTTTCTTTGGCAATGTTACGGGTCTTCTTCAAAATTGACTTATCGTGATGCAGAAATTACTTCTGCAGAAGGCTGTCAACAAGGTGACCCTCTCGGACCGGCTGTTTACAGCCTTACCATTCATCCCATCGTCCAGCGCTTACAATCAAAGCTCAACGTATGGTATTTGCACGATGGGACTTTAGGTGGAGATGCAAACACCTTGTTAGATGACCTTTCATTTCTGATATCGGAATTTCACTCAATTGGCCTAAGTTTAAATTTTTCGAAATGCGAACTTTACATTTCTGACTCACTCCCAGATAAAGATTTGATCGTACAAAAGTTTAATAGTTTGGCCCCAAATATAAAGATAGTTAGCAACCACACACTTCGTTTATTGGGCTCACCTATCTTGGATGAATCGTTTCCCCTCTTTATTGATGAACAAATTCAAAAATTTTTGAAAATTTCGGACCGCTTAGCCAAAATTAATACCCACATGGCATTTACCATCATACGCTTCTGCTTGTTTGTACCTAAATTTACATGCCTTGTGCGTTGTTGTCAGCTATAGAAGTATCCAGATCTACAACATAATTTAGATAAAATCATTATGAACACTTTGGCTTCTACCCTGAATATAAATTTTAAGGATCGAGAGTGGCTGCAAGCATCACTTCCAGTGCGATTTGGAGGTTTAGGTGTTCGTTCTGTTTTTGGTGTTGCTCTTCCTGCTTTTCTCTCTTCAGTCCATAGCAATCAACAATTGATCTGCAAAATTCTTCAAAATTGCCAAAGTGCTGTAAAAATATCAAACATGGTTGAGGCTAGAGATGCGTGGACAGTCCTGTGCCCAAATACCGATTTACCTAAATCACCATCCTCACAGCGTTCATGGGATGGGCCGATCTGTGAGCTAACACGGAACAAACTCCTGAATACGTGTTCAAGCTCTACAGATCGTGCCCGTCTTTTAGCGGCTGCTGAGTGGGAATCGGGTTTGTGGCTACAGGTCTTGCCATCACCGAACACCGGCACTTTAATAGATTCATCCACTTTCAGGATTGCAACTTGTCTCCGCTTGGGCGCACCGTGCTGTGCTCCCCATCATTGCCAGTGCGGCGTTGCGGTCGACCACCTTGGACACCACGGTCTTTCCTGCATTAAGAGCGCAGGCAGAATTCCGCGCCACGCCAGTCTGAATGACGTCATCCGCTGGGCTCTAACCACCGCTAACTGCGCGGCTATCCTAGAGCCAAGTGGCCTCGCTCGCAGCGATGGTAAAAGACCCGATGGGATGACCCTGATTCCTTGAAAGATGGGACGGCCTTTAGTATGGGACGCCACGTGCGTTGATACTCTAACTCCGTCCCATCTTCCAAGGACTCAGAGTAGGGCTGGCGCTGCGGCTGAGTATGCAGAAGGCCTCAAAAGGAACAAATATGCTAACATTGAAAGTGGTTTTATATTTGAACCTTTTGGGGTCGAAACTTTAGGACCGTGGGGACCGGGAGCAAAAAACATTTACAAAGATCTTTCATTACGCCTGGTCGACGCAACACGTGACCAAAATGCTGGCCTCTATTTTGCCCAAAGGATCAGTATTGCTATCCATCGGGGTAATGGGGCCAGCATTTTGGGAACTGTGCCCGCTGGTAGTGGGCTTTTAGACTAGGTTTTTCATCGTCATCTATACATACTTAATTTTTTTTTTTTTAGCTCAAGTGTTTGATTTTTATTTTTTAATTTGTTTAGGTTTGTACATATAGCATAGTAGTTGTAATATATAGTTAAGTTTATGAAATGTTTTATAAGTTTTGCCTGAAATAAAAAACTTAGATATTGAAAAAAAAAAAAAAAAAAAACTATACATAGTTATCTCTCTCACACATTTTCAAGTTAATCAATATATCTTCGTGAGCATTAAAGTTTTGTAAACAGTTATCAATAAAAACACGTATTATGTATGAACACAAAGTTGATATTTATTATCTTTTCATTTAACTGAAAAGATAGATCCGTTTTTTTATTTACTCTGTCAAATCAAGAGATTTGAAAACGAATAAATATTTTTCGAAAAAAAAAACGCAATACCGACTTCCACCGTGTACAGAATTCGAATAGTTTGCATGAATCGATGTGACATCCATGTACATTATTGCTGATTTTATCAAAAACGGCTCAGCCGTTTTCGATAAAATTTTAATAGAACCACCTCGGGAGTTTACTCTTTCGAAGAAAAAATATTTGTTTAAATCTGTTCACAATTAGCAAAAATATCGATGAACATACACAAAAAAAATACATACAGACGAACATAGTTCCTCCTCCGTTTTGGAAGTCGGTAAAAACGTAAAAACAATTGCGTCAAAGCACAAATTATTTGAATTTTAGTATATTATCAATAGGTTCTAACAGTTCCTGGACCGATATTAAAAATTATTTCACTAATAAAAAGCCACTTTATTTTTACCTGGGCGAAGCCAGGGCCCGCAGCTAGTCCTTATCCTCACTAATATCATAAATGATCTGTAAGTGTGTATACCTATTCGCTTGTTTATTAAGTACTTACCTACTCTTTGACGCATCAACAGAGGGAGGTATCGACTTGATTTTTTGCATGGATGAGTGAAAGGTATGATAAGGATATAGTTCAAAAGTCTGAGAGTATTGTAGACTACGCTATCTCCCAAAAATATAAAAAGTTTTTATGGGCTAGAACAAAAATAAAAATATCACACAGGCGAAGCCGCAGGGATAATCTAGTACATTATAAACAGTAATGAATTAACGGAAATAAATCGAAACGTATTTTCGTGTCGGATTGAGTATTTTGCGTGGGATAATCTAAATTAAGTTTATGGCCCAATGGTGACGATTGAGAAAATCGATAATGATCACGGATTATTGGAGATAAATTGGGAAAATGAAAATGTATTTCACGCAACCATAGGAATACCTACAGATATACATAATAAGACCAGTTGGAAACCGGTTACATCGCGCGTTACTTGCAAGTGGACGTCCTTTGCTGCGCTTGCTGGCACGTGGTCTCCACTTGAGAATTTATCGGACCCATTGATCAACAGTCCTCCGTGCTACTTAATAACTATTTTTGGACAAAAATGTGTCAGACTGTTATCAGACTTCAGACAATTTAAGACATCGTCAATGTCATCAAAGTCAATTAAAATCGCACTAAAGAGCGACAGAGCATGATTCTGAAGAAATCCTACTAATATTATAAAATTTGTGAGCATGTATTGTTGTGTGGATGTTTGTTACTCTTTCACGCACAAACGGATGAACCGATTTAGATGAAATTTGGTATGGAGGTAGCTTAGACCTTGGATTAACACATAATAATATGCTACTTTTATCTCGGACTAACGCAGATAACGCCGCGGGGCGCAGGTAGATAATTATAAATTCGCGTTATTTCATTATCCGTATATTCATGTTTTTTTTACGGAACCTGTACTGTCCCACTACTGGGCAAAGTTCTCTCAAATATTCATGTTAAGCTCTTCAAATATAACTATTTATCTATACCTATTATCGCATACCAAATTTCTTCAAAATCCTTAGAGCCATTTTTGAGATCTGAATTCTGTAAAAATATGTTCATTAGCAATTTCTACACAAATTATACTCGAGAGCGACCCAGCTCCACGTGACTATGATTATTATTCATCTAAATCGTTGTCATCATCATTTATGTCTTTAATTCATCACAAGTCATAGTAGCCAGTCATAGCGAAGTTTGACTATACTTCCGCCAAATTCGATGTGAAATGTTTACCAACAAAGCGTTGCCCAGCAACCACTGACAGCAGGTTACTTCAAGACAGTATTACGGATATCAGAATTTCTATAGTTTGTCATATAAATCGTCCAGATTTTTCGTAATTTCAATCGAAAAGTCATATTTACCATATTAAATTATAATTACTTACATTGAAATTTGCATCAACCCTAGCCATTTTTTCGTTTGAATGCAGAAATCTCAAACAATTGGGAACTTTTTTATTTCTACATACTATTTTTCATATTTTTCTCATTACATCACGAAAAAAGTACTTTTTTCGATTACAAACTTATCATTGCAGCTGAGTCACGTACATCTATCTATAAGGTTAATCAACTGCAAAGTTCAGTTTGTCGTGACATTCATCCAATGTTGAAGTCGGTTAATAGTTTGAGTTATAGTATCTGGTAATGTTTTAATAGTTTATGTAAGTACCTACCTACTTACATGCCAGTACGGAAGCCTTGGAGTGCGAGCTTAACAAGTTTTTTTTATAATACAAAATCGCGTTAAATATAATATAATCGCGTTAAATATAGCCTTTAGATCCCTCTCTCATATTTAGATCCCTCTCTGATTATAAACTTACAATAAAGGGATGTGAAGCCACGGGCAGAAGCGTGAGCAATTGAGCATTAGAAAAAAAAGTTCTCTATCCCTGCTGTCAGTGGTTGCTAGGCAACGCTTTGTTGGTAAACATATCACATCGAATTTGGCGGAAGTATAGGTGTTTGCACAGAATAGGCCCTATCGCTGGGTGTTTGTTAGCGATCATCGAATTTAAGCAACGCACAGCACAGTCAGTCTTCAGATGAGTGAACGCGGGTGGCATTTACAACAGAGCGCTACATAACTGCCTCTGATAAAACGTTAAATTATAAGTCCCGGTTGCTTTAATCGTTTAGCCATGTCAGAGGCCTTAAGGTGGCTTTAAAACTCTGACACCAGGGCTAGTTACCCGATAAGGCTCATAGACAATCCTACATAACACAAGTCATTTCACAAGTTACCTCACAAGTTTCCTCATCTAAAATCATTTCGTACTCATTTCACTGCCACATCTAATTTTCTTCCGTAGCTCTCTATTCTCTCTACTAGGTCAAGGATTTACTTTATCTGTGGTCAGGGCTGCACGAATACCGTATATCTACTATATTTGATAGTATCTACATACAGCACAGATTTATCTAAAGACAGAAGGTCAACAAGAAACAAATGTGTAGCTGTATAAAATTCGACAGCGATAGCGATCTTTATGAGTCATTCATTCAACTTGTGAGAGGACGTCTTACACCAGATTTCATATCGATTTCCTTTAGGATCAATGGAAACGGTTTGCAACAAACAGCGCGATCCTGCAGTTTCAATGAGTCCATGTGTCTGTCGCCTTATGGGTACAAGTCTTACGCAGTGCTTGCTTGTACGACAAGTTTTCAACCCGATTGAAACAACAAAAAGATTAGGAAGTATAATTATAGGCCGCGTCATACATGTTGGCGGAAATGCAGTTAACTACAAGCTGAGTAATATCAAATCCTAACATCTCAAATAGCCGCGAGTTGATTGGATATTGCGCAGCTTTTAGCTCACTTCATTTCCGCCAACTTATGTGACACGGCCTATATAAACCTTTTTTTAAACATTTGTTGTTGTCTATTATAAAAAAAATTTAAAAAAGGAAAAAATGTATCTCTGTTTATTTATTCCGAGTCTAACATCTACGTAGATAAGGATTTCTTTTGAGTGGAATTTAAGGAATTTTAATTCACATTCTGTGTGAGCCCTGCCCTGTGTCTGCCCTCGAAGGTTTGGAGATACGAGTATTCGGAATGTGCGTAGTGGCCCTCTTGAACTTGATTTGGGAAAAGATCCTTCCAAATTATAATCAATATCAGCGTTCAATTTAGTTATAACTGTAGAACCCGTAAAACTAAAAGTAGTTTCACGACACATCAGGAACATTTTGGACATAATTATTTTTCGCAAAAAGTGGTAAAACTGCCTTCCGTCGTGGACAGAATTCGAGTACTTTGCTCGAATTGTTTACATAATTGTTGATTTTTCAAAAACGGCTCAGCCGATTCCTGTGAAATTTAAATAGACATGATCCACCTCGGGATATACTATTTCGAACTAAAAATGAATTTTTCGGTTCGGTTCGCAATTGGCGAAATTATCTATGAACATACACAAAAAAAATATAATAGACGAACATAAAACATCCTCTTTTTTGGATGTCAGTTCAAAATACACGGGGTTGCATTTGAAAAATAGTTTTGTATCCCCACTTTATAAGTATGGGAGCTACGTTACACGTACGCTACCTTATGTACATAATTTGTTAGATATTTTGAAATATTTAAAGTTGAGACCTATTTAAGTCAGATATCAAATTTCAAGCAATTCGTTTCATAAATGTGAAAGTTATAAGGCTTTGTGACAAGGGGACAGTCAGACGGACTGGCACAACGATCTTAATGTTATAAAGCTTCCTTGTCTTACCACAGAACCCTTATAAACTGGTGCAGTCTAGGCCGTTTTTAACTAAGCTGGGGCCCCTGGGCGCACGCATTTGGGGCCCTTGAGGAAAGTAAAGAAGGCGAATTATACTAGCGCGATGAAGCTGAAAGAGAATCGACGCTTTCTAACTACTTTTATTTTTCAACTATTTTAAATGTTTTTGAGTAATAATACCTAAGCGTAGGAAATATTTGGTATTTTAATTTTTAAGCTGTAACGTGTCTAACAATTTTGTTTGTTTTCTCAGGCCCTTTAAGTTAATGTGCAGTTAGTAATTCTGAAGGCAAGAGTCAGGGAGTCAGGGCCCCACTACGTAGAAATTGCTTGTAAATTAACTGAAGACTCTCCTCGAAACCTTATTTCGGAGCGCTAGCGTTATGACTGCTGTGCCAAAGCAACCAATTTGTGATGATGCGACAAAACGAAACATTTCGCGCGAGCTCAACGAGAGCGAATATGTTTCTTTTATTAAAAGAGGGAAACTTCGAATTTTTGTGATAAATATTTCTCAGTTTATTTCTGAACTTGCGGACTCTTGGCCGGGCCCCCCCTCGGGTAGGGGACCCTCTTTCCATTTTGCTGGTCCTGTCATCTTACAGTTACACCACTGGACACAACAATCTCATAAGGGTCCCATGTTTTACTTAAAGCAAATTGTGTTTTGGATAAATTACTATTAATGTTGCAATAGAATCCTTAAAAGCTAGTAATTCTGAGAGAAGGAAATCAAGGGCTACAGTTCATAGAAATCACTTGTGAATTCATTGAAGACGCTCGTCGAAAGCTAATTTCGGAGCGCTAGCGTTATATGACTGTTGTGTCAGAGCAACCAATTTGTCTCTGAAAACGAGTTGGTATCAAAGCTTCGAAATTGGGCTTTAACTGAAAATTTCTCTCTTAGAGACAGATGTAGGTAATGAGGATTTTGTTCTAGGGGTATTGATGGGGTATTATAGAAATCAGTGTCAATTTACTTATAATAATAAATAAATAAATAAAATAAAATAGCCTTTTATTTCTTGCAAAGATACAGAACTACAACTACTACTTTATAATTATATAGGTACTAAATTATCACTAATTATTATCTAATATCTATTTTTAACATGCTACCTATGATAATGTACTTATCATTACTTATATAATCGGCCAAGTGCGAGTTGAACTTGCACACGAAGGATTCTGTACCGTACGGACGACCCTTAATATTATATAGTAGATAGTAATAAGCTAGAAGCTGCGGATTACACAATGCTCGCGTGATTTTAAGCAATTCGGTTCATAAATGTGAAAGTTATAAGGCTTTGTGACATAGGGACGGACGGTCAGACAGACGGGCACAACGATTTAATGTTATAAGGCTTCCTTGTTTTACTACGGAACCCTCATAAGCTGGTGCAGTCCAGGCCGACTTTAACTAAGCTAGGGCCCCTTGCTTGTGAAATTACTACAGTATATTGCAACTCTATTACTAAATTGTAAATAATTTTATATAAACACCTATATTTATACATTGTTAGACTTAGTACAAATTAGTAATAAGTAGTTAAGAGTATTGTTCTCTTGCAGCGCCCTAACGGGGTCTATGTTTTGTACTACAATTAGTTCTATAGTTGTTATGTACACTACATTGTGCAATAGAAATAAATAAATTTTCAGTCCGGATTGGATTATCCGCAGCCTGTAGCTAACGTCAATGCCGCCAAGTTTATGATTCAGACCATACGGTCGTACACGATCTGTTAGAACCAACACATTGCTGACTATGCAGCCCCCACTTGCCTACCGATTTACGTCAACCAATATTGGAGACTGCAATATTTTGCGTATATAAACTAACATTTTCAATCTAAATCTCCCAGTTAGTTCTCCGAAGGTTACTCTACCTCTCAGGCTACGGACCTGGTTCCTGCCCGCCGGTCCTGAGAAAGAAGTCTCCCAAAAGGAATCTCGCGCGCGGAATATTCTCCACCAAGTCTATTGGTCTAGGAAAGGTGCCTAGTGAAAGTGTAAAGTTTTAATGTGTTTTAAAGTTAGACTATTAAAGTCATCATTTCGAGTAACTGAGTTGTTTTTTTTAAAGAACTCTAAAGCTCAGTCTAACAGATCGTAAGCCGATGTGGTTTTTGTGAGGACGTTTGATATACAGACAGACAGACAAAACTTTTTATTTACAACCACAATTTAAAAATAAACACTATTTACCCATACACAACAAAAAATTGATTATAAAGTGGCGGCATTATCGCCCATGGCGATTTCTTCCAGGCAACCTTGCACGAATATGAACTGACAAGAACAAGAAATAGTGGCCTTAACTAGAGATTAACAAAGAAA